>CM062253.1:22314054-23564054 GCA_031216405.1 Syzygium malaccense
TGTCATACGTTCACGAGGATGTTGAAATAGGAAGTTGTCGCATTCATCTCTCTCCCTCTCTCACAAGTACCCTAATTAAGGCAATTTGTCCGGTAGCGATGGACAAAAGGACATGGAGACTTGGACATCTATGATGGTGACTGATCAAGGAAAAGCAACATTACAAAAAGAAATCATTCATTACATATATATATATTTATATATATATAAATCAACTATTTCTATCGCTTTATTGTTATTAAGTACATCAATCTTGTCTTGATGGAGGCAACCGACGTATTTTTTATATATTTATTTTTGGGTAGTGTCGGCGTGGGGCAGTCCGCTTACCATTCAACTTCCCAAGTGTAGCTCCATCCTTACCCTATCTCCTCTTTCTTGCTCGGGATTTCAGTCAGTCTTAAATTTCTAAATTTTTGGATCCCTAGTATTAAAACTTAGCCATTTATTATAAACTTTTCCAGCAAAATGTTGCTCCCCGTCCTTCTGAAAAATTAAAAGTGAAAGAAAAATTACGTTTATAAATTATGAAAATCCACGTAACTTTACCAGTCAATAATTATATGTTTTTGAAAAATTTTAAAATCGATTTGTAATAACCGCATTATTTGAAAAATAAATGTTAAATGTTAAAAGACTCCAAACAAACCCAAGCATTTGAAAGAAATCAAATTGGAACGAGAGATGATGAAACGATATTAGTTGGGACTCGAAATCGTTTCCCATATTAATTTTGTTTTATAAAGAGTAGCAGTATTCAAAAAAGTAAACTGGTTTAATATGTTAGTAAGGAATGAAAAAAGTTTAATTTACTTAGAAGTTTGGATCCAACAGTTCTAATTGAAGTTACATCTAAGGCAACAAGTTACAATTGACATCCTAATCTAACAATTTGCTCAACTATAATGTTACTTCTATTACTTCTATATTTTAAATATGATATCATTGACCCGCGCAAGGAGTGGATTTAGAACTAGTACCTAATCAATGTTTGTCCATCCATTAACGGTGGAGGAAAGGATGAAGGGATGGATTAGGACTAGTACATTAGGGGTGACCAAGGATGCAAGGACCATTTGCGGTGGCAAAAGACGAAAGGATGGATAACTCATCAATGTCTGACCATCAGCGGTGGAGAAAAGAATGGGGCCAGGGACATTGGTGATGGTGACTGGTCCAGTAAAGGAACAATAATGCCGAAAATCATCCATTTCTATGCTCAAGGAATTGGCTGGTGTTTTGGCAAGGCATAACCAATGTTAGGTTAACGAGCTCCATAGTCTTTACCCATCGCCTCTTCTTTCCTTGTGGTTTGGGTCTTTGCAAGAAAACCATCCATTTCTATGGCCATTGACTGGTGTTCACGTTTAAAACATGTTCACTTAAATATCATAATTTTCAATCAATAGTATTATAAATTTTTTAAAATGTTCATCTCAAATGCCGAAAATTCGATGAACACTTTTAAAAAGTTATGGCACTCAAGTGATTAAAAAAAATTAGAACACTTAAGTGAATACTATACAAAAATTATGACACTTACAATATCCTTTTCTAGAGATCTTTAGCAGCAAAATAGACTGATTGTTAGATCTAGCATGCCTCATGTAGCATGCAACCACTCGGACTAATTATCAACTTTTCTAGTAATTGACGCTGGCCTTCCTTCATCCTTCTTTGCACTCAAATCTCTTCGCCTTCTTCGTCTCTCATCGTTCTTGCTTTGTTTTGCTCTTTCTTTTCCTTGGCACAACCATTCTTCCTCCTCCTCTTCTATCGTTTTCTCGCTCTTTATTTCTCAATAGAAAAATGAAACAAATTTGTCGATCGATGTTGCCGCTGAGAATAATAGGGGAAATTACATTAAACTCATATCAATAAGTAATTTTTTAAAGAGCAAGAACAAAGGGACACCAACAAAATTCCAACCATACAAACATATGGCAATTGTATGATAATTATTCTACTTGGACTGTGAGTACATCTACCTCGAACAATCCATCTCTCTTTGGGCTCCATCAATTTATCTTTTGAGTGGAAGCCATGATGGATTTTTCTTGGATTTGCTACAAAATTTAACAGTGAGCACGGTTGGCCACGCATAATCAATGATGATATTGATATGACTCTTTAATCTTCCACTCAGAATTGCTTCATTGGACGGATAGATAAAACTTACCAGACTATAAAAGAAAATTTCCCTCTAGTGGGCCTTCCGTTCCACCATAACCTTTGAAAATTAGTGAAGAAGATCGGGTTGTTGAGACTATCTAGAAAACAAATTCACGTTGATTAAAGAAAAATCAACATTTTCAAGAATATGGATTTTTTGCTGCTTATAAACTAAGCTAAAAATGGGCATTTCTTGGAGTGGACAAACCAGGAGTGGCAGGCTGAAGTTGAAACAGATAGAGGTGATGGCAGGCATTGTGACGGCTGTTGGGAGTTGTGGGAGAGCAGAGTCACATTCGGCAAAGAGTGAAGGGGAAGGCTAAAATGAGTTGTCCAATCTCTTAAAAGGTAGGAGGAGGAGGGGGAGGTGCCGGAAACGGAAGATAGAAGAAGGGAGCCGAGACATATCCTGGGGTCCCTCGGCGGGAGCATCTCTGATCTGAGCCTCTCCCCCATTTCTCCTAGCTTCAATTTTGGCTCCAAAACCGAGAACTCCTGCATAAAAAGGCAAAAGATAAGAAAAATTGGAAGAGGCAGGCTGCCACGTCCAAGAGGACCCAGAGTCTTCCCTCTCAGAAGCCCACTCTCAAAGGTGGGGATCTTAGAAAAATAGGGACCAAGTCCTTTCGTTTGGGGGGACCTCTCAAGAAAGGAAAAGAGAAAGGAGAAAGGCGCAAGTGTGGTGTGCCGTGTCGCTTGTGGACTGTTCCCGAGTTCTCGAGTGCGTGTTCGTGTGTGTCGACAGTGCTATTTGTGTCTATTCGTGTATCGCGTGGCGAGTTCGTACATTTGAGTGGCCAAGAGTCGAGCAGCCATCCAGACCCCCTCATTGAAGGTGAGAGCCGTGCTATCTCCTCCCTTGCTTCGGTTCAAGTTATCTGCCAAGGACACTGCGCACAGACCGTAGTTGAAAGTCGAGGAGCTGTGGCTCGCTTCGCCCACGCAGGTGTTGCGAGCCTGCTACCTTGGTCTACCGGTCCATGGCTCGGTTATGGCTCCGTAGCTTCTAAGGTTTGATCTCTGAGGCTTTGTGTACGTTGACGTCGAACCTGGATTAAAGACCAATCACCCCCACCCCCCTCCTTGCCGTGAATCTCTTCCCCCATTTACTCGGTAATTTTTCTTGTCAAGGAGTCTGCGTTTATATTTGCATTGTTATCTCTAGGTTGTGGCAGGACTCGCCATTCTCGTTTGTGAGCGGAAGTGAGGCATGCTTGCTTTACTTTTCTTTCTTTTGTGGCTTTTACATATGTCCAGTATGTTGACGGTTTGCTCAGGATTAGGGAGCATGGGCTTTACTTGGCTTTCATGAAACTGCTAATTTTGTTGCTTTCGTTACTACCATTTCGGTAGTTTTCCGTCTTTTCCCTTATAGTTTACTTCCATCGAGCTACTCTCATTCCTGTACACATAAGTCTTTCAGTCACAGGGATGATATTATTGTAGTCAAAGTGTTGTGCTGTGATTATTTTTGTTACTCTGAAGCAACACGAGTGTGCCTCCACGCATCCTTTTCCCCCACCCTACCAAGTGGTCTTTCTCTTCTTTTCTCTGTACGTGCTGGCAACACACCAGGAATGCATTTGGTTGGTGAAAGAAAAGTGGGAAATGAGAAGAACAAAAAAGGGAGTAAGAAGAAGACAGGAGTAGTCGTGTGTGGATGGGTGAGTTAGTGGGAAGTGCGAGGATTAAAGAATAAAAGAAAGAAAGAGAGTGAAAATTCGTGCTTGAGTTGCGTGTCTTCGCCTCCAGGTGAGGAGTGATGGGCGTAAATATTGGCTTTTCATCCGAATATTAGTGTATCACTTCCCATTGGTCTTAACTGGAGCTCTGTGTGTACAAGAAACTTAGTCAACAGTGTAAAACTTCAACGGTGCTTGCTGGTCAGTTTAGTTTAGTGTATTAAGTATAGTTAGATTTAAGATTAAAGTCTCGTATGCCTTGAAATGAAAAATAAAAAAATGGAAAAATAGAAAATGATAAAAAGTAGTTTTACTTAGGTCGACTGTCATTTAGAGATTAAACTTGGCGCATGTTTTCGCTTTGAAATTCATTTGGCGGTTGTCTCTTAATGAGTATCTCTACAATTTTAGAATTAGGCTTAGATTTCGATAACATGGCTGTGTAATATTTTTCGACTGACATTGTATCAGGTTTTCTTTTCCGCATTTACTTTTAATTCATTTCAACTCATTGAGTTTATTTCCTGCACCGTCTTTCAAAACATTGATTGTTAGTAGCTTTCCTAGTTTAGGATAGGATTAACTTTAGAACATAATAAACTCCCCCACAAAAACATTTGCATGATCACTTAGTGGCTTTGATACCTTAAGGTCATAATTGGTAATCAAGATTGTATGACCACATAAACAACGACCTTCCAAGTTAGAGCTACCGAAAGGGTGCTAATATAGACATTAGTGTAATCAAGTCCCCGTTCCTAAAAATCTTTGGTTACATAGAAATCTTGACGACACTCCCGCGTCTCGATTGATTTCTAATCAATCCCAATAGGCTTGTGGCAACTCCTCGAATTACTTAAGTTGTTAAAGAACAAAAAACAAAACCCAAGGTCACGCGGGGTATGGTCTTGGGAGAAATCGCGCCTAAATCAATAGGTCATTGGCTCGCCTTTTGGGAAATATCCCTAAACCCGTTCTTTTTTTCCCCAACGGAAAAAGAGGGTCATGACTGTCTCCAATTTTATGAGGAAAGGATGATCGATAAGATGGAAATGAATTTCTGCGTTGGAAAATCTTCCACTCTTGCTTCAACATATTCTCGTCTTACTATTTATTACTTCAAAGAGGACTACTACCTAATATTTGTAACTAACATTAGGGGGATCTGCTTGCCAACAGGAGGAATTTGTAATGGCGGCAAATTTTGAAATTTTTCCTTCAGGGTTTTGAATGTTTCAATCTGCTCCTTTCCACATGGAGGTGGATCATTCTTCAATATCTTTTGTAATGGATGCATGAATTTTGAAATCTTAAGGATAAAAGTCTTTGAGGTAATTCATTATGACATCCAAAATTTTCTTCATAGTTGATAATGTTTAAGATATTATTATGTTAGTAAGAGTTATTGAAGGAAATGAAGTTAGTATAGTAATTATCAATGGGGACTGCTACGCTCTAGAATATGTGTCGAATAATTTTCAAAAATTAAAATTTTTATTAAGATAAGGTGTTCCTATTGTTCTATACCTTTTGTTATTAATTTTAGTGGTTTCAAAATTTTTTTTTGATTCACCGGTGTATCAAACAAATACCGATTTTCCAATTTATTTACGGCAATGTAAATTATCTACCAAAAATAACCTAATATCTCTATCTTTTCACCCAAATCATGACATTTGTCACCCTTTAGCTTGAACATATGTCTTAATTCTCACCTAGTATTTACTCACATGCTCTTAATTGAAGTCATTGAACCTAGCTTATAAGATGACTTTATGCATGGCATGTTATTTTTCACCATAGCAACTTTATATCTATCATTAATTTTAGTTAATTGATACCATTATTTTTAACCCAAGCTAAAAAGTGAGTTAAAATTATTCTTCAATAAAGAGTAAAGGAGGAATACAAGAGATAGAAATACCCACTTCCTTCCTCTTTTGGAATGTGCAACTCCATTATCCTAACATCTTCAAGTTCAAATTTTCCTAATTCCAATCTTTTACAACCCAATTAAAGTTCAAACTCTTACTTTCAATCGTCTTACAAGGTAAATTAATGGACTTTAATTTCTTTTTACCAAACTAGGTTTGTTGTTTTCTAAGGAATGAGAGTTGTTAATTTTAGTATTTATTTTGATTTCAAGGTGATTAAAGGCTTTGTTTGTCGAAGATTTCACTTAAGGTAAGTGAAAATTCTAGGGATTAAGTTAGAATGATCTACTTAGTACTCTTGAATTCCGTTGATTGATTGTTTGTTCATTTAGTTTAAATTTTACTCTATATGTGATTAAGTTTCAATAATTGTATGTTAAGCTGTGATTGTTGAAACTTTCAACATGCCTAGGATGCGTTTAAAAGATTATTAAAAGGTTTTGTTCCGTTATGATTGGGAAAAATGTGAAAATGGCAAATCTAGGCATAAAAGGGCATCTTGGTAATTTTGACAAAGTTATGGGCAATTTTGAAAATTCACAGAATTGAGAGGGTGTCGATAACATGGCTATTTGATGGGTTTTAGTGTTGATTAGTGGGTTATTAAGTAAGATAAATTAAAGGAAACCAAACCGATTTAAAATAACTAGTTTTTGGAACTTTAGGGGCTAAAATTGTAATTTCATACCACCCGCCTGGGTGGCGCTGCTGGAGTGCGCACTCTTCCTCTCGCAAAAGGTTGAGTGTTCGAATCCCGGGCGCCGCAGGGTGACTTAACCGGTGGCACGTGTGTGGTGGCTAGCACGTGTCTCCCCCAGGGTTTACTCCCCGGCTGTCGGCCGTGCGGGGGTTCCCTGAGTTATCAAAAAAAAAATTGTAATTTCATTGAGCTAAGGGACTAATTTGTAAAAACTGAAAATTTTTTAGGCTATTCACAACATGAAGAACCTTATCAAGCTGTTAAGTTATTTTTAGAGACAATTACTTAACCTAGACAATGTGTCTATCTAGACAAAATTGGACCTAATTGTATAATTATTTATAAGTGGGCTGTTTTGACAATCTTATAAAATATGTGGTGTGTCTATAGTGTAAATAAAATGCTAATATGCCTTAAATAACAAAAGAATATTCTTTGGTATTTAATTTAATTAATATGGCTTGGTTGGATGAAAATTGAAAGTTAGAGGCAAAATTATAAAATGAGAAATTTTATTAGGGCAATAATCTAATTCTAAGAATGCGGAATTATAGGAAATAATCCTTAATCTTTGTAATGAAAGTGAACTTAATCAAGGGTGGTATTAAAAATGAAATTTTGATGACTTATTTAAATTATGGAAGTAGTAGTATGTAATGCTAAATGCATTCCAAGAATTAATGAGTTTGCAAAAGTTCTCTATCAAATGATGTTGGCATGGTGAAAAGAAAATGAAGGTTTATATGTTGAAATGTGCATAATTAATCAATTGCTAAGAGATTAGCGTGTTATTAATTGCAATTGTAGATACTGAAAAATACGTGGCATTCATTCCGTTGTAATTAATTGTGTGTGAATGATGGCATGTAACGAATTCCCTTGTAATTAATTATATGTGAAAAACTCCGGGAAAAGACGGATGTTCTACCGTCTAAAGATGCCAGTGATGAATGGGTTGAGCGGTGTGGCAAATGGGTATTTTTGAGGTCAAGAGTGAATGAGGGTGATAGAGAATGAAGAGAGAGTGTGATAGGTGAGAGTGTGAATCGAATGAGGGCGAAATCGAATGAAAGCGAGAGAGAATGAAAAGAGAGTCAAAGAAATAAGTTGGGTCTAAGTAAGTTATAAACCCATTTAATACTTATATTATGTTTAAACCCATTCATGACTTATTTACTGAATATAACTAACTCAGATAATAACTTAGCATATGATAAATGGGTTAAGAAATAGATCTATGATCTATTTTGACATGTCTACTCCGCACATTTATTAAACATACTAATCGAGAAATAATTAACTTTTCAAAAAACGCGATTATGCATAAACCGAGACTGTTAGTATATTAGAAAACTAAGAAATTTTCTTCATTAGATACTTAATAAAGTGTCCTTGAAGCCTGCACTAATTAACTAAGTCCTTGATTAGAAAACATGATATACTCGAATTATTGCCTCGAAAGAGTTAGTGTAGGTGGCATGGATGCAACCACATGTCATACATAATCTTCGTGACACGTTTGATTTCTGTCATAATCATTAACGATAAACCCACAACATTAAAATCAGTGTGTTGCTTAGGAAAAATAGCTACCTTGACTTTAAACAAATGTGATGGGGCAACAATTAAAAGTACCAGAAAGTAGAAAACTAAGAAATTTTCTTAATTAGATACTTAAAAAAGTGTCCTTGAGGCAACATGATATACTCAACGAATTTTCTTGGGTAAGAATTATTGCTTGAAAAGAGTGATGTAGGTGACACATCATCCATAATCTTCTTCGTGACACGAGTTCGATTTCTGCCATCAGTAATGATAGACCCGCAACATTAAAAGTAGTGCATTGCTTAGGAAAAATAGTTGCCTTAACTTTAAACAAAGGAAAATGCTTGGCTAATGGGTTAAATTGTTCAGCCTGTTTTCTTCAAAAATTTGGAAGGAATTTATCTCTTAATGGGATGATTGTGAGATTCCTTATATGATAAAAATAAAATAAGGAAAGTGATCAACGTGAAGAAAATCAATAAAATACCTATGACAATACAAAAATTATGATTCATAACTATTAGCACGATCACAAATTGAGTGACCATGATCAAGAGCTCAAATCGAGCAACCATGGCCTCAAGCTTCCTAGCTTGAAAAGATCTACGGGACATATTGCTGTGAGCTTTGCGACTTGAGTCCATGGCCGTTGCAAGCTCCTATGAGCTCGAGTCCGCTGTAGTTCATAAACTTAAGCTTGAACATTTATGGTTGACAGAAACTAGAGCTTGAGCTCGCTATATGGTAGTTGTGATGGAACCCCTCTCTCTATCTCTTAATTTTGTTTTCATTTATGTTGTTTAATGTATCATTTATCTTAATATTCCATGACAACCATATCAGGGTAATGAAGTGATGCCAGTGGAAAATCAGGTTCATGGCTAACCGTTTGGTAAAAAAAAAAACTTTAAAAAATGGAAAGTCCAATATATCTATATTGTGTGCACATTGGGTATTTAGTAATTTTCATTTGTGAATTCTTAAATATTATTGATTTTATTTCGGAACAATATTCCACCATCCAAAATTTGCAGTCAATTTACCTCTTGGATTTCCTTTTCTTGAATAATGTCAGTAGATTTATTTCTTTAAATATTTACACAAATGCTAGACCATGATTTTCTACTCCGGTTGCCCATGGTAGACAAGGTAAAACGAATGGCTCGGGTCGTACCGTTAATTATCAAATGTAATGGTGCCGTCATGCAAGCACCATCCTGAAACGAATATGGTGGGGCAACAATTAAAAGTACCATACAAAGCTTGTTCTTAGCGTAATCGTCGCTTAGGGACAACACGTGCCGTCCATGGACATTGCGCCTTGACTTTTGGCACACCTCATGTGGACATCAACAAAGTCTTCACTCGGGCGGCACGAAATGAAGGCTTTATGAAACATCGGCAGCAATTTCACACTACCGGACAACACTAAATGTCATGACACACAAGAAGTTCTTTATCGTGGATGACGCAATAGCTTACGAAGATGATGATCGGTAATCTAAGAGGACTATCAACCCACGTTGGGATCGAGGCGCCGTCCAGACTCCTACAAAAGGCATCGGTGGGGAAATCTTCCTCGATGGCGGAAGCCTGACGAATAAAGAAATTGCTAATTAACTTTATGCCGTCTAAAGTCATCTCGGAAGGGCATGAGATTGGACCCATTTTAGCGCACATTTTACGGGAGTAAAAGGAGAAGGACAACTCACCGGATTGCCAACTTTTATGCATCTTTAGTCATATCATGTGTCATGTCAATTGTTCCTTCATTAAACGGACAAATCATGGCAGCTTCGACAACATGGCCAACCAAAACATTATTATCAAAGCTGTATCGGAGGCTATACCGACGGTACACTGTTTACTAATTCAATCAGAAAAATTGGACTGCTTGAAAATTAACAATTATTCACCCATATCGAATAGGTAGTGTCACGTCCAGTTATTTTAGAGGTCATGGAGTCGAATCTCCGTAGGTGCTTATGAGAACCTTATTTGCAAAAGGTGAAGAAATTGTGCACAAATCAATCGCTTGCCATTCATAAAGCAAAAGCTCTACCCAATTCTGATGGTAAAGTGACTGGATCGTGTCCAAGAGGCTAGAGGTTCCAACCATGTCTCTAAAAAACAACTTATTCTTCAGAGTTCAACAATTATTGCAAATGGGGCCTCCTATAAGGTACATAAGAATGAGGGAAAATCCAACGTACGTAAACTAATATTTGAAGGTTATATATGGGGCCTCCTATATCATCGTGAATCACATGTGACCGTGACAATTATTTGGCTGACAGAAGGTTTACCAATCATCATGATGCTCCATACCCACTTGCCAAACCATAATAAATTAGCACCATTCCCATGTTCTTGGTGTTCATATGAACGAGAAATTGCAATATAGAGGTGAGAGATATAACTTCGTGCCATGGATATGGTGAATGGAGAGATGGGAAGCGAGCAACTTCAGGCTCAAGCTTGCATATGGAACCACATATTCAACTTCATCAACTCCATGTGCTTGAAATGTGCCATTCAATTAGGCATTCCCGACACCATCCACCACCATGGCCAACCCATGACCCTCGATGCCTTG
Source organism: Syzygium malaccense (assembly GCA_031216405.1). NCBI lineage: Eukaryota > Viridiplantae > Streptophyta > Magnoliopsida > Myrtales > Myrtaceae > Syzygium > Syzygium malaccense. The sequence continues at coordinate 22,324,684 of CM062253.1, forward strand.
GTCTCTGCACTTCAAATTCACCCCTCAAGGGGTCCCTGCGTCGCCCGTCTCATGCGCATTCTTGTCCATTCCGGCTTTTTCGGACAACAGAAGCTCGCATCGGACGGTCGAGACGCCTATGTGCTCAACCACATGTCGGAGCTTCTCCTTAAGGACAATCCCTTGAGCATCGCGCCGTTCGCACTGGTCATGCTCGACCCTATCCTGGTGAACCCGTGGCACTGTTTGAGCGAGTGGTTCCACAACGGTGTTGACCCGACGCCATTCGAGATGGTGCAAGGGATGTCATTTTGGAGGTATGCTGGTCAAGAGCCAAGGCTTAACCACTTCTTCAATGAAGGCATGGCTAGCGATGCCCGATTGGTGGCTAGCTTGGTGGTTAACGAGCACAAAGGGGTGTTCAATGGAATAAACTCGTTGGTTGACGTAGGAGGAGGAACTGGAACGATGGCCAAGGCCATCGCAAGCGTCCTTCCGCATATAGAATGCACAATATTTGATCTTCCGCATGTGGTGGCTGGTTTAGAAGTTAGCGAGAACGTGAGATGTGTTCCGGGGGACATGTTTGAGGCCATACCACCTGCAGATGCAATTCTATTGAAGGTACGTGTGCGACATATATAGATCATATCTGATTGGGTAAAGTTAGAGAAACCACGTGTTGACACCTAAATTTTGGCGCATCATTTAGTGTTAATTGCATAGAAAATTAGGGATTAAATTTTTAACCTCTAAACAAAAATATTAAAATTGCATAGCATATAGTTTAGGTTCATATAGATTAATTGCATTCCGCATCGGATCGGCGGTGGCAAACAAGCTTAAAATTCATCACGTACATCGAGCTCGGGTACCGAATGAGACTCGACTCACTCGGAAGACGGGGGCCGAAAATCACACGTCAAAAGGGCTCGGTTGTCTTAATTTGAGCTTAAATTAGCCCATCAAGTTAATTGAATAAAAGCCCGAATTAATTCAGCCAATTTGAAATTAAATGAAAATTAAAGCCTAAGCCCAAGCCTAAGCCCATTAGGACTAGAAAGCCCGGTTAGTTGACCTAGGTTTACATTATAAATACATCGTTATGTCTTACAACTAAAGGGGGCTCTCAGAATTTTCAGATCTGATTTTTAGAGAGACACGCGAGTGAAACACGTGGGCGAGAGAGAGAAGCAGAGGAGTCGTGTGGCTTTTCTTGGGGAACTCCACGTTAAAAAAAAATCGTGAGTGGCTTTGTTTTGCTCGAACGCCCGATTGCACCACCATCGTGCAAAACCAGAAGACAGCGAATTCCAGATCGATTCTGTCACATCTCAGATCGAAGTTCCTCCTGCCGTTGACGCGCCGCCTGGCTCTATCCAGTTTCAACGACGCCTCCTGATCTTGCTCTTGTTTCCCAGAGAGCATCTTGCTGTTTTTGACAACGTTGTTACTCCTCGCTGTCACGTTCTAGTTGAGTCGTCACACAACGCAGTCCACACAGCAGAACAGTAGAGGAAAAGAGAAGCACGTGGAGCAATACATGGCCGAATATGAAATTCTCGGTTAAGGAGACTCTCTTGGCTATTGACCACCGCATGCAAGAGAAGGGTTTGGGTCTTTGTTTTTATTTTATTTTCTTCTCACCAAACACATACAGGTTGAGTTTCATTGTTTGTTCTTTGAGAATTTCGGTCAGATAGTCAAATACAACTCCAGGAAGGACTCGTACTTCAACACACGCGTGCATCAGTTGCACTCTGTTTGATTGGCATCCTCATTGGTTGCCACAAGCATCCTCTACCAAGTTCTACGCTAGCGTTCCTTCGAGATCGCTAGCCGCAAGCTCCCTCACCGATTCCACACCGTGAGCTAGCCACTGAGACCAAGTTCCAACGACCTCCGGTTACCGCCACGACAGTCGTTGAGCCAAGCGTTCCTACCGTGTCCAGCACCACCGCGAGCGCCATCGCCGACCACACCGTCGAGCCCCAGTCACGAAACGCCGTTGGCCCTGATCCGCAATCCCGATCCGCTGCAAATTCAAATTAAGAAAGAAATCTGCAAATCAGGTAATTATCTTATCTTGATTTGATTTGAATATTTTGTTGTCTAATTCGTGCTTACTGATATCTAATTTTGCATATTTGAACAATAGGCATTATTTCAATTAGGATTTATTTCTTTTTTTGAAATCTTGGATATCTATTGCTTACCAAATTTGGATAGAATTTAGAATTTTCAAAATTCTTTGAATATATCCAAAATATTTAAGATATCAGAATTCTTCAAGATGTGATCGATTAGGAAAATTTCCTAATCCGCAACCGCACACGTGGAAATAAATCTATCTATCAGGCTTTAGATAGAGTTATTTCCATAGCGGGTATTTCGAATTTTAGGATCGATCTGTTAGGCTTCAGATTGAAACTTAATTCGAAAGATTTCGCGGTTATTTTTTTTTTACTTGATTTTAATTTCGAATTTCATTAAAAAAGAAATACCAAAAAAGATTGCTTTAGAATAGGTTAATTTCTTTAGTTTAGAATTGCATGCTTAGATAATTGACATTTTTAATTCCGAATTTCATTAAAAAAAATACAAAAAAATAATATGCCCGTCATTAGAAATAGGTCACGTCGTCGCATGACATATAGTTTGCATGTTAGGTTGCATTAATCGTATGTCAATTTTTGCACGTCATTACATATAGGTTAGCTTTCATTTAAATAAGTAAAAATAAAAAAAAGAAATTTCTGCACCTTTGAACTCTAAGTCAGGATTTATCAAAATTGTCAAATTGAGTATTTTTCTCGAAATTGGTACCGAAAGGGCGTTAGGGAATCTAGCGTAACCAAGTCCCGAATTTATGATTTCTGGTTCGTAGAAATAAAATAGTACTCCCGCTATTTTATTTAGGTTTCTAATCAACCTACCCTAAATGATTAGTGGCGACTCCCGTTGAAAATATTTGCATGCTCATAATTGGACCTAAGTTGCGATTTGGTAGAGTTTGGGAGAACTCGAGCTAGGTTAGTTAATTTAATTGATCTAGTAATCCATTAGCCTAAGATCGAAACACTCGATTTTTTTTAGGTCGCGACAGCTTGGCGACTCCGCTGGGGAAAAACTTGAATTTTTTTAAAAAATTTAAGGAGGACTTAGGCCAAAAAAAAATTTTTTTATGGAAAAATCACTTGATTTGACAAAATTTGATTGAATTCTCATTCTTAGGTGTTAAATGGTTTTGCAGGATGGGAGTTATAAGGGGAGTAGTGATTGGCTAACCCTTTGTTTTGCAGGCTTGGTGGAGTGGAATTGTGATTTAATTTTTGCACTATTGAAGCGGTGTTTGCATATAATTGTTGTGCATGATTTACAGTATTTACACTACACCACACATAACCTGTGACCGGACCTGGGTCACACCCATAGTTCTAAGATGGTATTTAGATGGTTCTTTAACCTTGGCGGTAAGACCTCGCTAAAGGTTATCCCATTTGGATCCCGAAAATTTTTCAAAAAATGGCTCAAGGGTCGTCCTCATGCACGTGAGGCTACTACGCATGGAGGTTCCCCTTGTCGACCGAATCAAGCCGAAGTGATTGGACCCGACTAGTCATGACTATTGTATGCGAGGCTGCGGCTAGTCATGATGAGTGTGCGCGAGGCTGCGACATGTCGTTCCGTTCATCACTTCATTTTGCAAAAGCCTTTAGGGTAGATAGATTAAGGTTTAAACTCCGATTCATGTGCATGTCTCTGTGATTGACATTCTCTCCCCAAGGATGGTAATTTCTCGAGCTTTATCTTTAGTTTTCTTTATCTTATTTTGGGTCGGTCCATGATTTAGGTTGAGTCATTTGGCACGTGGCCTCTAAAAAAGGGAAGACCGTCTAATTTCTTGTTTAGTTTAGGGAGTTTTTCTTTCTTTTTAGGATGGAATGTTAGCTTACATTTGTACTTCGCGCTATTGATGTTTTTTGGTAATAAATGTTGCTGGACGATCTTTCTAAGAATTCTTTTGAGACATCTTCCTTTTTGGGCAATTCAATGAAAAGCATTAAGCTATGATTTGTAAATTTTGGAATTAGTCCAGGTTTTTATTGAATAAAGCAATTTGGGATTTTGGGATTTACTAGACGAATCGGTCTTTCGCAAGAAATTTCATCTTGAAGGTCTAGGAGATGTCATGGACCGACTCGATATTCTTACTCGTTATATTTATTCCATCATTACTTTTGCAGGTAATTTGCCACGGATCCCCCTCATCCTCATAATACTCGATCGGTGACCAAAAGAAGGATGACCAATCAAGCTGAGATTGCGGCCATGATTGACGAAAAGCTGAAAGAACACATGAACACAATCAATGAGCAGATCGCGGCTACCATATCCAAAATGATGAGTGATCTCATGGCCAAGCAGCAGCAGATCAATGCTGCCTCTCAATCGGAGATTCCACTTCCAACCCGTTAAGGCCTTCGCCTCGACAAATCTCCTGCAGTGAACACTAATCCAACCCTTCAATTGGATGATGTCATTCTGACTGACACTAGTGCGTCTCCAGCGGCCCATGTTCTTCATCCACCCCCGAATGATGAGAACGCCAAGTTGTTGGCTAAGCTCGACCAGAGGTTACGTGAAGTGGAAGGAACTCAATGTGTTCCACCTGTTGATCTGTCTATTTTTACCCGGGTCCAAGTGCCCGATAAATTCAAAATGCCAGCCTTCGAGAAGTATGACGGCACCTCAAACCCGATTCAGCACATCGACATGTACCAGGGGCTCATGAATAGATATGTTTCTAATGGACCTCTAATGATCCAAACCTTCCAAGCAAGCTTGAAGGATGCTGCAATGAGGTGATATACTAACCACCAGATCAACCGGAAAGACTCATGGGAAGAGGTGGCAAACCTTTTCGTCAAACACTTCAAGTTCAATCTCGACGTCATCATTACAAGGGAGGATATGGAAAGAGCTGAGTAGAAAAAGGGTGAGACTCTAAAGGAGTATGCCACTCGCTGGAGGAACATGGCGGGACAGATCATGCCTGAACCCTCAGAACGTGACTTAATAAAGTTGTTCGTGTCCACCCTACCACAGCCGGTTCGTTCACGAATGTTAGTGACGGCCGTCCAATCTTTTGGTCAACTAATAGCCATGGGTGAGGAGATTGAGACCGGGCTCAAGAAAGGATGGTACAGTGAGACAGGTTCATCAGGCAATAAATTTACTAGTAAGAAGGACAAAGAGCATGTCCCCGAAGTCAACATGACCTATATACAGAAGACGCCAGCTCAGGCCCCGAAACTACAATTTAGCACTCAGCAGACAACCTCTTATGGACGGCAAGGCCAGCAGGACTCATGCCAGCAGCGTAAAACTCGTCAGTTTACTCCACTTCCTGGGACGTAATCTCAGGTATTGGCTGTGCTAAGGAAGAAGAACCTGCTGAATTCAGAGCCACAAAGATCTAATGCCGCTGGTTATGCAAAATATGATCCGTTGAAGAAATGCGATTACCATAGAGGTGAAGTTGGGCATTCGACAGATGATTGTCAGGTACTCAAACATCGAGTGCAGGATCTACTCGAGACTGGAGCGTTTGCGCTACAGCCAACCGGTAAACCCAATGTGCAGAACAATCCACTCCCTGATCATTCGAGCAGTGCAAATGTTGTCTTTGGTCCGGGAGTCAAACAGGTTCAAGGCTTCAGGGTCCCTCTCAAAGACATGTTCGATGCTTTAGTCCGAGCTGGTTATGTTTCGACTGGTGAGGTGATGTCACTCAGCGAGATAGAAAAGAAAGTGGATGAGTTGTTGAGAAAGGGAATGATTAGGACAGCTGATGAATTCGGGGTAGTGGCCACTATATCTCAGGTCATTATTGACTGGAATGAAGAACTCGCAATGTTGACTGATGAACCAGTTAAGTTGAATCCTGAACTAAATGACATGCCCCCTCTCGAGGACGCCTCTGACGATGACCTCGGGATCATTATACCCGATGCTTCGGAAATGTTGGTCCTGGCATCACCTCAGCCTTACACTTATGAGAGTGACAAGATGGTTCCATGGTCGTACGATGTTGATCTAAAGCACAAGGTTCGGGACCTCTTAGATACTGGGGCATCAACATTTCGTGCTTCGTGTCTCTACCAAGGCCGAGATGATCTTCTCGTAGTTCCAAACATCCAGACCACATCCCCGAGTCCTGCAAGAATGATACATGAAGAAAAGGAGGTACTTGACACCCTGGGGCAACCGAGCGGCAAGTTCAACTACTACGTGAAATATTCGGCTCCCCCGAGCTTCTATATTGACCCGCGTGATATCGTCCCCGATGGATGGGGAGGTATGGAGGATCTAACACCTCCAGTGACAGAAGATCCTGATGATGCGATGGAGGGAATCACTACTCTGTTCAATAACATGCTTATTGGAGCTATCGAGGAAGGACCGTTAGCTGAAATGGGCACTGGCCCGCGAGAGTAACACCTTTTTATTTTTTTCGCACACTTCCCTTGCGTGGAAATTTCTATTGCTTTCTAGGACTTGCCCCGTCTCGGGAGCTGCTTTTTAGGATTTTTCATTCCTATGACTTTATTGTCCCAGTTTCCATTCCAATAAATGTAATTTATTCGGTGATAATCAATGAAATTACAAATTATTTTCATTTTTTGAGGGCATGTTGAGGTACATCAAACTAGCCCGGTGATGATATCCAACCGATAAAAGAAAAATATAGTCCAAGGAGAATTCTGAGGCCTGGGCTTCTTCATGCTTCCTCGTGTTAAAACTTCTTTGAAAATAATTTCAAAAAAAAAAGTCAAAAAAAAATCAAAAGAAATAAAAATACACTGTTTAGCCCTGTTTGTCCTTCTGAACCCTCTACTTTATGTTTCAGGGGCAACTCCATATTCTCTTGTGTACGGTATGGAAGCAGTGCTATCTGTTGAGGTTGAAATTCCTTCGTTACGTATTCTTTCACAGGTACAATTGTCAGAAGTAGATTGGATCCAACAGAGATTGGACCAGTTGAACATGATCGACGAGAGAAGGCTTAGAGCTCTATGTCATGGCCAGTGCTACCAACAACGAGTTGCTAAATCTTTCAACAAGAAAGTCAAGCCTCGATATTTTCAGGTAGGTGACCTTGTCCTGCAAAAGTTATTGCCGATAGTTCCTCTTGCAGAAGGAAAATTCGCCCCAAATTATGGCGGCCCGTACATTGTGAAGAAAGTCCTTCCAGGAGGTGCTTTGATTTTGGCCGAGATGGATGGTCGTGTTTTTTCCAGTCCAGTTAATTCTGATTCTGTGAAGAAATATTACACTTGATTTGTACTCGTTCTGACTTTGTTTCTATCAAGTGTCAAGTTGAATTTTATGAATCAATTGATGTTACTAAGCTTTGTTTGAGGAAGGCTTTTAATTTGGCAATATATTTCTGTCCTAATGAAGCGATCATATTGCATGAGAGACTTCAAGATGACGAAAGGCAAGACATTTCTATACACGTCCTGAATAATAATCCCTAGTGCGAGTTGAGTGAAAATTCCGTGCTGACAAGGTAAAGGATTATCTCACGAAAAGTATGACGATCAAAATGATGAGAGGTATTCATTTCCTCTATCTAAACACTACAGGTTATCATTTGCTTAACCCCTTTGAACGGAGTTTCATTTCTTACCCCTGTCAGGAACAATCCCATACCGGGGCAATCTCTTAGAAAGTTCAAAATGGTTAGAATTTTCTTGCTTTCACTTGCATCAATCTTCAAGTATATTTATTCCATACAAGTTCTGTGTTAGCTCGAGTGCCTTAGATATGACGAAGAGCATTTCTTTCTATATCCCTACACATTATACCCTTTGCATACCCAATTTGAGCGGTGAGTTCATTTCAACCCAATTGGTGATCATTCTTGTGATAAACAAATGAAATCATCTCAAGACAAGTTTAAGGTGACTTGGGGCAAATGGGAGCTCGAAAGAAAATTCATCAGAAAGGATGCAAAAGGACTCCATCAAATTGAAGTTCTCTCTCTCGAAAAAAAATCTCTCAAAAAAAAAAAGAGAGAAGAAAAGAAAATCTCTCTCTCAAAAAAAAAAAAAAGAGAGAGAGAAAAGCTTCAGCAAGAACTGAGTCGATATGCAAGATCATTCTTCAAGGAAAAGACCATTTGAAGGTTCATTTGTGGAGCAATTGCTAGATGGGATGATCACCAATCTCCATGTTCATAATACCCCTTTTGATGAAAATAGGCCATTCCTTTCAAGCCTACCCGAACCTACGTTACAACCATTACCGAAGTCTTTTCAGAATAGGGCACTTGAGTTAACGTAGAGTTTCAAATGCTTATAAATGTTGCTTGAAGAAGTGCGAGCAAGATTTTTCTATCTCATTTTTGCAGCATTCCTGACTTGTAAACCCGAAACAGCTGGTGATATCAATTCTTTCAATAGCCTCGACTCGTAGAGTCCCTTTTGCTAAGCCATTGACCAAGCTCACATTTTAGTCCTTATAAAGACCTCTCAGATTGGCCAAATCATACTGATTTTGAGAATATCCGAACCCTTGTCAAGCACGATGAAGAGAGTTCGAGTGATTCTTATACCCGCATCAAAGATTGGGTCAAAAGCCTTTTATTGAGAGTGAGTGGAAAGTCCTTTCTGATTAAAGGTCTCTCATTTAATATGATCAAAATGTCAAAAGGACGAAATTGTTGTTCTTATTAATAAATTCCCTAGTAAAGCTTGGTAATGCAAGGAGATTCATGAATTATGTTTTCTCTGCCTCTGCACATGTGTTATTTTAACCTTTTCTCAGGAAAAAACAGGAGTGATGCCATTGGCTCCGTCATAAGAAGAATTCATGTACGTCTGCTAATTATTCTTCGTTATTTCTCTCTCCGAAATAGGAGAAATTATCTCTCTCATATGTTCACCAAGTGGAACAGGTGACATTTGGTGTTGCTAAGTGGAGTACGCGGCACACCGTATTCTCATGTTCGCCCAGTAGGACAGGCGACATAATTTCTCTTTCGGTGTTGCTAAGTGGAGTACGAAGCACACCCCATTTTATGTTCGCCCAGTCGGATATGCGACATAATTCCTCTCTTGGTGTTGCTAAGTGGAGTACGCGGCGCACCCCATTTTATGTTCGCCCAGTAGGATAGGCGACATAATTTCTCTTTTGGTGTTGCTAAGTGGAGTACGAAGCACACCCCATTTTATGTTCGCCCAGTAGGATAGGCGACATAATTTCTCTTTCAGTGTTGCTAAGTGGAATACGAAGCACACCCTATTTTATGTTCGCCCAGTAGGATAGGCGATATAATTTCTCTTTCGGTGTTGCTAAGTGGAGTACGAAGCACACCCCATTTTATGTTCGCCCAGTAGGATAGGCGACATAATTTCTCTCTCGGTGTTGCTAAGTGGAGTACGAAGCACACCCCATTTTATGTTCGCCCAGTAGAATAGGCGACATAATTTCTCTCTCGGTGTTGCTAAGTAGAGTACGAAACACACCTCATTTTATGTTCGCCCAGTAGGATAGGCGACATAATTCCTCTCTCGGTGTTGCTAAGTGGAGTACGAAGCACACCTCATTTTATGTTCGCCCAGTAGGATAGGCGACATAATTCCTCTCTCGGTGTTGCTAAGTGGAGTACGAAGCACACCTCATTTTATGTTCGCCTAGTAGGATAGGCGACATAATTCCTCTCTCGGTGTTGCTAAGTGGAGTACGAAGCACACCCCATTTTATGTTCGCCCAGTAGGATAGGCGACATAATTCCTCTCTTGGTGTTGCTAAGTGGAGTACGAAGCACACCCCATTTTATGTTCGCCCAGTAGGATAGGTGACATAATTCCTCTTTCGGTGTTGCTAAGTGGAGTACGAAGCACACCCCATTTCATGTTCGCCCAGTAGGACAGGCGACATAATTCCTCTTTCGGTGTTGCTAAGTGGAGTACGAAGCACAACCCATTTCATGTTCGCCCAGTAGGACGTGTGACATAATTTCTCTCTTGGTGTTGCTAAGTGGAGTACGAAGCACACCATTTCATGCTTACCCGAATGAAGGAGGTGACATGATCCTTTTCGTGATTGTCTAATGGTATGGATAACACATCCCATTTTTTTCTTCATATCACGCGCTATTTCGCATCTGTAGGAAACTACAGGTAACAGATAGGCAATTATGTACCTTGAGAACCTTACTTCCAGTGGACTAGAAGTTTGGAGATCGAGGGAACTCAAAGCATTATAAAGCTTTCCCCCACTTGGACGCTTTTTGTGCGATCCGTATATAAGACTCTTTCACCGCTCCGCATGAAGTGAGAAGCCTTAGCATACGTTCCTTATTGTTTGCATATCATGCATCATTACATTTTTAAAAAGAAAAAAAATTTAAAAAAAAAATTTAAAAAAAAAAAATTTCATCATTTTTCATAGTTTAAATTTAGGTCTCAGTCTTTGAGCGAAACCTCTGCGAGCCTCCACTCAAAGAGGGGCAGCTGTTGACACCTAAATTTTGGCGCATCATTTAGTGTTAATTGCATAGAAAATTAGGGATTAAATTTTTAACCTCTAAACAAAAATATTAAAATTGCATAGCATATAGTTTAGGTTCATATAGATTAATTGCATTCCGCATCGGATTGGCGGTGGCAAACAAGCTTAAAATTCATCACGTACATCGAGCTCGGGTACCGAATGAGACTCGACTCACTCGGAAGACGGGGGCCGAAAATCACACGTCAAAAGGGCTCGGTTGTCTTAATTTGAGCTTAAATTAGCCCATCAAGTTAATTGAATAAAAGCCCGAATTAATTCAGCCAATTTGAAATTAAATGAAAATTAAAGCCTAAGCCCAAGCCTAAGCCCATTAGGACTAGAAAGCCCGTGTTGACACCTAAATTTTGGCGCATCATTTAGTGTAATTTGCATAGAAAATTAGGGATTAAATTTTTAACCCCTAAACAAAAAATATTTAAATTGCATAACATATAGTTTAAATTCATTTTAGATTAATTGCATTTTGCATCGGACTGGCGGTGACGAACGAGCTTAAATTTCATTGAAAGGGACTCGGCTCACTTGTAATGTAAGGGCCGGGAATTATAAGTCAAACGGGCTCGGTTGTTTTAATTTGAACTTAATTCAGCCTATTGTCATTAATTAATTCAGCCCATTTAAATTAAAGCCCAAGCCTAGGCCCATTAGGACTAGAAAGCCCATCTAATTGACCTAGATTAATACTATATATACTTCATTAGGTCAGAATTTTAGAGGGGGAGACACAATTTTCAGATCAGAAAATTTTTAGAGTGTGAGAGTGAGAAAGAGAGAGAGAGAAGGAAGACCTCGCGCGACGCGCCCGCTGCCGCGCCCGCTGCCGCGCCCGCGCCCGCTGCCGCGCCCGCTCCCGCGCCCGCTCCCGCGCCCGCGCCCGCTCCCGCGCCCGCTCCCGCGCCCGCGCCCGCTCCCGCGCCCGCGCCCGCGCCCGCTGCCGCGCCCGCGCCCGCTGCCGCGCCCGCTGCCGCGCCCGCGCCCGCTCCCGCTGCCGCGCCCGCTGCCGAGCGCCGCTGCCTCCCGCGCCCGTCGTCGCTGCCTTGCTGTTCCGTCGCCGTTGCCCCGCCGTCATCCCGACACCGCGCCGCCGGCCCACCGCTCGCCGTTCATCCCGATCCGCAAGTTCGAATTTGGGAATTATCTGCAAATTAGGTAATTAGATATTATCTGATATTTTTCAGAATATTTAATTTACTAATTTGTGCTTTTGAATATTGCGTGAATATCGTGTAGAATATTAGATATGTTGGGATAATTATCTGATATCTGCAATATTTTTAAAATATTCAAAATTAGGAAACTTTCCTAATTTAGCAACGTATCTAGACGACTATCCTACCTTATCCCTAAGGTACGATACGCGACGATACGGAAAATCATTATCCTATCCATAATCCCTTGGATACGATAATGATTTTTATCTGCTTTCCAAATTTGAACGATCGACTTTCCGTCAATATTTATAACCCTATAGATATGACTGATAGCTCGAATTTTGTGCCTAATCCGAATTTGAAACGAATCTTGTGGATTGCGTGGTTGTTTTAAATGTGGATGCTATCTCTGTTTAAATTATCTTTCCTTTTCAAATAAAAAAGAAAATTCAAAAAAATATCAGTTAGGATTTGAATTTGAGTTTTGCATGTTTAGGAATCCTAAATATATCTAGACGATAGAATAATTATTTAATTTAAATTAGGACTTGAGATAATCTATTTCCTAGTTTAAATTAAGTAATTTTCTAATCTTAATAGATTATTTAGGTTATTTTTTTAATTCCGAATTTTCATGAAAACCCAAAAAAAGAATGAATTGTTTTATGGTAGATTAGGATAGATTGCATTCTTAATTTAAGTAGTTTATTATTTCGAATTTTAACAAAAATCCCAAAAATAAATCACGTTAGGATATGTTAAGTCATCATAGGTTGCACGTTAATTTAGGCATATTTTTATTCCGAATTTCATTAGAAAACACCAAAAATAAATCGTTTGCCCGTCATCAGAATTAAGTCACGTCGTCGCATGACATATAGTTTGCATGTTAGGTTGCATTATTCGCGTGTCAATTTTTGCACGTCATTACATGTAGATTAGGCTTCATTTAAATAAGCAAAAATCCAAAAATATTGAGTGAACTGTTTGTTAATTAGAAATCATATTAGGATGGTTGATGTGATTTTCTAGCTAACCATGCAGATGCTTACGTTGCTTCGAGGTAAGTAATTCTCCCAATCTTGCAATTTATTTAATGTTTTGATTATTGGGTGTTACTTTGGTGGTTTGCGCACCCGCATGAACACCTCACATGTTAGTGACTAAGTTAAAATGGATCAAAATTGCTTGCCAAAATATTTTTTTTGAAAAGAAAAGGTACCGAAAGGGCGTTAGACTAGATCTAGCGTAATCAAGTCCCCGGGCTTAGAATCTCTGGTTCGTAGGAATAAAACATATCTCCCTATGTTTTATTTAGGTTTCTAATCGACCTACCACAAATTGATTAGTGGCGACTCCAAGCATGAAAATATTTGCATGTTAAAAACTTAAACCCAAAGTTGCGAATTGGTAGGGCTTGGGAGGGCTCGAGTTAGGTTTAGTCCTAATAATCCATTAGCCTAAGAGGAAGGAATTTTTAGGTCGCGACAGCCCGGTTAGTTGACCTAGGTTTACATTATAAATACATCGTTATGTCTTACAACTAAAGGGGGCTCTCAGAATTTTCAGATCTGATTTTTAGAGAGACACGCGAGTGAAACACGTGGGCGAGAGAGAGAAGCAGAGGAGTCGTGTGGCTTTTCTTGGGGAACTCCACGTTAAAAAAAAATCGTGAGTGGCTTTGTTTTGCTCGAACGCCCGATTGCACCACCATCGTGCAAAACCAGAAGACAGCGAATTCCAGATCGATTCTGTCACATCTCAGATCGAAGTTCCTCCTGCCGTTGACGCGCCGCCTGGCTCTATCCAGTTTCAACGACGCCTCTTGATCTTGCTCTTGTTTCCCAGAGAGCATCTTGCTGTTTTTGACAACGTTGTTACTCCTCGCTGTCACGTTCTAGTTGAGTCGTCACACAACGCAGTCCACACAGCAGAACAGTAGAGGAAAAGAGAAGCACGTGGAGCAATACATGGCCGAATATGAAATTCTCGGTTAAGGAGACTCTCTTGGCTATTGACCACCGCATGCAAGAGAAGGGTTTGGGTCTTTGTTTTTATTTTATTTTCTTCTCACCAAACACATACAGGTTGAGTTTCATTGTTTGTTCTTTGAGAATTTCGGTCAGATAGTCAAATACAACTCCAGGAAGGACTCGTACTTCAACACACGCGTGCATCAGTTGCACTCTGTTTGATTGGCATCCTCATTGGTTGCCACAAGCATCCTCTACCAAGTTCTACGCTAGCGTTCCTTCGAGATCGCTAGCCGCAAGCTCCCTCACCGATTCCACACCGTGAGCTAGCCACTGAGACCAAGTTCCAACGACCTCCGGTTACCGCCACGACAGTCGTTGAGCCAAGCGTTCCTACCGTGTCCAGCACCACCGCGAGCGCCATCGCCGACCACACCGTCGAGCCCCAGTCACGAAACGCCGTTGGCCCTGATCCGCAATCCCGATCCGCTGCAAATTCAAATTAAGAAAGAAATCTGCAAATCAGGTAATTATCTTATCTTGATTTGATTTGAATATTTTGTTGTCTAATTCGTGCTTACTGATATCTAATTTTGCATATTTGAACAATAGGCATTATTTCAATTAGGATTTATTTCTTTTTTTGAAATCTTGGATATCTATTGCTTACCAAATTTGGATAGAATTTAGAATTTTCAAAATTCTTTGAATATATCCAAAATATTTAAGATATCAGAATTCTTCAAGATGTGATCGATTAGGAAAATTTCCTAATCCGCAACCGCACACGTGGAAATAAATCTATCTATCAGGCTTTAGATAGAGTTATTTCCATAGCGGGTATTTCGAATTTTAGGATCGATCTGTTAGGCTTCAGATTGAAACTTAATTCGAAAGATTTCGCGGTTATTTTTTTTTTTACTTGATTTTAATTTCGAATTTCATTAAAAAAGAAATACCAAAAAAGATTGCTTTAGAATAGGTTAATTTCTTTAGTTTAGAATTGCATGCTTAGATAATTGACATTTTTAATTCCGAATTTCATTAAAAAAAATACAAAAAAAATAATATGCCCGTCATTAGAAATAGGTCACGTCGTCGCATGACATATAGTTTGCATGTTAGGTTGCATTAATCGTATGTCAATTTTTGCACGTCATTATATATAGGTTAGCTTTCATTTAAATAAGTAAAAATAAAAAAAAAAGAAATTTATGCACCTTTGAACTCTAAGTCAGGATTTATCAAAATTGTCAAATTGAGTATTTTTCTCGAAATTGGTACCGAAAGGGCGTTAGGGAATCTAGCGTAACCAAGTCCCGAATTTATGATTTCTGGTTCGTAGAAATAAAATAGTACTCCCGCTATTTTATTTAGGTTTCTAATCAACCTACCCTAAATGATTAGTGGCGACTCCCGTTGAAAATATTTGCATGCTCATAATTGGACCTAAGTTGCGATTTGGTAGAGTTTGGGAGAACTCGAGCTAGGTTAGTTAATTTAATTGATCTAGTAATCCATTAGCCTAAGATCGAAACACTCGATTTTTTTTAGGTCGCGACACCACGTGGGGGAGAACGTAAAAAAACAATAAGGAAAACAAAAAGAGAATGACAACTTTCCCAATCCCTATTCTTGGGACGTGCTCTTACTAAAAAGTTTGCATGTAGATAATTCATGAAAAGTACTCCAATTGCTTCTCCATGTGATGAACAATCTAAATTATTGCAAGAAGCCCTCCTAACATTCAAAGAGAATCTATGACGTAACACGAGTAACATGAGGACAAAATGACAGACCGCTGATAGATAATTTGAAGCGATGTGCAGTGGATACTCCATGACTGGAGCGACGAAGACAGCGTGAAGATACTGAAGCAATGCAAGGAGGCCATAAGCAAGGGCAAGGGCGAGGAGAGGAGGGTGATCATAATTGACATGGTGGTGGACGACCCGGCAGCAAACAGAGAGCTGATCGAAACCCAACACTTTTTCGACATGTTGATGATGATCCTTGCGTCGGGAAGAGAGAGGAACGAAACAGAATGGGCTAAGCTCTTCGTTGCTGCTGGCTTCGGGGACTACAAGATCACCCCTATACTTGGCTTGCGGTCTCTTATTGAGGTCTACCCTTCATGATCGAAATTTCAATCATCGCCGATTCATGCTCTAATTCTTACTGCCGGTTATAAGTTAGGATCAATAGCAAATAAGGCTTCTCAAGCCAAAGAATAAAAAAAAAAAAGAGAGACATGTTTCGGTAAGGGTTTAGCGATGTACGAGCATGCGTGAAAGGCGTAATTAAAATGTCTATTGAAATAATCATTATCTAGCAGTTGAAGCACGTAGATGTTGTTTAAATTGATTATGATGGGATACTTTTCTAGCTTCGAGCCTCTTACTTTTACATCTTATTAGTTATTGGGATAATTACACTGGAACTCCTAAACTTATTATGAAAGTATAATTAAATTCCAAAACTTATAAAAAGTAGAATCAAATCCCAAAAATTTGTTAAATTAATACAATCGATTCTTTCTGTTAATTCCATCTAACTTGGTTAACGAAAAATGCTAACATAGATTTTTTATTATTATTTTCTCTATCCTACGTGGCGACATCATGACTAAAACAACGTCGTTTTTGGTCCATTTCTAATTTTTGATACACTCTTTATTAAAAAAAAAAGGTAATTAAAAAGAAAAGTGAGAATGAGCTGACCAAAGCTTATATAGCTCTTTTCGCTATTGCCCCACCATCGCCAGGAAGGGCCGGCAAGGGTGAGAGATGGGCAACAAGGGTTGCCGAGCCCCGGCCAATGGCCAACGACCCCCACCAATAGTAGAAGAGGGCCCCCATTATCGACTGACTGCTACCATTGGTGTCCCTCGACCAGACCTAGGGGATGGCTAGCGAGGGTCACCGAGCCTTGGCTGGTGGCCAACAACCCCCACCAACAGCAAAAGAGGGCCCTCACTAGCGGCTGATCGCTGCCATTGGTGGCCCTCGGCCAGACCTAGGGGATGGCCTATGACTAGATTTGGGGGAGGGCTTGCGGTCAGCGATGGTCGCCAGCCATTGGCTGGGCCCAGCCCTTCCTGACAATACCAGGGCAACGATGACAAGGATTACAAGTCCTAGTCATCCGATTCTCAATTTTTTCGAAATAAAATTTTATTGATAATCAGATTTACACCAAAACGATATCATTTTAGCCTTGCGTCTCATATTCTAGCCACGTCATCGCCACGTAAGAAAGAGAAAATATTTTAAAAAAAGTTACATCGGTATTTTTCATTAGCCAAGTTAGACAGAGTTGACGAAAAGACTTGATTGTATCAATGTGATAAATCTTAGGACTTGATTGCATACTTTGTCAATTTTAAAACTTAATTGTACTTTCGTGATAAAATTTAGAATTTTTAATGTACTTAACCATTAATTATGTTCTACTTTTGTTACCGAAGGCGTGTTTTATAGAGAAAAGGCAAAATAAGCGCCGACGAGATTAGCAATCTCACAGCACCCACTCAGAGCCGACGACTCGGACTGTCGTCATAAAACCCTCCTCCCTCCTCCATACGGCAGAGACGACGGTGTCCGTGTCCCCGAAGAGGGACGCAAGTCTCGCGCTGCGCGTCGTCTCTTCTCACAAGAGGTGATGAACCCTATTCTCTAATCGTCTGTGTTGTTGTTGTTGTTGTTGTTTACGATCACCTCTTTTTGTCCCACTGAATTCGGGCGTTCGATTGTTTCTTGGATTTGGGAGCTTCGGATCGATTCTGATGGGCGATTCAAGTTGTGGTTTCGGTTTTTCGTGCGTACCCTTTTTTGGTTTCCGCAATTTGAACGTCAAAGATGCTGTAAAGTTTCGATTTTTTTGGGTGTTTGATACCTCTGGTTTCTTGTCGGGGAAGTTGTCGATTTGGACTAGGATTTCTGTGCGTGGCTTTGCTTGCTCAAAGTTTTGTTTTTTCCCCCCTCTTGCCCGAAGTAAGAGAGAATGCACGCACTGAATTTGGATTTTCCCTTTGAGCCGTCTCATCGGATTAACTTGCGCTTTGATTTCGATGGTTGAGATTGGAAGTCCCATCTGTTGACTGCTGTTCAAGTTTTCCCCCCCTTTTCTGGAATTGTCTTTTTTTGTTATGATTAACGCGATCGAACTTAAGGACATAGTGTTCTGGGCTTCCAGCCAAGGTCAACAATTTGAGCCGGCTGTCGCTTGTTGGCAGTATGAGTTATCACTCAGAAGTGCATCAATATTCTGAATGAAGTTGTTTGACATAAGCTTACCCAGCTCTGATTGTGTATGTGCGTGTTGGAACTTTCAGGGTGTTTAAGTTTTCTGTTGCTCTGGTGTTTATGTACTTGTATTTCACGAAAAGAAGTTTCATTATGATGTGAGAGAGAACAAGACATTGAATTTTCATAAGTTCTATCACATCGCATTCCATCCATTGTATAGGCTCTTCATATACAGGCGAACATGTTTGCTGGGTGCTCGGCCCAGTGGCAAAGGGGGGCAGGGGTGGGGGCACACTTGCAAGAGGTCCGGTGTTCAAGTCCCGGAAATTGCAAAAGTGAGAGAGTGATAGTGTAGAGTAGAACATAGAATAGGACAGACCAAAAAAGAAAATATATACAGGCGAACAGAAGGTGATCATTCCTTTTACTTTTTATGTCTGACATCTTTCATGTTTTTCAATGGTCATATCAGTCTTTGTGATTGTTATGGTTAACTTTTGTGATTTCAGGAGATGGATAGTGAGACTAAGATTAAATGTGAGGCTGCAACTCAGCAGCAGTTGTCAGAAAAGGGAAGGAAACTGATTGACGACATTCAAGAAATTATCACAAATTTTCAATTGGCTTGGAAAGGGGGTCGGACTGGTGATGCTAATGTCTTGATGGAGCAAGTGCTTCAGTCGTTCGGTGATTTGAAGGCTGAGATTAATGCATCTTCCCCAGCATCTCCTATACCTGTTCGTAGTTATTGTGTCATTTACATGTGTCATTTACATGTTTTGATGCTTATTGAATCGGTTCATTTGATACTATCATGTTTTGTTTTTAATTTTATTATTCATCATTATGGGCATTGCCCTCTCTCTTCTCAAGCGATTTCCTATATAGTGAAGTGGGGCAATGGTGATATCATTTACACTGCACTCTTGTTAAAATAAATCATATTGAGGTCTTATTTTCCTGTGGTTGTAATAGCGCCTACATTAAATGGCTGCGTATAAACTTCTTTTCCTCTGAATTTTCTTGTGTAGGCTGATAGCCTTGGATCATTCTCAGAGGACATACAGCGCATGCTGCAGATGCTTTGTGACGAGCAAGATGATGCGACCAGCACATTGGTTGAAGGGGCAGGTTTGAAGCCTGAACCTGACACTGAAAGCTTTCAAACAGCCACTTTCACAGCAGCTCAGGAGGTCTCTCTCTCTCTCTCTCTCTCTCTCTCTCTCTCGATCTTGAAGTTTGCTGCATGTCCGGTAGTTAGCTCAGTAATGCATCCTTTCCTAATCAGTTCATAATTATACAAGATGGCCTTTTCTTATGGCAATGGATATGGGAAAGAAATAACTGAAAATTGTTGCCTTGGTATTCCAAAGATAAAATCCAAATGTCAATTAATTTGAATTGCAGGTGTAGATAACTCGAGACTTCTGCTTCGGACTGCATGTTCTTTAGGTTGCAAAAAGAGGATTAATACTTCTTCCAAGTATATTTATTGATCTGCTACTAACATTGTAAAGATCATTGTTGTGCCAACAATGTTCTTCCTGGTTACCAGTTTCGGTGAAAGTCTAATAGCTGCTCGGTATGATTAGCAACTTGGGGGTTTCCCAACCCCTATTCCTGAGAACAGGTCTAAATTTGGAGTTGGACAGTTTGCCCACATGGGCACACGCAATTATATGCAAATGCACAAACTAAGTCTTGAAAAGTGCTAGTCGTTGGAAGCTTGAAATATCTGAGTTACGCTTGCTAAATGGAGTTCTGGCTTTGAGATTTATGCGTTTTAAATCTTGAATGCTTTCATACTTTTTCTTCTAAGTGATTCTCTTATTGTGGTTTATGTGATTTTTAAGCTGCCCCTGTGCAGTATGCACACAGCTTAAACTGTACTAGTTTATCTTGAGTTTTGTCGTTACAACTGTGCTTTTTTTTTTTTTTGTCCTTTTTCAGACTGATTTTGTGGACTTTGAGCTGCAAGGACTTGGTTCTCAAGAATTCTATCAATGTGGGATCGATTTAGGCATGCGTAATACAGTTGTTAACGACTCAGATTTGTCTGCTCAGTTGGATTATCTCCATTTTGATTTCCATCAAGATAATGACCATGGGCATTATGGGGTGGCAAATGATGCGAAACAAATAGGGCATGATTTTGGTGCTAACATTTTGCCTCTCGTCAATCCTCCACCATCTGCTTTTTTGGGCCCAAAATGTGCTCTTTGGGATTGTCAGAGACCTGCTCAAGGTTCTGAGTGGTGTCTGGACTACTGCAGTACAATGCATGCTGATCTGGCTCTTAGTGAAGCCAGCCCTGGTATGAATCCTGTACTGCGCCCCGGAGGAATTGGTTTGAAGGATGATAGGCTACTTTCCTCTCTTATTGCAAAGATGCAGGGAAAAAATGTGGGAATTCCCGAATGTCATGGGGCTGCCATTGAAAAATCGCCATGGAATGCCTCTAGTAAGTCATATTCTCTCTCTTTCTCTCTGTTCTGGGTTGTTTAATCACGCAAATAACTGGTGAGCTGATTACTCCCAATCTGAACCGCTTCCAACCTTGCAGAGCTATTCGACCTCTCTCTTCTGGAGGGAGAAAACATCCGGGAATGGCTCTTCTTTGATAAGCCGAGGAGGGCATTTGAAAGCGGAAACAGAAAGCAGAGGTCATTGTCAGATTATAGCGGACGTGGTTGGCACGAATCAAGGAAGCAGTTGATGAAAGAACTTGGGGGACACAAGAGGTCCTATTACATGGACCCCCAACCTCCAGGGTCTTTTGAATGGCACTTGTTTGAGTATGAGGTCAACTCGTCTGACTGTTGTGCATTATACAAGTTAGAGCTCAAGCTCGTCAGTGTAAAGAAGAGTCCTAAGGGAAAGGGTGCGAATGACTCGGTGGTTGATCTCCAGAAGCAGATGGGAAGGCTCACTGCCGATGTTTCCCCTGAAACTAAACATCCAGTCAAGGGCAGGACGAAGGCTGATCAGAAGGCTGATTCTGAATGCTGAAGATCATATGATGATACTCAAAACATTGTTGATACCATAATTCACTTTACATGTCGATATCTTACATGCATATTGAAGCCAAGTTCCTTCTGTTGCTAAAGTATATAAATTCTAACGCAGGTCATTGAGTAGTTTTGCCTTTTCAAAAATAGTATGTGACCGACAACACCATCTTTGATCCATACAAAACCTGTAATATTTATGAGAATATTAATCTGAGAATTCTTTTTGGCACTTCTCATTTAAGTTTAGACGCCCTAGTGATTGCCGAGTTCTTTCAGGTGTCCTTGCATATCAACTCATTTGAGTTCCACATCCGCCGTTCGATTTGAGTCCTTACAACTATTTATATTCAAAGAAATCGAGGGGAGGTAACCAATGCCATTGGCCCATTCTCACTTCTTTTACTTATAAAAAGGACGCTATCTTCAAAGTGCCATCCATGAATAAGATCATCGAATTTTAAATCATACACTTGTCGCTGTTTCCAGAAGCTTTTTTAATGCAACCGCAGACATCAAACACAATAAAGATTATGATATCCGCTGCAAAAAGACCAATTTCTGTAAAAGAAACTGTGCGAAGGCTGCTTCACATAACTCCTCCAATTGCCAGTAAGAAGTTCGTGTTTACAGACACTACTTACACAGGTTGGATAATTTGATTACAAAAATACTCTCTCAGAGAAAAAAGAATACTACTATGGGTATTTCTGTGGGAAAGATAGAGATTTGTAATACATGACCCGTATTGGGGGTGGACAAATAAATAGTTGTACATTGTCGAACGAATGATTCAAGAGTTACAAAATTGCATATAGCAGTGCCGCTTCACTCTTTTGGTCTCTTGCTCATGCTCTTTCGCTTGTTAACATCCAAGTATTTCTTCCTTAATCTTATTACCTTTGGTGTAACCTGCACAGAATATACAAAGTCATCTCGAGCGACTCACCAAGTAAAATGATGGTGACAAACAACAAAACTGCTACACACGCAACAACTAGAGTACATATATACCGCTATTAAACATGAGGAAGATGGCACAAGAAAGAATGTAAACACATATTTGGCATATCGAGGACAGAAGATAATATTGGAATGACATATGAACTTACTTCAATAAGCTCGTCTGAAGCAACATAACCTATGGCCTCTTCAAGAGTCATCTGTTCAAAAGAAAACTCAATTATTATAAATCACAGTTGAGAAATTGCCAGATCAAAACCATTCTTGGTTCGACTATCCAAGGATAATCCACGATGGGCAAATTTAACATGGTTGACCAAATGGATCTGGCAATTTCAGAAGGAAATTAAAGGCAGAGACAAGCTGACAATGCCTTCAAGCCTTTCACCAGTACAGAAAAAAAAAACACGTTCTACTGCTAAATCACACTGCAACTTCATTCATTGCATTAGACAATAGTCAATTCTTTTTACTGAAGAAATACCAGGCGAGGAGGAGACAACTTGACGTTTTCATCCTTGCAAGCGGCCCGCATATTGCTCAGTTCCTTAGTCCTTACTGGATTCACCTACAATAAGGAAAGCATTATGAGATAAGCCAAACTAGAAGCAGCATGTTGTACTTATTCCAAAAGCAAAAATCTTACATCAAGGTCAGAATCCCGTGAGTGTTCACCAATGATCATCCCATCATACGCCTGCATACCAATCAACAAGTAAATCAGCAAAATTTACGTAGGATAGCTCTTAGTAGAGGAAAATAAAAGCCTACAAGAGACTTGGCAATCTGTATAACCCATTTATTATTAAAATACCTATTCACATCCTTTCTTATCTGTCTATTTTTCTTCTTACATATTTTCTTCCATGCAATCCAAGTCAGTCTTACAATTGACAAGCCAACTATTTATGAAGTATATACTAGTCCAGATCTTCTCCTCAGTTAACGATGCTCACTAACCATCAAAGACCTATGTAATTTGACAAATGAAAACATACAAGAAAAGTAAATGGACATGTCATTTATAGGATCAGAACTTCAATGGAATGATGAGAGACAAAATGCAGATCCATTATATGCTCCCAAAAATGGAAGTCAAACAAGACTTATGTTCCACAAGAGAAAATGCATTAACATGTATAATCGGCTGTGAGTGACAACCTCCATTCCCGGGCTCACAAAGAGAGTTCCACGAGCCTCTAAACTCATTAATGCATGAGCCGTAATTGTACCAAAGCCCATGGATACCTGTCCAACAGAAGCATGCATGCTTTAGTCAAGGACACTGACAGTACCAGAGAAAATATGAATCTGTATTTTGGCTTAAGCAACAAGAATTCATCACATGCATAATGCTAAATATGCTCCAGGAAACAAAGAATAATACTTTTGATAGATCTACCAATAAACCACATCCTTAATTAATTTACTCTGAACAAAAATCCAGTGATAAAAGAGTGAATGCAGTAACATATTTAGATATGGATCCGAAAGAAGAGAGCATTATCTTCAATCAGATCCATTTATTTGGTTTTGTAAATGACTTTTCAGCGACAGTGAATCCCTGACTTTCCCTAGAAAGCCATGCACAAATTAAGGGCCCCCTCTTATAAAGTGGACTCTGCTCGTGGTCATGAGGTTCTTAGGGTGGATACTCACTCTAAGTGATTTGCATAAAGGGAAAGAAGGCTCTCACTAATAGACATTATCAGTGAAGTGCTTATTGGGTGGTGTCTAGTCCTGTCAAAAGCATGATACAATATGCAAATCACATTGTCTAGTCCTATATTTGAAGTGTCCACCACTATCAACGCACCAGAAATAATATTACAAGTGGAGTAGACCTTAGGGATTAATTAATGGGACCGAGGGTGAATGATAACTCTTAATTTTGGTCAATAGCAATTTAAACCAAGAGATTTCCTATAAAACAAAGTGTTTGTACAAAAGAAGTTTCCTCATGAAATCAAAATCATGGCACAAAGACTTACCAACACTCCTTTCCTCACATTCCCAAGAGGGCCTCGGTGCTTTGCATAGGCTGCAGTATTCAGATAAAAACAGACATAAGCAAGAGAGAGCAACAACCAGCAGAAAATAAAATCCCATCTAACCAAATCTGAAAATGCAGATGCAAGTCAGAAACTGGTACAACCATAATAAAAAAAATGAGCTCATTGCTGCAAAATCGCATTTGACTTTAATGCCCCATTGTAAAACAATTTTTAGTCAGAAACATGAGAAAAATTAGAAGCGGTTCATTGCCACACCCGATGAAGCCTGTCCACAAGCCACTGCGAAAATGGGAAATGAAATAGTGGAAAAACAGATCCATGACTAAAGAAAGTCCACGGTGCAATGTCATCTTTATCTTTCTGATGCATATATACAGCTCTTTTATTAGTCAGAGATACTAATGCATCCACTGGCTACGTGTTGAAGCACGAATGAATTTAACTTCAACTTAGGCGTCAAAAACCTATCAGATGTTAATTCAGTAGATTTATTGTCTATGGAGCCTAATTCACCTCAACATAGTTGTTGGGATAATCGCCACCAGTAACTCATAAGAGCGACCATGGTACATTTATTTAGCATGGCAATTGAGGAAAGGAAAAGTAAAACAAGAATCCCACGGTAATATATAGCTTCTAGCACTATAAACATACTCAGGAAAGCACGATGCATGAATCCAGTTCCTCTCGTATCACTGCTGAAGACACTCCTGTACCCAACCAGGCCCCTGAATAACAATGTAAGATTTACCAAAGTGCATGTCAAATATGACGCTCTTAATTATACTTTAACAATGCTTGAAGAATGGTACACACCAAAGCAACGATCGAAGAAATGTAATATTGCAACGAGCAATTCATTTGCAGAAGATCGTCCAGTCAAATATACCCCTAATAATCTAAACATAAATAAAAAAATAATGCAAATGTAGAGAAAAACCAAAAAATCTAAGGGGCCTTCTTGTGAAATTCACATTTAAGCAGATCTAAGACTTCAGCAAGAGTAAATTAGGCTCAGAGCTTTGGCAATATTAAACAATGTAAACGCATCCAACGCCAAAAAGGTTGGAGTGGAAATCAAGAAAATTCAATTTGTGAATGCTCGATCTCATGGCTATATTCCATGTCAAAGTCGCAATCACCTCTCTTTTATTTCCTATATATTACATTTATAAAAATATTTTCTTTTGATAAATTCAACTTCTGCACTACATGTTGGAGGTGGATGTTTACATTCCACAGTTTTGATGTAGAGTAAACATAAATGTATTGACCGACACTACAATTTTTGTCATGAAATTAGTACACACGTTGGCACCTTCTTAGATCCCATAATAATATATTTGTCCATTTTCTCGTCAAAAACATATATTGGAGGGGCATAAAAGTAACATGTTATCATCAAAGGAAAAAAGATTTTATCTTCCTGACTAGAAATCCTGCATAAGCAATTATTTGCAAACAAAGCAGCACTATCGCAGTCGGAACTCTTAGAAAAAACTTGATAATAGACGAACTAACCTTGATGGACAAGTCAGAGACAATCTAGTTCGGCCAACATCTCCTGGGACAGGACCCATATCAACGATCTCGGCACGCCTATGAGTCAAGGCTTCCATAACTAATCCAACATGCTCTTCATTAACCTAAAAAAAAGACGCAAATTATCTGAGAACTCCAATGAAAACAACCTAAAAACACATTCCATATACTTACCTCAATGGTCACTTCTTCAACAGGCTCTAGTTTCTGGCCATTCTCAGTCTTGTACCTGTCGAGAACAGACATTTGCTAATGCCAATCAATTCTTTTCTCTTTTTTGGAAGAAACATACGATGTAATATAAAAAATTAAAGCTACAAGATAAATATTTCCAGTCCAAATGTGTATGAAGTGAACGAAGAGAAAGAAAATAAAAAAGACTCTTAAGTAAGTAATTGAACCACAGAGAAAATAATACGACAAAAAATCTTCCATATGCAATTGTAGTGTTGAAATATTCTTGGTAGTTATATGACAGAATACTCTTGTTGCAGTATAAAATCCATGTTTTAATGTAGTATGCCATCACATTTACAGTCACTAAGAAGGATTAGGATGTCACATAGCAGTCCATGTTTTAATGTAGTATGCCATCACATTTACATTCACGAAGGATAATAATTTTTTTTGCACTAGGGTAAAGGGCCCGCTGTTAAAGTGGGAAAAAAAAAAGAAAAAGCTTTTAGAGTGCTCTACAACTCAATATCAAAGCTAAAGTATACAAGGGACTCACATGACTTTTGGTGGTGACACAGATAATTCAAATCCTTCTCGCCTCATATTCTCTATCAAGATACCTGCTCTAAACAGAAAAAAGAAAGATTAGCTGGATCTTTCAAATTAGTTTTGCCCAAGAATCATAATCCACAGTTGCATATGTCCAAACATTTCTTAAGGCGATCTGAAAATAATTCCAAAGCTAGAAGGTTGAAAAGAAATCATTAAAAAATAATTGGGAACAAACCTAATTGAAGTTCTCCTCTTCCTTGAACTTCAAACGAATCTGATAACCCCGGGAGCACATTTATTGCAAGATTTGTCTCTGCTTCAGCCATAAGCCGGTCCCCAATTCTTCCACCAGTCAACTAAGAAAAAGCAGAATCATCTAGTTAATGTTCAAAAATGCAAGAGAGAAGGTGTAAAATCTGGATACTCAACATCTGGCCCATAACTTAGAGAGTCCTGAAGAGGCTATCACCATAATATAACTATATACAAGAAAATGAAACGACAAAGTCCTCAAAGGGGAAAAGAAGCATCTACAGCCTCACCTTCCACATAACAAAGAAACATGTATGACAGTTCACACAAAGAACAAGATATAAAGCATCTTTTTTTTAAAAAAAGCAGCTCAACTTTGCTAGTCACCACAGGTAGTACTTAACATTGTGGCAATCTCTGCATGACAACGTGTCGTACTAGAGTAGATCTATTCAAGCCATACATGGATATTTGTTATTCAATATGTTTCGATACCCAAATAGTTATTTAACTTTCTAGATCTGGGAACTAAGGCCATTTTCCGGGACAGTGAAAACAGTTTCATTACTGGACCTTTTTCTTTATGGATCTCTCGGCAATAAAGACTAACAAAGTGAAGAGATGATGATTGAAGGAACCAGTCATTCTTTCGACAATAAAGACAGGAATTTGGATGCAAAATTCTAAACAATACACTTCACATAAGCAGCCCAAACAAATTGTTTCATATCTGTTCAATTTTATTTCTGCCCAAACACAATGTTACAACCTCCAGGTATTAAAATCCATTATGCACAGCTCATGTTAAGCTCCATAAATCACAAACTTCAACATCACAAATCATACATTATATTTGGGGGAATATAAGCTGACCCTTTAATGACAATATGTTAGAAATTGTAATGTAAGATATTACAAAGTAAAAACAACAAGATGGCAGCATATACTCAAGCACTCAAAATTGAGTGAAAGCAAAGAACAGAAGCTTCAAAACTTACATGTGTACCATCACGTCCGGCCAATGGAGAGTCATTCACACCGAAAGTCATAGAAATGGTTGGAGGATCCAACTCAATAGTAGGCAATGGAGTCATTACCTGGATAGGGAGAAGTAGATCAGTTCATACTCGAACATACAAGGTCACATTAGATAACATTAATGCTCAAGCCTACGTAGGATTGTAGATGCTGTGTAGAATGCATTCTTGATTGCTGTTCATTACACAAATCTAGACATCATTCTCAATCTCAACGTACTAAACACATTCATCATGTATGGTCTCCTCGCCATTAGTTTAAACAACAAAATTTCCACATCGTCTGTTGGAATCATCCAAGAACCTTATTAGCGCCTGTAATGTATTCAGAAGATTGAGTATGAGAAATGAGTGCATAGCACCTGGATATAGGTCACAAACCCACTCATGTAACGATATTGTGAATTCCCCAAGAATAGGAGAAGCAAGAGTTAGACTTGTAATTTATGTTTATATATTGACTTCCGTGTTTTATTCCTCAGTTTCAATCCATCAAGTCTTATCCTAGACAATTTTTCTGATGCACACATGAGGCTCAATATACGCCATGGCTTCAACTGAATTCTATGAAAAACAGACACTAGATAAAGGTTTTGGATAGAGAAACCAGAATAATAGGCATCTACATATAGTAATAGGTGGCATATTATCAATTACAATGCTACGACTGAGAATTTCTCAACTAAGAGAACGATGGTGTCATCTCTGCTAACTTAAGAGAAATCTCGATTGACCACAACCAATGCAAGCTTTAACACTAACTACAGAAATAAAATCACTCAAGGTGAATATATGCTGTCAAAGTGCATGGCAATCATGATGATAACCTGTAAATGTAGAATCTAAAAGGCCAAGCTGTCTAAGATAAAGAATACATCCTCAACATAAATGAAAATTGACAATTATAGGCTCACAGACCTCCATGTTAGCAACTGTATGGCCTATGGACGGGCTCGCTAGCCCAGCCATCGATATAATATCACCTGCTCCGGCAGTATCAATGAGAGCCATACTTGTACCCTTCTTCTTCATGAGCTTTAGAACCTACATTCTCACAATATTCAACGCCAAAATTGATGTATGTTGGTGAGTCCACTATCAAAGTACAGATATTGAGCAAAGTACATATTCAAAGACAATCATTAAAAAGTATGAAAATAAAGAAGAGCAAACTTAGGTGCTATAGATGGGAGCTTCTGGCTCATTCCTTTGGTGGCAAGTGAAATCAACATATCAAAACAACACTATAAAGCATGAATAAAGGGTGCAACCTAATTTCGATCGCAATAGGGATATTTTCATCTTCCATATGAGGCACTGGTAAGAGGCACCACAAGCCATCTTAAACTAAATTCCAGGCTGAAACTAGATACCACCTAAAGCAAAGAGGAAATGTAGAAATATCCCTTTGTTGGCTAGGCAGCAAAAAAATTATCCTTGGTACTGCTTGTCACAGGATTTTGAAAATCAATGGCAAAAACATGCCTATCCCACACACAATCCTGTAAACCATAGGTTTGAAAGGTTCTTTCAGAGAATAGTAAACGAACCTTTCCCTCTTCAATTTTCTGAACCCCAGACTCTGTGTTACGAATTCCATGTACTTTATCGCCCACACGAACTATTCCAGAAGATACACGACCAGTCAATATTCTCCCAAGGTAAAAATCCCGTTCCATCATGGAAACCTGATTAAAAGCGTAAGTCAATGAGAAAAATAGCAATTTGTAAAGTGATAAGAAATTTCAAAATTGTGTCCACAACGACTTAAACGACATGTTGCTTCCTCATCCAGTACTGAGGATGACAAATAGAAGAAAAGCACAATGAAATTAATGAGAAAGGCCAACCCATAAACCACTCTATACAAACCATCATCTGAAAGGGCGCATCAAGACTAGCATTTGGTGGAGGAACATGCCCCACAATAGTATCCAGCAACTGTGACATATCCCTCGCACCAGCCGGAGGATCTTTTGTGAAGGTAGGGGAAGCCCACCCTTCTTTTGCAGAAGCATAGAGGACAGGAAAGTCCAACTGTTCCTCTAGATAAAAGACGAAAGGAACAAAATTTCCCTTTAGACAAAAATACGGACTGGAAAATAAACTTCAAAACATATGTCTACCCACCTGTCGCGCCAAGACTTGCAAAAAGATCAAATACCAGGCTCTCTACTTCATTACATCTCTCCTCAGAAACTGCAGAAATTATAAAGAGTAACACAACCCCCGACCAAAAACAGGAAATATACATGAAACTGAAAAGCCACTCTTATATGCTTGCAATGACAGACCAGAAGATGGACAATCTATAAAGAAAAGGAAAACCTTTGGTGATAAGCACACCCTATGGAAAAGAGCTACCATAGCTGCCAACCACCTTTACACTAGTACAGAGACATGAAAGATGTGGGTATCAACCTTCTCATTCCTGGGTATATGATGCTTGACTACATTTGAATGAAATGTTGGAGAAGGAATTCATGCTTGACTTTAGATTTGAATGATAATTGGAGAAGGCATTCATACTTGTGAAGATAAAAATTTAGGGCGTGTAGGAATTTACTTTTACTTTCACGTTTTACTTATTGCTTAATCAAAATCTTGTCGCTCACGCACTTTTGCTTGATCCAAAACACCTAAAAATTTCACTTAATATAATTGTCGACATGTAGATCAATAACAAGAGTTTGACACTTAAATAATATTCTAAAGTTTGCCCTTTTGCTTTTGATTAAGTGTAAACAAACATGCCCTTAATTGATAGAATTCCTCTTGGCTGATGGTTAGAGTGGAGAAAAAGAAGTAGGAGGCTTTCTAACCAAAAGCCTTCTAAACTATGGACTCTCTTTGCCAGAAATAGAAGTAAACCAAAATGAATGGTAAGTAGCTAAAAATATGCCTTCGCCACTAAAGTATTTGCTATCATTAAATGACAATATATGAGTTTCGCTAAGTTAATGCACAAGTGAAACCATTTAAAATGACGAAGAACCATACCAGAAGGCCTGTCTACTTTATTTAAGAGGAGGATAGGCCGTAGACCATACTTCAAGGCTTTTGCCAGAACAAACTTTGTCTGTGCAAGCGGACCTTCACCAGCATCCACCAATAAAACTGCTCCCTCAACCATACCGACTACTCGCTCAACCTATAATCAAGCAAGGATATTCAAATAAGCACATTCATAACACAGTGCACCAGAAACCAAGGCCAAAAAATAAAGAAGCTAATGACCCATTTGATGTAATAGATTGTATAACACTTGTTTTTGAGATTAGGTGGAATCCATCTCTTACCATTCTGTCTATCCACTATTCTTCAATGAAAAATTAATAAACTAGAGCGTGAATTCCCATATAAATGTAAGGGGTGATAAGTGACACCTTTTATGCTACAGAATGGGGGTTATGCCGTTAGAGAAATCCTCATTCCCCTCAGCCTGCATTCACTGCAGTCATTTCCATCTTCATCCTTTGCTCAGAACTTTGATTCCTTTCCATTCGTTAATATTGTTATCATGTTTTAAATGAACAATCCAACAAGGAACTCACAAATTCAAATAGATTTTTCTTTTATGATGAGAGGAAGCCTATCTTAGTCAAGTAAGCCCCCAGACCCGAGAATATAGGAATATAAGTATGTATCTATCACAGACCTATATATACTAGCAAGAACAACTTCTGCCCAGCAGACGTATCAATTATCATACCTCACCACCAAAGTCTGCATGTCCGGGTGTGTCAACCATATTTAGCTCATTGTCTTTCCATATGATTGACGTTACCTGCGGATACCCACATGTTGAAAACGTTAATTTTACACGTAATCTAAAACACAAGTAGCATGGCCTCAGCAGGAGAATACAAAGCTTTATTACCCGATTAGCAAAGGTTAACGAATCAAAAATAAAGTAACAGGTGCTTAGAACTTGCACAGCAATGCATCAACTCCACCCCACTAATCAGTGTGCACAACAATCGCAATTAAACCAAAACCACGCTCATCCACTTCCTCCACCTACAGAATATCATTTCACCTTTGCTTTATCCAAAACACCAAACTGCGGTCACGCCAACACTCCACCACGCGATTAGGCCGCATAACAATTCAATCAATCACTTCACAGCCACCTAATTAGTGAAGCTCAGGGAACACTTCGACGCGCCAAATTTCACCAGAACCAGAGCACACGGGCTGACCTTCGACGAGATGGTGATGCCGCGCTCGCGCTCGAGGCTGATGGAGTCCATGGCGCGCTCGTGGGGGATGTCGGCGCCGCACTGGCGGAGCAGCCGGTCCATAAGCGTGGTCTTGCCGTGGTCGACGTGTGCGATCACCGCCACGTTCCGGAGCCGGCTCGGGTCGACCGAAGGGCCCGACGCCGCGGCGGCGGATGCGGATGATGCGGCGGCGGCGGCGGTGGAGAAGGCGCGGGGGAAGGGGGCGGCGCACGGGGAGAGGTAGTGGTTGAGGCGCTGAGAGGAAGCGGAGAAGGAGGAGGAGGAGGAGGAGGAGGAGACGGACCTCTTAGCGGCGGAGAAGAGTGATCGGAGCAAGGGGCCGGCCATTTCTTACGGCGGGGTCGTAAGAAAAATGGCTGGATTTCCACGAACACCACCACCTCTCGATCTAATGCTAATCAGAATGCCAAGGGTTTATGGAGGGCTTTGAGATGCGACGTCGTTTTAACCTTGGCTCATTATTTTCTTTCTAAACAAAAATTTTTAGAAAAATATTTCTTTTACTGTTTATCTTTGGCGAAGCAGACAAAACAATATTCTCGAACTCGTTCCTTTTTTCAGTTTGTTCAACGTGTAAATTTGTAATGAATAAACCTATAGCCTACAACATGTGTTTTGCAATAGTTAATGTCAAATCTCAGTTATAAGGTTAGATTCTTACGACTCGCTCCATTTTGTGCTTTGAGAAAGTAAAATGTTTATTTAAAGGAAAAATACCACTAAAAATCTCAAACTATACTACTTGTAATAAATTTACCATAAACTTTAATTTTGTGACATGAAAAATCTCAAATTATGTCACTTATGATAAATTTACCCTGAACTTTTTTTTGTGATAAGAGAAATCTCAAACTATGTTACTTGTGACACATTTATCTCACAATACTTTAGCACAAAGGCATTTTTGTCTTTTTCTTTTTTCTTTTCTTCTCTGTTCCCTTTGCCGGCCATGGCGGAGGGGTTGGGCAAGGGCAAACCTCCCCTGGGCCAGGCGAGGGCAGCTCTCGCCCGACGCTGGTGAGGGGGCGAGGGCTGCCCTCGCTTGACACTGGCGAGGGATCTGGCAAGGGCAGCCGTCGCCTGACGCAGGCGAGGATCGCCCTCGTCGGCTTCCCTTCGCCAGAAGAGAGAAGAAAGGAAAAAAAAAAGAAAGGAAAAAAAATAGAAAAAGAAGAAAGACGAAAATACCCTTGGGCCAAAGTATTGTAGGGTAAATGTGTCACAAGTAGCATAGTTTGGGGTTTTTCGTGTCACAAAAAAAAAGTCCAGAGTAAATTTGTCACAAGCGACATAATTTGGGGGTTTTCGTGTCACAAAAAACTTCAGGATAAATTTATCGCAAGTGTCATGATTTGGAATTTTTAGTGATATTTTTCCTTTTTTAAAAGATGGGCTTTGATGTCGATCCGACAGGCGAAAACTAATTTCACACGAGAATAACCGTCCATTCCTACCGTGAGGAACCCCGATTTCACGTAGGCGGTCGTGACGGGGATTCGTTTTGTGCTAGCCTTCTTTTTAAATAGCCGGCTAACTGCAGCGGTGGCGCTCGGTTTAGTATGCCTCAATGAATAGGACAGCCACGTATTCTGCTCTTCAGTACGATCATTTCATTTCGACATAATCATAATACCGCATGAATACGAGTCTATGCAGAAGAAGGTAAAAAACCCCAACGCCGATCCCACCTCTGTACTCTCAACCCTTCACGGGATAACTCGCGTCCATCGCGATCCCGCACACGCCTCGCCGATCTGGCGAATCCTTCAGCACCCTCACGTAGCCGTCCTCGCCCCAGTCGTGCCCCCACGAGTTCTTCACGATCCAGTACTTCCTCTGGCCCTCCGCCCCGTACCCGACCGCGGCGACCCCGTGGTTCAGGTCGTGCCCGCAAGCGCCCGTGAAAATCCCGCTGGAGTAGAGCTGGAAGTCCAGCCCGCCCGCGTCGATGGCGACGGAGATCGGCTGGCGGGCCACCGCGGCTTCGAGGCCGGCCTCGTTGTCCGCGGGCACGTTGCTGTATCCGCTTATCGTGGCCGCGTGGTTCCTGAGCATGGCCTCGTCGCAAGATCCTTCCTGTCCTCGGTAAGGATAATTGGACTCGGAAGTGATGCCCCCGTTGCTTTCGATGAAGGAAAAGGCCGTGTCCATGGCTCCGCCGCTGCAGCCTTGGTTCTGCTTCCCGACGTCGCAGTCCATGAGCTCCTGCTCCGATAGAGACACGAGCTTCCCCGTCTTGATCTTGTTGAGGCCTTCGACGGCCGCCACGGCCGAAAAAGCCCAACAGCTTCCTACTCGTGCGGAGCAGAACATGCGACTTAAAAAGAAAGATGAAATGAGGGAAACAAAAAAGAAGAGCTGAATCTTGTATACCACATTGGCCTTGATCCTTGACCGGAGTTACGGCGCCTTCCTTCCTCCAATCAAAACTCGTCGGCGCGTCTATGCCGGTGCCGCCGGTAGCGTTAGCCTCCGTGTCAGTCCTCTGGTTCATCCTCCTGTGGAAACGCAGGTAGGTCGCTTTGAACTCCACGTTTGTCATGTCCGCGAATCTGTTGTCGGTGAGCTCGAACGGTAACCGTAGCCCGTTGATGAAGTCGACGTACAAGACATTGGCTTGATAAATCTGGAACCGCAGCATTTGCTCAAATCTACTTTTGTATGTCCGGTTGTACCTGGCCAGCCAGCTCTCGTATCTGTCTTCCATTTTGCTTGGCTGGTCGGACTTCAGAGACAAGTGATCACCCAGAAACGCGCTGGAACGCGCGCATAGAATCCATACAATGAGAAGGGTCGGACCGAGGTTCCTCGAAATCAAATGAGACTCCATTGTCGGCCAACAAAGTACGATATAGAATTGGAGCCTTTGCGCTTGAATTGCCTCTCGATTTATACAGATTGGACGTATTGTGAATAGACCCTTTCAAGCCACAACAACGTGTTAGTACAGGAAAGTTCCTTATCAGTTCATGCTTTAAATGTGCTGTATGTGCAACTTTTGTTATCTGCACGTCTCTTGGCGACATCGAACGCGAGGAAAGCAAGTTCATCATGCGAGCAGAAATGCAGCACCTGCAGATCTCTACCAAAAATGCAGCCCACGCATGAAGCATGATACAACTACATTCCTACGTACACGGAGCAACCGAAAGCATAATCTGCGCCTAGGCATCAGATGAGAGGATCCAGAGATGGCCTCGACGAGCTATAGGTGTACGCCGACTGTTTCAGCCGCACATCGAAAGAACCTACCGGGAAGACGGAGCGTATTCTTAGCTATTAGCGGTATTCATCTGGTTGTCGCAACATCTGAATCAGTTTCATTTTGTTAGCATGTAAAGTCAAATTTAGCAGATAATGGAACTTCCATGTAAGAGCAGAAGATTGATGCAAAAGTACTGTTCGATTAAACCCATCCCGAGTACAAAAGCGGCTGATTAGAATAGCATTGCAAAGAGTTGAGAGAGCCGTTGATTAAACCCGTCCGCGAGCGCCTACAAAGTCTGCACAGAAATTACTTTCTCGAAAGAGCACGTGACGACCGGCAATTCTATTCTCGAGCCAATAAAAAACGAGAATCAAGGACAACATTTTGCCAAAGTATCGTTAGACAAAAATTAGACAAAAAATAAAGAGTAAAACGAGATATATTCCAGTCGTTCCGTCCAGAAAATAAGGATGCTCGCGTGGAAAAGCCTTTATAGACACAAAGGGTCAATTATCGACGGAAAAGAAATCTGAAATATAATTTTCAATTTTTTTTCCTCTTCATTGCTTTGCGGATTTTTCGCATGGATATTCACTAAACCTAAGTAAATTTTGTAACGTCTAAGTAATGTACAAGATATTATGTTGTCCTTCTAAACTTAGGAATAATTTGTTCATCACAAGTCCAAGGGAAACCCCAAAATGTCTGGACCCCAGTTAAGCAAAATAGCAATTTCACCAACCCCCACTTCCCATCTTTTGCTTAGATTCATTCATGGCGTACGTGTCACACCATTCATCAGTCAAAAATGTCAAATTACATCACAGCTATTTTGAGGCCTGCTGCCTAGTCTTTAGCCAAGGGAAAGAACATAATCTTTCTACATTTCATTTGGCATTTCATTGCAGCCAAACGAATTTGTGATCCTGCATGTGGGAATTCATTGTGAAGCAATGACAGAAGCTCAAAAACTGGCCGCACAAGAAGCATCGGACCCTCTGCATTAAAGTTCTAGTGCTAGTTCCCTTTGGACAATGACCAACCATGCCCTCAACCATATGTGCAGTGACACATCAGGTCATTGCTCGAGTCTCATACAGCGAGCAAATACTGAGTTCGGAAATGCCTAAGCATTATACACAAGGTATACAGTGGCGGCTTCGAAACAAGAACATGCAATGATAAATCCATTGTTGAGCTCTGTTGGAGCTAGTAGGTTTAACCTAATGTACTTAAAGATCATCTGCATAATGTTGTTTTTCCGTTTTCCAGGTACCATCGTGGCATGGTACTCGCTATGGTTCGCTGTTTACCCAAATATCAATTTCAAGCAGTTCAGAGGATCTCTATGAAGACTGAGCAAGCTACGATAGATGTAGTAGAACTGCAATACCAACTCCTATCATCCAGTCAGCCAAAGCCCTTACATTACATAATAGGCCAACTAAAATAACACAAGGTGCTTCATCGAGTCGCCATTTAGGTAATGTCGACCCAAATCAAGAACCTGTTCTTTGTTAAGAGGCCGATAAAACGAGTCACCATAGAAGTTACCTATATATTATCAAAACATGCAAAGCAAAGAACTTCTGAGAAGTTCATTCCTCCATTGGACCACCAGTCGTGTCTGCCTCCGAGAGTTTTTCTTCCGTAGGAGCAGCAGCTGCTGCCGTTGCTTCCGGGACATTTTCTTCTGCAGGAGCAGCAGCTGCTGCCGTTGCTTCCAGGACATTTTCTTCTGTAGGAGCAGCAGCTGCTGCTGCCGTTGCTTCCGAGACATTTTCTTCTGTAGGGGCAGCAGCTGCTGCCGTTGCTTCCGGGACATTTTCTTCCGTTGAAGCAATAGCGATCGTCGCTTCTGAGGCTTTACGCTTTTCCGCCGAATCCTTCAGATGTTTCAATCCCTTCTCAACATCGTGCAACCTGCTATTAAGCAGATTAATTCCTTCAAGACGTTCTTCGAAGCTGATGGTAAACACGCTTTCGAATTCCTCAATCTTTTCCTTCGTGGCCAAAAGCTTCATTTTCTCCTCTTCTTCCTGTTTTAACCGCTGCTTTTCCAGTTCCCTAATGCTCAAAACAAGACCGCCAGATCCAGGAACATCTTTATAAAGTGGCTCGTCAAGCTGAGGACAGCGAGCCCTGTATTCAGCAAATTTCCGATCAGTTTCCTTCAACGCCTTCTTATAGCCATCTAGAAGGTTCGCCATCATATAGAGCTCACATTCAAGTCGATATGTTTCCATCTTCTTTTTCATTATCTCTTCATTACTTGTCTTCTGCAAATGCTCAATCATAGCATCCCGTCGTTGCAGCTCGCTGAGGAATATTTGTTGATTCATGCCGGACTCAGCATACGCTTGCTCTTTTGCCTCGTGCGCCATCTTTGCCTTTTCCACCCAATGTTGCACTTGCTCCATGCATATATTGAAGTCCAGTGATTTACTATCCCACGAACCATCAGTCCTCATCCGCTTGTTTCCCCCATTCAGCTGGTGATGCATTCTGTCATTGTCAGTATCGATCTCTCTCTTGTTTACATTGCCAAAGATGGACGAAGAACTTGGACCCATGTGACTGTCAGCTCTTGAAGCTAAGAACTCCCCACACGAATCATCACGGAGTTGCATCCCGGTGTTAAAAGCAATTTGAGCAGACTCCAAAACATGCAGAAGATTTGATGAAGGCAGCCTCTCCAAATCACCAAACTTCGGCGACATATTGAACCCTCCAGGCTCTTGTTGCTCCTCCTCATTGGTTTCTTCTTCCTCTTCCTCTTCCTCTAGTTCTTCGTCTTCTGGTTCCTCGCCTACTACTCCCCCTTCCACTCCTTTCTGATCCACATCAAACCTCATTTCGTTAGCTTCAGTAACTCTGCACCTCTGCAAAAAGTGCTCGCCTGAAATATTTTTCCCATCCAAAAGCCACTGCCCACCTTGTTCTTCCTCCTCCTCCTTACACTCCTGAGAATCCATGACATCGTCGAATCCACCTTCCTCATTATTGTCATTTTCCTTTTCGACGCCCTTCTCCTCCGCCAGACCAACTTCGGTTTTGTCCTCCACCTCAGCTTCAACATTCTCCTCAAGCCCAAGACTCAGTTGAGCATTCTCCTCATTCTCAACATCAAACCTTTCATTCTGTGAAAGATCCAATTCAACGCTAGTACCTTCCTTCTCCACCTCCTCATCAGCTTTGTTATCGGCATTCTCTTGTCCAAGGCTCAACTCCAAGCTCTGCTCTTCCAGTTCAGCCATCTTCACATCACCACCACCCCCATCCTCCTCCAAATCCTTCACTTCAACCTCCTCTACATCCTTCACTTCGACCTCCTCTACATCCTTCACCTCGACCTCCTCTACATCCTTCACTTCGACCTCCTCTGCCGACAACAACTCCGCGCGCTGAGACCTAATCAAACACTGCAAGTGCGACGCATAGTAACAATTCTCCAAATTGGGCGCCTGCATCAACTCCTTCTCCACCATAAACCACACCATCCCCGCCCAATCCACCTTCTCGAAACTCCCTTCCCTAATCAACTTGTCCCAACTCAAAATCTCATCAGGCATCATCCACGTATCGTCATCATGCAAAAGCATCCAATTCGACACTAAATCCAAAACGAACCCAACAGACTCTTCAGTTTCGGAAACCTCACCTGCGCCCTCCGAGCCGGCCACGACCCTCTTAGCCGGCAGCTTCAGCGCGCGCGCCAGGTCGGCCCGGCTGACCCGAATCTTGACCCCATTGACGTAGCTGCACCGCTCGCTCTTGCTGAAACTGGCGACCAGCTGCGCGATCAGCTTGCCGTGCAGGGCCCTGTCGAAGTCCAGGTGGACGAACTCCCAGAGCCCGAGGCGGTGCAGGAGATCCTCGCGCCGCGAGAAGTCGAGGGCCTCGACGGGGGTGAAAGGGACGGGCTTGAAGGTCTTGACGAGCAAATCAAGCTTCTGCTTCGACTTCCGCTCCATGGCGCGCCGCTTCTGCGCGGCCTTCTTGTTCTTCGGGCCGCGGCGGGAGGAGGCGGTGGCGGGGGCGGGGGCCATAAAGGTCGGGTCTTGGGCGCGCGGGGACGGCGCGGGGGCCGGGTCGGGGTCGTCCTGGTTGGAGTCGTCGTCCTGGACGAGGATCTGGGAGTCCCCGTCGGACTTCGAGGAAAGGTCCGGCTCGAGGGCTAGGGTTTGGGTCTCGGGCGATTCCGGGCGGTGATGGGGCGGGTCGACCGGGGTGGGGTCTTGATCTGGCGGGCGAAGAGGGGACGACGGCGAGCTCATGGCGGCGGCGACGGCGGCGGCGATTCAGAGCGTCGCGCAGAGAGAGAGAGAGAGAGAGAGAGAGATAGAGGCTGTAACAGTGTGTTCACTCGTTCCGGAACTGAACCGGAAAAGCGGTCTGGGATGGGATGTGTATCGTCGACCCGGTTTCTAATTTTAATACCTTTGTTTTACCAAGGAAATTCAAAAGAGAAAGAAATCTTGCAGATTTGGTATTTTTGTTAGGATTAATATCATGAAAAATCCTAAATTGATACACATATAATAATTTTACGTCGAACTAACTTTTTTAACACGAAAAACTCCAAACTGATACACCTGTGATAAATTTACCCCGAACTATTTTTTTTATCACCAAAAACCTCACACTGATACACTTGTGATAATTTTATCTCGAACTATTTTTTTTACTACCAAAAACCCCACACTAGTATATCTGTGACAATTTTATTTCAAACTAATTTTTTGACCACTAAAAACTCCAAACTGATATAACTTGTGACAAACAGAGGAGTAACATCCTAAACTGGTACACCCGTCAATTACAACATGTCATTAAACATAGCAATTTGATAATAAAATGTAACGAAAACTAACGGAGGGTAAATTTATCACAGGTGTACAAATTTAAGATTTTGGGAATCAAAAAGTTAATTTGGGGTAAAATTGTCATATATGAACAAGTATAGGGTTTTTGATGATAAAAAAAATAATTCGAGGTAAAATTATCATAAATGTACCAGTTTGAGATTTTTCGTCGTATTAACCATTTTTGTTAAGGCAGTGATCATGTTTTGACAAAAGGGTTTCAGGTTTGGAATTTTTCACAAACTTCAAGTTCCTCGGCCCCTACAAGCTGGCCACCACGCGCGGCAGATCGAGCACCGTCTACTCCACTTGCGGGAATGCCTCTGCGGCCTCCCTCGCCAGCCCTCCGGTCGCCCCTCTGACGTTGACCACCGTCCTCAGCCCTTGAAACAGCTGTCGTCCGCGCATCTCCACCATCAACCTCATGATCACTGGCCCATCACTCGCCATGGCTTCGTTCACGCTCCGGTTCAGCCCCTCGTCCTGGGCCGTGTACTCCCACAGGCTCGTCCCGTGCTTCATGACGAAGGGCGTGCGGGGGCTCAGCCTCTCGCTCTTGGGCCACTCACCCAGGCAGTGCAATGGGCCTTGTATGATGGGGTCGAGGAGGAACCACACCATGGGCGACAAGTCACCCGGCTCGCCTTTCCGGATCGCTCGTGAAATGGGAGTGAGAGAGTACGTCAACCCCAGCTGCTCCTGGTCATTTTTAGCAGCAGACTTTCGATGAGAGACGAAGCCGGTTTGGGCAAGGACCGCCATGAGTCGGTTCAGGAAGGCGGCCTTGGAGGCGGGGACCGACAGCGCGGCGGCAAGCTCGGGAATGATCATGGGACGGCAGTGGCGGTGGAGGGCGTCAGGGATGCCAAGTTCGATGGCGCATTTGAGGGACATGGAGTAGATGGAGTTGAAAGCATGGGTCGATAGGTGAGCATGGGCTTGCACGATCTCGCTCTCCCTCGTCACTCCATTATCCACCGAGTACCTTGTTATGGGGGAACGGCTAAAGAGATTGTATTAGGTTTGCGGTTTTGGTGAGTTGAATTGAGTCGAGAAAAGGCAAAAATTGCGCACACTCCTTTCGTACTATGCATAAATTGAATGTAACGTGACAGACATAGCAAAAGTGCGATATAAAAAAGTACAAGTGATAGACTTAAGTTGCAATTTCGATGAAGGGACAAGGACACTAGGCCCCGTTTGGTTCAGTTTTGAAAATAGGCTTTTGGCCTTGAAAGCCCCTTCCCAAAATGTTGATCCGTTTGGTTCAGCTTTTGACCTAGCATTGGCCAAATGCTAGCATTTGAAATGCCGAAAGCCCAAAGCTGATCCGGACCAGCTTTGGACTTTTGGCATTCCACAAATGCCGAACCCAAATTTATTATCCTCAAACTACCCTCACTTTTTTTGGCTTATTTCGATTTTGCCCCTCATAGTACTATTCATCTTCTTCGTGAGGTGGCCGGCAAGGGCGACCAACACCGAATCAAGCCGACAAGAGGCTGGTGAGGTTGGACGACCCAGGCGACGGTCGCCTGAGGTCGCATGACTACCCAGGCACCGCCGGCCTGAGTCGCGTGAGGCTGTCTGCCGCTTGGGTCATGCGACCACAGGCAGCCGTCACCTGGGTCACTCGACTCAGGCGGCTGGCGCTTGGGTCGCATGACCCTCACTGAGGGTCTCCTGGCCTCGGGTGACGACCGCCGGCGATACATCTAGCTCGCTGGGGGTCGCTCGACCTCGGGCGACAGCTGCTGGCGCCAAATCTAGCTCGCCAGCGGCCGTAGGCCTTCTTCCGGCTCCGGCGAAGGGTAGGATAGGTTTTTTTATTTTTTAATAAAAAAGATAATTTCCAAAGCCCTTTTGCAAAAAAAATTTACTAAACACTACTTGGGCTAAAATAGCTTTACAAATGATTTTTTACCAAACGTCACTTGCATTTCTCTAAAAGACTTTAACCTAAAGGTATTTACATTTCCCCAAGTAGCATTTGGAAAATTGAACCAAACAGACCCTAAGAATGCTATAACTTTCGTGCGGCGCTCACTTGAGTGCCATAACTTTTTTTGGCTCACTTAAGTGCCACTTCTGACAAAAAGTGATCACTTGACTACCATCAGGCATTTGGCAGCCGGAAAATCCGACGTAAAAAGATAATTTCCAAAGCCCTTTTGCAAAAAAAATTTACTAAACACTACTTGGGCTAAAATAGCTTTACAAATGATTTTTCACCAAACGCCACTTGCATTTCTCTAAAAGACTTTAACCTAAAGGTATTTGCATTCCCCCAAGTAGCATTTGGAAAATTGAACCAAACAGGCCCTAAGAATGCCATAACTTTCGTACGGCGCTCACTTGAGTGCCATAACTTTTTTTGGCTCACTTAAGTGCCACTTCCGACAAAAAGTGATCACTCGACTGCCATCAAGTATTTGGCAGCCGGAAAATCCAATGTAGACACCGTCGTCCTAAGTAGGATAGAATTCACATAATTGGATGGTTACACAATTTCCAACACCGTCATCTAGTGTATCTATCGTACGAAATACTTTCTCCATTATTTTAGAGGGGTAGCCTCCTAGGTTTAGAGGTTCTCTAACCATCAAGCGAAAATGGATGACAAAGAGGGTCGTTCATTCTGGATATTTTGTCAAACTGGAGTATAGTAAGATCAGGAATGTTCAAATACGTACATGTAAACATTCAAGTTTAAACTATGAGCCTTATAATATCATAAACATATGATCTAGTACATGTATCACTTATTTTAAGATGTACACAATGAGTTAATAACTCTTTTTAGATCAACATGAACATGCAATCCTCTTCCCTGTTCCACATATGGCAAAAAGAGAAAAAAATGGAAAGTAGCAAACCAAAATCAGGCAACACCTAAGACATTATCATAGGAATTCCACAACTGCCACAGAATATTTGGTTCGATCAATAACTATTGTCCATCTTATCTAGCTAGGTACCGTCGCGCCACCATGATGCTCGTGAGACTTTACTCAGAGTAATACTACGTTACGATATGGTCGAACTTACGATGGAAGCGAGTCAAGACTTCTCGAGGCCAAGGATCGGGTACGGTTTGACATGGGGAACTCCCAACCTGAATAAGGCAAAAGAAAATCTCGACTTCACCAAAAATTAGTGCTAAGGCCTCTTACCAACGTGTGTTGCAGGATGAACAAGTACGGCCCGACGTAATTATTTGTCCGACGTAGTGCACGTATAATTTCCTAGAAATGAGAACTGTTTACCCGTGTTTCGTTGTGTCCTCATTTCCTGTTTCTTGCATTTTCGAGTAAACACGTGTCCTAACTCTCGCGAATATTAAATCGGTTTTCTCTTTAAGAATTTATGTTAAGAAGCTAAATGGTGGATGTCACTGAGGATTGCCCGAGTATAGTTTGTCGGGAGAATAATTAAAGAACCCTAATAAAACACTTGTTGGCGGACCATGGCACCAGCAATAGGACACAAAGAAGACTTGGCAAAAACAAAAAACAAAAAAACACATTGGTGTTAAATTTTCTGTTTTCCATTTCATGATTTTCTTTTGAAGGAAGAACCTTACTTTTAGTTAATCTGCCAATTGTCTGATGAATAGACTGAAGTAGACAAAATACGAGTTCTTAATATTATAGCTTATTCATAAATAATTCTCCCCATTTTAATAAGACCATTATTTTATTTAGTAGAATTGATTATTTCTATGTATAGATAAAGATATATATCCTTATATCACACAAAAATATCCTAACATATCTAAAGTAAACTGAGTTAGCTTAAGTATTGTGGATGTAACTTAGTGGAAGAAAAACTGAACAAGCTAGTAATGGTGGAAATTACATTGGATTACTCTTTATTAAAAAAAATTTAAAAACCAAAAACTTATTGTTTAATTTTTAGTGGCTTACTATAAGTAATTGGCAATCCAATTCTAGAAACGGACATGTTCGTTTGCATTTACACAAAAGCAGAACGTGCTCTTTTGCTTGATTCGGAGTGCATGAGCCACAAAATTTATGTCAAACAAAAAAGAAAAAAGTACTAATCAATCCAAATTTTGACCCAAAAAAAATCCAAACTATTTCTGATATAGCTTTTTCATATTAAACCAAAACGTGCTCTTTTGCTTGATTCGGAGTGCATAAGCCACAAAATTTATATCAAACAAAAAAGCAAAAAGTACAAATCAATCTCTGAAAGCATCTTTTCATACAACTCGTGAAAGTAAAATAATTAAAAATAGTGTAAAATGGAACGATCTAACAAATCTGCTTTAAAAAGAAGTATAACAAATTGGAAAATAAAGCTTGCTGGCACAGGCCAACTACTGCGTTACCATACACGTTCTATTCTCCAATGCGTGTATATACTCAATAATACATTCCAGATTATGCTTATTAATAGTGTCAAGCAAAGGGAGGCAATTTAGGTTGAAACATAATTACCATAAACGAATATCCGTTAATTATTGGTTAGGATCAGGTCGTATAGGTCTATCGAATCGATAATTAACTACAAGTGCATGAGATTGCGATTGGTTGTGGACTAATTGATGTACGAAATCATGTATCCTTCTAGATAATAGTTTATCGTTCATTAGAACTCAACCAAATAAAAGGGTTTGCATAATTTATCCTGGAAAAGTTAAGATCAAAGCCAATTTCTAGAATAAAAGCTTCAACAAAGTGAATGGAGTCACCCTTAATACGAGTCGCAATACTCGTGACTAACAACTGTCAATGCATGTAAGTGGGACAATATCAACTCAAATTTCTAGCAGAAGAAATTGGAGGCATCTGTCTACTGAAGATCCTCGTTGCTGGATGAAGGGAGACAAACTTCGATTGAGGAACCCTGGAAATTTAATTTTTGTTACAATGTCATAAATTATAAACCAATTGAATTG
Organism: Syzygium malaccense; assembly: GCA_031216405.1. Classification (NCBI taxonomy): domain Eukaryota; kingdom Viridiplantae; phylum Streptophyta; class Magnoliopsida; order Myrtales; family Myrtaceae; genus Syzygium; species Syzygium malaccense. Next base: position 22,369,411 of record CM062253.1, read on the forward strand.
TTAGAATGATTGCTCGAGTGCTCTGATTCAAATTAAGAGAACTGTACCTGATGATGGATGAAGGAGGAGGGGCTGCCGGTTGAGGAAGGAGGAAGACGGAGTGAGAAAGGAAAAATAAAGCACGGAAAAAAAGGAAGGAATGTAAGAATTTCCTAACGTAGGCTTTATTAATTGAAATTAACTGAATTAGTTTGGTCTAATAAAGGTAAGATATATTGGTTCTTAATTAGTCTAATATGGGGCTGGCTGATGTGGGCCGAGTACGTCCCAGCCCGTAATGAGAGGGCCCGTGATCGAAGACTCTATAAATAGCACTCAAGTCCCTTCCCGAACCTGATGATGCACTATTTGACTTACATACGGATCTAGAGAGAACTTTCTTTTCATGAGTGCCAATCTCATTAGGCTAGTGTTTTAACGAAGGGCATAGGGGAGAAGATCTTGAGTTCGTGTTCGGTAACCGTCGCAAATTCCGCGTCAAGTTCGATGGATTCCAAACCAAGTACGCGAATCGATAATTTCTCCATTATCGTGTTTCGGTTTCTGATTATGGTGATCCTAGGCGTGCCATTTTCGTGGCCTACATGTGGTATCAGAGCCTGCCATAGCTTAGAACTGAAACATGCGGATTAGGACCGTTTTCGTTTTGTCCGAGAGGATTTCGCCTAGTTTCGAAATTTTTTGTCGGATGAAAGTTAAATTTTATTACATATTTGGAATCTACTTGTCGAGACGAGAAGAATGGTAGGCGGCACCTCGCCGGAGGAGGCCGGACGCGCCATCACGTGCCTACATGCACCCTAGGCGAGGCGGCGCGTGACCGCCACGCGCGGCCGTGCCGAACCGACGCGTCTTTCCGTCGGTAACCGCAGGCTGACGTCAGCGAGGGCACAGATCCGGTTGACCCGGATCCTGACCCGACCCGGATCATGACCCTACTCGACTGTTGACCCGGCCTGAGTTTCAACCGGACCGTTGACTCGACCGGTCAACCAGTCGGACCGATCCGTTGACCGTTGACTGGTTGGACCGGTCAACTGGTCGGACCGGCTGTTCAGACTGGTTTGACCGGCTGAACACGTGCGTACGCGCCGCACCTTCCGGCAGCGCGTGAGATCGCATCCGACGTCCGTTTTGGATGTTCTTGGTACCGACGCACTCGTATCGAGATTCTCTACACTGTGGTGTATTTATTTTACATGTTTAAAGCTTTTACAGATGTGAAAATATGTATAGAACCATATATACGAGTATTTTTAGGGTATTTTTGCGTATTTTCTTGTATTTCTTTATGGTTTCGGAAATACATATGATAGCTCACATGTATATCACCACATAAGGACTGTGTAGGGTGTAATTCATTGTCTATCAATGCATGGAACAGTATAATTAGCATGGCATGTAATTTCAGAGACATACGCCTCTGTCTTTACGTCTAGCATTACATGCATATAGTAAATGTGATACATAAAGCTCATATCCCTGGTATGAGAGATTTTCAAGGATTCAGTTAGGTTGTGACCGCCAAAGTGGCACACTTGACTAGATTTGAGAAATATCGGTCTCATATTGTGGTGGGATGTCTCCTGGTCTATTACGTGATTATACTCCCAAAGAAAGTGATCTTGTATTAGTTCATGGAGGGGTACATGTATAGCATGTGATTGAGAAATGACTGATCTTAGTGGTTCATACACCCAAAGGTGGTGATTTCACGAGAGATTAGAATATGTTTTCATGGCCGCTGTCATGTGGAGAGTGTACAACTGCATATCATATTTTCTGCCCAAAGGTGATTATATGATGATGTATGTAACTCTTTAGATAAGTACTCACATGATACTGATTGTATTGTTTGTTTGTTTTCTAGTCACCTTTTCTATAAAACGGTAATTCCATTTCCATTGAGGTCTTTCCTAGGTTGAACTTTAAGAAATGGAAAGAGGATTTTCTATTTGGAATGGAGCTGGCAGATGTTCACATTGCTCTTACAAAGGATAAGCCGGCAGATATCACGACCACCAGTACTGAAGTCGAGAAAACGGACTATGCTGCCGGGGAAAAGAGCAATCGGATTTGCTTATTGACAATGAAGAAATCCATTCAAGAACACTTAAAAAGTGATTTGCCAGCTGACTATACTGCTAAGGAAATGATGGCAGCCTTAGAGGCTAGAAACCGCATTTCATCTAATGCTGAGGTTGGTACACTTCTTCAAAAGCTTTTCAATATGAAGTATGATGGTACTGCTGGGGTTAGAGATTATGTCCTTAGGATGGTAGACCTAAAGATGAAGCTTCAAGCTCTTAATGTTTCCATTCCTGATGCTTGTATTGTGCATCAAGTCTTGAACACATTTTCACCTGATTTTGGGTTTATAAAGACAAATTACAATTCCCAAGATAAGACTTGATCAGTTAATGACTTGATAGCAAGGGTGGTGGCAGAGGAAGAGAAACTTAAGAAGGAAAAAGGGCATTTAGCCTTATATGTTTCTAGTTCCCACAAAAGAAAGGATAAAAAGTCCAGAAATCGTACTCATAAAGGTACTCATGACACTACCGGTCAATCTGACAATATGGGTCCAAAGAAAACATCCTTCAAAAGGGATGGTGACCACTGCTTCTTTTGTAAGAAGAAAGGTCACATAAAAAAGGACTGTGGAAAGTTCAAAACTTGATTGTCCAAACGTGAGGCTACAGGTAATGATTCTTTGGCACTTATTTGTGAATCCAACCTATCAGAAGCACCATCCAGTTCTTGGTGGCTCGATAGCGATGCAACTAATCATGTTGCATTTACCATACATGGATTCATAAACCGGAGGAAGCCAAATCAGGATGAGTTAAGACTCACAGTGGGAAATAACGAGAAAGCTGATGTTGTGTTTGTGGGAGATGTAATCTTGATTCTAGACTCTGGTTTTAGATTAATGTTGAAAGACACTTTTTATATACCTTCTTTTAGACGGAACTTAGTTTCCGTATCGTGTTTGGACACGTATGGCTACTCTTTTGTAATCAAGAACAATGTTATTTCTTTGTTTCTTAATTCAAATAAGGTTAGTGTTGTTATATATCCAACGGATTGTACAGATTGTGTTTATCTCCCAATGACATATATGTCGCTTATACGGTTGAAAAGGTTGTTTCCAAAAGACCACTGCCTAAGGAACAGTCTTATGCATTATGGCATAAACGGATTGGTCATATCTCTAAGGATAGAGTAGAAAGGCTGATAAAGACTAACATCCTGCCTGCTCTTAAAGATGACTTAGAGACATGCGTAAATTGTTGTAGAGGTAAAATGACCAAGATAAGGAAGAAAACTGCAGTCCGAAGTTCTGACCTGTTGGAGGTCATTCACACTGATATAAGTGGACCCTATATGGCAATCTTGTGTAGAAATTTTTATTTCATTACATTTATTGATGATTATTCTCGATATGACTATCTATACTTGATTAAAGAAAAGTCTAAGTCTCTTGACAAGTTCAAGATTTTTCGGACTGAAGTCGAGAAACAGTCGGGAAAGGTCATAAAGGTTATTAGATCTGATCAAAGTGAAGAGTATTATGGCAAGCATGGCGATGCCGGACAGCTTAAGGGGCCATTTGCCAAATACTTAGAGAATTTTGGGATAGTGGCTCAGTTCACTATGCCTAGGAGTCCTGAGCAAAATGGTGTAGCTGAAAGGCGCAATCGCACCCTTATGGAAAATGGTGAGGAGTATGATTAGTAGGACAAATTTACCTAGTTTTTTGTGGGGTGAAGCTTTGAAAAGAGCTTTGTACATTCTGAATCGTGTGCCTGCTAAAGCTGTTTCATTGACTCCTTTTGAGTTGTGGACTGGACGTAAGCCTAACTTAAACCATCTTAAGGTTTGGGGATGTCCTGTAGAAGTAAAGTTATATAATCCAACATTAAGTAAGTTGGACTCCAGAACCACTCGGTGTTATTTTGTATCTTACCCGGATTATTCGAAGGGATATCGGTTTTATAATTCTAATGGAGGCACAAGAATTGTGAAATCACAGACAGCTAAGTTTCTGGAATTTGATGTGGCCAAAGAAAGTAGCTGCTCATAGACTATTGAGGATAATAGTGCGGTGGGTAATGTTATATCTTTATCTCCTCCCATACAAATAATTCTGAAGACTCTCACACCACAAACTGAACCTGTTGAGGCTCAGGATCCTGTTATCGAGACAGCTCCTAATGAAGTTCCTCAAGGCTCTTAGGTGCAGAATGAGGTTGTTGTTGCTCCAATAAGGAGATCCATTAGGGAGAGACGATCAGCTATACCACCGGACTACTTAGTTTACATAGGAGAGCAAGACTACGATATCGGTTCAGTGGCTGATCCAGTGACTTATGCGGAAGCTGTTTCTTGTCCTCAGTCGGAACTATGGTCGGATGCAATGAGAGATGAAATACAGTCTATGAAGCATAATGGAGTTTGGGAACTTGTTGAATTACCTGAAAGTCATAGACCCATTGGCTACAAATGGGTGTATAAGACTAAAAAAGACTCTAAAGGAAAGATTGAGAAGTTTAAAGCCAGACTGGTAGCCAAGGGTTTCACTCAGAGAGAAGGAGTAGACTATGAAGCAACTTTTTCTCCAATCTCTTCTAAAGATTCTTTCAGAGTGATCATGGCATTAGTAGTTCATTTCGATATAGAGTTACATCAGATGGATGTTAAAACTGCCTTTCTTAATGGAGACCTTAATGAAAAAGTCTATATGATGCAACCCGAAGGCTTTGCGGCAGATGATTCAGGTACGCTTGTATGTAGACTAAAAAAGTCTATTTATGGTCTCAAGCAAGCTTCTAGACAATGGTACTTGAAGTTTCATAGTGTTGTCGCTTCATTTGGTTTTGTTGAGAACAAAGTAGATCAGTGTATATACTGCAAGGTCAGTGGGAGGAAATTCATTTTCCTTATACTCTACATTGATGATATTCTACTTGCAAGCAGTGACCTTGGTTTGCTGCATAAGACAAAACAGATATTGTCAAAGAACTTTGATATGAAGGACCTTGGTGATGCGTCTTTTGTCCTTGGCATTGAGATTCATAGGAATCATTCTCACCGACTATTGGGTTTATCTCAGAGGGTATATGTTGATCATATCTTAGAAAGATTCAACATGTAGCAATGCAAGCCAGGAATTGCTCCTGTCAGTAAGGGTGATAAGTTGAGTCTGTCACAATATCCTCATTCAGATTTTGAGAAAACCCAAATGAAGAATATACGTTATGCTAGTGCACTTGGGAGTATTATGTATGCTCAAGTATATACTAGACCGGATATTGCTTTTGCAACAAGACTTCTAGGCAGATATCAGTCAAATTCAGGACACGATCATTGGGTTGCTGCCAAGAAGGTTTTAAGGTATTTAAAGAGGACAAAAGACTATATGCTGATTTACAAACATTTTTAAGACCTACAGCTAGGTGGGTATTCGGATTCAGACTTTGCTGGCTGTCAGGATGAAAAGAAGTCGATAACGGGTTACATTTTTAAGCTAGCAGGAAGTGCAGTATCATGAAAAAGTGAGAAACAGAAATCAATAACATCCTCTACCATGCAAGCAGAGTTTGTAGTATGTTTTTCGGCCGCTACTCAGGTAATTTGGCTCCGGAATCTCATTAAGGAATTGACCATATTTGATTTTGTGGATAGGGCCATACAGTTATATTGTGACAATAACTCTGTAGTGTTGTTTATTAATAACACAGAGGTCTCAAAGGAATCTAAGCATATGGAGGTCAAGTACCTGACTATAAAGGAAAAAGTTTAGGATTGTGACATTGCAGTAGAGCACATTTTAACAGATGATATGATTGCAGATCCGCTAACTAAAGGCCTTCGCCCTTGTGTATTTGATCGACATGTCATTAACATGGGCTTAGGAGTATCATAGGATACTGTTAATTAGTGGGAGATGTTTAGTTTTATGTTGCTCTTATGAAGTTTGTATCTGATTTTGTTACATTTTGTAATATTTGAATATGCATCAACTCTTTTGCATTCAATAAGGTATTTGTGAATATAGATTTATCAAATTGAGTACATATATTTGATGAAAATCTCGAGGCATTATGTAAACCTTGAGTATAGGCTATGGGACATTCTTGGTATTAGCCTTAACGATATGTCTTGTTACACATAAAGTACAGTTAACTATCAAGGTAAGACATATGCAGGTTCGTTGGAACCATGAAGGATATTCTCTGATGACACACTGGGTTTTGTGACACTTAAGGAGAGAGAATTTAGACTAACCAAATGAATAACACATGAAGTATCACTCATTTTGAGGTATTGTCCATTTGACACACTACCATATTGAATCCATATCAGTAAAATTGAAAGCACTCATGACCATGGAAGGCTCTGCGTGAGTACATGCAGTTACCGCCATGATTCGGTATTCGAGACTTTATGGGATCGGATTGACTATTAAGAATAATCTCTAGACCAATATAAGGGTGTACACACAGTTCTATTTCAATTAATATCGCCCAAGTGGGAGAATGTCAGAATTTTCTAATGTGGGCTTCATTAATTGAAATTAACTAAATTAGTTTGGTTTAATAAAGATAAGATATATGGGTTCTTAATCAGTCTAATATGGGGCTGGTTAATGTGGGCCGAGTACGGCTCGGCCCGTAATGAGAGGGCCCGTGGTCGAAGACTCTATAAATAGCGTTCAAGTCCCTCCCCTAACATGATGATGCACTATTTGACTCACATACAGATTTAGAGAGAACTTTCTTTTCGTGAGTGCCAATCTCATTAGGCTAGTGTTTTAACGAAGGGCATAGGGGAGAAGATCTTGAGTTCGTGTTTGGTAACCGTCGCAAATTCCGCGTCAAGTTCGATGGATTCCAAACCAAGTACGCGAATCGACAATTTCTCCATTATCGTGTTTCGATTTCTGATTATGGTAATCCTAGACGTGCCATTTTCGTGGCCTACAAGGAAAACTATTGACGCCCAAAATTACCCTAATGGGAGCGGGCCGATTGCAAGTCACAAAGGACGTAAAACACGGTCCACATAGTATGAATCCAGAGAAAGGCCGTGAGTCAGGCCCAGAGGCATCGGAAAGATTTGAAGCAGTTATTGATAGGACACGTCGTAAAAGTATCAACAGGTTGACAAGTCTAAGATCATGAGCCTTGCATATAACATCGATAAGTCCAAGATCACGAGCCTTGCATGTGACGTCGACAAGTCCAAGATCACGAGCTTTGCATGTGATGTCGATGAGTCTGAGATCATGAATTAAGCACGTGGTGTTACATGGTAAAGAAATTCATTTCCACATGTCAAAAGGTAAAGATACGACCGTGGGCGTGAAGATTAAGCAAGCTAAATAGTGAAACGTGAGAAACAGTAGGAAATAAGAAGACACATGGAAGAAAATCAGCTATTACGTGATGCCCAAGGAGCGTAAGCAACGTCGACAAGTCAGGAAATGGCTAAAGTGCGAAATGTAAAGAAGTGGAAAACAACTTTAAAGGAGAAGTAGCCGATCGACAGTTATCAAGCTGCTCTATAAATACTCAAGAATTTCCGACGTAGAGGACTCTCCGAACAAGACAACAGATCTCTTATCTATCTTTATTTTCAGCACAATAGGAGTAGTAATAGCTACAACTTTTAGATTCCACGTCGTAGATTCAATTCTAACGCGAGTCTTTATCAGGTTCAGCATTGTTGATTAAATTTCAATGCTGTGTCACCAGTTCAACGTTGTCGATTAGATTCCGGCGTTGTGCTTGGAATATAACTATTGATTGGATTCTAGCCATATTCTCTCAGGTCATGTCATTGATTAGATTTTGGCGTACCTGAAATTACAATGTTGTGTACTGGTTGTGTCGTTGATTGGATTTCGACATAGCTTGGTCTTGGCATTTGCGAGTTGTCATCCTATTGTTGGTATTGTTGAGTTGGGTGTATTATCGAGTTAAGTTGTAAGGCACAAGTTAGGTTTAATAGACGCATTTGACATTCGCTGTCCGAGCTTGACTTAAGACCCTAGTCTTCTTTAATAAAATCTGAAATGCAGCGTTCGGTGAAAGATTTTCGACGGGATAAAACCGGCGAAACAAAAACAAAAAGACACATCTCAGCTGCTGATATCCAAGATGTTGATGTATCATCCTTTGACCGATATGTTTGGACCGCCGGCCCTAACATTAGCTTGCATCTTACCCTATTCATGAAGTTAATGAAAATTCTAATCAATTTAACTAAACCTCTGGATGAAAATTTTTCATAAAAAGGAAACATGAGAAACATGTTGGATGAGCTGGACAATCTTTTCAAAGCTTTAACGATCAAGATCGCCACCCGTCATAGGGACTTGAAGAGTAAAACAAAGGAAGAGCGCCAATCACATGATTAGCCAATCCAGGAGTTGATTCTGACAGAGACAACGGTCCATATGGTCCAAAGTTGGAAAGAGAAATCCACTTATTGTGTGGATGATGATGTCTGCACATGTCATATTTCCATGTTTATCTGAGCGCCAAAAAAGAGATTAATAAGATTCAGTCTTGTCACAAAATTATGCAGCATCATCTCCATTGTACTTCGAACTCGTGACCTCGGATCATTGCCCTAACGCCTTCTATCAGAACTAGGCTAAACCACATCGGCGCAGTTGATATATTCTCTATTGATCTTCATGAGTTTGGGGCATGCGATCCCGTTGGATTCTAGAGAGCCTCACAATAGCTAAATGATCTGAACTAAGCCAAAGTTTCTATAATCGAACTTTCGAATTTTGGGTAATTAGATAAGGTATAAGAATGAGGGAAAATCCAATGCACGTGAACTATTATAGGGTTCTGGGGCCTCCTATATCAACGTGAATCATGTGAACATGACAATTATTTGGCTGACGGAAAGTATACCAATTATGATGCTTCATACCCACTTTCCAAACCATAATAAATACGCACCATTCCTATGTTCTTGGAGTTTATATGAACGAGAAGTTGCACTATAGAGGTGAGAGGTAATAACTTCGTACCATGGATGTAGTGAATGGAGAGAAGGGAAGCGAGCAGTTACAGGCTCAAGCTCACATATGGAACCACATATTCAACTTCATCAATTCCATGTGCTTGAAATGTGCCATTCAATTAGGCATTCCCGACACCATCCACCACCATGGCCATCCCATGACCCTCAACGCCCTAGTCTCTGCACTTCAAATTCACCCCTCAAGAGCTCACGGTGTCGAGCGGCTCATGCGCATTCTCGTCCACTCCGGATTTTTCAAACAAAAGAAGCTCACACCGGATGGTGGAGACGCCTACGTACTCAACCGCGTGTCCGAGCTCCTCCTTAAGGACAATCCCTTGAGTGTTACACCGTTTGCACTGGCCATGCTCGACCCTATTTTGATGAACCCTTGGCATGGCTTGGGCACATGGTTCCACAACCATGTCGACACAACCCCGTTCGAAATGATGCAAGGGATGTTGATTGTTTGTTTGTAAAACAAACAAAATAGTGCCTTTTTCCATTGTCCCACGTAGAAAAGTTTTGAGAAAGCGTGACACTTTATAACTGTGAATATCTTATTGATCTTTAGAGTGAAGATAATGGGGTGTGTGCTAGTCCACACAATACCCGCGTGCGGGTGCGCGAATAATTGTGCGATTATTTTATTTATTAGCACTAATCCCTTTATATTTTATTTTATTTCGTAAGGTTATCTTATTAAATTTTATTAGTTGAAAGGTTGAGTTTTTTTTTATTAAGTAATTTTCGAAATTATGAAAATTCGAAATTATATATATATATTTATTTATTTTATTCCGAATTTTACATGTGTCTTTCCAAAACAACTTTTGGAAATTATACTTGTTCAGTTTTCAATCTTTTCCGAAGGGTTGCATCTATTCAGTTTGCAACTTCTTCCGAAGGAATATCTTTGTTAGCTTCGTAACCTTTCGTGAAGAGTTGCCAGTGTTCTTTAAGACCGATTTCTATATATGTCAGTTTTTGGTAAGAAAGAACATAGTGATCAATTTCTTCAAGTCTTCTTTCGAAAACTACAGCCATCATTTTCTTTTGTTTCCTAGAGAGACCCTGGAGAAATACTAAAATTGCTATCTAGTATTCTCATTTTGAGACTTTGTTGTATCCTGGAAGATTTTTGCCGGTGACCATTAGCAACATTTGTGGGGCAAATAAATCCTTAAGGAAAGTGATATCACGCCTCCAAGTCCTGCTTGATTGCTCTTTTGATTTGAAACCATTCAAATTTACAACAATTTCATTCAAATTTACAACAAGGGATGTCGCTTTAGAGATATACGGATAATGAGCCAAGGCTCAACCGCTTTTTCAATGAGGGCATGGCTAGCAACGCTCGACTGGTGGGTAGCCTGGTGGTTAAGCAATGCAAGGGGGTGTTCGAAGGAATAACATCGTTGGTCGATGTAGGAGGGGGAACCGGAACAATGGCCAATGCCATAGCGAGCACCTTTCCGCATATTGGAAGCGCAAATTTTGATCTTCCACATGTGGTAGCCAATCTGGAACTGAGTAAGAATGTGAAATGTGTTGCCGGGGACATGTTTGAGGCGATACCCCCTGGGGATACAATCCTATTGGAGGCAAGTGGGTGACTTTCATCTTAGTGATCTTTGCACATAAACTTCACTCTTTGATAAGGTTTTCTTTGGAGAAAAAAGGAAAACAAACAATTCAATATATATTCTTACCTTGCTGAGGTGCTTCATTATAATGAGAAGATACTAAATCATTTCCTCTAAAAATTCATTTACTGAAGGCTGGTTATTGAGGAGGATACTAAACCATTACAATACGCAATCTTTATGATGAGGAAGATACTACATCGATTGCAATACTAGCATTCAACTTTTGCAAAGAGAATCTATAGCATACAACATATCGACTCATTGTATCTACATATTGAGAGACTAATAGAACATTTGTGATAGAGACTCGCAGTGGATACTCCATGACTGGAGTGATGAAGATGGTGTGAAGATACTAAAGCGATGCAAGGAGGCCATAAGCAAGGACAAGGGCAAGAAGAAGAAGGTGATAATAATTGACATGGTGATGGAGAACAGAAAAGAGGACAAGGAGATGAACGAAACCCAACTCTTCTTCGACATGTTGATGATGATCCTTGCGTCGGGAAGAGAGAGGAAAGACACAGAATGGGCTAAGCTCTTTGTCGATGCTGGTTTCGGGGATTACAAAATCACCCCTATACTAGGCTTGCGATCCCTCATTGAGGTTTACCCCTCATGATCAAATATCAATTGCCACTCCATGTGGGTAGTGGTAAATTAGGATCGATTGTAATAAGGCTTCATTGGCCATATACTATGGTAGTGCACGTATGCATCATTTTGTAATTGATATGTATTATGGGGTTTTTTCTAATTATGTTTCTGTTTGTTCCTTGGCTATAATTAATCGCTCTTATGAATACATACCATGCAACCTTAATTAGTGTCCTGTCTCCATAAACACTATGTTGTTATTCTCTCTCTATCTCTAAAGTTCAATATGGTACCAAAGTAGAACTTACCAAATTCATTAACATCCCCACTCAAATCAACACTTCCTTTGCTCCTATTTTCTATTTGAACAATGTCTTATGCATCTTCGGCTTTTTGTTCTTCTCTATAATCTATTTAACCATCGTCTTCTATTTCCTTAAATCCCAATTTACTGTCACCTCCCCCAAACATTTTACCTATTTCCACCTCTTCTTCTCTCTTCCTGCTGCTCCGATTCATTTTGCTAATATTACAGCCATGCACTCAACCTCACCGTCTCATGGTTTCCCAACATCACAAGTCTCATCTTCATAAAGCTCGATGTGGGCAATTATATACCATGGGAATTTTACTTTGAAACTATTTTAATTTGCAATGATCTGCTAGGCTACGAAGATGGGTTTTCTCCATGCCCATGGAAAGTCAAGACAGATCGGTACCATTGTTGTTTGATCAATTCAACCCTCATGGTCGAGACGTTAATGAACTGTGAACATCTCGGGAGATTCGGCTTACTCTTGGATGACACTTCACTACTTGCTACGTGGCCAAGGAAATTGGTGTAAAACTCGAACGTTTTAGAATGCCATCAAGAAACCCTACCAATCCTTATTTGACTATCTTCGGCATTTGAAGTCATTTGGTGGACTCTTTCACTGCAAACAATTGCTCCATCTCCCACAAAAACTTGGTGATTCAAGCCTTATCTCTTGTCTGAGTACTATCCTTTTGTCATCATGGTCACCAACGGCTCTACAATTCTTTCCTTTGAAGATCATTCGATCACGACTCCTCATCCAAGAAGACCAATTTCTTTGAAAATCGAATGCCTTGTCTTCATCCGATATTCATCATGCTTTGATTGGCCACGCCACTTCACACACTCCCCCATTTTGGGGATTTTGGGTGGATGTAATTCTGGGAGCCAAAAATCTTGTCGAGGGCATGGTGGACATGTTCATGTGATCAATCAGGCTTGTAATCCTCCCATAATTGGTTCAATTCGCAGTCATCATAGAGATCCTATACCGATTGCTCCACCTCCTCTAGTTGGCCCTGTTGTGGTTTGAGGCCTTATGTTCCCCGCTCACCCAACACTACAAAAAAATCGGATTTTTGCCACGAAAATTTGCGACGAAAAAATTTTGGTCGCAAATTTTCGACAAATTTTCCAACAAAAAGCAAAATTCGTTGGAAATTTTCAACGAAAAATATTTCGTCGCAAAATTCCTTGTAAATTTCCAACGAAAAATTTTTCGTTGGAAATTTCCAATGAATTTTGCCACAAATTCAAAAAAACCGGTACTATTCGGCATTTTTTATATTCGTTGAAAAATTCGTTGGAAATTTTCAACGAATTTTCCAACGAGTTCCAAAAAAACCGGTACTATTCGGCATTTTTATATTCGTTGAAAAATTCGTTGGAAATTTCCAACGAATTTTCTAACGAATTTCAATTTTTCGGGCAATTATTTCAGTGTGTACAATTTTCGTTGGAAATTTCCAACGAAATTTCCAACGAGTTCCAAAAAAACCGGTACTATTCGGCATTTTTTATATTCGTTGGAAAATTCGTTGGAAATTTCCAACGAATTTTTCAACGAATTTCAATTTTTCGGGCACTTATTTCAGTGTGTACAATTTTCGTTGGAAAATTCGTTGGAAATTTCCAACGAATTTTCCAACGAGTTCCAAAAAAATCGGTACTATTCGGCATTTTTTATATTCGTTGGAAAATTTGTTGGAAATTTCCAACGAATTTTCCAACGAATTTCAATTTTTCGAGCAATTATTTCAGTGTGTACAATTTTTGTTGGAAATTTCGTTGGAAATTTCCAACGAAATTTGGTTTCGTTGAAAATTTCCAACGAAATTTCCAACGAGTTCCAAAAAAACCGGTACTATTCGGCATTTTTATATTCGTTGGGAATTTCCAACGAATTTTCCAACGAATTTCAATTTTTCGGGCAATTATTTCAGTGTGTACAATTTTGGTTGGAAAATTCGTTGGAAATTTTCAATGAATTTTTTTTCGTTGGAAATTTCCAACGAAATTTCCAACGAATTCCAAAAAACCGGTACTATTCGGCATTTTTTTATATTCGTTGGAAAATTCGTTGGAAATTTCCAACGAATTTTCCAACAAATTTCATATTTCCGGGCAATTATTTCAGTGTGTACAATGTTCGTTGGAAAATTCGTTGGAAATTTCCAACGAATTTTCCAAAGAATTTGAATTTTCCGGGCAATTATTTTAGTGTGTACAATTTTCGTTGCAAAATTCGTGAGAAATTTCCCACGAATTTTGCAACGAAAACACTACTTCTTCCTTATTCATATTTTCGCGCTCAATTCCTGCAACAATTCCACATTCTCTCTCTCTCTCTCTCTCTCTCTCTCTCTCTCGCCTTCACCTTCTCGCTCTGCCTCCCACTCCGCCTCCTCCCCCGCCGCCCCCCCTCCTCCGCCTTCACCTTCTCGCTCCGCCTCCCGCTCCGCCTCCTCCCTCGCCGCCCCCCCTCCTCCTCCGGCTCCGGCTCCGGCGCCATGGACACCAAGATCGGGGCCCTCAACTCCTCCGCGCCCAGATCTGGGCGACGTCGGCTCCCTCCCCCGTGGCCATCCAGGGCGACGTCGGCTCCCTCGCCGCCACGGCCATCCAGGGCCAGGCCCCCGCGGCGGTCGGCGCCCCCGACGCCACCATGGGCCGCCACCTCGCCCACCGCCTCAACCACCTCATCGCCGTCGCCGGTGAGCTCAACGTCGCCCATTATCAGGTCTAGACCTTATCTTATTTATGAGATTTGTAATGGTGACTACTTGGCACACTACGCTACAATGTCAACAACGGTTCAACCATGCCTTCACCAATACAGGTCTAGAATCCTTACGATTTTACAAAGTCTTAGGGAAATTTCATGTAATTTGAATAGGTAAAAAAATGGATAAATGGGAATTCTGCGTACTTCCCATTGGGTTTGAGAGCAAACCCGCAATATAGGCTGAAAAGTTTTGGTCGATGCGCCTATATTTGTTTTGTGGTTCCTTTAAAGAATCTTCCCGCTGCAACAAGTTAAGAAACTTATGGAGGGTAAGTACCTGTATCGGATGGAGCAAACCTACTAGTTACATTTCCAGAAACGTACATGTACAATCGAGCCCATCTTTGGGTTTGGAGAGACTATTAGCAAGGACATTTTTCTCTTGTTGGATGTGCTTGGTTTCAAAGGATTGTTCGAGAACTATTCTGCCAATGTGGGACTGCTTTCGGCTTGAACTTATTTAAGGGAAGGAAGACATGTCTGTTGACACTTGAATTTCGCCGACAAGTAAGCATACATTTATAAAGAAAATCACTTTGAGGCTCGAGATTTCTGATCTTGACAAAGCTCAATCTTTGAAAAAAAAATAGTCAATTTGTCAAGCTCTGCATTCATTGCATCGAGAGCATTACATTTCATTAGTGTGTGTGTACCATTCCACGAATAAGTAAAAGGTTTGCTTCTTCAGTGAACTCTCTGGTCAAATCGGGATGTCAGCTCCTCATCGAAAACAAAAAATATCATATTCATAATATTGCATTGCATATAGACATCCCTTTCATCATTATATGTATAGGAGTTTAGACTTTAAAATTTTCATGTATAAGTTAATGGCTGACTTGTTCGGCCAAACCAAGAGATTCGACCTTTGATCGAGGACATCATCGTTTCGTCATCCTATGTTAGTTTTCTTTAATTTCTTCTGTACTTAGCAATTCGGGACATAAGGGCATTATAATTATAGGATCTATAATTTTAGGATATTGAACCTGACGGGAAAAATTTAAATTGACGAGGGCATTTGAGCCCTTGATTCATGGTTCCCTCTCTCTCTCTGATCACCCAATTAATCTCACTCTCCCTTGTATAACTGAGCCTTCTACGGCCAGTCACTACTTAGCTCCATTGGACTAAAATTGAACTAGACCTGGAGATAGAAAGAGAGCCCAAAACCGAGTGGAGTCAGCTGTGTTGACCCTGAGCCTCGGCTGCAAAATAGCTGACTTTGCTGCTTATGAACTAAGCTTGAAATTGGCATTTCTTGGAGTTGGACAAACCAGGAGTGGCAAGCTGAAGTTGAAATAGATAGAGGTGATGGCAGGGATTGTGACAGCTGTTGGGAGTTGTGGGAGAGCAGAGTCACATTCGGCAAAGAGTGAAGGGGAAGGCTAAAATGAGTTGTCCAATCTCTTAAAAGGTAGGAGGAGGAGGAAGTGCAGGAAACAGAAGAAAAAAGAATGGAGCCGAGACATATCTTGGGATCCCTCGGCGGGAGCATCTCTGATCTGGGCCTCTCCCCCATTTCTCGACTCTCGGTCTACCTCTGGGTCTCTTCTGGCTTCAATTTTGGCTCCAGAACCGAGAGCTCCTGCATAAAAAGGCAAAAGATAAGAAAAATTGAAAGAGGCAGGCTCCCACGTCCAAGAGGACTCAGATTATTCCCTCTCGGGAGCCCACTCTCAAAGGTGGGGATCTTAGAAAAATAGAACCCACTCAGATAAATTGGTATGAGAGAGATCCTTGGTATACTCTAAATTTTGAGGCCGTCAAGGAAAGAGATGGATTTACAATTGTTGTTGTTGTGTTGGCAACAAGAGCATGACCGAGCTGACGGAGAGAGAGAGAGAGAGAGAGAGAGAGAGAGAGAGAGAGAGAGAGAGAGAGAGAGAGAGAGAGAGAGAGAGAGAGAGAGAGAGAGAGAGAGAGAGAGAGAGAGAGAGAGAGAGAGAGAGAGAGAGAGAGAGAGCAATGTCAGGCAGTGATGTCGACCATAGTGGCCGATGGCAATAGGTGATGGCTACTAGTGGTGGTGGACGGTGGCTTTGCATAAGAGAGAGAGCAATGTTAGGCAATGATGTCGACCATAGTGGCCGATGGCAATAGGTGATGGCTACTAGTGGTGGTGGACGGTGGCTTTGAATAAGACCTAGAATGGGTGATCTTTTATGTGTTTGCATGTTTAACATCTCGCAATATTTACTTAAAGTGAGTTATCCATATCTGATGATTTGAGTCGGACTGTCATAATCGGTACATATCTTACTACTTGGTGAAGTAATTGCTACTAATTTCTTGGTGTCTCCTGCTCCTTGGTGGAGTAATTGCTACTAGTTTCTTGGCGTCTCCTTGTAGGTTTCTTTGCCGAGTGCGACTTCCTTTTTAATCTTCTCCGTTAATAATTCCACTAAAGATGGAAAGCTTTTCTTGGAAACATCTCCTTCGGCTTTGTCTTTCCTAACTTGCCATAGCCCCCGCTTTTGCTTTCCCATGGCGGATCGGTCTCGATTATCGCTTTAGGAAATTCTTGAAGGTTTCTTGGTCTCCCAATGAGAACTAGTTGCGTTCTGGAGAGAGTTCTTTAAACTGGGCTTTGCTTGGTTGGTTGCCTTCACCGTGCCAGCTTTGAAAATGATGGTCTCCGCACAGGTGGCTTGTCCGTTGGGGGTTCTTTCTCTTTGCTTTCATTGGTGTTAGCCATGAAGATATAAAAAAGAAATGGACGATCAAGAAGGAGAACACTAGAGGCTCAACGTAACAATATAGCTGTATTTCCTCACCACAAGGGTAGGTTAATATAAACGAAGCAGAAAATCCTAATCGTGATTGGAGGATTTGAAGGAGGTTCTCAATGAATGAAACTGATCAACTCATAACCCTCATCTCACCAGCAACGTACTAAAATTTGATCTAATTCAAATAATGTTTGGCCTTCAAATCGGAACCACCAAGCCGCAACCTTTTTCTCTCTTCTCCGCGGGAGTTCCCTCGGTGAAGCACACCCTGTTTTCTGTCTCTCCTCTACTCTCTTGGGCACACACTCCACGCACGAGGACTCTTTTTTCTTTCCTTTTACTTTTTGACTTTTGACTTTTCTCTCTCTTTTTTTGTTTGAGTGTTAGCTAGGCCCCACATAGGCGGACCCAGCCAACGCAAACAAACCAAATAATGTGTTTGTCTATTTTGAGAAATGGTATAACGAGCGAAAAATTAGATCCAACCTTACCTAATAAAACCTCTAACCTGTTACATCTCTCTCCCCATTCTTTCTCTCTCTCTCTCTCCGCCTCCACCACATGTTCATGGAAGCCGTGTGGGTGTGCATCATCTCTGCAGCATCCTCCTTCCTCTTCCTTCTCTTCCTGTTCAAATTGCAGAGAAGCAACAAGCGAAATCTCCCGCCGAGCCCACCTTCGCTCCCCATCATCGGCCACCTCCTCCTTATAAAAGAGCCAGTCCACCGGACCCTCCAGTCTCTCTCTGACCGCTACGGCCCAGTCCTTTTCCTATCCTTCGGCTCTCGCCGCGTGGTCGTTGTATCCTCCCCATCCGTGGCCGAGGAGTGCTTTACCAGGAATGATGTCATCCTCGCCAACCGCCCCCGCACGCTCTCGAGCAAGATCTTCACCTACGACAACACCACCATCGGATCCGCCCCTTACGGTCCCCTTTGGCGCGACCTCCGCCGCCTCACGGCCCTTGAAATCCTTTCCCCGCACCGCCTTGCTGGCTCCCTCGCTGTCCGGCTGGAGGAAGTGAGGCTCCTCGTGAAGGACCTCTATGAGGTGGCCACGTTGGCGGCAGTGCACGGCGGCTGCGCAAGGGTCGAGATGAGGTCGAGGCTACAGGAGCTATCCTTCAAGAGCATCATGAGGATGATCTCTGGAAAGCACTACTGTGGGGCTGCCATCGAGGCAGGCGATGTCGAGGTGGCCAGGCAGTTCAGGGAAGTGATAAAGGAGATATTCGAGCTGAGCGGGACAGACCCGGGCGATTTCTTGCCGGCACTGAGGAAGGTGGTGGACTTCAAGGGGAGAGAGCGGAGGATGGTCGACGTTGCCAAGAGGTCCGATAGAATCTTGCAGGGCATAATAGACGAGGTCAGGTCGAGAAGGAAGAGAAGTGACGGCGGCAGAGAGATGGAGAGCAAAACGATGATCAATAGCATGCTGTCGGATGGCTACCCGGACGACATCATCAAAGGCCAAATCCTGGTATGTGTATAACGCGTGTTCTGTTCACTTGACTTATGCATGTTTCTAAGTTTCGTGAGACAAGTCTTTTGGTGTTCACCAAAATAGGGATAACAGTGGTAAGAACATATCCGCCTTGTTTCTGGAAAGAAGGGAAACGAGAGATGAGGGAGCAAATGGAAAAAAATTTGACTGACTTCTTCCCAAACAAAGCTTGTTCTATGACCCTTAGGTTTGAATAATGGTGTAGAATCTCCTAATACATGTACCAATATGGATCTGGACCGTTAAAAACAACGTCTCTTTCTAGGATATTACCAATCCGACGATTTATATTAATTTAAAATTTTTTACGGTATATCATATTAAACGTCCTATTTTTCTTTTCTACTATGAGTATAGGGTCCTTTCTTTTAGTCATTATTGCATGATCTCGGTGCATGTAAGCCCAATGTATATATACCGTTGAATCATATGGTCTCATGTGGAGCCCTTTTCATCCATCGACTCATGTGAATTGGGCTTACATCCAAGGACTCCTATATAACTTTCTTGAATAGTGGCTGCTATTTTAGATTGTTGTAGATTAAAACAGAGAAAGAAGAGAGTGGACAAATTGAAATTACACAAGCCGATCAATCTTTTGTCATGTGTGCGGTAAATGATTTAGTTCAAGTTCACTTTTTCTTTCTTGAATTTATGCATGTTTTTCAACTCCGATCGATTCGAGTTCAGTACCCGTCGAACCATACCGAAGTATGTTGTCTCAAAAACTATCACCATTGACAAGACAAGCCACCATAGAAAATCACTTCTACATCTACATGATGCATGAAACAGATAAATTTTGCACTTACACATGAACAGTACCATAAGAGCGGCCCATTTTAGATTCCGACTTAAACCAAACCTCTTCCTTTGCATTTTTCTCTTTACGTCTGAACTTGATTGTTCTTCAATTTCGAAAACAAGTTTCATCTCTCTTTGAAACCAATAAGCATACTTAGCAAATTACTTAACCCCAATCTGTGGCAGTCAATGTTAGCTGCAGGCACGGACACGTCCTCGGTGACAATAGAATGGGCCATGTCCCTCCTACTCAACCATCCGGACGTCCTGAAAAAAGCTCAAGTAGAACTAGACCAGGTCGTTGGCCGAGACCGTCTAGCTGACGAAGCAGATATCCACAAGCTGCCTTGCCTTCAAAACATCATCAATGAAGTGCTCCGGTTGTTTCCACCAGCGCCACTCCTAGTGCCTCACGAGTCCTCTGAGGATTGCACTATCGGCGGGTTCGATGTGCCCCGAAGCACCATGATCCTAGTAAATGCATGGGCAATTCAGAGAGACCCAAAAGTGTGGGACGATCCAACAAGTTTTAAACCAGAAAGATGCGAGGGATTGGAAGGGGATCATGCGTACCGGTTTTTGCCGTTTGGCATGGGGAGAAGGAGTTGTCCCGGTGCTGGCCTTGCCAATAGAGTGGTGGGTTTGGCTCTAGCGGCGCTTCTTCAATGCTTCGAGTGGGAACGAGTTGGCAAAGAGCCGGTGGACTTGACGGAAGGAACGGGACTCACAATGCCCAAGAGACAGCCATTGGAGGCTATGTGCAAAGCGCGTGAATGCAAGATTGCAAATGTTCTTGCACAGCTTTGAGAAGGTCATTCTCTAGTGAATTATTTTGGTCATGTTCAACCATGGCAATGCTTATGAACTAATGTGTAATAACAAAGTAAGTTGGTATGGATGAAAGGAGGTGGAAATGAATGGAGGGGAAAGAAAACTCAAAGTAGAATGGATGGAATAAGAATTATAGTTCGTGTCTAATAATAATGTATTCAAGGAAAAGAAAAGAAGACCGGATGTGTTCTTACCAAAAAAAAAAAAAAAAGAAGACCGGATGTGTAATGTATTAATGAAATGGCCATTCATATGGACTTTCTTTAGGTCTTTGGATGATCTAAGAATACTTTCGACGATTATTATTGTAAGATGATATGTATGTTTGAAGAAGGGGCCTACCATTAACTAAAGTTGCAATATGATTTTCATATCATTGGTATACTCTGGATTTCGAAGTTTGATTGGCATCTCCTCTGGACATCATATCAGTCCCTAGAAAGATCCAATGTCATGGGATTTGAGGTTATTGTGTAAGTACAAAGATTTGGTAGTTGAAAAGAAAACACATTGGTATGAGAGAGAGAGAGAGAGAGAGAGAGAGAGAGAGAGAGAGAGAGAGAGAGAGAGAGAGAGAGAGAGAGAGAGAGAGAGAGAGAGAGAGAGAGAGAGAGAGAGAGAGAGAGAGAGAGAGAGAGAGAGAGAGAGAGAGAGAGAGAGAGAGAGAGAGAGAGAGAGAGAGAGAGAGAGAGAGAGAGAGAGCTCCACGGTATACTCTAAATTTCGAGGCCGTCAAGGAAAGAGATGGATTTACTATTGTTGTTGTTGTGATGGCAACACGAGCATCACAGAGTTGATGAAGCTAGAGAAAGGGGGGAGGGGTTGCAATGCCAGGCAACGATGTCGATCGTAGTGGCCAACGGTATACTCTAAATTTCGAGGCCGTCAAGGAAAGAGATGGATTTACTATTGTTGTTGTTGTGATGGCAACACGAGCATCACAGAGTTGATGAAGCTAGAGAAGGGGGGGGGGAGGGGGGTTGCAATGCCAGGCAATGATGTCGATCGTAGTGGCCAACGGCGACAGGTGGTGGCTCCTAGTGGCAGTGGATGGTGGTTTTGCATAGGACCATGAATGGGTGGTATTTTTTATGTGTTTGCATGGTTAACGTCTCGCAATATTTACTTGAAGTGAGTTGCTCATATCTAAAAGTTTGAGTCCGACTGTTATAATCAGTATATATCCTACTCCTTGGTGGAATAAGTGCTACTAGCTTCTTGGTGTCTTCTCGTAGGTTTCTTTGCTAGGTACGACTTCCTTTTTTATCTTCTCTGTTAACAATTCCACTTAAGATGGAAAGCTTTTCTTGGAAACTATCTCCTTCGGCTCCTTCTTTCCTAACTTGCCGTAACCCCGCTTTCGCTTTCACATGGTGGATCAGTCTCATTGATCACTTTACGAAATTCTTGTTCTCCCAATGGGAACTTAGTTGCTTTCTTGAGGAACTTCTTTAAACTGGGCTTTGCTTGGGTGGTCGCCTTCACTGTGCCAGCTCTGAAAATGAAGGTCTCCGCACAAAGTGGCTTGTCCGTTGGGGGTTATTTCTCTCTGTTTTCACTGGGGTTAGCCGTGCAGATACAGAAAAGAAAGGGTCAATCACGAAAGAGAACACTAGAGAAATATCCAATAATATATTTTCATCATTTAAGATAAACAAACAAACCAAATAAAAGTGTTCCATTGCATTACTTTTATAAGTTTTAAGACTTAGGTTTGTGTAATTTGCACTTTTTTCATTCAATTGCGCTTGTACCTATATACACTTACATGAAATAAAAGTGTTCCATTGCATTACTTTTATAAGTTTTAAGGATTATATTAATGAGGGCCTCAGGCACACTTATTAAGCAATCAATTAAGAAAACTTTATAATGTTCAATGTATCGATTGTCTTTCTGTTATGCATAATCAGTGCCTCGAAAATTAAATTATTCCAAATAAAGTATACTTAATGAGTGCCTAACATTATCCATATTTTAAAATGGATCTTGACCATTTAAATACTAACTCTCAAATGAAGTTTATGTGGATCATTAGAACTATTTAAATGCATTCCAGTACAATGTGGCAGTCATTGAGTACTTGTCAAAGTATGGACATTGAATATTTAATGATTTTCAGTGTACTGTATTAAAGTTATTTTTAGTAAACCTATCAATTCTTTTTTTATTTATAACATGAATACCCACTTTAGGAGGATTATTAGTCCTATGACTTGTGGAGGTAATGCTGCTTGCCGGAGGCGACACCACGGCCACCACGATAGAATGGGCGGCAATACTTCTCCTCAACCACTCGGAAGCAATGCGAAGGGCTTGCGATGAGATAGAATCCAAGGTAGGACACGATTGCCTCGTTGAAGAATCTAACCCCGATAATCTCAACTACTTTCAAAGCGTCATTAGCGAGACAATGAGGTTGTATCCAGCAGCTCCGCTTCTACTTCCGTACGAATCCTCGGAGGACACGACCATCAGGAACTTCCACGTTCCGCGAGGCATGAAGCTGCTGGTGAACGCATAGAGCCTTCACTGGGACGCCAAACTATGGGTGGATCCAGAGAGGTTCGTGCTCGAGAGATTTGACAGCGGCAAAGAGAGCAACAAGGGGCTTAAAATGGTTCCTTTCGATGCCGAAAGGCAAGCTTGTCCCAGGGCTGGTCTTCGGAGGAGAGTGGTGGGGTTGGCGTTAGGAGCATTGCTTCAGTGCTTCGAGTGGGGGAGAGTTGGCTCGGAGGAGACTGACATGACGAAGGGCAACAGCCTCACCGCGTCACCGGCGGAGCCTTTGCAGGCTTTGTGCAAGCCACGGGAAATGATGATGCCCTTCCTGGTTGGTGGAGATGATCGCTTTGGTGAAGAAACCATGAAGAATTGCTACCTAGAGACACCAAACATCTTAACAATACACGTTGGTTAGGAAGCGACATGAATAATCGAACCATGACTTCATTAGGGACTGCTATGTCGAAATTCTGTGGTACATGTGAGGAACAGTTAGCATCTCTGCATGATCTTTTCCGCACCACATATTTCAATTCAGTTTCAACTTGCATTTATCAACTGATTTTCCAAAACATGAGATGCAACTGTAATTTTCAGTGGCATAATCAAGCGAAAGGTTCTCATCAAGTCGTGCCACGGTTTAGTTGTGTGTTTCGTGCATGTTTTGAAAACATGGATGTAAGTAGAAAGTATGACATGTCATATGACGCCATCGTTGGCGTGGCGCGTACTACGAGTTCACCATGGACTATGACATTGAAGCCGTGCTCGACGATGGATTTGACGCCGACCCATTTCCTCCGAAAAGCTAGTCCGACGGCCGCTGGATTACTAGGGACCAAACCGATGCGGTTGTGATTTTGTTGCTGCAAGCCTCGCCAGGGGTGGGAGAGGCACGCCCTTGCTGGCCAAAGGATGAAGATGAAGAAAAAAAAAGGAAAAAAGAAAAGAAAAAATTTAATAAAAAAATGAAATATTATTGAAATATGTCCACGTTAACATTGGCCAGTCAAAATTGATTGGATAGATTGAATTGGAACAAATGCAAAAGGTTTATGACTCGATTGGTAAAAAAGAATTTAAGACTGAATTGTCATAATTACAATAGGTTTAAGACTGTTTTGGTAATTTTTTAATTAACAAAATATTACAGCTTTCGATGAAATCAAGGGGGCAATCTCAAAACGGGGCTTATAAATCAGATTCATTCTCAATGCTTTAATTGTCTTAGATATCAAAACTTTTCTCATATATGTTTTAAAAATTCCCCAATCATTTGTTAATAAGAACTATATTTTGGTAAAAAGTTTCGGAATTGAATTAACACAATTACAATAGATTTATATCTTTTTTACAAAAGATATTGAGTTTGTTGGGATTTTGTGGGCACCTTAGGTCGAACGATAGGGCATGAGCACCCGGGCCTTATACCTTCGGCATGGACTAACGGGTTATGACATTGAATTGGAGCACGATATCATGTCGTCACACCATAAAATATTTTCATGACATGTTACGATATTGTCGAGCTTAAATACGACGGCACGTCGTGTGATTGTACGGCTACAATCCAGATACGATAGACGTGTCCTGTGAAATTGGTATCCGCTTGTTTGGTAAGGATAAAGACATATCAATTTCCATTTGCTTTTTCTTCCTCAATGAAGGGTCACAAAAAGTAAGAGAGCATCATCACCTTCGATCGTACCGTTCCATATTTGCTTTTTTGGTATGATGAGCGGCCAGGAGGAGACGACGCAAAACGATTTGCGTCTTCGGCCCATCATCAATCTTCCCGTTTTCACAAAAGAGTGCAGAGATTTGGGAACCGTTCGCATCCATTCGTTCCTCGAAATAAATAGGACTGATACTACTTTTGCATCTGATTGAGAAAAATGCGCTGGTGACACCTAATATGGGCCATGACTCGTACGAAACGGCCGATGTTATTTCATATACTTATATCCCTTGCTAATCCGATTGAGCCTATAGTTTTGTTTTGTATGAAGCCAGTTGATGATCATCCTCAAAACAAAAATCATCCAAATTCAAGCAACATGATTTGGAGCGCGGGGAGGTTGCGACATGCATTAGGACTCTTTGCAATTTATATTCGAGTTGTAATGCTATTATATATTTCTTTATCATGCGATTAAATCCTAAAACTTTTAAAATTGACGCGGTCGAGTATTGAATAAATTGGACTTCTTTATTAGGTGAATAAAAATTTTAGAGTGATTCTGCCTGCTATCTATTTAAAATAAGCGCAATCCGCCTTTTGACTTGATGAAAGCACGCAAAAAAAAAGAAGAAGGATTATTGCCTTATATGCTAACCCATAAAAGCATATTTTGTATGGTAACTCTCTCATTTTGCTCATTTTACACTTTTAAGTAGCATCAGGGTAATCTAAATTTCCAAGCTTTAGTTAATGTAAACCAACTTAAATGTAGCTATAGTTATAACGATCAAGTCTATTGAAAGTATACAATTTCCCTTGAGATAACCCATTATGTGAAATGGTCACCAACGTATCGTGTCCGTAAAAGCTATTAAAGGAAGTGCCGACTCTAATATAAAACAATGTTAAAAGAAAAAGTCGGCATTTCCAAGACCTTTTGCTCAATCAAGTCATTTGATGTACAAACACATCTAGCGAAGGGCAAATTGCCTTGGACCAGATGGCAGGTGCATACACCGATCCAATTATCGATTGATCTTACTAATAAAATGCGGTATCATATTTTAAAAAAAGGCCAGTTTACCGATTGATATGTCATATAATATGACGAATTGCGATCAGCAGTTTAGATTAGTGGCTCGTACCCGATATCTGATAGAATTATATCGCACCATTTTCTATATAAATATCCTAAAGAGGGCTAATAAAATTTTTCTTATAGTGCCATCAACTTTTGCTTACCCAAAAAGGAACCAATAATAACACACGGATGGATAACACACAAAAAATAATAATAATAATAATAATAATAATAATAATAATAATAATAATAATAATAATAAAACACAAATCGCATTTAGACTCAGAGTTAGGGCCAGATTTCTTCTTTTGTTGGGTAATGTTCTGGACCACGTCCTATATGTTTGGATTTTGGCCAAACCCTAAAGCCTCCCTCGGGTCGCCAAATTGATAGGTTACCCTTAAACCTTCAAAAGGATTTTGAGTTTTGAGGTACAAAACGATTTTGTTTACTCACAAAGAGCCGTGTTTTTTTTTACTTTTTAATTTCTCTATTTTCGATTGAAGAATACTTCTTCTGCTTAGATATCTATTTTCTTTTGGTCAAAAGAAATTTTCATTCATTACCAAAATGATAGATTGAGAGAATCATAGGAAATCTCAAAAGTCACAATACCAAGGCAAGCTTGTAAAGCTCTAAAACAAACCAAAAATCGGAAATCAAGGTAGATTATCATGGCATAATTAGCAGAGATAATCACACGCTTGTCATTCAAGAACCCATATGTGACTGCAACCATGGGAAAAGATTGGGGACCGATCACCAAATCACACATCATCATTGAAAACTACTCCAACCAGATATCTTTCGCGAGTTACAGATATAGACATAAGTCACAATTATTTCGGTCAGTTTTTAAATTTTAAATGGATTTTGAGTTAACATAGTAGTTGCGGCATTTTCATTTACTAAAGAGGGGTGTTTTCCATCATCCTTGATCCGTGAACACTGCTCCGACCAGATAGTAGTTAAAAATGTAGACATCGCCTGCCCTCCAACCGGGGATTAAGTAAATAGTGTCAAGTTCGCCACCCCTCCAAACAAGAATAGAGTGAAAAATGACCCTTTATGATAAAACATTCACAAAATTACCCTTCTCCATTGGCAGAAATTAGTTTTAATTGAAAATTGTATAAATCCTAAAATGAAAAATTAATGACAAACCGACATTTTTGTTAACTTTGCTCATTTAAAGCCTAACTTCTCAATTAACATTCAAACCTATTGTCGAATGGATTTAACTTTTTACTATCTTATATATGTTTGCAATTCTATGTTTTATTTTCAATTGCAACCTACAGTACACCATTTTTTCTTCTTCTTTTTTTTTTCTTTTGGCCAGATACCATTAACCGACATTTTTGAATATCTCAAGTCGGATCGTACTGATAAAGCAGAGTCATTGATTAAATAAAGTCAACTCTGATTATGAGTATCAACTGATTAATAGAACATGATGGGTATCGATACATAAGGGGTAAATAGTATATTGACCAACACAAGTGATGTGACATAAACTATGTATAGAATCGACGGTCAAACACCGATATTGATTGTGAGAAGCCACTAGAATTAGGTCGACGATGGGAGAACTGTCTTCATCCCTCGACTGATATCTGAATCGACGTCATTCAAGTCAATGTCATTCATGGCGAGTAGTGTCAAGGTCGATTAATGAAGTTTGGCCGAAATCAAATCGACTATGAGGATAAAAATAGGGGGAACAATTAATTGTAATCGAAGTCTTAGGTGGGAGCAATTACTAAAGGTGTTGTTTGAAAGTTGCAACCATACGGTTATTGCAATCGAGTCAATTAGTTATCACAGTCAAGTTTCCTAAGGCAAGAACAATTATACAATCAAATATGTGGTTGAAGTTTGAGCTCAATGAGTGGGCACAAGTATAACTACAGGCCAACCATCCGTGGACTAATAATGAAGCGCGTCTTAAGAATAAAGGATGCATTCAACGAACAAGATTTACTTCTGTCAAATGCACTTTACTCAGAACTTATATCAGAGTCATTTTCCAGTATAGTTTATTTTAAGTCATTCTAGTTGTTTATTTCATTTTGTCTATCGAACACTTACTTTTGTTCTTTTCGAAAGATTTGTGTTACTGTTAATGAATTCATTTTATTAGTTTTAGAACCCGATCATCAAGTTCTTGTCCCTTTTTAAGTACACCGTCATCCATCAATTGGAAGTACAAGGATTGCGATGTTTGATTAGAATGCTGATCAATTGAAATGTGATCATTCTTACATTTGAGTTGACGATTTGAAGGGAGTGATTTTCAAGCGAACAATAGCTTATTGGTATTGTTCGAAAGCATTTACATTGGTTGATGTAAAGAAAAAATTCGTGTCAAATAATAACTTATTGTAGTTAAAACTCATGAATGTAGAGATAACAGATAACATAGGCAACATATAGTATTGTATCCCAATTTCTATGAATAATTTTGATGTGTTACTCTATATGGAGAAATGGTACAAAGGGCGAAAAATTAGACCCATCATACCTATTAAATATGTCTTGAATTTTATGTACTTGGTCCAGTTGACTCGACATATTTTTTGTGCAATCCGAAAGTGGAGAGAAAATTGAGATTTGGTTCGTGACGCGAAGGGTTGGGCCGATGGCCCAACCCGCAGCAAGCGAACAAATCTCCATAGCAGACCGCTCGAGCTGGAGGAAGCGAACCAATGTTTCGGGGGGTTTGGGGGCTATGCCCTCGAGGAAAATTTTTGAGAGCCCTATTTATACTGCGGCTAGATTTTCTCATTGATGTACAAAAAGAATTTTGTTTACAGAGAGTTTTTGTGAGACGTGAGCTTTAGTCGTTGTTTTCGACTTCTGAAAATTGTACTCTCTTTGATTATAGTGGAACATTGTCTTGCCTCGCCCGTGGACGTAGATCACCTTGTGATCGAACCACGTAAATCTCTGTGTTCTGTCTATTTGTTTTTCCGCATCAGTTTCCAACAATACCTTATAAAAAACCTCTAACCTGTTTCATCTCTCTCTCTCTCTCCATCACATGTTCATGGAAGACGTGTGGGTGTACATCATCTCAGCATCCTCCTTCCTCTTCCTTCTCTGCTTGTTCAAATTGCAGAGAAGCAACGAGAGGAATCTCCCACTGAGCCCACCTTCAATCCCTATCATCGGCCACCTCCTCCTTATAAAAGAGCCAGTCCATCGGACCCTCCAGTCTCTCTCCAACCGCTATGGGCCAGTTTTCTCCCTCTCTTTTGGCTCCCCCTCTGTGGTCGTCGTATCCTCCCCATCCACGGCTGAGGAGTGCTTTACCAGGAATGACATCATTCTCGGCAACTGCCCCTGCACTCTTCGGCGAGATCATGGCCTACGACAACACCACCATTGTCAGCGCCCCTTACGGTCCCCACTGGCGCAACCTCCGCCGTCTCACGGCCCTCGAAACCCTTTCCCTGCACTGCCTCACCGGCTCTCTCGCCCTCCGGCTAGAGGAAGTGAGGCTCCTCCTGAAGAGCCTCTATGAGATGGTTGTGATGGCAGCACGGGGCAGCAGTTGTGCAAGGGTGGAGATGATGTCGAGGCTGTAGGAGCTATCCTTCAACATCATCATGAGGATGATCTCTGGGAAGCGCTACTTTGGGACTGCCATAGACGCAGGCAATGCCGAGGTGGCCAGGCAGTTCAGGGAGGTGATAAGGGAGGTATTCGAGCTAAGCGGGACAGACCCGAGCGATTTCTTGCTTGCGCTGAGGAAGGTGGTGGACTTCAAGGGGAGAGAGCGGAGGATGGTGGACATCGCCAAGAGGTCTGATAGGATCTTGCAGGGCATGATAGACGAGGTCAGGTCAAGAAGGCAGAGGAGCGACGGCGGCAGAGAGGTGGAGAGCAAGACGATGATCGATACCATGCTGTCGGAGGGCTACTCGGCCGACATCATCAAAGGCCAAATCCTGGTATGTGTATAACTCATGTTCTGTTCACTTGACTTATCCATGTTTCTGCATTTTGTGGGACAAGTCTTGGCGTTCTCCAAAGAAAAATGATTAAATGACGTATGATAATTTACCGTGAAATTAATAACATGTTCTGAATTACAAAAATGAATAATAAATAATTATAAATTATTGAGGATCGACTCCTTCAAGTTCACCAAAATAAGAACAAAAGTGATAACAACATGTCCGGCAAGAAGGGAAATTAGAGATGAGGGAGCAAATGGACAAAAATATGACTTCTTCCCAAACAAGGCATTTTCTGTGACCCTTAGGTTTGAATGATGGTTTAAGATCTCCTAATACATGTAACTATATGGATCTAGACCGTTAAAAACAGGGTCCCTTTCTAGAATGTTACAAATCCAACGATTTATATTAATTAAAAACTTTTTATGATATATCCCATAGAAGGTTTTATTTTTCGTTTCTACTATTAGTTTTTGTTGAATGATCTTGGTGCACGTGAGCCCAATGTATATGCAGCGTTAGATTATATGGTCTCATGTGGAGCCCGTTTCATCCACCGATTCTTGTGAATTGGGCTCACATCCAAGGATTTGCATGCGTCGAGATCATGCCATAACTTTCTTGAACAGTGGCCGCTATTTTAAATTGTTGTAGATTAAAATGGAGAAAGAAGAGAGTGGACAAAATGAAATTACACAAGTCAATCAATCTTCCATCATGTGTGAGGTAAATGATTTAGATCAAGTTCTACTTCTCTTTCTTGAATATACGCATGTTTTTCAACTCTGATCGATTTGAGCTGAATACCCGTCGAACCATACCGAAGCATGTCGTCTTGAAAACCGTCGCCATCGACAAGACAAACCACCATGGAAAATCACTTCTACATCTACATGATGCATGAAACAGATAAATTTTGCACTTACACATGAACAAGACCATAAGAGCAGCCAATTATTGATACCGACTTAAACCGAACCTCTTCCTTTGCATTTTCCTCTTTACGTTTGAACCCGATGGTTCTTCAATGTCGAAAACCAATTTCATCACTCTTTGAAACCAATGAGCATACTTAGCAAATTACTTAACCATAATCCGTGGCAGTCAATGTTAGCTACGGGTACGGACACGTCCTCGGTGACAATAGAATGGGCCATGTCCCTCCTTCTCAACCATCCGGCCGTCCTGAAGAAAGTTTAAGCAGAAGTAGATGGCGTCGTTGGCCGAGACCATCTAGTTGACGAAGCAGACATCCACAAGCTGCCTTGCCTTCAAAACATCATCAACGAAGCGCTCCGGTTGTTTCTGCCGGCGCCACTCCTAGTGCCTCACGAGTCCTCTGAGGACTGCACGATCAGCGGGTTCGACATGCCCCGAGGCACCATGATCCAAGTAAATGCGTGGGCAATTCAGAGAGACCCAAAAGTGTGGGACGATCCAACAAGTTTTAAACCAGGGAGATACGAGAGATTGGAAGGGGATCATGCGTACCGGTTGTTGCCGTTTGGCATGGGGAGGAGGAGGTGTCCCGGTGCTGGCCTTGCCAATAGAGTGGTAGGTTTGGCTCTAGCGGCACTTATTCAATGCTTCGAGTAGGAACGAGTCAACGAAGAGCCGGTGGACTTGTCGGAAGGGACGGGACTCACAATGCCCAAGAGACAGCCATTGGAGGCTATGTGCAAAGTGCGCCAATGCATGATTGCTAATGTTCTTGCACAGCTTTGAGAAGGTGGTTCTCCAGTGAATTTATTTTGGTCGTGTTCAACCGCCTTAATGCTTATGAACTAATGTGTAATAATAAAGTAAGTTGGTATGAATGAAATGAGGTGGAAATGAATGGAAGGGAGAAAAAAACACAAAGTAGAGAGGAATGAAATAAGAATTCTAGTTCGTGTCTAATGATATTGTGTAGAAGGAAAAGACAAGAAGGCGGGATGTGCAATATATTAATGAAATGCCCATTCACATGAACTTTCATTAGGTCTTTGAATGGCCTGAGAATACTTTGGACGATTATTATTGTAAGATGATATGTATGTTTGAAGAATGGACCTGCCGTTAACTAAAGTTACAATATGATTTTCATCTCCTTGGTATACTCTGGATTTCGAGGTTTGATTGACATCTCCTCTGGACATCATATCGGTCCCTAGGCAAATCCAATGTCATGGGGTTAGAGGTTATTGGGTAAGTACAAAGAATTGGCAGTTGCACAAACAAAACACATTGGTTTGAGAGAGAGAGAGAGAGAGCGCTTTAGTATGCTCTAAATTTCGAGGCCGTCAAGGAAAGAGATAGATTTACAATTGGTGTCATCGTGATGGCAACGCAAGCATGACAGAGCTAACAAAGCTAGAGAGAGAGAGAGAGAGAGCAATGCTAGGCCGCGATGTCGACCAGAGTGGCCGATGGCAACTGGTGGTGGCTACTAGTGGTGGTGTACAGTGGCTCTGCATAGGACGTAGAATGGATGAGTTGCTTGGAGTGAGTTGCTCATACCTAATAGTTCGAGTCTGACTATTATAATCAGTACATATCCTGTTCCTTGGCGGAATAGTTGCTGCCAGTTTCTTGGCGTCTCGTCCTAGGTTTCTTTGCTAGGTGCAACTTCCTTTCTCATCTTCTTTGCTAACAATTCCACTCAAGATGGAAAGCTTTTCTTGGAAATATCTCGTTCGGCTCTGTCTTTCCTAACTTGCCATAACCCCTGCTTTCGCTTTCGCTTTCGCTTTCCCATGGCGGATTGGTCTTGATGATCACTTCACGAAATTCCTGAAGCTTTCTTGGTCACCCAATGAGAACTTAGTTGCTTTCTGGAGAGAGTTCTTTAACTTGGTTTGCTCGGTTGCTTAGTTCTTGTAATTTGCACTTTTTTCATTCAACTGCGCTTGTACCTGTGCACACTTGCATGAAATATTATTTACTTGGTGTGTGACGAACTTTTTAAGGATTATATTAATGAGGGCCTAGACATACTTGTTAAGTAACCAATTAAGAAAACTTTATAGTGTTTAATGTGCCGATTGTCTTTCTGTTATGCACGATCAGTGCATTGAAAAGTAAATTATTTTAAATATAGTATACTTGATGAGTGCCTACCGTGACTCATATTTTAAAATGGATCTTGACCATTTAACATGATGACTCTCAAATGAAGTTCATGTGGAACAATGCGGATCGTTTAAATGCATTTCAATACTATGTGGTAGTCATTGAATACTTTCCTTATTGGGAAGCAACATCATGGATCAGTGCATGCCCTGCTTGGGGAAATTCTACGATCCAGTTTAGCAATTTATGAAACCGGTCCGATTTGTCATGTTCACTATTGTGGAGAAAAATTTCAAACGTGGAATGATTTTAAAAAGATAGTAGCTTATGAACATTTAAGGAAGTAATGGACTATAAAACTGTCAATGTTACACCACCCGCCTGGGTGGCGCTGCTGGAGCGCGCACTCTTCCTCTCGCAAAAGGTTGAGTGTTCGAATCCCGAGCGCCGCAGGGTGACTTAACCGGTGGCACGTGTGTGGTGGCTAGCACGTGTCGCCCCCAGGGTTTACTCCCCGGCTGTCGGCCGTGCGGGGGTTCCCTGGGTTATCAAAAAAAAAAAAACTGTCAATGTTACTAGTGATTAAGAAAGATAATGACGTGTGAGGACTATTGCCCACTGATTGGGTCATTCAATTCACAAACCGTAAAGAATTGTTACGATCATATAGGTAGGTTCCTAAGAATAGGAAAAGACATTTACGATGAATTCAAGATTATTGTGATTTTTCATACAAGGTTATTGAGGCTTGAAAGTTCAACCTTAACGGACTTAAGGTTAATAACTACATGCAAAAGATGGTTACTAACTTTTCATTGACAAGAACTTGTAAAGAAATTACCACTGTTAAGGACAACTACTAAATATAGCTGCAGTCACTTATAACAATTTGAATTACTTCTCGAATTGAATGCTAACATTTTCATGTTACAAACTCTATAAATAAATTTATCATTATCAGTGGATGTTACTAGTTCCAAGTGCAACTATTAGTACATATAAGTTACGATCGATAGAGTAAAATCGCGTTCACATTTTCGTGTTACGAGCTCTATAAATAAATTATCGTCGCGAAGTTATATTACTTAGTTATAAGTGTAAATCCCCTGCTCGCTCTCCTGCTCTACTGATCCCTCGACTCGTTTCGTGTACTCTCATCCTTTCCCTGCTCTTCTCCCATGTCTGAATCGGAAGAAGCTGTGGCTCTGCCGCCACCGCCGCTGCCGCTGTCACTGCCTCCTCCTCCAGAGCAGTATTCACCGCCGCTGCCGCTGCCGCCGCCACCTCTACAAATAGAAGCGCCTCCTGAAGAGTCCGACCCTGACACCGCGTTTCGCCTCTGGCCCCCGACCCACACCACACGCGACACGATCGTCTCGGGCCTCGTGGAGAAGCTGTCCACTCCGTTGGCGCTATCCGCTTGCTATGGCAACCTGCCCCGGGACGAGGCGGCGCCCGTTGCCCGCGCCATCGAGCAGGAGGAGTACGCCACCGCCGCCGCCTCACCAATGACGACAGCACGGACGTCCTCCAGGCGTACGCCAGGGCAATCGCGTGGCGCATGCTGGATTCCCTCCAGCCGTGCACCACCCGCGACCACGACTCTTTCCCACCGAAGACCCCCAAGGTGCTGGACGTCTCCCCTTCTTTCGATTCCGGGGACGAGAAGTCGTCGTCGTTTTGAGGTGGGGTGTTCTCTTTTTGGTCGCGCCTTCCCTTTAGATGACAAGCTCGGGGTTTTGAGGTAGTACAGTGAAGTAGTATGTCTGATAGGATAACATGTGTTGCTGTTTGTCGTGGATTTGTGCATAACTTCTTTTACCCTTTGCTCGAGGAGTATTGTTGATCTCGTATGTGTTGTAATTAGGGCAACTTGGACGTCTGAAAGCCTCTCGGTTGTTGATTTGCTACGAGGAAACGCTCTCTTTTTGCTAGATTGTACTTTATGTTTGGTTCTGATAGCACTTCCAATTCACCCGGAATTCTTTGGCCCTCTGTTTTGATAAATTTTCCTGCTTAAATTTGGGCTACGGAACTGTTTCTTAGAGACCGCAGTCATCAGATTACCCTAGATTTTCAAAGTGTGCATTGTAATATGATACCCTTGCAATGCGAATGTGTAGCGTGGCTACATACCACGTAACTACAAGAACCATCCCTTGAGGGCCAGGGACATAGAAGGGGCCCTTATGAACTTCAGTCTGATCTGTCTTCTCCATGCAAGCTTTTCTGTTGAAAATAGGATGTGGACCTGTTGATTACTAGCTGTACATACCGTGAAGAATACAGGCATTATCTTGAATGTAAACATGTGTGTCCAAATGAGAAAATTGACTTGATCGAATTTGGTGGAAGTTTGAGCAATGGTTATCACTAATGAAGGTCAATTGGCAAAATCAATCAACAACTTTTTTGACCGCTTTCTGGTGCAGCTCTGCTCATGGTTTTAAGCCTCTTAACACCTTTACTTCATGTTGCCTTTTTTCTTATTTTGGGCTCGAGGTGGCTTGCTTTGGCTGTTTTCTATTAGGTTATGGTGATTGTTAAAACTTGAAAGTAATAACTGCCAATGGTTATCACTAATGACGGTCAAGTGGCAAAATTAAATCAAACCCCTTATCCACAATTTTCTGGTAAGTCCTTTCGTTTGGGGGAGACCTCTCAAGAAAGAAAAAGAGAAAGGAGAAAGGCGCAAGTGGGGTGTGCCGGGACTGTTCACGAGATCTCGAGTGCGTGTTCGTGTGTGTCGACAGTTCTGTTCGTGTCTATTCATGTATCGAGTGGCGAGTTCGTACATTTGAGAGGCCAAGAGTCGAGCAGCCATCCAGACCCCCTCATTGAAGGTGAGAACCGTGCTATCTCCTCCCTCACTTCGGTTCAAGTTAACTTCAAGTGCATGAGATTGCTATTGGTTGTGGACTAATGAATGCACGAAATCATGTATGCTTCTAGATAATAGTTTATCGTTCAATAGAACTCAACCAACTAATAGGGTTTACATAAGTTATCTTGGAAAAGTTAAGATCAAAGACAATTTCCAGAATAAAAGCTTCAACATAGTAAGTGGAGTCGCCCTCGATATGAGTCGCAATACACGTGACTAACAACTATCAATGCATGTAAGTGGTACAATATCAACTCAAACTCAAATTTCTAGCAGAAGAAATTGGAGGCATCTGTCTACTGAAGATCCTCTTTGCAGGATGAAGGGAGACAAGAGGAACCCTGGAAATCAGATTTTTGTTACAATGTCATACATTACAGACCAATCGAATAATTGGAATGATAGCATGAGTGTGTACTTAATCCTGTCGGTGTTCTATTGATCATCTTTGTCATCTGGATTTTGCTTTGTTTTGTTGTATTCTGGGCTTTGCTCTACTTCGATTTGCTTTGCCATGAAAGTCTATAGACTTCTCCCGTATCCTTTTAAACAATGAATACAATTTTCTTTAGAAAAAAAATCCAACATGTTGATGTATCATCCTTTGATCGACATGTTTGGACCGCTGGCCCTAGCCTTAGCTTGCATCTTACCCGATCCATGAGGTTAATGAAAACTCTAATCAATTTGAATAATCCTCTGGATGATAATTTTTCTTAAAAAGGAAACACGAGAAACACGTTGGATGAGCTGGACAATTTTTTCAAAGCTTTGAAGATCAAGATCGTCACCCGTCATGGAGACTTAAAGATTAACAAAGGAAGAGCACCAATCGACATGGTCAATATCGTCAAAAATTGGAAAGAGACATCTACTTATTATGAGGTTGATGGTGTCTGCACATGCTAAATTTCTATTTTTATCTGAACGCCAAAAAAGCTATTAGTAAGATTCATTCGGGTCACGAAATTATGCAGCACGATCTCCGTTGTACTTCAAACTTGCGACCTCAGGTCAATGCCCTAATGCCTTATATCAAAACTAGGCTAAACCACGTTGGCGGAGTTGATATATTCTCTGTCGATCTTCAAGAGTTTGGAGCATTCGATCCCATTGGATTCTAGAGAGCCTCGCACGAGCCAACCGGTCTGAACTAAGCCAAACTTTCTATAATCGAACTTCCGAATTTCGGGTAATTAGATAAGGAAAAAGAACGAGGGAAAATCCGATGCACGTAAATTATTTTAAGGTTATGGGGCCTCCTATATCAACGTGAATCATGTGAACATGACAAATTTTGGCTGATGGAAGGTATACCAAAAATGATGCTCCATACCCACTTTCCAGACCATAATAATATTCTCAGAGTTCATGAACGAGAAATTGCACTACAGAGGTGAGAGATTATAACTTCGCTCCGTGGATATGATGAATGGAGACAAGGGAGGCAAGAAGCTACAGGCTCAAGCTTACATATGGAACCACATATTCAACTTCATCAATTCAAGGTGCTCGAAATATGCTGTTCAATTAGGCAATCCCGACACCATCCACCACCATGGCCAACCCATGACCCTCAATTCCATGTTCTTGGGTAAGAAGTATTACCTCAAAAGAGTGAGCGTAGGTGGCGTGGACGCAACCACACATCATCTACAATTTTCGTGACACATGTTTGATTTCTGTCCTATTCGTTAACGATAGACAGACAACATTAAAAGCATTGCGTTGCTTAGGAAAAATAGTTGCCTCGACTTTAAACAAATGTGAATATGGTGAATGGAGAGAAGGGATACGAGTAGCTACAGGCTCAAGCTTACTTATGGAACCACATATTCAACTTCATCAATTCCATGTGCTCGAAATGTGCCATTCAATTAGACAGATAACATTAAAAGCAGTGCGTTGCTTAGGAAAAATAGTTGTCTTGACTTTAAACAAATGTGGTGGGGCAACAATTAAAAGTATAGACAAAATAGAAAACTAAGAAATTTTCTTAATCAGATACTTAATAAATTGTTCTTGAGGTCAACACTAATTAACTAAGTCCTTCGTAAGAAAACATGATATACTCGATGGATTTTCTTGGGTAAGAATTATTGCCTCAAAAGAGTGATGTAGGTGGCATGGACGCAATCGCACGTCATCCATAACCTTCGTGACACATGTTCAATTTTTGTCCTAGTCGTTAGCGATAAACTGACAACATTGAAAGTAGTGCATTGCTTAGGAGAAATAGCTGCCTCGACTTTAAACAAATGTGGTGGGGGCAACAATTAAAAGTATAAGACAAAGTAGAAAACTAAGAAATTTTCTTAATTAGATACTTAATAAATTGTCCTTGAGGTCCACACTAATTAACTAAGTCCTTGATAAGAAAACATTATATACTCGACGGATTTTCTTAGGTAAGAATTATTGCCTCAAAAGAGTGATGCAGGTGGCATGGACACAATCACATGTCATCCATAATCTTCGTGACATATGTTCGATTTTTGTTTTAGTCTTTAGCAATAAACTGACAACATTAAAAGTATTGCATTGCTTAGGAGAAATAGTTGCCTTGACTTTAAACAAATGTGGTGGGGCAACAATTAAAAGTACCAAACAAAGTAGAAAACTTAGAAATTTTCTCAATTAGATACTTAATAAAGTGTCCTTGAGGCCCACACTAATTAACTAAGTCCTTCATAAGAAAACATTTTATACTCAACGGATTTTCTTGAGTAAGAATTATTGCCTCAAAAGAGTGACGTAAGTGGTAGGGATGCAATCACACATCATCCATAATCTCCGTGACACATGTTTGATTTTTGTCCTAATCGTTAACGATAGACAGACAACATTAAAAGCAGTGCGTTGCTTAGGAAAAATAGTTGTCTCGATTTTAAACAAATGTGGTGGGGCAACAATTAAAAGTACCATACAAAGTAGAAAACTGAGAAATTTTCTTAATTAGATACTTAATAAAGTGTCCTTTAGGCCCACACTAATTAATTAAGTCCTTGATAAGAAAACATGATATACTGGACAGATTTTCTTGGGTAAATTTTATTGCCTCAAAAGAGTGATGTAGGTGGCACGAACACAACTGCACGTCATCCATAATGTTTTTGGTGATGCAAGTTTGATTTCTGTCATCGTTAATGATAGACCCTCAATATTAAAAGCAGTGTGTTGCTTAGGAAAATAGCTGCCTTAACTTTAAACAAATGTGGTGGGGCAACAATTAAGAGTACTACGCAAAGCTAGTCCTTAGCGTAATCGTCGCTTAGGGAGAACACGTGCCATCCATGAATATGGAGCCTTGACTTTTGGGCAAACCTCATGTGAACAACATCAACAAAAGTCTTCACTCATGCGACACGAAATGAAGGCTTTTTACTAAACATCGGCAGCAATTTCACGCCACCGGGCAACATTAATGGTACGTTTAGTAATTATTTTGTTCTCAGAAATAATATTTGCTCAGAAATAATTTTTTTTATTTTATTTTTAAAAATAATTTTTAAACATTTGAAGGGGATTAATAACGGCCCAAAATTTTCATTCCTGAAATAGAAAAAGAGCAAAAATATATTTGGTAACTGTATAAAATTTCTTTTTATTAATAATATTTAAATTTTTTAATATTTTTTTCTTTTCTTTTTTTCTTCTCTTCTCCTTCTTGGCCATGGCCAGCGAGGGCGAGGGCTAGACCCTCGCGGCTTGGGTGAGGGTCGCCCTCGCTGGCCTTTTCTAGCCCTCACTCGAGCCGGCGAGGGCCGCCATCGAGGCTCACGGCCTAGGTGAGGGTGGCCCTCGTCTAGGCCGTGAGCGTCGACGACGGCCCTCGCCGGCTCGGGCGAGGGTAAGAAAAGGCCGAGGAGGGCCACCTTTGCTGCTCATGACCGAGGTCACGGCCTGGGTAACCCTCACTCAGGCCGCGAGGGTCCAGTCTTCGCCCTCACTGGCCCTAGCCTATGAACGGTCGCTAGCCACGGGCCAAGAAAGAAGAAGAAGAAAAAAAAATTCTTTTCCATTTTTGATTTTTGTTCTCGGAATCAAGAATCAACTTTTTTTTTATTATTAATTATATTCCAAAACTGATTTTTGGAATAAACTTGTGTCCGGGAACAAAAAATTTACCAAACATATTTCTGTTTTTTATTTTATTTTGAGAAATAAAAAAATAGAATCGGGTACTGTTTGACCGGTTACCAAACAATCCCTAATTGTCATAACACATTAGACAAGTTCTTTATCGTGGATGAGGCAGTGGCTTACGAGATGATCTGTAACTAGTTTAAGAAGACTGTCAACCCACGTTGGGATAGAGACACCGTCCAAACTCCTACAAAAGGCATCGATGGGGAATCTTCCTCGATGGCAAAAGCCTGACGAATAAAGAACGTGGTAATTAACTTTATGCCGTTTAAAAATCATCTCGGAAAGGTACGAAGTTGGACTAAACTGGGGGTCATGCCAGCTCGACCCTTCTAGCGCTCATTTTACGGGTGTGAAAGGAGAAGGACGACTCGCCAGATTACCAACTTTCGTGCATCTTTTTAGTCATATAATATGTCATGTCAACTGTTCCTTCATTAAACGGACAAATCATGGCGGCTTCAATAACATGGCCAACCAAAAGCATTATTAATTATGAAAACCGTATCCGAGGCTACACCGATGGTACACCGTTCACTAATTCAACTAGAAAAATTAGACGGCATAAAAAATAATAATTATTTATCCATATCGAATAGGTAGTGTCGCGTCCAGTTATTTTAGAGGTCATGGGGTTGTGTCTCATCAGGCGCTGATGAGAACCTTATTTGGAAAAGGTGAAGAAATTGTGCACAAATCAATCTCTTGCCATTCATAAAGCAAGAGACTCTACCCAATTCTGATGGTATAGGGACTGGATGGTGTCCAAGAGGTTAGAGGTTCGAACCATGTCTCTAAATAAACAACTTATTCTTTCACAGAGTTCAACAATTATTGCAAATGGGGCCTCCTATGAGGTATAATAATGAGGGAAAATCCAATGTAGGTAAATTAATATTTTAAGGTTATGGGGCCCCTGTATTAACGTGAATCATGCAAACATGACAATTATTTGGCTGGCGCAAGGTATACTAATTAATAATGCTCCATATCCACTTTCCAAACTGTATAAATACGCACCATTCCTATGTTCTCGGTGTTCATGAACGAGAGAATTTGCACTGCAGAGGTGAGAGATAAAAACTTCATACCATGAATATGGTGAATGGAGAGATGGGAAGTGAGCAACTACAGGCTCAAGCTCGCATATGGAACCACATATTCAGCTTCATCAACTCCATGTGCTTGAAATGTGCCATTCAATTAGGTATTCCCGACACCATCCACCACCATGGCCAACCCATGACCCTCGATGCCTTGGTCTCTGCACTTCAAATTCACCCCTCAAGAGGTCCTTGCATTGGCCGCCTCATGCGCATTCTCGTCCACTCCGGCTTTTTCGAACAACAGAAGCTTGCGCCAGAAAGTCGAGACGCCTACGTGCTCAACCACATGTCGGAGCTCCTCCTTAAGGACAATCCCTCGAGCGTTGTGCCGTTTGCACTGGTCATGCTCGACCCTATCCTCGTGAACCCATGGCACTGTGTGAGCGCGTGGTTCCGCGATGGTGTCGACCCGACGCCATTCGAGATGGCGCAAGGGATGTCATTTTGGAGGTATGCTGGTCAAGAGCCGAGGCTTAACCGCTTCTTCAATGACGGCATGGCTAGCGATGCCCGACTGGTGGCTAGCTTGGTGGTTAACAAGCACAAAGGGGTGTTCGACGGAATAACCTCGTTGGTCGATGTAGGAGGAGGAACTGGAACAATGGCCAAGGCCATAGCAAGGGCACTTCCGCATATGGAATGCACAATATTTGATCTTCCGCATGTGGTGGCTGGTTTAGAAGTTAGCGAGAACGTGAGATGTGTTCCGGGGGACATGTTTGAGGCCATACCTCCTGCAGATGCAATTCTATTGAAGGTACGTGTGCGACATATGTATATCATATCTGATTGGGTAAAGTTGGAGAAGCTACTTGGGGGAGAAGGGAAAAAAGCTGTAAGGAAAACAAAAGGAGAATGACAATTTTCCCAATCCCTATTCTTTGGGACGTGCTCTTAATAAAAAGTTTGCATGTAGATAATTCATGAAAAGTACTACGTACAATTGATTCTCCATGTGATGGACGATCTAAATTATTGCAAAAAGTCCTCCTAAAGTTCAAAGAGAATCCATGAAATAACACGTGAATGATATACGGACAAAACTATAGACTGCTGATAGATTATTTTAAGCGGCGGTGTGCAGTGGATACTCCATGACTGGAGCGACGAAGACAGCGTGAAGATACTGAAGCGATGCAAGGAGGCCATAAGCAAGGGCAAAGGCGAGAAGAAGAGGGTGATCATAATCGACATGGTGGTGGACAATCCGGCAGGTGACAGAGAGATGATCGAAACCCAGCACTTCTTCGACATGTTGATGATGATCTGTGCATCCGGAAGAGAGAGGAACGAAACAGAATGGGCTAAGCTCTTCGTTGCTGCTGGCTTCGGGGACTACAAGATCATCCCTGTACTTGGCTTGCGATCTCTTATTGAGGTCTACCCTTCGTGATCGAAATTTCAATCATCGCCAATTCATGCTCTAATTCTTACTGCTGTTGGTAAGTTAGGATCAATAGCAAATAAGGCTTCTCCAGCCAAAGAAGAAAAAAAAGAAAAGAAGAGAAACATGTTTCAGTATGGGTTTAGTGATGTACGAGCATGCGTGAAAGGCGTGATTAAAAGGTGTATTCAAATAATCATTATCTAGCGGTTGAAACACTAAGATGTTGTTTAAATTGATTATCATGGGATACTTTTCTAGCTTCGAACCTCCAACTTTTACATCTTATTAGTTATTATATAAATAATTACATTGAAACTCCTAAAACTTGTCACAAAAGTATAATTGAGTTATAAAACTTATAAAAAGTGTAATCAAGTTTTAAAACTTATCAAATTGGTGCAATCGAATCTTTCCGTTTAATCCATCTAACTTATTTAACAAAAAATGCTGACGTGAAATTTTTTTTATTTTCTCTATATTACATGGCGATG
This sequence comes from Syzygium malaccense, assembly GCA_031216405.1. Taxonomy (NCBI): domain Eukaryota; kingdom Viridiplantae; phylum Streptophyta; class Magnoliopsida; order Myrtales; family Myrtaceae; genus Syzygium; species Syzygium malaccense. The sequence continues at coordinate 22,411,973 of CM062253.1, forward strand.
GCATGACTAAAATAACGTTCTTTTTTGTCCATTACTAATTTTTAATACACATTTTATTAAAAAAAGGTAATTTTAAAAAAAGGAAAAAATCACCAAAAATCCCAAACTTTGCCACTTGTGACACATTTACCCCGAACTTTTTTTTGTGACACCAAAAACCCCAAACTTTACTATTTGTGACACATTTACCCCAATGTACATTGTCCATGGGCATTTTTGTCTTTTTGCTTTTTTTTTCTTTTTTTTCCTTTCCGGCGTCGGGCGACCTCGTTGGCGTCGGGCGAGGGTCACCCTCGCCTGGGCGAGCAAGGGCGAGGGTCGCCCGACGCTAGCGAGGCGAGCCTCGCCGGATCTGGCGAGGGCGAGCCTCGCCGGCGTCGGGCGACCCTCGCCCTTGCCTGGGCGAGCGAGGGCGAGCCTCGCTCAATGCCGGCGAGGCTTGCCCTCGCCAGATCCGGCGATGGTGAGCCTCGCCGGCGTCGGGCGACCCTCGCCCTCGCTCGCCCAGGCAAGGGCGAGCCTCGCCCGACGCCGGCGAGGCTCGCCCTCGCTCGCCCAGGCGAGGGCGACCCTCGCCTGACGCCGGCGAGGGTCGCCCTCGCCGAAAAGGAAAAAAAAGTAAAAAAAAAAAGTAAAAAGACGGAAATGGCCATGGATTTTTAGTGGTTTTTTTCCTTTAAAAAAAGAAGCGAGAGCCAGCCAAACAAAGCTTGCAGCTCTCGTCGGGCCGCGGCAAGGGCGGGGCCGGGGACCATAAAGGTCGGGTCTTGGGCGTGCGGGGACGGTGTGGGGGCCGGGTCGGGGTCGTCTTCGTTGGAGTCGTCGTCCTGGACGAGGATCTGGGAGTCCCCGTCGGACTTCGAGGAAGGGTCCGGCTCGAGGGCTAGGGTTTGGGTCTCGGGCGATTCCGGGCGGTGATGGGGCGGGTCGACCGGGGTGGGGTCTTGATCTGGCGGGCGAAGAGGGGACGACGGCGAGCTCATGGCGGCGGCGGCGGCGGCGGCGGCGGCGGCGGCGATTCAGAGCGTCGCGTGGAGAGAGAGAGAGAGAGAGAGAAAGAGAGGCTGTAACAGTGTGTTCACTCGTTCTGGAACTGAACCGGAAAAGCGGTCTGGGATGGGATGTCTATCGTCGACCCGGTTTCTAATTTTAATACCTTTCTTTTACCAAGGAAATTCAAAAGAAAAATCAATCTTGCAGATATGGTATTTTTGTTAAGGCAGTGATCATGTTTTGAAAAAAACTAAATAATTTCTGTTTGGGCTTGATTACTCCCCCCCAAAAAAAACCCCATTTTAATACGACCGCAAAAAAAAAAAATGCACGATGTTTGGACTGTTGGACAAAATTGGAATCCGTTAGTGCTCTTTAGCCATTCTTATGCTATGTTATGTTCTTAATAACTTGAGATTAGTTTATCGAAAAAGCCCTCCTTTAAAGAAAACTCAAAAACTATATATCTTGACTACTCACTTCCCTTCTTTCTTTCTTTTCTTTCCTTTTTTTTTCATTCTTTTTGCAACTAATCGTTGGTGTTTTAAGGACAATATTTATTATCGACTTTGATCTTTATTAGTTACAGTTTCCATAATTTATTTGAATATTCTATGTTCCGACACCGGATCACTGGTATTTCAAAACAAAATACATTGTTTACTTAAAATATGAGGAAGTACTTATGATTTTCCTGGATAACAAGTGTAAAAAATATTGTAACTTGGTTTAGATGAATTCAAGACGTGAAGTGTACAGTGAAATAGAAGTCAAACTTTCAACAAGATAAAAGTCGTCCTTGAGTTTTTTTAATTTAAGCTTATATTTTTTTCGTAAAAAAACAGTTTTTAAAAATAATGAATTGGATTATTGGTTATGTTGGCTGCTCGGCTAGGCTAACACAGCTGATGTCGGTCTGTGTGCTGCGGCGCGACGGATCCTTCTGCTGGTAGGCATAGCAAAAGCTGAGGACTCCGGCGCCGGGGCCAAAGACCCACCTGCACATTCGAATCAAAATACCGACTTGATCCACCCCGCGACCATCTCCTTCCGACCCACCATCGGAATCCGCTGAATTTCTGCTCCCAAGGCAGCGAACGAGCCGGAGGGAGACGACTCGCGCTCGCTTAGCCTGTGTAACCAAAGCACTACCGTCGATTTTCGATCCGTCCTCTCTTTTCGAGCAACTGGGTGTCATCTTCAATCCTCAGTTTCTCCTTCCTCGTACATTCCAATCACCTGGCTCCCTTGCCCGCCAGGTAGTTGATGAAATTCCTCAGAGACAGGGACCCACGAGTTTTTTCCGTTTTCATTAGCTGGGGGAGTTGCAAATGGTTCCTGGGAGGGAACTGTGTCGAATCTTTCTTGAAGGGAGACGCTTTCGCTGCACGTATGCTCGGTTTTACAGCGCGAAAGTGGACCTGAAAGAGCTACGCCCTATGATTCTGAAGAGGATTGAAGGCAGGGCCAAGGATTATCCGGTCCCGGGTATGGTTCCCGTCGCGCAGGAAGTGTTGAAGGCCAGGACTTTGCTCATCCAGGGCGTGTCGACACTTCTCAGGTTCTTCCCAGTTGCAGCTTGCAAGTAAGTTTGGCAGACTCAACCTTAATTATTCTATAGAGATAGCATCGCAAGAAGACGCGAAAGTATTTAGCCATGATTCATGATTGTGCATTGGATATTGTTGTCTGACTTGACTGTGTGGAACTGGCTAATTCTTATTGAATTAAAAGACGCGACTTTTTGTAAGCTTGGTTAATGGTAAAGATTCGGTTGAGCTGCTTTGGGTTTGTAAAACATGATCATGGTATCGGGTGATGGGACCAAGTACTTAGAAGTTAATTGGGATTGACCGACAGATTTAGTGCCAATCAATGACAAAATTCATCTGGCTGCAGATGCTTTTGGACTTAAGGTGGTTTCTAGTGCCTTAGTATTTGGACATAATATAGCAGGATTGGTCTTGAGGTCGTTGAAAACACCAGCTTTCTCTTGCATTGGTGGTATGGAAAGAGTTTTGTTAGAGATATGTGGATTGAGAATTTTTGGTTTGAGTGTTTAAAGGTTGCCCCCAAGGCATTTGATTAACATGAAAGGATATTTTAGATTTTTAAAATACGGATTGCCCAATCCTTAGGACGGCTAATGCGTTTAAAATTGTAGTATTTCCTTAATTAGCAACTTAACCAATGCCCTTGGGGCACTCATTAACAAATTTTCTTCATTTTAAGTTGCATTTGCTGGCCGGTGAAAGAACTTGGAATTGTGAGGATTCAGCAACTCTTGAAAGACTGATTTGATGGCTTCTTGCTCTTTATTTACATAATCCTTGTATTACTATTTATTTAAGCATGCTTCTCTTAATAATAACAAATATAGGTTACATTAAAAGAAACATCAGCCATAAGATTCTTTCTATATAGCCAGATCATCACCTTGCGACATCAATACCTAGTCTAATTTGGGGGTCGCAATATGGAGATATAATTCCCCATTCCCATGCATTTCGTCTCTCATAAATAGGCAAAAATGGTCAGATATGAGTTATGGGGCTTAAGTGGGATAAAATATTGCCATTCATGTTGGAATATATGGAAAATGGTAATAAACCATAGTAGTTTTCCTATATTTATGTATCAGTAATCTTCTGAATCTTCCACATCCTAAATCCAACAAAAGGAAAGAAAAATGGAAGAATTTGATCTAAGAAAAATTTGGATAATAATGTCTCTTGAAATCAGGTTGGCTGTTGCTTAGTTCTGATAGTATTCGAAATTGAGATTAGAATGCTCTCTGTTGTCATGCATTTTCAATTGTCTTGGCTGTCCTACCCTTCTTGTGCATCATAGTCAGCACGTTTTCTAGTCCATGTTTACCGTTATTACTATCACTCAAAGACTGTTCATGAGGAACACTTTTGCTTTGCCATGTTATTTTCGTGGCGTTTCAACATAAATAACCCCTCTGCAATCTCTCTCTACACGATGCTTTTATACTACGGCGTTGGGGACCATGATCTTCACTCTAGATCCTATTGACAATCATCCTATCTTAGTGTACTGTGTCAATATGAACGTGGGAAGCCTTATGCTTGGGTGTGTTCAAGTGAGAAGAAATCAGCAAGAAGTTTTGATATGGGAATGTGTTGTTGAGAGAACATGCGAAAAGAAAAGAACCCTTTGATTGTTGGCATATACTTTATTTGTTCTTAGTTTGAGGCCTGAGTTTGGTATGGTCGTACCAATTTCTTGTGACCAGCAATTTTATCGATCTGATACGACTTAATGGTTAAGGGAGAAGAATGGAAGGGGTAAGGAAGCTGCTTTCTTTTCTAGCAGTCTTTGAGCTATAGAAGGAAAGCCCTTATAATGCTTTTGCAGGTTCTGTTCGGAGGTATATGTAGGTGAAAAGGGACACCTAATTCAAACATGCTGTGGCTATAGGCGTCGTGGCAAAAATCGAGTTCACGAATGGATCAGTGGTGGAATAAAAGATATTCTTGTACCGGTCGAGTCATTTCATCTTAAAACGATGTTCCAAGATGTCATAAAGCACCATCAGCGGTTTGATTATGACCGTATACCTGCTGTTGTTGAGCTATGCTATCAGGCTGGAGCTGATTTACGTGACGAGAATCTAGAGTGCATGCCTGGATCTGATGATGCTCAGATCGATAGCAATGAAGCCGAGGTTATCTCGGCTGACGATCTGATATCGATAGCAAATGGGACTTTGAGGGCATGGGAGATGCTTAGGTCTAGCATGCAGAAATTATTATTAGTTTACCCGGCAAAAGTCTGCAAGTATTGTTCAGAGGTCCATGTTGGGCCGTCTGGCCACAAGGCTCGGGTATGTGGGGTATTCAAGTACCAGAGTTGGCGTGGTGGTCATTTCTGGAAGAAGGCTGAGGTAGATGATCTGGTGCCCATGAATATTGTTTGGTTCCCTCGATCTCAAGATCCTGATGTGCTGGTGGACGAAGGACGGAATTTCTATGGTCATGCACCTGCTGTGGTGAGTTTATGTGTGCAGGCTGGTGCTGTTACTCCAGCCAAGTACCATTGTATGATGAAAATCCAAGGTCAAACTGCGCCTATTTCAACCAAGCTTTGAAGCACAATATGGATTTGATTACAGTTCGGATGCTCTCATCTTGCACAGGTCTTATACCTGCAGCTGCAGATGCTTGAGGTAAGCACCCACCGACAGATTGAGAAATGAAGAAATGAAGAATAACCAATTTAGATAATAAAGTTAATGGCAGAGAAGGGAGAAAATCTCCTTTTTACAGTGAAATGACCAATGATTCCACAGTTGCCTGTCTCAATATTCTGTTGATCTGGCAGCATGATGATGCACCCCTTGCTATATCACAAGTCCATGGGTTACAATTAACGTACCATTTTGACCTATTATCTGTTGCTTTTCCAGTTTCTCTAATTGATCAGGCAAGCTCAAATGAGGCAATGGGTAAGGAGAGAATTTAAAGGGGACAAAACTTATTCTTTTTCATATCCGTTTCCGAGGTCTGATGTTGGTATAGTATGATTAGACAGAAATGGGTGGATATGCTTTTGTGCCATTGTACTGTATGAAGATTGGAAATGGCTCCCTGATTGCCACTCACCAGAATAATAAAAGATGCGGATGATTCGTTCTTTGCTGCTATATGTAGAACAACCTCTGAGCGAGTGGTTTTTGCTTCTGCAAAAAGATTGGCGTTATTATCGACTGATGATACATTCATGTCTGTGTGCAGGTACTGCAATTGTGATTATGCTTGCTATATTTGACTAATCGCTTACAAGTAATTCTCCGAATGCTTTTGAGAACATTGACAACACTGAAAAAGAAAGTTCAAAAGGTGGTCAATGAGCACCGAATGTATTCGAATGAAGATAATGATATTACATGAGTAGAGTAGTAGTAAGAGGGGATCCTATAATGGTTGACGACGAAGAACTGTTTGTTTCAAAGGTGAGACTCTTTGTGAGAGCACCTCTCTCTTCGTGTACCAAGTAATTCTGACATCATTTTCTTATGCGTACTATGTGGAGTTAAATGCATAAAATAAAGACGACGAAAACCATAAATTGAAATTTCGATTATCAAGATAGAGTTCTACAAGCATATCGACTCTGGAATATGTAATTTGGATACTGTGATTTGGATAGTCGTTCATCTCCAACACAAATGAGTCTGAAGTATGTTAAACATCCCAAGTATTTCTCGTGGTAATCAGAATTTCCATTACAACATCAATCATTTGGTTCGAGTTTGCTCGTAAAATTTGGAAGTGCAGGTCAATTTAATTGGAGGATACTTTGAGATGAATTATAGTGATTTGGCCTCTACAACCTTGCGATAGCCAAAGACCGCAGCATAATTCGTAGTCAAAGTATTTCATGAAAGCTCTGTAATACAGCATAATCACCGATGGAGTTACCGATATGCGTCCTTTTGGCACAATATATAAGACCATCTAAGATTATAGCAGATTTAACTTTTGTATGTATGTTAATTAAAATCATCTTCTAATCACATGTAATTAATCAAAGCCATCCACCCATCACTCTCTCTAGCATGAATCTTCCACTGCCATATTTCAAAAATTGTTGAAGTTAGTCAGATTGAATTTCTGGAAGCTTGTCGTTCTCAGTTTGGCATAGTTGGAAACACACTTAAAAGATGTCTTGTAGATTTCTCTGCACTTTCTCCAATTATAATATATTTTTTTCCTACTTATTCTTGTCCAGCATAGGAATTGTCAATGTGATTTTCAGAAATGCAATTGCACTGGTCCTTCTTGTAATTTGACCAAAATTGTACGACGACTTCAATCGGGTGGAGGGCGGCTTTCTCAGATTGTTCCTTCCGGGTCAATTTGGATGACCCAGAAAATGAGCTTATTTTCCATATAGAAAATTCTTGGGTTGTACTTCACTTACATTCACACGCAAAATGATTTGAAAAATCACCTTTGGACTATTCAATATTCAATATTTGCAAATGATCTCCGACTTGTACTTTTGTACATTTCTTGTGTACAAACATTGCTTACTGGCCCTTACCAAAAAAAAAACATTGCTTACTGGCATTAGGGAACTGGTAAGAGCTTGCGCTTCAAGGCTCAGACTGGATGATTCTGCGTGTGATGTTTCCTCGATTCAATATATATATAAAATGACAACTAGTGGTTTACTTTGTTTTCTGAAACATGTGGTTGCTGAGTATTGTACAAGCCAATGTGCTCAAAGTCTGAATCCGATCTCTGCATTAACACATTATTTAAGTGTAGTAATTTGTCTAATCCTGACTTAATTAAGTATATTCCTTTCACTCACGATCTTATTTTTGCCGGCTGACTTCAACCACTCCACATCCTGGTTCTTTGATTGTATTAAATGAACTTTTAAAGTCTTTCTTTAATCCTCTTCATCTAGAAGGCCAAGTTGAAGCTTGAATGATGACAAACTGTTAAGTCCAGTATAAGACCAACATCCTCGCATCAGTCGAGCTATTGGACAAGGCTTCATCCCTGGGAATGGCGAAGATGAAAGTGCTTCAGTTTTTGCTTCCAGTCGTCTTGCTTTCGCTCGTCAGCCATGTTCAGACTCGTAAGATCGAGGAAAACTCGGCCTCTGATATTATCTTTGAGGCAGTTCGATATGTAAAACAGCCAGTGCTGTTCTTGAGCCATTTGGTTTCATCGGATGACTGCGATCAGACGTATGGTTTCTTGCCGTGCACTACCACCGTATGGGGGAATGTGTTCCTGATTCTGGTGTATGGTTACTTGATGTTCCTAGCGGCGAAGCAGTTGTCCAATGGAAGCGAGATTTTGCTTCAGATTCTTGGTCCTGGCATTATTGGGGGTCTCTTTCTGCCAATACTTAGCTCACTTCCTGATGCTACAATTATCCTTGGTAAGCTTGATTTCTAACTTTGCTAAATGTAGTCCCTATATGTCTGAATTGTAACCTATGTTAAGATTCTCTCTCGTCCATGCTTTCGATGCAAAAAGGTCATTCTAGTATCAACATCCTTAATCCGAAGCAGTAACAGTCAGGAAAATGGGGGGACAAGTGACATTTATAGATCTTTGAATCCGTAATTGTCACAAAAAGGATTTCATTTTCTATTGAGGTTGACAAAACGGTCTTCTTCCATTAATTACAATGCAATATAGCATTTTTGCCATGGAATCATTTCTGTGAGAATTACTGTTTCTGCCATGAAAAGGGAAGTCTTGATGCAATTCAGGAAGGTTGTACTGTTGGCTTGTGGGAAGGAGACGGCAAGGACAGAGATAGTTGTTCCTTATAAATTCTTAGCCTTACATCTTGATTTTCTGCTGCATATGGAGACTGTAAAGATTTCTTTTCCACAAGAACTTATAACTAATATATGTATGAGGCAGCATAATCCCACCAATGAATAATATATGCTCTGGAATATTGGCTCGGTTTAATTGATTGCTCTTGACATCTGCGGTTGTCCAACTTCATTGGCTTCATCAGCTAGTCCTTGAAGTCATTCCTTCCAGCATGTTGATTTGAATTATAAATGGCTTGTGCCGGTGTAACATCCGTTTACTTGTAGCATCTGGTGTCTCTGGGAGCACAGAAGATGCTCAAAGCCAGGTCTCTGTTGGGATGGGCTTGCTTGCTGGATCGACAGTAATGCTTCTGACTGTTCTATGGGGCACTTGCATTATCGTCGGAAAATGCGACATCGAGAACTCAGCCACCGTGGATCAAAAGGATACGAAATTATTCAGCTTAGCTGGTACCTTCTGAACTCTATTTGGATGTGCCATGATCATACTTCTGGTTATGGATGCCCAAAAGCTCTGCATCAGTTCCTATTTGCAAAATTCTGCTCCATGGCATAGTTATCGAACCAAATGATTCTTCACAGATGAATATGCAGAGAAAGCAGGCTCCTCAAAAGATCATCTTTGAATATTTCAAGTAAAACAATTGCATGATTTTTTTACTTGTATGTCACATCTGAAGCAATAATTTTTCCCCCATGCAAATATCTTGACAGCTTTGCTATTTGCAACAGAACTTTTGACTGCAACAATTTGAAAATGACCATTGTTATAGGTTATCTATTTAGATGCACCTCACATTATATCTCAAATGACGGTGACTATCACAGGATCTGGGGTAAGCACCGACATCTGGACAAGCTATGCAGCAAGAATCATGATGATCTCTATAATTCCATTCATAATAGTCCAACTACCGGAAATTTTTGGTGCGAGCTCACTAAGCCGAGCCGCAATTCTGGTTTCTTTCATTGTTTCTATATGTTTGTTGCTGTCTTACAGCCTCTACCAGGTAATCCCCCTTTCATTCAGCAAACCATCAATGCTTGCAAGTCTACTAGCTGTCACAGTTTAAGCCGCATCGACAAATTTCGTATGACATAAGCGGATGCGTTCTGAATCGTGGCCCTTTGGACAACGAAAAATAATGCAGGTTTTCCAGCCAAGAATCCAAAAAAGAAGAATCGCATATGCAATGCACAAGCGCATAATATCGGGACTCCTACAGCAATTGAAAGCGCGTACACTTGGAAAGCTAGTTACTGATGAAGGCAAACCCAATACGGTTGTCATAGAAAAGTTAGTTGCTTCCTTTTTCCCTCTACTTTTCATCATTTCATTGTCACTTTATGAACCTTGCCACTCACCTTCAAAGTGGCATGTTCTTCACCAATTACTAGGAACCCTGAAGTTAGGACTAGGGAAGCCCGAAAAATCACATATATGGAGATGACATTCCTAACGTAAACTTTCTTGAACGTGAAAAAGTCGGTGAATGCTGGTGGTTAATGGACAAATAACCATAAGCTGATTTATGGCGAGAAAGGAAAAGCTGTGTCAAGTTCAGTCAAACTCAAATAGTCAAGAAGAGATCAGATGTACTTCTATTCTACTTAAGAACAATGTCGAACTTGATCTAACTTTTTACCGATGGGATATTGCAGGTTATTCGAGAAACTTGATGTGGACTCTAATGGATACCTATCCCCAGCAGAGCTACGAGCCCTCATCATCGGAATCGAGATTGAAGAGGTAGAGATAAACATGGATGACGCGGTCCATAATGTGATAGAGGATTTCGACACTTCTCGGGATTTAAAACTTGATTCTGCTGAGTTCATTGAAGGAATCTCTAAATGGCTCAGGAGGGCTAAACGCACTGCAGCAGGAGCAAATGTGCATGATGATATATCCCTGACAACAAGGCTTCTGAACAATTTCGACGAGGTATTACAATTATAGCAGTCAGTTTTTTATCTAAAAAATGTTGTAACGAAAATTAACCATGCAGCGGACGGAGCAACAGCTTGATCAGTTGGTAGACCAGGAAGATGAGCTGGCAGTGGATGACGTGGAAAATGTGAAGTGGAATACCGCCAAAGCAATACTCATGCTGCTTCTCGGAACGGCTATTGCCGCCATCACTGCAGATCCCCTCGTGGATGCAGTCGACAACTTTTCAACTGCCACAAGTATTCCTTCTTTCTTCGTGTCTTTTGTGATCCTTCCATTTGCCAGCTCCAGCGAGATTGTCTCGTGCCTCATGTTTTCCAGCCGAAAGAAAAAGAGAACCACGTCTTTGACGTACTCAGAGGTATGTTTTTCCGGATCTATGATTCTCTATAAACCTTTATTCACATAGCCAAAAATGAAGGTGACTATAACAAATATAGAACTTAACTATGAGAGACTTATGGTGCAGATATATGGATCAGTGACCATGGGCAATGTCCTGTCCTTGGCGGTGTTCTTAGGCTTGGTTTACGTGCGCCAACTGACATGGGACTTCTTCTCGGAAGTATTGGTGACAGTGATTGTATGCATTGTGATGGGCGCGATCGCCAGTTTCCGCACTACCTTCCCGCTTTGGATGAGTTTCTTGGCCTATGCGCTTTACCCCATCTCCTTGTTACTGGTGTACGTTCTCGACTATGTTCTTGGATTATCATAGGTTTGTGGACCCTGCAATTTACTGTGTAAGAAAACTGAGGCTATTTTGAAGCTCGCAGCTTGTTTTGTATTTGGTTTGTCAACACTTAGGTTCGTCATTCAGATCGATTTCTCTGTCAAGACGCTGCTTAACTTTTATGCTGAAGTAAAAGTCCATTGAGCCAGTCCACCACCATGTTCATTTGCTTTGAGTTAGTCCTCCTGGGGAAGGTTTGGGCCATTTAAGCATGTCTTCTATGCCAGAATTCCATTTGACATGGCAAATAATCATTTCCTTCAAGAGCGGCAACGCAGCCTAGTGTCTTAAGCATTTGACAAACTTCTTCATTAAGCCGGGCACAAGACTGCAAACACCTTCCTTATCCTTAAAATCTAGGCCAATGAATGGGAATTACGAAATTCAGGATCGAGTTATGTGAAAGAAAACATAAGGGAAATCCCCAGGACAGTTATTTCCAACACCGTATCACTCTTCCTTTCAAGTTTACTTGAAACATTTACATGAATGAACTCAAATGCTTTGCATCGGGAATCGATAAAGCACCACACTTGTTCATTTAGTAGGAGATTGCATTTGCGTGACAGATACTAAAGAGAATCTTAGCGAGAGCAATTTCTGCACCACATAACTTTTCCTTTCAAGTCCATGCTGAGACATTGATATTGGCATTATCAAAACCCAGATGGTTTGGACTTGCGACTTTAAGTACAATGTACGTGAACTCATCTCAAAACTATTTGACTTACCCTCTGGCTTATCTCGAGACCATTGATCAGATCCCTTCTCTCATTAGCCTGTCAGTGCGCTTGCGCTAGAGCTGTGAAGCAGAGGAGGATATGAAATTACATAGAGAAATTGGCGCGCATTCATTTGATATTCTTCTTAATTCATTTCAACGAGAGCGCTAATTCTTCAATCTAATTCGACGAACACCATCTTTTGCATCGCCTTCAGCTTCAGATGCCCTCCACTATCTGATAAACTGTAATTTGCAATCATGATCTAGACAGTCGCTGTCGTCAATCTTACCGAGGCTGATTCCATGTACTTCGCCAATAAATTCAATTTCTGAGATAATGCTCATCACAAGTCTATCCGTTCACCTCGGACTAATGACACATGATTACAGACAGCTGTGCCAACGTGGTAGGAGGAAAAGATTAGCAGTGGACTTTGCTTGTACCAAAATTTTCATATTCTACTGAAGCCTGGAGGGTATCATTATTAATTATAAGGATTTTCCGCAATTCAGGATCTAGATTTCTGCAGAGCCAATGTGTTTCATTCGACAGGTCAACGGCTCATTAGCGTGCCCCACTTTGCCACCACCTAATAGTCCATTCATTGTTTCAATTCAAACCTTAGGCTACCAAAAACCAGATCTTCTTGGCCCTAATCAGCACCGTCAAGCCGACTATGTAAAGACTTTACACCAGACCAACTCATTTTCTGAAATAATCAATCTTTATCACATTAGTCATCATTTGGGAAAATGTTCAAGCAATAACAGCGACTCTCTCCTATAGGTAGAATATATGGTAACATTTGAAAGTAATTAACAATAATGAAAATTTCTCGCAAAAATTCTGTATTACCTATAGTTGTTGCATCATTGTCTCTCTACATCTTCTAAGTCATCGTCTTCTTGGCCGTGAGATTGAACTCTTATCGACAATCTGTCCCTGCTAACCATCCTTCTGAATGAACTAAATCGCGAGCTTGACGAACTGCTGTCTTTGTTCGCCCCTTGTGCGGCATGCGGCATCCCTTCGATACTTGGAAAAATAGAGCCGACGCTCTCGAGCGACAGAGCCGTCACTGCAGCTGTCCCAGAAGGAGGTTCATGGTGCTCAGCTTTCATCTGGGGCTTGGCCTCGGTGCGGCAAACAGGGCACGTGGACTGCGAGTTCAGCCACTTATCAATGCACTCCACATGGAAAATGTGCTTGCAATTGGGTAACTCCCTCGCCGTCTCTCCATCCTCCAACATGCTCAAACAAACTGCACACTCGACCGAGGCATCGTCCTGGCGGTCGCTCCGCTTGAATGTAAAGAAGGGCAGCGAGGAAATGACCGTCGGATCAAGGCCAGTCTTGGGTGGCTCGCCGCTGGACTGCGCATGGGCGACCCTGAGGGCTAGAGCATGCACAGCGGCACCACGCTGGGCACGGTTGCGAAGAACGTATCTGCCATACAAGTGGAGGAGGATGACCAGCACTATGACGATGGACAAACATATGATGGCAGCAAGAAGGATCTTGCTGTTGAAGTCATAATTTGTTTTGTGAGGAAATAAGGGTGGAAGGTGATCATTGTGATCATCATCCATACTTGTGTGTGAATAGATAGACACACCAAAAGCAAGATCGAATGAAAACTAGGGAGATAACAATTGCCTTATATGCTTTGGCTATGAGAGGCCTCTCTAATGTGATCTGTACCATATGTAGTTAGTTGAATCAGGGGAGGTTTTTGAGTAGATTAAGGAACTTGCGTGGACACCCAAAACAAAAACCGAAGAATAAACGAGTTAATCTCCATGTAGTTTCAAGGGGTTGACCGTTGAATGTTGACTTGCCGCCCACCTTTTTACTTCATTTTTCGATAATATTTATGCATTGGCCAAGTTTGTTTCCATTACGTTACCACTTGATTTGTCTGAAGTTAGGATGGTGAAGAAAGTCAACTGCGTGAACTTGCTAGCTTGATATCGAGACGAAAGGAAACTTGGCATGCGAATTCACGCTTCCAGTAGGCTGCAGACTTTCGCATTCGTGAATCTGTACTGCGAGATTCGAGGGTTGAAATTTGATGCTTAAATGTGCAGATCGTTCCTTATTTTATCAATATTCAGACTGGAAATTTGTTTGGCTACGCACCACTTACGTTCACACCTCAAATGATGACAAAAAGAAATCATATTTAGGCCATTCAATATTTATTAATTTGCGTATTCACATTCACACTTCCTCCCAGGGCTGGAAAGAGAGACAATATCAACTTGCTGATCTGCAAATAATCTTCCATTAATGTTCGATTGAGCTACATAGAAAATAAAAAATAAAAACAACCACCCTCCTCAGTCGGACCGCATCGTTCTCCCTATCCCTACGCCTGTGTCTGAAGCCAGAGTCCCCTCTCATCCTCAGCTAAGCGAGCGAAATGCGCTTTAAACAAAGCTTGCCGCACCGCCCACGCTCTGCTCATGAGGGCTTGGGTTATGCCCAGTTTAATCCAAGCTATGTGTGCCACCAATCCAGCCTGCTACTTGGAATTGGGTATATATTGATAAAGTTTCATAAATTAGAATATAAGTGGTAGTGGATCTGAAGAGAATATAGACATCTAGGAGGCCAACAGCTTTGGTTTGCTCAAGAAAGGAATCTCATAAGCCGTTGCAATTGCTTTTCCCTAATTGAAGGCCCACGAGGACTACTCAATCAAGAAATGAAGAGTCGAGGTGGCAAAATGGTCATGAACCCATATTTTAACTCATATTCATTAAATTGGTTAAAATATGAGTTAAAGCGGGTATAATAAAGCAAAGCCTATTTAATAATGGGTTTCCAATAATCCAACTTCGACCCATTTAATCAAAAAGCAATACCCTCCCATGCCCATGCTTGGATCCCCAGTGACCATGCATGAGTATCCAGCTCCCCCGTGCAAGTCATTGGCACTTGGCCTGAGTCCATCGAGACCAAGCCCGATTCCTTGGTGGCTGGGTCCAAATCCACAAAGGCTGGCCCAAGTCCCTCATAACCAAGCTCGAGATCCTGATGTTTGTGCTCTAGTCCACAAAGGTTGAGCTCGAGACCCTAGTGCCCAATCCAAGTCCAAGACCCCAAAGGCCATGCCTAGGCATTCGACTCCTGTGCCCAAGTCATCGAGGCCTACTTGGGTATGTTAAGGCCTGGCCCAATTCTTTGGCAACTAGGCTTGGCTCCATAGAGGCGGGCTAAGGTCCCTCAACTTGGGGCCAAGACATCGATGCATGTGCCCAGTCCCTGAGGCCAGTCCCGAGACCTTGGTATGTGTGCTCACATCCCCAACGGCCATGCCTAGGTACCCAGCTCCCTCACCCAAGCACTAGAGCCCAACTCAAGTCTAACAAGGCCAATCCCAATTCCTCGATAGCCAGACCTGGTTCCATAGACGTCAAGCCCGAGTCCCTTGAGGCAAAGCTCAAGACCCGGTGCCTGTTCCCATGCCTAGGACCCTTATGCCTAGGTCTTCGGTGGCCTTGTTCGTGTAATTAGCTCTTGAGCCCAAGCCACTAGCACCAAGCTCAAGTCCATTGTGACTGGACCCAATTCCTAAATAGCTAGGCCCAAGTCCCTCAACATTGAGCTCGAGACCCTACTACTTGTGTCCAGGTCCATGAAGGCTTGGTTCAGGAATTTGGTGCCCATGCCTAGTCCCCTAGTAACTACACTTGGGTACTCGACTTCAGCGCCCAAGTCACTAGTACCCGGCCCAAATCCATTAAGGCAGGCTTAGGTCCATCGAGGTCGAGCCTAGATCATAGACGGCTGGGCCCACAGAGGCTGGGCCCAGATCTCTCACCGTTGGGCCTAAGACCTCGGTGCCTATTTGGGTCCACTGAGGCCATGTCCAAGTACTTGGCTCCGTGCTAAAGTCACTAGCACATAGCGAGGTCCATCATGGCTGGGTTTGAGACCTTGGTGCCCTTGCCTTAGTCTATAGAGGCCAAGGCCCAGGTCCCTTAAGGCCACGCCAATGAACCCGATGCCAATGCTCGGGTCCCTAGAAGTGGTGCTTGGGTCCCCTATGGCCATTCCAAGCACTCAAGTCACTCATCCAAGTCATTAGCACTTGGCTTGGGTCCATAAAGGCCCAGCCCTATTCATCAGTAGTCAGGTGCTCGACCTAGGCCCATGAGGCTAGGCCAAGACCCATGAGGCCGAGCCCTAGGTTGGGCCCAAGTCCCTCGAGGCTGAGCCCGAGATCTCGGTGCTTGTGCCTAGGTCCACAAAGATTTGGCCCAGGTCCCTTGAGGCTCGTTCTAGAGCCTCTTTTAAAAAAAAGCAATACTTATGCATACATCAAGAATCAAACCATGGTCTTCAAGATGAAGAAACATCAGCATGACAACTTGACCAATATATGCTTTTGTAGTGAAATGGTGTAACTTTTATATTTTATTATAAGACTTTGATTGTTTATCCAAAAACATAAACTGGGCTGTTCCCGATTCTAAACCCTTTTTGTTCTTGTTTGTCGGTGTGGCGCTTACTCGCGTCTCCACGTAGCTCATGTGCCACGCTAATTCCTAACCCATCAACCAAGCTGAGCACCGAACTCGCTCACCAACTTGACGAGCTAGTCTGTGGAGTCGTCCATTCTTCAAAGGTAATAATTTAAGAAGAAAAATTGCTATGAATTAGACACCAGGTTGGGTCAGATCTAAGTTGGATTCAAGTCGGAAAGTCAGATCGAGTACGTTGTATAAAGTCAAATTCTTCGCTAAGAGTTCGGACTCCACGTAATGGCGCAATCTCCTACCTCAATCATTGTGCGACCATGAGACGAGGAGGTACATCTAAGTGATTATGCTTCAGTTGTTTTCATCTTTGTTTCACAATTAGTTTGTGCAAGCCAATGGCAAACATAAATTACTCACAAATTAGCTTAACTAGACCACTAAATTAGGGACGTTGTTGATTAGTGATTTCGGTGCACTTATTTACCATACTTTATATGGAAATGTTTCGATTTCCAATATATTACTTTCAAATAACATAAGAAAAATAGTGTGTTGGGAACCGCACAAGTTTCCTGTGCGGGCTATCTAACAAGTGTCCTAAGGATACTCTTTAACAAAATCCTTAGATCAGAGAAATCTGCCATTAATTTAGCGATAAAGCTTGTAAATAGTGCACTCTTAAATTCAACATATATAGGGAATTTGGGTAAAACGAGTGGTATATTTCTTTTAAGGGAAAAGACTACCAAAAATTCAAAACTATACCCGTTGTGACACATTTACTCCAAACTTTTTTTGTAACACTAAAAACCCCAAACTATGTACATTGTGACACATTTACCCTCCATTAGGGTTAAGTTAAAAATCTCCGTTAGAACTCTGATGTGGCGCTCGCGTGACACCACATCAGAAAAAAAAATTCAAAAAAAGCCACTGTTCATCACAAGTTACTGTTCATCATTTTCTCGCTCAGCCAGAGCTCGTCCGTTGCTGCCCGCTACCGCCTAGACCTTTGGGAGCTTCGTTGTAACTGCCAACCATGGCGGTCGCAAGCTTGAAGCTTAGCCATGGTGGGCGCTCAAGCTTGAAGCTTGGCCAAAGTGGATCTTCGCCTTCTGGGAGCTTTGTCGCAGCGAGCTCAAAGTTTGGCCATGGTGGCTGCTCGAGCTCGAGCGGAGCGGCCATGGCCAAGCTTCGAGCTCGTGGCGACGAAGCTTCCAGAAGGCGAAGATCCACTTTGGCCAAGCTTCGAACTCAAGCGGCCGCCATGGCCAAGCTTCGAGCTCGAGCGGCTGCCACGACCAAGCTTCGAGCTCGCGGCGACGAGGCTCCCTGAAGGCGAAGATTCACTTTGGCTAAGCTTTGAGCTCGAGCGGCCACGATGGCCAAGCTTTGAGCTCACAGCGACGAAGCTCCCAAAAGGCGAAGATCCACTTCGGCCAAGCTTCGAGTTCGAGCCGAGCGACCATGGCCAAGTTTCAAGTTCGGGCCGAGCAGCCATGGCCAAGTTTTGAGCTCACGACCGCCATGGTCAGTACCAACTACGACGAAACTCCCGGAGGTCCAGGCAATAGTGGTCAACGACGGATGAGAGAGCTCTGGCCGAGAGAGAAGACAATGAACAGTAACTTTTAAGATAAATGAACAGTAACTTTTTTTGAATTTTTTTCTAATGTGGCGCCACGCGAGCGCCACATCAAAATTTTAACAAAGATTTTTAACAAAATTCAAACAGAGTGTAAATGTGTCATAATATGCATAGTTTAGGATTTTTGATATCAGCAAAAAAAGTTTGGGATAAATATATTATAATGAGCATAGTTTGAAGTTGTTGATGATCTTTTCCCTTCTTTTAATCTTTTTGGGGCCTAAACTAGGTAAAATGAGTAAGGGCACGGGCCTTACGGCCTTTGCTTTCTTGCTTTGTGTTTGGGCCTCATGGCTGTTATTTCTTCAACAGTAAAAGCGGAAAATGTGATGGGGGCGATAAATGCCGGCGACCCCTCCTAACGTCATTATGAGATCTCTTACATTCACGACGGAATGTTCAGTTTGAACAATAACCGCCACTCATTTTGAGCGAACCCGTGCCTCACCGTACTAGTGGGAGTAAAGTCGAAGTTACGGGAGTAAAGTTGGGGTTATCTTTATGAGCCTTTCGATTTATAACCCGTACTTGCTTCAATATGTGCAACTATTTCTATTAAGGGTATAACTTTTACTTAAGGAAAAAAATGAAAACAAAAAAGTGAATCAACAGAACGGGCTCTATTGACCTTTCTAATCATCACGACACCAACTAATCAGAAAATGTCCAATCGTGATAAAGAACGCAACAGAATTTAAACTGGGAATCAAAAGATCACAACTGGTATCTTTTGTTTTCACCGGGAAACATCAATATATAAAGTCTGACAAAAAAAAAACATCAATATATAAAGAATTGATTGATCTACTATACTAATTATTTGAGGGAAGTGCGATTGCGTCAGGTTCCATGCCCAACAGTAGTTCCACTCCAAAGACAATATGGACATTTTAAAATGAGGCTGAGAAAGGGTAGGATAATTTCAAGTGTATCGTGAGGTAAATACCTTTGCACTGATAAACAACCATGCAATTTCCAGGGAATCATGAAACTCACTGCTTCACACAATACCATATGCTAATGTTTCCTGTGGAAGTAACAGAAAAATTGTGCAACCAACGAAGATTAAATGTCAAAGGTACCTTGCAAGCGGAAACACACTACCATTATCACTAGATTCGACCCAAATTCAGAGAAGCCGATGATGTCAAGACTAGACTCCCCTCCGCCTCGCCTCACCTCGCGGCCAACCCAGCCTGGCCCCGGCACACAAAACCCTGTCAACTGGTCCGACAAAATCTGCTTCCGAACAGTGGCTTACATTTGTTCATCCATTGCTAACTCATCATTAACATAAACACCAAGCGGCGGCAGCGGTGGTGGCGGTGGCTGCGGCTGAGGCTGTGGCGCCATCTCGAAGCTGGACTGAAGGGCACCCCTCTGTTGCGAGAACGCCTCCACCTCGTGGTGCTCTTGCTGCGAGTCCACGAAGAATGTCAACTCGCTACCTGCTGCTCTGTTCCAACCCATCATTCTTTGATAGTTGGACTCGTCAAACCCCAAGGGATCGCCGCGTGCTGCGTGACTCACCGTCGGCGTCTCTCCTTGCATCGACGATGCCGAGGGATGATGAGCGTGGATCGGGCCCGAGCCCAGTTCTTGAAACGAGTGAAGGGAGAGGCCAAGGTCTTCGTCGTGGAAGCTGATGGACGGAGTTGCGGAGCTCACGGGGAAGAAGGAATCCAAGATGGACGAGGAGGAGCCGTTACTGTTATTAGGGATTGTTGCCAGCGTTTCTTGGTGGTTCGGGTGGGGTGGGACAGGGTGGAAGGGAGGGAGGCCGGCGAGCCTGTCGATGGCAGGCTTGGCCTTGCGGATGAGCCAGTCGACTGCCTTGCTGGGACGGTCGAAGCCAAGACGGTCCTGGACGTCGTAGAACTGGATGGCGGTGTAGGCTGAGAGGCGGACACGGCGGTCCCGGGGGCCCTTGGCCGTGTGTACCTTGCTGTGGCGATCCTTCCGCCCCGCCCCCGACCGGAGGACGTGGCCACTGCCCCGGACCTGGACTGTCTCTCCTCCAGCGGCGGTCTTCATTGCTTCCATCCGATGGTAAATGGGGTTGAAGAAGGTTATTTGCGGGCGCCGTCCGTCCGGTTATAAAGCAAGTGATCGATGTCCTTGAAAATAAATAATTGAAGTAAGGAAAAGCTGACTATATTGAGATGGATTTATTAAATCAGTTACCGACGTCATGCGTCAAAATGTGTATTGAGTTAAATTCAACACAATAAGAATCGATGAAATCCCTTATAAACCAATCGTACAGATTAATCTCAATTAATACCTAACACGATTAAAATTTATATGGTCAAGATTTAATGGCACCATGGTCATTGAACTAGTAAATTGTGAAGAGTCCGACTTTACTTCATGTTTTTCTTTTTTTTACTTTTCACACGTGAGGTGAGTAGGAGAATGTGCAACTCAACCCGGGGTTGACGGTACTGCAGCTCAAAGTGGTCAATCCTGGGTGTGATATTATTGCCAAATTAACCTTTCGCTATATTTGTTTTTTTTTTTTTGGTAAGAAACCTTTCTCTATATCTGTTTATTACTCGATGCATGAACAAGTTTCGTAGCTAACTGTAAATGCAAACATCTCACGTAAATTTCTAGAATTATTGAATGCGATCTCACGAAATTTGATATAACATCAAAGCACAATATCGAAAATCTTCAGTTTAACCTTGCTTGGTATTTTCCATCACCGGAGGAGATCATCCTAACCTGTGTTTGGCAAACTAAGGGATGAGAGAACTATATGCCTGCAATTAGCACCTCTCGCTCGCTTTACTTGCTAGTCATGCGCTAAGATTAAGCCCAAGACCAACCTAGTGCAATGCACCATCAATGGAAATTGGTTTTACATGACCCACTTACATTAACATCATGTATAGAATTAGGACCAGACGAATTGGACATTGATCACGTATTATATTATAAGGATTAGCATGGCATGCCTCCAGAGAGAAAAGCAAGACTTCCACTCTCTAAAATCATTACATATTTACCCCCAAGTTAATTTGCATATGTTTCTCAAAAGTGGCCTGGTAAGAAAAGCTCTTTAAAAGCCGTGCCTCTCTCTCTCTCTCTCTCTCTCTCTCTCTCTCTCTCTCTCTCTCAAATGTTGGAATGGATGATGATCCACTGGCCAAATCAAAGTGACAAAGTCACGTGGAAAAATGTCCTATCTCGAGGGAGAGAATTAGTGGGTATAATGATTTGATTATACTTCCATTTCGGTTGGAGTCCACATGGAAAAGTTGGGAAACCCTAGCTAGATGAGCACCTGAGGTTTGAGGTCACTTCAGAAGTGGACACGCACCAGGAATCTTTTGGTGCAAATTGGCTAAACACACTAGTGCACGCGAAAGGCAAGATGATATGGGTACTAAGCCATGGAAGGCAAGATCCAATAAGGTTTCTATCATCTTTATGTCAATTACAGTGGAAAGAAAATGGGGTTCGCGTTTTATGTGCCAACAAAGAAAAAGGGTTCCTTTGATGTTCTTGCAAGCTCTAGCCGTTTAAGTATTCCATTCTAGGGACATGGATCCTTTATCAAATCTCAAAATGATAGAAAGATCCTCATTTTCTATGTAAAATTTCAAGAAAAAGTAGCAAAAAAAAAACCCTATCACACTCTCCCCTCGGTTATCTCTCTCTCTCTCTCTCTCTCTCTCTCTCTCTCTCTCTCTCTCTCTCTCCTCAGCCTCCACCACCACCCGTCGCTCCCTCAATTGTCGCCATTGCCAATCGCTCGCCTCTCTCTTTCAACATGCCCCTCTCTCTTCTCTCTCTCTCTCTCTCTCTCTCCTCAGCCTCCACCACCACCCGTCGCTCCCTCAATTGTCGCCATTGCCAATCGCTCGCCTCTCTCTTTCAACATGCCCCTCTCTCTCTCTCTCTCTCTCTCTCCCCCCCCCCCGGGATCCACCACCACCACCACCTCTATGAGAACTAATGCAATGGCATGCAAAGGCAATGGAGGTCTCGCGACTTCAAGTTGGTAAGCAATAGCACGATAAGGGTAGCAACATCGTGATGGAAGTGATGTCGGAGGTGGCGTTGTAAGGGCTTGCTCCAGGAAGAAAGAAGAGCAAGTAGGAACCGGAAGAAAAAGAAATAATGTGAAAAACATATCTCGATTGTTCGCTTTAAGTCGACTGATGCATCATTTATTTAGCAGGTAAATTGACAATATAAATTTATCCACTTGAATTGAGAAGATCCTAATCTCTGCTCAATGGTCAAGATGTTTGCGATGTGACCCAAGACATGTAATTAACCCTGCATAAGCCTTTGTTGATTCTTTGAACGCAAAATGTTGAATGCAGTCCATTGACTCTACATAATAACAGTAGCTTGCCTTGATTTTCCAAATGGACTCTCTCTTTGGCTCGGGAGGAATCTGATGACCCGTAAACGAAGTTGCGAATCACTCGAAAGTAAGGAGAACGAGGATTGCCATTACATCAAAAAGAGCTCGTGATCCAAGAGACAGTGATGCCGACTGACTCGGTCCTCCTCGTAAATCTGTGAGCCAGATTGTTTTAATGCAGAATTAATGTCTTAGCAGCGAGAAAGTATTCAATGGCGGTTAGGTGCGGCCACGTCACAAGCTGACGTGGTATATATTTTTGTACTAAAAACCAATAAACAATCGACACGTATTCATGATGTGGCAAGTAAATAAAAAAATTAAAACTAAGCTTTTGTTTTTTCTTTCTCATCTTCCTCCGTCTACTGGCATCTCATCCATTGTCATCGGCGGATTCGCTGGAGATACGTCAAAGCCGACCGAACAAGCCATCATCGCTCGCCCAGTCGCTCACGGCCTTCCATCGACAGAGCACCGCCTTGTCCTAGCTCCATCTTCTTGCTTGTCGATGCAGATCTGGCCTCGTGGAACTAGTCGCTAGGGTCGATCTTCCCAACGAAGAGCTCCATCTCCAGATCTGGAGGAACTCGCTGATGGTCCATCTCCAGGACAAACTCTAAATCTGAGGCCATGGCTCTTCGAGAAATCCCAAAAGTTTCATCATACCCACTAGGAAGCTTCATTCCGAACAAAAAAGGAAAAACGGAGGAAGGCTGATGATCCATCTCCGAGAAAACCCAAAAGTTTCATCGTACCCACTAAGGAAGCTTCATTCCAAACCAAAAAAGGAAAACAGAGGAAGTTTGATGGTCCATCTCCAGGACAAACTCCAAATTTGAGGCCATGGCTCGTCAAGAAAACAAAAAATTTTCATACCCACTGAAGCTTCATTCCGAACGAAAAAAGAAAAAACAAAGGAAGTTTCATACGATGGATGGGGCAGTGCGCTGTGGATGGAAGGCCGCGAGTGACAATGGCTCGTCCGACGAGCAGTAATGGTCGGCTTTGATGCAGCGCCGGCAACTCCGCTGGTGACCATATGAAGGAGATGGCGGTAGACAGAGGAGGAAGATGAGGGAGAAAAAACAGAAGCTTAATTTTGATTTTTTCTTTTTACTTGCCACATCATGGACAAGTGTCGATTTTTTATTGGCTTTCAGTATAAAAATATATGCCACGTCATCCTATGACATGGCAGTACCTAACCACTGAATACTTCCTCCTCAGCAGTAGACAGATTCAATAGTTCACTCCACGTCAAACTCTGGCTGCCAAATTTGTCCCCAGCCTTGCCCCGCTTTACTCGTGAAACCTATACACATGTAGTCCGAGGACCTGTGAGAATTGATATTGACATGCAGAAGAGTTGACAACTGAAGTAGATATAGATGGGAGACTTTCGGCCCAGGCAATTAATGGGTCTAAGTAACTACAAGTACCTTTTCGATGTGGTTAGGTTTTGGTTTACAATGGCTTGTGCCAAATTAATTGAAACCGTGAGCCGCAACCTACAACTAGATTGATGGGAATGTCTATCTTCTTCTCTACTTTTGCGATGACGGTGTTCATGATGAAAGTTGTGGCTGTGGCAAGCATTTGCTAGAGGATTGGAGTCAAACCTAAAATTTCATCCCTCGAAAAGGGAGGTGACTCATAACGAATAGGATTGCGGTCCCTCGTAACTAGTCATGACGTAAATTTACATCTTTGATTCGTTCCTTTTGACAATATCTTCATATCGTACCGTCCAAAATTTCGACAGTCCAACTTTCTCTAACTCACTAATCACCACAAAAAAAAAATACTAAACCCAAATCATCAATCCTTATGGCAAAAAAGTAATCCCAACTATCACTTTCTTCTAGCAACTGCATCCACGGGAGGTTAAATGAGTGGTGAAGCTTGATTTGGATGTAGCAAATTCTATGTTGAAAACACCGCCTCTCTCGCTCAATTTCACCTTTGAGACCTTGCCCGCCACTCTGTTGATGAAGCTTGGGCTCACACACGTCAACCGGATGATTTGCGTGCATTGGTGGAAAGTAGTGGAGTCAAGATTTGCATACCCCGTATAATGAAAGAAAGAACAATGCTAATACCACACCTATACTCTCAAAGAGTATATTAAAGAGTGAGATTATCAGATTCTTTCTATAATTTTATTTCACATCTACTTAATGAAAGACCACCTACATAAGCAGTGTAGAAATATAATCTCTTGATTGAAGATTTTAACGTACTCCCTAAAATCAAGATAACACGATCATTAGATCAATCAATTACTCATTTAGCAACCGAAAAGATTTCTGAAAATAATTGAGAAGCTTAGCCTAGAGTCTGTTTTATTTGATTTCAGTGCGACCTAAACTCGCGAACTTTTCACTTGATCAATTTTGACAAACACTAAAAGCTTGGTTCGCACCCGCGTTAATCTCTTTTTCATATGATGACATAGGTAAATTTCAAGGCCACACGATACCGCCACTAAATCACACAAGCCACCAGCCAAAGCCCAAATGAGCGGTTTTGATAAAGAATCGCTTGGCCTTTATGGTTTAGGGGTACCGAACTTGTGTCATTCACCTAATCTACCACGGCAAGTCTTTTATTCATTAAGGGACAATAGATGAAATTGACCATAGTGTAAAATGAAAATTTAACCGTCACTCCTAGTCCTCTCTTGCACGGCACACGGCAGGCTTTCTCAAATGTAATTGCTCTTGCGTAAGTTGGGTGTGATTCAATGAAGTTCCTGAACAAAGTAACGTCTCTATCGAATTAAATTGAAACAATGACATGTCTTTCAGTGAACTGAGTAAAGCTCGGTCTGTGCCACCAAAAAGTTGATGACATACCTATATGAGATATGCATCGTTGAGTAAATCGACAAAGGATGCTAAGGGTTCTTTTTTAATTCTTAGATAGGAAATGCAAACGATCAGAAGTTTAAAGGTACTGAGATTGGGAGCCATCATTGCCAGGTAATGTAAATATAAAAACAACTTGAAAGTAAGAATGAACAACTGGTGTTCTTGAATGGGTTGTCATTCCTTTGTACAAACTACAATTCTAGCATTTACACGTAATATCGACGATTAACAAATGAAACACACTCTATGTGGCTCCTACAATCTAGAAGTTCTTATTTAGAAACGGTTACTTCAGAATTGTTGACCCTACTACTCGACGGTTGGATCACTTTCACTTCTTCATGGTTACCATTATCAGTTGCACCCAAAATCATTGGCTCCACTTCTTAATAGTTATGTCAGATCAACTTCTTTGCGGCTACCGCTCTAACGGTTTTATTCGAAATCATCGCCTCCATGATATGATAGTTATTTCGTTCCCACTTCCTCGACAGTTACGTCAATTGTAGCCCTTTTATAGATTGAGTTGATCGTCATTTGTCGACACCTTCCTTCAAGACTTGGCCACTTTCACCAATATCCTTCGTCGACAAAAATTGGGTTTTCTTGTCAACTAACCTTTTTGATCGACTAGCGGCTCTAGACACTTAGTGATTTTTCGCCTCTGTCGCTTCTTATAGGGTCTCTATCAACCAAGTCGTCGATTAAAAACTTGGACTTTTTTGGTCCGCAGTTTCTGACAATCAAAATCCCCAATCTTCACACTGGGTATGCAACTTTCATAATTTTCTTGGATAATGAATTCTGCAAACATTTCAATATATATTGTTGAATGATAAAGGGCTTTTACTATGATAGTATCAAATGAACATAGTCTAAGATAGGGAAAATTGCCAGTCCTAAACTTATTGTACGGATACCAATTTAGTTTTAATCCTTTCAAGTTGGCCAATTTAATGATAATCATTTGCGTGAAATGCCAATATAATCCATTTATTTGATTTTCACTTGAAGATGCTAACGTGATGATCCAATCATCGCCAACCGTCGTACATGGCATGTGGTAATCTGGTGTGGAGGAACTTAAATGAAAAAATGTCGTTTAGGATACTTTCATGAATTTCCTGAATTTATACTCTCTTTTTTTCTTTTTGTTTCTTCTTCTTCATTTACGCCAACTATATTGTTCATCTTTAACCAGTTCAACACGAGCAACCCGCCCTTATCCTTAAGGACACAAGCGACCGTGAGCTCCAGAAGGTCTTCAACCAAATCAACGGTGACAAGTTGACAACGACAACAAGGTCTCTCATGTTGAGCTCTTCGGGCATCCTCCTTCCCTTCCGAGATCCACCATTCCAAGGAGGATATCAACTCTAACAAGGGCAGCTTCATCAGCCATGCCGACTTTGCGATCTTCTAAGGATTTGACTGGTCCTCCTCGGAGGCGTGGATCCGCAACGCCTTCGACCTATACAACCGGGACAAAATAGTCCGATCTTCACCCTCCTTCCCCTAGCGGCGATACAGGGTCCCTCTTCTAGAAACGCTCAATCTCTCCTCTCACTTAAAACCATCTCTGTTCATTCGAGTCAAATGGATAATCAAGACAAACCCTCAAATATCTTTCAATTACTTGAATTGGCTCAAGACCATATTGGGTTATGAAGTAGACCTCAAGTCACATGGCCACATAATCCATTTATTGGTCGGGCGATTTTCAGTTGGCGAGATCCATTTTGGATTCACTCATTAAAGCTCACTCTTTGTGGATTCAACGATTAGAGTCAATTCAATGAACAATCAGAAGAATTTGACAATAAGATGAACAATAAGAAGGAAAGAAAAGAAGAAAAGAAAAAAAAAGAGATTAACAATAGCGCTCATAGACGCCGGCGTATCATGTAGGACGGTTCTAGATTTCCGCATCAGAATTCCCAATCTAAATTGGCCAAATGAACTACATTGGAAAATCATCAAAAGATTTAGGACTAATTGGCTAAATTGGAAAACAGATGAATGAATTGGTAGCTGTATAATACATTTAGGACTTGTTGGGTATTTTTCTCTACTGAGGCATAACGAAAGTCGAGAAGTTCGTAAAAGATTATTTAAAACTACAAGTTGTGCGCGCAAAAGTAGACTCGACATATCGATTTAATGCTTGCTCAAACGATGAAATGCAAATGGAACTTTGTTTAATTTTTCTTTTTTCTTTTGACAGAAACGAAATCAAAAACTCTGAACAAAGGTTGACTCTTTTCAAGAAAATTAAATAGTAGAAGGGAAAAGGGAATGAAAATCCTCTCTTGGCAACTTGCGTAGTTGCATGTACCCTTAATACAAATACTTGTGCAATTGGGGAAGTACATCACTTGAGATCCAAGAATTTTGCCTGCTCTTCTTCACCTACATATCTAGTTTTGTCTAGTCTCTATCAACGTCGACAATAAGGTAGTGAATGCATCCGTAATTACAAGGTGGTCCTTGGCCTCGACTTTCTGAGCAAAACTCGTACTGCAAACTTTGGTTGTTCGATTAGGGAACATCAAGCAAAGTACATTCTGACTTTCAATTAATAGCCTAGAAGTATAGAAATGGGAAAATAAACACCTTCAAGATTAGGGTCATTTGTTGGGTCTCCAACGTCTTACTTGGGGCTTTTCTAACTTAATTGAGCCTCAAAAGGGATCAAACAACTTGGCCCATCAAACATATGATGGCCGCTACCATTGAGCCACAATGGCCCTTCAAGCTTTCGAGCCCTACGAAAATTATCGAATTACCGATCTTTAAGCGCAT
Source organism: Syzygium malaccense (assembly GCA_031216405.1). NCBI lineage: Eukaryota > Viridiplantae > Streptophyta > Magnoliopsida > Myrtales > Myrtaceae > Syzygium > Syzygium malaccense. The sequence continues at coordinate 22,439,902 of CM062253.1, forward strand.
TCATCATCCATATTTTTAACGGAATTCTAAACCGCGTCGCGTAAGTGAATTGCCGGTTGCAATTAACCCTACAAACAAATGCACGTGTTATGGACATTTCTCCAATATCGATCTATCCAATCAGACTTTGTCACTCGCCGACTGAGCACCACATAAACCTAAAGATGGTAAAGAAAGTAGAGTAACTACAACTTGGGCAAATAGAGACGGAGCAAATTTGGCGGCACGGTGAATTCAAAGATCCAAAAAGTGGAAACCTATTATCAAAACAAGTACCCATTATTCAATGCCAATGTTAAAATAGGAAAGCAGAATCTCAAGGAATGTAATGGTTACAACTATACAGTACAATGTCAAAAGCGAGCAACTTGGAATTTGATTACCAAAAAGAGAGGATACCACTTTTGTGTCTCGTGGGTGAAATACATGCTTGGATCTACTTTTGGAGCTTGGCTTGTATTGAACTGTTTCTATGCTTAATCACTTAACGCAACGCTTATGGATATAAAACATATTATACTAGGTATTACATTTAAAGCAAAGGCTAATGTAATCTTTTGTTCGCGTAATCAAGCTTACTTGATTCTTTGTTTTGGTACATCGAATTAAATCTATCCTAACTAATGACTAGTGACCATTTGCCCCGAGTATGACTTTGAATCATTGCCAACTAAAAAGGAAAAATCTAAAAAAACAGATTTAATTAGAAGGAGAAAAGAATGTATCAATCTATTTGATTTAATGAATACGAGAACAATCATTTTCAGTATAATGTAAAGGTGAATGAGCATCATCCGAAAATCCCTAGACGACCGAATCCTTTCCTTCTCCGAACTGCATCGAGCATCGGGAGAAATTCCCAACGATGTTTCGAGATCCTTCCGACTATCGAAAACCCATCCTCAGGGATTTGGCGGAGCGGGCAGCGACTCGCAACAAATCCACGTCGTCCAACGCTCTCCTCTTCTTTAGATACAGGGACGGCAAATTCAGCATCGACACATCGCCGCTTGCTCTAGTCGGATTCGAGCGAGTCAACGCGGGGCCGCCGACAAAGAGGTGGGTTATGTCGGCGAGCGGCCTTCGCGCCAATCCCCTGTCGGCGCCCTTCTTGAGGCGCGGCCCGACGTCCGTCAGTTTCGGGCCGATCCGATCGGCAGGAAGCGGGGGGACGTTCTCCTTGTCGTCGTGGGCACAGAGAGGAGCGGCCTCCATTCCGATCTTGTATGATGAGTTGGTAAGACGATGAAGGCGAGACGGGAAGAAAGGGAGGGAGATGATGGGAAGGGGTTGAAGTTCGAGGAGGTGGGGAGCGAGGTATTTGTAATGTTTGGGTGCTGGTTCAAATTGTGGAGGGCGTTTTCTTTTCGGTGGAGGGTTGAAATTTTTGGGTTTTAGGAAGGAGGGAGGGAGGGAGGGAGCTGAATAGTCGAATTCCATGGACTTCGGTTCTCATTTACGTAGCTTCTTTTTTTTGGCTTCTGACAGATAGAGAGAGGGAGGGAGAGAGAGAGGGAGAGAGAGATTGTTCAAATGTTTTTGGGCAGGCGAGGGGGAAAGGGAGGGAGAGAAAAGACGTCTTGCTTTTGGGCGGGAGCGGAGGGAGCGAAAATGAATGATTATAAAGGGAGGTCTCCAGCTTGCCTCCTCTCTCTCCCTCGCTCTCTCTCTAAGTCGAAATTTTTGTTTGGCTCCATCCAATGGGAAGGCGCGTGCACAGAGCCACGTCAGCAAATGTATTGAATTTTACTAATCGTTGGGAGGGGGACAGACCGCAAATTGTTTCATTTTTGACGGCGAGGGCGAGCGAGCGCCCTTGGTGGAAAGGAACATTTGAAAAGAAACCTTTCATGACATGAGTCGCGTATATTCTTCTGATTCGCTTGTATCGTCAAATCTAGACCTATCATGGGTTCGGATCGGATCCAAATTGGCTCATTAATCCGTTTTTGATCAATTCATTTGTAATGTAAACTTCTCGACCTATACCCAGCCAGACCCATATTGTTAAAACACTTTCATATTTAATCAAATTTAAGGAAATTTTTTTGTTATGATTTGTTCAAAAAAAATTATATTGGTAAAACACTTCCATGCAATACAAATCTAGTGGAAAATTTTTATAATTTTTTTTAAAATTGAACTTTTTATATTTATATTTTCTTTCTTTCTTTCTTTCTTTTCTGTTCTTTTTTCTTCTATGTCCGGTGAGAGTCGCCGACCATGACCCTCGCCCAAATAGCCCTAGGTGAGGGTCGTCTTGGCCAAGGCCGCAACCTTCGCCCGCTGCCGACAAGGGCTTTGTGATCCTTGCCAAGTCTGGGTGAGGGCTGCGACCCTCGTCCGCGATTGGTGAGGGCTCCGTGACCCTCATCGGATTTTGTAGAAAAAAAAAAGGAAAGGTAAGAGAGAAAAATAAAAATTTAAAATTCATAAAAATTTAAAATTTAAAAATAATATGTTTATGATTCACTTAAGATTATTATGTAAATCATTTATGATCCATTTAAGATTTATTAAGTTATTAGGTAACCCATTTATGACTCAGATGATTAAATATGAGTTAAATATGGATTCTAGATCCATTTTGCCACCTCTAGTTAAATCCGATAAGTTTTGTATATGGGTGATCGATTCGGTTCTCAAATCCTGAACCAGCCAATTCCCAATTATACATGGAAATCAACCCATTGTTATGTTTTGAATTAAAATAGCCAAATTTTTATAACAAAACATAAAAAGCTCTATTATTTTGTTATTGGTTGGTTATCTGGGTGTTTAATCATATTGAATACCATTGGTCAAATTTTTTTTTTTTGGTAAGGACATTGGTCAAAATTTTATGATTGCAAAAGTACAAATTTTTAAGAAAAGGTTTCAAAACTGATTCAATTCATATGTTGTTAGTTTTTGCCTTGGAACTGAAAACCAAATTGATATTAGGTCAGATCTGGATTCCTGAAATCAAGAATTAAACCGATTCTCTTTAAATTGCCTTAGAATCGAATCAATTGGGGTGGTTTCGATCGATTCTCGAATTGAACCGAATTCAATGCTGATGTAGATTCTTACTTATCCAATTCAAAGGTAAATATACATTTCTCTTAACATTTTTTTCTTTCGTCCTTTTCTTTTCTCTTACACTACCCACTTGTGATGTACGTGGCCCATGGCCATACATATCTCTGAGAATTTTGTCTATATATGTCAACAAAAAGAATTTCATTTGGTATGTACTGAACGTAAGACAATGCAGCCACAACATTTATGACTTAACGCCTTTTTGTTCATGATGATTACAGTTTTGTTCATGATGACTATATTTTCTATCTTTTATTTGTTTATTCATCCTTATAAGCAATACAAGTAGTGCTTTTATATCAAATAAATTTCTAATCGTTGATTTTCCACGAAATAAATATAGCCCAAATTTACTATCCTATTCAAGGTAAACTATTGTCTGCCACCACCAAGATGGCATTATCATTATCTTTAAAAGAAAGTAGATATCTATTAAGATATATGGAGGAAAACATATCTTACTACTATAGTCACATTCTGATCGTATGAGTCCTAATTTAGGTATTGGTAAATGGCAAAAAACTTATGCTCATGCAAAATTATCTGTTCTTGCAACCTAAATGTTGTACGGACTTAATTTTCATTTGTTTATGCTGTACTTAAAATTTGCTTAGACAATATACGATTTGATTATACTATAACGAAAAGAGGTGAGAAAATAGAAAGGGAAATGAAAGTTATTAATGGGTGTGTTTATTTTGCGAAAAATGAATGATTTTGTAAATATTTACAAAAAAATGATCGCTTGTATCAACTTCAAAAATAAATCAATGAGAAATATTTTTACTGTCCACGAAAATGTTAAAACATTAATTATTGTCAATAATGAAAACATTTTTCATTTATTAATGATTTCAAGCGATTAAACAATTATTTTTAAGAAAATATTTTTCACATCATTTATTTTCCGAGAAATAAACGGAGCCTAAATTACTGTAAGGTATTTGCATACTTGATTTCGCTTTTTGCAAAATCTTGTAACATTACATCTTTTTCCTTACATATCTAAGGGGAGAATTACTCAATCAGTTCTAAAAATATTGTACGAATGCCAATTCAGTTCCAAACTTTTCAATTTTACCAATTTAGTCATAAACCTTTGCTTGAAATTTCAATGTAGTCATTTCGGCAATTTTCGCTAGAAAATGTTTACATGATAGTCTAGTCGTTGCCAGTCATCCTACGTGGCACACCAATTTGTCAACATTTTCCGGTGAAATTTAGCCGGAAGGACTACATGGGGATTTCAAACGAATGTTTAGAACTAAATTTACAAAATTGAAAATTTTAGAACTAAATTGTCATTCTTACAATAAATTTAGGATTGATTGGCCAATTATCTAACATAGGATGTTACGAGAATTCGATCATTTTTTGGGCCACAGAAGTACCTTAATAATTTGGTTCGAAACAGCTGTATACAATAACACATTCCTTGTCACGAGGTCACACTCCTCACTCTTCTTCTAAATGGCCACTAATGAGGGACACCAATGTGGATCCTTTCACAAAGTTGAGTGACCCATTGAGATAAATTATACTTTAGTCCATCATTATTCACCTTTTATTATCTTACACACTAGCTTCCTGCTCCATCAAAATTGAACATTATAAGCCAGATCAAGCTTTTCACAATTGTCCCTTTGAGTTGCTCCTAGCTTATGTTAAAAAGGGCTTAGTAAAGTATATATCATGTTTACATATGATGAAACCAATTAACACATGTTGAGCTAGGTTGTAAAAATAAAAATAAAAACATTTCCAAACAATCCCAAGTTGAGGCAATAGACTCCGTCTAGATAAATCTATCACCAAAAGTGCTTCGAGTTGCAATTTATTAGCAAGGTTGAAGCAATTTAATTTCAACCCCAAAAAAAAAAACTCTCATTGCACAATTAGGGTATACGCCTTAATTAATCTCAGCTGACACGAATAGCGTTTGATTAAGAGTTTGAGTGCCATGTAATGCATGCGCAACCCAAGTCATTTTCAACTCATATACTCTGCTTTTCTCCATGCATCTCTCTCGGATTTCTCTAGACTAGTGCATGCCATTCTTATACTCCCACTGGAGAGAAAGTATTTGTAATGATTATTAGCAGAAGAGCGCACACGAATGCATGTGAAAAAATATATAAAAAAATTAGACTATATATATAAATATATATTTAGGGTATCTGTAATACGTACAAATTATGTGTTCCCAAGACTGACCAATGCACTATTTTTTTTTTAATTGGTGACAATCTCGCAAGCATAATTAGTGGAATCCTACACTGGAAAGGCCCAAATGAAATGGTTAATCAACCGCACGTCGTTCCATGAGAAAATCTCACCATCCCAATGCGATCCTGTGACAATTACATCCTACGTGTAACACACCCATTGTGAAGCTGCTCCCAATGAATCATTGGGTTGCAAAAGGGGCCTCACTTTTCAAAACGCCGTAAAAGAAAATTAAATTAATTTATCATCCCATATGTCTTAGATAAACATTATTTAAAACATTGTTTTACAACACTTGGTGTGCCACGCAGTCTGAGAGCCAGATAGCGTACGGTTCTGTTGACTTCATCAACCATTGCGGCCATACTCGTTGTTTAATTCCTTTGAGTGTAGCGAATATGTTTGTAATGATTATATAAAGGGTGTGTGAGAATCTCTTTGAAAAGCCTCCTGGCTTATTAGACGCATACAATGTTTATGAGTAGCATTTGCGATGATGTAATCAACTTCATCGTATCCTCGAATTAACTTAGATTACTTGGATTATAATTACGTGGCGAGTCATAGCGAGGTAAATATAATGGATGGAGATGCATATTCCATCGAGCAATTTGGTGTAAATTACCCTCTAGGACCATATATTAGTTGTTAAGTGTACTTTTACTATGAAAACAAGAGATCGAACTCCGATTTATGTGATTCGATCGATGTGACCTACACCTACAGAGAGAGTAGCAAAGAATTTCACTATAGATCAAGCAATAAAATAAAAATTATGACCACACTTGAGTTACCCAACAATCTTAGTGTTTTTCAGTCCCAATTATACATAATAACTCACACAATGTTTAACCTTACAATTCCTCACGCAATAATTTCTCAATTTCACAAAGAAATTCACCTATCTTACCATAAGATTTATTGTCTTCAACACTCTCGAATTGCTTCAAGGTGTAATTCACGAGTAGTCGCCTCACAGTTAAGACAATTCTTATAAATATTAGCAAGAACCTACTCCAACTAGAAAATCTATTTTAATTAGGAAAGTTTCTTTTCCAAGCTTAAACTCAAGACATGCATATGCTAGAAATCCTCTAGCCATACCAGTACTAGAGATCATTTTATGGGTCATTTCTTGTAATGTTCTACTTATCAACTCTGTAACCTGTTGTGGTTCAGTAGCACTTGAGTTCGACAATGTGCGTATTCAATCTCCTCATAGATATGAATGTAACAATGGTTTTGTTTTATTTGTGGTGGAGGAGGTTGTGTTGTAAAATCATTGTGGAGTAGTCAAACATGCAAGTAGAGTTAGTGTTCTAATGAGGTCCACAATTATGGCTAAGTTTAAGCGAGGCCGAGGCTTGGACTTGGAAGATGCCCCTAGTGGTTGAGCCTATGTGAGGGTGTGGAAGAGTAGTAATGAAGTTCTAATTCCAATGAAGCGATTGTGAAATAGCTCAAACATTGAGTTAAGGTGAAGATTGTTCAAATATGTCTCCAGTTTGAGCTCCAAAACGAAACTTTCCTAATTCAAGTAAATTTTCTAGTTGGAGTAGGTTTTCTATTTGGATCTTGCTCTTGTCTATAATACATATATATATATAAGAAATGTCTTTACTATAAAGTGCATCCAAGAGGCGACTTCTCGTGAATTACACCCTAAAGCAATCTGAAAGTGTTGAAGCCAATAAATCTTATGTTAAGATTTGTGTATTTCTTTGTGAAATTGAGATATTATTTCGTGAGAAATTATGAGATCAAATATTGTGTGAGTTAGTTGGTGTAATTGGGGATTGAAAAACATTGAGAGTCTTTGAGTGACTCAAGTATGTTGTATCGCTTGATTTAAGTGAAATTCTTTGTTACTGTCCTCGTGAACATAAGTCACATTGGCTTACCAAAAAAAAAAAAAACATAAGTCACATCGACTGAACCACGTAAATCTAGTGTCTGATTTATTTTTTATGCAATTTATTTTATTGTCCGATCGCTTGTTCCTCAACAATTTTACTTCAGCATAGCTTTTCTAGTGATCATTTTTCTTAGGTGTGCAACCGAATTGGGCTTACCCAGGAACTGGATCAGACCACCCGAAAAATAGGTATGAGAATCGTTTCCATTTTTTGGGAACCGATTGGAACTAGTCCGGTTCCCTGTTCCAAGTAAAGACCAACCCGAACCGATTTTGGAATCGGTTTTTAGCTTGTGTTAAAAAAAAAAAAAGGCCGTAGATCATACTATTACTATATTTTTTATTGTTGCTTTTCGTGGATAATAATTTTTGTTGCTTATCTTAAGGATTGTTGCTTTTAGCGAATAGTGATTTTTATTATTCATCTTTTACTTTGAGTCATTTCATTGCTATTCATATTATTTTGTTGGAAAAAATGAAACCAGAAAAAAAAACAAAAGAAAAAAAGGTTCTCGAGTAGACCCTAAAATCGGATTGAAAAAATAGAGTAGGTGTTGGAAAATTTTGAAGGAAATTGAATCGGAATGTAGTTGGACTTTGAGACGTGTAATTACTCTCTTTTATGATCAATTTACCCCACGAAGTTATTATAGGTTACTGACAAATTCTCTTCATGATACAACATAGTCACGGTGAGAATACTATATAGCAATTTCAGTAAATCTCCTAAAACTCTCTGTGAAACAATTGAGAAAATAGCTATCTCATTTTTTCTCTTAAGGAAAATGAAAATAAAGAGAGTTCTAGTCTTCTATCAATTGAACATAATTGTCCAACATATATAAGCAAATAGAACACACCTCTTGGTGTCTAATTGCCAGTAGGACACACCCATTCATGTCCGAAAAATTCCAATTTGGACATAATCCGTCGTGTGCGAAAACCGCCATTCGGACACAACCTTTCATGTCCGAAAAGTTACAATTCGGACATAACCTTTCGTGTGCGAAAACCGTCATTCGAACACAATCATTCATGTACGAAAAGTTGTTGTTCGAACAGTCATAAAAATAATAAAAATAAATAAATTGTTGATTAAGGCTTATTTTGGTCAGCGGCATACATGCGGTCCAAGTGCTAAGTGTGCGTTAAAATCGCGCACCTGCACGCAGGTATTGTGAGGTCTAGCCCACTCACCCATTTTTCTCTATTTACAATAAACGATAATACCTTTTAACTTATAAATAAATCAAAACTTTCCTTTCTTTCCTATGTGGGATAAGGGAAAAGCCTTACTTGTTTGTTTCCAACAGTAGGTTCCAATACAGGTTCTATGACAAACAGGGTAGGTTTCAAGTTCAAAAAACTAGAAACCGATTATAACATGGTAGGTTTCAGGTTTCAAATCTAGAACCCACCCACCTGGAATCAATCACCCTTAATTTTTCTAGCATAACTTTTTTTGCCAAATGAAAAGTTGAATCACTTTGAAGGGAACATGATGGATGGACGGTGGATAGAAAGAGAACCTTATCCATGCCATGCAGACGTAGGATGACCACAATAACACTCTTTGATCACATAAAACGTTGAGTCTTAGTGTTTGCATGAACCTAATTTAGCATTGAATGGAATATATTTTAGTGAAAATAAGAACTTAAGGAAATCTAGGATGTAACAGTTATTTTTTTTCCCTTTAAGAGTATGTAGATTATAGTAGTATCGGTTCCAATCAAATAATCGACATACTTTTGTATTTTGTTCGATTAAGGCAGACTGGTGGGGATTGTACCAACTTGTAAGACAGAAATGCATGGAAACTCTTTTCGCTTTCTGATAATTGATCATGTCAATCATATACGAAATATGTCTAAACTTCTGTTAATGATAGTTTCATTGGTTGCAAGGTGGTTCAAAATCGACATACAAAGGCAAATATTCCAGCCATTTTTATAGCAAAACTTATGTTGATAGAATCTGGATTCATCCACATACTTCACTAACATCAGGATTGAGGTAGTTGAGGTTGCAGAACAAGATGAAAAGCTTTTTGCTTCTGGAGAGGATCATAACGCCAATCATTGAAGTGGGTCACATTGATTCAGAAGCATCCAAAAGTGTGGATGGCCCTTCGAGAATCCGTAAGGAAAAAGTTTCATGAGATCAAGTTCCATTGCAAGAGCCACCATCCTTAAGCCCTTACAAACCTAAGGAAAAAAAAATTGAGTAGACAGATTGATGATATCTCAAAGCCAATAGCAACTAACTGACTAGACACACACTTCCATCAAAGTAATCACTTCCTAGTGTCGATTGGGGGAAGGCTCTACCCTCGCGCTAAAAAAAAAGAAAAGCCTAGGCCTCTTAGGCTTCCATCCTCATGCCCTCGATGAAACCCAATTGAATTGGAATGCTCTAATCTTGACTCATATTGGCCAGCTTCAAAGCTTTAATCTCTGATTATCATATAAGCAAAACCGAAATGCGCTCTTTGGCGTAGCTGGGTTGCACCGCCATCTAATAAGACAAACGAAATGAAAATCACCTATTTTGACTTCCACTTCCCTTAATTTTCTATTGGAAAAAGAACCATGAATAATAAAAACAAATTAGAGGATTAGCTACTATATATAGACGATCCTTTCAAGCTCTGGATATAGGAATCGGTTTTGCAGAAACTAGAGGTCATAGATCATCAGATTCCTCATCTCTTCAACATACCAAATGGCCAACCCGAGGTCTTGGTTTTTTCTTTTATTTTTTCTTGCATTGCTTACCCAATCGGGAAGCACTCGACCTCTCGAGCCATATCATCGAGCGAGGACCCATTTGAGTCGGACATTGAGAGAATTGCTCGAAAAATCGAGAGCACTAAAGGTGAATTTGCAAGGAGAGGACCTGCTGCAGAGTCCGTATGTACCCAAAAGACAAGGCCCCGGTGGACCCGACCCGCAACACCATTGATTCCAAGAATTGGACTCTCGATGTAACGAAGTTCTTGATGAGGTGATGGTTGGGGAAGCATATTAATAAATGAAGAGTGTGCGAAGCATTTAGAGGGGAGTCAGTAGGTTTGTTATTGCATCTATTTCATTTTACTCCTCTATTTCTAAAACCAACAGACGTCGGAGTTGGAGCGCAGGGAAAATCTCAGACTTTTGTAATGACGTTAATTATTATCTGCTGAGTTGGAGAATAAAAAATGATGTGTCAACATGTCTATTTTGGTATCCATCTATTTTAGAAAACGAAAAAGAAAATTAGTGTGTTAACATGTCAATTGTCATTTGCTAATATGGAGTATTATATCTTAATTTGAGATCAATATCTTACTCAGAAAATCTATGCGTAACTTTTTCTTGTTGTCTACTATTTAAACTTAACGATTGGAAGCCACATCAACAGATTCCACTAAACTTGAGCATAGAAGGACGACATTGAATATATTCATATAGTTTATGACTAAATTAAACATTTACCAATAGTTCAAGGACTACATTGAATCAATTATAATTCTAAGGATGATATTGCATATTGGATTAAAGTTCAATGACCATTTATGGCGATATCCCTAAATCGAGATAGCTCATAATATCAAATTCCGATCATAGTGCAACCTTAGATTGAGAAAGCCCGTGACCTTGACGAATAGGGATGATCGGTTCTCGATCCGGTCCGGTTCGGTCCAGTTTAACCTAGGAACCGGACCAAAAGGACTGGTTCCCACATTCTGGAACCGGTGATTGGTCTGGTCCGTTCCTGGGTTGTACAATGGAACTGGTGTGGGGAAAGCAATATGGATCATGATCCATGACCGGAAGCGAGACATTCTCCTCTCTGCTCTCTCTTTTCTTCAGCCATCGCCATTTTTGTTTCCTCTCTCTCTCTCTCTCCCCACATGGACCGTCGTTTCCTCAGGCGTTCGTCAACCCAAACCCTCTTCTTCTTCTTCGCTCCTGCTTCACCCACCTCCTCTCTCAGACAGTTCGTTCCTCCACCTCGAAGTCCAACGGACCCTTCTCAAATTTGGCCCCAGTCTCCATCCAGCCATCATCTTGGCTTCAGCAGATTGATTCGCAGCAGCTCAGTGCATACCCGCACGACTCTGGGCATTAACAACGATGGCCCACATTCAGATAGGACCAAGGATGAAAATTGATTGCGACTAAAATCCAAATTGTCTTCCGCCGAGCTGGGAGGCATGAGAGGCAGATCTGAGAGGAGAGAGGTTGAGCGAGGCGTGAGAGGTAGAGCGAGGCTAAAAGGCGATTTAGGGTTTCTGACTTCTGTGAAAGAGGCGAAGAGGGGCGTGACTTGCGAGAATGGAGAGGGAAGGAGGGGCGGCCCGATTCGGTCCGCGAGAGAGGAGATAGGTGAGCGGGAAAGGGAAAGAGAATCGTGAGAAATAAAAAATAAAATGAAAAAGGGGTGGTTCCGTTCCATCCGGGAATCGGACCGAAAATCATCTATTCAATTTTTATGGAATCGAGAACCAAACCGGCGTTCCCGGAACAGCCCATAATTGGTCAATTTGATGCAGTCTGAGTGGTTCCCGATTTGGTTGGCCTATATGCTCATCCCTATTGACGGGGCTCTCAACTTAGAGAGAGAGAGAGAGATTCGTAAACAATGACCATGATGACTGATGTCGAGTAGAAATTAGCGTCCAATATCAAAGGTCGGGATGCAAAATAATAAATTTTACAAATAGAGGTTACTCAATTGAAATGATGTGAATGTGGAGGATTTTTAGTAATTCTAATTTTGGCAATGATGTGAAGAGTTGTCCCTTTATGGAAACTGTAATGTAATTACGTGAGCTTAATTACTGAAATACTGTGGAAGTAGTTCAGTTGTGTTACGTGGTGAAATCCAAAGTCTCCACAGGTGCATCACTTTTTTGGTTAAAAAAAGACGAGACTTTCCTAATGGATTAAACTTTGCTCGTCAATTATAGTCACATGTATTGAGCCGCTTCTATTGCTCCTGCTCACCAATGCGAGTTTTTTTTTTGTCAGAAAAAAAAAACTTTCCATCGCGAGTTTAAGATGGTTGTTTTGCCCCCAAAATCCTTAAACATGAGTTTAGGGTATGAAGAAGAGACCCAATACGTCCCTAATTAGTTAGTTTGGAGCAAACATGACTTAGACGACATCGTTTAGGTCAAATAATACTAAGTACTTAAGAATGTAACCAGACAAAGTCATCTCGATGAAGGACTTATATCTTATCCAATATTCGATATAAAATGTGTATCACTACTTCCTAAGCATTAACTATATATGATTCATTTTGATTACATAGGATCAATCTAGAATTATCTTGTCTTGAGTTGGCGAATTTGTAATTGCCTTTTCTAAATGTACACCTTATAGCATTCTAAACTGTGAGGATCTCCTATTAGTTTACGAGAAATTTCCAACTTTCAGCTCAAATTTTAATGGAAGCTAGAAAGCCATTGGCGAACACATTGGCTAGTTTTTCTTAATTAGTTGTAATATGAAGTTTTTCTTTTACATCACAGTAGGATTTTGAGTTTTGGCTAGTTATGCACCAGCAGTCTTGTCATGTCGGGAATTGCTTCACTTTGTATGACTAGTATCTTAAAATTTAGGAAAAATCATCCAAAAAGTTTTAAAATTAGTGCGCTATTACCAATTCAGTTCTAAATATTTTAATTATACAAATTGAGTTCTAAACATTTTCATGTTTTACCAATTGAGTCCATCTGGCTAATTTTGGCCTGAAATCACAAAAATGACACGACCGATGTTGACGTAAATAATTTTAATAATATTTGAATATTTTTTTTCGATTTTTTAATTATTTTTCTTTCTTTTCCTTTTTTTCTTTTCTATTCTCTTCCCTCTGCTTTTTTTTTTTAACTGTGGCCAGTGAGGGTAGCGGCCCTTGCCCATATTTGAGCAAGGCAACCTCGCCCGCGATCGCAATGGTCTAGGCGAGGGCCGCCGGGCCCTCGTCAGCGATTGGGAAGAAAAGAAAATAAATTGGAAAAAAATTTAGAAAATTTCTACGTTAGCGCCGGCTATGTCATGTAGGATGGCCGATGTTCACGTCAACGATTTTCGGTAAAAATTGGCCAAATAAACTCAATTGAAAAAACATGAAAATGTTTAGAACTCAATTGGTACAATTAAAAGGCTTATGACTAAAATTAGCAAAAGTGCAATATGTTTATGGCTTTTTAGTTAATTTTCTTGAAAATTTCTTGTCCGAACTTGATATATTTGAATTTATAGTATATCTGAGTTCTTTTGATAAGCTAAATTTCACACGAGGTCCAAGTGATTTGCGGACTCAAAGTGCATTACCATTTCTCCACTTTACGGATGTTTTATAAAGTGTTCTGGCGAATTGATGGGCTTAGACCACAAGTCATCAAGCCCAATTAATCTCAAACACAACTTGACTGGAGTAGTATGCCTTTGCAAAGTTAAGAACCCCTTCTTTTCTTTCCTTCTAAAAATATTTCAAGAATTTAAAAGGTGAATACTACCTGTCACAGCATGATTTTGTTCAGTGGACTTTGACTCCCTCAAACCAACAAAATAATATAAAACAAATGCCACTACAAGAAACCCCAGCAGAAGTTTTCTCTTGACAACCACATGAAATGATAGATTGATTCGTTCATGGCCCCGGTTTTATCATCTCTTCCAAAGGGCATTGAAAGCGACCTTTGGATAACCCTTGAGGATGGTCGAAAAGAAAGGGTGTTGCACTGCATGTGGCGATTCAACAGGAATGCTGTTCGTATATATTATAGTTTCGACACCGGCCAAGATTGTCCAATGAGGCTCCATGCTGACTAAGACGGACTGCGTGATCGGATATGTTTTATATAACTTTTATACTTGTAAGACAAAAGTGATGCCACTGAGCCGCTTGGCTTAAAACAAGAGTTGTTAGGACTAGGAAAAGTTGGACTCTCAGGGCAACTAGCAAGCCTTAGGAGGAAGAGTTTTCTAATTATCTAAAGAAGAATGTTGTTGAAAATCTTGTAGTGATATTACATTGTTTTAGACTTTTTATCTGTTCAGAAGCTTTTAAATCCATGAGATGCGTTACAAGTGCAAAGGAAGGATTTTCATCTTTGTGCCAAAATCAAGGATATTATTAACGAGATGCAAAGCGTAACAAATTTACGAAGTTTATTTGAATTAATGAACACTAAATAAATAGAAAGATGCGATAACTAAACGATGAACCTCTTATTAAGTAATTTTGATCACATTAATGATATTCTTGATTTTGGAAACTCTCGACAAAGATGAGAGTCCTTCCTTTGCACTAGAAGTATCTCGTGAATTTAAAAGTTTCTGGACCGGACTGTTGGCCAACACATAGAATCAAGCCATAAATCTTCACCCACGACCAACTCAAACTTGATTTTCCTCAAATTATACTGAATCAAATTCAATGCGGAGGATCTATCATCTACTTTGTTGAAAGCCAAAACCCTAAACTGACATTGCTTGATTTGGTTTTTTCTATTCCACAGAGCTTGAAACAACGGCGAATCATACTTTCAACATACGCAACACTGACGGCAAAGGTCAATGATAACTGCGAGAACTATAATTGTCAAAGACATATTGGCACTTGTAAACATGATGGAATGCGCTTGAATATTCGATAGACAGTGCCATGGGGGATAGGCTCTCTCTCCCCTTCTCTCAGAAGCAGCCAGGCGTTGCTCCTGCTCCCTCGTTGATATATTCGCTGGGTATTGAAAAAACAACACCCCTAAAGATCAATTACACAAAAGCCCAAATCTCTCTCTCGATGATCTGGGGCCGCGAATGCAGAGACCTAGTTACTTGAAAGATCATGGAACTCCCTACAAGCCTCATAAATTAAAAATTCAAGGCTTTAGCTTGTGTTAACACCAAAAGATGTCTAAGTGTTTG
Source organism: Syzygium malaccense (assembly GCA_031216405.1). NCBI lineage: Eukaryota > Viridiplantae > Streptophyta > Magnoliopsida > Myrtales > Myrtaceae > Syzygium > Syzygium malaccense. Next base: position 22,455,055 of record CM062253.1, read on the forward strand.
ACTATCGACTCGGACTAGAAGAGACCAAGCAAAACGTGAGGGAAGAAAAATTGGCTAGGTGTTGAAAGCTCCTACTCAGCAAATTCAGTTAGTCGACAATAAAATTGGTTTTAGCCGACAGAGGGTCTAGGAGAAACAACCAAGTTTCAGAGTAAAATGCCGACTCAGCTGACAAAAGACCATGAGAGAGGTATTCATAAAAAGAGAAATCCGATTCAACCATCAAATAGTGGAGGCGAAGATCCAAAAAGTAACAGTTAATGGTACCTATGAAGATATAGGGAGTAAGATCAGCATTGGTGCCAAAACTTGTCTACGGAGGCCACTTTGATGCCAAAACTTCCATTTGGATCACTTTAGTATCAAAAATTTTGAAAAACGATCTTTTAAGTGCCAACTCCGATCTGATTGATCGGAAATCTGACGTGGCAATTTTTTATTAGTATTTGAAGCCGACGTGGCTCGCCGGAGATACAGTGGCACGTACAGTCAGCATTTTCTTTTTTCCTTCTTTTCTTTTTTTCTTTTATTTCTTCTCCCTTTGGTCACCGCCGGTGACCGGAGGCCGGCCACCGGCCGCCTGGCCTCGCCTGGACGAGGGGTGACGCCCGGCGGGGCCGCCGTGGCCTGGGCGATGGCTGGCCTTGCCGGATCTGGCGAGGGGAGCCCTCACTGGGGCTCGCCCTCGCCCATGCGAGGTTAGGCCGACCTCGTCGGGGCTTGCTCGCCGTCGCCCAGGTGAGGGTCGGCGGGCCTCGCCTGTGGCGGGCGGGGGCGGCCTCGTCCGGGCGAGGCCAGGCGGCCGGCGGCCGGCCTCCGGTCACCGGCGGTGACCAAAGGGAGAAGAAATAAAAGAAAAAAAGAAAAGAAGAAAAAAAAGAAAAAAATTCAGAAAAGTATTTAAAAAATCGAAATATATACGTGGAAATGCCACGTAGACTAATTTTTTTAAAAAAAAATCCAACTAAGATTAAAAATTTAATTATAAATACCACGTATTAATTTGGCCGGAATTTCTTGCCGTTGGCACCAAAGTGATCATTTTTCCTTCGATTTGGCACCAAAGTGATCCAAATGGAAGTTTTGGCACCAAAGTGGTCTCCGTACACAAGTTTTGGCACCAATACTGTTCTTCCCCCAAGATATAGAATAGGCATAATAGTTGAATGGTAGACTAAGTAGTTTTCAAGTAACCGTTTGTAAATCGGAGTTGTTATTTTGTAGGAGTCATGTAGCATATTTGATTTCTTTGTAATTGCTGTTAACTGTCCATTGTAGGTATGATTACCCACATTGTACTCTTTGCAAAGGATTGCCCATCAATAAAAGAAGACCAGTCATTTGATTTTATCTTCCTGTGCATCTTTACATTTCCAGTATCTTTACATGGGTGGGAAAATTACCCAGTCAGTTCTAAATATATCATATGGATATGAATTCAGTTATAAACTTTTCAATTGTGTCAATTTAATCCTAAACCTTTGCTTGGTATTCCAATGTAGTCCTTCCGGTCAAATTTTGCTAGAAATTGCTGACTTAACGGTTCAATCATTGCTAGCCGTCCTATGTGGCACATGGCCACGTCAGCAGTTTCTAGCAAAAATTGGTTGGAATGACTATATTATAATACCACAAAAAGGTTTATGACTTAACTAGAAAAATTTAAAAGTTTATGATTAAATTGACATCCGTATAAATAATTTAGAGCTAATTGAACAATTTCCCCTTACGTGGCTAGATATGATAGTCTCCAGTCTTGATGCTTTTAATATTCTCATTATTTACAATTTTTGTTCAAGAATCAACAAATCACCTTTTACAACCTTTGTCAATTCGACATCAAACCATACTTCAAAAAGTATTTTGTCGACGCTTTTTAGCAAAATAGCTTCTTTAAGTGGCTTTGACATAGAATAGTTTGCATGCAATTTGTGTGACTTGAACTATATTCTCTAGTTCCAAAGTTGGAGATCCCATAATGCACCCAACCAACAACGTCAACCATACGTGCGTATGTGTGTGGTGAAGAAGAATCGTTTAATCTACCCCGTTACTCTCCACACTAAGCAAATGAGAGAGTTTTACAAAGGATATTTGATAAAGGGACAAAGCTGGTAACGATAACCTCTGATTGTCAAATAAATACAAAGAAAGTATCCTTTGATTTGCAAGCAACCCCGGCTTGACAAGGGGGAGCCTATTCTCATGGTCATATCTAGACCTTTCAAACAGGTGGATCAGTTCAGGTTTGGATTGGGTCGAAAATAGTCCGACTCAAATAGACTCATTTAACCTGTTTCAATCTATTTTCCATGCAATGCAGATCTAATAACTCATACCGGACCCGACCCGGCCCATATTGCTAAAACAATTGCGTATTTAATGCAATTTAGAAAAAACTCATATCCAAACTGAGGTGAGAGTGACGAAGTGAGTGAGTGTGAGATCAATGAGGGCAAGAGAAAATGAAGAGAGAGTTATATGTGAGTTTGGTCTAAGTTAGTTATAAAACCATTTATGACTCATTTATAACCCATTTAATACTCATATTATGTTTAAACCCATCTAGGACTCATTTACTGAATATAACCAGCCCATCTAATAACTCAGCCCATTATATATGGGTTAAGAAATGGGTTTATGACCCATTTTGATTGGTTTAGTCCTATCTCCATCTTCTACAATTGAATACACTATTTAATGTTGGTTATTATACAAATTTGTCCATAATTTTTCAAGTGCCATTGTTCCCTAGTCTCCACCTATCTCTCTCACGGACACAAACGCCACCATCAACCTCCACCCCATTGTTATTGATATAGACAAAAAAGAGTACTAAAATCTCCAAATCAAGCAATCCTCAATTTAGGGTTTTGGCCTTCAAAGTAGATTATAGATCTTCTCCTTTAGTTTGATTGTCAGATGGGAATAATGTCTAAAAAGTCCTTAATCCATTGCACTTTGGCTAACTCAATACTCAACCTTTCAATTTTGCAATTGAGTTCTAAACCTTTTTATGTTTTGCCAATTAATTTTATCTAGTCAATTTTAACCAGAAATTGCTAACATGGGCTCTGACCATCCTTCGTGGTATGGTCGGCATTGACGTGTACAATTTTTATAATTTTTTGAAAATTTCTGAAGTTTTTTGATCATTTTTTTCTTTTTCTTTTTTTTCTTCCAAGCCTGGTGAGGTCGGCCAACCCTCACCGGTCACAGGCGAGGGCTGACCGACCCTCGCTCGCGGCTTGCGAGAGCTTCGTGGCCCTTACCAAGTCTAGGTGAGGGCCGCGACCCCTCGCCCACGATCGGCAAGGGCCTCGTGGCTCTTGTTTGTGGTTGGCGAGGGTCAATAGGCAACCCTCACCAAATTTGGTAAAAAAAAAAAGAAAAGAAAGAAAGAAAAAGAAAAAAAAGAAAAGAAAAGAAATAAAATATAAAAAATTATAAGGAAAGAAAAAGAAAAGAATTCAATTTAAAAAAAATTGTCCACGTCAGCTTCGGCTGTTCTACATGATAATACCGGTATCCACATCAACGATTTTCCATTAAAATTGATCAGTTGGATTCAATTGACAAAACGTGAAAATATTTATGACTCAATTATCAAAATTGAAAGGTTTATGATTGAATTGGCTAAAATGCAATATGTTTACGACTTTTTGGACAATTTTCCCATGGTTGGATAGATCGAGCTTGAGTTGTTTGTGGATGAAAACTCATAGTTTTGATACGGGTTTTTTTAATTTATGTGACCCCCGAGCTATCGAGGGGCTGAGGACGGAGACAGAAAATCGATCTAGGAAGTGGGGATAGCCCCTTGGTCGCCCTAGAGGAGAGCCTTCCGAGCTTTGCTTTAATATTATCTCTGAATGAGTATAGTATCCAAGTAAATGCCACCATCTATACTCTTGACAAGATAGATTCTTTGTGGCGTTTTCTTTAACACCAAATGCTGCAACCCGCAGTTCGCCACTTCCCTCCCGGAGTAGTCTTTCTCCTATACAAGTTGTTTATCCGCAGGTAGAAGCCGCTGACTTGGTCCAATAACGTCGCTTTCTCAGTGATTTCATTGATTAATTTTCCTTAGAAAGTAAACCATAATCTGTGCCGCCGCCAAGAGCAGTATTAAAAGTTGTCGCTAAGAATATTCACAAATTCTGCCGACAAATCGAACTTTTGAGCAGGACCATCTGAGCTGACTCATACATGCTCCCCCTTTAATCATTTTATAGTACCTACACCATCGTCTTAAACTGGGCAGCATTTCTTTCTTAATCAACATCATGATAATTCCAATCCATTGATTTAACCGGATATGTATAAGGGAATTGGAGGTGGATTCTAACTTGTACCTTGCGGACAAACTCGCAAAAGTTATGTATCTTTCGATCGTGTAGCTGTTGTTTTCTGCTTTTCTCTTTGGTTGGGTGAAGGTGACAAGGAGAAGGGGAACGTTATATATTCAATCAACCACCAAAACTGTCTGCTAAGGTTTCGCATCATAGAGTGGAAAAGAAGAGAATCTCAACTTTTTAATTAAGTGCAGAGTTTGTCCAAAAATAAAAGTAGGTGCAGAGAGAAATAGTTATTCTACGAAAAAATAAACTTTATATATAGATATACTTGTGTGCTTAAAACCGTAACACATCTTAATAATTAATAAGAACTAAATATGGAAGCAAGAAATAGGGAAAATTACCAAAAAATCTTAAACCTATTGCTTTTACGCCAATTCAATTATAAACCTTTTAATTGTGCCAATTGAGTTTGACGATTTGCCAATATAGTGCTTCCGACTAATTTTGACTAAGAAAATGCTAACGTGGATAATTTTTAAAAATTTTCTATTTTTTTTTCTTTTATCCTTTTTCTATTGGTTTTTCTTCCTTTTTCGTCGGTGGTCTGTCTCAAGTGATGACCGAAGAGGGTTGGGTGAGGGTTGCCCTTGCCGACGACAGGCGAGGCCAGCTCTCGCCAGATTTGGGCAAGGGTCACCTCACCCATGGCTAGCAAGGGTCACTAGGCCCTCGTCGGCCGCAATACAGAAAAAAGAAAAGAAAAGAATAAATAATTTAACAAAATTTACAAAAATTAAAATTGCAAAAATTGTCCATATTAGTTGGCGGTGCCATATAAGATGACTGGCGTCCACGTCAGCGATTTCCGGCCAAAATTGGCTAAATGGATTACATTGGCAAATTGTCAATAGGTCGATAACGTTTCTGTTGTCAAGAACAATTTCTGTTCAGAAACATTTTTTGCTATTTCTATTCTTTAGACGAGTTTCTGAGCAAAGGAATGCGTTTGGTAACTATAAAAAATTTCTAACACTGGAATAGAAAAAGAACATACATGTATTTAGTATGACCCTAAAAATTTCTATTCCCAATTTTTTTTCATTTAATTATGAAAATTTCAGTGAAGGCGTAGGTGATAAAGATGTAGGAGGAGGTGGTGACTGGGATAGTGGCGGGGACGGTGGTGGAGGTAGCGTGGGTGGAGTCAACATTGGAGGTGGGGGTGGAGGTGGAGGTGGTGGAGGCGTGGGTGGTGGTGGTGTTGGATGAGGTGGCGATGGAGGAGCCGAGGGTGTCGGAGGTGTCGGAGGAGGTGGTGACTCAGGTAGTGGCAGTGGCGGCGGCGGAGGAGGCGCGAGTGACGGTGGCGACGGAGGAGGCGTGGGTGACGGTGACGGTGGAGGAGGCGTGTGTGGTGGAGGTGTCGGAGGAGGTTGGCCATGGCGGCGGCAGTGGCTTTGGTGTCTTTTTATTCATATATCTCCATTCAATTAAAAGTTCATGGACTATTTAAAGTTGGGGGTGCGTGAACTCCTGTTATGACTCGATTCTCTACCATGTGATTCCTGCAGCCACTCTTCAGTAATTGTGTTTGCATCCTAACATTACTTAATTAGGGAGTGCAAAGTTGGATAGAGAATTACTACTTTTAACACTATTGATCTTGATGATTAGTTCATTTACAGAAACTTAATTATCCATGTTATAGTAAGCAGAGTCGAGTTGTGTAAAAAGTAGATTATTTCTACCATTTTCTTTACACGATAAGGAAAGAGGTTCTTCACATAAAATGTCCCATGGTCCCTGCTGGAGTTGACGTGGAGAAAGAGATGAATCATCATAGTCCACTAGAATCTTTTTTGGTGATAGCCAACCAAAGCTCTCTCGTTCAAGTTCCCTTTGCTTTTCTCAATCTATGTCCGAGTCTCCAAAGAATGCCAGGTGCATAAAAAAAGATTAATAAGAATATTACCTTTATGGGAATTGAATTCTCATAAGGTTATGGATGTGTTATACTGTGGATAGGGACGCCGCCGACATTCCCACGTGGTCAATGAAACCTTTCCGTCTCACCGTGAATGGAAACGAAAAAGATTGACATGGAAAACAACAAATCCTTGTGATAGCTGCCGTATGTGCTGATGTTTCTGTGCTTCTTATATTCCTTTCTTTAACAACATACGTGTCACAGGGGTGAGAGAGAGGGAGAGAGGGAGAGAGAGAGAGAGAGAGAGAGAGGCTTCTATAGCTAAAAGAAAATTATATGGGATCCTATCCTCTTGTAGGAGATGCCTACCTCTAGTAATCTATCTCTAAGTGCTAATTTGTATAGTTGATTGTTCTGAAATCCAATTACTTTTGTGTGTCAATCATACACAGTTTAGCACTAATAGTTTTAGGTATCTCATACAAGGATAGGACCCCATATAATTACTAGAGTTAGGAATCTCTCTCTCTCTCTCTCTCTCTCTCTCTCTCTCTCTCTCAAATAGGATACCAATCTTATTGAAATTGGCAACATTTGTTGAGCTGCTCTCATATCATATATGAATGAAGCGGGAAAGAGAGCACTACAAAAAAACTGATTTTTTCCGACGAAATTTCCAACGAAAAATTTGGAAAAATTCGTTGGAAAATGAATTTCCAACGAATTTTCCAACGAAAAAAAATTCGTTGGTAATAGGTCGTCGGAAATTTTTCCAACGAAAAATTTCAATTTTCGTTGGAAATTTCCAACGAATTTTTTTTCGTTGGAAAATTCATTGGAAAATTCGTTGCTAAATTCGTTGGAAACGAACTTTTTTTTCCGACGAATTTTTTTCGTTGGAAACTATAATTTTTTTTTATCGAAAAATTGTGGAAATTTTTTTTCCATCGAAAAAAATTTTTTTTGGTCGAATTTTTTTTTTGTCGAAAAATAGCCCTCGCCGCCGGCGAGGGCCAGCCTCGTCGCCGGCGAGGGCCGAGCTCGCCGGCCATGGCAAGCTCGACCCTCGGCATGGCCGACGAGGGCCAGCCTCGTCGCCGGCGAGGGCCGAGCTCGCCCAGATCTGGGCGAGCTCGAGCTCGCCGGCCATGGCGAGCTCGGCCCTCGCCATGGCCGGCGAGGGCAAGCCTCGTCGTCGGCGAGGGCCGAGCTCGCCCAGATCTGGGCGAGCTCGGCCCTCGCCGACGACGAGGCTTGCCCTCGTGGCCGGCGAGGCTGCTGCGCAAAGAACAAGAAGATGAAGAAGAAGCAGCAGCAGCAGCAGGGGCAGGAGCAGGCGGGGTCGCCGCCCGTCAAGTCCGTCGTCCTAGCCTCGCCGGCGACGAGGCTTGGTGGCGTCGGGGGCGTCGGGGGCGTCGGAGGCTTGGTGTCCGTGGCGCCGGAGCCGGAGCCGGAGCCGGAGGAGGAGGGGGGCCGGCGGGGGAGGAGGCGGAGGGGGAGGCGGAGGGGGAAACAGAGGGAGAAGGTGCAGGCGAAGGGGAGAGAGAGAGAGAGAGTGAATGTTGAATAAGCGCGAAAATATTGAATAAGGAACAAGTAGGATTTTCGTTGCAAAATTCGTGGGAAATTTCCCACGAATTTTGCAACGAAAATTGTACACACTAAAATAATTGTTCGGAATTGGGAATTTTCAACGAATTTTCCAACGAAAATTGTACACAGTGAAGTAATGGCCCGGAAAATTAAAATTCGTTGGAAAATTCGTTGGAAATTTCCAACGAATTTTCCAACGAATATCAAAATTGCCGAACTTTTTTGTAATTCGTTGGAAAATTCGTTGGAAATTTCCAACGAAAAAAATTCGTTGGAAATTTCCAACGAAAAAAATTCGTTGGAAATTTCCAACTAATTTTCCAACGAAAATTGTACACACTGAATTAATTTCCCGGAAAATTGAAATTCGTTGGAAAATTCGTTGGAAATTTCCAACGAATTTTCCAACGAATATAAAAAATGCCGAACATTATCCGGTTTTTTTGTAATTCGTTGGAAAATTCGTTGAAAATTTCCAACGAAAAAAATTCGTTGGAAATTTCCAACGAATTTTCCAACGAAAATTGTACACACTGAATTAATTTCCCGAAAAATTGAAATTCGTTGGAAAATTCGTTGGAAATTTCCAACGAATTTTCCAACGAATATGAAAAATGTGGGTTTTTTTGTAATTCGTTGGAAAATTCGTTGGAAATTTCCAACAAATTTTTTTTCGTTGGAAATTTCCAACGAATTTTGCAACGAAAATTTTTTCGTTGGAAATTTCCAACGAATTTTCCAACGAAAAAATTTTCGTTGGAAATTTCCAACGAATTTTGCTTTTCGTTGGAAAATTTGTCGCAAATTTGCAACGAAAATTTTTTCGTCGCAAATTTTCGTGGCAAAAATCTAGTTTTTTTGTAGTGAGAATTGTGAAATAATAAACAATACATGAGCGTATTTATAGGCTTTATTAGTAAAACAACATAATATTACAATATCATTGACAATCAAACATGACCAATTAAAGAAAACACAATCAAAAGAAGATAATGCATAATCCTAAGAGATATGCAAAGTCAAGGAAGATGTATAGAATCTCCTAGATATATATCGAACATTTCCCTCAAACTCAATATGACGTAGAAGAAGTTGATTATAATTTTGAGAAAAGATCTTAAAAACGCTTGGATGGATGCGTCATAGTGAAGACATCAACATTTTGATCAACTAATGAAGTGGAGATGAGACGAACAGTGGCATAAAGCACTTGATAGCTTATGAAATGACAATCTATTTCAATGTGCAAAAAACATCATTATGTGCTATTTAGATAGTACTCTGGTTGTTGCAATAATTGATTGTTTCGGCATTTTAAGGGACACTCATGTCTTCTAATAACCAACGTAATCACAGTAATTCTGATGTCATATTAGAAAGAGCATGATACTCTGCTTCCATGCTAGAGCAAGCGACAGCAATCTGCTTCTTACTAGGATATGGGATAAGTGAGTAATCTAAAAAGAAGCAGTAACATGAAGTGGAGCGACGATCAAGTAGTAGCCCAATCAACATTAGAATAAGCTGTCAATTATAATGTAGAGTAACCTAAAAAGTGAAGACCATTAATTGTGTGTTTGTTTTGATGAAAGTGTTTTCCAGAAGTGTTTTCCAAACTTTCATCCGTTTGGTTCTTTGAAAATGATTTGGTCAACGGAAAATACTTTTCGATCAATACAAATATCATGTTTAATTTTAGGAAAGTGAATTCCCTAATCTAAGAATGTAAAAACACCATCTAAAATTGCTCATCTTAAATTGGTTAATATTGTTTCTTTTCTTTTCTTTTTCTTTTCTTTTGAAGAAAGAAAACATTCATGTATTTTCTTTTCTTAATTAAAATAATTTAAAAATAACAAATAATTTGAAATAATTTTAAAAATACTATTTTTTTATAATTTTCAACATCAGATTTTTCTCACAAAACAACTGAAAATACTTTCCAAGTCTTTTTGAGGTTTTAGCTAAATACTAAAAAATGAGCTTATTTTCCTGGAAAATATTTTCCAGAAACGGTCCATTTTCCATAAAAAAAAAAATGCACCCTAAATAACATTCCCTTGCCATAGCGAAAAATTCGAAGAACAACATTAAAGTGAGTTGTATGCAGCACACTCATAAACAGACCAACAATGTGAATAACATAGGCAATATCATGACGAATAACAACGAAGTTACCAATCAACTATTGATAGAGTGTAGGACTCAGAAGATAAGTCTCATATTTGTCATCAAATTTGGCATTATTTTTAATGAAAGCTGTAACAATCTTGTTACTAGTGAGTCCTGCTTAAGTAAGAAGATTAATGACATTTTTCACTTGAGAAAGATGATAGGCGAAGGAATCTAAAGCAACCTCCAAGCTTAAAAATAGCTGAGTCGCCCAAGATTTTTCATTTTCAAACAGTTGATTGAGATACTACTAGTGTATGTAATTTTGGTATGATCATTGCTATTAATAACCATGTGGTCCATAGAGCAGGTGAATATACCTATGAGATGTTCCTTGAACAAAGAGAACATTGTTATAAAGATTGGATGTAAAGCCAAGATGTTCCATGGTACAACTAAACTTGGAATACCAAGCACAAGGATCCTACTTCAATCCGTATAATACTCGACATAAGTGAGACACTTACTTAGAAGAATGAGTGTATCCGAGTGGTTTCCACAGACTTCTTCAGTAAGATCACCATTGATGAATGCTTTTTTAACATCCATCTGGGAATAGTGGCTATCGCATATTAGTAGCATAACAAGAAAACTTTGAATAGAAGTAAGATGTGTATATGGAGTACAGGTCTCATCATAGTCAATTCCATAATCCTAAGTAAATCCTGTTACTACTTGTCGAGATTTTGAGCGTTCCACCATACATCTGCTTGCATTTTAATCTTATACACTGATTTATTACTTATAGCAGACTTCCCAAGAGCATACGTGGCAATTGAAATAGGTTGTCAAAGTCCAACATAAAAGCTCAAGCTGATTGATGAAGGGAGATCATATATGTATAAAGAGTATATAAACCCAATAGTCAAGCTATGTGAGATAGTTCAACACATCTCCTCTTTCGTGAAATAGGTTGTCAAAGTCCAACACAAAAAGTTTATGCTAATTGGTGAAGGAAGACCATATGTCTATAAAGAGTATATAAACCTAATAGTCAAACGATGTGAGATAGTTCAACAAATCTCGTTTTATGTGTAAAATCGAATTAGGAATTACGGATGAAATTTGACGAACGGGGTGGACTCACGCACAAAATAAACTGGAGTAGAATCTGATTTTGATATCATATTAGGAAGTCCAACCTAGAAATTTAAGCTGAAAGGTAAAGAGAGACAACATGTACATAAAATGCATATAAATCTCATAGTCATCTAATGTGAGATATTTCAACAATGTCTATGATATGTATATGCCAAATGTATGTGGGTCTCTCTCTCTCATCTGCTCGTTAATGACAATGCCAACAACATCTATGAGTTGTTTTTGCTGAGAGAGAGAGAGAGAGAGAGAGAGAGAGAGAGAGAGAGAGAGAGAGAGAGAGAGAGAGAGAGAGAGAGAGAGAGAGAGAGAGAGAGAGAGAGAGAGAGAGAGAGAGAGAGAGAGAGAGAGAGAGAGAGAGAGAGAGAGAGAGAGAGAGTGTTTGTGGTGGCCTTGCATGGTGCGGCGGTAGCGACGGGTGGCTTGGTGCCGATCATGAGCGGCGACTTGAGGAATGAGCAAAGGGAGAAAGATAGTGATGAGGGGATAGGGTCTTTTGTCTTGTTAAGCCTAATAAGCCTCTAAGGCTGCGTTTGGTCGACCAGATAAATATCAGGATAGGATATGTTTTATCCTATCCTATGTTTTGTGGTGGTCCAGGATAGGATAAGATCGGATATAGACTGGATATAGCCCGGATAAAAAAATATGAGGGAGCGTGGGATAGACCTAGATAGAATTTCTAATGCCTATTTTTCCAGAAACCCTACGCTCCACTCGCCGTCATCTTCATTCCCACACCTTGTGCGCTTTCACCAAAAAAATTTCTCGACTTTTTTTCTTTCACCGACTCCTCCGGATCCGTGAATAGCAAAAAAAAAAAATTATCCTATCTGACTTTAAATCCGTAGTCCACCAAACAGTGTATAGAATATGAAGAAATCCCAGGATTTCTTATCCTATCCTATCCAGTCCTATTCTATTTAGAAATCTGGACAACTAAACGCAGCCTAAATGAATATCTATGGATTATAAAAAAGATCGTAGATTGCCACGTAAACAGACAAAAGGCATAGGCTGGTGCTTGGTCAACAATTAAACTTTTTATTTAATCAAGAGGAAATTGATCCTAGGAAATTAATAACTTTCTGATGCTGACCACGATTAAATGCTCCATTGGTTTTCTGCTCACCTGAATAATAAAGAAATGGTCGGGTTCTCCTATAAATAGGACTACTTATGATCGACACATTTCAATAAGAATCACTTCCTTGTCACTGCCCAGTCCTCTGCTCAATATAAACCGTCACTTTCGTTGATTTTCCCTCGCTACCACCGATGCACGCAGCAAAGCGAACAGCCTTCTGCTTATGTCTGATTTTCATCTTATCTTTCCTTGTGGCGTTCCTGGGAAGCTTGGATGGACGTGTTCTTCACAGCTCGCCCATAGCAAAGGCGACAAGCCGCCAGCTCTTGCGTGGATCAGGGTTTACCGATTTGGTGAGCCAAGCTCAGATGATGGATCACAGAAGCCTGGCGTCTGAAGATAGAGCCGCTCCTGGAGGACCAGACCCTCAACACCATTAGTGACCGAAGCTACAATCTTATGTGAGGTTATGGCATGAGTGCAGTGTCTGATGAACTTGCTTCTCTGGAGGACATTTCACCTTAACTATCTGTTGTTTTCAGCTATTTTGCTCGCTAAGCCATCTGATGTACTTTTATGCTGCTTCAACGTCTTTATGTTTTTAAACTATCGTGTTTCTAGTCTCTCTTTCTTCTTCTCAATCGTGAACGGTATTAACATGATATAGACACAACAAAATCGCATGTGATCTATAATGATCGATAATGGTAGATGCATAGAGTAGACTCATCTTGCACAGTTCGTTCTTTTCTTCCTTGAATGCGTTGCGTTCAGTTAGGTCTGTACATGACCTATTAGGGCAGCTCAAAATCATTATATGGTCCATGAAACTGAATGTTTGCATGGCTTGGGTTATGAAGGCACGTGGGTTCTTACTTTACCTTCTTCGCTTATCAGTTATAAGATAAGATTTTTGAATTCAGATTCAAGGAATTTCAAAAAGCAGCATATTCATGCCCACTCAGATTTTCTATCACCGATCAATCAAAAGAAGGGAGGGAAAAAAAATCAGGTTTTCCTAGAACACATGGACGAGTCACGAGCCAAAGTGATAAACTAGGATTATATTGTAAGAATAATTGTGGCCCACATCATATTATTAATGGTTTAGTAATTATTTAAATACTAAAAACATATTGGTTATGACAAGCTGCAATTTTTATGAAGATAGCATATTAAAAGTTGAAACTTTTATGAAGATAAAATATAAGAAATTGCAATTTTTATGTAGATAGAATATTCTATGTGTTTTGATGGAAGATAGTTATTGAAGACATCTATTGATAGCTTATAAAAGAAGTCTGGTCCTCTCTCCACCCACACGGCCGATGTCCATTTTAGCAATTTCCGGCCAAAATTAGTCGAAATGACTAAATTGACAAATTGTCAAAAGGTTTAGGATTAAATCAGCACAATTAAAAGGTTTAGAAATGAATTGGCACAAGAGCATAATGTTTTGGACTTTTTTGGTAATTTTCCCATTAACTGCAAGCAATTAAAAGTATTTAGAATGTCATTGAAGTTGGGGCTCATACCTAGCAACAATCAAAAGTGCTTCTTTTGGGTAAAAAGTATCGTCTCATTCTTCATTTCTAATTAGATCAAGGCCTGTAGCAACCATACAAGGCGCTCTCATAGACATTTAGATTCGTTTATTCACTGTGACAACTACATAGAATTTGAAAGAAATGAGGTCATATATAAATACAGGCGTCCATACGTTATGTGTGCCAAGAATGCATATACATCTCAAAGTAGGAACTACCAAAATGTTCGCCTAACTCATCAGACGATCGACTTTATTACGGTCACCGGAATTCTATTTTGAGTAGAGTTAAAGCCTCGAGGAAGTGAAAAAGTAACTTCGACGTGCAAACCCAAAAGCTTTCTTAATGTGCTGGTGTTGCAAAAGCATCACATTGCCAAAAATGTTTGGGGGGGGATTGATACGACACTGTGTGAGTTTGAAATGCCTTGGTCTCTGATGTCATAGTGTCCCCTCGAGCATGTGATCTCCCTTTTGGGCTTATGCCCATGTGTTCGTAGAAGGGTACATTAGTTATCTATCTTGTCAATCTTGCTTTATTCATTCTTTTTCGTTTCTCGTGCTCAAAGCCGTAAGGTAGGCATGGGTCGTTTTCTTAGCAAAAGGTGAGGGACAGGAGAGAGAGATTAGGAAAATATTCAGATTAGCACTCGATAAAAGTGATGGGTGGACCAGCGTGAATTCGAAACCCAAAAATGAATTTGAAGGTCTAGGAAATGCCTTTTCCCTCTCGCCTGTTCACGACGGTTTCTTGATTGCTTTGTTGCACGGCCAATGATAATAGGGATGAAGTTCCTCTTTTCTCGACCTTTACCATATCTCTCTTCCCCCTTCACTAAATGGCCACATGATCGTTGTCCAATCTCGGTTAGTTCGATTTGCTATCGAGATGTTGATAAGATCCATAGGCATCGTGATCAAGATATCCACGAAAAGATTGGATATGGATTTGAACAAGGTGGTCTCTAGATATCTTGTTGATATATCTTGTTAGTGGTCGCAAGTCATCGGCCATGGCAACCGATCGGCCTTAGGCAAGGCTTGACCTTGCCAGCCCTCGCTTGGCCAGTTGTCGGCCATGGCAACAGACGGAGGAAGAAGGAAAAAGAAAGGAAGAAAGAAAAGAAAAAAGAAAAAAATTTAAATTTTTTATTAAAATTCAGAAAAATTAAAAAATATTTGATTAGTGCCGATCAGACCATGTAGGACAGCTGACATCCACGTTAGCAAATGCCAACCAAAACTGGTCAGAAATATTATATTGGCAAATCGTCAAAAAAGTTTGTACTAAATTGGTTAAATTTGAAGATTTATGACTAAATTGACATATGTATAATAAATTTAGGACTTTCCTTGATAATTATCCCTGCATGGTGGTCAAGATATCGACGAATTGATCAGATATGGTTGGAGGTCGACGCACGATGTACAGTTCCGCTCTATCACTTGCAAGTGCTTCACGTGAAATCATGTGCACTGAGAAAGGGAAATTAAACTGAAACAAGAAGCCACAGACAATATGAAACATCGTAAAAAAGGAGGCAATCGAGATATATTTTGATACTGCTTTATATGAAACCAATTGAACTCAAGAGTTCAAGTTGTCTTGTTTCACATTATCTTAAGGTAATTGCGCAGGATAAGGAAGGCCAATCGAGATAAAAATCAATGATGAGCAATGTTGGACAAATCAAATCACAGAAAACCATCCTCATTCGAGGTTTTTCTCCATATATGTTTTCCATTTGGCATTCCATGACTTCCACCAAAAAGAAAATCAATAATGAGCAATCTTGCGGAGGTTTATTACGTGGAGCCACGCATTTTATTGAATAATTTAGAAGAAAGAAGAAAAGCATATGTCCATCTCATCTTAATCCGGGGGCGCCAAATGTTCCTACCTTTCATACCCTTCGAAACAAAAGCTTGTGAGATAAGAAAAATATTTATTCGGTCTTGGATAATTGTATGGCCCATGAAACAGAATGTTTGCATGGCTTGGGTCATGAAGGCACGTGGGTACGTACTTTTCCTTCTTCGCTTATCAGTTATAAGATAAGATTGTTGAATTCAGATTCAAGGAATATCAAAAGCAGCATGTTCATGCCCACTTCGGATTGTCTATGGGAAAATTGTCCAAAAATTTTAAACCTATTGCATTTTTGCCAATTTACTCCTAAACATTTTTCACTTCTCGCTAATTGAGTATGGAAATCATTGACATAGACGCCGGCCGGCCTACATGGTATTGACATGGACAATTTTAATAATGTTTTTTTAATTTTTATTTTTTTTCTTTATGTTTTCCCTTAACTTCTTCCTCATTCACCAGCCCGTCGCCATGTGTCGGCAACCGGCTAGAGGGGAGGGCCAGCGAGGTCGACCTCACCAGCCTCAGGCGAGCCTTGCCCCCGCCAGTCATTGGTGAGGGCGAGCCTTGTCGCCCTCACCTAGCAACAATGAGGCTCAACCTTGCCCTCACCAGTGGCCGGCGGGGGCTAGGGTCGTCCAAGGCTGACGAGGTCTTGCCGGTCTCTCCCAACCGACCTCATCGACCTCTCCACTCTAGCCTATTGTCAACGTCCGACAACTGGCTGGAGGAGAGAGAAAGGGAGAAAAATAAAAAAGGAAAAAATAGAAATGAAAATAAAAAAAATCAAAAAATATTAAAATATTATTAAAAATTATTCACTTTAATGCCACTTAGGCTGATCGGCGTCCATATTAGCAATTTCCGGCCAAAATTAGTCGGATGGACTCAATTGGCTAGAAGTGAAAATATTTAGAACTCAATTGGTATGAAGTTAAAAGATTTAGGACTCAATTGGAAAAATTAAAAGATTTAGGATTGAATTGGCAAAAGTGTAATGGGTTTATAAATTTTTGGACAATTTTCCTGATTGTCTATCACCATCCAAAGTGATGAACTCAGATTATATTTCGCTATTTTATCTGTTCAGCAGTTTCGGGTAATTAATACTTTCATAAATTTAAATTAACAAAGAATTTGGAGTTCTCGCAAGCCCATGTCAAATATATTTCGGTGTCTTTTGCCAACACAACATATAGAATTCATAGGATGTGGCGACTTGAGCAAATGTGCGAGGATTCGTTGGAGGCCCCTAAACAGTCCAACATATTTGCGTACTTGATACCGTTAACTTCGGGAAAATTATTTAAAAAATCCTAAATTTATTACATTTGTGCCAATTCAGTCCTAAACCTTTCACTTATGCCAATTAAGTTCTACACTTTTTGACAATTTGCTAATTTAGTCATTCTGGTCAATTTTGGCCGGAAATTATTGAGATTGACGCCAACTGTCCTACGTGGCACTGCAAATGCTGGCGCTTACAATTTTTACAAAATCTTTTGAAAAGTTTCAATTTTTAATATATTAATATTTTATTCTATTATATTTTTATTTTCTTTTGTCTTCTTCCTTCGGCAGTCAACGGGCCTAGGTGACAGCCGGCAACTAGCCACAGGTGAGGGTTGACCTTGTTGACTTCGGGCAATGCTCGTCCTCACTAGTCGTCGCCAAGGCCTAGCGATCGGTGGAGGAAGAAAGAAAAGGATAAGAAAAAAATAAAATAAAATTCAAAAAAATGAATTTATTACGGACGATGGATTTGTTACGATCACCGGAATGCTATTCAGAGCGGAGTTTAAGCCTAGGGGAACTGAACAAGTAACTTCGATGCGCAAACCCATGAGCTTTCTTGATGTGCTGGGGTTGCAAAAGCATCACATTGCCAAAAATGGTCAAAGGGGGATTGATACGGCACTGTGTGAGTGTGAAATGCCTTGGTCCTATGATGAGGTCATAGTGCCCCCTCATACATGTGATCTCCCCTTTTGGGCTCATGCACATGTGATCTTATGAAGGTGTAAAGGTTATCTGTCTTGTCAATCTTGCTTTATTCATTCTTCTTCGCCTCTCGTGCCCAAAGCCGCCCACGGTAGGCATGGGTAGTTTTCTTAGCAAAAGGTGAGGACACGAGGGAGAGAGATTGCGAGTGTATTCAGATTGGCACTTTGATAAAGTGATATACGTGGACCAGCGTGAATTCGAAACCCAAAAATGAATTTGAAGGTCTAGGAAATGCACTTTCCCTCTCGCGTGTTCACGATGGTTTCTTGATTGCTTTGTTGCACGGCCAATGATAATAGGGACGAAGATCCTCTTTTCTCGACCTTTACCATGTCTCTCTGCCCCCGTAACTAAATGGCCACATGATCGTTGTCAATATCGCGGTTAGTTCGATTTGCCGTCGAGATCTCGATAAGATCGATAGGCATCATGGTCAAGATATCAACGAGCAGATCGGATATGGATTTGAATAGGGCACCTCTCAATATCTTGTTGATGGCTGCAAGTTGTTGGCCATGACGACTAGCCAGGCTCAGGCAAGGCTTGACCTTGCCGGCCATGATAATTGGTGGAGAAAGAAGGAAAAAGAAAAAAAGAAAAGAAAAAGAAAAAAATTAAAATTTTTATAAAATTTGAGAAAAATTAAAAGAATTTGGCCACGTCAGCATCGGCCATGCCGTGTAAAATGATCGTGTTCATATCAACAATTGATAATCAAAACTGGTTAGAGTGATTTTATTGGCAAATCGTCAAAAGATTTGAGACTAAATCGGCTAAATTGAAATATTTAGGACTGAATTAACATTCGCACAATAAATTTACAACATATTTTTAGGTAATTATCCCGGCACTGAGGTCGAGATATCGACCAATATCTATGGAATTGAGCAGGGCATCTCTGGATTTCTCGTCAAGATATCTTGTCAGTGTCAGCAGCGATGGTTGGAGGTCGACGAACCATGTACAGTACCTCTCTTCCATTCGCAAGTGCTTCCCGTGAAACCATGAGCAACTGAAAAAGGGAAAATGAACTGAAACAAGAAGCCACAGACCAATTGAAACATCGTAAAACAAGAGGCAATTCAGATATACTTTGATACTGCTTTATATGAAACCAATTGAACTCAAAAGTTCAAGTTGTCTTGTTTCACATTATCTTAATTAATTGCGTAGGGTAGGAAAGACCAATGATAATAAGGATGAAGATCCTCTTTTCTCGACCTTTACCATATCTCTCTTCCCCCTTAACGAAATGGTCACATGATCGTTGTCAGATCTGGATTAGTTCGATTTGCCATCGAGATGTCGATAAGACCCATAGGCATCGTAGTCAAGATATCGACGAACATATCTGATATGGATTTGAATACAGTGCCTATAGATATCTTGTCTATATATCTTGTCAGTGGCCGCAAGTAGGCGGCCATGGCGACCGGCAGGCCTCGGGTGAGGCTTGACCTCGCCAACCCTTGCTTGGACGGTTGTCGGCCATGGCAACCAGCGGAGGAAGGAAGAAAAAGAAAGAAAGAAAAAAAAAGGAAAAAAAATTCAAGAATTTTATAAAAATTCAAAAAAATCAAAAAATATTTGTAAATGTTAGCACCGATCGTGCCACGTCAAACAACTAACGTCCACGTTAGTGGTTACTGATCAAAACTGGCTAGAAAGATTATATTGATAAATTGTCAAAAGATTTGAGATTAAATTTATCAAAATAAAAAGTTTATGATTGAATTGATATAAATTTATGACTAAATTGACATATATTCAGTAAGTTTAGGACTTTTCCTTGGGTCAAGATATCCACGAATTGATCAGATATGGTTGGAGGTCGTCGCACCATGTACAGTTCCGCTCTATCACTCGCAAGTGCTTCACGTGAAACCATGAGCAACTGAAAAAGGGAAAATAAACTGAAACAACAAGCTACAGACAAATTGAAACATTGTAAAACAAGAAGCAATCTAGATATATTTTGATAGTGCTTTATATGAGACCAATTGAACGCAAAAGTTCAAGTTGTCTTGTTTCACATTATCTTTAGGTAATTGCGTAGGATAAGGAAGGCCAATCGAGATAGAAATCGATGATGAGCAATGTACGACAAATCAAATCACAGAAAACCATCCCCATTCGAAGGCTTTTCCCCGTATGTTTTTCCATTTAGATCATTAAAAGGAAAATATGGCAACTCTTGCGGAGGTTTATTACGTGGAGCCATGCAATTTAGCGAATAATCTAAAAGAAAGAAAAAGAGCATATGTCGATCTCATCTTAATCGGGGGCCGCCAGATGTTCCTACCTTACATGCCGGTCAAAAAGAAAAAGGAAACAAAATTCCCGTCGAAACAAAAACTTGAGAGATAAAAAAGAATATTTATTCGGTCTTGGATAATTGTTGACATAATATACGATATGCATCTGCACTTCTTTGTTGAGTTTACTGTAATTTAATGTCTAGAATTTCGCATTAGCGGTAGATGTAAGTATGCGGGACATGATAAAAATTAGGAGTGATCCGTTCTAAAGTGAGTCAGTTTTCATCTAGAATCGATAACCAAACCAGAAGGGTCAGTTCCCAGTTTGTGAAATTGGGAATCGGCCCACTTGGTCTTAGAACCGGATCAGACCAACCTCGTTGGTCTGGTTCCTAGGTCCAAGGAACCGGCGGCATTTGAGGTCTACTTCCAAACCCATTATGATCTTGCGCCATTGGAAGAAACTGAGAGATATTTGAGGGTTTGTCTCAATTTTTTGTTGGACTCAAACAAAAAGATGGGTTTAAGTGAGAAGAAAAATTGAGGGATTCAAGAATAGGGACCCTATTTTACCTCTGGTAGAGGAGGATGAAAATCAGGCCGTCCTTGTCCCGGTTGTATAGGTCGAAGGCGTCGTGGATCTCTATCTCCGAGGGGGACTAGCTGGATCCTCATAAGGTCATGAACTCGGTGTGGCTGATGACGCTGTCCTTGTCAGAGTTTATATCCTCCATCGTGTGGTGGATCTCGGTAGCGCAGGATGCCAAAGACGGAGCAAGAAAGAGAGAGAGAGGTGAGAGGCAAGAGTGGAGACTTGAGATGAGACCGCGAGAGAGGGAGGCATCAAATGAGAGGGATGCGACTTGTTGCGAAATTCAAATTGGCACTAGTATAAATATTACAAACAATATAGAATTGTAAAGAAATGAAATTACAATAACAGAATTGGAATCGATATAAATGGATATCGAGACCTGTGTTCAACACAGTTTCCTTAAAACAAATTCGTTCCCTCTAGCACCTGTATAAGGTTTCGCAAATGTCTGTTTTTCAGGATACAATGATTGATAGCTAAGAAGAAATCGGCACTTCAAAGCTTTCGGCGAACTTGAACAAATCAGAACCGAGCACTATCGAAAACAGTGCAAAAATGCAAAGAATTGAAAGAGAGGAATAATTCGTTGATTTTTTTAAAATAGAATGCGAAGGCATCTATTTATGAGGTCAGGGAGGAGCGTTTCGGGCATAATAATGGCTGATTGAATCTGCCGTTATAAAATTAATGTCATAACAGCACAATTTAACGTCATTAACCTGCTATTAATCATACGCTATAAATTAAAATTTGTAATAGCTTGAGTTAAAAAATAAATCAGAAGGCAAAATTGGGCTTGTCGCGAGGCCCACTTTTCGGCCCTGCAATAGTGTACACGGGACGTGCGCTTGTGCTCAAGTTTCAGCTTGTCGGGCGTCGGATTTGCACCCCCTGTATCTGCGCATGAGGCATAGTGTTTGTGCTATAATAGTTACCACTTCAAATGAATGTAACTGTATATAAAGCACTTCATAACTTTCTTTCTTTTCTAATGTGGGACTAATGTTTTTCCACTTCTCACTTCCAACTCAAGGGTGTTCTTTGAGTATCAATTTCTTATTCATTCACTCATCAATTTATCCCATATTTTCAACAATCCCCCACATGAATAAAAATTATTTAGTTTTGGCTCTGTGATAGTGTTCAACAATTGAAACCTGCATAGGATAGATAGGTGTTACCCTTTGAACCTTCCCTTATGAAAGTATATTTACTTTGCTAGTTGTCCAGCAGACATGCTATTCTTGAACTGTCCAACTTTCTTATGTAAATGAACCATACACTTCACACATGAATCATCAAAACGTTTGTTCAGTTCTCATGATTATGTTCGTTTTGGCCATGAAGATTAACCTGGTTCTGCAAGAGTTTCTAAAGAATTTAGCCCTTAAATAATTCTCCTTTGAAGCGGCCCCACTTCTCTCTCACATAGGTGATTACTTAATTTTTGAGTAATTTGTTTACTCCACTTAAGAATCATTAAAGCAAAATTGCTATCCTTTTCTTTACAATATCACTGATATTTTATATAGGAATGGTTTAAGGGATAACCCCTATAATGACATCACTAAGTTTATATAATTAGGTTATTTCTTTGAACCTAGATCTTAGGATCTCCAGTCAACTAAGTTGGGTTTCCTTTATACCAACTTATTCTTTCATGGGCTTCAGGCCCATTCCTCTTGTCAATTTCTCAACCAACTCTCTGTTTAACCCTTTGGTTAGCGGATCCGCAATATTATCCCTTGACTTTACGTAGTCAATAGAGGTAATTCCTGTTGAGAGTAGTTATCTAATGGTATTATGTCTACGACGTATATGTCTAGACTTACCATTATATATATTACTCTGTGCTCTTTCAATTGTAGATTGACTATCACAATGTATACTTATTAGTGGCACAGATTTTTGCCATTTTGGAATATCCTCTAAGAAATGGCGTAGCCATTCAGCCTCTTCACCACATTTATTTAAAGCTATAAATTCAGATTCCATTGTAGATCTGGCCATAATAGTTTGTTTATAGGATTTCCAAAATACGGCTGCTCTTGCTAGTGTGAATACATATCCACTAGTAGATTTTGAGTCTTTTATATAAAATATCTTGTTCACATCACTATATCCTTCTAGAACAGCTAGGTATCCGGTATAATTCACGCCATAATTCCGAGCATATCGTAAGTACCTAAATACTCTCACTATTGCTTTCCAATGGTCAGCACTCGGATTGCTCATATATTTACTCAATTTACTAACCGTATAGGCAATGTCTGGTCTAGTACAACTTATTAAGTACATTAGGCTTTCAACAACTCTAGAGTACCCTACTTGAGAAATACCCTCTCCTCTATTCTTGGAGAGATGAAGACTTTTGTTTAATGGTGTCCTAGCAATACTAGAATCATTCATGTTGAATGTTTTAAGAATCTTATTCACATAGTGTGACTGGTTTAAAATTAAGACCTTCTAACGTTCTTATGATTTTAATTCCTATAATCATATCAGTAGGTCCCGTATCTTTCATGTCAAATCTTGAATTCAACATATATTTGGTAGATTTGATCATTTTATCATCACTACCAACAATTAGTATGTCATTTACATAAAGACACAAAATGATATAGTCATTTGTTGTCTCTTTAATGTAGACACATTTATCGGGAAAGAACAGTATAAGTGTCAAAAGTTATGTACGAAACTCACTTTGGTGCCAAAAGTTTCATTTTGATCATTTAAATGTCAAAATTTTTGAAAAACGATCACTTAAGTGTCAACTCCGGTCAGTTTGGTCGGAAATTCGACGTGGCATTTTTTTATTAATTTCTGAAGCCGATGTGGCTCGCCGGAGATACAGTCAGCACGTACAGTCAGCATTTTTTATTTTAAATAATTTTTTTTATTTTTTTCTTTCTTTTTTTCTTTTCTTTCTTCTTCCTTTGGTCACCGCTGGTGACTGGAGGCCGGCCACCGGCCGCCTGGCCTCGCCCGGACGAGGCCGCCGCCGCCCGCCACAGGCGAGGCCCGCCCGACCCTAGCCTAGGCGACGACGGGCAAGCCCCGGCGAGGTCGGCCTCGCCTCGCATGGGCGAGGGCGAGCCCCGGCGAGGGCTCCCCTCGCCAGATCCGGCGAGGCCGGCCCTCGCCCAGGCCATGGCGGCCTCGCCGGGCATCGCCCTCTGAGGCCCGGGCGACGACCGGCCTCGCCGGATCTGGCGAGGGGAGCCCTCGCCGGGGCTCGCCCTCGCCCATGCGAGGCGAGGCCGACCTCACCGGGGCTTGCCCGCCGTCGCCCAGGCAAGGGTCGGCCGGGCCTCACCTGTGGCGAGCGGCGGTGGCCTAGTCCGGGCGAGGCTAGGCGGCCGGCCTTCGGCCACCGGCAATGACCAAAGGAAGAAGAAAGAAAAGAAGAAAAAGAAGAAAAAAATTCAGAAAAGTACTTAAAAAATCAAAATATATACGTGGAAATGCCACGTAGACCAATTTTTTTTTTAAAAAAATTCAACTAAGATTAAAAATTTAATTATAAATGCCACGTATTAATTTGGCCTGAATCTCTCGCCGTTGGCACCAAAGTGATCATTTTTCCTCTGATTTGGCACTTAAGTGATCCAAATGAAACTTTTGGCATCAAAGTGAGCTCCGTACACAACTTTTGGCACTTCTGCTGTTCTTTCCCAATAAACTTTGTCAATACTTGAACCAATGTTTTTTTTTTACTAATCCAAACGTATTGGCTACCTAGAGGCTCGTAATTTTGTAAAATAATGCAGAAACTAATGGATCTTTGCAATCAAATAAGCACGAGAGAATGAAATTACCAGAGAAATAAACGATAAATAATGAAAAACACTAAAAACTTACGTGATGGAAGAGTCGGCCACAAAAAATTCACTAACGGAATGGAGAATTATATAATTACAACCGCCCATACGCTCAAATGTTTTTCAATCTTACACTACACCCAAACTCACCGTATGGAGTCAAGCAGCACTCGGTTCCATCCACAACAGGCCATATTCTCCATCAAAGTGCTCTGACCAGCACCTCCACGAGTGTTGTTCTCTTGTTCTTCAGACTCAAAACAATATCCCACAAACTTTGTATAATAATAAAGAAAGAGAGCCCCAAATTAGGGAATTAACCAAACCAAAAGGAAACCTTCCTTTTGTTATTTCTTTGAAGATTTTGGCCAAGAGGAATAGGAATTTACTGCCTCATTTTTCACACAATAAGGGCGACAACAATCTAGACTTTACAATTTAATTTCGGGTCAGATTTTGTTTAACGATGCAAACTCAAGATATAATATAACACATGAAACACCCACAAGTCTCATTAACAGATAAAAGTTCAAGTCTTTAGCTCGTACTGATGGCCTCAAAGAGCATCTTACACATGTTGATGGGATTTGAACAGGTACCCTCTAATTACTGAGCACGAAATTCCTTGATGTCCTAATTAACTGCGCCAGCCCTGAAAAGCAATGCAACAGTGCATGGAGAATTATATATTTTCTAAATCTCATTGCATAAATTGCAAATGTACACAGACAAACATGTTTCACTCTTTGCTATTGACATGACATGGGTAAGATCTTACAAAACATAAGAAAATGTTGTAACCCTATAATCAAATTAATTTATCTTACGTGTAAGTAACCATTGTTCTCTTTAGCTGCTTCACATAATTGTATTTGTTAGAGTGTTTAAATATTAAACAATGTCTTCATCTATAAATTTTAAGTTTTTAGAATAGTTGATAGTGGTTCAAACACAATTCTAA
Source organism: Syzygium malaccense (assembly GCA_031216405.1). Taxonomy (NCBI): domain Eukaryota; kingdom Viridiplantae; phylum Streptophyta; class Magnoliopsida; order Myrtales; family Myrtaceae; genus Syzygium; species Syzygium malaccense. The sequence goes on from CM062253.1 coordinate 22,480,288, forward strand.
CAATATTAATTATCGTTTTTGTTTAATGGTGGTTTCTTGGTGGATTTACAAGATTCTTCCTCAATATTTTCTCGAGATGCTATTATCTTTTAGAGGCCTATCCCATCAATGTGACTCTGATATCCTTTGTTAAGATATGCAAGATAAAAAATCTGACATAATGTCATTGGGAGGTCACAGGAGGGAGGCCCGATATGAACTCATGTATATACCCAATTAGATATTATTTCACTCGTAAGGTTAAGCTACTAAGTTATTAACGAGGTAGATATATTGATATATTATTAACTTCTTCATACCAAATAATATCCCATGTGAGTCTGAATTTTTGTCAGTACGCAGCATGCTCATGGCTTAGCAAGTTTTTCCTAAGATGCTCCTTCAATTCCACCTGCTGTTTGAACAAAGTCCTTGGATCCGAGGCTGAGGAAATTGAATTCCCTGAGGCGGGTAATCAAGGTTGATGATGTTTTTTCCATCTTTTAGTTGCATAACGTGGAGGGAGATTTGGAGGGGGACCACTGAATGAATAGTACAGGACATAATATGATGTGGTCCTGCATATCTTTTGACGAGGATTTCAGATGTGCTCGAAAGACTTTATAAATTCCCCGACACTCTGCAGATTCTCCACCAAAACCTGAATACAGAGAGACAAAGAGGAAGGTCAATTAGTCGGACGGATATCCAGATATAGTAGTTAAATTATGCTTTTAGATGTCAACTCTCTATTATGCGCACGGAGGCTCGTTGCCCAACATTCTGTAGTGTGCGCTTGTGCGAGTGCCAATATGATTGGACTAACAAGAAAGTCCTGATGATCTAGTGAAAAAGAAAATTTAGTCGCATGCCATTGAAATTCTCTCTTTGTTTCCTGCAAATTGCTAATCCGTTGCCATGTTGCAACTTCTTTAGTGAATAATTCGGCCCTCCACCTATTTAGCGAAAAAAAAATTCGGCCCTCCACCTCCATCCCCCAATGATTCATTTTGAAGGAAAGATGATTGATGGCTAGTGTTGCCATATAGTAAGATGTCACGTTGGAGATGGAGAGAGATGGTGCATGCAGTGGAAATTCACTGCTCATACTGGGCAACTGATAACAACAGAAAATGAAAAGACTAGTAGATTGAGATCCTCTCGTGCAGCAGAGGGGTAGTGTTACATCTTCACTTTGTCCAACTTAAATGAGTGAGTCATAAGCCAAATTCAAACCAACGACTAGATGTGCTATTACCACTTTTTTTTTCCTTTCCTTCTTCTTCTCTGAGCAAAGCCTTCTGCTGCAACTTCCGTCGCGAACAAAAGGTTGCGGACCTCCACCATATTTGCATGCCACCCCGCTTGTCCCTCCCTCCCTCCCTCTCCCTCTCCCTGATTCAATGCCGTGGAGGTCCACCCTCAATATGAGGTCACAGGCCTCCATCTTTATCGATTTGAAGGTCCGCGACCTTGTGGGATCTGAGATTTGGGCGGTGTTAATGTGCTCGCGACGATCGGGAGAGAGACTAGAGCTCCGAGAGGGGAGATTGAGAGCTCATCAACGAGAGAGAGATTAGAGCTCCGAGAGATTTGTGTGCAGAGAAAATATTGCGGGTTAGTGGGTGTAAATTATAGAGTTGGGAAACACTTGAGCGTGAGTGATTGTCAACTCTGTAATTCTCCAATTTGATAGTGGATTATTTGCTGGTTCTCCCAGTGAACCTAGGTCCGACAATCGGACCGAACCATGTAAACTTCTCGGGTGATTTTCTTCTTCCACTCTATTTCGCATCTTGATTCCATCACCTCGCTTCGGCACACAACATGCTGGGGCCCGACCTCAACGGACTTGGGCACAGGTGCTAAGGATCCAGGCTCGACCTCTATATAACTAGGCCTGGTGTCCTGAGCATGGGCACCAGTGTCTCGAGCTCGGCCTCAATGGACCCAAGTGCGGCTTAGATAAACCCAAGACGGGGCGTCGGGGTCCTGGGCCTAGATGCCAAGGACTTGGCTCTGCTGCCAAAGGCTCGGAAATGAGTGTTGGGGTTCTCATGCCCCAGCGCCGAGTTTTTTATTACAGCGTCGATACTTAGTCATATTTTGAAAATTAATTTTAAATTTTTCAAAGAAGAAATCATTATCTGAAATTTAAGCTTGGGTAAGAAAATATTTTCCGTTGACTCATTTTCCTAAACAATTCAAACGCTAGAAAATGAGAAAAATATTTTCTGTGAAGCAAACAAAATCTCATACTCTATGCCATTCACTGCCCCCCGGGCGTCATCTTCAGCGCTCGATCCCAATGTCACTGATCCATCCATTCTATCTTTAAGATCGAAGTTGCATGACAATGATATGCAAAGGCAGGGTGCGCGCGGGTGCATGGATGCTTGTGTTTGACCTTTCTATCTGAGATTTGTAGTTTCATGAAAACGATATGCAGAGAGAGAGAGAGAGAGAGAGCGAGAGAGAGAGAGAGAGAGAGATTTCATGGGGTTTTTGTTTTGAGAGCAACAAAATCGTTAAGTGTAAAAATCCTAAGAAATTCGTTGATCTGAGTTTGGGAGGAGCGAAGTTTCTTGGAAATCATGGCCTTGAAATCGATGCAAGTAGGGCTATAATAGAGTCCATTAAGTTTGTACAACTTAACACCCGATCTCATCTCAATTTGATTATGCACAACTGGACACTCGAACTCGTTTGAGCATTCAACTCGAGCCCTGCTTTAGTTAACAATAGACAAGGTCTTGTTCCCCTTGAATGATGAAGTTTATCCGGCTCATGAGATCTGTGATGTGTTCCATGGGCTTTTACTTAGTCGGGTTTCCATGCCCGTGCCCCTAGATTATCCACACAAAAATTGGCACTCTTCTAGCAAGCGAAGATCTTAGTCTAAGCTCGAACTTAATCATAAAGCCCTAATTGGCAACAGTGTACTTATGAACTAGTAGGTACTACAATGTATGAATGTTACTAAAATATATAAAATTTCACCTACTTGATTAAGCTCGCGACTAAGCAAGTCAAATATAAGTTTTTTCAACCTCAAACTCGACTAACCAAGTAGTACTCTCCACTTGAACTCGAGGATAATCAACTCGAGCTGGACTAGCATATGATCCAAGCTCAAGTAGCTCTTCCACAGTAGTTTGAATAATTTACTTTCCTACCTTACTTCATCCTCCACTTTTGTCGTGAATCCAATCATATAAACCCACTGAAAAGGCTAAATGGGAGCTTACTAATGAAGGTAATGGGGGACAGGGATAAGCAAATGCATCATGAAAAAGACGAGTTATGGATTATACAGCGATCTCCGCGTTGGATAAATCTGTCTTGGCCTGGTAATTTAACTGTATCTACTCCACTAGCCAAACATCCAATGGTCTTCTTCACCGAGTCCTTTAAATAGGGCGGTCGTAATTCATTGCATAATCGTGCTCCTAAATCACTCCTCGCATCTCTCCGTCGAACAACTTCTTCAAACCATTTCAGACCATCATGGCTTACTCAACCGCAATGACGACGACAATGTCGAGAGTACTGCTGTTCTTGGTAGTGTTCTGGGCTCTCTTTACTGGCTTTGATGGTCGTGTTCTTCATGCAGCATTACCAGCAACATCGGGGAATCAGATAAACAGTGGTCATCACAACACCTTTTATGTTGCAAATGGTGGTCATGAGCTCTATGTCGGTACGAGGAGGGCGATCCTCCTTGATAGGGCTGCACCCGGAGGACCCGATCCACACCACCATTGACGACAGCCATCAGTCTTCCATGGCTTTGTTTGGCCATTGGGAAGACCCCTCTATTGCCTGCATAAAATAAAGAAGTTGTTTACAATGAGTGTTTGGTGTGGTAAAGATAACTTATAAGGTCAACAGATTTGCTCCCTTCAGTTCAGTTATCGTGGAGGCGTGCAGTCCAAACCCATCTGTAGAATGAACGCTTAAGAACCCTTAAACAGTTTGACTTCCCGCATGTTGAGTTTCTAGTTACATTAGTGAGAACTGTTTTTCATGTAAAATGTGTGATCTATTAAGAATGATCAATAATATATATCTGTATTGATTGTTTGTGATATTGTCGAATGTTCATATTCTTAAGTAATCTTTATTCATAAGATGTGATCCATATTGATAGTTACACATCGGCATACACGTGTTCAATACTACAAAACACGAGGAGTCATTATATAGACCTAGCGATGTTTTTCCCACGTTCTTGATCACCTATTATGCTTCACTAACTTTCTACTATGTACTGACCAACAGGTTTATTATTTTTCATTATAAATGCCTTGTAATAATCTTAAAAAAATAATAATAATAATCTTTTATAACTACATGTATTTTGGCAATCCCGCCCAAATTGGCATTGGTATGGGCTTAAACCACTAGACTCATGATCGAGTCTAATCGTCAAACTAGAGGAGTTGAAATTAATTGGTTTGTCAATTATCGATCTAAAGTCTTAGAATCCTATGTTTAATCATTTTATCGCACCAACAATATGATGATGGAGATTTTCCAAAACCTAAGGCATTTGGGGAACCCTCTCTTCGATCGACAGTCGAGAGAATACTCACTAATAATTTTGTACATTGTTACTAGTAGTCCTGAGATATTGACCAACGTCTTAGTATTATTTACCAACCGTTTCTTGGATAGCCTAATATCATTATATTTACCACAAGCAATAAAAATTTAATGCATATGAGAATCTACTAAATCGTTAGGACCCTTATTGCTTAGACATTTTTATATGCCACTATTATTGTCTACAAAAATAACTAGAGCCTCATCACTAACGTATTGGAGAAGTTTTTAATCAAAAGAAACACGATCATTGGTAACATTGCAAATTTTAATAGATTTTTCCAAACATTCACCACATTGATTATTGAAGGCTAATGACCGTTATTAACACGGAGACTAAAAAAGTAGACTAACACATTGAAAAACATACCTAGTAATATCATAGAAGTAGCACGACCCGTTACTAATGCGTGCATGAGAATTTCTTCACGAGCTTGTTCAAACATTGATTGCTCGGCTAATTAATGACGACTGTTAACCATAAGAACCGAAGTGTACTCTGCCAACCTATTATGCTTAACGAACTTTCTACTATATGCTGACCAACAAGTTTATTATTTCGTTATAAATGCCTCGTACTAATCTTTTATATCTAAATGTATTTGGCAATGCCGCCAAAATTCGCGTTGGCGTGGGCTAAAGCCACTAGACCCATGATCGAGTCTAATCCTTAAACCAGAGGAGTTGAAATTAATTGTTCCGTCAATTATCGATCTAAGTCTAAAATCCTATAAATAATCATTTTATTGCGCAAACAATATGATGCTGGAAATTTTCCAAAACCTAAGGCATTTGGGGAACCCTCACTTCTGTCGACAGTCAAGAGAATACTCACTAATACTTATGTATATTGTTACTAGTAGCATGAGATATTGACCAACGTCCTAGTATTATTTACCAACTTTTTTTTTTTTGATAACCCAGGGAACCCCCGCACGGCCGACAGCCGGGAGGTAAACCCTGGGGGCGACACGTGCTAGCCACCACACACGTGCACCGGTTAAGTCACCCTGCGGTGTCATTTACCAACCTTTTTTGGATAGCCTAATAGCATTTTATTTGCCCCAAGCAAGGAAAAGTTTAACACGTGAGAATCTACAAAATCTTTGGGACCCTTATTGCATGGACATTTTTATATGCTACTACTATTGTTTACAACGATAACTAGAGCCTCATCAATTACATATCGAAGAAATTACCGATCAAAAGGAACACGATTATTGGGAAAAAATTCCATACTTTAACAGATTTTTCCAAATATTCACCATATTGATTATTGAAGGCTAATAATTGCCATTAACACGGAGACCAAAAAGCATACTAACACTTTGAAAAACTTGCCAAGTAATATCATGAAAGTACCACAACCAGTTACTAATGCGCGCTTGAGATCACGAGCTCATTTAGACATCAACCGCTCGGCTAATTAATGATTGACCATTCACCATACGACCTATAGAAAAAGTTACCTTACTAGAACTACCAAACAAGTACTATTTATTGCATTCGAGAGCTTACTAAAATCTTATTTTAGCTATTTATTTCACGAACTTTCATAAGTTAAAAAAGCGATTTACATGGGCCAAGTCCTTCGTGGGCTCGCACCAAACATGGGCTAAAACTCGGCCCGACCTCTCGCAGTCTCGCTGGAGGCCTTTTTCTTTGAGTGGACATTGTTATATGCTACTACTATTGTTTACAAAAATAACTAGAGCATGATCACTAACGTATCGGAGAAGTTTTTAATTAGAAGGAACGCGACCATTGGTAAAAACATTCCAAATCTTAATAGATCTTCCCAAACATTCACCCCATTGATTATTGAAGGCTAATGACTGTTATTAACACGGAGACTAAAAAAGCATACTAACACATTGAAAAACAAACCGGGTAACACCATATAAGTAGCATGACCCGTTACTGATGCGCGCGTGAGAATATCTTCACGAGCTCGTTCATACATTAATCGCTTGGCTAATAAATGACGAGCATTCACCATAAGAACCGAACCGTACCGTACCGGCCTATTATGCTTAAATAACTTTCTACTATGTGCTGACCAACAAGTTTATTTTTTTTCCTCATAAATCCATTGTAATAATCTGTTATAACGAAATGTATTTCGCAATCCCGCCCAAGTGGGCGTTGGCGTGGGCTCAAGCCACCAGACCCATGTTTGAGTATAATCCTTCAACTAGAGGAGTTGAAATTAATTGGTTTGTCAATTATCGATCTAAGTCTAAAAATCCTATGTATAATCATTTTATTGCATCAACAATATGATGCTGGAAATTTTCCAAAACCTAACACTTGTGTATATTGTTAGTAGTAGTCATGAGATATTGACCAACGTCCTAGTGTTATTTACCAACCTTTTTTGGATAGCCTAATAAGCAATGAAAATTTAATCCATATGAGAATCTACTAAATCTTTGGGACCCTTATTGCATGGACATTTTTATATGCCACTACTATTGTTTACAAAAATAACTAGAGCCTCATCACCAACGTATCCGAGAAGTTTCTAATCGGAAGGAACATGATCATTGGTAAAAACATTGCAGACTTTAATAGATCTTTCCAAACATCCACTGCATTGATTATTGAAGGCTAACTATCGTTATTAGCACGGAGACTAAAAAAGCATACTAACACATTGAAAAACTTACCAAGTAATACCATAAAAGTAGCACGACTCGTTACTAACGCGCGCGTGAGAATATCTTCGCGAGCTCGTTCAGATATTAACGGCTCGGCTAATTAATGACAACCGTTCTCCATAATAACCGAACCGTACCGTACCGTATCGACCTATCGATAAAATTTACCTTACTAGAACTACCTAACAATTACCACGCATTCGAGAACTTACCAAAATCTTATTTTAGCTATTAATCGCACGAGCTTTCATAGGTTAAAGATAGCAATTTACGTGGGCCAAGTCGTTGGTGGGCTCGCACCAAACATGGGCCAAGACACGGCCCGACCAACCGACCTCTACGCCTCTGTCCGCCGAGCGTCCACGACCAACCGACGTGCCAGCGCGTGAGATGCACATCGCGTCACCCGGCTCCAGCAGCAGGCGCACGCACCACAACCAACCCCCCCTCCGAAAAGCGCGTCCGCCACGCGCCTTCCTCCGCCGGCCACGGACGGGGGCCCCCCCGAATCCCGGTCCACGCGCCGGACAACCTCGGTCGCCATTGGCCCGCGGGCCCCACGCGCCGCGCGTTCGCGCTGACCCCGCGCGCGCCCGCCCGTCCGGAGCGCGTGTTGGCGGAATGCCGAACGCGCGAGCCCCAGACGCGGGGTTTGACTCGCGTGCGGCGCACGGGCGCGCGAGCACCGTCCACCTGTAAGATAAGGATAGAGATTGGAGAGTCTAGAGAGAGAAAGTGCTCCCCCCCCCCCCAACCCCGAACTAGCAAGAGAGAGAAAGAGAGAGAAAAACTCGAAAGGTCCTCTCCGATAGAGAGAGAGAGAGAGAGAGACAGGGAGAGCGAGCGAGCGAGTCGAAGATCCGATCGGAGCTGAAGCGCGGCGGCGATTCCGCAGCCCTAATCCGGTGGTGGTTGCTGGCGGCGGCGGTGTGGTGGTTCTTCCCCGGTAAGCCCTAGATCGTCTCTGTTTCTTCGCCGCGAGCGGAACCCTAGTCGTTCGTGGAGTTTCGGGATCTGCTGCGGCCGGGGGGAGGTCTCGTCGGCGGGATTAGGGTTTTGGAGGTGGTGCGAATGTCCTGAGCCGGGGACGATTTTCAGGGGCGGGGGGGTGATTTTGTGTCCATCTTCGTCGTATCTTGCGAGGGTTTTATTTGGTTTTGATTAGGGTTTGTGGAGTTACATGTATGGCTTCGGGGCCTGTGGTTGGAGGTGATGACGGAGCGAGGGAGAAGCAGAGGTATGCGGAGAGCAAAGTATACACGAGGAAATCATTCAAGGGACCGAAAAAGGACGCCCCTGCCAACAATACCAATACTGTCCCCAACGCCGACGCCGATGCTACGAACGCCCCTGCCGTGAACCCGGGCAACGATATCGAGAACCATGAAGATGGAAACGGGGAAAAGGACGTTCCTTCTCGAACTATTGCTTCCGAGGATGATAACTCCGCGCAGCAACCGCCTAGTTCCCGCGTGGACGTTGCCTCGGAAGATTCGGGTGCCAACCGGCAAGAACCTGCAGCGCCGAGTCCCCGAGAACCTCCTTCTGGTAACGGTTCCATGGTGACAACGGGTCTCGACGGTAAAGTTAAGATTAATTTATCTTCGCGGTCGAAGCAAGAAATCCGCGATCTGCGGAGGAAGCTTCAGAGCGAGCTTTATACGGTGAGGAACTTGGTGAAGAAGATTGAGGACAAAGAGGGACAGAGTATCGGTTTCAGTAACTCCCGTGTGTTGGCGAGTGATGCAGTTGATAATGGTCCAAGAATGGTTCACTCTGAGGTGGGCTCGGTTGGAGTTACTCCTCGTGAGAATCGGGCTTTGAATCAGCTGAGCATATCTGTTTTCGAGAATAGTCAAGGGATGACCGATAGTTTGGAGAAGGAGAAGAGGACACCTAAGGCTAACCAGTTCTACAGGAATTCTGAGTTCTTGCTTGCAAAGGATAAGTTTCCACCTGCTGAGAGCAACAAGAAGTCAAAAACGAATGTGAAGAAGAAAGGTGGGGAGGTAAGAAGTGGGTTGGGGATGGGAACTAAATTCTTCAAGAGTTGCAGCTCTTTGCTCGACAAGTTAATGAAACATGAATATGGATGGGTGTTTAACACTCCAGTTGATGTAAAGGGCCTCGGTTTGCATGATTACTATAGCATCATAAAGCATCCAATGGACTTGGGTTCTGTGAAGACAAGGCTGAACCGGAACTGGTACAAGTCGCCGAAAGAATTTGCTGAGGATGTTAGACTTACGTTCCGAAATGCCATGACATATAACCCCGAAGGGCAAGATGTTCATGTCATGGCTGAGATTCTGTACAAGATATTTGAGGATAGATGGACCATTATAGAGTCAGATTACAATCGTGAAATGCGGTTTGCATTAGACTACGACATGGGTCTTCCTACACCAACATCAAGAAAGGCATTTCCTCGGCCCCCTCCACTAGATATGAGAAGGTTGTTAGATAGGTCTGAATCTATGACGCATCCTTCTGATATGAGGACGAAACCATTTAGTGTCACTCCTTCTGGTAGGACACCTGCACCTAAAAAGCCCAAGGCAAAGGATCCTCATAAAAGGGATATGACATATGATGAGAAGCAGAAACTTAGTACAAATCTCCAGAATTTGCCTTCTGACAAGCTGGATAACATAGTGCAGATCATCAAGAAGAGAAATTCGTCTCTTTTTCAACATGATGATGAAATTGAGGTGGACATTGACAGTGTTGACACTGAGACTTTGTGGGAGCTTGATAGGTTTGTCACAAACTATAAGAAGAGTTTAAGCAAGAATAAAAGAAAAGCTGAACTTGCCATGCAGGCCAGGGCAGAAGCACAGCAGAATGTTTCTGATAGGGTATGTGACTTCTCTCTCTCTCTCTCTCTCTCTCTGTGTGGTTCCTTTCTAATTCACACGTTGGTTGAGTCATTTCAGGATCAGGCCACTGTTGTGGTAGAGGCACCAAAAGAAGCTGACACAGGTATTGTTTAGGAGAGTAGTATTAACTACTGTTAATTTGTCAAATCTCGTTAAGTTGCAAATATCTATTGTTTGCAGGTCAGAAGATTGTTACGTCCTTGCAGCCTGTTCAATTGGAAGGACATGGACCTAACTCAAGTAGGTCAAGCAGTTCAAACTCCTCTAGCAGTGATTCTGGTTCATCCTCAAGTGGTAATGACAATGTTTGACTTGAATTGCTGCAAAGAACTCATTTCTTCCAAAAATTAAGGATAGTGCTAGTAACATGTTATTGATGTTAAGTTGTTCTATCTCTTTTTCAGATTCAGATAGTGACAGTTCCTCAGCTTCAGGATCTGAAGCAGGGCATTCACCAAGGACCTGAATATGTTTGTTCAGGTATCAAGTTTGACATCCAGAATTGAAGTGGCGGCATTACTTACTTGTTTCACTCACTGGTCATCTTTATTTGGCGAATCAATATGTTATGTGTCGTGTAGTAGTGTATTTGCTTTGCCGTGGAGCCTTTTTTGGTACTGCATTTCATTATGCAGCAGAACTCTCGTTAATTCTTATGATATAACATGTCTACCAACAAGACAGTAGGTGTCCCTGATAATTAGTGGACCATCTATGCATGCTCCACCCATACTTGTCTCTGCATAATTTTTGGCCGTTCTTCTTGTCATTTGTTCGCTTCGTGAGTTACATGAATTTCAGATCTAGTGGGTGGACTAAGTCTCACATATTGTTGCCCATTGTCGATACAGCATGGAAAGGACTGTTTTTGCTGCAGGGCATGAATTTAGTAGCTGTAATGACATGAGAAGTATCAGTGTCTGGATATCTACTGCACTTCTTTTTCATGAAGCAATTTAAAGAATGCTTTGTTGTTAAATAAAAAAGAATTGTGTTTGTGTAGCCAAATCGATATATGTATTGCTCATATGACATTTAGGAACCGAGTTAAAAATAAGAATTAGAAGAAGAAAACTTGCGTACGAGAAGTTTTGCTTATTGCCCCCTCAATTTGGTTGAGATTGTAGTACCTTCTATTGTCAACAATGTATTGTTTTGAAACACAGCATATTTTTGTGTCCAACTCTAGCAGTCCGTATCAATATAGATGACAAGTCGATGGGTGAAAACCCAGACATATGCAGCTAAAAATAGATATGTTCTTGCCATTGAAAATGGGGCGGGAATGGTAAAAGCTGGGAAATAGGAGAGGTAGATACACTTTTAGAGGAAGCTTTAAATAGTGAAGAGCTTGTTGTTGTTGATGTTTGTTCATTCATAAATTGTACTTGTTTATACTTTTATGTTTACAGAATATGTCACAAGTTCACATTTGCTAGATTGATGGTTTTTCACTGAATCTAGTTTAACATATTTTTCACCTTTTCTTGATTGCGTATTGTAACATTTTGTCACTATTAAAAGTCACCACTAGCCAGATAGGCACACGGTTTGGTTCTGGTGTTCTGCTGCCTAGGCCCTGGAAATGTTAGGTTGATTGAGGTTGCTCCTCTTAGTTTGTCAGAGTGAAAACTTCTTGACTAAGTAGAAACACCCAGGCACACAAGGCAGTTACCTTCTACTGGTGTAATTGAGTTGATATCCTAGTTTCTGTTTCAGTAAGTTGTGTAGATGTCCACTGCTTTCTCTAAATTATTCGAGTTGACTTTGTATTCTTAAAGCCTAGTTGACTTTGCAGAAGTAATACATGTTTGTTGAGGTCCTTTTACTCCGTGTTCTCCCCTATATTGTTCATTACCTATGGTGTGCAAGACGAATTTATTTATTATACAATGGAGTGGTGATTTTGCAGTGATGATAAATGACTGAGGAGTAACTGATTATTTTTTTGTCATGTGACAGATCGTAGGAACTTAGATAGGCGCAATTTACTGGGCAACAAGACATGATGCTTGGGAAATACATGGAAATCATACACTCTGCAAAGGAGTGAGATTGTTGCTTGCCGTTTGGCCTTATGGTTAAGAATTTGTACAATATAGGTTAGGCTATGGTGACATTAGATAGGTTTTTCTTTTTGTGGTAGTACATGTACATTGCTAACTATTGTTGCTGGGTCTTGCTGGACCCTGTGACATGTTTGAAGCTTCTGCTCCTCTAGATTCAGGATTCTTTTGTGTATACAGAAAATTGTGACCCTAGTTCCTGAAGTAACGATTGCTTCGTAATTGCTTCACAATTATTTCTCTTACTAAGGTTGCTGCAGCCTGCATGGAATAACTTCAAAAGGTTAGATAATGGTTGTCGCTCACACCAGTTGAATCGGAATGCTTTCGCAAACTTTTTGCGTCTGCCAGTTTGATTGGTGTTGTAAACCCCATTTTGGCCTGCTTACGCCCCCTTCTCTTTTTGCAGAAATCTATCTGCTGTTCAGGTGACGCAAGAAATTATGTAGCCTTTGCCTTTTAATCGAAGTGGAATTGACGATCCAAGGGCAAGAGGATCCAAAGGGCTTTTCCAGTTGTTTTGGCCGAATTACTCCTTACAGGCTCTGATATTTGTCTCCACCGTTGGTTCTATTAGGACCTGATTCTTCTATGTCAACTCTCAGATAAAAATGATCAGTCAGAGAAGTCCAGTAATTTGGCCATAATGTGCAGCTTTACACCTTGGGTGATACACTACTTGATTGTGGCGATTGCAGCACTTGGTTGGCTTTTGTTGAAACTTGGAGAGAACTGTGAACATTAATTTCATCGATGTCTAAAGATATAGACTAAATGATCAGTTAGATCATGATATTGGAATGATCCTGGCATGGTGACTTCTCTTAGGCGCATATTCCTCGTATTCTGATTGTAGCCTGGCTGCTCGGTTCTGGGTTGCTTTTGACCCTACGCCATCACCATCATAGTTTGTCCTGATTGACACAAGCTCAACAAGAGAAATCCGACGCTCGAGGATTCTATGCATAGCGGAACTGACAATTGTTGTGAATAGCAATCATCGACATTTTGAGGTGGTCATTTCTCAATTCAATTGTCCTCTTCGTGGGACCAAATGGAAAAGGGAGCCATAACATTCTCTGCGCATTAACCATTTTGATATTAGATTTAAACTAGCAATTGCCCATATGTTCTCTTCCTCCTTGTGTCCTGGAAGGCCACCTCCCTCATAAATCACTCATCACGCAACCTTGACGTCGCAAGACAATACATAGGATGATTGTTGAAAGTTGCGAAACTTGATTTATGGGAATGATATTAATATCGGACCGTGTTAGCTGATGGTGTTAGCTGATGGCGTTAGACGCGTCCAGCTACCATTTCTTGTCTAGTCTTGTTTCCCTTTTGAGTTTTTTCCAAGAACGCAAGTCAAAACAGTGCCTAATGAGTAAAACACAGTTCCTAAGTCCCAGACTCCTCCATTCCATGTTTTTCAATGGATGGGATTCCGATTCACGAAGAATTAAATGGCTAATATCCTCTCTACACACGAAGTTCTCCACTTGGAATGTAGAGAGGGATAGGTTAGTGAGAATCTTTAGCCGATGTCAAAGTACAAGGATTTTGTCTGTGGATATATCAACGGACAAGAGATTGATGATTGAACGCCATATAGATAGGCATAGTCTGCAATCACCAATTTTCTCCACGCATGATTGCAATTCTTCACCAAGAGTCCCCTTATTGTTTTATCAACTATCTTGACACAGCTCGCAAACGCCACCCTAGTAGAAATTAGGATAGATGTCCCGGACCTAACTCTCTGCAGTCAATCAGGCACTTAGCTTGCCTGGGTTCAAGAGATTCATCTCCGGCCATGGCAACGTCGAATGGTTGGAGGATCACGGGATCAAGACTCATCATCGGATGAATCGTCGTCCTTCTCATGATCCTCCAGCTGCCATGAGCCATCCTCGTTCTGAACCATCCCTTTGTTCTTCATCACCCACCACGAGTCTGGCACCAGATACTCGTCCCTAAGGAACGCATGGTGCTTGTTCACCAGCGCCACGTCCCTCTTCACTTCCAGCTTGAATCCTCCTTTCTTCCCTTGCGTGCCTGCCACCCCGTGCAAATACCCCTCTGCCGCATGCCAACTCGAAGTGTTCCCAGGGTACTTCATGTACTTGGACAGTTGATTGTTGATCAGCAGCTCTTGTCCAAGGTCGGAGTAGTACCCTGCCACTGGGACCTTCGGGACTATGTCAGGCAAGTTGGTGATGCGCAGGAGACGCAGGCTTGGGATGGAGTTGGCGATATTGCAGAATTTGAGATTTCCCACGCGGGGGCTCGCAAAGGCAAAGGCAGTCACGGGGCAGGGTTGCTCTGATTGGATGCCACACGGCTTGTTGTAGCCGTTCCAGGCAATGTCGACCGCGCTGAGCGATGCAAGCGACGCTCCTAGGCTGTGGCCTGTGATAGTTATGCTGATTTCCTCGTCCTTGTATTGGTCAACCAGCCGCTGCACTTCTGTCAGGACCTGGAATTTCGGATGAAGAAAACATCAGAAATCGCGACTGCGAGAGCAACGCCTAGAAACACAGTAGAGAAAACATGAGGTATAATGAGTTTTGCACCAAATTCTTTCTTCAATGCTCTGACAAGGAAGACATTTACCTGGTCCCTGGCACTAGATTTATTGAACTCCGAGCGAGGATCATCCGAGGTATAGACGGAAAGGAACCCGCTGTGCACTTTAGGAATTATATTATCACCATCATCTCCGGCTGCATCTGCAGCTGCTTCTGCATTGGAGTCTGTGTCCCCCAGTATCTTTGTAGCAGGCATCAACGGAAAATTGAAATCGCTAGCCCATTCCAGGATCTGAATAGTACCTCTCCATGCAATCAATATATCCCTCCGTCCAAGCGCAGCCTTGCCTTCGTCAGTTGCCACCGCAACATACCCCATCCAGTTCGACTCCTTGTTCCAGGCCTCCCTGGACAGGGACCTCAGCAGAAAACATTCGCCGACCTTGATCGAAGACGTTGCGTACAAGTACTTGGTGGCAGTGTACTTGAAAGGGTTGGCAATCGACAGGCCAACCTTTGAGAACAGATCTTTCATGCCGTACCGGCTGTCGCCGGCGTACTTGGACTTGACCTGGTCGTTAAAGGTGTCATAAGTCGCTGAGGCCCGCTCGCCATAGTGGATGATGTACCGCCTCAGGTCGAGGTCAAGAGGGTCCAGGAGGTTCTTCCAGTTGTTCTGCCCACTTAACTCCTTCCATCTCTCTGGTATTTTCTTAAACATTGAATTGAATCAAATCAATCCTCCTCCAACACTTAATCAGTCCCAAAAGCTCTTCAACTCGTTCCAAAAATTGATGGTTCATAGTCAAGTTCAGTTTATATGACAATCTGATAGGGTGTGCAAATCATGGTGGGTTGGCTGAAACATGAAACTTTGGTCAACCTAGGAATATGCGGATTGTTGTCGTTCACAGTATTTTGGTGGGTTTCGTTGGAGCTTGATGTTATCGCCATCATTTGTTTTGCATGATCGCATCACCGAGACGATACCCAATTCTCATGGCTTCCCATTACAGTTTTGTCTCTATGCAACTATTAAGTCCAGAAGCGTAGAGCTTGCAGTTTGTGCTGATGTGCTGTTTACCATATATATAACTCGTATCAGTTCGTTCTCAACATTCGACATCATAAATCTTTACGGTACAAATTCAGAAGGGAATCACAGTAATAAAGTGCTAACTCCGATCAACATGTAAGTTTAGGTGTGGCGCTTATTACGTCATATTTAAGTTTCCTATCTACCACGTATCATGTTCGTACCATAGTAACTAATCAATCTCTAGAAGTGAAAGCACTATCCTGAAGCAATGCCTGTATTCTAATCCAAAAATACAGTAAGTACCCAACTAGACAGAGGGAACATACTAGTCATACTGATTGAGATGTGCCTTTAAACATCAATCTCCTGCCATTTGAAATCTCTCCGCCTTAGAAATTGACAGGGAGGCATTTTAGCTGCAGGTGAATACTACGAACACCACATGCTACGAACACCACTTAGCCATTCCAAAATCACAAGCATCTTGCAACTTCGTTTACACGCTTCAACAGTCCAAGAAAGCAAGGATTGAAAAGAGAAGGAAAATGGAAAATGTTCGTCTCTCTGCACACACACGTACATGCACACATTTTACTATAATTGAGACGGGCTTCATATATTGACGATGAGTTCTCTCACTGCTCAGGTCCCTGAGCACCATGCTCGGGTCGCTTCCCACCGTAGCCCAAGTCGTACACTAGTGCGTTCTCAGGCTTGCCTGCGTGGTCCTTGCCCAAAACCATGTCCTTGGTCGACTGCGCGATCTCAACCAGCGTCTCTCCAATGGCTCCCAGTATCCCTCCCAATTTCCCCTGCTTTCCTTGCTCTCACGTTCCATTGAACTCCAACTCCACGGTGCCTCGGTTTTCCTTGTCCTGGTACTCCACCGGCTCCTGCGAGATCTTGTCCATCGTCTTGGTTCCTCCGTGGTTGCTCGCCCACGTGCCCTCCACAAATCACAGTTCATTCATACTCAGATCACAGCCAAGACATTGACCTAGTACAACAAATATATCTAAGTAGAATTAAAGAGGCACATCTTGCCGTGAATGTTCCTCGTGTCTTGCAGAATAAACGTGCATTGTCGCAGCAAGATCTCGATTTTCATTTTGAAAGTCAGGTTTCAGTGATTTTGACCATGCTTCTACAAATCTAAACACATGTGAACTCATTTAAAAACATGAATAATAATCAAAGTTCACTATAACCTATTGAAAATGGACAAAGTGTCAGTTACTTGGGTCGGTCACAGACCTATAAAATTCATCTCCATTAACTGCGGCTTAATGAAGCGAAAACAACAGTCCAGTAGAACCTAAAGTCTAATGCGATTTAAGGGACGGAAAGAAAAAGTAGTGCATGCTTGAAGAGAGAGGCGGCTCGTAAATGATTCGACACCTATATACCTTTTATTCCATATACCTGCCGTTCTCGCGACGGCTGCGAAGACTGCTCCGTCTTCACAGCCGTCGCCTCCTTCGCTCTATCCCTGACCGCCCCCCCCCCCGCCCCCGCGGTATCCTTGGCGGCCACCAAGGGCTTCGCGGCGATCTCCGCCGCCTTATGCCCTGCCTCCACCGTATAGTCCTTGGCCTTCGTGACCGTTTCCTTCACGGCCTCATAGCCCTCCTTGCTCTTCTCTGCCTAGTACTCGGTCGTCCCACTCGCGCCCTGAACCACCTTCTCCTTCACTTTCCCTTTCTTTTCACCACCACCGCCTCTCTTGGCCGTTTCGACCGGCTTCTCCGCCATCTTGGAAGGGCTGTCGTGCTCCGTTTTGGCGTTGGTGGTGGTGGTGGTTTCGCTTGGAGCGTCTTTGCCGCCGCCGACGGTGATGGCGGGGTCCTTGGCCTTCCCGGCGAGGGACTCGTAGTGGCCGGTCATCTTGGGGACTAAGTCTCTCTCCACGTCGTTGTTGCCGATGTGGTCTGTTCGGTGGATTTGTTCAGAGGCCATTTGGTTTTTAGTAGCGAGCCCCGTTTTGGGTTTGATCTTGCTTCGGTACTGGACAGCGCTTGTCCGCGAGAAGCAGACGGCGGCACGAGAGATTTGGCAGCCGGACGCGTGTGCGAAGATGGAGGAGGGAGTTTTTGTCTCGGAGCTATTGGGCTTTCGACACGCGTGATGAGCTCGGATCGCTCCGTTTATAGAATCCTCGCTGCCTTTCTTACTGAAGGTATTCAGCAACATGGTATTAAGCATTGGGCAGAAGTTCTTAAGCGGTTCCATCCTTTACCCCGTTGGGCTAAAATCATGCCGCTAGGGATGCCATCCACCATGGATGAGTACAAGTATAATTAGCTAGAACCTCCAAATTTTTCCCAGACCCAAGGGAATTTAGAGAATCTTGTCCTGAAGACATGTGTTGATCGATTTTAACTCCAGGGAAATTCCTAATCTCGACTCGAATCATGAGCCCATCAAAAAGTAAAGTAATCTTTCCGAGTCGGTGTGCCTACTTTAAAAAAAATTAAAGTTGTAAGATTTGTTGCTTTGTTGTATTATTGGGACTCCACCAAGATCTGTGCCAGGTAGGGCCTTGGGCAAGGGCCTGGCAACCCTTGTTGGCCGCAATAAAAAGAAAGTAAAGAAGGAAAATAGAATAAAAGGGAAAAAAGAAAAGAATAAATAAATAATTCAAAAATTATTTAAATATTTGAAAATTATCCACGTCAGCGCCGATCGTGTCACATAGAACAGCCAGCGTTTTTGTCGGTGATTTCCAACTAATATTAGCTGGAATAACTCAATTGGCAAAGCATGAAAAGGTCTAATTTAGGAGTCAATTAACAGAATTAAAATTTTTAAGAATCGATTAGCAAAAGTGCAACAGGTTTACCACTTCTTTAGTAATTTTTTTCTATTTACTATGTAGAATTTAGTCAATTGACTTAAATAATATATTTAGTAAAAGTGCTGTGGAAAGAGCACCACCCTATTTTGTGTAGGTAATAAATAATGCAAAAAATATTTAAATAATTCAAAAAATATTTATTCACGTTCCATTATTATATAAAACTTTATCCCGATGCATGTGGAAATAACCCTCATTGGGTAGGTTTGACGTTCCTTTGATCATCTTTAATTTCTTTGTCTTCTCATAATTGAAGTGCGCCTTCACCCCGCTACGCGATATTTGCCCATTCTAGGAAGATTGGAAAAAGATAGCCGCTACATTTTGGGTCACGGAATTGACAGCATTTTCCCGATTTTTTTTTCTCTTATAGTTTCGAAGATTCGGTACTTGTACTTTGCAAAAGATATGGTGTCAAACCACATTTTTAGATATATTGAACATGGGATTAGAGATAATTAGGGAAACTCGAGTGGAAGGAATTGAAGTACCAACTATTAGAGATAATTAGGGATTAGAGATATTTTTGATGATTCTATTATTTATCCATATCTCTCGCAATTGCATATAAATTGCACACATACGTTTGATAAAGGGTTAGTCTTTTGTCCTTTAGTGCCGTCACCATCTCCTTCGAAAAGATAACCTAGGTATTTTTTTCTAGGATTTTGTGTGGTGACAAATGGCAAGCTTGCAATAGTGAGGATTTGGAAGCATCTTCCCTTCCCTGGTGGCTTTGCTCGTCGGCATCGTCATCCTCGCCGCTGTGTACCCCATGCGCTATGGCGAGAAGCAGCCATCGATCTTGTCGGGAGAGATAGAGAGTAGCTCCTCTTGAACCCGTCTCACACGCCCCTATACTAGGAGGGATAGCGCGAGTACATTTTGGGCCAACTGGCTTTCGGGAAGCTCAAGTGGAAGGATTTGAAGTACCAACTCTAAAAAATAGTAAGGGATTTTTTTAGGATAATATCTTTTGTTAGAGATATTTTGATAATCTTGTCTGTATATTTCAAGTATTACACGCAATTGCACTCCCATGGTTGTATATCATAATTGAGTTAACAGACATTTTTTGAACATTTAAATAAGGACTCTAGAAAGTAGGGATCTTCTTTGATGAACATCAAACACTTTCCATTGTTCAAATCGAATCTTTTTTTAGTATGTTACTATAAAACACAATTTCAAAATCTACGTAATAACCCTTTATCAAGCGAATTGATAGCATTTATTGACGAAATCGAACCAAATAGGTACCAAAGGTAAAGATGTCAAACATGAGCACGGGAAATGGTGAAGTTGCCCAATTGGGTGATCTTTTTGGGTGCATTGAAGTGATGTGTCCGCTTGACTTTTGGATGATAGTGAATAGGATTATAATCCGACAATTGAATTCTATTGGGCACCATTGCTGGTGGAATCGAATTATGACAATCTGGCAAACCATCGGGTAGCCGACCAAATCGTTCGAGTAAAGGCCATTGGAAAGCATGCAAGGCATTTGTCCGTCATGGACATCCTTGTCTTCGATTCCTATCTTTGGTGGAGGCAAGGACCCAAGATCAACGGTTCGTTAGTATATACATGTTGAGCTTATCCAGTATAGTAATTTTCCCAAAGTATCTGCATTTCATGCATCTTGTAAGTTCTAAATTTTGCAATTTGACCTCCAATTATCTAGTTGCTACTTTATGGAGGGAGAGAGAGGCAACTCTTTAGTTCATTCTCTATTTTAGTTTACTCGTTATAATGGTCAATGACACCTTAAGTATTAAACTTTTGCTTAACATTTAATACCGTCACTAGTTCCTAAAATGGGCTTAACATGGGCTTTTGATTAAGCATAATGCCAACTCCATGGTGATTAATTCTCCCATGGTATCAAAGTACAAAGCCATTGTAAGTTTCTCAATTTAAGGGTAGTTGAAGAATTACATTGAACAAACTATAAGGAATAAAAGATACACTTTTAGAGACCATATAAGCGTTTGCACATTCGACCAAAGTTTAAGGATCATTGTATCATTTTCCCTAATATAGAAAAAGGCTCCAAGGACACATTTTATGCACTATAAAGGAACGAATGACACACTTTGAGAGAGAGAGAGAGAGAGAGAGAGAGAGAGAGAGAGAGAGAGAGAGAGAGAGGTTAAAAAATTAGAAGCTTGGACCTTGGCAACTTACAGGGGAAGGGCTGCCATCTGTACTTGAGATACTCTTACTACTCTTTATCAGGCCTCCCGTGCTTGATGCAGTCATTATGTGGAATTATGTAGGGACAGCTTGAGGAGTCATAGAGATGGTATGAGCATCATACACCCATTTTCCTCGGAAGAAATCGCAGCCTCCAGCAAGTAATTTTCTTGCACTGAAGTTGGTGGCGGTGAGACTGTGGTTAGTGTCACTCGGGAAATGTTCTGCTTTTGCATGGTAAAGAAAAAAACAGAGGAAAATGGCTCTGAACAGGAAAGCCATTCTGGATTTTTTTTGAAAAACAACCCTCGATCTGTTCAAGGAAAATGGTCTAGGAATGTCGAGAAAAGTTTGGCCTCAAACAAGTGCCTATATAAGGCATGTGTGTGTGTCTGTGTTTGCTGGAGTGTTTTTACATGGTACGTGCGACATGAGGATTAGTATTAGTAGTAATGTCCGATGAAAGGAATGATTTTTTTTTCCCTTCTTGAAATCTTTGGATGGACTCCTTTCAATATTAGGCATGTGGGTTCGGATCCCATCCCTTGTTTTTGGAAAACAACATCGGTAATCATGATAGTCTTGAATCTAAAATAACAAAGACACTTCCCCACTAAGGAAAGAGATCCAGAGCGCAGATGGTAACATTTGTATTCCAGAAATAATAGATTTTTCTATTTCTATTTCGTAGACGAGTTTCTGAGCAAAAATATGTGTTTAATAACGATACAAAATTTCTATTTCCAAAATAGAAATTCGTTTGATAATGACACAAAATTTCTCACTTCCGGGCAGCTGGCGAAGGACAGCAGGTGGCGGTGAGGGGCGGAGGACGGTGGCCGACGGTGGGAGGCGACCAACCAGCGGTGGCGAATGACGACGGTTGGCGGCAGGAGGCGATCGGCGCCAGGCGGCGGCGGCGGAGGGCAGCTGGCATCGGGCGGTGGAGCACAACGGCTGGTGGTGGAGGACGCCGGTCGGTGGTGGGTGGTTGCCAGCAAGAGGCGACCGATGGAGGAGGGCGGTCAGCGTCGGGAGGTGGAGCACAGCGGCCGGCTACGGAGGATGACGGCTAGTGGCATCCGATGTCGGGCAGCGAAGGACGGTGGTCAGCAGCAAGAGGCGGCAAGCGGGCGGGAGGCTGTCGATGTTGGGCGGCAGAGGATGGTGGTCGACGGCAAGAGGTGGCCGGCGGGCGTTGGCCAACGGCAGGAGCTGGCCGGCAGGTGGTGGTGAAGGATAGCAGGAGGCGACAGTGGGCGAGTTGCGGCCGACGTTGGGCAGTGGCGAACAACAGAGGATGACGGTGAGAGGAGGCGGTCGGCGAAGGACACTGTCGATAGGCGGTTGATGGCGAGAGGCGGCCGGCGGCAATAGCGAGTGGCAAGGGGGTGGCCGGCTAATAGCGAGAGCGAGCGATAAGAAGAGTTTTTATTTTTCATTTCTGTTCCAGAAATAGAAAAGTAATTTTTTTTTACTTCTGATTTCTGTTCCAAACCTATTTCTAGAATAAAAATTTGTTCCAAAAATAGAAAAATGAAATTGCGTTACCAAACAGATTTCTGTTCCAAATCTGTTCCCAGGAACTGAAATATAGAAAAACAGAAAAATAGAAATGTTTCAATGCACGCCCCTAGTAATCAAGAAATGCTACATTGAAGTTCTTTTACCAGGTTGATAATTGTAGTAGTATCTTTCTTTCTTCTTTTTCCGTTTTATCTTTTTTCCATTTTCCTGCATTCTAAGTAACCTTTTTGAAATGACATCAGATGATGCTAGTAAAGTAATTCGGACAATAACGTCAGAGACAACTTCGCTTGTCCCAATTGAGACACCACCTGATCTCCTCTTGCACACATCTCTTTTTGGAATTGATTGCCAATAAAATCTCCGCACCCGAAGATTTTGCATCAACGACAAGAACTACAGAAACTCGATACTTGTCCTGACTAATGAGTGAAGAATTTTGCATCAAAAACAAAAAGTACAGAAGTTTCAGTCCAGTTCTGAGTGAAGAGACTTGGGGTGATGGTTCGAGGAAGCCCAAGTGCAACTGCTCCGTAAAATTGATACATGTCAACGCCTTTGTCCGCTTCTCTGTGATTTTTTCCATCCAAAATATCGTTATTATAGATTGGACCCGAAGATATATGATTGGACTTACCTCCAAATTCATGTCAAGGAATTCTGAGAAATGAAAAAAATCAATGTCCTAATGCAAAGCAACCATAAAAGGGAGAAAAACCATATCAGAAAAGGTTGGCTTTCTTCGGAATTTTCGCTTACAGGCACATGGACTCCTATGTAGTACAATGTAATATTGTAAGTTTCTCAATTCAAGGGCATATTCTGTTTTGCATCTTGGGGCAATCTTCAGCCCCCCGAACCAATACACATATACACGTGACGTTAGAAACCTTTTATTGTTGCAGTTACAAATTCATCGATCATGTAAAGACTAAAGAGAATGCCCTAGGCCTTGAAACAATTGAGTTTCAATCTAAAAACCTCATTAAGAAAAAATTACTAACAGTTCCGTTGACCGCGATACTGAGCTTCAGCTGAATATAGCCGTGTACAGGAGCTCGTTCCATGTGTCGGGCAACCCCGGGAGGCACCAGTGGCTGCAATCCATGGTGCCGCTGTGGTCGCCACTGTAATACGTCGGGTGCCCGTCCTTCCGGTACTCTGAGAGGGTTGTGATGTCGAGCAGATAGACAGGCTTCTTGATCCTACTCAGGACTTTGTTTACGACGACCCAAGACAATGGAAGCCCCGCGGGGTACTTGTAGTCAAAGTACGGCTGTGTTTGGCCGGAGCAAGACTTTGACGGTGCATTCCAATCCTTCCCTCTGATAGCCCAGAAAAAAGCAAAACAGGCCACAGAAATGAGGAAATTAGCATAGATATTGTCTCAATGTGCAAAAAGTTGTTCGAGGCAATGACCAGCTCAGAGACATAACACCAATTCGGACATAACAAAGAGGATGGTACTGTGCTTACTCATAGTGGGTTGGAGAAATTCCTTGGAAGAAGACCTTGGTTCTTGAAGGATCGACATTACGGTTCACCCATCGAGCCCATGTGGTCATTCCTTTATAAAAGGCCACCAGTCGGTTCATGTCCTTGTACAGCTTGTTGCCTTCTTGCATATAATCCCACCTGCATTTTCATGTACCCAAAAATTAGTCACACACACAAGCTACATAAATGATATCCTACTGTGTAATTCGGCGAATACCAACACCATATGGACATGAAAGCTGTCTCTTAATGCACAGAACTAGGAACCATGACCGTGTCGGTCACTCGCATCATTGGAAAATGGGAAACTCAGCTCGATAAATCACAATCTATCAGGACCGTAACAGGCATTGCAGAAATAGTGAATCTGAATATAACAGAAGCTCAGAAATAGTGTGATTTAGGGGATTCTTTTGTCAAAGAATTTGAGTCAAAACCAAGATGAATCTCACGGCTGAGTTCTCCCGGTGTGAGTCCACCAGTGCCAGGAGTTGAAGACCAACATGTCCATGCCTCGCCACGCATTGCCACCGTTGATCGAGTCGAGCTTCAGCACTCGTCCCGCTGGCTCTTGCACCAGATCCACCAGGTATTGCGTCCGGTACAGCAATATTTTCACATTGTAGTCCTGTTCACAACATATAATTTCCATTAAATACATTATCGCATACGATATGATCTGCCGATTCAATAAGGTAAGGTACATTATATCTTTTTTTCCAGTCTCTTCAATCAGAGATACATTACTCCTGAGAGTATGCAAATTGCACTTCACCGCAGTGAAAATGACGTAGGCAGTGAGATGATTAATTCAGCAGAAAGGGGCCAAAAGAAACGGAAAAAGAAAGCGAAAGTTTGACTAGAAGTTTGAACGGCGGGATTTTCCAAAAAAAAAACCTTTCACTAATTCAAAAGGAGATCTAACTGTGGCCCCATTTAACTTTTGATTAATTGGGATTGATTTTTTTTTACTAATTAAGTGTGGGTCCATCTAATTAGGATTATGTAAAGTGGTATTATCCTTACTATCATCCCTTTATACCCGCCTTTAATTGGTGGCCGTAAATTGTTGCACATGGAATCACTGGCACACGAGGAGCAAAAGCGCGATTGAAAAGAGAACCAAAAGTGGGTGTATGAAGACAGGTCAATAATCTACGCTATCCATGTCGAGGGCATTTCAATTGACCATAATTTGGCGAATTGGACCAAGCTACTCCCTAAATTTTCCAAATAAAAAGAGAATGAAAAGCGGAATAGCATAAAGAAAGATCGATCATCTATTTTCCATGTTGATAAAGATAATAAGGGAAAAGTAGACACCACCCGCCTGGGTGGCGCTGCTGGAGAGGGCACTCTTCCTCTCGCAAAAGGTTAAGTGTTCGAATTCCGGGCGCCGCAGGGTGACTTAACAGGTGCACGTGTGTGGTGGCTAGCACGTGTCGCCCCCAAGGTTTACCTCCCGGCTGTCGGCCGTGCGGGGGTTCCCGGGTTATCAAAAAAAAAAAAAGGGAAAAGTAGACAAAGCTACTCCATGAATTTTTCGAATAAGTGAATAATAAAGCCGCTTTATGACCGAAAAATGAGAATAATAAAGTCGTCGAAGATATTACTTTGAAACAAATACCAGCAATCAAAAAAGAGAAAAAAGAATTTGGGAAGTGCTGAAGAGTGCTTGAATTTCACAGCATTAATTAATCTTTTTAAATTTTGCTGTGGTTATTCGTCCTAATTCTTCTGGACCAAAGAACGTGCGGTCAATAGCCATTTACCAGTCACTCACGCCCTCTCGCTCTCCTGATGAAATCCCGGCCGTACAAACAAAATATCTGATGAATGCCCGTGAATACGTCCAGTGCGCGAATTGATTATTTGGCCACAGGACATTAATTCATAAAAAGAAAAAGGTAATATAGTAAAAGAATATTTTAGAAGTATGTCTAAAATTAAATTCTTGCATGTGCGGATCTGACATCCTCGTCCACACGGTCCTAACATGATGATGTTGGTTTTCACTACTAAACCAAAGTGAAGACAGCTTACTGGGGTGGGTTTATCTGAGGAACTTTAGACAATTTCTACTTTACATTATGTATTTCCATGTTGGTTTCCACTACTAAACCAAGTGAAGACAGCTTACTGGGGTGGGTTTATCTGATAGACTTTAAACAATTTTTACTTTATGTTATGTATTTTATTGGAACTGTATATATATATATATATTCATGGGAAAATATATTTATGGAAACGACAATAATGGGATGCTTCCAAAGTGGGAGGAATGGAAATTCCCAAAGTTCAGGAAATCGAGAGCAGAGACCTTTTGGCAAGGTGGAAAAACACACGACATGGGTCAATGGAGGTAATGACATTCCTGTCTTTGTGTTTTCAAATTGGTAAATTGATGCTTAAAGAATCTATAAAAAAATCATTCCCATCTGAATCAGAAACACTAATGATGATTTAACAGACAACTGGAGATAAAAAGACCTGACAAAAGAACCGGCAGAGTGAGAAACAAAAGCGAGAGAGCACCACTAATCACGCTCCTTTTTCAATGCTCATGCTCCAAAAATCACACACACTTGGTCGAGATCTTCATGTCTCTACCGAGTCCAATGGTTGAAACAGTACAAAACTGATGAATAATGTTTTCAAACCAAGAAAGCAGCAGAGAAGGAGAGGGAGAGAGAGGGGGGGGGGGGGGGGGGGGTGGAAGCAAGAACCTACCCAAGAACTGAACCTGAAGAAACAGGAACTGGTTTCACTCGAATTTTGAAATAACACAACTTTGCCTCCTCAAAAGGCATGTGGAAAAAAACGACAACACATGCATGCACCATGAGAAGCAATGATTCTAGCTGGATTCCACAAAGGGGTTAAAGAAAAGAAAGAAGGAAAAGCCAGAGTGGCCTGTCTTTCTTTCTGAGCCAAGCCAGTGACGATTTGAATTGATGAAGAGTGAAGACGGTGGGTTTGTATTTGGGGACTTACCAGAAATGTGAGCGAAGCAAGGCCTTCTGCCCTGATGAGTGAAGTCCTGGCGTTGGGCATTTGGGCATGAATCATACAAGACAGGGACTGCCAAATGTTCAAGCTCAGCGAGTCGCCCACAAACATTATCCTCTTCCCCCTCCATCTATTCAAGAAATTCCCCGCACTGAACCTGCACGACAATAATCGCATTTATATGTGCATTAACACCCTCATTTCTCTTCATTAATAATAAAGAAAAGGCGCAGAGGACACATTTTTGTGCACTATAAGGAACGAAGGACACATTTTTGTGCAGGAGGGAGAGAGAGGTTAAAATTAAAAGCTTGGACCTTGGCAAGTTACACGAGAAGGGTTGCCATCTATACTTGAGGTACTGCTTATCAGGCCTCCCGTACTTGATGCAGTCAAATTGTGGATCTATGAAGGGACAGCTTGAGGAGTCATAGAGAGGGTATGAAGCATCGTATACCCACTTTCCTCGGAAGAAATTGCAGCCTCCGGCAAGTAATTTCCTTGCACCGAAGTTGGTGGAGATGAGACTCTGGTTAGTGAGACTTGGGAAGCTTTCTGCTTTTGTATGATAGAGGAAGAAACAGAGGAAGATGGCTCTGAACAGAAAAGCCATCTTGGGTTTTTGAAAAAATCCCTTGATCTGTGCAAAGGAAAATGACTAGGAGTGAGGAGAAAAGTTGGTCTGAAATAAAGTGCTTATATAAGGCATGTGTGCGTGGGCGGGGGGGAGAGGAGGGGAGCGGCGGAGGTGCTTTCACATGGTATGTGTCACAGGAGGACTCGATCTAGCAGTAATATCCTATAAAGTGAATGAGGTTTCCCTTTTCTTCTTGAAATCTTAAAATGAATCCTTTCAACATTAGGCTTGCGGGGTTGGATCCAATCCTATGTTTTTGAGAAAAAAAAAATCGGGAATCATGATGGTCCTGATTCTAAAATAATGCAGACATCTATCCACTGGACAGAGATATCGTATTCAAGAAATGCTGCATTTAAAGTTCTTTTACCCGGTTGATGGTTCAAATGTTATTTTTCATTTCTGTTTTGTTTTTTTCTCTTTTCTTGTGGGCTGAAGAGCTTTGTGAAATGACATCAGATGCAGCATTTAAAGTTCTTTTGCCCTTGTGCTCTGAATTTGGCAAATTCACCATATTGTCAAAGACACCTTCCATTGTCCCAATTGAGGCACCATCCGATGTCCTCTTGCTTCCAGCTCTCTCTGAATTTTTAGCAGCCTCTGGTGGAACAAGAGAATTTTTTATTTTTTTTGTAAGGTATAATTTTTTTTTTGCACAAATCAGAAACAACAAAAATAAAAGAGTTGAGATTCATGATTGCCTCCCCTTTTCTTGTTGCAGCTTTGTGAAATTTACAAAGCCAATATATATATTCTCTTAGAGCAGATCATTTTCTGCAAGCTGAAGCTAACCTTTTGCACAGCACTTGGTTCGGAATCTTTGCTTCAGAGAATAGAAACAATGATTGGGCTTGAGTTCTAGCAACTCTGGAATTAATTAATGGCAACTGTCAATGTGCCTAATATCGATTAATTTAGTTAAAATGCATCTGAGCTTGAGTGGTTGGATAAGCTCAAGGCGTACGTGGCGAAACTCTTATTTTTCAAGCATGGCACCATCTATCTGGAAATGAGAATTTTTGACAGGCGATTAGGATGATTAAACATTCCTGTAACTTTCAGAAAAGCTGACAAACCACTAAAAACGAAAGAGCCACAAGAAGAGACTGCCAGAAGATAAGGTAATGTTGGCGATTTGTACTAGCGTTTAAAAAGATATAATTAATTATCCTCCATCTCTTTCAATCTTCATGAGAACTCCATAGCATATCAATATCAGATTAGTTATGTGTGCCTGACTAGGAGGAGGAAGGAGAGGCGGCTAAAGCCACTTGGGGCCTTGAATGCCCAGTGGTGTCCCTGCCACCAATCACGATGCTGCCATATTCCATTCGCCTTCCATGTCAAAATGTACCCCCACATGTAATCATCCTTCATTATCCTCTCATTGATGAATACTCAAACCAATAAATGCTCCTTGTCCTTGTGTGCAAATGAAGTCAAATACTACTGCTTTACTTAACTTATACCATCTTCTTGCCCAATCTGTTCCATTGGGTCTTTCATTATGTTCATTATTTCTGTTTGCTGCTGTTTTTGTTCAGTGTTTCTTTTGTTTTGTCTTGGGATACAGAGAGGATATACAGCATCAATCTCGATGCCACCTGAAGTCAAGAAAAGCAGCAACTTTTGTTTATTTGATTTCCGGTCAACAGGTCCACTCATTACAATCGCAAATTCCGGAACAATCAACACACCCCTCTTGCTACGTATGCTCTGTATTGTGTGAGCGTGACAGCAGCCTGTTTCTATCACCAACTTCCAGCTCTTCACGATGCTAAATTCAACACGAGGTGCGCAGACAAACAGAGCGTTTCGTCTCATCAGTGCTGTTCGATTATGATACGGGATGGGGCTGTGAACGACGAAGAGTCTATCAGGTACACGTCGTGAAGATGGTAGGCGGCATCAATGCATCATTGCTCGAGCAGTGACCCCTCCATAACCCCTTTCCGTTGTTTGATAAGTTTGCGTGAACGACTTGGAGAAGCAAGACCTTGGTTCGAGAACTAATCCAACCAGTCCCAAAAGTCTTCACCCACGAGGACATGGAAAAGGAAGACCCCAACCCCATATATGGGCTAAAAGCTTTCTTGTAGGGTCACGGAAATAGCTGTCAACCACTGAGCCAGTAGCCAATTGCTTTCTTTTGTTGTTTCCTTCTTTAAAGAGTGGAAATCACTTCCCTTTGAATAATCTTGGCGATTATGGCAGAGCCTCTTGTTTGAATGATTAATACAATGTGAAGCCGTTGAATTATCTAGCCCATTCATAACAAATGATTAAATGGTTTCCAACTAAGTAACGAGATGATATCTAATGTCGTATACATAAATTTGAATCGATATAGATAACTATGTCCATCAATCACGAGCCGCGTTAAGTTAAATGAAAAGCACTAATCATATTTCTTTTCTTGTTTCGCTTTTTCCTCTTTGTTGAATTTCTTACTTAAGTTTTCATACTGGTTCTTTCCTGGCAAAATTACTATATTCTAATCTAAATATACAAAATTCAACTACAAGAATTTTACGGAAGGTCGTTGATTGCAAATAAAATTTCAGCACCCAAAGGTTTTGCATCAAAAACAAAAATCACAGAAAGTCCAGACTAATGAGTGAAGAAATTATTGCGTCAAAGATTAAAAAAAAAAGTACAGAACTGTCAGTCTAGTCCTGAATGAAGAAACTAGGGTGATGGTTGCAGGAAGCCCACCATAAAATTGAGAAGTCAATGCAATTTGTCAGCTTCTCTTCGGTTTTTAAATCCAAATTATATGTACTATATATTGGACCTTAATGAGGGAATAAAAAAAAGAAATTATATTTTAAAACAATCTGCCCACAGTACAACGATATATATTATATACACCAATTCTGGCTTGCATCTTGGTTTATTGTAGGCCCAAAGTAGAGACAAGGGAGAGTTAGGTGCCTCTTCTTTATTCCATATGCCCATCCCATATTCTCCTATATAGTATGCATCAATGCAATTTCGTCCTTCATTTTCCACCGGGAAAAGTTTCACCTGAGAAATGTGAATCGCACATCAATATTCACACACCCATAGCGTCTCATCTGCAAGAAACAATGAATGGTCATACGGACAAGGATTACATATGATATTAGAGGTTATCTCCACATATGAAGTGCGCAGTGTGAAGGCAACTTCCTCTTTCTCCTTTTTATTCTTTTATCGGTTGATAGTGTTAGAACAATACAATTATATGATAGTGTTTCATGTTATCCTTTTAGAACTACTTGTTGAATATTGGTATAGTAACCCAAAAGACTAGGATAGTTTGCACTGAATATTTATAAACCCTAATGCACTATTTCAAAAGGGTTAACTCTTAGAATGACAAAACTATTGTTAATAATGCCATATAAGACTCTTTTGTATTCACATGTTCTGCTGCCCAAGACTTACAAAATTAACTTTTATGAATCAATATATTCACTATTTGGCGAGGTAAAATTTGACTGCTTTAAATAGATGATAAATAAATCTCTTCAAAATGAATAGCTGAGATGTGCTTACTTTATTTTTTTCAGTTTTCCTTTTCGTTTGCTTCTTTATTTTCCCCTTCCTCCATTCTTCTTCTTCTTCTTCTTCTTCTTCTTCTTCTTCTTCTCTAAGCAAGTACTATTCCACTGCCCTTTTCCATCACGTTGTCGCTCTTGTGAACCTCTAACTCACCATCATCACTCTCTTTCTCTCACACACATAATAGACTCACCGACGTCAACGAGACTCACTAACCTCGGATTGAAGTCATTAAAGCTTATTTCCACCCTCGACAACCTTTCCCAGAGAGTAGAAAAAGTTATTTTCAAAGAGACAAATCATCGATGACTTGATTGAGGACATTTAGAATGGCATTACCGTCGAGGCAAATTATGTGATTCTAATTGCTCTATCCCCAAATCATCAATGCCACTTAAGTTTTATCGCAACCATTTCTAAATTTTTACTGGCGCTGAAGATATACAGAGCCATAATTTCATTAATGCCAGATCCCATCTCTTGTTCCAAACAAGGGGACAAGTATAGCGGGCACCAATTGAAAGCATCGCGCACTCCTCACTAATTAACTGGTAAGCAGGATTATTAGCTTGTAATCAGGACTGAACCAAGAAGTCAGATCAAGCGGCTTGTATTGAGACAGGTGGCCGACAGGATGTGGTTGATGTTGCTCAGCTGGGAGAGGTCCTCCATGTGCGGTCAGCTCCACCATATCCTCCCTCTCCTTCAGGATCACCCCACAGTTACATACTTTTAGCAGAAGTAATTGTTGTGATCTTGAGCAAGACCTTAAAAACGCTTCATCCTATGTATTGCTTGAACCTCGGAATCCCTAAGATGTAAAGCATCTAGAGGGTAATTCCACCTTCAAGGGAAGATAAAGATTTGGGAGAAAATTAAGGGTGCGAAACTTGCAAGTACCGGCACTTTCAAATAAAGATAGCATCCATGAAGCCCACCGTCCCTACATGTCAAATGGACAGGCCGCAAAGGTCCTCGTAGATGGAGACACCCCTATGTGGATCGCCCCACGGTTTCATACTTTTAGTAGAAGTAATTGTTAATCTTTATGATTAAGTCAACAAAGTAAACTTCATAAAAGAGTAAAACATGGGTTTTAAAAATACTAGATTAAGTTCTGTTAATATTGCCATTGATTGAATCTACCATTTCGAAAGACACCCAAAATCATATGATTTCTCGAATTTTTTTTTAAAGGAGATGAACTTCAAGACATAATATGTTTAGCTCTAGTTACACGACGATTAGTTGTCACGAAATTGATCAAAACTCGACAAAGCAAGTCGTCGCATAAGAAAATTTACTGACGATTCAGACTATTAACTAGAAGACATTTTGCAAACGGAATCGTGAAGGCTACGTTCAAGAATATGTCCGAAGCCGAATGGCCACAAGAAGTCGCTGTTTTCCTCACCAATAATGCTGCAGGATGAGTTACAAAATTAAGGTCAAGTTCAACGAGGACAGATACAATAAATAGTTCAGAGGATTATCACTCGCCATTAAGATTTTCGTATCACATGTTTGTGCATCCATGTCTATTTTAGTAAGCAGCCGTCCTTGAACAATGCCCCATGAAAAATAATGTATAGATCGATCTATCGACTCGTTACAGCGATGGAAATATATTCCGTTATCGGTGTCCCCAACATTGGAATTTGACAAATCCGTATAATATTCATGCTTACGAAGACTATTAGTCAAATGACAATAAGGGTCGATTCTTTGTTCACTTCGCGGATTTGTATCGTTGCTAACAGGATCAGAATGCAAAATACTCTCTATCTCCACGCGAGCTGACGTAAAAGGAGGTGCTTCCATTGCATGGCTGTTGTTGAAACCCTAATCTTCTTTTTCTTCTCCTCTTTTTGGTGAGACCCTTAACTTTCTTTCCCTTTAAGAGAGTTACTATCAATGTCGCCTTACATCACATGATTCCTTGCATTAAGATAGGTAAGGCGACCCCAGATTTCGACCCTTCATGTTTAGTGCACCCATATGATGCGAGTGCTCACGACATTCATAACCAAGACATATGGTACTTATCTGCAATGAGAAATGTATAAATACTTTTCGTTATTTCATGTTGGTTTGTGCGCACTCCAGCTATGTCTTTTGTCATTGGAATCAACCACATGTTTCTTTAGCATCCAAACAAATGCTCTTTTTTCAGAGGTCGTTTGATTGATCTCGGAAATTTCTCACTTTTGGAGAGATCATTTGTTTGATTTATCTAGTGAAGGTCAAAATGTATGTGGAGTAGGGTTTTCCACACGTCCACGAGGAAAAAGAAGTAGTCGGTCCCGGTCTCGAATTTGCCCCACTCGCACATGTGACGCGACCCATTGGCACCTACGTAGCTTCAACGTGATAGTTCAATAATTTGCATAGGGGAGAGCAAAGAGATTTAGATGCCTATCTATAGAGGGCAACCTTCATCTAGTGACTAACTTTATACTAGGTGGCGAAATTCCACGAAAGAACCAACTACCTGCAAGCTAATTTGACAGTCAACATGCCACGTCGAGGCTAACGTGGCATCTCGCAACTACCATTTGGGGGAAAAAAAAAGAACAAAGAAAGGCAAAGGCCAGCAACAAATCCCCATCAGGGAAGCCTCCCTAGCCACTAATACATCAACACGAATCTTCTCCATGATTGCTCGACATCTAGTGCAAAGCCCACTTTTGAAATGCAGTTATTAACGTGATGATAATTGTTGGGTAATACATAATTAGTTGGTAATGAGCTAATGAGTGCACTTTTTCTCTATCCATCGCGACGATTTTGCCACCATGTGGCTTTGCTTAGCAACCAAACAAAACCAACTCTATAACGAGTCACCGTCGGCCGACTTGAGACTATGTGGACCATCCGTGCATGATGTACATGGACCCCAGAAAACATTGAAAGTTTTGCCCTAGAAACTCAAGAGTTGCTTGTTAACTCAGGCACTCGCTCTCTATATTCTATTGTCTTAACGTAATCTCCTTCAAATTAATCAGTACATGTAGCTTTGTCCCCATTCCTAAAGTCTCAATCATATGCATAGGGTGGCAGCCACTCGTGATGTGCATGATTGGGTGTGTTTACCTTACTCCGTCGCTATGAAAGGAAAAAGCCATTCATGGATTAGGTAGTCTAAATTGATTATGGATTAGCTGGGGAATTTTGTACATGCGAGCTACCCCGCAACTCGAGGCAATGTGGCTAGAACTATTGAAATTGAGCAGTTCTTAATCTTAAAAATCTGGTGATTGCACGATTTCCGTACCCAATAACACTTTTAAAATAGAGAGTGCTGCCCATTTGCCTTTGAAATTTGGAGGACATACAATATCCAATACGTGTAACGACATGGCGCGCACATGGCGTGCCTGAAATTCATCAAGTAAAGCATATAGTCATGGAGGCAATGTCTACAAGTATTTACTTTTAGCGCTCAATTGGTCATCTCGTAGCTAGATAGCATAGCCAGATTCTATGTAGCTTGCGCTATATAGATCGTGGTAGTCACAGCATATGTGATTAATGACGCCAATTTCGTAGCTTTATCTCATCGCTCTGAATTTAAGAAGGAATCCTTCAGCCTATGCTCTATGGAGCGTTGACTTCTGAGGCTTATCCTAACCTGATGTGGTACTGAAGTTGTGGAGCCTCTACTTTTAATTTGTACCAATCATGAATGGTTTCTCCCCCACGAAAACCAAAAAATAAAAAAAAAAGTTACGAGCTTTTAAAAGCTTTATCGGGGAGCGAATTTTAGGGAAGGAGAGGGAAGTACTAACTAGAGTGTGATAGACCTAATAAATCTTTGCAAAATTTGACATGCTAATTAAATGATGGGTTGGGTTAGACAATGCATCGTGTTATATATAGTAATGACTCGATCAACAATGATGTAAGTCGCTCCAATTGTCTTGTAAAGAATACTTAATTTCAATCAAGCTCTACAAGTATGAATATTACTTAGTTTAGCAATGTGCTTTCTAGGCATTTGATTCAAGATGCATGGTCACAGCTTAGGATTTTCCACTCCTAAACTTGTAGTTTTACAAAGAATGTAATTAGATTCATAATTTGATTGACTCTGGCTCAAAAATCACATGAGAGTTAGACTGTTAAATGAATACCCGTGTGTATTTTCCTATATAAGGCCTTTATTCAAAGCATGAATTCATTCACACCATGCACTACAAAAAAACGATTTTTTTCCGACAAAATTTCCAACGAAAAATTCTGGAAAATTCGTTGGAAAAAGAATTTCCAACGAATTTTCCAACGAAAAAAAATTCGTTGGTAATTCGTCGTCGGAAAATTTTCCAACGAAAAATTTGAATTTTCGTTGGAAATTTGCGACGAATTTTTTTTCGTTGGAAAACTCGTGGCTAAATTCGTTGGAAACGAACTTTTTTTTCCGACGAATTTTTTTTCGTTGGAAACTACAATTTTTTTTTGTCGAAAAATCGTGGAAATTTTTTTCCATCGAAAAAATTTTTTTTGGTCGAAAATTTTTTTTTTTGGTCGAAATTTTTTTTTTTGGGCGAAAAATAGCCCTCGCCGACGACGAGGCTTGCCCTCATGGCCGGCGAGGCTGTTGCGCCTCTCCAGAACAAGAAGATGAAGAAGAAGCAGCAGCAGCAGCAGGGGCGGGAGCAGGGGTCGCCGCCCGTCGTCGTCTCCTAGCCTCGCCGGCGACGAGGCTTGGTGGCGTCGGGGGCGTCGGAGGTTGGAGTCCATGGCCCCGGAGCCGGAGCCGGAGCCGGAGGGGGGGCGGCGGGGGAGGAGGCGGAGGGGGAGGCGGAGAGGGAGAAGGACAGAGAGGGCGCAGGCGAAGGAGAGAGGGTGAAGGCGAAGGAGAGAGAGAGAGAGAGAGAGAATGGATGTTCAAATTGAGCGCGAAAATATTTGATTTTTTTTGTAATTCGTTGGAAAATTCGTTGGAAATTTTCAACGAATTTTCCAACGAAAATTGTACACACTGAATTAATTTCCCGGAAAATTGAAATTCGTTGGAAAATTCGTTGGAAATTTCCAACGAATTTTCCAACGAAAATTGTACACATTGAATTAATTTCCCGAAAAATTGAAATTCGTTGGAAAATTCGTTGGAAATTTCCAACGAATTTTCCAATGAAAAATGTGCACTCTGAAGTAATTTCCCGGAAATTTGAAATTCGTTGGAAAATTCGTTGGAAATTTCCAACGAATTTTGCGACAAATTTTTTTTCGTTGGAAATTTCCAACGAATTTTGCGACGAAAATTTTTTCGTTGGAAATTTCCAACGAATTTTGATTTTCGTTGGAAAATTTGTCGCAAATTTGCAACGAAAATTTTTTCGTCGGAAATTTTCGTGGCAAAAATCAAGTTTTTTTGTAGTGATGTATTCCACTTCAGGGGGAACTCAGTAGTAAGGCGACGGGCCTGAGCATTGTGGAAGTCGGCAATGACCTCATAGATAGCTTGACACGATCCGCAACGTCTATCGAGCAGGATGATGAGGCAGCAAAGTGGAGATGGCATATTCCAAATTTCTCAAACGAGTCTGTGTGAATAGAAGAAAAGAGTGTTTACGAGAGAGAGAGAGAGAGAGAGAGAGAGAGAGAGAGAGAGTAGTGGAGCTACTGCGAAGAGGCCATAAAACATAAAGCAGATGGGTTTGGGCCTCGGCCCATATAGTACAACACCGGCTTGGGCCTTCAGCCCAATGGTTATATATAAATTTTACTGTCTTAGAGCACAGGCGTATCTACAGAAAGGGAAAATCAGGAAAGCGAAAGCACATAGACTTAAAATAGATACACAAGCACAATTCATCCAACTTCACCAAATACTAATCTAAACAATAGGATAAGATGAATCCATTGCGATTCCACATAAGCCTTCTTTGGAATCAATGCCTCTCTCCATTCTTATGTATCCTTCCTCCCCCCGACTCTCTCCCCAAGAGTTCTTCACCGGCCAATACTTAGTGCCATCCGCAGTGGTACCATAGCCGGCCGCCATAACCCCGTGATCTAAATAGGTCCCACAGTCTCCCGTGAAGACGCCGGTGGAGTAGAACTGGAAATCACTCCCTCCGGCATCAATGGACACCGACACCAGTTGATTTGCCACAACCTTTAACAGCGCGGCCTTGCTGTTGGCAGGCACGACTTCGTAGCCCGTGATTTTAGCCACGCGGGAGGCTTCTTTTGCGGTCCTACAAGTTCCGTCGGTCCCGGTGTAGGGATAATTAGCCTTGGCAGTGAGGCCTTTGTTGTTGATGATGAATTGGAAACCGTCCTCCATGAGACCGCCTTCGCAACCTTGGTCCTCGCTATTGACGTCGCAATCTACAAGTTCTTGCTCCGATAGGGAGATTAGCTTGCCGGTTTTTAGCTGGTTGATGCCCTCAGTGGTCGCCACGGTTGAGAATGCCCAACAACTTCCTATTGAACTAATAAAGAGACAGACACAGTCACAGATGCCATAAGAGTCGGGTTATTCTAAGGCTCATTTTGTTTTACAGAAAATGAATGATTTGGAATTTTTTTTTAATAACGGTCGTTTGTTTTGCTTACAAAACTGAAGGAGACAAAATAATTTTCATTATCCACGAAAATTTTTAAACGTAAATTATTGTACATAATGAATACTTTTTTCATTAACTAATTATTTTAAGCGATACAAGTAATCATTTTTTGAGAAATATTTTCTAAATCATTCATATTCCACAAAATAAATAGAAATTTATCCATAAATTTGGAACATACAAACTACATGTACCTCACGATCATTCGATCATGTGCGTTGGACCTAGAACATAAAAGCAATATGCAGGTGACTCCGCACCTAAACGTTAATTCATGCATGATCGAAACATAGATTTTATTTTTCTTACCACATTGTCCTCGGTCCTTGACAGCCGTGACAGCTCCTTTCTTCCTCCAGTCCAGGGTCGCCGGCACCGCGGTCACGTTCTCGTACCTGAACGACGTTGTTCTACCCGTCCTGGTGGTCCTGCTGGCCCTCTTATACCCAGTCCTAGAGGCCTTAAACTCGTCGTTGGTCATGTCGGCAAATGCGTTGGCACTAAGCTTGTAGAGCTAATCGCCGGCCGCGTTGAAGGCGTCTATGAACTCCACGTTGTCCTTAAAGATCTGCAACCGCATCTCCTTCTCGGACGCATCCACATAAACCTTCCCGTACTTAGCCATCCACTGCTCGTGGCTCTCTGCCGCGGACAGCTCTTGTAGCTTGCGCGAGTAAACTCCGCAAGCAAAAAGAGCGAGGGCGAAGAAGAGACTTCGAATCATAGCCGAAGAAGCCATTATGGATTTGATTATGTAATGTTTCGATGATGAACCAAAGATATTCGCTAGGGACTTTATATAGCGGAGCCGAGGGAAGTTGCGCTGACTGAAGTCGGAGTGCCGGGGAGGCTCCGAATGACATCGATGCCTGGAAAACATTAAGTTAAAGGGTTGTGTCCCGTGCAAGGTGGTGCGCTTGCTACGACGACATGGATTTATAGAAGAAGACGATAGAATCTTTGGAATCTACACGTAGGAAGTGAGAATGAGACTTGCGTTTTGAAGCTTGGTGCGTTTGAGAGAGTGGTGTGATTGGCTCGTGCTTGAATGGTCTTTGTGTTTCGATCGTTGCCGTCGCCATAGAAGCAGAGAGAGAGAGAGAGGACAATTGCTGCTGGTAGGCGACTTTCGGATGGTTTGTGTAATGCTGGACGAGTACGTGCAAAGATTGATTCTTGGGTTTTACGTGCGAAGGAGAGTTTTATTGATTCTAAATTGGGATAGTTCGTGAATTTCCGTTGTTGCGTGCTGAAAATCTCGTAGAGAGAATTGTTAATACCGTGGTTTGATTGATTGATGATGTCATTTGACAGTTCTATTGTTTTTTATTTGTCTGTTTTAATCATTGAGAAGTCTCATTTCCACGGAAAAATGGCATAAATAGTTTCTAAATTTTGACCCGATGTAACTTGACTTTTAATTTGTTTGATAGATCTATAAATTGTTTATAAATGTTCAATATAATTTCTAAATTTTTATTCTGTTCAATCTCAACTTTCCATATTAAAGTCAGACCAATCCTTTTGTACTATTAAAAATTTCTTATAATTATACTATTACCCAGCTTTTAGAATATGCTTTTCATTGCAATTCATTTCCTAAATCAGCAAAAAAATCCTATCTTTTATTACTTTTTTTATCTTTATAAATACTTCTGTAATTCTCTTTAAAGGCTACGTTTGGTAGTCGGGAAAAAAATTGGGATAGGATAGATTTTATCATTTCTTGTGTTTGGTATCTGCCCAAGACAGGATAAAGTCGGATAAAAAAGAGATATACCCCAGATAAAATTATTCCATGAGGGAAGTGAAATAAATGTAGATAAGATTTCTAATATTCATAATATAAAAGTTATTTTTCTCAAATAACAAACTTGTTAACTTAATAAAATTAAAATAATATTTTAATATAGATAATATTTGAATTTTAATATAAAAAATTCAAAATAAAAATAAGAATAAATTCGTTTTTATTTATTCTTATTATTATTTATATATTCATTTTTCATTCTATCTTATGATATAAATTTCATATATATAAATACATTTAGTATGTATTTATCACATATTTTAGGTATATTTGTATAGTTTAGTATTTAATAAAATTTTATTAGAGAATGATGAAAGGGGAAAAAAGAAATAAAAAGAAAATAATCAAAAAAAGAGAGGGAAAATAATAAAAAAAAGCAAATAAAAATGAAGTAGGTAAGAATGTGTGAGAAATTTTTATCATCTTCGTTGTACAATTTTCAGGTGCATTAACACTGATATGACGTTCATAACAAATAATGGACATGGTAATATGTGAAAATATTCAACTTTATTATTGCGATTCACCAAACAGTAAATAGGATATAGCAAATCCATTGTATTTCACATCCTATCCTATCCAGTTCTATCATAGCTAAAAATCCAGATGACCAAACGCAACCTTTAAGTATATTTTAACTTGCAATCTTTATAATAAAAACATATAACATCATTTAGAGCTTTATCGTATTCATATACCTTTTATTTTATAACTATGTGTTTTTGTCTATAGATTCTCGTACTTATATTAATATAATTTTATACCTAATCTTTAATATAGATAAAATTTCCAAGTTTTTATGTTTCGTTTTTTCTACATTAAATTTGGTTAAATTTGTAAAGTAGGAAATCAAAATAGTAGGAACATCAACCCAATACAACCGTGAGTGATGTTTTCTTCCTT
Organism: Syzygium malaccense; assembly: GCA_031216405.1. NCBI lineage: Eukaryota > Viridiplantae > Streptophyta > Magnoliopsida > Myrtales > Myrtaceae > Syzygium > Syzygium malaccense. Next base: position 22,520,601 of record CM062253.1, read on the forward strand.
TTCTATTATAGAGATCACAACCTGAATTATACTTAAATGGAATTATCACAATGTTTCTAAAGACTAAAAAGGTAACAAAGTAATAAAAAGATAGCCATATTTTTTTTTGTTGATTTAGAAAATGGATTGAAATGAAAAGATATTCTAAAATTCGGGTAATCGTATAATTACGAATTTCTTTGACTTTTTTATGAAAAATTAAAGGACTAGATTGAACAGATTGAATGTTTATTTACTAGATTGAACATATAAAAATAGTTTAAGGATCTTGTTGAATAAATTAAAAGTTCAAGGATGGCGTTGCATATTTGGTCAAAATTTAGGGACTATTTATATCATTTTCCAATAATAGATAGAGTGGATTGTGTGAATTCGATTCAAGAAGACACGCTTATCTTTCTATCCAATAATGTATTTGTTCTTGAAAAGACAGATCTTTCAAAATAGCACTGCGATTTCTTCTAGAGAATTAAAGTGACCCAAAAGTAAAAAAAAACATATGCTAATGAGAAAAATCACTTTCTTCCTCTTGGGTCTTGCATTGAAAATATTAGAGCAGAGATGAAAATTAACAAAATTAAATTTTCTTTCCCCACACTTTCTCTAGCTTATGAAATCTGTTCAGAACAATTAATAATAACTTCAGATGAGTGAATAATCTACGGTCTAGCCATAACTTCTTATAAATTAACTGTTAAAGCTGAATAAAAGATGAATGGGTGAAAAATTGGATAATTATAGAGTTTTGTTAATATATTTTGTACAGCTCAAATTATTGTACGGTTTGGGCAGGTTAGATTCGACAAGAACGTCAACGCAACAGAAACAAAAGTCTATTTTCGGAGTATATCGCCAGAACACCAAGGGAAGCAATGGTGTCACAACGAAACCCAGCCTATCATGGATAGTTCATACCGACAAACATTTGCACACACCATAAGAGAAATCACAGAGGCAACCATCGAGAGAACGAGAATTTCGGTAACATTCCTGAACATTACAAAGTCGTCAGAGTATAAGAGAGATGCTCAGCGGACAGTGCACATGAGCAAGGGAGGAAAGTTATCGACAGCGGAAGAGAAAAGACGTCCGGCTGGTTGCAGCCATTGGTGTCTCCCTGGACTGCCTGATGCATGGAACCGGCTTCTGTATGCGTCCTCGGTTTTAGACAGCACCAGCGGCAGCTCCAGTTCTTCACATTTGGCAGTCCGATAATTTGGATGAATCACTCTATTTTTTTTTTCCAATTCTACTTTGTTCAAATAACGGTAGAGGCATTAGGGAGAGGAACTAGAAGACGGGTATCGATCGACATTACTAGAAATACCAACGATAATAGTCACAACAAAGGGAATGTAATCTAACCGTCTAAGGGATTGAGGTATGTCACACCTTTACGCCCAACATAATTACCCAGAATTTACTCTAGCTTTCTCATTAGCCAGGATATATGTTATAGCTGCCGACAGAAGCTGTGATTTAGACACCTGACTTTGTTGCTCTGCAAAGACTCTGACGTGCTCAGATGTTTCCAATGTATTTTGCAGAGTAAGTAAAACGATTACTTTACGACTTTCGAGCACCGTCTTCATTACAAGATAATACCAAACGAGCACTACCAGCATGACTGTGTAACAGTTTAACGGTGAAATCCCAGCCACAAAATCAGGACAGGGCCCACCTTTAACTTCTATCTTTTCTTTTCCATCCGTAAGGGTCGATTTCTTTGTTGATTTCAAGGATTTGTATCGTTGCTAATGGGATCAGAATGCAAAATACAATCCCCATCAGCACGCGAGCTGACGTAAAAGAAGGTGCTTCCATTACATGGCTATTGTTAAACCCTAATATTCTGTTCCTTCTTCCCTTTTTTGTGAAACCCACTATCTTTTCCCTTTAAAGAGTAACTATCAATGTCTCCTGCAAATCACATGATTCCTTGCATCAAGATTGGTAGCTCGACCCCAGATTTTAACCCTTCATGTTTAGTACGGGAAAATTACCAAGAAAATCTTAAATCTATTATATTTATGCTAATTCAGTGCTAATCTTTTCAATTTGGTCAATTTACTTCTAAATATTTTGACAATTTATCAATATAGTCCATCTTACTAATTTTGGCCGAAAATCGCTAATGTTGACGCTTGCCATTCTACATGGCATGATTGGCACCGACATGAATAATTTTTGAAAGTTTTAAAAAAAATTCTGATTTTTTTCCTTTTTTTTTTTCCTTTTTTTCCTTTTATTTTCTTTCCCTTTTCTTTTTTTTAGTGGCTAGTTGCCAACCACCGACCACAAGTGATAGCTGGCCTCACCTGGACGAGGGCGGCCTTGCTGCCATAGGCGAGAGTTGGCCTTGTCGGGCCTTGCTCGGGTGAGGGTGAGGGCGAGTGCTAGCAAGGTCCCCTCTTGGCAAATCTAGTGAGGGCGAGTGCCGACAATGACCCCCTTTGCCAGATCTGGCCAAGCCGACCCTTGCCCGACAATGCCGCCCTAGCTTGGGCAAGGGTCAGCCTGGCCTAGTGAGGAGGGTCCTCATCGAGGCTTGCCCTCACGTAGGCAAGGCTAAGCCTTGTTGGCTATCGCTTGTAGCTGGTGGTCGGCGAATAGCCACCAATGAAAAGTAAAGGAAAAGCAAAGAAAGATAAAAAAAAAAGAAAAGAAAAACTAGAAAACTGTTCAAAGAATTGTAAAAAACTTTCACATCAGCACTGGTCGTGCCATGTCGGACAGTTGGTGTTCACGTCAACAATTTATAGCTAAATTGGCCAAGTGGATTACATTAGTAAATTGTCAAAAGGTTTAAGACTCAATTGGCCAAATTGTTATATTTAGGACTGAATTGGTATAAATGCAATAGGTTTAGGATTTTCTTAATAGTTTCTCCTATTTAGCACACACATATGACACGAGCGCACTAGATATTCATAACCAAATATATGTGAAAAGTACCAAAAAGTCTTAAACCTATTACACTAGTGCCAATTTAGCTTAAATCTTTCAATCATGTAAATTGAGTCATAAACTTTTTTCGGGAAAATTGTCAAAAAAGTCCTAAACCTATTGCACGGCAGCCAATTCAATCCTAAACCTTTTAAGTTTGCCAATTCAGTCCTAAATCTTTTAAATTCTTGCCAATTGAGTCCTTCCGGCTAATTTTGGCCGACTGGCGCTGACGTGGCCACTGGCCGGCACCTGCCGTCCGGTCACCGTTGACGTGGCAATTTTTTCAAATTTTTATTCTTTTTTTTTTTTGCTTTCTCCCCTCTGGCCGATCCGGCGACCGGCGGCCGGCTAGAGGGGAGGGCCGGCGAGGCCTCTGGCGAAGCTCACAGGCCCTTGGCTGGGCGAGGCAAGGCAAGGCGAGGCGAGGTTGAGCCTCGCCATCGCCTAGGTCGCGACGGTGAGGCGAGGCGAGGCGAGGTCGAGCCTCGCCGTCGCGACCCAGGCGACGGCGAGGCTTGACCTTGCCTCGCCTCGCCGTCACGACCCAAGTGATGGCGAGGCGAGGCCGACCTCGCCTTGCCCAGCTAGGGGCCGGCGAGGCTCGTCCTCGTCAATGGCCGGCGGGGCGAGCTTCGCCAAAGGCCTTGCCGGCCCTCCCCTCCGGCCGACCACCGGTCGCCAGACCGGCTAGAGGGGAGAAAGCAAAAAAAAAAAGAAAAAGAAAAAAATATATTTAAAAATTAAAAAAAGTAATTAAAAATTGCCACGTCAGCTGTGACCGAACGGCCCGCGCCGACCGGTGGCCACGTCAGCGCTGACCGACCAAAATTGGCCGGAAGGACTCAATTGGCAAGAATTTAAAAGGTTTAGGACTAAATTGGCAAATTTAAAAGGTTTAGGACTGAATTGGCTGCCGTACAATAGATTTAGGACTTTTTTGATAATTTTCCCAACTTTTTTCACATTTTCCAATTGAGTCCATCCAGCCAGTTTTGGTAGGAAATTGCTAACATGGATGCTAGCCATCCTAAGTGGCAAGCCGGCGCTAACATGGACAAATTTTTAAATTTTTAAATATTTTTCAATTTTTTTTAAATTTAACTAATTTTTCCTTTATTTTCCTTTTCTTTTTTCTTTTCCTTCTTTTTTTTTCACTGTGGCGAGGGTTACCAGAGCTCGCTGGCCACTGGGCAAGGGACACGAAGCCCTCGCCAGCCACAGTGGAAAAAAAAAAAAAGAAAAGAAGGAAAAGAGAAGAAAAGGAAAAAGAAAAAAAATAGTTAAATATTTAAAAAATCAAAAAATATTTAAAAATTATTGTCCACGTCAACACCGGTACGTTAGTGATTGTCAGAAAAAAAAATTACATTTAAATCAAAGGTGAGTGAAGAAACGTCTGACCAATTAATTCGGATTTAGCAAACTGCTTAGATTGATATTTTGCATGGACTTTTTCCGGAAACTCCAACTTCAAGCTATCCGAAGCCCAAAAGGCAAACTACAGGTGAATCCTAGCATCCAATAGCTTTTTTACAGGACGAACAAGGTTTCAACACCTCCGTCCCATGTCGAATAAGTTATTACTGACAATCGCAAGAATATCCCCCTCTTTTCCACTTGACCAATGCAATGAGAAAATCCATTCAATGATTGTGCAACCCATGAAATGTCTATTGAAGTGGAAGATGGTTGAAGTTTTGAAAATTTCAAATTTGAATTGGAAGGTCTAAAGATAGTCAACGGAAGAAGTTCCAACAGCCACACGTACCTACCATTTTGGTTTCGGAAATGAGTATATCAAACACTAAATGTTCCGAGCACATCAGTATTTTCACGGACCACACAATGCAATATCTAGAGGTACTATTACATGATAAACACAGGATCGTGATGGCAAAGCACACAGAGAGGAGTAATGCAAGGACTAGCAGTTTTTATATAAAATAAGCTCACTGCAAGTAACATACTCTAAGAACAGGATTGGCATCGGGATGAAAGACAGAAAGAGCACCCGTTGCACTGACGAGTACACCCATTGGATGTGCATCATGTGGCATTGCGTGTATAATATCCTGCATTAAGAGCATGGATTAGAGCAATTTAGTCAAACATGATAATCCCACAATGAAACACAAACGAATCACAAGCAGCTGCAAATAAGAGTCACAGCACACCCTCTAAACATGCTTAGTTGTATAAGGACCTCAGTCAAGCCGAAAAGGAAAAGAAATCAAGAGAATTGAGAGAGCAAACAAGGAGCTCTGTTCCATATAAGTCTAAAGCATTTGATGAGAAAATTGTGCGCTTACTTTTTATCGAAAGAACTAGAAAAACAAGCATGAAGTTGGTCACCCTTTTGCTCACTCGTGGAAAAGCAACAACATGATGTGCTTACTCTTAACCACCTAATGCAAACTAGATCTAGCCTTTTCTACTTGTGGCGAGAGCCAGAGTTTAAATATTAACGGTTCAGAAGTGGAAGGAGAAAACAGAAAAAGAGTGCCTGGAAGACATGACAAAACATGTCATTAGTAAAAGCATGATTAACCAATCAAAAGACTAACAAAGTATATCAAATGTAGGTCTTGTTTACAATCACAAATGCAAAAGGTTTAGGACTAAATTGATATAAATGCAAAATATTTAGAATTGAATTAACATAATTGCAATATGTATAAGACTGTTTTGGTAATTTTCCTCACAAGGTTATCAAGAGGTTACATTATTGAACAACAAAATTAACAATCTTGAGCCCAGCACAACCCAAAAAAGCTCCCATACAAAAAAAATTGAGCTTTGATACGTACAATTGCAGCTGTCTACCATATAACTTGGCCACATATGCAAATGAATTAAGGATTATACCTCCGCAGCTGGTCCTCGTAAAACCATATATATCTAAGTGTGATTTCCCAAGTCCTCCCAATGGGATATATTATTTTAATTCTAGGAAAATGGACTCATGTAAATCAACTAGGTGTAATACATATTTAATGATCAGCTATATATATATATGTCCGTATTTACCCGGTCAATGAAAGGAGAATTGGTATTGTTAACATGTGGTATGTACTAGGCGGCACTGTAGTGCCTGGCTCTTTCACGTGGGGCTCCGATAGACTTTTCTAATTTTGTTTTGATCTAAATAGACTTTTTTAATTGGCTTAAGATGAGGAGGCAAGTGACAATGATGGGTGATGATGGGTTTCATTTTTATTTCTTTTATATTTCATGTTTTTTCCGCTTTAATTGGGATAAGCGATGGGCGCGGAAGCTGTCCAAACCCCCTCTTGCAGTCATCTTTCATTTTTTCATCTCTCCCCTCTCTTTCTCTGACTGATGGGTTGGCGAATTCCTTTTTGGTGAAAAAAAAGTGGGGTTCGAGACAGATGGGTGATGATGGGTTTCATTTTTATTTCTTTTGTATTTCATGTTTTTTCCGCTTTAATTGGGATAAGCGATGGGCGCGGAAGCTGTCCAAACCCCCTCTTGCAGTCATCTTTCATTTTTTCATCTCTCCCCTATTTTTCTCCGACTGATGGGTTGGCGAATTCCTTTTTGGTGAAAAAAAAAGTGGGTTCGAGACATGAAGAGATGACAGTAAGACATGAAGAGATGAACAGCAATCCTGACAACCCAAGGAGTCGTGATCGGGGGAATGGTCATTGGGGATTGAGGTTACAGTTAATTGAACACCGGGGCGTAACATGTAACTAAACTACTCGGTAGCAGTGAAATTAAAGCCGTGCCCAATGGATTTAGAAACAAGCACCCCTTTGATCAGCTACAAATACGAGTCAAAGAATGGGAGAACTGATGCTGTTAACGTGCACTCGTCAATGGAGTACCTGGCCTTTCCACGTGGGGGCTCTGATACACTTTTCTAATTGGAGGGGGGTCATTTAGTGTCCTCTCGCAATCTCCTTTAATTATTTCATCTCTCCTTTCGTTGTTATATCTCTCTCTCATGGGCTGGTGAATCCCTTCTTTGGTGACAAGAAGTTGGTTCGAGACATAAAGAGACGACAACAAGACTCCTTTCAGCCAATACACACACACACACACACACACACACACACACACACACACACACACACACACACATATATATATATATATATATGCATGTGCTATCCCTACATATCTCTCACTCGACAACCTCTTCTCACAACCATGGACAATGCTGCAGTCCTCCACCAAAGATATCTTACCTACTGTACCGCGAACAACAATTTTATCAAATACGAGCATTTGGCGACTTCGATAAAGTAAGTACTAAATTTCTTTTCCGAAAATGTTTTCATTTTGGGCTCTCTCATATGTATATAATATATATGTTTTATTGTCTTCAGTGTGCAAGTACGTGATCATCTTCGCCTGGCACTAAATGAAGCGACTGACCATCTCGAAGAAATAGTAGATATAATTAAGAATGGCGAAGTATTGATGCTGAACACGGTCGAACAAACGAAGACGCTTGTAAATATGCTGCATGCACACTTCAGTGATCGTGGCAGTCTTGAACGGGTGGCTATCAACGGCAACCTTGACGTGGAGACTGGGATGGCGATATTTACACAACTGATATCTGCCGGATTCACTTTGGGGGCGGACTTAGAAACCATCTTCTTCCCATCACCACCACCATCACCCTAATTGATCAAAATAAGCTCTTCTAGTCTCCCCGCGTCATTTATTTACATCCATGTAGCTGCTTGTAATGGCATCACGCACCATGCTTGATTATCCACCTAAGCACTTTATTTTGACTTGATTGTCTTTTAAAATATTTCCATCCCTCTCGTTGCTACTGTCTGAGCGTCATCTGCATGGTCACCCAAAAGCCCACAACTCACAAACGAAACATCAATCTGGTCAAAAGACATATTCTCTTCTCTTCTTACCCCTTTCCTCGTTTTCTCCAGATTATTAATGATAAGCGTTAACCAAACATAAAAAGTGTTACATCATCTAAAACAAAGATCCCAGGAACAAGTGAGCTTTTCCAGAAGCAGAACTGGGGCACAGTTGTTTTTCGCAATAAGAATGAGATGAACTATCTACAAATATCAGTCTCCCCCATTAAAAGGATCAATCCAATTTCACATCATTCTTTCTTATTTTCTCTATTTTAGAATCAGCTCAGCTGCAGAGGGCGATTCGCTTGAACGCAAAGTGGATTGAGGACTTGAACGAAAAAAAAAGTTTCACCTCTGCCGTCTTCTTTGTCTTCTTCTGAATCAATCGTCATCGTCCTCGTCGTCCTGGGAAGTATGGCGGTTCACCCTAGCGAACCCGTGCCCGCACATGTGCGGCCGCGGCTGCTGCGGTGGGTGGGGCATGCATGTCCACCACTTGCGCCGATGACATTTCCGTCTGGCACACCCCAACCGCGCCGATCAGCTTCTCCGGCAGCTCGTCCTCCACCTGGGCCTCCACCACAAAGCCCATGTCGACGGTCACGCTCGTCACGTACCCCGATGCGAGGTGCGGGATCGCGCTGGCGATCTTCGAGCTCGCAGTGTCGACGTCGATCTCGAAGTGGTTCTCTCCTCGGTAGTAGTTACACGTCAACGCCCTTGCCCAGCAGGCACGCGTTGTAGCCGCCGGACATCTCAGAGTTCCTTTCTTAGTCACCCGCTTGCATGGTTGCTTCAATCAAAAGCAGACGGGAGAGAGGCTCATCAAAACCCCGTCAAAACCGACATTTTTCTGGCGACGTACTGACTAGAGAGTGACGTAATGCTTCCACGTGCTAAACAGAGAGCGACAAAAAGTGGATTGGGTTGATTTCTCTGGTGAGATAGGAGGTGAATCCACTTTTTGTACGAGACGAGAAAATATTGCGTGAGACCGTCTTTCCACGTCATCGATGAGACATCCACTCATCGCGGGCCACGTGGCCAGACGGTCCCACATGTCAGGAGTGGCTTCAGCTCAGCAGGTATCGCGCGTTTCTTCGACCAATTTTGGAGGGAAACAGCCAAAGAATCGAGTCAAATCGAGACAAAACTCTTGCTTCGTGTGTTATACAGAGAAAATATTAGGTGAGTTGAACATTCCACCTAGAAGCTATATAACACACCATTCGGCTGATGACACGTGGCGGCGAGGGCCCACCGGTCAGATTTTGCAGTCCCCCGTTACTCCACTTTCAGATGTTCTCTCTCCTTTGTTACTCTCCTTCTTCTTTCACTGTTTTCTTCGGTTTCTTTTTGCGTTTCGAGACCATGGACGACGCTCGCGCTTGAATTGCAGTGTCACCAGCCAACCATTGACGACAGCTCACGAGCACGCCGACGCTCATCCATGGCCGTTGTCGGCGTCGTTCGGGCATGCTATTGACCCCCTTGGGTATCCATCTTTCCCATCCACCATGGACGACGCTCGCGGCCAGCCATGGACGACGCTCATCCATGTCCATGGTCGTCGTTGGCATCGAGCAACGCCGGACGGGACGGCTCGATCTGGAAGTTTGGCCAGATCTGGAGCCATGGCCGCTCGTCGCTCACGGCCACAATGCAGAGATTATGGCCCCAAAAATAAAAGAAGAAACAAAAATGAAGCTCTGCTTCCGCATTGTGGGTCCATAATGGCGGTGGTGTGCTTCTGGTATGTGTACCAGAAGAAGAAGAAGATGGTGAAAAGTGGGTGAGACGGAGAGGTTAACGGCGGGGAGATAATGTGCGGGGAGAACAGTAACGGAGAAGAGAGAGACAGATGGGAGAGAGTAAAGGTTTATAGCGAGACCCATCTTACCACGTGGTATTTATTGGATGGAGTGTTATACCATATTCAACTCACCTAATATTTTCTCCATGATGCGTGGCTCAAAGCCTCGAAATGTCTCGGTCGATTCGATTCGATTCGACTCGACTCGAATCAAATAAAAAATGGAATTTTTGATGTAGAGTCCAATGTTAGATTCAATTTCGACCTCGATTTCATGAAATACAATGCACAACTTAATTCAAATCTTATTCAAATGGATAAAAAATTTAGGATCTATACTTTTCTATTTTACCTTTCTCTTAATTTAAATCTTATCGGCGAGCATTTTGACTTTTTTTTTGAAATTCAACATTCTTAAAATTTTAACATCCCTCGAATATCAACGCGTACAATCGCACGTAACCTTTTTATAGAGTAGCTTTAACTTAATTAGAGATATGAAACTCTAGAATTAATTAAAAGTCAAGATTGCTACAAAAATGGAACATAAGACAACAGCGGGTATCCAATTAGAAGTTAGAACCATCTGAAGTTGTTTATTATTAGCTTGATTAATTGGATAAGCAATTGATTAATACACCACATCAACTAATTAAAGGGAATATTCTCTTTCACATTGAAATTTCACCAGTTGCATCTTCTAGCTTGCAAACTTGCTAAACTACCTACTAAAACAGAGCTTCCTTATATTCTAGTCCAGAGCTCAAGATCCCCTTTTCAAATTGCAATTCAATTTCTTCATATGAACATGATTATGAATTGAAATGAAAAGTAAAAGAAATTCCCTCGACGCTCAAAATCTGAATCGCGAGAATATGGGATGATCGAAAAGCGCACAAGGCACGACGCTGGGGCCACGATCGTTTAGATGGGCTTGGGCCAGCAATGCTCAATACGGGTCCTTGCACTGCAATCCGAAGCTAACCGGGTTTCCCATAGGTAATTTGATACTCTCTTTCCACTGATCAAGTCCATATTTTTCGCATAACCATGACAAAAGAATGGACTTTTGCGCATTATCGCCTGTGTCATTTAAATAGAGCTAGGTTTAATTTCTTCCATCTAAATGAAAATTAAAGAAAGAAACAATAATGCTCGTACTAAACTCAGTTGCGACTTGTAAGAACACCCCACACTCCCTTAGCATATGAATCCGTAGATTGAAATTCTCGATAATGGATTAGCCCAATGGGTTAGGTACATCAATGAAGCAATTCGTTTTGATCCCAAAAAATGTGATATACATACTCATCTATCTTATCATTATCACGAAGTTGCCTTTTTCAGAGCTCTTGAAATACTAAACTAGTTCGGCACAGTTGGTTCGGGGTCCCATGGTCCCGTTGCACGCTAAGCGACTAGTCATGACCGTTCAGAAACAATCAAAACAATCTTGGACGAGAGTTACCCAGAGGCAATGTCCTCTACCGGTTTGCCTAACATACACGTTCAAGTAGTTTCTAAACATTCTCATGAACACTTAAAAAGTATCGATGTCCATCTTTCGGAAGCTTGCAATCATGCACACAACATCGATCACACAATCAAAATGACTGGTCATATCATCCCCACCGTACATGTCGTCACACATTTCATGTGCCAAGTCCGTTCGAAGCTAACAATTCGATTCAGTAGGTCACAACAAGGGGAAAAAAGAAGAAAATATTGCACGATTAAGAAAATTGCCCAATACCCCGCTGACCGCCTTTGAAAGGCAAACATCTATCATTTTCCGAACCCAGCATTTATAGAGAGAATGTTGCCCCATCTAAATTAAAGTTTTTTGCCCAAGACAACAATCGGAATTTCAGTTATGTTAGATTAAGATCAGCTTATGGTAAATGAATTTTATTTTCTTTGGAGCAGAGGATGTGAGTTGCATCTGCTACAGAAAACGCGAACTCAACCGAACTTGTGACGTCCTATGTGAGACACAAATTCGTGAAAAGTGGTTCTTTTATTGGGACCAAAGCTGTCTATTAGATCATCTTTCCCCTTCATTTTGCACAAAGAAAAGGGGAGGCTTTGATTGGCCTTCCCAAAGTTTAAAATTTTGAGAGGAAAAGGTATTGGAAAGAGGGGAGTGAACGGGCCTACCGTTAAAGTAGAAAGGCAGGGAAAAAAAAAAGAAAAAAAAGGGTATTTAATATTTGCCGGGATTGGGAAAAAGCATAGAAATTAAAAATAGCAAATTAGGTATTTATGTACTGGGTGTACTTTAAATTGATGAGGAAGTCATTTCTACCCTTTCAAATCATTCAAAAGAGCACATTTGTATTTCCATATGCAGATAGGTTTTCACTGGTGGGGTTAAGGGAGTGAAGGGCTAGATATGGGTACTTGACCTAATTAATCAAAGGATGATTTCTATGTTAGCCGAACAATTTGGTGGAGAAATGTAGGAATCACCATGCTGAGACCATAGGCTCATTCTTTGCCATTCAGCTACCATCATAAACCTACAATTCCCACAAAGAAGTTCTTGACGTGTTACTTAAATTTTATGTCTTGATCTGTATCGAACGTAGTAATGTTATGCATATTCTACTTCGTGAGCGTTATAATACCTTGCATGTTATATGTCGATTTGTTCCGATAATTAGTATGGGCAGCAAGGTTCCTTTATGGTCATTTTGACGGAAAAATTAATTGTGTAACTCGTAATGTATGAGATCCTATTACTTGGAAAACACAAGTTAGGTGCAACAACAACAACGATTTGCCACATGTGATGTATCCTTATTTTTCCTAATAAAGTTCTAGCAACGTTAAAGATAGTTTGACGTCGAAAAGTTGGGAGATGAATAAGCTGGTTATCAACCGACGCCATAACATTACGAACAATTCAATTATAAAGCAACCAAACTTTTAATCAATCATGCATCTCTGATCGCCACGTGATTGGAACCTTGAACTAAACTCAGATGTTAAGACTTCCTCAATCATGAGCTAAAATTGGGCAGGGCTTAGCATTATCATTACATCCATCCTGGATTTGCTAAGTAAGTAAGTGAACACACCATCGATCTTGGACCTCCAAATCAAGCAAGTGTGGATCAATAATAGGGTTTGAGGGAGTCGGCAAGAAAAACCGATGGGAGGACGAAAGTGACATATTCATAGGCAGATCTATACGGTTCATTTATCAGACTTTGCCCATGATCTCTCTCTCTCTCAATTAATTCACCTCTTCACGATGTTCATCTGAAGGGTCCACTTCTCATGCTCACTTCAGGACGATTCGAAGCGGGGTTCCACCAGGGCCAAAAATAGAAAGAAACTTAAATGGGTCTAATGCACTATGAAAATGGAAGAAGAAAATTCAAAAATCCTAAAGAAAAGGGGAAAATTAAAATCAATGACTGGTCAAAGGGAAAATTAGTCCCTAAGCCATTGTAAAAGGACTTATTAGGAGTAAAAGTTGAAGGTAGAAGTGAGTGGCTGGTTCACAAGCAAAAGAATATCAAGAAAGCTGGTAATCACTTTGAGAACATGATTCAATAGGATATGGTGTGCATTTTTAGAGGTCCTTTCTAGAAATAAATTGACAAAACTAGGTGCAATGCCTTAAATTATCTTGGGAAGAGTCTAACACATAGTATACACATAAAAGAAGTCGGTCAATGTTTTATCTCCACGAATTTTATGGTGAAACGACAGCTATTGCTGCTCTTCTTTATGGTACCATGCCTTCTTGTTTTTCTAGTTAGATCTCTCATGTACCATATATCTTGGGCGCTAAATCAGTTTTAGTCCATATTCATGAAGGCAAGCTGTTCTGATTACATTGGTTTATCATAAATCTCGTCCGGTTTCCATATTTCCTAGTGATCGATTCCTTTCCGTAACAAAATTATCTGAGTATGATACATACTACCAAACGCTAGAGCAAACTCTTCACAAGTGACATAATCTTTTTGTCGAGAGCAAGCAAGAGGCCCAAGTAAATAATTGAGAGAGAGAGAGAGAGAGAGAGAGAGAGAGAGAGAGATATGAACTGCATCTCCCATTCATATCCGAGATGCCAAACACTGCATGAGCACTGAGTTGTCTATAAGAGATAAAAACAACAATCTCCGTGAGGAACGCAAAATAGGAAGGTGAGGAAATTATTTCACATGGGTCCACACGAGAGTTGCTGGGGACTCGCCAATGTACTCTCACTCTCGATGAAAAACAGACAAATCAACGATTTATAAAACGAGTGAATCCAGTTTCTCTTCCCTTGTCTCTTCGTTCGAATCAACCTAACTGCAAGTGCACATCATGACTCATATTTATTGTAAAAGGTCCTATGAATTTTAGGTTTTGTCTAATATTTTCAGCATTTTGTAACATGTGTCACTCACCTTTTTTCTGCGACAGTTTGGGCCTATGGCATGTTATTCCTTTTGTGTGGAGATGGCTCCTAAATAAAGTGCTCTCGTCGCCTCATTTCAAGGAATGGATAAAGCACTTTGAAGCATCTAAAAGGAAAAAGTCAATAATTGATTTGTTTTTATCAGCATAAACAGATACATTAATGTGCAATTAGTGCACGAGTAAAATCAACACTCTTAAAACCAGCAGATTTGACCCTATATAAAGAACAAATTTTCTGTTGCTCCGAAAGTACTAGTGAGTATGCTTGGTTTTTTTTTATTTTCAGTGCCCAAAAAGAATTGCAGGGCATGTATTATAGAGTTTAGATTTGGAGATGATTTGGGGTTTTTGATTAGGCCTTAAGAAAAAATCACTGTTAAGTATGTATGTAAGTAAGCACAGCGATATATACAAGACGTGACTATTGTGGGTTGAAAGATAACATGACTCCTTTACTTAGATGGACAAGGACCAAATAATTACCATTTGTGCAGTGCAGTAATAATTCGTCCATAGACCTAATCGAGCTGTAAAAATGACTACATTGTGTCTGCTTCTTTTTGTTTTCAGCCATACGATGTAGGAAATACGTAAAGAGGTGAGAAGAATATTGCAAAACAAATCTGTTGAAGACGAATTACTTTGAAGTATCAAGATTGAGTGTTCTAAAAAATTACTAGCCATGTACAAATGATGTTCGTTCGGATTTTGAAGAATTTTTTCCAAGTACATAGTTGTTATGTTGGATGTATCGAGACCATCGTGGTTCTTGACCATTGAAAATTAATTGGTGCTGCTACTATGCGTGTCTTCAAATTTTCATGTTAGACATTATTACAAATCGAAAATCTAATGAGAGTGTTGAATAATGCTGGGCTCGCACTTTACTATGTCAAATAACTCTATGAAAAAAGATTGATATCAAGCAACAAGGAGGAAAAACGTATGAGACTCATTAAATTGTCTTTATTCATATGTTTGTGTTGACACCCAAAATTACCCCTGGTGAAAATGGGCCATCCACAAGTTACAAAAGATATAAAGTACGGCCCGTATGGCAAAAATATGAGAAAGGTCGCAAGTCAGGCCCAGAGGCAGTTGTCGACAGGACACGTCATAAGGGTGTCGACGAGTTTAAAATCAAGAGCCTTGCACGTGACGTAGACAAAGTTCAGAATCGCAGGTTTTGCGCAAAATCATAGTAATACGTGGTATAAAATTCATTTACAACGTGTCAGAAGGAAAAGACACAATCGTGGGCGTCAAGGATAATAAGAAATAAAATGACATATGGAAGAAAATTAGTTATTACGTGATGCCCAAGGAGCGTAAGCAATATCGACAAGTAAGGAAACAGTTAAAGCATGAAACGTAAGGAAGTGGAAAACGACTTTCAAGGAACGGTTGCCAAGCTGCTCTATAAATACTCAGGGACTTCCAACGTAAAAAGGACCATTCTTCAACAACACAACACATCTTTTATTTAGCCTTTATTCTTACGTGCATTAGGAGTAGCTGTAGTCATAATCTTCAGATTCTGTGTCGTAAATTCAATTTCGACAAAGGGTCTTTATTAGGTTCGGCATTGTTGATTAAATTTCAATGTTGTGCCACTAGTTCAGTGTCGTCGATTAGATTCGGGCACTGTGTTTGGAGTATTGCTGTTGATTAGATTCCAGCCATATTCACTCAAACTACGTCATTGATTAAATTCTGACGTATATTGAAGTTGTGTCGTTGATTAAATTCCGACATAGTATAATTTCCATATTTTCGAGTTGTCATTTGACATCATATCGAGTCAGGGTGTAAGATCTGAACTGGGATTAACAAATGCATTTGACATTCTCTGTCCAAGCTTGACTCAAGACCCTAGTCTCCTCTAATAAAGTCCAAAACGCAGCGTTCGGTGAAAGATTTTTCGACGGAGTGACAAACTGGCAAAACATCTTTTTGGCACGCCCGGTGGGACCACTATTGAGTTAAGTTGAGAGAGTGCTATGCCACGCACCCGGAGTAGAACCAACTCGGATAATACTACTGGCGAGCAAGCTGTATCAATGGCGGAAGATAATAATCGTGCTGAGACATCATCTACCCAATTTCTTCATACCGAGGTGGCGAACCAATCTCGAGAAGAGGTCGCCGACATATCGAGGCAGCGTGTTGACGAAAGAAGGCAAACTGAGCTCACACCAGTTGTGCTTTCTATCATGAGGTGAACTATTGAGGAGACTCAGAACGAACTCACTGATTATGTGGTAAGGCGTATGACTGAAGTGGTTAGGCTTTTGATTATTAACACTTATCACGAATGTACACAAAGTCAACATGGAGGGTCCATTACGCCAACCCAACTGAGAACATGGTCCTTATCAGCATTGGGGGATCCTGCTATACAGTTTGGAACAGTAATGCAAACTACTTCTACAATCCCACCCATTCGTATATTACCAAGGGATAAAACTTTGCCAATAGCAACCAGCGAAGGGTTACTGCACGCTGGTGCAAACCCGAGTGGAGTAATTGCTCAACAGTCGGTGATAGACGAAAACCTCCAAAGGGGACATCAAACTGCTCAGATACAAGGTCCATCTGCTATCCAGGTAAGTCCTCTACCGGTAGTCCTAGATGCTCAGAATTTTATAGCACCATTCCCTGGGAGGCAAGAACAAATCCAATAGATAAATATCCAACCATAACGTCAGGCACCCCAGCCCATGGCGCCTAACATAAATCAGCATTACCCACCCCCTATGGGTCCAAATGTTCAAGTCCAACAACCATTGCTAGCACAATTAAACCTACTGGTTAACCCACCTTTGGTTGCTCACAACGTACCACCCCAACAGCAGCAGTCGGCCTATCAATTACCTCATCAAAATCTGAATCCCCCATTGCAACCCAATTATGTGGTAGCTCCTGCGCCCGTCGCTAGTCCAGCACGAAATCAATTAGTAGTGGACCCTGTAATGAGGGGATATGGCTATGATGCGGGATACCTCCAAAACATTTATAGGAAATCATATCCTGATTGGATGGATATAATACCATATCCAAGAGGTTTTAAAATGCCAGAATTCACATTGTTCACAGGAGAAGAAGACCAGTCCACTTTTGAACATGTTAATCGTTTTCTGGCTCAATGTGGTGATGCGGTTCACGCTGATTATTGGAAATTGAGTTTATTTCCTTTGTCCTTGTCAAAAACCATTTTTACATGGTATACTGCTTTACTTGCGAATTCGGTTACATCATGGGAACAAATGGAAATGTTATTTCATTGTCAATTTTAAAGGGCCGTGCCGGATTTGTCTGTAGCTGATCTCTCAACCATGAAACAATTAGCTAATGAATCTGTTTATCAGTTCATTTTCAAATTTAAGAGGGTAAGGAATAAGTGTTTAGTCCCTTTACCTGAAAAGACTTTTGCGGACCTCTCTTTTAATGGATTAAAGTTTGAAATCCGAGAGAGAATGATTGGACAATCATATTCGGATCTGTTCCAGTTGTCAACTATAGCTACCAAGCATGAGAATCTCCTCCAGGAAAGAGACAAAAGGTATGGTCGACGGGGTGAAGTTCGTTAGGCCGATGCTGATGAGAGCGAGGACGAAATCGAATCAATAGATATAGTAGATATGGCTCTCGCGAAAATGGTGATTGATAAGCCGTACATCTACAAAGCTCTAAAACCAGCAAGGGTTAGAGAAAAATCTAACCTCATGTCAAAGGCTAAGGAACCCGTTTTTTTATTCTTTTGATATCAACAAGACAGAGGAAATATTTGACTTATTATTAGCTGACAGACAAATTAGGCTGACGGAAGGTCAGGTTTTACCCACCAAAGAAGAATTAGCTGGAAAAAACTATTGCAAGTGGCATCATTTATGGAGCCATGCCACTAATGACTGCCTTGTATTTAAAAGAAACATCTAGGAAGCTATTAAACAAGGGAAGATAAAATTCTCTGAAGACAAAGGCAAGTCCCCAATGGAAGTTGATGTCGATCCTTTTCTCGTAATGGCAGGGATGGTGTCATTAAAAACAAAGACCAAGGGGCATCAGCCACGTCGTTTTTGCGAAAAGTGTGAACGATTTTTGGAACAAGAAAGACATTACTCCAGAAGTCCGCCTAGTAAGATTGTCAACTAATTTGTGATTTGGCACTCATTGATTCGTATGATGGACGAACACTTTCTCAGGGTGCTAATCATCATAGAGGTCGTCAAGGCTGTAATAAGGCTGTTAAGTCATTTAAGTAAAGGTTAGAAGAAGGTGATCCAACTATTGGTATCTTGGGAGAGCCCAGTGATAAATATGATTATTATGTAAGTTATGCTCAATCACCTTCATACAATGCAAAGATCGAGCCAAGTAGATGGGGTCCTGATTTCTCTGATCGGGAAGATCCTCACACAAACTCTCATCCACCATATCGACGAACTCTGAAGGTGCCAAGGGACCCACTTATAGGTCAATGGTATGAGGCTAGCCAAACTCAAAATCACCGTTCAAACCTAACGCGGACTTAAAAAAGGAGAATGTTGCAGAAAAGAAAAGAATATCAGCTCCAACAACGAGCAAATCAAGTTCACATCAAGCAGGTGAAACCAGTTTTCATTGCTGGGCAAAAAGCCAGGCCGAAAAATTTTAAGCAAGGAAATTTAGTCTGGAAACGAAAATCAGGAATTCAAGCGTCGATATCTTGTCGACCTCAGCATTCACCAAAACAAGATATTGAGTTTGCGCGGTACGAACCACCACAATTGTCAAAGTCAATCTCATCGTTGAGTTCTTGTATGGTTCGAGCATGTCTTCCATCGAACCTTCAAGTAATGATGATGGAGTCAGATCATCCGGCAGATGGTACAATGGAAGAAAAAGAAAAAGCAAAATTCCACTTTGATATTGAGGAGGTAGTGGAATTTGAAAAACCTCCACCCAAGGGTTCGAATCATTTAAAGGCTCTAAATATCAATGCAAAAGTTAATGGTCGACCGGTATCTAGAGTATTGGTAGACGGGGGATCTACGCTGAACCTCATCCCATACCGTTTCTACAAGAAACTGGAAAGATGAGATGAAGAGATTATTCCGTCGATCATTTAATTGTCTAACTTTATTGGAGAAATATCTGAAGTTAAAGGTATTTTCATAGCTGACTTAACCGTGGATACCAAAACTTCTAGAACATCCTTTTGCGTGGTTGATGCCGATGGATCTTACAATTTACTATTGGACCGAGATTGGATCCATGGTAATCAGAGTGTACCATCAACCCTTCATCAGATGCTAGCATTTTGGAATGGGGATAAGGTAGAGTACGTTAAAGCAAACATCAAATCACAGGTAATATATGCACATGCATCTCCAATTCGTCAATTAGCGCTGGAAGACAGTATATCCATCAGCAAGCCACCTCTCGTCAACCCCAATAGTATTGCATTTTGCCGTTTCGACAAAGGGATCGTTGAATGGGTCCCAAAGAGTCAACTGGTAGCACAATTAAATGAGGCTGTCTATGGAGAACCTTATATTGTCAAAAGACCTCACTAAGAGGTATTCGGCCTATCGGGCCGAACTAACAGAACAATTCGCAGAGGTTGTCAACGGAATCCTTGAATTTGAAGAGTCACCCATAAAAGAAATTGAAAAATCAATTGAAGCTCAAGACCCATTACAAGAGGTCAACCTTGGGTTAGGTAACGAACACCGTCCTATCTACATAAGTTCATTGATCGATGATAACTTCAAAGCCCAGCCGATAAGACTCTTGAAGAAATATAAGGATTGTTTTGCTTGGGATTATAAAGAAATGCCAAGATTGAGCAGAGATGTCGTCGAACACCGATTACCCATAAAAAAGGGGTTCAGGCCTCATAAATAGCCGCCCAGACGATTCGCCTCGGAAGTAATCTTTAAAGTAAAAAAGGAAGTTGAGCGATTGCTGGCGGCAGGTTTTATTAGGACGGCATGGTACGTTAAGTGGTTGTCTAACGTAATCCTAGTAAAGAAAAAGAATAGGAAGCTGCATGTCTGCATTGATTTTAGAGACTTAAATGCAGCTACTCCTAAGGATGAGTATCAAATGCCAATGACGGATATGCTAGTTGATTCAGCTTCTGAAAATAAAATTATATCATTAATGAATGGTCATTCAGGCTATAATCAAATATTCATTGCTAAAGAGGACGTCCATAAAACTGCGTTCAGATGTCCTGGGGCCATTGGTACTTTCGAATGGCTTGTTATGCCATTTGGATTAAAGAATGCAGGGGCAACTTATCAAAAGGCCATGAATTTTGTTTTTCATGACATGATCGAAGAATTTATGGGAGTCTACATCGATGACATCATTGTCAAATCAGACCAGGTATGTCATTTAAACTATTTAGAGCAAGCTTTTATTAGGATGCAAAAATTCGACCTAAAAATAAATCCATTAAAATGTGCTTTTGGAGTAAGGGCTGGCAATTTCTTAGGGTTCCTGGTTAATCAGAGAGGGATTGAAATCGATAAGAATAAAGCTAAGGCCATCTTAGAACTGCCACCCCCTACGACCAACAAGCAACTTCAAATGATTCTAAGGAAGATAAATTTTTTACGTCGATTCATCGCTAACCTGTAAGGAAAAATTGAGGTGTTTTCCTCATTGTTGAAGTTAAAAAGTCATGAAGAGTTTGTATGGGAAGACAAACATCAACATGCTTTTGATCAAGTCAAGCGGTATTTGGTTAATCCGCCAGTCCTGATGCCGCCGAGAGCAGGTCAACCATTGAAATTGTACCTGGCTGCTACCAATTGAATGTATGCTAGCGTAGGAGAATGGTGAAGGCAAAGAGCAAGCGGTGTATTATTTGAGTCAGATGTTGAATGATCCCGAAACAAGATACACTGCGATTGAGAAACTATGCTTGTCATTGTTTTATGCATATACAAAATTATGTCATTATATGCTGCCAACTACGGTACATGTGATATGCAAAATAGACGTGATTAAGTATATGTTGACTCGACCTATTGTTAAAGGTCGAATTGCCAAGTGGGCATTTGCTTTAACCGAAATAAATCTGGTCTATATGCCACTTAAAGCAATAAAAGGGTAAGCCATAGTAGACTTTATTACGGAATACCCTGGAGCCTGAAATGAAAGTTGTGAGGAATACATTCACGTAGTCCTATGGAAGCTCTACTTCGATGGGTCCAGTACCCCCGGATCTGTTGGGGCTGGGATCATGATAGTATCCCCTCATGGATAAAAAACGAAACTTATATTCAAAATGAATTTTGAATGCTCCAATAACTAGGCTGAATATGAAGCCTTAATTGTCGGCTTAAATATATTGGCCAATATGAGAATACGTTTCGTCAAAGTTATAGGGGATTCTCAGTTAGTAATAAAGCAATTATCTAGGGAGTACCAGTGTCTTAATGAGAATATTATATCTTATTATTCACTGGCCAAAGAGCTCCTAAATCACTTTGACGATTTTGAGTTAATCCATATTAAAAGAGAGCATAACACAGAAGCCAATAATTTGGCACAAATGGTTTCTGGTTATAAAATATCAAAAGACCTCGTTGACTACATGATTACTCAGACCAAGGTCTTACCATCGATGGACAATAAAGTCATGTTCACACAGTTAATAGAAATTCTCGTCGACGACACAACTATCGACAAAATGGTAATCCAAGATTGGAGAGCTTCATTTATAGATTATCTCAATAATCCAGTCTCTACTGATAGAAATTTCAAAAGAAAAGCCTTCAATTATTTAATGATTGGAGACGAGTTATATCGTAAGACTGTGGATGGGCTATTGCTCAAGTGTTTGGGACCACAAGAATCTGTGATAGCAATGGCTGAGATTCATGAAGGCATATGCGAGGCCCATCAATCAGGGATAAAAATGAAGTGGTTACTCCGTCGACGTGGTTACTTTTGGCTAACTATTACTCGAGACTATATAAGTTATGTCAAAGGGTGTGAAGCTTGCCAAAGGCATGGACCTATTCAACATGTTCCTATAGCCGTAATGAAACCTATTATCAAATATTGGCTGTTTAGAGGCTAGGCTATGGATATAATAGGAAAAATCTACCCCCCTCGTCAAGAAAACATAGCTTCATTTTGGTTGCTGCTGATTATTTCACCAAATGGGTTGTAGCGGCCTCATATAAGAATATAATACAAAAAACAGTGAAGGAGATCACCGAGGAACGTATTATTCATCGATTTGGCATTCTAGAGTCTATAACTACGGACCAAGGCATAGTTTTTATTGGGCAGGAGGTGATTAGTTTTACCAAGTCTAGAGGCATTAAAATGATTCATTCAACTCCTTATTATGCCCAAGCCAATGGTCAAGCTGAAGCCTCCAACAAAGCCATCATTGCATTAATTAAACAACATCTAGAGGATAATCCCAGAGAGTGGGATGTGTTATTGTCAACTGTATTATGGGCCTATAGAACGTCTAAAAAGACTGCTACCGGAACTAGCCTATATATGCTTACTTTTGGACAAGAAGTAGTTCTTCCTGTCAAAATTACAATTCAGTCTTTATGAGTCAGACTTCAGAATGACTTTGCCAAGGAGGAGTATGACGAGTTAATGTTTGCCAACGTCGATGAATTGAGGGAAAACAGAGCGATTGCCCTAGAAAAGTTAATCCTCCAGAAAGATAGAGTTGCCAAAGCATATAATAAACATGTGAAGTATAAACAGTTTGAAATTGGCGACTTAGTATGGAAAACCATTCTACCGACGAGTTCGGACAACGAAAAGTTTGGTAAATTGTCACTAACTTGGCAAGGACCATTTATGGTAACCGAAGCATTTGTTGGAAATGCTTATCGACTAATGCATATTGACGGAAAGAAATTTTCTCGTACTATTAACGGCAAGTATTTGAAAAAGTATTATCCTACTATGTGGGAAATACGAGATATGAAGGAAGAAGAGACTAAAAATTCTTAGTAGATTTCATTCATAAGCCAAAAACATAAATATATATATATATATATATATATATATATATATATATATATATATATATATTTCACGATCATCTTCTTCTTTTCCTTCTTCTTCTTCCTTCCTTCTTCTTCTTTTCCTTCCTTCCTTCCTTTTCTCTTTCTTCCCCTCCGAACCCAGACCTGCTAGCCATCTTCACTCTCCTAGGCTGAGATCGACGTGCTCTCTAAAGCGGGCCACGAAGTGCTGTATCCGCTCCTCTAAGCGCTGGTTCGCCACCTCAGTCTGCTCTTTGGCCTCCTCGAGTTTGGGGAGCATCTCATCCAGGTTCGACAGCCGTTTGTTGAGCTTTCGGATGACTTCAAGGTGGGACTCCACCAGTTCATCCGATTTTTCGGCCATTCGGCCCAAGGATGTGGAAGCGGAAGTGATAAAGGTTTTGCAACGAGAATCCATCAAGACGTCCATCTCGAGTTCATCCTTTTCAGGACTAGGAACTCCTCGCCTCGGTTTTTTCTCCGCTCCTCGAATCCGCTCAACAATCGGCTCTCGGTATTTGTTAAGATGTTCATGGGAAGAGTGAAGTTGACCCTGCACGTCACAAAGTGTGTTGTATACCACATCGGCATGTTGGGCTTCCTCCTTGATGCTCTCGGACAAGCGGTCCATAACAAAGTACGTATAGATAGCCCTCCTATTGTCCTGGAACTGGGACACATCTTGCTCGAAGACGGTCACGAACTCCTCATAATCAACCAGGAAGAGATGATCAAAGGGCAGGTCATTGGGTCTCCCCTTGCGAAGCAGCTTATCGACCTTGGCTATCACCTGGGGTTTGATGACCAGAGCGGCGTAGGTCAGGCTCAGGTAGGAGATAATCTCCTTCCATAAGGCCTTGAAATTCCAAGCGCTCAAGCTTGGTGACAAGGCGCTGGATTCCATCGATGATCTACACGACGAAAGAAAGGGGGATTTTTCTAAAAGCTAAGGGGTTGAAATTCAAAGTCGAATGGTGAAGTCCTGATCATAATAGGTGCACTATTTATAGCCGGTAACTGGAATCTCGAATCATCACGAATCGATACGAGAAGATAGACTGACGTGACGAATATCTCGGAAGGGCACGATCGTATCCGATTGATCAGTCCAAGATACAGGGATTGGAACGTTGCGAGTAATGAGTGTTTATTCCTTGAAAGTTACGAAGCAAGATTCGAGGAAAAACGTGCCGATAATCACTCGTAGCCGTCCGATGATTTACACGTGTACCTACGGGATTCAAATACTATCCAGATGGATATCCATACGACGGCAGAAGTAAATCGCACTGATGTAAAGTGATTACGTGTCGTATTGATTCATTGAATACAAGTATGGGAGATTGTGCACAGACGTCTTTTGAAAGATATAAAGAGAAGGTAGTTCGGTCAATAATGCTATACAGGTCATCAAAGCAGTTGCAGACTATAATTATTTAGATAAGAGGAAAAGTTGAGCAATAAAGGTATTTACATCAGGGCCATTCTCGACATTAATGACATGGGAAAAGAAAGCAACAGATGGCACTAGTCATAAATCAAGTAAAATCCTGTTCAAGGCCCAGGACGAAGCCGTGAAGTTGGACTTCTCGATCACAGTTTAATTCCAGGATTTCGTCCTTTCTGACTTGGTTGTCCTCCACCTCAGTACTCAGCTGCCGTATGGTCACTTCGAGGTTTAATATAGCCTTGCTTTGATCAAAGAGCATCGACAAAGAAATATTTTCATTGACACGAAATGCCTCAAAAATCTTACGGGCCTTGACTAGTTCTTCTTCTTGAAGACTCAAGGTCTTCTCTTTGCCCTCGACGAGATTAACATATTAAAGCCCTGCCCAAAAAGCTTTTATAGTCACATCAAATGAATAAGAGAATTCATGGAGTGCAAAGTCTAAAGCTCGACAAGGTAAAGGGTATGGTAAAGTAGTCAGATAGTCAAGCAAGGACCTGACTTTGCTTTCAATCTCCGGGACGTTGCAAATGACGTCATACCCTTCCTTTAGGAGCTCACAAAGCTGAGCCCTCTTCGAGCGGACTTCATCATGATTAACAAGGGGAAAAGAGCTGCTTACCAAAAGATGTTTACCCCTAAAGACTCTAACGTTGTTAACTTGAGGAGTTTTAAAGGAAGAATGATCCATAGTAGAGCTCACTTCATCCATCGATTCGCCTAGAAATTCATCCATATCGGAGAAAGATAATGATGGCGTGCTTGGAGATAAAGGTATATCTGACATAGAAAACCTCCTGAAAGGATGTAGCAACCCCACTAAGAGCAGGGTAATCCTCGACAAGGCGTAATCTATGTCTTCAGGAAAAATCAAGACCTTATATTCATCCCACCATTGATTAAATTATATCGAACCATACGGAGTGCCGAAATTGTCAACAAGCTTGAACTGTCCCAAGATATATTTGGCACCCTCGTTGTAGCATGACAGAGTATCATTCCGAGGAGACGGAAGATATGGGAAGTTCATCGTATAAACAATTAGCATAGGAATACCTTGCACTAATCCAAATTGACGAGCACATTAATGAGGGTTGTATGCCTCGAAGCCAATAGAAAATCTTTCCCCAAAGGTGAATTCCAGTGGAAGATCTGTAGAAACAAGGATGCTTGCCCAAAATATTGAAGTATCGTGTTGTACGGTCAATAGGTCACACACAAAGTTTACGCCAAACCTATGAAAAGTAAAGTCTTTCAAGGTAAGCAGAATGCTCAGAAAGTATTCTAAGATCGAAAGTCCTCCAATTGGCTGGAGGAAAATGCTGCAGAACTTCCAAGGTCCAAAAATAGTTTCGATGGGTTGCTTATGTGCATCATAACAGTCGACGGGTGTAGAACCATAAGAGGTAAACAGATGAGGAAAATATGATCGGATCCAACCATACAATATCTACAGCGGACCAATGAAATGGTCAGGATGTGCACTAAATAACAAAGATTGTGCATCAGTTAAGCCTTTGTATGAAGCAGATAAGGTCATTCGACCTAACCCCACATCAACACCCTGAGTAAGGGCATATGCGATCTCCATAAGTCTGCATGATATGGAGGTAGTACAAAAGACATATTGATAGAGCCAATAAAGCAGGAATGCAACATGTTCTTGAGGCATTACGGGTCCGTCTGACTTGCTAAATTTCTTGATGAAATCAAGAAATGAAAGATCAACGAAAGAAGAGCCATAAAAATCTGGACATGACCATGACTTTTGATTATAAAATTTCACAAAAGGTGATAGTTCAGTCAGCGACCACATATCAAGCAAAGTAATGGTTATCGGATCAGGAGGCAGGAAAAAGCAGTTAGTCGATGGTGACCAAAAATAGCAAAGAGCTCTGATAAGCCCATATTCCGCAAGATCTATGGAAAGACAGCTTAGTGAGTAGGCTTCCTCTATCTTTGCCGCTTTCCAAATGCTGGACATTTCTAGTTTCATTCTCTGATACCACCGAGAAAATTGTTTGTCATAGCACGGATACGAGTTGAAACGAGAATTTGGTGTTGCCCATGCGGAGATGCTAAGTCGAGATCGACTAATAGGAAGTATCTTCTTGTAATGACGTGGAAAATGTTCAGTGAAGATGGATGGTGGGGGTGTTGATTTAAGGTATGGACCCAAAATCACGTGGCGAGCTTTTGTATCGTAATCCATAAAGGATAGGGAAAAGCGACCTTGTCGTTCGAAACTTCGGAGTTTCTCGAAACAATTCAGGCGAAAGAGAGCTTGACCGCTGGTCGGGGAAAAAGAAAAGCTAGCAATTATGATGGGCCAAGTGACGAAACTTGCTAACTACTATTGGGTATTTATACTAATCCATTTAGCCGACGAGTTAGGCCCACTAGCTAGTGACGTGTACACAAACGAAGGCGCAAGGTTCGGGATCTGTTGACACCTAAATTTTAGCGACCATTTAGTCGTAATTTATATAGAAAATTAGGGATTAAATTTTTAACCCCTAAACAAAAATATTTAGGTTGCATAACATATAGTTTAAATTCATTTTAGATTAATTGCATTTTGCATCGGACTGGCGGTGACGAATGAGCTTAAATTTCATCAAATGGGACTCGGCTCGCTTGGAATGCAAGGGCCGGGAATTACAAGTCAAACGGGCTCGGTTGTTTTAATTTGAGCTTAATTCAGCCCATTATCCTTAATTAATTCAGCCCATTTAAATTAAATTAAAATCTAAGCACAAGCCTAAGCCCATTAGGACTAGAGAGCCCATCTAATTGACCTAGATTAGTGTTATATATACATCATTAGGTTAGGATTTTGGGGGGGACACACACAATTTGCAGAGATCGGAATTCCTAGAGAGAGACAGGGGAGAGTTTTCACGAAAGAAGAAAAAAAAACAAAGGGGGTTTCATGTTCTGAATCCGCGAAAAAGGGTCTGGCAGCCATGGTCTTTGTCTCGGTCTTGGTCTCTGGCTAGTGATAGCCACTACTTGAGGACGTTGTTTTGCATGGTCTAGGGAGCTGTTATTATTCTATTGGTTGCACCCTCTTGCTGGGGTCTTGGTTGAAGGACCCTACAGATTGCTCCCATTGGTGCTGCTCTTCCACGTTGCTACTTTGATTGCCGAAGGTCTTGCACATTGCCATCGGCCCTTGACAAATCCTACTGCATCGGGAGTCCTTCTGTCATCCCGGCGTCCTCAAGCTCCAGAATAAGCCAGTCCCTCAACTATACTCCATAGAGGTCTTCCAGCGAGTCCTTGCTGCAATTTCCTCCAGCGACGAAGCAACCATCCTTCTCGCGAGCCTTACTGCAGATAGCCCCATCGACAAGCCTGCTGACCCGACGCTGCCGCGTTAACTGCTACTTGCTCAAAGTCAGACCGGTGGCTGTGAGCTCCTTCGTCGCAAGCCACCCTGACGACATCGTCGTCCGTTGAGCCCGACGTTGCTGTTGAGATGAGCCCGACACGCCTGTTGCCTGTCGAACTGAGCCTGCCGAGCTGCTGTTGCTGTTCTGCCCGTTGCCGGTCGAGCCCGTCGAGCTGCTGCTGCCTCGCTTAACGCTGGGCTCACCGCCGATCTGACGTCGCTACCACCGTGGTGCCTGTGAGCCCGGAGCCTATCCGACCTACCCCATCGCCGCTGTCGTTCGCCGCCGTCGTCGGCCACCCACCGTCGCCCACCGTTCACTGCTCATCGCGATCCGCAATCTCGATCTGCAAGTTCAAATTTGGAAGATATCCGCGAATTAGGTAAGATCATTATCCGAATATTTTCTAAAATATTTAATTTCCTAAGTTTTCAGTGTTTGAATATTTCGTGGATATTCTTTGGTGGATAGCTATATATCTTAGGATAATAGTTGCAATATCCGCAATATTCTAAGACACCTTAAATTAGGAATTTTTCTTAATTTGGCAACGTATCTGGACGACTATCCTACCTTATCCCTAAGGTACGATACACGGCGATACGGAAAATCATTATCCTATCCATAATCACTTGGGTACGATAACGACTTTTATCTGCTTTCCAAATTTGAATGATCGACTTTTCGTCAATACCTGTAACCCTATAGATATGACCGATAGTTCGATTTTTGTGCCTAATCCGAGTTTGAAACGAATTTTGCGGATCGCGTGGCTGTTTTTAAATGTGGATGCTATCTCTGTTTAAATTGTTTTTTTTCCTTTTCAAATAAAAAAGAAAATTCAAAAAATATCAGTTAGGATTTGAATTTGAGTTTTGCATGTTTAGGGAATCCTAAATATATCTAGAAGATAGAGTAATTATTTAATTTAAATTAGGACTTGAGATAATCTATTTCCTAGTTTAAATTAAGTAATATTCTAATCTTAATAGATTATTTAGGTTATTTTTTAATTCCGAATTTTCATGAAAACCCCAAAAAAAGAATGAATTGTTTTATGGTAGATTAGGATAGATTGCATTCTTAATTTAAGTAATTTATTATTTCGAATTTTAACAAAAATCCCAAAAATAAGTCATGTTAGGATATGTTAAGTCATCATAGGTTGCATGTTAATTTAGACATATTTTTATTCCGAATTTCATTAGAAAATACCAAAAATAAATCATTTGCCCGTCATCAGAATTAGGTCACGTCGTCGCATGACATATAGTTTGTATGCTAGGTTGCATTACTTGCATGTCATTTTTGTACGTCATTGCATGTAGATTAGCTTTCATTTAAATAAGCGAAAATCCAAAAATTGAGTGAATTCCTTGTTAATTAGAAATCATATTAGGTTGTTGATGTGATTTTCTAGCTAACAATGCAGATGCTTACGTTGCTTCGAGGTAAGTAATTCTTCCAACTTGTAATTTATTTAATGCTTTCTTGGGTGTTAAATTGATGGTTTGCGCACCCGCATGAACACCTCACATGTTAGTGACTAAGTTAAAATGAATCCAGATTGCTTGCCAAAATATTTTTGAAAAGAAAAGGTACCGAAAGGGCGTTAGACTAGATCTAGCGTAATCAAGTCCCCGGGCTTAGAATCTCTGGTTCGTAGGAATAAAACATATCTCCCTATGTTTTATTTAGGTTTCTAATCGACCTACCACAAATTGATTAGTGGCGACTCCGAGCATGAAAAATTTTGCATGTTAAAAACTTAAACCCTAAATTGCGAATTGGTAGGGCTTGGGAGGGCCTGAGTTAAGCTTAGTCTTAATAATCCATTAGCCTGAGGAAATTTTAGGTCGCGACAGGATCCATTATCAAAATTGGTTATAAATGATCGTGGCACACGTAGGATACTCAAGGAAGATAAGGATATTTTATTAAAGAGAAGATTTATCCGACAAAAATTCATGAACCCCTCGTTGGAGCAAAAACAGTTGGGATTCTAATCTGCTCATCTCTGAAGTACATGCGCCTTTATTTTGATGGCGTTCTATTACAGAGTTCACTACTCGTACGTGCTCTTGTTATTTCAAACTCTTCAAGACACCCACATGGTGATGTAGTTCTTGCTCAATTTCTGCCTATTGACGAAGCTTCGCCTCCCACCGTCGACGAGACCCTTCGAGGATTTCCGTAAGACGCCTTTCCTCCTCGACGAGGACACTTACCTCGTCCGCAATAGTCTGAAGAGACTCACGACGAATGCTTACTGCTTCACTAGCTTCCTTCACAATATCAGCTGGCTCTTCATGTACTTCTGTGGGAATGGACACCTCCTGCATGTGGCTCAAGAGTTGTTGATACTTGTCGAACATAGTCTGAAACTCTCGAGAGAAAACCCTGAGTCTTTCCCTGAGTGCCGAATGAAGAATAGACACAACTTCGGCATTATCATTGCCAAGGCGCTCAACAAGGAGTTTGAACTGCTCTAAGGCGGCAGCATCATATGACATTCTCGCAAATCCTCCTATAGAGAAGTCTAAAAAGCGCGTTAACTACATCTTTTTCTTGATAATGGCCAGTTGAGATTGACCAGAATGAGGCGATAAGTCATATGGATTAAATGCCAAAATAAATTCAGCTTCATTTATAGCATGTATCGCCTTGCCCGTATAAGCAGCAGTCGACCGATGATCAGGAGTTGGTGAGACAGACGTCGATGATAAAGCCTCAGCAGAATTAGTCGTGAAAGCTGAAGTCACGAACACTAGAGTAGACGTCGATGGTAAGGCCGTAGAAGGATCGACCACAGTGGCTGGAATAGTGGTTCGTTGAATCATAGTACTTGTCGACGGACCACCTGCTATAAGATCATATTGATATCTCAGTATCAGAATTAGAATTGAAAATAACGTAATATTTGGAAGACATATACTAGTCTCAGGCACGATTGTCCCATGTCCAACCATATTAAGAGCGACAGTGGTCCCTACAATGGAATCAAGGATCGGAGCAAAAGTGGAAACAATAGCTGGAAAGAAAAGAAGAATAAATAAATCGAGTAAATAATACGAGCAGAATATACCAGACAAACAACAAAAACTTACAAGGGGTCATAAGAGTGGATGAGCCAGGCTGAGAAAAGAGGTGCACTCAGGATGCCATCGAACTGGTAACAATGTCGCTGGGAGATATCAAGGTAGTTGTGGCTGGTGTGGTGCTAGAAATAGCAGTCGATGGGATTGAGAGATTGACAACCCGCTGGACGGAAGGGAGGCTAATAGATGCCGAGATGGTAACAGGATTTTAAAATAGGAACAGAGATGCTATCCCTTGAACTTTTATCCGAAGAAGCAATAGCTTCTGATGAAACCATGTCGCGTACGACCGATTCAGCAGATGGTTCGATAGATAAAGTGCTGGATTTCTTCCTCGAAGAAGGAGGAGAGGATCTTTTCCTCTTCCTTTTCAATGATGATACCATCTCTTCCAATGTCTCCTCTTCATTTATACCAAAGACAATCCAAAAGGGAGAAAAACCTTGTAAATAACCAACTAACCCAAAAAAGGACAAAGTGAGCTGGCACAGAAAAAGAGATTTACCATCAGTAGGATTTTTTGCAGTGTCGATATCCTCTACATCAGAGTCTTCTTCTATTTCTAAATTAGGAGATGGAAGGTTAGAAGAGCGCCAGAGTGAAATTAAAAAGGAGCATAGAGTGATGATGTCTATACCTTGAGCAATCGGCTTCTTAGAACCACTCCGCTTCACACGACCAATTGCAGACCGGAGAGCCTCTTCGTATGTACTCTCAAATGCAAAGGAATACCACCAAATCTGCCATTCAGCAAGGTGTCCTGGACGGGCTCTGAAAACATTAGAGAGGTCTGCACCATAATGGGTACGCATTGTATTGGTAATTTTAATACAATAGAGAAGTGGCCTTCGATTCTTGAGAGAATACTCTTTTTTCTTGGTTCCTTCCGAGAAGCCCATTGAATAAGGAATTGGCATGGGAATTGCTTGCCAGAGTCCAAATTGCCTAGCACAATATTGCGGAGAATATACCTCAAATCCAGGATAGAATCAACCCTTTAATGAAGTCCATTTGGGAAGATCTACCGCAGACAAAGCACAAGTCCAGAAAAGCCTATAGAGGTTGAATCGAGCTGGATCGAACAAATAATCAAATTCTCCACGGCCATACTTAAAGAAAATGACTTGGTCATGATTCAGTTCAAGAAGAATCTGAAGATAAAAGATAAAAGGAGGCACTGAGGAAGAGATGTGTTGAGGAGAACTACTCAGCAGTTGACAGCCCAGAGGTAAAGGCATAGGTTGTCTATATCCTTGCAGAGATAGATGGGGAAGATGACGAGTGTTTTTACCAAAAAGGGAAGGAAAATACAGAGCCATCCATGCTTGAAGTATCCAAAAAGCACCTGAAATGGTTCCAGAATTTCCGAACTTCATTGCTCAAGAGGCGTGGGTAAAGCCTCTACACAAAACTGCAAGAACAAGAGGGGCTAAGGCAAGGCGTTGTCCCGTGGCTAAGGCTGTAGCAATTTACAAATAGTCCTTGCAAACTTTAAGGGCAGGACTGAAGAATACATATTTTGATAGCCAAAAGAGCAAGAAAAAGAGACGCTCATCTTGAGTAACAGGACCCGAAACTCGGTAAAATCAAGACAAGAAATTGCTATATGCCAAAGCATCTTCAAAGATGAAAGGAGTGAACAATACGGGTAAATCATCGACGGTATGACCAACTAATTCAAAGCCCGCTATGGCAAAGACATCTAGCATAGTGATGGACATGTGGCCCCAAGGGAAAACGAACAGTTGCCGGAAGAAGACCAGAAAGTGATGGCGGAGCCCAATAATCCACGTTCCAAGTCATAAGATGACATACTGACCTCACGAGCGATGTTGATTCCGGCAGCTGTCCATAAAAGTCGAGTTTCTTGGTCAGCCTTCAATCGAATAAACCATTTGTGAAAATCCTCCTCGTAAGAAGGGAAACTTCGAAGTCGAGAAGACCCAGTGGATCACACATCCGTAATAGAAGAATGTTGCAGTACCAAGGTCTCACTGTATTTATATGGGAAGTGGAATTGGAGATTCATAGGTATATTGAGATGGTCCACGAAACTGGAACCCAGAGAGAAACAGTTGTATTCACCCTCGACAGCTTTCAGTAAGTAAAAGAAGCAATTACCAGCATGCGAATCGTCTTTAAACTTATCAAAAGCTGCGATGTAATCGCTGGGTGAATATTTGAACTTTTTGGACGCCATGAGAAGCGATCGAAAAGGTTCAAGAAAGGACTTTTAGGGTTGAAAGAAGAAGATGCGACGATAAAACAAGGTTTTTTACAAAAATAAAAGATGAAGAAGACGATTGGAAAAGCCAAAACTTTTCGGGGAAGATACGAGGTTATGTGTCAATGGGTATTGGATGAGGAATTCGTAGAGACTGCTCGAAAGGACGTCAAAGGATAGAAAGGCACGATCATCGCCTAGGGATTCGTACACAAACAAGGTACACGTTTAAAAGGAATAAATTTAAGGGGGCATATATTGACACCCAAAATTACCCTTGGTGAAAATGGGTCATCCACAAGTTACAAAAGATATAAAGTACAGCCCGCATGGCAAAAATATGAGAAAGGTCGCAAGTCAGGCCCAGAGGCAGTTGTCAACAGGACACATCATAAGGGTGTCGACGAGTTTAAAATCACAAGCCTTGCACGTGACATCGACAAAGTTCAGAATAGCGGGTTTTGCGTAAAATCATAGTAATACGTGGTAAAAAATTCATTTACACGTGTCAGAAGGAAAAGACACAACCGTGGGCGTCAAGGATAACAAGAAATAAAATGACACATGGAAGAAAATTAGCTATTACGTAATGCCCAAGGAGCGTAAGCAATATCGATAAGTCAGGAAACAGTTAAAGCACGAAACGTAAGGAAGTGGAAAACGATTTTCAAGGAACGGTTGCCAAGCTGCTCTATAAATACTCAAGGACTTCCAACGTAGAAAGGACCCTTCTTCAACAACACAACACATCTTTTATTTAGCCTTTATTCTTACGTTCATTAGGAGTAGCTGTAGTCATAATCTTCAGATTCTGTGTCGTAGATTCAATTCCAACAAGGGTCTTTATCAGGTTTAGCATTGCTGATTAAATTCCAGTGTTGTGCCACTAGGTCAGTGTCGTCGATTAGATTCCGGCACTGTATTTGGAGTATTGCTGTTGATTAGATTCCAGCCATATTCACTCAAGCTACGTCATTGATTAAATTCTGACTTATATTGAAGTTGTGTTGGGCATAGTATAATTTCCATATTTTCGAGTTGTCATTTGACATCATATCGAGTCAGGGTGTAAGATCTGAACTGGGATTAATAAATACATTTGACATTCTCTGTCCGAGCTTGGCGCAAGACCCTAGTCTCCTCTAA
Organism: Syzygium malaccense; assembly: GCA_031216405.1. Taxonomy (NCBI): domain Eukaryota; kingdom Viridiplantae; phylum Streptophyta; class Magnoliopsida; order Myrtales; family Myrtaceae; genus Syzygium; species Syzygium malaccense. Next base: position 22,554,977 of record CM062253.1, read on the forward strand.
TAAAGTCCGAAACGCAGTGTTCGGCGAAAGATTTTTCGACGGAGTGACAAACCGGCGAAACAGTTTGTTATATGTTTGAAAGTGAAATTCTAATCTTTCTTTCCCAAATGTTTTTCATTTTTCAACTGAAGGACCTGTTTGTTTTATTGATATCGAGAACGTTGGATAAAAGAAAAAAAGTCAAGCTATGACAAGCCTCGAAGTTTTAAATTAACAAAAATAAATAGTGAATTTAGACGACATGTATAATAGGACACTATGCAATTTTCTAAAATCTTGGAAGCTACCCTATACGATCTTTATGCTTTAAATTTCGGGGACTAATGACACTCGGCCTAAACATTTATGGGAAACTGGTGAAAGTGCACTCATTTGAAAGTAAAGTTCTATTGTGTTTGTCGTTTGTTTTAAGGTTAATACTACGAAAAACTTTAAATTAGTACACTTATGACAAATTTACCCCAAACTAATTTTTTGATCATCAAAAATCTAAAACTGGTATACCTTTGATAAATTTACCCTTCGTTAGTTTCCATTAAATTTTATCGTCAAATTGCCGAGTTGGACGACACGTAGCAATTAACGGGTGTACTAGTTTGGGATCATAGCCTCCGTTTGTCATGGGTATACCGGTTTGTAGTTTCTCATAGTATTAATTAAATTTAACGGAAACTAATAAAGGGTAAAATTTGTCACAGGTCAAAAGATTAGCTGGATTAAATTTGTTACAAATATATTAGTTTGGGATTTTTCGTGATATTAACCCTTTGTTTTATGATTTATTTTTGCAAAAGGTATAATGATCCTGGCCTACGTGATACATGTACTAATATATGTCCCATAAAAGTATTAAACTTAAGCCGTCCAATTGGCCAGTCAACACCCGATTTTAGGAAAATTATCCAAAAAGTCCTAAACCTATCACACTTTTACCAATTCAATCCTAAACCTGTCAATTTTACTAATTGAGTTCTTAATATTATCAAATTTTGCTAATTGAGTCCATATGGCCAATTTTGAAAGGACATCGCTAACATGAACATTGAGCGTCCTACGTGGCATGGGCGGCGCTGACGTAGATAATTTTTAATAATATTTTAATATATTTTTTTCTAAATTTTTATTTTATTATATTCCTTTTCTTCTTTTTTCCTTCTTTACTTATTTTATGCTGTCACGGGTGTTGTGAAAGAAATAGAGAACAATAAAAATGAAGTCTTGTTGCACTCACTCCTCAATGATCAATGGCTTTACTTCACTCGAAGGAGCGAATGCAACGAATTCAAATACTTTTGTAATTGCACATATTTTTTCAATTAAGAAACTAATCTTTGGTGATGATTTTTGCGAGTCCATCCAATGCATATCACCGAGGAATCAAAAAGTCCACGCACGAATAATAATAAAAAAAAACACAGGCTAATGAGAAAATTTGACTTTCCTTCTCTCGGGTCTTGCATTGAAAATAATATTGGAGCAAAGATAAAAATTAACAAAATAAATTTTCTTTCCCCACGCTTTTTCTAGCTCACGAAATTTGTTTAGAACAACAATAATATCAAATAAGTGAATAATCTACAGTCTAGTCATATCTTCTTATAAATTAATCGTTGAAGCTGAATAAAGATAAATGGATGAAAAATCGGACAATGATAGAATTTCAAGCTACTGTTACCAAATCACTATGGTTGAATCGCCTCAAGCAAGAGGCATATCTTCTTATAAATTAATCGTTGAAGCTGAATAAAGATAAATGGATGAAAAATCGGACAATGATAGAATTTCAAGCTACTGTTACCAAATCACTATGGTTGAATCGCCTCAAGCAAGAGGCAAGTTTCACAGAATATTAATCAATGGTGCTACACTCACCTGAGAGCATCTCCGAAACCAAAATTTTAGATGGATAAGTTCTTTTTTTGTCTGTACTCTCTCTGTAAGGACCTCGGCCCTAGGCCCCATCACGCTTCCGCTGCGCCGCTCCTTATGTAATATTATCCGCTTTGGACACTAAGTCCTCACAGTTTTAAAACGCGTTACACAAGAGTTAGGGGCCAAGCCTTATAAAGTTACCAAAATCTCACTTCCTAAGCAATGTGGGACAAGAGCATTGCAATTCCCTCGCCATCCGCGAAATCTGCCGGGAGCCGCTTCTTGTTCGAGCCCTCTCTGGCTCCAGCAATCACTCCCTACCCTCGTCGGACCGGATCGTTACATTCTCCCCTCCTTCGAGCATAACGTCCTCGCTATGGTCCCACATGCGGTCAGGAGTTGGCTCTGATACCATGTAACGACCTGGTCCGATGAGGGCAGGGAGTGATCGCCGGAGCCAGAGAGGGCTTGGCCAGAGAGGGCTTGGACAAGGAGCGGCTCCCGGCAGATTTCGCGGATGGTGAGGGGATTGCATTGCTCTTGTCCCACATTGCTTAGGGAGTGAGATCTTGGTGAGTTTATAAGGTTTGGCCCCCAACCCTTGTGTAATGCATTTTAAAACCGTGAGGACTTAGTGTCTAAGGCGAACAATATTACACAAGGAGTGGCGCAGCGGAAGCATGATGGGGCCAAGGTCCTTACACTCTCGCTTTCTCAGACTTTTACTTTGTTTCTTTGTACAGCGCGAGAGTCGAACTCCGCACCTGTAATCTAGCGTCCCCAACCCCAATTCCCTTACCATTGGGTTGCTTGCCAGTGGCATTAGATGGATAAGTTCAAAAAAAAAAAAGTTAGGATATTAAGAAAATGAAAGATCGAGTGTGTCGGCATTGTGTTCGCGACACTTGGCCGTTGATGCTTAGTGTAATTTTTTGTGAGTATATGTAATTATGAAATTTCACCCGAATTTTTATATCTCGCCTGGGCTTTGCCTAAGTTGTTTCCAAGTCCACTATAGATAAGATAAATAAGTCGATCATTTATACTTGTAAATTATAAATCAAATCATAATATGATGAAGAGATTCTAGACTAATCAAATCAGATCTAAAAGTGAGATATATATTGAGTTGATTATATATTCTACAAGTTACTGATTCGGATAATAGATTAGATTAAAACTTTTTCCGATCTCAGTCGTCTTAAAAAAAGTACTCCATATTAAAACTTTTTCCGATCTCAGTTTTCTTAAAAAAAGTACTCCATACCATTAAGACTCGCTACACAATCATAAAGAAAATAGAGAGTAAAAACGAGAAAGAGAATTTGAGACGCAATTACAAAGAAACTACTCGAACAGTACTCCCGTATTGTCTTGTCGTTAGAGAGTATGAACCCACCCTGACATATGATTCATATAAGCTATCTATCATTTCAACCCAAAAAAAAACTTTATATATCATTCAAAGTTCGTAAATATTGATAAGGCCGTACAGTGTTTTAGTAACATAAAGGGGACTTTTGGCCATCTTGTCCTGCGATCGAAAGTCTCAACTCGTCTTGTGCTGTTTTGAGAGCAACCATTTTCGAAAATCCAGAGGGACAAGCAAGTGAAAACCTGACGTGACACAACGGAGACTTTCGTTGCGATCAACAAACATGCAACAGCATTGCATGCATCAATATCGACAACCGGCCCATCGACCTCTATTAAGTAACAGGTTTGGGCGACCAATGCTCCTTGCTCATCTACATGTCACCGTCGTCCTCTGCCTTTGTACACATAAGGGACAATGACATGCTGCTTGGCTAACCGAACAGCACTCGAAAGTGGGGAAATTGGCATGCAGTTAGGCCCACTTGGGTACGCGAGGACAACATCATTAACATCCCAAAGAGAGATGCTTCACAATACCTGTTGTCCACGACTCCTACATGCAACCCACAATTCCTACGGAAATTTTTGACCTTTTTTTTTAACGGGAATGTGGCAGATATTTGCTATACCCTTAAGAAAAAAGAAAAGGAAATATCTCTTGTCGAGTCCTACGTTTTCAATCTCATGCTTTCAAATATTCCTTGACTCAAGCAAACGCCGTACGAGAGTAATACTAATCACACGGTGCTTTTCCGAAGGTAGGGTTGGGGGGGCCAACTAAAATCGGCTTCAAAAGACGTGGTTTTATGGCTGAAGAGGTGGATGTCGTCATGGGATGGGCAGGCAATCCATCATTTTTCATGCGAATTGCACCCGACATCAATGGACCGGCCTTGTAAATGGAGTTGTAGACGGAGGGTTTCAGATTTGCTTTCGAAACGAAAATTGGAGGAGCCCTGAATGGTCGCGAAGAACAAAGTCTTCTTGGTGCTTATGGGCCTGCGAGATTAGTCCCTTCATTGGACGAGCTCCTACTGGTTTTGCGAGGCCCAGTCAAATATCAATTGGTCCAGTTCTGGCTGGTTTTGGGCTGATTCTGGGGCTAATAGAATCGAGTTGGTTCCCAATTCCAAAAAATAAAAAAATTTATGGATCGGGTTCGGGTAGGACTGTTTTTTTCATTTTTGGGTTCGGACCTATACATGAGAATCGAAATCGGAGAAATGGTTTTTAAAACCATAGTTTTTCTTTGGGATAATAACACAAATAGTTTCTCGACTTTGGTTATTCTTGAACTTTTAATTCGTTCAATGTGATCCTTAAACAATTTCTAAATATTCAATCTAGTCCCTGAGCTGTCTATTTGTTCAATCTAATCCCTCGACTTTTCTTGACAAAGTCAAAAGTTTTTGTAGTTACACCCTATCGCCCAAATCTTAGTATATTTTTTTAATTTCAATCCACTTTCTAGATCGACAAAGAGTATGGCTATCTTTCTAGATTCTCAATAGACTTGTACGAGTTGATGTTCTTGTTATTTTAATTTGTTAATAAATAGACTTGACAAAATTTAATTAAGAAAATGCGAAACCCAAAAAATTAAAAATCTCATCTATCTAAAAAATCATGAACAAGATTTATATTAATATAAGTACAAGAAATATATAGTTCAATTGATATTGTTAACAAATATTCTTATTAAAGGCTTATTTTAGAATAAAAGGAATATAAATCTGATATAACTCTGACCGAGGTTATATTTTTACTATTTTAAAGACTATAAGTTAAAATATACTTAAATGGAACTAGAGTAATATTTATAAAAACCAAAAAGGTAAAACTGTTGATTTAGGATATGAATTGAAATGAAAAAAATATTATAAAATTTGGGTAATAGTGTAATTATAGAAACTTTTGAATAATGCTGAATGGCTTATTTGAATTTGTAATGAGAAGTTGGGCGACTAAATGATAATGAAAACAATTCAACTTAGAGCTGGCGATTGAATATTACAACCCTCGTTGTGATTGCAACGCCCTCACTGGCCACAGCAAGGGCTTGCGAGCCCTCGTCCTCGACTGGTAGGGGTCATCGGCCCTCAACCAGTTGTCGGTAGTGGTCGCCGGCCCTCGGCCAGTAGTCGGCAACCTTGCTTTGCACCAAAAAAGAGAAGAAAAAAAAAAGAAAAAGAGAGAAAAGAAAAGAAAAACATAAAAAAGCCTAATAAAAATTGAAAAAAAAATATCAAAATAGCATTATTAATTGTCCACATTGGTGCTAGCCATGTCACGCTAGACAGACAGCATCCATGTCTGCAATTTCCGATCAAAATTGACTAGATGAACTCAATTGGCAAAATTAAAAGGTTTAGGACTGAATTGACAAAAGTACAATAAATTTAGGAATTTTTGGACAATTTTTCCTAAAAAAGGTTGTACAACATGACGTGCTCGATAGGTAGTTGCATGACTAGATGGCCAAATTGTGAGTTGGGAGTGTTATTCTTGATGAGGTGAGAAGAGAGGAGAGGAAGGTTTGAAGGTTTTGTTATTCTTGCTCGTTGCTTGTTGAAACTATTGAAGTAACAAATCAAAAAATTCAAAAAAATTCAAATGATCAACTCGTGGATGCTCCATTTGATATGTTATCATCATGCTGTTTTGTAAAAGATTTTGCAATAGACACCCTTATATATAGATCTGTGCTTTTTAATTTGTTATTTCAATACACACATTTGTGCATAGATCTGTGCGCTCTTCAACTTCGCACCCTTCTCTTCGACCATCCCATGGAATTGGGACTAGCTGCACGCGTCCGACAAACCTTCGATGTTCTTGGCACAGCCACAAAGGAGCATACTAGAATCCGACATAAACAGTCTGCCACGTGAGTATTACAATTTCTTTAGTGTGATTTTTTGGGGCTCTCATGCATTTTCTTTTATGTCTTCGGCCAATTCGAACGCCAGTATGCTGAAGCAACAGTAACTGCAGCCCGGAATAATCTGAACGAGGTTATCGATTTGATCAGGATGCATGAAGTCTTAAATCTAAATGCGCTGGAGGAAACGAGGGTATTCATATTGTTACTGCCGGATCACTTTATGATCGCGGTATCCTCAATCGAGCGGAAATCAACCACCTCATCGGCCGCGAAACCGTGCGGAGGATGCGCCAATTGTTGGTAGGGACCGGACTCTTGCAGAAGCAGAGCGTTTTCCATTTCCCGGTCTAGTTTGCAAAAAAATTCCAGTGTCTGCAAACACCATGCAACACTGCACTTATTTCTTCACAAACGTAGATCTTTTTCTTTTCCCTAGTCGAAACTCAGAACTTGGCGATGCAGCTGTTTGAATTTAATGAACTGAGACATATTTCCAGCAAGCTATGCAGTTCTTTTCTCCATTTACATATTTTCTCTGGCTATTACCAAGTTTGATGTGTCTCTCGCCCCTACCCCAATCCCCCCTTGGTGCCACTGCCACATTATCCTAGTGCGCCACAGTATTGTAGCGCGGGTCTCTGCAGTTGAAAAGCTTTATTCTGCCAAAGGGTCTAAATACGTTTAAATAAGACATCCTAATGTAAGCAGAAAGAGTTAAAAACTCTTTTTTTTTTTTTTGCTGCTTGGAAAGCTGTTGAAGTCAGTCAGTACTCTGTCCATAAAGACTTCCTAGATGAATCCTCTTCTTAAGCAGAATCCATATATTTCATGTGACACAACAACAACAAGCCCTTTGTTTCCCCTTCTCGCTGGGTGGAATCAAAGAAAACGGTGGTTGTACAGCCTTTTATCTTTCTCATCACCAATTCAAACACACCCTAATTGCACCCACTCCTCAATGATCAATGGCTTTACTTCACTAGAAGTGCGAATCCAACGACTTCATGAAATCTGTTTAGAACAACAATAATTTCAAATGAGCGAATGATCTACAGTCTAGCCATATCTTCTTATGGATTAACCGTTGAAGCTGGATAAGAGCTGGATAAGGATAGAATTTCAAACTACTGTTATCAAACCACTATAGTTATATCACCTCAAGCAAGACACGAGTCTCATGAAATTTTAATTAATGTTGTTGCACTAACTTGAGAGCATCCGCAAAATTGAAAACAGAAGATGCACAAGTTTGAAAAAATCAGTAAAAAGGGTTTTTTAAAATGAAAAAAGGTTAGCGCAGTAAGAAAAATGAAGGATCGAGTGAGTAGGCCTTGTGTTTGCGACACTTGGTATTGCCAACATTGTTTCCACGTCTGCACTATAGACAAGATAAATAAGTTGATCATTTATGATTTCAATTACCCATTGAGATAAGTGATGAGATGAAGAGATTCCATACTAATCAATTCAAATCTAAAAGTGAGATATATATTGAGTGTGATCATATATTCTACTTCAGCAAGTTCTAGATCTCAATCATTTTGAAAAAGCTACTTGATATGATTCATATAAGTTATCTATTATTCAAAGTTCACGTCTATTGATAAGGTCATCAACAGAATTTTAGTAACACAAAAGGGACTTTGGCTATCTTGTCGTGGGATCGGAAGTCGCAACTAGTCTTTTGTAGTTTTGAGAGCAACCATTTTCGAGCATCGAGAGGGACAAGCAAGCGAAAACCCAACGTGCCACAAGGGAGACTTTCGTCACGATCAACAAACATGCAATCGACAACCGGCCAGTCGTCCTCTATTAAATAACAGGTTTGGGCGACTAATGCTTCTTGCTGATCTACTTGTCAAAGTCGTCCTCTGCCTTTGTACACAAAAGGGACAATGACATGTTCCTTGGCTAACCGAAGATATGTAGTTCTTGCCGGGGCAAAATCTAAATCCAGGGCTTTCTTAACAAGGATTATACAGTTCAGAAAACGGCGCATCACATAGTTCAATTTTGCCTAGCTCACTGTGTATATATGAGTGTTGGGATTGGATCTGTGGTACCACTAATTGATTGACCGACATGAGGTTCTTTACTAAGTTCATAATGTAGTAGCGTGTGAATAATCCTATTATTTCATCACCTCATAGTTGATAGGTATTTGGAGAGACCGTACGGAATTGCGTGGTGGCAATTTAAGCTCGGATAGTCAACTATGCGTGGAGCTATCAACTCAGACTTATAGAGGAAACTTGCATGCTATTGACCCCGAAAAGGTAGCTGATCTGTAGGTTAGTGTTTTCTTGAGAAATGAAAATGGATGAGATCAAATCAGATATCATATTTTCAGTTAGTAGTTGTGCTGCAAAAGTGCAGAATGGGATGACATGGGCCTCATGTTATTCACTTTTTTGCTAAAGAACCAGTTCAGGATGGTCAAGAGTTGGCAAGAAATGGGTTTCATAATCCATGGGTAGTTGAAAACGAGGCCTTCAAAGTGGTTTCGTTGTATCTACCACCCAACTAACGCAAATATTATATTTACTGAAGTGAAACTATTGATTAACCCAAACCAAATTGTACCTGCTACTTCTTCTATACATAAACACCACCTGCGAACTGTTTTATACTGGTGCAACTGGCACCCGAATCATTATCTTGTAAACCAAGCTTGATACTTGAATTGACTCAATTGGCTTCTGTGCTCCCCTGCAGATAGTTGCTTTCCGGTTAATATTGTGCTTAGAGATGGATATTGGCTCAACCAATATCGATAGCAGGTGGAGAATTTGCACTCTAGCTAGCTTTCTTGGAGTAGTCTTGTTAGTTCTTCTCCTCAAGCAGGACCACGACTCCGTAGATCTGTCAAGCCCACGGAGCTCTGCAGTGTTGGTCGCATCCTCGATAGACCTATTTCCATCACCTACCAATCAATCGTCTAATTCACTCAGCTTCAAGGAAAGCAGGGAGATGGAGCACGAGGAACAAAAAGGATGTGACATATTTGATGGAAAATGGATTTACAATCCGAAAGCGAGCCCTCTTTACAACAAAGCTCAGTGTCCCTTTCTAAGCAACCAGGTGAGTTGTCAAGGAAACGGTAGACCCGACTCTCAGTATGAGAGATGGAGTTGGGAAGGGAACCGATGTGCTATTCCCAGGTCAGCCATGACATCTTTTAAATTCCTTTGCATGACATAAAATTTTAGCACAGGTAGCAAAGCAGTTTGAATTCGGCTTGTACAAGTGATGAACTTAACCAATGACCGTGCACTTTTCATGTCGATTACCAAGTAACTTTTGAATTTTGACTCGGAGAGTATATTATCATATTTTGTGCAATGACCTCTTAATAAAAGAGTAGAGATGTTCATTTTCAGGTTCAATGGAACAGATATGTTAGAGAGTCTAAGAGGGAAGAGAGTGATCATAGTTGGGGACTCACTTAACAGGAATCAGTGGGAATCACTTGCTTGTCTTCTTTACTCATCCATTGCCTCATCTGATGCCCATGTTGAGGTCAGAGATGGCATGTACAAAGTCTTTCGCACAGAGGTTAGTGAAATAGTTGATCTACACTCACCGCGAATATCTCTTAGATAGTTCTCCTCCGTCAATGTTACGAGTCTTTTGAGAATTATTGTACGGTTTGGTGATGCAAAGCATCGGGTAATGTTGCAGAACTACAATTGCTCCGTCGAATTCTATTGGAGCCCGTTTCTAGTTCAACTAGAGGTGGACCATGCAAATGGTACCAGCGTTCTCAATCTTGACAAGATCTGTGCCTCAGCCAAGAAATGGAAAGGTGCTGATATCATGATCTTCAACACCGGTCATTGGTGGAAGCGTCGGGGGAAGTTCAACACGTACGAATCGAACTTCATTCTGTTTTCAGTTTTTTATCTTAACTGTTTAAAATTATAATGGAAACTCGTTCAATGCATAAGTATAATCACTTTCATATTACAAGGCCTTTAAACAAGGCCTTGGACCATATGTTAAGACTAATAGTCATCTTGATTACTCGACTAATTACAGTTGACTGCCTATATTTACTTTAGAGTTTGGACATCAGCCTAAATTACTATTTCGCAGCTGGAACTTTGTCCAGTACAAGCAAGAGCTATTTCAGAACATTGAGACAGAGCTAGCATTCGAGATAGCCATGAAGACTTGGGCGGCTTGGATCGATAAGAACGTCAATGGAACAAACACAAAAGTCTATTTTCGGAGTATATCGCCAGAACACCAAGGGAAGCAATGGTGTCACAACCAAACCCAGCCTATCATGGATAATTCGTACCAACAAACATTTCCACACATCATAAGAGAAATCACAGAGAGAACCATCGAGAGAACGAGAATTCCGGTAACTTACCTGAACATCACAATGCTGTCAGAGTATAGGAGAGATGCTCATCCGACAGTGTACACGAGCAGGGGAGGAAAGTTATTGACAGCGGAAGAGAAAAGACATCCAGAAGTTCACGCTGACTGCAGCCATTGGTGTCTCCCTGGACTGCCTGATACATGGAATCGGCTTCTGTATGCATCCTTGGTTTTAGACAGCACCAGAGGCAGCTCTAGTTCTTCACATTTGGCCGTCTAACTAATGTGGATGAATCACTCTATTCTTTTTTTTCCAATTCTATTTTCTTAGGCCTTAGGAAGAGGAACTAGAAGACGGGTATCAGTTGACATTACTAGAAATAACGATAGTCCCAACAAAGGGAATGTAATCTAACCATCTAAGGGATCGAGGTATGTTACATCTCTGTGCCGACACAAGCTCTAATTTAGACACCTGACTTTGTTGCCTTGCAAACACTCTTATGTGTTGCGCATGCTTCCAATGTATTTTGCGAAGGAAGTAAAACGAACACTCTTACGAGCACCATCTGCCTTACAAGTTAATACCAAACTAACAGGAACATTGTGTTTGCCCCCCATGAGAAGTACATCGAGTTTTCCTTCACCATAGACCATTCTATCTTCATATGCCCAGCTCAGACGCGACCCCACCAACAACATAGTTTACCGGAGGAGCGTCTTCAACTTAACTCCTCAGGGCAACCAATCTAGGAGAGACAAAAGGAAAATAAAATGTACATAAATGAAGCAAATCTGACGAGAGGATGAATGGTATCATTTGGGTCACCTCCATATAGCTCATATGCATAAACTAAGCCTTGCCCGGCATGATAGAGATTTATACACTAATAAGTCGATTATCCTCTTTATGATAACACGTAGAGTAACTTTAAATTTTGTAGCAGGAGAAGATTTAGCCTGCCAATATAGACATCAGAGATTTTTAGATCGCCTTCAACAAGAATGGAGGCTGCACAAGCTATAGATATCTAATATGTACAGCATTATTAACATGCTTAGAGCAGCTCCCACTCAGGTTCGGAATAATCATGAGCTTGTGTTTTCTCCTCTTCCTCTAAGTTGAGAGTTGGCCTGGACCCTCTTCTGCAATCTTTACTGGGTTCTGCGTCACCTCCATGCCACATAGCAAGTTGCTCATACTCGAGTATCCTTGATGACTTCTTTTTTGAAGAGAAGGCATCTCGAACTTTTTTCTGATGGAAATGTACATTAAGGAAGATTCAAGCACTAAGGGAAATAAGTCGAACAAGATTACACACGGAAGGGAGAGAATACCTTATAAGATCGGTGTTTGCCTTCCCTCTGAGCAACAAAATGAATTTCATCATTATTCACGACGATGCAAGATTCCTCAAGTTTAGCCTCATCGATTTGATCGAAGGTTGCGGCATCTTGTTCAGTGTCAAAATCGCCTTTGGTTGTATTCATATTCGAGCCATTTGAACATCCTACAATATTTAGTTGTGTAATTCTTATGCTTCAAAACAAAGTTAAGCACCATTTAAAGTAGTCACACACTGCAAATGATCATCAGGACTGCCCTATTTTTGAGCAGGTAAATGTAGATGAAAGGGAATTGCGTACTTTAAGTCCAAATCATCTACTCTAAGGAAAAGAAAACCGCTGCATGGAACACAGGTGGCAGTGACATATATACCACACATACGCACGCACGTACACAAACACATGCACACGCGCGCACATACTCACATTCTCACAGCATCCTTGGACTTACTACCAGGACTTGATGACCCTGAACATGTGTGTGTACGTGTGTGTTGAGTGCAAGCGCACGCACTTATGCTACCAGTCTTGTTTCTTGCTACTATGCTCAAATAACTTTTTTTCTCATCATCTTTCGCACCCATTCGAGATCAATTTACAAGGAAAATCATTTGGCCAAAACATGAGTGTGACTTCATTACAGCAACAAAATGGCTAGAGCTTCCAATATTAGTCATAGGAGAAAGAACAAGGGACTGGCAAACCTCAAAGAACAATGTAACCATTAAATGAGGTTTAAGACACCAAAACGCAAAAAGGGACCATCTAGTTTAGTGGAGATGCTTAGATTGGTGTCTTTACAACCCAGTCAGCACAACACACTATGGGTTGACACTAAACATGGCATCTTTCTCCAAGAAATCCTTGCCAATCATCAATATAGGTGATGTAGAAGTCCTGAATGCAACTAAACTCATTAACTAATACCTGGAAGAGGGAACACGTATCTGCTGCTGATATTTTCACTCATGGTAGAGGAATTCACAGAATCTGCCTCGGTATCTGAGAAATTGACTGAAGCATAAACATAACAGTGGAGAGAGGTAAGTCTAATGTGTGACTATGATAATTCGTTTATTTAGAGTGGGAAAGAACGAAAAATTACCATATGACTCGACCAATGGAACACCAGAAGACGAGGGAGTTTTAGTCTCCCTTTCACAGGTCGCCACAGATTGATCCGATATAAGTTTGCTTAATGGTGGGGCATTAACCGAAGATTCTGGTGCACACCTACTTCTTCTTTCAGTATCATTGATATGATTTTCCACGGTGTCACCCTTGTTAATTTCAACAGAAGCAGAGCTAGCAATTGTGGTCTGATCATGGGCTGATTCATCATTTTCGGTCAAGAAACCTATAAACTCTAGCTCATCTGGAGCAATAACCTTTGAAGTCTCAGCAGATGGCATACTATTTATACCAGAGTTCTCATTAACAGTGATAGCTGAATCAGGTACAGATTTATCATCAATACTTCCGGAATGTAGGTCAGGAGAAGCTTTTCGCAGGGCAGAAACCTGTAAAGGTGTTCGACAAGTATTATCTGCACAAGAAGTTCCCCGAAAACACGGTGCATGTCGGAGATCTTTCTTCACATCACCAAGTAATTTTGAATCCTCATTCAGTTGATAGATAGCCTTTGTTGGTTCCCTTTTCCGACATACTTTTGCCTTCTTGCATACCTGGACATCATTGCACTTTACTACAGAAAATTCAGGGGCTGTCACTTTGTCAGGGTCAACGCATGACAGAGGAAGCATATCATCCATGACTTCCGAGTAGAACTTCTTAACACTGGCACCAACAGTCTGGACTTGATTCTCAACAAATTTAACTGTGTCCTGTCCACAGAAAAAATCAAACGGATATATAACACATGCAAATGGAGTTCATTTACAGATTTAGGATCAGAGAGTAAAACTAAAACAGTTCATTCAACCATTGAAGATACGGACAGATATCAGGTACACCAATAAACCTGACGAGGAGAACAGTTAAAAATGGTATCATCAATAGCAGAAAGAAGAAAGCTGCGGTGGCATGCACTACAGAAAGACAGAATGTCAATCACAATGATATAGATATCTGAATTAGTAATGCGAGATTGCAGAAGTGGATCCAGCAACCGCCCTCCTCTTCACAGTCCCTCAACAGTTCACGATGGTCATAGCTAGGTCAATACATAAGCAAGCACACCTTCGCTCAAGAATTAATATGTACCTGGTACATGATTTCTTCCACCTCCAAGCACATAGCTTCAAACTTCTGGTATATGTTTCCAACCCATGTTATGCCTTTTACATCCATAGTTTAATTGCAAGAGATTTGGCCTAACTGAGGTTCTGATAAGTACTTCACCCACTCTCCTCTAAGTTGAGGCAGTTATAATTCCTTCAGCATCTGCTCTGAATGAAATTTGTCAACACAAGAGAAAATTCAGAAATGCTCAAATGAAAATTAAAAATGCAACATAGACCCAATTTGATAACCATATCATCCAAATTAAGGGCCTGAAGGCATCAAAGAGTGCAACAAAGGGGAGATGCCATGAAGATATACGCATATTGGGACGAAGTAAACATGAACATGAGCAATGTACCGAACTAGAAACTAGCAACCGATTGCCACATGTTTAACAAACCAATCATCTGAAGGGAACAGCTTAAACGGAAAATATCATAATCTCATCCAAAGTTTAACAATTAGATGTCACCCCTAAGATGCTAGATAGTCCATGAAAACCCAGTACTCTTTGCAGATTCAAGTTAACCATAGCTGCAATATGATTTTTTCCCACCATCTCTTAGACCCTCTACTTCTACTGACAAGAACCGGGATAAAAGCATTTTAATTAAAACATCTCAAACATATATGAAGCATCGATTTTATCAGAAACCATTGTTCCGGAAACTGCAAAAATGCCATCCTACCAAACAGACATTTAAGCAAATTAGATTATCCATCAAGTCATGGACTACCTATAAGATAAAAGAAATTATGCAGGATAGAAGGCCTTGTTCTTATTGTAAATTCTGTATAAGGGTTCAGCTCAGTGAACAAAGATACTGAGGACCCCATTCTCATTAACCATATGAATTTGTGATTAACAAGCATATCATGAAGACATATCTCTAGATGGCTTAATAATGCCAGACAGAAACCATGTTTCAGGAGTTCCATGTCAAAGATGTATCCTAAGTGGAGCAACCTAAGTTTGACAAGTGTAATTCTTCAATTTCAACTAAGTTATTGTTTGAATGACAGTATCTAGATGTACATATGAAACTCGCATTCTTTAAAGGAAAAATATGGTTCCAAGCTTCGGATAAGAATTTGATGTCCCAGCATTATAGCTGCTTCCGACAAGAAAAATTAACAAGAATATGTTGTTATAGCATACATGAAAGTTTCTGAACAATCCCAGCTCTGTTTGTTCGCGTAATTGTCAAATTACAGTAAATTGCTCGCCAGATGGACACGGAATGAAATTGATAGTTAGCCACCAAAGTATGCACCATATTTATCTACCCTTTCTTGCTATAGACTTGAAACTTCAGCAGTCCAAAGCCAGCTTCTCACTAATCATTAACAATTAAAAATTCGCAATAATCGTTGTAGAGAATAAACGAAAATTGAAAAAAGGAGAGGTATCAAAACAATTGCTCCATGAAGTATATTACCCGAAGCTGCAACGGAGTCAAATCGGTCTCGACTAAGAATTACATCAAATATTGAAAAGAAAAAAAAACTACCAGAACCTCCATACAACAAGAAAAGGCAATTAATTTCGCAGGGCTTCAAAACCAAGTTACCCATAACATCATCAAGCTAAGCGACACCAAGACGTATCGGTAAAATTCAATCCGTCAACCAGCTCCAAATCAGCAAAAGCAAAGTTTTATTCGGAGCAGTAACTCCCTGTATTCAGCCACCAGAGACTTCAATTCAATCATCAGAACAAGTGCTCGGCATGATCATCCAGACGACGATGAAAAAGAGGAAGAAACATGCATATGCCCAGCAAGTCGCGATTGAAATCGAATCACCGAAGGCTGAAGACTTACGTGCTGCGCGAGACAAAGAAAACCCAGACGCGAGAAGCTCCAGAAATTTGGTATTTCGCTGCAAAAACCCAGCTTGAGTTTTTGCTTTTATAGCACACAAGCATTGAACCAAAGTCCGAACGAAGGGAAAACGCAGGGAGGAAGAGAGAAAGGGAGGCGTGCGGACACAGTTCTTTAGGTTTGTTTGGGGGCTATTGACTGACACGTGGCATCGTCGCCATATAAAACATTGGTCAGGATCTTCACTTAGGCTTGTTCTCCTTTTCTTATTTTTTCTTAATTGAACTTTTTCATATGATTATTATATGCTTTTAGTTTCATGTAAGTGCACTCGTTAACAAAATCCTTCTTGAAATTATAAAGCAAACGTTAAAGATAATTGGTTCTCGGAGGATCGGTTCATGATCTAGAACTAAGAATTGATCCTATGACTTTTCGAATCAAAAACCGGACTGGTTGGTTCGGAAACCGCCGGAAGCTTCACAAGATTGTTCTTCTGATATTGCCATTGCCAAAGCCAAGGACAATCTAGAGCCAGTACAAACAGGATACCTGCAAAATAAATGGCAACGATAACAATCATTCTAAATATGTCAAATATAGCAATAGAAGCATTATAATCTAACATTAAAAATAAAAATCGTTTGAAAAAATATGTTGATGACTAAATTTTTACAATAGGCATCCATCGTTGTAATGTACTACGAAGTGAATCGAATGCATCGAATACTAATCCAATTAGTGCAATAAACCATATAGAAAAAATAAGAAATTCGAGTAGCTCGAGCATGAACTCAACTCAAAATCATATGAGTCGATCTCGAATTGCACCAAGCTAAGATCGAGTTACGAACCCACAATAGCTCGACTCAGCTTTGCTCCTACTTTATAAGCTCTCATATATAATAAAACGATCTGCTATAAATTAAGATTCACAATTTTCTTGGTAATCGAAATCAATTAAGCGTGACTGCATGATGCATGCATAAAGTTGATGCGACTCGCTATGTACTCGAATAAATTATTTTGCACCCATCATAAAATTTAGGTATGGTAAGCTTATAAATTCAATCATACAATAAACTTGATCTTTGGAGCCCATGCAAGTCCAATAATCAAGCAACCAAAATACACCTTTGCTCTTAAGTTTATTAAAAACATACTTTTTGCGATACTTGTAAAAGTCTAACATTAACTACCGGTGTTAGAATTGTCCAATAAAATAGAAATATTTTACTCAATCCTCGAAAGCAAATCGCTTCCGTTCAATTAAAAAAGTACACGAACTTTCATTCTATTTCAACACATTCGTACACATCGAATCGTAAATACAGAAAACCAATTATCCACAAATCTCGTTGCATTTGCTTTTTTATCACCCCTAATTGCACGAGCTGAAGGCTTTCCATAGGGTGTAAACATAAAGTCGGCATTACATCCTCTATTCGATATTTCAAAGATATGACATGATTAATTTGTAATTGATTGACTAGTGTAAAAACAAAAACATCAACTTTAGAAAAATTGAAGGGTCGCGGTCCTATCAATCGCAACATTTCCTTCGTGGCCTCAGTGTCTTGGACACGTCGACGAGATCAATGAATTGAGATTGAAGACAAGGCATTTTTGCTGTCGAAGCGCACCAGAGTCAGTATACCAAATCCCTCAAGGTCAACGTCAAATCGAGCGCTCGTAGGAATTGGCAAGAAGGGCAGAACACCTGATCGCGATAGGCCCACAGCAAAAGAAGTGGCATTGAAAAAAAAGCCCAGTGTAGCGTTTCGAGTTACTTGAAGGTGGTGATCAAATGAGTTGGTCAAATAATAATAAAGGAGGAAAGATTGTCTTCCAAAGTCAGAGAACAGATATTCCTTCCTAAAGAGAATATGTAACATAGTGGCCGGAATAGATAGAGCGGATGCACCGTACGTCAAGTAAGACGTCCTTTGCTTGGATCAAGCTAACATGGCGAACAAATAACTTGTGCAAGCTTCTCAAGTCCCCTTTGTGCGTATGGAGATGGTAGAGACACGAAGGTGGCTTCATTTGTGAGTGGGTTTCTTTGTGCTTCCAATCAGGAAAAGGGGAAGGCGACGCTATGTATAGATTGTGCAGATCAACTTACCAAAATGCTTCTGCTTTAAGATTGAACGACCCGTGAGAACACACACAAAAACGGGCAGAGAAAGAGAGAGAGAGAGAGAGCTGTGGCGATAAAAGCACTTCCAAGGACCTTCACTATTTGTACCAAATTGATGAAATTGCAGCACAGCCGACATAAACTTAAAGATTGCAAACCTTCTTGGTCAACTTATATGAAGAAAATGGCATAAAATGTTCAGTTGATTCGGTGTACATCACCCTGCAATGCGGTAATCCCGTGCACTGGGACACCCCTATACATGGCCGTCTCAAGTCCTTTTCACCCAGCTGTTTGAAAATCTCCAAAATCATCATCCGGCAGTTCTTGCGCACTCTGGTCATCGTTAGAATTTGATTGCCCTAACTCTTCTTTATTTGAGCTGAGAGCCTTATGTTCAGGGAGTTGCCGAGGAGATGAATGCAGAGGCACATCTGCTGTAGACTCAGGAACAGAAGTAGCAGGTGAAAGCGGCGCCGGGGGAGGTGGGGGTGGTCTGAGGCATACCACGGGCTCTTCCTTGTTGGCCTTCTCCTCCAAAGACAAATTGTCCAGACTTTGCTCAAAATGTTTCGATTTGAAACTACCGCTGCTTTTCTGTCAAGATTAGAGGGCAAATGCTATCAGCTGATGAATGAGCACAGATCAATTCAGTTTAAATTTTGGATCAATAGATAGATGCTAGATATCTCACGTTCTTTAATTGGAGTTTAAGAGTCTCCCCTTCTTTCAAACTGTAATCAACTGAAGAATTGTGCTGGTAATGCTGCTCCATCTCTTCTGCAGTTCTCTTTTTGTCCAAATATCTTGACAAATGAGCATAAACATTTGTAAGATTCGGCCAATAGATTTCATCATTTTAGACAAAACATTATTCCAAAATCTCACAGAAAAGACAACATATGACGGTAAGGAGTTAATATTCAGATTCTGTAAAGATAGTTGAGAACCGGGAAGTACTTCATGTGGTCATGCAAGGCCGCTTGGAAATCGTAAGCCTCTGTTCTTTCTCGAAATCCAATGCCAATGAAAGCATGCCGTGTACGACCACCTGCATAGCTTTAAGCTGATCAGCATAATAGTTTGTCTAAGGGGGGAAAGGTTGTGAATAGACACTCCTTCAATCTGCTTGCAATGTCTATCAAAAACCAGCCTTGTCTTGCCTCAGAGTTGCTCCTCAAGGAACTTGGAACTTGTAAATTGTCACTACCATTAACAAACCTTTGCACTCTTTTCAGAACAATAAATAATGCAGCATGTTTATCAACAAATGGCAAACTCACCAATATTTTCTTCTATACGAAGAACAAAATATCTGCAAAGCAAGAACATTCAAATAAATCCCATGAAACCTTAACATTGAAAAGAAAAAGAACCTTAATGGAAAAATCAGTAAAAGAAATCAGATTTGACATTATTAGTTCTGCAGCATGTCTTGTAACAATCCATTAATATTCATGCCCAAGAATAGTCAAATTTGTTTAGCAAAAAGGGTATTTAACCTGCTGCTGTCAATTACAGGTTCCACTGGATGCGGCTCTCCATTTCTCAAGAATGCCCGAGCGTACAAGTCACCTATTTTAAATAGACGAACCAAAGTTGGAAGAAAACCAGTATAAGACATGAAGGGACACATCTAATAGCAGCTCGACATTTATGCTAACCACTAGTTTTGTCTTCAAGTCTGATAATGCATTCTTCTCCCTTGCTGATTACTTTCAATGCTCCCTCCCAAGCCCACTTGTTCACATTCCATTCATCAGCCCTAGATATTTTCAGTGGCATGCTTAATCAATCTGGATGGGTGGGAAGACATAAGAAAACAACAATGCCAACGAGTCTAAAAACACCAACCATTCTCCTATGGGAATGAGTATCAAACTTATATTGCAAAAAACAACACAAAACCTAATGTCACGAACTATCAATAGTTGACATCCTCGTATTCATGCATATGAGATGAGTGGCAGCAACATGGTCTCATTTCTGGAAAAATCTCAAAAAACCACACCACAATGTTTCTGCATTGGACAAGTCGTGATTTAACTTTTCTGCTTCCGACAATTTGCAGCAACCATTGTCCTTTTGCAACCAAATATGGTTGGTTTACTATAGTTAAGAAAACTCGTGATATTATAAGTTAGAAGTCCACAAAACATTCACTCTTGTGTCCTTCCAGAACTCATATCTAACAAAAAGTTACATGGGTGCCGTAAACTTTAACACTAAGTTGGTAGGGAATCTGCATCTGCCATCTTCGAGATAGTTGCAACTTGCAGAGATAGTTTTTAATAGATTTTTCATTGCTTCACCGGTTCAACCGACAAGTTGACTGAAGTAGTCCTGATTATGATTCCAACAATTAACACTTTGGTCAGTTCACATCACATAAAATTCTGGTCACGGCTGCAGGCCTACTATCTACTTTTCCCTGTGCTGCAAAACAAAAACTGCAGCAGTATTTTTTTCCTTGATCGGTCAAGTTTTAGCACCTGTAAGAAGCTGCACTTTTCCTTGGTGGTATCTGCAAAAATTACATAGAAATTTAGCACTGCATACATGAAGAAATGCCCTTTTACAATATTGACAGCTCCAAAATAACTTAAAGAGCACAAAACTCATCAAAAAAAATGCTCTGCTATCATCTGAAACTGCAATCTAGGTGAATTTCATTCTCTAGAAAGCGATCCTATATTTCGCCAATGTGTTAACCACAGTTTCTATCTTCCCCAATAAAATCAACTCTCCATTCAATAAAGCCCCATAATTCTGCCCAACATCCAACATAATCTTCCATACACAAGATTGGACACGAAAATAAAGTGTCAGTTAAAAAAAAGCCCCCCCTCGTGTTTTAAGTCGATGCGAGGCTGATTAGCATGGAATTAACCTTTGCTTGTTAAGGGAAATTTATCTGCCAATTCTAATGTTTGCAAGCCAATCATCAAGACTGACATGAACGAAACAATAATAGACATCACGAATGGCGAAATCATCGAATAATATCTCAATACTGATCCTTTAAGTTCTATGCCAGTATCAATTACGGCGTATCTTGATGCAATTCAAATCGAGCAGGAGCAAGAATCTACAAAGCCAAGCAAAAACACAAGAGGTTTCGAAAATTGGCATGCGACCCAGCAACCAACTACACAATACGATAGATTAAACGGGGAAAAGGAATGACCCTTTTCCCGATGATCAACGCGTACCAAATAGACGTAGCACTCGGAGACTTGGAACAGGACCAGCTCGACAGCCTCTGCTTCGTCGGTGTCCTCCGAGCTCTGCTGATCCATTGATCTCGACTCCTCCTCCTTCTCCATAGAGAGCGAGAGATTGATGCTCAGATCGGGAAGACGAAGTGCTCTTCTGCAGCGGAGGTCAACTTTCAGTTGAAGCTGATTGCCAGGAGAAAACTCAAACGCTCCAGAATTTGGTTGGCAATTGGTGAACGGCTCGGATCGTCGTTTCAGGGGTTTTTGTTTTGATTGAAGATCGTGGGATAAACAATTGTTTGTTTTTTTTTTTTTGTGGGGAATTGAAATTGCAAAGGGAAAAGTCCTAAATTATTTTAAAAGCTACAATAATATTACATGACTGGTGAATTAAGCCTTCGATCCTAGATATTTGAAAAGGTGCATTAATATTGTACGGACGATGGATTAAGCTTCTAATCCGTGGTTTAGCTCGAGATTAGTGACTTGCAATTCACTTGTAAGTTCGAAACGTGGGAAAGTCCCTATCTTTCAGACCAGCAATTCAATCATCTTGTTTGTTTGGTAAACTGTCAAGTTTGTTCTCCGAAACAAAAAAAAAAAAAAAAATTCGTTTAATAAATTTTTTGTTCCCAAGTTATTCCTAGAATTAGTTTTGAAACAAAATCAAGAATTAGAAAATAGTTTATTCTTCTTCTTCTTCTTGGTTGGTCTTCTTCATTTTTCTGGGCTTGTGGCCGGCGAGGGCATTGCAACCCTCGCCGCCTGGGCGAGGGTTGCCCTCGTCACCGCCCTCGCTAGATCTGGTCGCCTGGCCAAGGGCCAAGGAAAGGAAAGAAGAAAAAAAAAGAAAAAGAAATATTAAAATATTTAAAATATTATTAATAAAAAGAAATTTTGTGCAGTTAATAAATACATTTCTGTTCTTTTTTTTAAATTCAAGAATAGAAATTTTGGACAGTTATTAAACACCTTCAAATGCTTAAAAATTATTTTCAGGAATGGAATGAAAAAAAAAATTTATTTCTAAGTAGAAATTATTTCCTGAAATAAAATAGTTACCAAACACACCCTAATTAAAACTAAGAAAGCGTGCTCATCCGTTAGAATTTAAGATGTTATACTATACTAAGTTCGAGGATTTACGAAAGTACGCGAAATTTTTCAAGTATAATATAACCCTCAACATGATTTTCCCTTCTGTGAGAAAGATCTCCAAATCGGAGGGTGTTTTTCGAAAATTTGCCTGAAATCTATCTAAAGACGCTGGACGTGATCGGGAAGGCTAAAAGAAAAGAGCGACCTGAAGGTAGGAACTGATGCCGGCGTCGTCTACGGATTCGCCATCTCCAAAGAGGCTCCGCTCTGATTCTGAAGCCGAATCTGCCGACGAGGTAAAGTTTCGTTTTTGAGGTTGGAACTGGTCGCATGAACACCCCCGCACCCTCACTCTCTCTCACAGATTACCCCCATAGAGGATTTTCAGTTGAATTATATTGGCCACTAGAGCAAAAGTTGGCTCTTATCTCGTTGTTTCTGACACGAAGTTGAGTTTTCTTCTTACGTTTGTTTGTTGAATTTTCCCGCTTCCTATTTTCCATCCGTCTTATTTCCAGATTTTTTTGTTTTTCTTTCGGTGAAACTCTGATCCAAAAGGATCGGATCAGCAGTTTGCCCGGAGATGTTATAGGCTATATATTGTCTCTTCTGACATCTAGAGAAGCACAAGCGACTCCTCTTCTTTCCAGAAGATGGAGGCATATGTCTACCGATCTCGATTTCGACCGGTCTGACTTATTGGCCGAGATAGAAGCTAACCCTGATATAGCTGAAAAGAAGAGGATTAGATATGTGGAATGGGTGGACGATGTCTCGCATCGTCAAAGTGGAGGATACCATTTACTAAGATTCGCGTTATGCTTCGACCTGAATATCTCATATAAGTCTCACATTGATCGGTGGATTAGGCTTTTAAAGTTCTCCAACTAGATTTCCGGCCCACATCTACGGAGGATTTTCTGGATGGTTGCTTGCCATATCTGTTAGGGCATGAGACACTTATGGATCCTAATGTCAGGTGTCCACAGCAGGCTTCAGGTCTAAGTAATGTTGGCTGGGGCCCTTCTATATCTTGGCATGTTGGATTTACGTATCTTGAAGAGCTGTAGTTAAAGAGAGTAATTGTGGATAGAGAACTCATTGAGCAACTGTTTGCCAATTGTCCGGTTCTAGAGCGATTGACATTGAATGACGCTCGTACTTTGAATAGGCTTAGAGTTTCTAGCCAATCACTTATGCTGAAGTACCTGCGCATAGCATGTTGTGACGATCTTAAACGTGTTAGGATTTACGACACGAATCTTGTGTCCTTCACTTTCGTGGGAGGGCGATGTCGATCGTGCTTAAGCAAGCTCCCCTAGCTATCTGAGGTGTCTTTGAATGGAAGTATATTGGAGCTTGTGCATGAATGGTTGCCTGAGCTTTCAAGTCTTCCTTGTCTGCATATTCTCGAACTTGAATTTTATTATTCACATAGAGTAAGAGCCCTGACTGATTTTCATAAGGTTTCGTTACTTAATTCTGTTTACAATTTATGTTGTCTTTGATTCTCTCTCTTCGTAATCTGCAAAATCACCTACATATTCCTCATCAACTACCTAAATTGACAAGTGTCAAGCAATTGAAACTGAGAGTTAGAGGATCTGGAGATTTGAGTCTACTTCCGTTGACTATCGTGATCGAGGTATGTCCTTACTTGCGGAGTTTTGTGTTTGAGGTGGGTTTTCGAGCCTCATTCAAGTTTTCGTCAATTTAGGCATTAGACAGATGCAGTAAAATCGAATATGATAAACCAAATCACTGTTGAATCCTATCCGAGTCTTTGCTTATGGGTGAGTTGTTGGGCCATCATGTAATTAGTATCTGTTTGATGTGACAATCCATACATATATACTTTCTTTTGCAAGTTCTTTTTTCCATCGGCATTTTCCAATGCATCGATATCTTGGGGTGATTAATAATATGCGGCATTCTTCTTTTGCCACAGTTGACGGACCCATGGTGGATACCAAACGGGAAGGGAAGAGAACTAGAAAGAGTTATTAGACCTCTCCATCGCTATCTAAAGGAGGTTGCATTTTACAATTATTATGGTTGACCTTGTGATCTCGAACTAGTGACTTAGCTTATCACGAGTGCCATTACTCTTGAGAAGTTAGTGGTGAATACCTGTGACAAAGAATATGTCTTGGGCGAATGGAAAAAGTTGAATGAACCTAGAGAACGAGTTTTGCAACAACTCATGGGAAAGGTGCCCTTAAAGGTTGATTTGGTTATTAATTAACGGAACCCAAGCCTCGCGGTATTCATAGAGGTGATTCGGATGGCTGTTATTTTGCAACCTACTCCTCTTCCCCTTTTCAAGGTTCTCTTTTCCTTGTTACTGCGGATATAAGTTTGTTTATTTCCTGATTTTATTTTGGGTTTATAAGTTATGTAATGACTCAAAGGCCATGAATAATGGTTGTTCCTGCATTTCTCTAAGTCATTTTAACCCGGAATGGAGAAAAGCTCAAAGAGCTCACGGGTTGCAAAACGTGAAATGATTAACCCCAATTTACGTCCATATATAGTCTCCCCAATCCTTGTTGTACTGCTAAAAAACTGCATATGTTTTTTATATATATAATAAATAGTAAAGGATTTTAAATGTCTCGATTTCCAAAGAAAAGAAAAGAAAAGACCAATTACATGTAAACGAGAGAAATAGCTAGAATAATTTCTTTTTATCCTTAACAAGCATATTTAACACATGACGAATCATGCGCAAGTTCACGATCTCATTAATAATTACTTTTTGTCTCTGTGGAATTATAGGTGAATGACTTTCCGCATGGAATCATACTTAGAAGTGGTGCCTATCAAAAATAAAACAGAACAAAATAAAAAATTCTTAGTAGCGGGAGGCTTGTGTATCACGCTTTAGACGTAATCAACCACCGAATAATCACCAGTTAATCTCCCGTTCACATTAAGTGATGTCATGACATGTGAAGATGATCTCCCATATATTATATACGTATAGGATGATTGAGATACTATCCAAGTACGGTGTCTTGGGCATAGCTTTAATTATTGCAAAAATCTAACACTGGATCGAAATTGAGTTGACATTCGGTCTACTCTAATTATGACCGAGACAAACAAAAGAAGACAATTCGAAAGCGGGAGCCGTGCTTCTCAGTTTAATAAATCAAAAGGTCCGTCCGCTCTTATATGCCAATAACACCAATTCTGAAACCGTGAAGTCCCATTTGAAGCCTGTTTTATCCAAAGCTCGACACGTGCAAAGTTTCAGTGCTCCCAGTTCACATCCAAATTCTGATTTTTTGCAAACAAAATCGAAATTCTAATGTCATTGACTCATAAGCAAGCGCACGAGCAATTGAATTTGGGTGCACTGAAATCAAATGTGGGGGTCCGACCCTGACCCATCTGGTGCAGCTATCGGATCAAATCAACTGGCTCCAATTCACACTAAATGGAACACATTCTCTTTTTTGTTTCGGTAAAGGAATTTCTTCGGGCGCAAAGCCATTATTTCCGAACTCATCTCTCTCTCTCTCACACACATTCCCAACAGTCACTCAGTTCATTCATTTACTTCTCTCTTCGTCAATATTTGCTCGTGCTTTGATTTGATTTGCTCGTCCCATATTGACCCTCGTTTACCCATCATTTGAAAATTGCCACTTTTTTTAAAAAAAGAAATTATCGACATTAAGAGCCTGTTGCTGTTTCTTACAAAAGTTTTGCGATCTTTGAAGAGAAGGTTAAGGGAGAAGGATCTCGAATTAGAAAAGAAGGTCAGTGATTTTTATTTTGACAAAAAACATTCGGGATAGAATTGAGATTGAACTTAAAGTTAGCGGTTTTTAGGAAAATAATTCTTTTAAAATCTGTCCTAAAGAAATCTAAAGTTGTAATCCCTGTTTGTTCGGGATCTATCAAGATTAAAAAGTGTTTTTTTGTTGCTAAATTTAAAATGTTATGCTAACTCTGAGAATTTATGAAAATAAAGTATGATAATCTATGTCTCAATGAGAAATTTTCGAAGTATCTCATATTGAAAAAAGTCAAAGTGAAAAAATAGAAATTAAGCTAGACATACCATTAGCAATAACATATTTCTCACCATGTTTCCTTTTGTGTAATATAATTTACACAGTGTTAATCATTATAGATGGTTAAAAAAGATACCATTGTTAGGAATTTTGGAAAAGATATCGAATTGGGGGTGTTTCAAAAGTATGGCTAAAATCTAAAGACACAGGATGTGATCGAGGAGGCTAAAAGAGAAAAGCGACCTGAAGAGAGGAACTAATGCCGGCGTCTATGGATTCACCATCTCCAAAGAGGCTCCGCTCTGATTCTGAAGCCGAATCTGCCGACAAGGTAACGAATTTTGCTGCATAAAATTTCGTTTTTGAGCTTCGAACTAGTCGTCAGAATATCCCACCCTCTCTTTCTTCGCTAAGCGAACGATGAATGTACACGTCTCAGATAT
The DNA here is from genome assembly GCA_031216405.1 of Syzygium malaccense. Classification (NCBI taxonomy): domain Eukaryota; kingdom Viridiplantae; phylum Streptophyta; class Magnoliopsida; order Myrtales; family Myrtaceae; genus Syzygium; species Syzygium malaccense. The sequence goes on from CM062253.1 coordinate 22,581,777, forward strand.
TGGTGGAGAACTTTCAGTTGAATATATTGGCTGATAGTGCAAAAGTCGAGCTCTTTTTTTGGTTGGGTTAACGGGTCTTCAATATTCCTTATCTGGTTGTTTATGACAGAAAGTTGAGTTTTTTCTTATGTTTGTTTGTTGAATTTTCCTGCTTCCTATTTTCCATCAATCTCATTTCCAGATTTTTCTAACCTTGTTTGTTTTTCTTTTGGTGAAACTCAACCCAAGGATCGGATCAGCTCTTTGCCCAACGATGTTATAGGTTTTATCTCTTTTGACATCTGCAAAAGCATAAGCGACTTGTCTTCTGGGCAATTGTCTACTTGTCAGGTCACCAACCTTTATGTCAACTGGTCTGACTTGTTCGCTGAGATGAAAGATAATCCCGAGTTGGCGGAAATGGAGAGGGCAAGATACGTGGAATGGGTGGACAATGTCTTGCATAGTCAAAGTGAAAGATATCATTTATGTAGATTTGCATTGTGCTTTGACTCGAATATTTCAAATCAATCTCACATAGATCGGTGGATTAGTTTTGCATTGGCAAAATGAGTTAAAGTTCTCCAACTAGTTAGCCAGCGTCGTTGAAGGATTTGATGCATGATTGGGACCCTGGTCGCTTGCCATATCTATTAGGGCAGGAGACACTTATGAATGCTGATGTAGAGTGTTCACAAGGGGCTTCATGTCTACGTATTTTTTGCTTGAGCCCTTCTAGGTCTTGGCATGTTGGCCTTAGGTATCTCGAAGAGCTCACATTGAATCGAGTCACTGTGGACGAAGAACTCGTTGAGCAATTGCTTGCCAATTATCCGGTTCTAGGGCGATTGATTTTAGAATATGCTTGTACTTCAAACAGTTTTAGAGTTTCTGGCCGATCACTGAAGCTAAAATACTTGCTCATAACATGTTGTGATGATCTTGAATGTGTTGAGATTTATGACACAAATCTTGTGTCCTTCACTTTCGTTGGAATGCAAATTCCATTGTGTTTGGACAAGCTCCCCCAACTGTCTGAGATCTCCATTACAGGATTTGTGTTGAAGCTTGTGCATATGACCTTGTCTCAGCTTTCAAGTCTTCATTGTCTGCAGATTCTCAAACTTTCATATTTTAATTCACCTGATGTAAGAGCATTGGCTGATTTTCATAAGGTTTCGTAAGTTATTTCCTTTTTACAATCTTTGTTGTCTCTAATACTCTCTCTCTCTCTCTCTCTCTCTCTCTCTCTCTCTCTCTCTCTCTCTCTCTCTCTCTCTCTCTCATATGTAGAAAAACCCGCTTATTCGTCAACTGCCTAAATTAACAAGTGTCAAGCATTTGGAACTGAGAGTTGACGAATTTGGAGATGAGACTCCACTTCTGTTAACTCTCCCAATCGAGGCATGTCCCTCCTTGCGGAGTTTTGTGCTTGAGGTGGGTTTTCGAGTCTCATTCAAGCCTTCATCTATTTAGGCGTAAGACATACATTAGGATGGAATGTGATAAACCAAGTCACTGTTGAATCCTATTCGAGTCTCTACTTATGGGTTTAATTGTTGAGACATCATGTGTTAGTATGTATTCGATGTGACAATCCATACAAATATACCAAGCCACTATTGAATCCTATTTGAGTCTCTACTTAAGGATGAGTAGTTGGGGCATCATGTGATTATTATCTACTCAATGTAACAATACACACGGACATGTTTTGTTTTGCTAGTTCTTTCTTTCACTCGCATTCTCCAATGCGACGATATTTTGTGTTGATTAACAATATACGGCATTCTTATTTGCCACAATTGACAAACCCAACGGACATGCTATGCAAGCAGAGAGAATTGAAAAGAATTGTTAGACCTCCTCATCGGTACCTAAGGAGGTTGAATTTTATAATTATTATGGTCGACCTTGTGATATCGAGCTAGTGATTTACCTTGTCGAAAATGCCGTCGCTCTTGAGAAGTTAGTGGTGAACCCTTGTGACAAAGAATATGTCTCGGGCGAGCAGAAATTGTTGGAAATGATGAAGGAACCTAGAGAACAGGCTTTGCAGCAACTCAAGGGAAAGTTACCTTCAAAGATTGATCTGGTGATTAATTAATGGAACTCCAGCATTGTTCACGCCGCATCCACAGAGTCAACAGAGATGGCTATTATTCTGCAAGCCTACTCCTCTTCCCCTCTTCAAGGTTATTTTTTTTTTACTGCAGACATAAGTTTATTTATTAATAATTTGTTGTTCCGGATTTTATTTTGGATTTATAAGTTATGTAATGACTGAAAGCCATGTATAATGGATGTTCCCGCATTTCTTGAGTTATTTTAATCCGTCAAGGACTCGAAAACAACCACCACTTTGTGTTTGCTGGGTATTTGTTTGTCATTAAAGTGATAGTAGGAGAGAACAGATGTAACTTTCTCACATGCCTTTGGATGCCTCCCAATCGATATACTCAGTGTTTAGTATCTCAATTTACGGGGGAGATGGAGATATTTCTCTAGAATATTTTCCTTTATTAGAGATAATTAAAATATTTCTCTTGATTTTCTATATCATGTATATATCACCATTGGATTGTGCATATCCTTTATTAATATATTATCCAAGATAATTATATAATAAGGCCTATTTAGGCTCTCTTTGCATATATTTCTTATCTATCTTTACGGACCTTGTATTTGCCTCTCCATTATATATTTCTTTATGCGTGAGGAGAGTATTAGAGTATTTAAATATTAAATCACAACTTCATTTAATAATTTAAATTGATAAAACAATCGGCGATATCACAAAATTCAATATAGATTTTGGCTCATATCAACTTGAACCGGTGCGTTTATGTTGCAATATGCATTTTGATTTGGTCCAATAAAAACTTTGATTCTAAATTCCACAGGACGCATGTGAAAAATACAAAAATAAGATTGCCCTCGTTCAATTTGGGAAATTCTTGCTTGGAAGAGCCTTCTCGGAAATTCACGTGGGAACCAAATAGCAGGTTCAGTTGATCTAGTCACACGCGTGTGGGTATGTCCAGAGTTTCATTTCCGACAAACTGTCATCAGCTGCAAACTTGGCTGGTTCAAACCATTTCTCGATCTCTACCCGACCAGTCAAAGATTAAAGTGTTTCAGTTTCATTTGACTGCGGACAAAATCCCAAAAACATCACCTGACCCTCCTCTCGCCACGTGTCCCTCCCCTCCATACATTCCCGATTGATAATCCAACCCCACTCCGCCACACTATTTTCACTCCCGGACACTTTTCACAAACCAAAACCACCACCGTACCGTCTCCGCTGACTTCAAGCTCATCAGCTTCACAGCGGACAGCCTTGAGCAGAGGGTCCCAACCTAGTTAAATCTCGTGGAGCATTCATCGTCGGAGGATTTCGTTCATTGATGATCACTGAAGCTTCTGTAGTTGATATAATCAACACTCAGAGCCTTGGTTTTGCACATTGAACAGGAAATATCGTTTAAGTACCACATTGAATAAATTAAAAGGGTTAACTTGATTCGATCCTTTTTTTTCATCTTTCAATATCATTCCCGACGTAAGGAAAGAGGGGTGTAATTGATGTTTCCGTACGTTAGGAACAAGCTTGGCCTAATTTACGAGCTAAACACATCCCAATTTTTTACATACAACAAAGTTCCTTTTCTTTTTGGGATAATGACATGAATGGTATGTGAATTTTGATCTAATGTATAATGTGATCCGTTTTGATTTGATGAGAGGAGGGGATGGGGACGAGACCTGTCAATCTTTTACTTTTAAGGTTTAGGCAACTCTCATGAATTGCCAAGCGTTTAGAGAGAGAAGTTTAGGAGGGAATGTTTCTATTGCTCAATTGTTTGGATGGATATAAATGAGGGAAAACACCCCTACTTATACAGGAGGTCCTCTTATTACAATTATTGATTGATATTCGATCTAGCGGTGAAGATCACATCTTCTCGTCTAACAACCACTGGCATTTATGCCAAGAATTCTCTAGAACTTGGTATATTTACCATATCGCCTGTTCCCGGGAATGTTCCAGAAACTCTAAGAGATTTATATCGGTCTTCTTCGATTGTACACGATCCTTAGTGCACGGTTTAGATTTAACAATGGCCTAGCTTAAATTCTATCCCACCACATCTCACGATTCTACAACTGAATAGAGCCAGAAGGCCCACGTGCATCACAAACCTATGCAAATAGGGACATTGCCTTGACCAAGAGAGTGAGTGGAAGTAGACTATTATCTTCATATGCTACAAGGACTGATCTCAAACTGGTTAATTCAAGTAGAAGATGAGTTCTTAGGCATCCCAACTGTATCAAATGCACAGGCAATGCAGCATTATTAGCCATGAGGTGGGTGACAAAAAACAGAAGAATCAAATATCGTCTAAAACACAATATCAGTTGATACTTACACAAAATGGACATGAAAATTCACAGTTTGAGAATTTACAGATGAGAAAGACAAGTTGAAACCCGAGACATGATCACATGCACGTGTTCCAAACTCTCTAACCAATTCAAAGCTCAACTAGCAGGGGACATTGTCTATACCCAGTGAAATTCCTATCCCAAGGAAAGCGAAGGAGATGAGATTTGCATCGTAAACACCGAGGCACCTAAGGTGCGACAGCTTCGTACCGGGCAAGTGTTTCGGCTTAAGTGATTGGCCAGAAAATGTCAAACTCTCCCAAGATTTTCAAATGCAGTCACTCCAAAACTGGACAATTGGCAACCAATTGCTCTGTGAATGCTCCCTTAACACTTGAGCCTTTCGTGTAGAGGTCTTCAAAATACCTAAAGCCAACAGGGCTTAAAGTAAGATTATTGAGACCCATATCCCACAGTGAACCTTCTGCATCAGCATCTTCAAGCACGTCCCACCCCCCTAAATAGGGTGATCGACTAGGGTATGAAGAGAGATCCAGAGGACACCTAGGAATCAAATTTAGTTCGATCACCTTAGCTTGCTTCCACAGTGAAGACTTAATCCGCTAATCGATTCAAGGCCGAAATTCGACATGGTGAAAGGACAACCTAAATCTATGCGAAGAATGGTGTCCTCTATATCTATCGTACTACCGCAAAACATTCTGCTCACTCCCCATATCTCGCCCTCATTCAATCGGATTTGTCTCTAATCTCGTGAAATAAACCGGAGCCATCGAAATCAAGGTCGACCAGAGTCCACAAATACTTGCAAGTGCTCATGGAAACATTATAAGACCTATTAAGTCGTCCAGCACAAAACTGGCTCAATCCTTTGTATTAAGATTCAATTCCCCCAGCAAAAAAGAGAAAAAAAAAACATAGATTTTAAACGAAAATCTCAACATTCTCACAGCAAGGAAAATAAAATACTGAATTCGGGGAAAAAAACATTCTTTTTGCTCCATTTAATAAGATATCCACAAAACGAAATTCTTCCTAGCATAGTAATATGAGGCTCAGCAAAATTAAAAAACATTTAAAGTAATTAAAGAACTTTGGCACAATAAAGTTTTTTTTTCGTTCAAACTTTCAAATTTTCTTCTGAACGTCTCCTATTTTGATTGAGAAAGCAGCAAACCCAGCAAGCTCTCCGATCAGTAGGGCACCCTGGGGCTGGGGAGACGGTCGACCTTAAACTAATTGGGGACACCGCTCTGCCAGTGCCAGCCCAAGAAATCTTCAGATCCGGCTAGCAAGCCGTCATGGATCACTACAAAAAAATTGGATTTTTGCCACGAAAATTTGCGACGAAAAAATTTTTGTTGCAAATTTGCGACAAATTTTCCAACGAAAAGCAAAATTTGTTGGAAATTTCCAACGAAAAAATTTTCGTCGCAAAATTCGTTGGAAATTTCCAACGAAAAAATTTTCATCGGAAAATTCGTTGGAAATTTCCAACGAAAAAAAATTTGTTGGAAATTTCCAACGAATTTCAATTTTCCGGGAAATTACTTCAGTGTGTACAATTTTCGTTGGAAAATTCGTTGGAAATTTCCAACGAATTTTTTTCATTGGAAATTTCCAACGAATTTTCCAACGAATTACAAAAAAACCCACATTTTTCATATTCGTTGGAAAATTCGTTGGAAATTTCCAACGAATTTTCCAACGAATTTCAATTTTCCGGGTAATTAATTCAGTGTGTACAATTTTCGTTGGAAATTTCCAACGAATTTTCCAACGAATTACAAAAAAACCCGATAATGTTCGGCATTTTTTATATTCGTTGGAAAATTCGTTGGAAATTTCCAACGAATTTTCCAACGAATTTCAATTTTCCGAGAAATTAATTCAGTGTGTACAATTTTCGTTGGAAAATTCGTTGGAAATTTCCAACGAATTTTCCAACGAATTACAAAAAAACCCGATACTGTTCGGCATTTTTTATATTCGTTGGAAAATTCGTTGGAAATTTCCAACGAATTTTCCAACGAATTTCAATTTTCCGGGCAATTACTTCAGTGTGTACAATTTTCGTTGGAAAATTCGTTGGAAATTCCCAATTCAGGACAATTATTTTAGTGTGTACAATTTTCGTTGCAAAATTCGTAAGAAATTTCCCACGAATTTTGCAACGAAAACCCTACTTCTTCCTTATTCAATATTTTCGCGCTCGTTATTCCCACAACTCTCAATTTCAACATTAATTCTCTCTCTCTCTCTCTCTCTCTCTCTCTCTCTCTCTCTCTCTCTCTCTCTCTCTCTCCTTCGCCTTCACCTTCTCCCTCCGTCTCCCCCTCCGCCTCCCCCCCTCGTCCTCCAGCTCCGGCTCCGGCGCCATGGACACCAAGCCTCCAAGCCTCCGACGCCCCCGACGCCACCAAGCCTCGTCGCCGGCGAGGCTAGGAGACGACGACGGACTTGACGGGCGGCGACCCGAAGTCTGTTCCCGCCCTTGCTGCTGCTGCTGCTTCTTCTTCATCTTCTTGTTCTGGGAAGAACAAGAAGAGGCGCAACAGCCTCGCCGTGGCCGGCGAGGGCAAGCCTCGTCGTCGGCGAGGGCCGAGCTCGCCGGCCATGGCGAGGGCCGAGCTCGCCATGGCCAGCGAGCTTGGAGCTTGCCCAGATCTGGGCGAGCTCGGCCCTCGCCGACGACGAGGCTTGCCCTCGCCGGCGACGAGGCTGGCCCTCGTCGGCCATGCCGAGGGCCGAGCTTGCCATGGCCGGCGAGCTCGGCCCTCGCCGCTTTTCGACCAAAAAAAAAATTTCGATCAAAAAAAAATTTTTTCGATGGAAAAAAAATTTCCACGATTTTTCGACAAAAAAAAATTTGTAGTTTCCAACGAAAAAAAATTCGTCGGAAAAAAAAGTTCGTTTCCAACGAATTTAGCCACGAGTTTTCCAATGAATTTTCCAACGAAAAAAAATTCGTCGCAAATTTCCAACGAAAATTGAAATTTTTCGTTGGAAAAATTTGCGACGACTTATTACCAACGAATTTTTTTCGTTGGAAAATTCATTGGAAAACATGTTTTTTTGTAGTGGATGGAAGATTGCTTTTCTCATCTGTTCATGTTGGAAATTTTATTAGATAATATGAAAAATAAAAATTATTAGAAATCAACAGAAAATTGCAGAGAGCAAGAGATAACAGAAAAATAACGAAGTTCAATGCTTAATAATCTGGGCATATTGGGCGGATAGATGATCTCTTTTCACTGCGAAACTAAATAGGAAATACGCTGTAAATTGGCTGTGAGAGAGTTTTGACAAATGGATGCATTCAAATTAGAAGAGATAAAAAGGCTTATTCAAGCCCAAGTGTCAAGGACGGGAGGTTTCAAGACCTACCCGGCCCAAGAGTTATTGAAGCGTTTGGACTCTAGAGGTTTCATGAGGATTCTAGAATACTACTAAAGACAATATGGGAAACATATATAGTTGGAGAGAGTGGATTTCCACCGTTTGATTAAAGGATGATCAACGGTAGTAATTGAAAGGGTACATATATAAATAGAGTGTTCTCTCTCATTCGTATCATTCAACATTTGAACAATAAAAAGTGCACTATTTGTCAAAACCTTTCTCTATTCAACTGGTTAAGAACAAATAAAACTGTAAAAAGACATTTAAACACGAAATTTAACGAAATCTAACGAAATCCATGATTTAGGAGAGCCACTCCATCATGCTGCTCCATAAGCTTAAGGATGGGCTTTATATTGTGTAGAAATAACCATTCCTTAAACTAGATTTCTGGAGCGGCATGCCGCTCCAAAAGCTTAAGAATAGGTTTTATATTGTATAGAAATAACCATTCCTTAAATCATATCTATTTGATAATCCTATCCATTCTTATAGACAAGATCAACCATAGCAAGCTCGTACAGTACCAATACAAGTAGTTAAGAAAAGATAAAGCTCTATAAAGACATTTAAACGCGAAATATAGCTAAAAGGCTATCTGAATCCACGATTGAGGAGAGCCCTCCCATGTCTGCAGCAAGGACTTGTCCTTGCACTTCTCAACTCGACGGAGGTAGCCGTGGTCGTCGATTTGCTCAAGAAGCAGGAGGACAGCGTCCACGTGTTTCATGTTGTACAGGTAGAGGCATTCCTTGCAATCGCCTCTACAATCTACAATCATCACCGTCAACGAGCAATAAAAAAATACCTGAAATGCCACCGAAATGGAAACCTATTGCAACAACCGACGAATCCATGATAGAAATGAGAAAAAAGGACCGATCACTCACCGGAATCGATCAGGTCGGGCAACTAGATGCGCTCTGCAAATCAAAACAAAGAAGGATCAAAGATCGAGGCAGAGCGAGGGTTTCGCAGAGTCAAGTACGTGGAATGAAAGACTCTACCAAGTCTATATCAACTATCTGGAAGAGAAGAAGTAAAAAACAGAGAGTAAGAAATAGATCGATTGCTGCGATCGCCTCAACAATCTACGATCATCATCAACATGCAGCTACAATTGCCTCAAATGCCATGGAAATTGAAACCTAATGTCAAATTCACGACCGACATGCGAATGAGGAGTGATCACTCACCAGGAATCGGTCGTGTGAGACTGAATCGGCTCTGCAAAATCAACACGAAGAACGATCAAAGTGAATCAAATTACATTATAATTCCAATGTTGTTAGCCCAAAATGCAGAATTTTGATGTGAACTTGGTACATTTGAAACAATGCACACGTCAGCTTCAGTCGAGACTTGATGATTTAAGAATTAATGTTTTGGGTATATAAAATTTGATCATTATAGCTCACGCTTTCGATTTCCATTAATCATTTTGGCTCAATCGAAATTAGAATTCACCGAAGGCCAACTCAATTTCGCTCCACTGTTAGATTTTTTCATAATAATTAAGGCTATGCCAAGACACATTATTAGGAAAATATCTCTATATATGCACACACATACGGCATCATTTTCACATATCATAACATCATATAATGTGAATATGAAATTAACTACCAATTAACGAGTGATTTAAAATGATTAAGCATGATATACAAGCCTCTTCCTCGAAGCTTTTGGATCAGTTCATTATTACTCATAATTCCCACTGCCGAGTACTTTTATTTTATTTTATTTTATATTACGCACGTCCTAACAATCACAAACTAATAGAATATATGTCCGAAATATATACACATTAGACAAAAATATCCTCGCTTTTCAAAAAAAAAAGCGTGAACTTTTGCTTAAAGACAAAATACCCACCATTAACTTATCCTTCCATGCAAATTGACGAATTAGATTGAAATCGTCGAGTTGGAGCACTAATTATTGGTTCGGGACAAGAAGAACTTGGTTCACAAGCTTGGCTCTTTCATTTTGAATTGCTCCATTCTTTTTATCTCTTTTCTCACTGAATCAAACGAATCCTTGATTAAAAAGACTAAAAGATTGTGCCGTTTTATTTATTTATTTATTTGTGCTAAACGACTTCATTTCGCCTTGCCGAGGTGTCTACTGTATGTGTCGGTCGGTTTCCCGCATTTTGGTGTCAACTGCGTGAATAAAAATCATAATGGTGAAAGTTTCTATTCCTTGAAAAATTGGTATATTTTTTAGGTCCTCGAATATGCGTACTTGCAATTTTATCCAAATTTTTATTACGTAGCTTGTCTTCTTTTATTTATTTTTTTATTTTTTTTATTCTGTACTTTATTGTTGTTGGCCAACTATGAATACGTTTTGAATTAAGAGTCGGTAGGGATGGCATCTCTAGCCGATCTAATTGGATTTTCATAAATAGATACTCACCAAATGCTACGCACTTGTTAGGCAATCAGTAGTAAAAAGTTTCCCTTTTCGAAGTATTTGTTTCTCTTAAGCTATGCAATACTCATTCTTTGAATCCAACATTCGGTTGCAAGCAAGACAATTGTCTAGAGACAATGTTATCTTGGGCAAGCCAATACGCATGACTTATTAATTTTAACTTGTCGATAAGTTTACATTCGATGAACACGTAAGAAAGTAAATGCTATTTCATAAATGCGATCTAATAACTTCACAATATTGGATGTTACCGAGAAAAAATGCGAATTTCTTCTATCATGATAACTGACGAAATTAGGCTTAAGTAGTTTCCATGAGGATGAATATGATAAAAAAAATTAAAATCTAGTTTACTTTGCTAGCCTAACTCATATGTGAAAGTGTAGTTTTGCTATCAACGGGAATAGTATACGGCCTAGAATTTCATCTGGCAACTAGCTGATTCAAGTCTTTGGATTAACTCTCTGACAAGGGAGGGGAGAAAATGGAGAAAGCAAGCAAAAATCTGGAGATGAGATCGAGGGAAAACCCGAAGCGACAAAGTTGAAAGTTCATCGTCATAGAAAAATAGGGAAAAAGAAAATATTGAAATAATCGTTCAATGAACAAAACAAGTAGTATAGTGTCGATGGTAGGACTATCAACATTCCGACACCCCCCACCTAAGAGAGAGACGAACTTTTGTCCGGTCACCCGATTAAATAAAAAATTAATGTTCACGTGCATGTGCTAATCTAAGACAATTTATAGCCAGAGGAAGAAAGAAACGTGCATCCTTTGCTTAGTGAGCATGCACGCACAAACAGATGTCTTCTACCATGAAAGACATGCTCCAAGCTCAAAAATTGAACTTTTGCAGCAAAATTGGTTACCTTGTCATGAGAATCTGCTTCAGATTTAAAGTCGAACTTCGTTTGGAGATGGAAAATCCGTACATGCTAGCGATATTCAAATTCAAATTTGGCAAAATTTTTCCTCTTTTAGCATTTTTATATCCAACAAGGGTTATAGTTAGGGGAACTCTCGAAACATAATGAGGGTAATCAATAACGGAATCCTAAATGCAAAGTTGAAGAAACATGAATATGAACAAAAGTAAGTTATAGTGATTCGTAAACCGAGTTCAACTTAACCAGAACATCATACTCTCACTTAGAAAACTTGTCAGGTTTTGTGCTCGAGCAGGTCCTTAAACATGTTTGGCTTTGTCCATGAGTCCACGACGAATCTATTCTACACCAGCCTATATTTATCAATATTCTTTACTAGTTACAACCTTAGCACGTGTGCCAATTGAAAAAAAGAAAAAGAAAGACGATCTTGCCACGCGGCAAGAATATTGAGAAATGATTCGACAAAACATTAGAAATTATGGAAAAGAACACAGCTCGCCGGTTGCAAAATGTGGAATGATTTACCCCATTTTACTTAAACATATAGTCTTCCTAGTACGGGCTGCAAAGGATTTTGATTGTCTATATTTTCAAAAAAAAAAGTTTAATTACATGTAAAACGAGAGGAATAGCTAAACAAACTTTTTTCTTAATCTTAACAAGAATCTTTAACACGTAACAAAGCATGTTCCAGCTCACGATCTCACCAGCATCTATTTTTAGTCTTTGTAGAATTATAGGCAAACTCGGTCTACGCGACTTCTGTTGTCAATGACTTTCTGCATGGAATCATACTTAGTAGCGGTGATGATTATGAGTGATCATAAACTGCTCCTAAAGCTCCGAGGAAAAGGCTTCTGTATCACGCTTAAGCGTGTTAAAGGGATCACATTTTGATAATGCCGACTTGCTTGCAAACCTTGCTGCGCACATCTCTGCACACTACAAAAAAACAAGGATTTAGCCAAGGAAAATTAGCGACGAAAAAAAAATTCATCGCTAATTAGCGACAGAAAAAAAATTCATCACTAATTAGCGACGGAATTTGCGATGGAAAAAAAATTCGTCGCTAATTTGCGAAGAAAAACAATTCCTCGCTAATTAGCGACGAATTTTGCGACGGAAAAAAAATTCGTCACTAATTAGCGATGGAAAAAAATTTGTCGCTAATTAGCGACAGAAAAAAAATTCGTTGCTAATTTGGGACGAAAAAAAATTTGTCCCTAATTAGCGACGAATTTTGCAACTGAAAAAAAATTCTTTCCTATTTAGCAATGGAAAAAAATTCGTCGCTAATTTGGGATGAAAAAAGAATTCGTCGCTAATTAGCGACGGAAAAAAAATTCATCGCTAATTTCCGACGAAAAAATTTTCGTCGCTAATTAGCAACCGAAAAAAAATTCGTCGCTAATTTGTGACGTAAAAAATTTCGTCGCTAATTAGCGATGGAAAAAAAATCGTCGCTAATTTGCGACGGAAATAACTTTGGCGGGACATTCCCAACTATTTTTATAGTTCATCGCTAATTCCGTCGCTAATTAGCGACAGATTCAAATTCGTTGCTAATTTGCGACGAATTTATAAAAATTCGTCGCTAAATTCGTTTTGGAACAATGTTCATGGCAAAAGTAAAAATTTTTCGTGGCAAATTAGTGACGAATTTTGCCGCAAATAATTAGCGACGAATTTTACTACGAAAAATTAGAGACGAATTTTGCCACGAAAAATTGGTGACGAATTTTGCTACGAATAATTAGCGACGAATTTTGCCACGAATATATTTCGTCGCAATTTAGCAACGAAAAATTAAATTTTGCGACGCCGAATTGGCGACAAAATTTTTTTCGTCATAAATTCGTTTAGCGACGAATTTCTCCATTTTTTTGTGGCAAAATTCATCGCTAAAGCCTACTTTTTTTTGTAGTGACACGAGTTAGAAAAGCAATGGTAGATTCAAAATTTTTTTTAAATCAGATCGCAAAGTCGGGTTGTAGCTTGAAATCCTATTATAAGTTTATAAGGGTTTGGATGGATTGGGAACGTGATTATATCGGAGCCGCTATTAAGGGTGTGCATAAGAACCCATTGAAATGTGTGAAATCAATGGAACCGTTAGAACTTGAGAGTATATAATAAGCTTCGAGATATGGAGTTATAACTATATCATATCCTCATTATAACTTTTACTCGTGCGTGCTACAAGGTAGATGGTCCTTTCAGATAATTATTTTTACAAAAAATGTACGAGAATATAGTAATTACTTGCTGTTTTATGATTTTTAGTTACAAGTTTTAATATAAACTCGTAGAATTTTTTTGTATTTTAGTTGTGCAATATCATTGGGTTTTGCTATCAATATAGTGAATTTGTACTTCATTGTATGATATACGAGTTTTTCTCGTATTGCGACGTAATAGAATAGCTTTTTGATAATTTAAAATGCACAAGTTTTTTTTTTGTAGAAATTCAACAAACTATTTAGTAATTTTTTTCTTAAGTAAGAGTAGATCAATGGATTTCGGGTTTCAAATTGAGGCAAATACCATTCTCACATGAAAACTTGCTATCACGTAATAACATCCTAACTTTCCTTGCCATGTGAGGGAAAAATTGTTTGGTGACACGCGCAAACTCTCTCTCCGTAATTGGTTTCTGGCATTCTCCATCACATTAAACTGACTACGTTATTCTTTGCGGATCTCACTTTTAATTTAAGATTATTTCTTGCATTATTTCTTCTTTTTCTTTTGCTTTATATTATGTTAAAAGACAAAACTACTCACATTCCTTTCAAATAATTTTTTTCACTCTAGCCTCATCTTCCACACCCATACATTGCAAGGTTTCCTTCGTGTCTGTCTTCTTCTAAACTTATTCCAACAATTATTAACTTTATTTCCCCGAATAATCCTCATGATCGTGAATTTTTCGACTTTGATTTTTGGTACAAATTTACGAAAATTTACTCAAAGATTGAATATTATGGTTGATGAATGCATTATACTCAATTTACTCATATTTTATTGGAAGACAATATTGAAGAGGACCCAAATTGCTTAAATGTATCTATTGATGATGAAACTCCGAATGGAGAACAATAATCAATCATGTTAATAAGTTCATTCGGTGCTTCTCGCACTAAGCATTGAAACTTATTCCTTGATATATACGTGTTTTAAGTGAATAATGACTTTCTTATTGATGCAATTGAAAACTTTTATTTTCTGATTTAGGTAAAATATTTTTTCAAGAGAGTAACCTTTTTCAGGGGAGCCAAGCAACTGAATGAACAATATCTTTTATTAAGCTGTATATGCAACTTGTTATTATTGCAGTGGATAATTTTCTTTTCATTGATGATTCAATGAAAATTGTGGTGCATTTAGAATTGACAAAAAAAATATGCGTTTCAGATTCCATATACTTAGGACTTGGAACTTACTCGTTGAAACAAGTTCTCGAATTTTTAATTCTGAAACCTATTATGCATGCCTTAAAATCTGAAACCGAACAGGTTCCCACGGATCCAGTTCTTTGATTCCAGGTTTTACCTAGAATCATGCTCACCCAATTGAATTTAGAAAGTTGATAGTATCTAAAACACGATCTAACCTGTGTCCAGGGACCAGATCTTACTCTCCCTTTTCGTCGCCTGCCTTTTCAGATAACAGCAACGGCAACAGCAACGACAAACGCACGTTTTTTTCCTCTTTTTTCGAAAATTTTCAGGAACCCGCGCGCGAACTCGCCTCCCCCTCTCGCGCCACCGTCTCCCCTTCGCTCGCTCTTTTGATTCCACCACCACCACCGCGCTCCCTCACTCTCTCTCTCTCTCTCTCTCTCTAACTTCTCTCCCTCTTTCTCTCTCTCTAGCCTCCTCCGCCATGCACCGCCGCCTCCACCAGCCCCACCTCCCCCCCTCCTCCTCCTCCGACGCCGCCGCCAAGCGCGGCAAGAAGCGCGGCAGCTACAACTGCGGCCGCGGCGGCCTCCCCAAGAAGGGCCACTCCTGCCACGCCCGCTCCTCCCCCTCCCCCGCCGCCGACTCCTCCTCCTCCGCCGCCGCCGCCGCCGCCGCCACCACGGCCTCCTCCACGCCCGTCAACGCCGCCGCCCCTCCTGCCGCACCACCCGATCTCGCACCTCCTCCGCGCGCTCTCCTTCGACGACCTCGACGTCCGCGCCGACGAGGAGGAGGAGGACTTCGACGAGGTCGAGCCGGATCTCGACGAGCGGGATCGAGATTTCGTGGATGGGGATGCGGACGCCGGCGGGCTGCCCGCGAGATGCTTGTGGGAGGTCCTGAGGAGGCTGCCGCCGGCGGAGCTGCTCGCGGTGGCGCGGGTGTGCAAGGGGCGGCGGGAGACCACGAGGAGGGTGTGGAGGGCTGCCGAGGATCTGAAGCTCAGGGTTCCTCAGCTCTGTTTCGTCGGATCGGTGTTGAGCAAGTGCCCTGAGCTCGTTAGGCTATCTCTGAGGATGGAAAGGTTAGGACTCAGTCATGGATTCGGATCTACGATGATTTTTTGCGAGGTGGATATCCTTTGCTTATCTAGCCAGAGACAGACAGAGGGTTTCTTCTCCTGAACAACTAGTTGCAAGATCAAAAAACGAATCTTTATACGGGCAAATTGGTTACCTACTGGTCTCTGAATTCGGATCTAGAGCGAAGCGTGCATGGAGAACGCTAGCGGAAGAAAGAACTTGCAAAGATAAGATATGGGTTGTCCGTGTGGATTGCCACGCATCCATCCAATAGATACTAATCACGTGACGTCACAATGAATATACATATATATATATATATTCGTATATAATATAATTTATTGGTATATATATATCGGAGCCCTACATGTGAAATCTATCGGGAAGCTGAATTTGGCCGAAACTGAAGCTGAATTTCGCGAGCGTCGATGGATTCTCCGTCTCCAAAGAGGCCCCACGCTGAATTTGAATCCCAATCCGACGACAGGTAAAGAATTCGCCTAAAGTTTCGATTTTTTTGAGCTCGGAACTTGTTCTTCACGGAAGGATACACCTCTCTCTGCTCGCTGAGGGGAGGGATGCACGTTTCTTTTCCTTGTGGCTATGCCCGTCGTAGATCATTGAAAATCTTCAGTTGAATGTACTGGCTGATTGGGGCAGCGGTTGTGTAAATTAGAATGTACGTTATCTCGTCACCGAAGCTTAGATATCCGAGGTCTTTTAGCTGCTTTTGCCATGGATTCGGTGTTGTTGTGCCAAAGTTGAGTTTTTTTTTTTCGATTTTTGATGTTGAATGTTCCCTGCTCTGCTTTCCCTCATTCTTATTTCCAGATTTTTCTTACTTGGTTTGTTTTTTTCTTCTGGCGAAACTCAATCTAGGATCGGATCAGCTGTTTGCCCGAAGAAGTTATAGGCAGTATATTATCTCGATTGACATTTAGAGAAGCACAAGTGATTTGTGTTCTTTCCAGGAGATGGAGGCACTTGTGTACTTCTCTGGTCACTGACCTTGATTTGGACCGGTTGGACTTATTGGAGAAGATGGAAGATAACCCCGAATGGGCAGAAAAGGAGAGGGCGAGATACGTGGAATGGGTGGACAATGTCGTGCATCGTCAAAGTGGAGGAGATCACGCTTTACGTAGATTTGCGTTACGCTTTGACCTGAATATCTCGTATAAGTCTCGCATCGATCGGTGGATTAGGTTTGCATTGGCAAAGCAAGTTAAAGTTCTCGAACTAGATTTCCAGCCCGTGTCTACGGAGGATTTGCTGGATGGTTGCTTGCCATATTTGTTAGGGCATGAGACACTTATGGATGCTGATGTTAGGTGTCCCCACTTGGGCCCTTCTACATCTTGGCATGTTGGATTTACGTATCTTGAAGAGCTATACTTGAATCGAGTAATTGTGGATGGAGAATTCGTTGAGCAACTGCTTGCCAATTGTCCGGTTCTAGAGCGATTGGCATTGAATGATGCTCGTACTTTGAATAGGCTTAGAGTTTCTGGCCAATCACTTAAACTGAAATACTTGCGCATAGGATGTTGTGCCGATCTTGAACATGTTAGGATTTACGACACGAATCTTGTGTCCTTCACTTTCAAGGGAGGGCGATGTCTATTGTGTTTGAACAACCTCCCTCAGCTATCTGAGGTGTCTATGGATGGAAGTATATTGGAGCTTGTGCATGAACGGTTGCCTAAGCTTTCAAGTCTTCCTTGTCTGCAGATTCTCAAACTTGAATTTATATATTCACGTAGAGTAAGAGCCTTGACTGATTTTCATAAGGTTGCTTACTTAATTCTTTTTACAATCTATGTTGTCTTTGATTCTCTCTCTTCCTAATCTGCAGTATCACCAGCGTATTCCTCATCAACTACCTAAATTGACAAGTGTCAAGCAATTGCAACTGAGAGTTATAGGAACCGGAGATTTGAGTCTACTTCCGTTGACTGTCGTGATCGAGGCATGTCCCTACTTGCGGAGTTTTGTGTTTGAGGTGGGTTTTCGGGCCTCATTCAAGTTTTCATCTATTTAGGCATTAGATAGATGCAGTAAAATCGAATATGATAAACCAAATCACTATTGAATCCTATCCGAGTCTCTACTTATGGGTGAGTTGTTGGGTCATCATGTGATTAATATCTGCTTGATGTGACAATCCACATAGACATACTTTCTTTTGCAAGTTCTTTTTTCCATCGGCATTTTCCAATGCATCGATATCTTGGGGTGATTAATAATATGCGGCATTCTTCTTTTGCCACAGTTGACAGACCCATGGTGGTTACCAAACGGGGAGGGAAGAGAACCGGAAAGAGTTGTTAGACCTCTCCATCGATACCTAAAGGAGGTTGCATTTTACAATTACTATGGCCAAGCTTGTGATCTCGAACTTGTGACTTATCTTATCGCGAGTGCCATTGCTCTTGAGAAGTTAGTGGTGAATACCTGTGACAAAGAATATGTCTCGGGCGAATGGAAAAAGTTGAATGAACCTAGAGAACGGGCTTTGCAACAACTCAAGGGAAAGGTACCTTTAAAGATTGATTTGGTTATTAATTAACGGAATCCGAGCCTCGTGGTATTCATAGAGGTGATACAGATGGCTATTATTTTGCAACCTACTCCTCTTCCCCTTTTCAAGGTTCTCCTTTTTTTGTTACTGCGGATATAGTTTGTTTATTTCCTGATTTTATTTTGGGTTTATAAGTTATGTAATGACTCAAAGGCCATGAATAATGGATGTTCCTGCATTTCTCTAAGTCATTTTAATCCGGAGTGGAGAAAAGCTCAAAGAGCTCATGGGCTGCAAAACGTGAAATGATTAACCCCATTTTACGTCCATATATAGTCTCCCCAATTCTTGTTGTACCGCTAAAAAACTGCATATTTTTTAATATATATATATATAATAAATAGTAAAGGATTTTAAATGTCTCGATTTCCAAAAAAAAAAAAAGAAAAGAAAGACCAATTATATGTAAAATGAGAGAAATAGCTAGAACAATTTCTTTTTATCCTTAACAAGCATATTTAACACATAACGAATGATGCACAAGTTCGAAAATCTCATTAATATTTACTTTTCGTCTTTGTGGAATTATAGGTGAATGACTTTCCGCATGGAATCATACTTAGAAGTGGTGCCTATAAAAAATAAAACAGAACAAAAAAAAGAATTCTTAGTAGCGGAAGGCTTGTGTATCACGCTTAGACGTAATCAACCACCGAATAATCACTAGTTAATCTCCTGTTCACATTAAGTGATGTCAGGACATGTGAAGATGATCTCCCATATATTATATACGTATAGGATGATTGAGATATTATCCTAGCACGGTGTCCTGGGCATAGCTTTAATTATTGCAAAAATCTAACGCTGGATCGAAATTGAGTTGACATTTAGTCTACTCTAATTATGACCGAGACAAACAAAAGAAGGCAATTCGAAAGCGGGAGCCATGCTTCTCAGTTTAATAAATCAAAAGGTCCGTCCGCTGTTATATACCAAGAACACCAATTTTTAAATCGTGAAGTCCCATTTGAAGCCCGTTTTATCCAAAGCTCGACACGTGCAAAGTTTCAGTGCTCCCAGTTCACATCCAAATTCTGATTTTTTGCAAACAAAATTGAAATTCTAATGTCATTGACTCATAAGCAAGCGCAAGAGCAATTAAATTTGGGTGCACCGAAATCAAATGTGGGGGTCCAACCTGACCCATCTGGTGTAGCTATCGGATCAAATCAACTAGCTCCGATTCACACTAAATGGAACACATTTGGTTTCGAAAAAGAAATTTCTTTAGGTGCAAAGCCATTATTTCCGAACTCATCTCTCTCTCACACACACACACATTCTTAACAATCACTCGGTTCATTCGTTTACTTCTCTTTTCAACAATCTTTGCTCGTGCTTTGATGTGACTTGCTCGTCTCAAATCTACCCTCGTTTACCCATCATTAGAAAATTGTGACTTTTTTTTTTAATTATCCACATTAAGAGCATTTTGTTGTTTCCTATGAAAGTTTTGCAATTTTTGAAGAGAAGGTAACGGGGATGGATCTCGAATTAGAGAAAAAGTTAGGCTACATTTGGTCGCCTAGATTTATAGTCATGATAGAATTGGATAGGATATGATATGAAATCTAAGGGATTTGCTATAACTTATTTACTGTTTGGCGAATCACAGTAATAAAGCTAGATATTTTTATATATTACCGTATCTATTATTTACTATGAACGTCATATTAGTGTAACTGAACCTAAAAATTACACAAATTGACATGATGAAAATTACTCACCACACTCTTACCTACTTCTTTTTTATTTGCTCATTTTTTATTATTTTTCCCTCTCTTTTTTTATTCTTTTTTTTTCTTTTTTCCCCTTCCACCATTCTCTAATCAAATTTTATTAAATAGTAAACAATACTAATATACCTACAATATGTAGTAAATATAAATACGAAATTTATATATATAAGAAATTTATATCATAAGAAAGAAAGAAATTTGAGTATATAAATAAAAATAAGAATAAATAAAAACGAAATTGTTGTTATTTTTTTTGTTATTTTGAATTTTTATATTAAAATTCAAATATTATTGATATTCATATATTATTCTAATTTTATTAGTTTAACAAGTTTTTTATTTGAGAAAAATAACTTTTATGTGAATATTAGAAATCCTATCCATATTTATCTCACCTCCCTTGTGAGATAATTTTATCCGGGCTATATCCTTCTTATATCTGACCTTATCCTGTCTTGGGCAGGCGCCAAACGCATGATAGGATAAATTTTACCCTATCCCGAATTTTGTCTCGACTACTAAATGTAGCCTTAGTGATTTTTATTTTGTCAAAAAAAGTTCGGGATAGAATGGAGATTGAACTTAAAGTTAGTGGTTTTCAGGAATATAATCGTTTTAAAGTCTGTCCTTAAGAAATCTAAAGTTATAATCCCTGTTTGTTCGGGATCTATCAAAATTAAAAAGTGTTTTTTTTTGTTGCTAAATTTAAAATGTTATGCTAAGTTTGAGAATTTATGAAAATAAAGTATGATAATCTATGTCTCAATGGGAAATTTTCAAGTATCTCATATAGAAAAAAGTCAAAGTGAAAACATAGAAATTAATCTAGACATACCATTAGAAATAACATATTTCTCACCATGTTTCCTTTTGTGTAATATAATTTACACGGTGTTAATCATTATAGATGGTTAAAAAAGATACCGCTGTTAGGAATTTTGGAAAAGATATCGAATCGGGGATGTTTCAAAATTATGGCTAAAATCTAAAGACGCAGGATGTGATCGAGGAGGCTAAAAGAGAAGAGCGACCTGAAGGGAGGAACTGATGCCGGCGTCGTCTATGGATTCACCATCTCCAAAGAGGCTCCGCTCTGATTCTAAAGCCGAATCTGCCGACGAGGTAAAGTTTCATTTTTTTAGGTCGGAACTGGTCGCATGAACACCACCGCACCCTCACTCTCTCTCTCACAGATTACCCCCATAGAGGATTTTCGGTTGAATTATATTGGCCACTAGAGCAAAAGTTGGCCCTTACCTCGGTGTTTCTGACAGGAAGTTGAGTTTTCTTCTTACGTTTGTATGTTGAATTTTCCCGCTTCCTAGTTTCCATCCGTCTTATTTCCAGAGTTTTCTGTTTTTCTTTTGGTGAAACTCTGATCCAAAAGGCTCGGATCAGCAGTTTGCCCGGAGATGTTATAGGCTATATATTGTCTCTTTTGACATCTAGAGAAGAACAAGCGACTCGTCTTCTTTCCAAAAGATGGAGGCATATGTCTACCGATCTCGATTTCGACTGGTTTGACTTATTGGCCGAGATGGCAGCTAACCCTGAGATAGCTGAAAAGAGGAGGACTAGATATGTGGAACGGGTGGATGATATATTGCATCGTCAAAGTGGAGGATACCATTTACGAAAATTCGTGTTATGCTTATCTCATATAAGTCTCACATTGATCGGTGGATTAGGCTTGCATTGGCAAAACGAGTTAAAGTACTCCAATTAGATTTCTGGTCCGCATCTACAGAGGATTTGCTGGATGGTTGCTTGCCATATCTATTGGGGCATGAGACACTTATGGATGCTGATGTCAGGTGTCCACAACTGGCTTCAGGTCTAAGTAATGTTGGCTTGGGCCCTTCTATATCTTGGCATGTTGGATTTACGTATCTTGAAGAGCTGTACTTGAAGAGAGTAATTGTGGATGGAGAACTTGTTGAGCAACTGCTTGCCAATTGTCCGGTTCTAGAGCGATTGACATTGGATGACGCTCGTACTTTGAATAGGCTTAGAGTTTCTGGCCAATCACTTAAACAAAAGTACTTGCGCATAGCATGTTGTGACGATCTTAAACGTGTTAGGATTTACGACACGAATCTTGTGTCCTTCAGTTTCGTGGGAGGGCGATGTCGATCGTGCTTGAACAAGCTCCCCCAGCTATCTGAGGTGTCTTTGAATGGAAGTATATTGGAGCTTGTGCATAAATGGTTGCCAGAGCTTTCAAGTCTTCCTTGTCTATAGATTCTCGAACTTGAATTTTATTATTCACATAGAATAAGAGCCCTGACTGATTTTCATAAGGTTTCGTTACTTAATTCTGTTTACAATCTATGTTGTCTTTGATTCTCTCTCTTCCTAATCTGCAGAATCACCTACATATTCCTCGTCAACTACCTAAATTGACAAGTGTCAAGCAATTGAAACTGAGAGTTAGAGGATCTGGAGATTTGAGTTTACTTCCGTTGACTATTGTGATCGAGGCATGTCCCTACTTGCAGAGTTTTGTGTTTGAGGTGGGTTTTCGAGCCTCATTCAAGTTTTCGTCCATTTAGGCATTAGATAGATGCAATAAAATCGAATATAATAAACCAAATCACTGTTGAATCCTATCCGAGTCTCTGCTTATGGGTGAGTTGTTGGGCCATCACATGATTAGTATATGTTTGATGTGACAATCCACACAGATATACTTTCTTTTGCAAGTTCTTTTTTCCATCGGCATTTTTCATTGCATCGATATCTTGGGGTGATTAATAATATGCGGCATTCTTCTTTTGCCACGGATGACGGACCCATGGTGGATACCAAACGGGGAGGGAAGAGAATTGGAAAGAGTTGTTAGACCTCTCCATCGATACCTAAAGAAGGTTGCATTTTACAATTATTATGGTCAACTTTGTGATTTCGAACTGGTGACTTACCTTATCACGAGTGCCATTGCTTTTGAGAAGTTAGTGGTGAATACCCGTGACAAAGAATATGTCTCGGGCGAGTGGAAAAAGTTGAAAGAACCTAGAGAACGGGCTTTGCAACAACTCGTGAGAAAGGTACCCTTAAATATTGATCTGGTTATTAATTAACGAACCCGAGCCTTGTGGTATTCATAGGGATGATTCGGATGGCTATTATTTTGCAACCTACTCCTCTTCCCCTTTCCAAGGTTCTCTTTTCTTTGCTACTGCGGATATAAGTTTTTTTATTTCCTGTTTTTATTTTGGGTTTATAAGTTATGTAATGACTCAAAGGCCATGAATAATGAATGTTTCTGCATTTCTCTAAGTCATTTTAATCCGGAATGGAGAAAAGCTCAAAGAGCTCACGGGTTGCAAAACGTGAAATGATTAACCCCATTTTACGTCCATATATAGTCTCCCCAATTCTTGTTGTACTGCTAAAAGACTAAATATTATATATGTATAAAATAAATAGTAAAGGATTTTAAATGTCTCGATTTCCAAAGAAAAGAAAAGATCAATTACATGTAAAACACTTACCAAAAAAAAATTACATGTAAAACTAAAGAAATAGCTAGAACAATTTCGTTTTATCCTTAACAAGCATATTTAACACATAACGAATCATGCGCAAGTTCGAAATCTCATTAATATTTACTTTTCGTCTTTGTGGAATTATAGGTGAATGACTTTCCGCATGGAATCATACTTAGAAGTGGTGCCTATCAAAAATAAAACAGAACAAAATAAAGAATTCTTAGTAGCGGAAGGCTTGTGTATCACGCTTTAGACGTAATCAACCACCGAATAATCACCAGTTAATCTCCCGTTCACATTAAGTGATGTCAGGACATGTGAAGATGATCTCCCATATATTATATACGTATAGGATGATTGAGATACTATCCAAGTACGGTGTCTTGGGCATAGCTTTAATTATTGCAAAAATCTAACACTGGATCGAAATTGAGTTGACATTCGGTCTACTCTAATTATGACCGAGACAAACAAAAGAAGACAATTCGAAAGCGGGAGCCGTGCTTCTCAGTTTAATAAATCAAAAGGTCCGTCCGCTCTTATATGCCAATAACACCAATTCTGAAACCGTGAAGTCCCATTTGAAGCCTGTTTTATCCAAAGCTCGACACGTGCAAAGTTTCAGTGCTCCCAGTTCACATCCAAATTCTGATTTTTTGCAAACAAAATCGAAATTCTAATGTCATTGACTCATAAGCAAGCGCACGAGCAATTGAATTTGGGTGCACTGAAATCAAATGTGGGGGTCCGACCCTGACCCATCTGGTGCAGCTATCGGATCAAATCAACTGGCTCCAATTCACACTAAATGGAACACATTCTCTTTTTTGTTTCGGTAAAGGAATTTCTTCGGGCGCAAAGCCATTATTTCCGAACTCATCTCTCTCTCTCTCACACACATTCCCAACAGTCACTCAGTTCATTCATTTACTTCTCTCTTCGTCAATATTTGCTCGTGCTTTGATTTGATTTGCTCGTCCCATATTGACCCTCGTTTACCCATCATTTGAAAATTGCCACTTTTTTTAAAAAAAGAAATTATCGACATTAAGAGCCTGTTGCTGTTTCTTACAAAAGTTTTGCGATCTTTGAAGAGAAGGTTAAGGGAGAAGGATCTCGAATTAGAAAAGAAGGTCAGTGATTTTTATTTTGACAAAAAACATTCGGGATAGAATTGAGATTGAACTTAAAGTTAGCGGTTTTTAGGAAAATAATTCTTTTAAAATCTGTCCTAAAGAAATCTAAAGTTGTAATCCCTGTTTGTTCGGGATCTATCAAGATTAAAAAGTGTTTTTTTGTTGCTAAATTTAAAATGTTATGCTAACTCTGAGAATTTATGAAAATAAAGTATGATAATCTATGTCTCAATGAGAAATTTTCGAAGTATCTCATATTGAAAAAAGTCAAAGTGAAAAAATAGAAATTAAGCTAGACATACCATTAGCAATAACATATTTCTCACCATGTTTCCTTTTGTGTAATATAATTTACACAGTGTTAATCATTATAGATGGTTAAAAAAGATACCATTGTTAGGAATTTTGGAAAAGATATCGAATTGGGGGTGTTTCAAAAGTATGGCTAAAATCTAAAGACACAGGATGTGATCGAGGAGGCTAAAAGAGAAGAGCGACCTGAAGAGAGGAACTAATGCCGGCGTCTATGGATTCACCATCTCCAAAGAGGCTCCGCTCTGATTCTGAAGCCGAATCTGCCGACAAGGTAACGAATTTTGCTGCATAAAATTTCGTTTTTGAGCTTCGAACTAGTCGTCAGAATATCCCACCCTCTCTTTCTTCGCTAAGCGAACGATGAATGTACACGTCTCAGATATTGGTGGAGAACTTTCAGTTGAATATATTGGCTGATAGTGCAAAAGTCGAGCTCTTTTTTTGGTTGGGTTAACGGGTCTTCAATATTCCTTATCTGGTTGTTTATGACAGAAAGTTGAGTTTTTTCTTATGTTTGTTTGTTGAATTTTCCTGCTTCCTATTTTCCATCAATCTCATTTCCAGATTTTTCTAACCTTGTTTGTTTTTCTTTTGGTGAAACTCAACCCAAGGATCGGATCAGCTCTTTGCCCAACGATGTTATAGGTTTTATCTCTTTTGACATCTGCAAAAGCATAAGCGACTTGTCTTCTGGGCAATTGTCCACTTGTCAGGTCACCAACCTTTATGTCAACTGGTCTGACTTGTTCGCTGAGATGAAAGATAATCCCGAATTGGCGGAAATGGAGAGGGCAAGATACGTGGAATGGGTGGACAATGTCTTGCATAGTCAAAGTGAAAGATATCATTTATGTAGATTTGCGTTGTGCTTTGACTCGAATATTTCAAATCAATCTCACATAGATCGGTGGATTAGTTTTGCATTGGCAAAACGAGTTAAAGTTCTCCAACTAGTTAGCCTGCGTCGTTGAAGGATTTGATGCATGATTGTGACCCTGGTCGCTTGCCATATCTATTAGGGCCGGAGACACTTATGAATGCTGATGTAGAGTGTTCACAAGGGGCTTCATGTCTACGTATTTTTTGCTTGAGCCCTTCTAGGTCTTGGCATGTTGGCCTTAGGTATCTCGAAGAGCTCACATTGAATCGAGTCACTGTGGAGGAAGAACTCGTTGAGCAATTGCTTGCCAATTGTCCGGTTCTAGGGCGATTGATTTTAGAATATGCTTGTACTTCAAACAGTTTTAGAGTTTCTGGCCGATCACTGAAGCTAAAATACTTGCTCATAACATGTTGTGACGATCTTGAATGTGTTGAGATTTATGACACAAATCTTGTGTCCTTCACTTTCGTTGGAATGCAAATTCCATTGTGTTTGGACAAGCTCCCCCAACTGTCCGAGATCTCTATTACAGGATTTGTGTTGAAGCTTGTGCATATGACCTTGTCTCAGCTTTCAAGTCTTCCTTGTCTGCAGATTCTCAAACTTTCATATTTTAATTCACTTGATGTAAGAGCATTGACTGATTTTCATAAGGTTTCGTAAGTTATTTCCTTTTTACAATCTTTGTTGTCTCTAATAATCTCTCTCTCTCTCTCTCTCTCTCTCTCTCTCTCTCTCTCTCTCTGTAAGAGCATTGGCTGATTTTCATAAGGTTTCGTAAGTTATTTCCTTTTTACAATCTTTGTTGTCTCTAATAATCTCTCTCTCTCTCTCTCTCTCTCTCTCTCTCTCTCTCTCTCTCTCTCTCTCTCTCTCTCTCTCTCTCTCTAATATGTAGAAAAACCTGCTTATTCGTCAACTGCCTAAATTAACGAGTGTCAAGCATTTGGAACTGAGAGTTGACGAATTTGGAGATGAGAGTCCACTTCTGTTAACTCTCCCAATCGAGGCATGTCCCTCCTTGCGGAGTTTTGTGCTTGAGGTGGGTTTTCGAGTCTCATTCAAGCCTTCATCTATTTAGGCATAAGACATGCATTAGGATGGAATGTGATAAACCAAGCCGCTGTTGAATCCTATTCGAGTCTCTACTTATGGGTTTAATTGTTGAGACATCATGTGTTAGTATGTATTCGATGTGACAATCCATTCAGATATACCAAGCCACTATTGAATCCTATTTGAGTCTCTACTTAAGGATGAGTCGTTGGGGCATCATGTGATTATTATCTACTCAATGTAACAATACACACGGACATGTTTTGTTTTGCTAGTTCTTTCTTTCACTCGCATTCTCCAATGCGGCGATATTTTGTGTTGATTAACAATATACGGCATTCTTATTTTGCCACAATTGACGAACCCAACGGACATGCTATGCAAGCAGAGAGAATTGAAAAGAGTTGTTAGACCTCCTCATCGGTACCTAAGGAGGTTGAATTTTATAATTATTATGGTCGACTTTTGTGATATCGAGCTAGTGATTTACCTTGTCGAAAATGCCGTCACTCTTGAGAAGTTAGTGGTGAACCCTTGTGACAAAGAATATGTCTCGGGCGAGCAGAAATTGTTGGAAATGATGAAGGAACCTAGAGAACAGGCTTTGCAACAACTCAAGAGAAAGTTACCTTCAAAGATTGATATGGTGATTAATTAATGGAACTCCAGCCTTGTTCACGCCGCATCCACAGAGTCAACAAGGATGGCTATTATTCTGCAAGCTTACTCCTCTTCCCCTCTTCAAGGTTTTTTTTTTTTTACTGCGGACATAAGTTTATTTATTAATAATTTGTTGTTCCGGATTTTATTTTGGATTTATAAGTTATGTAATGACTGAAAGCCATGTATAATGGATGTTCCTGCATTTCTCGAGTTATTTCCATCCGTCAAGGACTCGAAAACAACCACCACTTTGTGTTTGCTGGGTATTTGTTTGTCATTAAAGTGATAGTAGGAGAGAACAGATGTAACTTTCTCACATGCCTTTGGATGCCTCCCAATCGATATACTTAGTGTTTAGTATCTCAATTTATGGGGGAGTTGGAGATATTTCTCTAGAATATTTTCCTTTATTAGGGATAATTAGAATATTTCTCTTGATTTTCTATATCATATATATATCACCATTGGATTGTGCATATCCTTTATTAATATATTATCCAAGATAATTATTTAATAAGGCCTATTTAGGCTCTCTTTGCATATATTTCTTATCTATCTTTACGGACCTTATATTTGTCTCTCCATTATATATTTCTTTACGCGTGAGGAGAGTATTAGAGTATTTAAATATTAAATCACGACTTCATTTAATAATTTAAGTTGATAAAACAATCGGCGATATCACAAAATTCAACATAGATTTTGGCTCATTTCAACTTGAACCGTTGTGTTTATGTTGCAATATGCATTTTGGTTTGGTCCAATAAAAACTTTGATTCTAAATTCCACAGGACGCATGTGAAAAATACAAAAATAAGATTGCCCTCGTTCAATTTGGGAAATTCTTGCTTGGAAGAGCCTTCTCGGAAATTCACGTGGGAACCAAATAGCAGGTTCAGTTGATCTAGTCACACGCGTGTGGGTATGTCCAGAGTTTCATTTCCGACAAACTGTCATCAGCTGCAAACTTGGCTGGTTCAAACCATTTCTCGATCTCTACCCGACCAGTCAAAGATTAAAGTGTTTCAGTTTCATTTGACTGCGGACAAAATCCCAAAAACATCACCTGACCCTCCTCTCGCCACGTGTCCCTCCCCTCCATACATTCCCGATTGATAATCCAACCCCACTCCGCCACACTATTTTCACTCCCGGACACTTTTCACAAACCAAAACCACCACCGTACCGTCTCCGCTGACTTCAAGCTCATCAGCTTCACAGCGGACAGCCTTGAGCAGAGGGTCCCAACCTAGTTAAATCTCGTGGAGCATTCATCGTCGGAGGATTTCGTTCATTGATGATCACTGAAGCTTCTGTAGTTGATATAATCAACACTCAGAGCCTTGGTTTTGCACATTGAACAGGAAATATCGTTTAAGTACCACATTGAATAAATTAAAAGGGTTAACTTGATTCGATCCTTTTTTTTCATCTTTCAATATCATTCCCGACGTAAGGAAAGAGGGGTGTAATTGATGTTTCCGTACGTTAGGAACAAGCTTGGCCTAATTTACGAGCTAAACACATCCCAATTTTTTACATACAACAAAGTTCCTTTTCTTTTTGGGATAATGACATGAATGGTATGTGAATTTTGATCTAATGTATAATGTGATCCGTTTTGATTTGATGAGAGGAGGGGATGGGGACGAGACCTGTCAATCTTTTACTTTTAAGGTTTAGGCAACTCTCATGAATTGCCAAGCGTTTAGAGAGAGAAGTTTAGGAGGGAATGTTTCTATTGCTCAATTGTTTGGATGGATATAAATGAGGGAAAACACCCCTACTTATACAGGAGGTCCTCTTATTACAATTATTGATTGATATTCGATCTAGCGGTGAAGATCACATCTTCTCGTCTAACAACCACTGGCATTTATGCCAAGAATTCTCTAGAACTTGGTATATTTACCATATCGCCTGTTCCCGGGAATGTTCCAGAAACTCTAAGAGATTTATATCGGTCTTCTTCGATTGTACACGATCCTTAGTGCACGGTTTAGATTTAACAATGGCCTAGCTTAAATTCTATCCCACCACATCTCACGATTCTACAACTGAATAGAGCCAGAAGGCCCACGTGCATCACAAACCTATGCAAATAGGGACATTGCCTTGACCAAGAGAGTGAGTGGAAGTAGACTATTATCTTCATATGCTACAAGGACTGATCTCAAACTGGTTAATTCAAGTAGAAGATGAGTTCTTAGGCATCCCAACTGTATCAAATGCACAGGCAATGCAGCATTATTAGCCATGAGGTGGGTGACAAAAAACAGAAGAATCAAATATCGTCTAAAACACAATATCAGTTGATACTTACACATAATGGACATGAAAATTCACAGTTTGAGAATTTACAGATGAGAAAGACAAGTTGAAACCCGAGACATGATCACATGCACGTGTTCCAAACTCTCTAACCAATTCAAAGCTCAACTAGCAGGGGACATTGTCTATACCCAGTGAAATTCCTATCCCAAGGAAAGCGAAGGAGATGAGATTTGCATCGTAAACACCGAGGCACCTAAGGTGCGACAGCTTCGTACCGGGCAAGTGTTTCGGCTTAAGTGATTGGCCAGAAAATGTCAAACTCTCCCAAGATTTTCAAATGCAGTCACTCCAAAACTGGACAATTGGCAACCAATTGCTCTGTGAATGCTCCCTTAACACTTGAGCCTTTCGTGTAGAGGTCTTCAAAATACCTAAAGCCAACAGGGCTTAAAGTAAGATTATTGAGACCCATATCCCACAGTGAACCTTCTGCATCAGCATCTTCAAGCACGTCCCACCCCCCTAAATAGGGTGATCGACTAGGGTATGAAGAGAGATCCAGAGGACACCTAGGAATCAAATTTAGTTCGATCACCTTAACTTGCTTCCACAGTGAAGACTTAATCCGCTAATCGATTCAAGGCCGAAATTCGACATGGTGAAAGGACAACCTAAATCTATGCGAAGAATGGTGTCCTCTATATCTATCGTACTACCGCAAAACATTCTGCTCACTCCCCATATCTCGCCCTCGTTCAATCGGATTTGTCTCTAATCTCGTGAAATAAACCGGAGCCATCGAAATCAAGGTTGACCAGAGTCCACAAATACTTGCAAGTGCTCATGGAAACATTATAAGACCTATTAAGTCGTCCAGCACAAAACTGGCTCAATCCTTTGTATTAAGATTCAATTCCCCCAGCAAAAAAGAGAAAAAAAAAACATAGATTTTAAACGAAAATCTCAACATTCACACAGCAAGGAAAATAAAATACTGAATTCGGGGAAAAAAACATTCTTTTTGCTCCATTTAATAAGATATCCACAAAACGAAATTCTTCCTAGCATAGTAATATGAGGCTCAGCAAAATTCAAAAACATTTAAAGTAATTAAAGAACTTTGGCACAATAAAGTTTTTTTTTCGTTCAAACTTTCAAATTTTCTTCTGAACGTCTCCTATTTTGATTGAGAAAGCAGCAACCCAGCAAGCTCTCCGATCAGTAGGGCACCCTGGGGCTGGGGAGACGGTCGACCTTAAACTAATTGGGGACACCGCCCTGCCAGTGCCAGCACAAGAAATCTTCAGATCCGGCTAGCAAGCCGTGGTGGGATGGAAGATTGCTTTTCTCATTTGTTCATGTTGGAAATTTTATTAGATAATATGAAAAATAAAAATTATTAGAAATCAACAGAAAATTGCAGAGAGCAAGAGATAACAGAAAAATAACGAAGTTCAATGCTTAATAATCTGGGCATATTGGGCGGATAGATGATCTCTTTTCATTGCGAAACTAAATAGGAAATATGCTGTAAATTGGCTGTGAGAGAGTTTTGACAAATAGATGCATTCAAATTAGAAGAGATAAAAAGGCTTATTCAAGCCCAAGTGTCAAGGACGGGAGGTTTCAAGACCTACCCGGCCCAAGAGTTATTGAAGCGTCTGGACTCTAGAGGTTTCACGAGGATTCTAGAATACTACTAAAGACAATATGGGAAACATATATAGTTGGAGAGAGTGGATTTCCACCGTTTGATTAAAGGATGATCAACGGTAGTAATTGAAAGGGTTCATATATAAATAGAGTGCTCTCTCATTTGTATCATTCAACATTTGAACAATAGAAAGTACATTATTTGTCAAAACCTTTCTCTATTCAACTGGTTAATCCAGAAGCTTAAGGATGGGCTTTATATTGTGTAGAAATAACCATTCCTTAAACTGGATTTCTGGAGCGACATGCCGCTCCAGAAGCTGTCGCTCAAGAAGTAGGAGGACAGCGTCCACGTGTTTCATGTTGTACAAGTAGAGGCATTCCTTGCAATCGCCTCTACAATCTACAATCATCATCGTCAACAAGCAAAAAAAAAACACCTGAAATGCCACCGAAATGGAAACCTATTGCAACAACCAACGAATCCATGACAGAAATGAGAAAAAAGGACTGATCACTCACCAGAATCGATCAGGTCGGGCAACTAGATGCGCTCTGCAAATCAAAACAAAGAAGGATCAAAGATCGAGGAAGAGCGAGGGTTTCGCAGAGTCAAGTACATGGAATGAAAGACTCTACCAAGTCTATATCAACTATCCGGAAAAGAAGAAGTAAAAAACAGAAAGTAAGAAATAGTTCGATTGCTGCGATCGCCTCAACAATCTACGATCATCATCAAAATTGCAGCTACAATTGCCTCAAATGCCATGGAAATTGAAACCTAATGCCAAATTCACGACCGACATGCGAATGAGGAGCGATCACTCACCAGGAATCGGTCGTGTGAGACTGAATCGGCTTTGCAAAATCAACACGAAGAACGACCAAAGTGAATCAAATTACATTATAATTCCAATGTTGTTAGCCCGAAATGCAGAATTTTGATGTGAACTTGGTACATTTGAAACCATGCACACGTCGACTTCAGTCGAGACTTGATGATTTAAGAATTAATGTTTTGGGTATATAAAATTGGATCATTATAGCTCACGCTTTTGATTTCCATTAATCATTTTGGCTCAATCGAAATTAGAATTCACCGAAGGCCAACTCAATTTCGCTCCACTGTTAGATTTTTTCGTAATAATTAAGGCTATGCCAAGACACATTATTAGGAAAATATCTCAATCCTCTTATATTATATATATATGCACACACATACGGCATCATTTTCACATATCCTAACATCATATAATGTGAATATGAAATTAACTACCAATTAACGAGTGATTTAAAATGATTAAGCATGATATACAAGCCTCTTCCTCGAAGCTTTTGGATCAGTTCATTATTACTAATAATTCCCACTGCCAAGTACTTTTATTTTATTTTATTTTATTTTATATTACGCACGTCCTAACAATCACAAACTAATAGAATATATGTCCAAAATATATACGCATTAGACAAAAATATCCTCGCTTTTCAAAAAAAAAGTGTGAACTTTTGCTTAAAGAAAAAATACCCACCATTAACTTATCCTTCCATGCAAATTGACGAATTAGATCGAAATCGTCAAGTTGGAGCACTAATTATTGGTTCGGGACAAGAAGAACTTGGTTCACAAGCTTGGCTCTTTCATTTTGAATTGCTCCATTCTTTTTATCTCTTTTCTCACTGAATCAGACGAATCCTTGATTAAAAAGACTAAAAGATTGTGCGGTTTTTTTTATTTATTTATTTGTGCTAAACGACTTCATTTCACCTTGCCGAGGTGTCTACTCTATGTGCCGGTCGGTTTCCCGCATTTTGGTGTCAACTGCGTGAATAAAAATCATAATGGTGAAAGTTTCTATTCCTTGAAAAATTGGTATATTTTTTAGGTCCTCGAATATGCGTACTTGCAATTTTATCCAATTTTTTATGACGTAGATTGTCTTCTTTTATTTATTTTTTTCTTTTGTTATTCTGTACTTTATTGTTGTTGGCCAACTATGAATACGTTTTGAATTAAGAGTTGGTAGGGATGGCATCTCTAGCCGATCTAATTGGATTTTCATAAATAGATACTTAACCAAATGCTACGCACTTGTTAGGCAACCAGTAGTAAAAAGTTTCCCTTTTCGAAGTATTTGTTTCTCTTAAGCTATGCAATACTCATTCTTTGAATCCAACATTCGGTTGCAAGCAAGACAATTGTCTAGAGACAGTGTTACCTTGGGCGAGCCAATACGCATGACTTATTAATTTTAACTTGTCGATAAGTTTACATTCGATGAACACGTAAGAAAGTAAATGCTATTTTCATAAATGCGATCTAATAACTTCACAATATTGGATGTTAACGAGAAAAAACGCGAATTTCTTCTATCATGATAATTGACGAAATTAGGCTTAAGTAGTTTCGATGAGGATGAGTATGATAAAAAAAAATTAAAATCTACTTGGATAACGCAAAAATAGTTCCCTCGGACTAAGATATGTGGACTGCATAGGACTAAATCGAAAATTTTGTATGAAACGATCGAAGAGGTGGCACAAAAACACGTTCATCTTAAGCAAAACCGATAGACGTAAAAGAAGCTATTCCTGAGCAAAAATGGAGACAAGATCCTGATTCGCGTCTATCCAGTGGTATTTTCGCCTTCGCATTTAACCAGGAACCACTTCACGCCATCCTCCTCGTGGACCCTGTGCTGGATCTTGACCTGAGACTTGCACCTCCGACGATGGCCAACTCTATTATCAGGTCGTTCCAGCACAACGTAGAAATCCATTCCATAAATACCAGTTGAATACCTAGGAAACAAGGAAACACGGCCGTTCAGCAAGCAAGGCACGAAAGAGATTATGATGGGAAGTCGAAGATGTGGAAAGCAGCAGTTGGGCCAGTAGTCCTGATATAAATGCAGCTGTTGATGTTTTCCTTGGCCTTTTATTTAGAGAAATTAGAGAGATAAATTAATGCTCGACCGAGTGAAGCACTCCGCGGACTGAATGAACTGACTGGCCGGCCGCCGGCAAACTCAAATCAACCGTTAAGTTGCGGCCATGATAGAAGCCTCGTGCAAACTCTAATTTACTTTCTCACGAAATGTGCTTTACGCTCCTCGCATGAGTGCATGCTTGGATGTTAATCGCACACTATGCAGCAATTCGGAGGATGATTAAGATGAAAATTCCCAATCGAAATTAGGTGGGTTGGATTGACTTACTTAATACCAAGATCAATGTGCTCCTTGATACCAAAAACCGAAGCAACCGGTGTCACTAGAGTTCCTTGGCAGGAGCTCACATTCCTTCACCTTCAAACCACTCTCCAGAAGCTGCATTGCTTTTTCACCCCTGATAGGGACATAACATGCGATCTTCTCATTGCGAGCCCATCCCCCGACTTATCGCGCGTCGCATGGATCTCCTGCACCGGCTCGGGCTCTGGGAGTTGGTCCGCTTGAATCTCGATCGGGCCCTGCGCGACAACTTAATCGCGCAGCTGGTCGCCAGTTTCAGCAAGAGCCAGCCATGCAGCTACGTCAATGGGGTCAAGATTTGGGTCAGCCCAGCCGACCTCGCGCACGCGCTGAAGCTGCCGGCTGAGAGGGTCGTGGAAGGTTCAGAGGGCGCAGGTGAGTGTTCGGAAAGTGAAGAGTCCATTTGGGTTCGTTTTGGATTTAGTGTCAAAATTGGATGCTTTTGCATGATGAGGACACATGGATGAAGCCTGAGGAGATATTGAGTTGGGACAAGTTGATTAGAGAAGGGAGTTTTCAAGAAGGTGGATTGGGCGGAGGATGGTGTGGCCTGTGGTGGAGGAGTTTGTGCAGGCGCCCATTTTGGAGAATTGTTACTATGGGTCGCTTGCAGCGTTTGATTAGGTCTCGGCGCGAGGAATTGTTGTCGGCAGAGGAGGTTCAAGTGAAGGATGTGGAGGAGGATGTGGGTGGTGGGGATGTGAAGACGGCTCAACTGGAAGAGCAGAGCCTGGACTTGAGCCTCTGATAACAAAGCTGATGAGAGGGAGAAGGAAGGTACTAGCGTTGAATTGGGTCCTTCGCAGACGAGAAAATGTCGAGAATGCTTAACTGAGTCTCGGGCTTGAAGAGAAAGTTGACGCCGACAGGGAGGACAAAACTGAAGTTGGTCTGGAGGAGGAGAAGGGCGTCGAAAAGGACAACGACAGTAGAGAGGAAGGTGGATTCGAAGATGTCGTGAATTCTCGGGAGTGTCAAGAGGAGGAAGAAGAACAAGGTGGGCAGTGGCTTTTGGACGCGAAAAATATTTCGGGCGAGCACTTTTTGCAGAGGTGCACAGTTACTGAAGCTAACGAAATGAGGTTTGATGTGGATCAAAAAGGAGCGGAAGGAGGAGTCGGAGGCGAGGAGCAAGAAGACGAAGAAGTAGAGAAGAGGAAGAGGAAGAAGAAACCAATGAGGAGGAGCAACAAGAGCCTGGAGGGTTCAATATGTCGCCAAAGTTTGGTGATTTTTAAAGAGGTTGCCTTCATCCAATCTGCTGCGTATTTTGGAGTCTGCTCGAATTCCTTTTTGTACCGGGATGCAACTTCGTGATGATTAGCATGGGGGGAGTTCTTAGCTTCAAGAACTGACAGTCACATGGGTCCAAGCTCTTCGTCCATCTTTGGCAATGTGAACAAGAGAGATCGATACAGACAATAACAGGATGCATTTCGAGCTGAATGGGGGAAACAAGCGGATGAGGACCGATGGTTGGTGGGGTAGTAAATCACTGGACTTCAATATGGGCATGGAGGAAGTGCAACATTGGGTGGAAAAGGCAAGGATGGTGCACGAGGAAAAATAGTGAGCGTATGCCGAGTCCGGCATGAATCAACAAATATTCCTCAGCGAGCTGCAACGACAGGATGCTTTGATCGAGCATTTGCAGAAGACAAGTAATGAAGAGATAGTGAAAAAGAAGACGGAAATATAACGACTTGAATGTGAGCTCTATATGATGGCGAACCTTCTAGATGGCTCCAAGAAGGCCTGGAAGGAAAGTGACCGGAAATTCGATGAGGACTGGGCTTTATGGTCTCAGCTTGACAAGCCACTTTATAAAGATGTTGCTGGATCTGGCGGTTTTGTTTTGAGCATTAGGGAACTGGAAAAGCAGTGGTTAAAACAGGAAGAAGAGAAAATGAAGCATTTGGCCATGAAGGAAAGAATTGAGGAATTCGAAAACGTTTTTACCGTCAGCTTTGAAGCACGTCTAGAAGGAATTAATCTACTCAATAGCAGGCTGTAAAATGTTGAGAAGGGATTGAAACATCTGAAGGATTCGGCAGAAAAGCGTAAAGCCTCAGGAGCGACAATCGCTATTGCTCCAACGGAAGAAAATGTCACCGGAAGCAACAGCCGCAGCTGCTGCTCCTATGGAAGAAAAACTCCCAGAAGCAGCTACAACTGGTGGTCCAATGGAGGAATGAACTTCTCAGAAGTTCTTTGCTTTGCACGTTTTGATAATATTGTGGCGACTCGTATTTTCAGCCTCTTGACAAAAAAACAGGTCCTTGATTTGGGTCAACATTACCTAATTCGTGACTCGATGGAGCACCTTGTGTTATTTTGGTTGGCCTATTCTGTAATGTAAGAGCTGTGGCTGACTGGAAGATAGGAGTTGGTTTTGCGGTTCTACTGCATCCATGAGTGCTTGCTTTGTCGTCATAAAATCCTCTGAACGGCTTGCAATTGATTTTGGGTAACAGCGAACCATAGCGAGTACCAGGCTGCGATGGTACCTGGAAGACGGAAAAACAACATTATGCGGATGATCTTTAGGGTACATTAGGTTAAACTATTAGCTCCAACAGAGCTCCACAAAGGATTTACAATTGCGTGTTCTTGTTTGGAAACCACAGCTTTATACTCGAGATATGATGAGTCGTGATACATGTCATACAAATGTTAGACTACATGTACTTTGTCCACAATGCTTAGGCATTTCCAAACTCCGTATATACTCGCTGTATAAGACTCGAGCGATGACCTGGTGTCAGTCCACATATGGTTGAAAGCATGGTTTGTCATTGTCCAAAGGGGGCTAGCATTGGAACTCTAATGCAAAGGGTCCGCTGCTTCCAGTGCAGCAAGGTTTTGAGCTTTGTCATCGCTTCACAATGAAGGTGAGTTATTGCTGCATACTATGCCAAATACTACATAATTACGACCTTATACACTAAAGATGCACGTGAGCAAATGCTACGGGTATGGACATCAAGTACACCCTAACATCAAAGATGGAACACTTTAGACATCGAATACGATAGCCATGTAATAATGATACGGTACTCGCAACATAGCATGTAAATAATTCCATGTAGCTCACAAGTTAAGAGGATTAATTAAAAGTTTAAGCATCCAATTTTGCTCATTGTGTCTTTACAACCACAACATCCAAGTCAAAAGACGGGTTGATCCGGTTATTCTCGAAACATTACCCAAATTTGACCACTAAAAGGCATGGGAATATGATGATGAGCGCCCAATCTAATAGAACGGTTTGGTCTGATATTAACAACAATTCTTACATACTTTCAGATTTTTCTGAGCTAGTCTCCTGCTTTTTTTTTTTTGGCAGCCCAGTGAGCTCTTCAAATGGTAGGGCTCTCCGGTTGTGTTGGCGAAGGACAAAGGAAGACAACTTGCAAAATTAGAATCGTCACATTGAGTAGATACTAACCACATGATTCCACAACTCCCTGCCCACATGACCAGACACAAACAGGATTCGACAGCGGGATAGTAATGATTGTTCGTGGGCTAGTAAATCACTGGATTTCAATATGTGCATGGAGCAAGTGCAACATTGGGCGGAAAACGCAACGATGGCGCACGAGGCAAAAGAGAAAGAGTATGCTGAGTCCGGCACGAGTCAACAAATATTCCCCAGCGAGCTGCAACGACGGGATGCTTTGATCGAGCATTTTCAGAAGACAAGTAATGACGAGAAAGTGAAAAAGAAGATGGAAATATATCGACTCGAATGTGAGCCCTATATGATGGCCAACCTTCTAGATGGCTACAAGAAGGCCTGGAAGGAAACCGACCGGAAATTTGCTGAGTACAGAGCTTGCTGTTCTCAGCTTGATGAGCCCCAGCTCAAAATGGAGCTTTTGCAGCGAAATTCGGTCGACAAGAGTCTGCTGCGAACCTCTTTCGAAGATGGATCCTCATATGCAATATCAACTCCTGTCACAATGGCCAAATGGAATGTCTCCGGACCAACATGATCCGGCACAACAAAGATAACAGAAAAGTCACAATCTCCCCAATATATGCAGGTATCATCCGCCAACCCCTAAATTTCTAAAAAAAAGTACCGTGCTTATAGAACAGGATCCCTAAATTTCTGAAAAAAAGTACTGTGCTTATAGAACAGGATCCCTAAATTTCTAAAAAACAGTACTGTCCTTATAGAACAGGATCAACCATTACGCCATTCGCGCTAGAGGAAGCTCGTACAGTCCCCTGTATGACCAATACAAGTAGTAGTTAAGAAAAGAGAACTCTACAAAGACATTTAAACGCGAAACATAGCTAAAAGCCTACCTGAATCCGTGATTGAGGAGAGCCCTCCCCATGTCTGCAGCGAGGGACTTGTCCTTGCACTTGATCTCAACTCGACGGAGGGAGCGGCGGTCGTCGATTTTCTCAAGAAGCAGGAGGACAGTGTCCACGTGCTTCATGTTGTATAGGTAGAGGCATTCTTTGGAGAGGACACTGTCCAGCACCCTATCCAATTTCCGTTCAGCCTTACGGCGACTCGCACTCGCGCCACGAAACGAGTATCGCCTGAAAGAGAGAAAACACACATGAAATGGTAATCACTGATTTAAAAGCTCATGGCAGATGAAGACTTACATCCTCCGACGATTCCTGGCTTGCGTAGGGACTAGCGCATAGGCCGCATTGGCCTGTTGGAACTCCTCGAAGGCCCTTTGCAGCTGGGAGGCGAGTCGACGCCGGGAGGCGAGGCTACGGGGCATGATGACAGAGCTGGCTTGCCAAAAGAAAGAGCAGTAATGGAGTTTAGTAAATCAAACAACTGCGACAAGCGCTCTAACCCTATCATCATTGAAGCTGTATGAAACACTTGCTGTACGAAGTATATAATCCTAATAATGCTAGACAGAGCAAACCGGCTCAATTCAATCATCTGAACAAAGTTCTTAGCAGGATGGTATCAAACAATTGCTAGACAGAGCAAACCGGCTCAATTCAATAATCAGAACAAGTTTCTTAGCAGGATGGCGTCAAACAATTGCTAGACAGAGCAAACCGGCTCAATTCAATCATCTGAACAAAGTTCTTAGCAGGATGGTATCAAACAATTGCTAGACAGAGCAAACCGGCTCAATTCAATAATCAGAACAAGTTTCTTAGCAGGATGGCGTCAAACAATTGCTAGACAGAGCAAACCGGCTCAATTCAATCATCTGAACAAAGTTCTTAGCAGGATGGTATCAAACAATTGCTAGACAGAGCAAACCGGCTCAATTCAATAATCAGAACAAGTTTCTTAGCAGGATGGCGTCAAACAATTGCTAGACAGAGCAAACCGGCTCAATTCAATCATCTGAACAAAGTTCTTAGCAGGATGGTATCAAACAATTGCTAGACAGAGCAAACCGGCTCAATTCAATAATCAGAACAAGTTTCTTAGCAGGATGGCATCAAACAATTGCTAGACAGAGCAAACCGGCTCAATTCAATAATCAGAACAAGTTTCTTAGCAGGACAGTACCAAACAAATGCGACAAGCGCTCTAACCCTATCATCATTTAAGCTGCTAACAGTATCAAACATTTGCTCTACGAAGTATATAACCCTAAGAATGCTAGACAGAGCAAACCGGCTCACTTCAATCATCAGGATCATCCATGCGATGCGATGGTGTGGAAAAGGAGATATCAAACAATTGCGACAAGCGCTCTAACCCTATCATCATTGAAGCTGCTAACAGTATCAAACATTTGCCCTAAGAATGCTAGACAGAGCAAACCGGCTCACGTCAGGATCATCCATGCGATGGTGTGGAAAAGGAGGTATCAAACAATTGCGACAAGCGCTCTAACCCTATCATCATTGAAGCTGCTAACAGTATCAAACATACGAAGTATATAACCCTAATCATTGCATATCATATTGGGGAAAAGAACTCCCCGAAACCTCCATGTTCTTCAGACCGCTGGACTTCCATTGAATCGTCAGAACAAGTTCTTAGCAACGATCATCCGCGCGATAATGAAAGAGAGGAGGAAGAAGAATGCATTTCGCCATGGAAATCGAAGAATCGAAGAAGATCGAAGACTTACGCGCTGCTGTGTGCGAGGCGAAGAGAAAACCCGGAGCTGGAAGTTCGCTGCGATGGCTTTGAAGTTTTGCTTTTAGAGAAGGGAGGGAAACGCAATGAGAGAGAGTGAGAGGCGAGGGGAGTAGTAGTAGGAGGAGGAGGAGGAGTGCAGAATGACTGACACGTGGCACCGACCTAATAGGAGGAAACATCCAACGGTCAGGATCTTCAATCACGCTTGTTCTCCTCCAGTCCTCCTCCTCTTCTTTCCATTATAAAAAAAATTAATTTCTTTTTTCACTAAGTATGATTATCCTACTGCACTCGCTACCAAAAATCCCTTTTAAGATTGCAAAGCGTAAATTAATATATGATCGGTCATTCTAACGTTATGTACTAATCCAATTTGTCCAATATAAGAAACTCCAGTAGCTCGAACGTGAGCTCCACTCAAAATCAGATGAATCGATCTCGGATAGTACCAAGCTAAGATCGAGTTACGTACCTCGACTTAGCTTTGCTCTTGCTTAAGATAGTGTTCGAGTTCACATATATATATATAATACAACAACCGGCTACTAATCAAGATTCACGTTTTTCGTCCATTAAGCATGATTGCGCTCTATTGACTCGGATGAATTATCATGCCCGCGTCATAAATTCAGTTATGGTAAGCTTATAAATTCGATCATACCTTAAACT
Organism: Syzygium malaccense; assembly: GCA_031216405.1. Taxonomy (NCBI): domain Eukaryota; kingdom Viridiplantae; phylum Streptophyta; class Magnoliopsida; order Myrtales; family Myrtaceae; genus Syzygium; species Syzygium malaccense. Next base: position 22,623,198 of record CM062253.1, read on the forward strand.
TTGGTCTCTAGAGCCCATGCGAGTTCATTAATCAAGCAACCAAAAATACACTTTTTCTCCTTAGTCTATCGTGAACTTATTTTTTGCGGTACTTGTGGAAGTCTAAAATTAATTGCTTCACAACTAAATGCGTCCGTGTTAGAATTGTCTATTAAAATAGTCATATTGTACTTAATCCTTGAGAATATGTAATACAGTGGATGCACCATACGTCCGGGGAGACGGTCCTTTGGTGGGATCAAGTTGACATGGCGAACAAATTAACTTGCGCGTGCTTCTCAAGTCCCTCTGTTTCCTCTTCACCGCCCCCTGCTCCCTCTTCACCGCCCCCTGCTCCCCCTCCATCGCCGCCTTCCACCCCTCCTTCTCCTACTCCCAGTGCGTCGCCTTTGCCACCAAAAGCATGGCCTCACCGTCAAGGACCAGCATCGCCCACGGCGCCAGGCTGGTCGTCCTCAACAGCCGCGCCTCCATCGCCCGGGGCCACCTCTATGGCGACCTCATCCTCCGCTATGTCAGCCATAATACCCCAGCCTCCGTCTGCCACGACTCCTCTGCGGACTCCTGGTTCCTGCCTCGGTACATCCAGGGTTTGCGCCAAATACATAGACAGGGATGAAGTCGGGATTCGTTCCCTTCACCAAAAGAAACTGCTCGCAATTATCAAGTAAATGTTCGTTAACAAAAGGCTTGTTTAGCGTGCAAGGAAGCAGCCTAAATTATCAGGTAAATGAGTGTCAAAATGAATCTTGGATAACGCAAAAATAGTTCATTCAGACTAAGATATGTGGACTGTATAGGACTAAATCGAAAATTTTGTATGAAACGATCGAAGAGGTGGCACAAAAACACGTTCATCTTAAGCAAAACCGATAGACGTAAAAGAAGCTATTCCTGAGCAAAAATGGAGACAAGATCCTGATTCGCGTCTATCCGGTGGTATTTTCGCCTTCGCATTTAACCAGGAACCACTTCACGCCATCCTCCTCGTGGACCCTGTGCTGGATCTTGACCTGAGACTTGCACCTCCGACGATGGCCAACTCTATTATCAGGTCGTTCCAGGACAACGCAGAAATCCATTCCATAAATACCAGTTGAATACCTGGGAAACAAGGAAACACGGCCGTTCAGCAAGCAAGGCACGAAAGAGATTATGATGGGAAGTCGAAGATGTGGAAAGAAGCTGTTGGGCCAGTAATCCTGATATAAATGCAGCTGTTGATGTTTTCCTTGGCCTTTTATTTAGAGAAATTAGAGAGATAAATTAATGCTCGACCGAGTGAAGCACTCCGCGGACTGAATGAACTGACTGGCTGGCCGCCGGCAAACTCAAATCAATCGTTAAGTTGCGGCCATGATAGAAGCCTCGTGCAAACTCTAATTTACTTTCTCACGAAACGTGCTTTACACTCCTCGTATGAGTCCATGCTTGGATGTTAATCGCACACTATGCAGCAATTCGGAGGATGATTAAGATGAAAATTCCCAATCGAAATTAGGTGGGTTGGATTGACTTACTTAATACCAAGATCAATGTGCTCCTTGATACCAAAAACCGAAGCAACCGGTGTCACTAGAGTTCCTTGGCAGGAGCTCACATTCCTTCACCTTCAAACCACTCTCCAGAAGCTGCATTGCTTTTTCACCCCTGATAGGGACATAACATGCGATCTTCTCATTGCGAGCCCATCCCCCGACTTATCGCGCGTCGCATGGATCTCCTGCGCCGGCTCGGGCTCTGGGAGTTTGTCCGCTTGAATCTTGATCGGGCCCTGTGCGACAACTTAATCGCGCAGCTGGTCGCCAGTTTCAGCAAGAGCCAGCCCTGCAGCTACGTCAATGGGGCCAAGATTTGGGTCAGCCCAGCCGACCTCGCGCACGCGCTGAAGCTGCCGGCTGAGAGGGTCGTGGCAGGTTCAGAGGGCGCAGGTGAGTGTTCGGAAAGTGAAGAGTCCATTTGGGTTCGTTTTGGATTTAGTGTCAAAATTGGATGCTTTTGCATGATGAGGACACATGGATGAAGCCTGAGGAGATATTGAGTTGGGACAAGTTGATTAGAGAAGGGAGTTTTCAAGAAGGTGGATTGGGCGGAGGATGGTGTGGCCTGTGGTGGAGGAGTTTGTGCAGGCGCCCATTTTGGAGAATTGTTACTATGGGTCGCTTGCAGCGTTTGATTAGGTCTCGGCGCGAGGAATTGTTGTCGGCAGAGGAGGTTCAAGTGAAGGATGTGGAGGAGGATGTGGGTGGTGGGGATGTGAAGACGGCTCAACTGGAAGAGCAGAGCCTGGACTTGAGCCTCTGATAACAAAGCTGATGAGAGGGAGAAGGAAGGTACTAGCGTTGAATTGGGTCCTTCGCAGACGAGAAAATGTCGAGAATGCTTAACTGAGTCTCGGGCTTGAAGAGAAAGTTGACGCCGACAGGGAGGACAAAACTGAAGTTGGTCTGGAGGAGGAGAAGGGCGTCGAAAAGGACAACGACAGTAGAGAGGAAGGTGGATTCGAAGATGTCGTGAATTCTCGGGAGTGTCAAGAGGAGGAAGAAGAACAAGGTGGGCAGTGGCTTTTGGACGCGAAAAATATTTCGGGCGAGCACTTTTTGCAGAGGTGCACAGTTACTGAAGCTAACGAAATGAGGTTTGATGTGGATCAAAAAGGAGCGGAAGGAGGAGTCGGAGGCGAGGAGCAAGAAGACGAAGAAGTAGAGAAGAGGAAGAGGAAGAAGAAACCAATGAGGAGGAGCAACAAGAGCCTGGAGGGTTCAATATGTCGCCAAAGTTTGGTGATTTTTAAAGAGGTTGCCTTCATCCAATCTGCTGCGTATTTTGGAGTCTGCTCGAATTCCTTTTTGTACCGGGATGCAACTTCGTGATGATTAGCATGGGGGGAGTTCTTAGCTTCAAGAACTGACAGTCACATGGGTCCAAGCTCTTCGTCCATCTTTGGCAATGTGAACAAGAGAGATCGATACTGACAACGACAGGATGCATCACCAGCGGAATGGAGGAACAAGCGGATGAGGACCGATGGTTGGTGGGGTAGTAAATCACTGGACTTCAATATGTGAATGGAGGAAGTGCAACATTGGGTGGAAAAGGCAACGACAGGGCACGAGGCAACAGAGCAAGCGTATGCTGAGTCCGGCATGAATCAACAAATTTCCTCAGCGAGCTGCAACAACAGGATGCTTTGATCGAGCATTTGCAGAAGACAAGTAATGAAGAGATAGTGAAAAAGAAGATGGAAATATATCGACTTGAATGTGAGCTCTATATGATGGCAAACCTTCTAGATGGCTGGAAGAAGGCCTGGAAGGAAAGCGACCGGAAATTCGTTGAGGACTGGGCTCTCTGTTCTCAGCTTGACGAGCCACTCTATAAAGATGTTGCTGGATCTGGCGGTCTTGTTTTGAGCATTAGGGAACTGGAAATGCAGTGGTCAAAACGGGAAGAAGAGAAAATGAAGCATCTGGCCATGAAGGAAATGATTGAGGGATTCGAAAACGTTTTTACCGTCAGCTTTGAAGCGAGTCTTGAAGGAATTAATCTGCTCGATAGCAGGTTGTAAAATGTCGATATGGGATTGAAACATCTGAAGGATTTGGCAGAGAAGCGTAAAGCCCCGGAAGCGACAATTGATATTGCTCCAACCGCAGAAAATGTCCTGGAAGCAACAGGAGCAGCTGCCGCTCCTACGGAAGAAAAACTCCCAGAAGCAGCTACAACTGGTGGTCCAATGGAGGAATGAACTTCTCAGAAGTTCTTTACTTTGCACGCTTTGATAATATTGTTGGTGACTCGTATTTTCAGCCTCTTAACAAAAAAAAAACAGGTTCTTGATTTGGGTCAACATTACCTAATTCGTGACTCGATGGAGCACCTTGTGTTATTTTGGCTGGCCGATTCTGTAATGTAAGGGTTGCGGCTGACTGGAAGATAGGAGCTGGTATTGCGGTTCTACTGCATCTATGAGTGCTTGCTTTGTCGTCATAGAGATCCTCCGAACGGCTTGCAATTGATTTTGGGTAACAGCGAACCATAGTGAGTACCAGGCCGCTATGGCACCTGGAAAACGGAAAAACAACATTATGCAGATGATCTTTAGGGTACATTTGGTTAAACTATTAGCTCCAACAGAGCTCCACATCGGATTTACAATTGCATGTTCTTGTTTGGAAACCACAGTTTTATACTCGAGATATGATGAGTCATGATACATGTCATACAAATGTTAGACTACATGTACTTTGTCCACAATGCTTAGGCATTTCCAAACTCCGTATATACTCGCTGTATAAGACTCGAGCGATGACCTGGTTGTCACTCCACATATGGTTGAAAGCATGGTTTGTCATTGTCCGAAGGGGGCTAGCATTGGAACTCTAATGCAAAGGGTCCGCTCCTTCCTGTGCAGCAAGTTTTTGAGCTTTGTTATCGCTTCACAATGAAGGTGAGTTATTGCTGCATACTATGCCAAATACTACATAATTACGGCCTTATTACACTAAAGGCGCACGTGAGCAAATGCTACGTATATGGACATCAAATACACCCTATAGCATATGAGATGGATCACTTTAGACATCGAATACGATAGTCATGTAATAATGATACAGTACTCGCAACATAGCATGTAAATAATTCTATGTAGCTTACAAGTTAAAAGGATAAATTAAAAGTTTAAGTATCCACTTTTGCTCATTGTGTCTTTACAACCCCAACATCCAAGTCAAAAGACGGGTTGATCCGGTTATTCTCGAAACGCTACCCAAATTTGACCACTAAAAGGCTTGGGAATATGATGATGAGCGCCCTGTCTAATAGAACGGTTTGGTCCGATATTAATAACATTTCTTACATACTTTCAGATTTTTCTGAGCTAGTCTCCTTTTTTTTTTTGGCAGCCCAGTGGTCTCTCCAAATGGTAGGGCTCTCCGGTAGTGTTGGGGAATGACAAAGGAAGACAGAACTTGCAAAATTAGAATTGTCACATTGAGTAGATACTAACCACATGATTTCACAACTCCCAGCCCATATGACCGGACACAAACAGTGGAACCGTGCCGGGTCAAACCTGGGACCGGCCCATTGACCGGGCCCGCTGTTCGGAACTGGAATCGGCCCATGGCCTACGGGCCCAATTCCAGTTCCAATAATTTTGAAACCGGCCCGGAACCGCCAGTTCCGGGCCCTGTTCCAAAAAAAAAAAACTGCAGCTGCAGGCCCTGCTACAACCTGCACACCCAGGGTAAGTGGCCGTTGGCCACTTGGCCTTGGCAACGGCTATATATATATATTCAATGGCAACGGCTACTTTAGCTATTTATTATTATTTTTCCCTAAATTTCCTTCTCTTTTTTTCTTATAAATTCTCTCAATTTTCTCAATCCGAATTCTCTCAATTTTTTCAATCTGCGCAATTCTCTCTTAATTCTCCCAATCAATTTGCTCAATTCTCTCAATCTACTCAAAAAATGGCAAGTGGAAGTCAAGCGACAACTAGCAAAGGTAAGAATTGAATGACGGAATCCGAACATTCTTTTGATCCTCGTGATTATGCAGATTTTCAAGATGATGAAATCAACATTTTTCCCGATGTGGAACGCGTCCTAACACAAGAAAGTCTTCGTGCCGAAATGTCAACAACAATGGAGGCGAAGCAGATACTTACATCCGACATTTGGGACCACTTCACCAAAATGGAAATGTTTAATATTGGTCCAAAAAGGTATGATATAATTTGTAAACATTATGGGGCAATATATAAATATAGGGCAAAAGGACATTATAAGTGCCATAAGTTGTGTACGGAGATCATTTTGTTGCCATAACTTTTTTTCGAATCACTTTGGTGCCAAATCGGAGGAAAAGAGATCACTTTAGTGACTCTGGCCAAAAAAAGAGCCACATCAGATTTCCGGCGAGCCACGTCAGATTTTCCGGTGAGCCATGTCAGCATCGGAAATTAATAAAAAAAAAGAGCCACGTCAGATTTCCGGCGGCCATGTCAGCATTGGCACTAAAGTGATCGTTTTTCAAAAAAGTTGGCACCAAAGTGATCCGAAAAAAAGTTATGGCACCAAAGTGATATCCATACATAACTTATGACACTTATAGTGTCTTTTTGCCATAAATATACTGGTGGACAAGGATATGGAACATTCAAACGACATTTTAGGAGCAAACATTCAACCGAAGCGGGAATCGATACCAAGCAACAACAAATTTCCGAATAAGTCAATCCTAACACTTCTCATTTATTTCGTTTTAATGAAAAAACTTATAAGGAAGAATTAGGTAAATTAGTTTCTGTTGAGCATTTATCATTTAATTTTGGAGAAAGATTTGGTTTTAATCAATTTGTACAAAAAGCTTGTGCTCCACAAGCAAAACGTGTGTCTAGAAATACACTTAAACGAGTAATTAAAGATCTTTATAAAAATGGAAAAAAAAAGATTTACAAAACTTTTTTATGCAATTTAATGGATATGTGCATATAGGTAGTGATATTTGGGTGATCATTGGCAAATTCATTCTTACATGGACATAACATGTCATTGGATAGATAACAATTGGAATATTCAAAAAAGAGTCATTGCATTTAGAGTTTTCGATAGTAAGCATACGACAAATATCATTTATAGAATAATTAGGCAAATTTTAGAAGAATATTGTTTGCTTAACAAAATTTTTTCAATTGGTTTTGATAATGCCGCGGCAAATATCGCTTCAATGGCCTATTTAGAAAATATTTGTAGACCCGCTTTTGGCGGAAAATTTTTTCACGTTAGATGTACTTGTCATGTTTTAAATTTATGTGTACAAGATGATTTGAAAACTCTTGATATTTTTCTTGAACCAATAAAACAGTGATCTAATTTTTATGGAAACGTCCCCAAAAATTGAAAGAATTGAGTAGATTTTGTAAAGCAAATGGAAAAAGGCCAAGAAGATTTCCAAGAGATGTTCCAACTCATTGGAATTCTACTTTCCACTTGCTTATTGAATCTTTTGCATATAAAGATTTATTAGGTGCATTTATTTCAAATAATATACCTCATATTAATTTATACCCACAAGAGTGGGATATTTGCAAAAAAAATTTAGATATTTTAAAGGTTTTTAATTATGCAACTTATACTTTGTCCAGTGTTTATTATCCTACTACGCATTTATTTTTTGTAGAGCGTATTAATATTGTCGAAGTTTTTGAGGAATATGAAAATGATGTTGAATTACAAAATACTATAGTAATAATGAGAATGAAGTGGCTACATTATAATAGCGAAATTCCCATTATTTATTTAGTTGCTTGTGTTTTTTATCCATGTTGCAAATTAGATGGTTTATGTCATTATTTGCATATGTATTATCAATGTTTACATTATAATACGGTAGATGTTATAACCATACTAAGGGAGGTTAAAAATGTAGTAATAGAATTACATAATAAATTTTGTACTAAGGGAGGTGATATTGGATCTTCTCAATCTACCGAGACACAAAGTAAGAGTACAGGTAAAATTAGTAGAGGGCACCAACTTTTATTACATAGACAAAAAAAAAAGCAGAAGGGAGTAATAGGAAACATTTGTGAATTAGAGATGTATCTAACCGTTTCCTTTGAGTTTTTTGAATCCGAATGTAGTGCAGGTTTTTTAATTTTGGATTAGTGGAAGAGGCACGCAAGCCAATACCCAATCCTTTCTCTTATTACAAAACAAATTTTTGCAACCCCATGTGTCGACAGTTGTGGTCGAACAAGCATTCAGTGCCGGAGGTAATATTTTGGATGAGCAACGTTCAAGATTAGTTCTTGAATCAGTCGAGGCTCAAGCTTGCGTCGATGATTGGACGAAAGCTCAATATCGACAACAAGAGATAGATCGGAATAATAAATTCGAATTCTTTGACGATGGAGATACCACCATTACCGGTACCAATACTGGAACCGGTAGTGACGACTGAGGGTAAAAGAACTACATGGATTTTGATTTTTATAGCCCCAAGAAGATATGTAAGGCGTTTAATGATAATTCATTAAGTTCAAGCCCCATCTCTTTCTCTCTTTTTTTCTCCAAATTTGATTACAATATACATTTTGATTACATTTTATATTGAATAATTCATTATCTCATAATTTGATAATTCATTATTTTTTTATTTCATAATTTATTTTTTAAATTTTTACTGGCCGGTTCTGAATTGGGGAGGAACCAGAATCGGCCATGAACCGCCGATTCATACATGGCCACGAACCGGAACCGGCCGGTTCCAAACCGTGGCCATGTCTATTTTCAGTCATATATATGATGACGATAGTGATATTTTTACGGTGCTCATTGACGAAATTTTGACGGTAGGCTATGTGTCACTCGATTACATGTTTGGAATATTTTGGTGTCACAAAAAAAGCTTAGAATAAATGCATCACAATGGGTGTAGTTTCGGATTTTTTATGGCTCCTTCTCAACTTTTCTCCTGTTTTGTCCATAGAGTTAAATTAACTCAATAATACTCGTCATAGGCATTCCTTACTTTGACAAGTGGAATCTTGTGCATCCACGTCAAGTTAAATTAACTCAATAATAACTCGATCGCGATGGACCTAGACCTGATCTTGATGGACTTAGGTCTAGCCATCAAAGATATGGGCACGATCACTGGGATCTTGGGACTGGCTTCCATGGATCTTAGCCCGACCTATGTGGACTTGAGCCCGGCCTAGATAGACCCATGCTCAAGCGTTGGGGATCCAAACTCAAGACTCAAGACCAAGGTACAAGTAGCGATACTAACCTAGATGTACCCTGGCTCGAGCACCGACAGTTTGTGCACGGGAATTGGGGTCCTAGGCCCGTCCTTGATGACCCATACTCGAGCGTTAGGGACCCAAGCCCGACAAACAAGGATCAGGACACTGACATCGTGGCCTTTTGCCCGCCCTTTGTGGACTCAACCCAAGCCCCCAGGGACCTAGGCACGAACACTGGTGTCCCCAGTTCGGCCTCTCTGCACCCGAGCCTGGACTCCATCGACCTGGGCACGGCCACGATGGACCAGACCAAGGTGCTAAGGACCCGGGCATGTGCATCGGGTCTTGGGGACGAATGCCAAGGTCCTGAGCCCGTATTATGTGGACCTTCGCCCGAGCATAGGCATCGATGTCCCAGGCCAGGTGCTAGGTCTCAAGGCCAACCTCTATCGATTCGGTTCCAAGCATCGAGGAACTTGAGTCCTAACCCAACCTCTTTGGAGCTGAGCCTGACCTTGATGGAGTCGACCTCAAGGACCCAAGAACGGGAATTGGGGTTCCGTGCCCAAGCGCAAAGTCTCTAGTCCAAACGTTGATATCTAGTCATATTTCAAAAACTGGTTATCTAATTTTTCGAAAACGAACTCATTTTTCAAAATTTGAGCGAGCACAGGTTTTTTGGTTAACTGGCTGTATTGTTTTGATCAAGGTTCTCTTGTAGTTTTTGCTTCTTTTATGAGACAGAGGATAAAAGTGATTTTATAATATCCATCCTATGCAGTCAAGGAATAGTTGAAATTACATTTTCACAGAATTAAGGGTATCACTAGCATTCTTAAAACTACTTCAGTCGATAGCACAAACAATGTTGAATTTGGTGGAATGCTCTGATTATGGCACAACATAGATCGATCGCCATAACCCTCTACAACTCCCCAATCCACATACAAACAAGAAGCCAAAGAACTAACCAGGCACACCTGGAATACCAAATGCCAGAGAACTAGGCACAACTCTTAGACTGCGCATGACAATCATTCTGTGCTCGGGAACAGATTCTGATAAGAAATGATTCTTTTTTACTCTGTGCTCGGGAACTGATTCTGAACATTTGAAGGCGTTTGGTAACGGCCCAAAATTTCTATTCTTGAAATAGTAAAAGAACATAAATGCGTTTGGTAACGGCATAAAATTTCTTTTTATTAATAATATTTTAATAAAATTTTAAATTTTTAATATTTCTTTCTTTTCTTTTTTTCTTCTCCTCCTTCTTGGCCATGGCCATGGCCGGTAAAATGTTTTTTAATTAATAATACTTTTATTAAAAATAATTTTTTATTTTTTTTGGCCATGGCCGGTAAAATATTTTTTTATAAATAATTTTTTTTATTAATAATATTTTAATAAAAAATATTTTTATTGAAAATATACTTTTGTATTTTTTTCGCCATGGCCGGTAAAATTTTTTTATTAATAATATTTTTTTATTAAAATATTTTAATCTCGCCAGATACGACGAGGGTGGCCCTCGCGCCGGACATTAGAAGCTATATCAAAAACCAAGAAAAAGAAGAAAAAAACTGATTCTCATTTTTGTTCCAAGAATCAAGAAGCTACTTTTTTTTTATTCTTGATTCTGCTCCAAAACTTATTCTGGGCACAAATTTGCAAGAATTTGTCCCTAGAATCAAAAAATTAAACAAACGGATTTCTATTCCCAAACTGATTCTATGAACAAAAGAACATAATTAAATACTATTTGACAAGTTACCATACGCAACCTTAGTTGCGATTCACTAGTGATTCCGAGACTAAATTCACAAATTAAATAAACAAAAATTTTCTGTCGTATTCATTAGTAGATTCACTTGACAGTGATAATTGGATGGACTAGAAACTCCTTATGATGATTTTTCAATATATATATTACATTACGAATCAATACGGATTAAATTGTGATAATAAAAATTCATCATTTGATTATTCATCCAATATAAAAGTACAGTTATTCATGGAATTAATTAAAAAAAATTAGAACCGAATTGATATAATTGTAATAAGTTTAGAACTGTTTAGATAATTTTCCCCTCGTTTTAAATAGAAAGGATTTCCTTTCGCTGGGCCAAAACAACCCAGTCCACAACCCTATATTTGCGTTATCTAAAACAGTGGCCCAGCCCAGATGGAAATCTGAAAAGCAAGAGAGCGTACCACGGAATTCAATGATAAGTGCCGGGCTGCCTTATATCTAAACCCTGGTGGACGTGGAAACTGAACTGTCTGACTCCAACAAAGTAAAGAGCTTCGGGTCTTCGGAGGGAAAGGGAAGGTTAGGGTTTCTTCGAAAGCCGAAACTGAAGCTGAATTTTGCTGGCGTCTATGGATTCTCCATCTCCAAAGAGGCCCCGCTTTGAATCTGAAGCCGAATCTGACGACAAGGTAACGAATTCTCCTTAGAAAGTTTGGTTTTTGAGCACGGTTCTGGTCGCTCATCTCTCCATCTCTCTCTCCTCCCTAAGGAGGGAGCGTTTCGTGCAGTCTAGGATTATATAGAATTTCTTTGTTGATATCCGATATATTGTAGTTGTTTCTACCAGGGATTCGGTCTTGTTGTGCAAAGGTTGATTTTTTTTTTTTGGTATGTTTGTCGTTGAATTTTCCTGCTTCCTGTTTTCCCTGCATCTTTCTCCCATATTTTTCTAAGTTGTTCTTTTTTCCTTTTGCCGAAACTCAATCCAGGATCGGATCAGCTGTTTGCCGGAACAAGTTATAGGCCGTATATTATCTCGATTGACATCTAGAGAAGCGCAAGCCACTTGTGTTCTTTCCAGGAGATGGAGGCACTTGTGTACTTCTCTGCTCACTGATCTTGATTTCGACTGGTTGGACTTAGTGCAGGAGATGGATGATAACCCCGAGTTGGTGGAAAAGGAGAGGGCGAGATATGTGGAATGGGTGGACAATGTCGTGCAGCGTCAGAGTGGAGGAGACCACAATATACGAAGATTCGCCTTACGCTTTGACCTGAATATCTCATATAAGTCTTGCATTGATCGGTGGATTAGGTTTGCCTTGGCAAAACAAGTTAAAGTGCTCAAACTAGAATTCGTGTCGGCTTGTCTCGAGGATTTTCAGTCTAATTGTGACCCTAGTCGCTCGCCATATCCGTTAGGGCATGAATTACTTTTAGATGCTGATGTCGGGTGTTCACGGCAGGCTTCAGGTCTCGGTAACTTTGGCTTGAGCCCTTCCGTTTCTTGGCATGTTGGCTGTAGGTATCTTGAACACCTCTCGTTGAATCGAGTGAGTGTGGAGGGGGACCTCATCGAGCAATTGCTTGCCACTTGTCCTGTATTAGAGAAATTGGTTTTGGAAAATGTTCCTACTTTGAGTAGGTTTAGAGCTTTTGGCCAATCACTGAAGCTGAAATACTTGCGCATAAGATGGTGTGTGGGTCTTCAACGCGTCGAGATTTATGACACGAATCTTGTGTCCTTCACTTACAGAGGAATGAGAAAATATATTCCATTGTGTTTGGACAAGGTCCCCCAGCTGTCTGAGGTGTCGATTGAAGGATCTGGGGTGCAACAAGTGCCTGTGATCATGTCTCAGCTTTCAAGTCTTTCTTGTCTGCAGATTCTTAAACTTGAATTTTATATTCCATACTCTGTAAGGACATTAACTGATCTTTCCTAAGGTTTCATAAGTTATTGCCTTATTACAGTCTGTACCCCCTTTGATTCTCTATCTCTCTCTAATATGCAGAAAAGACTATGGACTCGTGAACTACCTAAATTAACTAAATTAACAATGGTCAAGCAACTGGAAGTGAGAGTTGAAGGAGAAGGAGATACAAGTCTACTTCCGTTGACTCGTGTGATCGAGGCATGTCCTTACTTGCAGAGTTTTGTGTTAGAGGTGGGTTTTCGGGCTTCATTCAAATCTTCATCTATTGAGGCATTAATATAATGAACCAAGCTACTGTCGTATCCTATTCGAGTCTCTCTTATGTATCAGTTGTTGCAACATCATGTGATTAGTATCTACTAGATGTGACCATCCACACAGGCATGCTTTACTTTGCAAGTTCTTTCTTCAGACATTCTCCAATGCAAGGATATCGTGTGCTGATTAATCATATACGGCATTCTTCTTTTGCCACAGTTGACGGACCCGATGGACATGCTATGCAGACAGAGAGAACTGAAAAGAGTCGTTAGGCCTCCCCATCGGCACTTAAAGATGGTGGAATTTAATAATTATTATGGTCGACCTTGTGATCTGGAACTGGTGAATTACCTTATTGAAAATGCCATTGCTCTAGAGAAGTTAGTGGTGAATCCCTGTGATGAAGAAGATTTTCCAGATGGGATGAAAAAAGTGAAGGAACCCAGAGAACGTGCTCTGCAACAGTTCGAGGGAAAGGTACCTTCTAGAATTGAGCTGGTGATTAATTAATGAAACCAGAGCCTCGCTCACGTGGCATCCGCAGAGCTGTTATGGATGGTTTTAATCGTCTTTCCCTCTTTAAAGTTTTTGACTGCGGATATATGTTTGTTCATTAATTATTTGTTGCTCCTGATTTTTTTTGTCGGATTTATAACTTATGTAATGACTCTCTTGCATTTTTAACCAATATGGGAAGCGGCAAGGCATGAATAATGGATGTTTCTTGTTTCGGTTTAACTTCCTCTTGTGTTTCCTCCATTTTGTTGATGATTAAAGTGATAGTAGGAGAGAATGAATTCATCTAGTTATGGTCTAGATAATGTAGTCAAAGGCATATATTGGCCTGTGCCTAAAGGAAAGTGCGCGCCATTTGGTACAAACATTCGCCTGATCATGCAACAATGCTGTGTCTAGATTGACGTAGGATTTCAACTTGCCCATCGTGACTGGCTATAGCGGGTCACGCAAGAATACAAATGCGTGGGTGTAAATTACTGCCCTTTCTACACAAAGTACATGGTGAAGGTGAGTTATTGATGTATACTATGCCAAATTACTACATAATTACTAGTTAATGCATTGAAGATGCACCTGAGGGAATGCTACAGGTATGGACATCAAGTACACACATATAGCATTTAAAGATGGATCACTTTGGACATCAGATACATTAGCCGTGTAATACCTCTTTGGATCCAGAACGATACAGTACTTGCAACAGAGCATGTAAATAATTCTATGTAGCTTGCAAGTTAAAGGATAAATTAAAAGTTTGAGGGCTCAACGGACTATGGGGATGGAATAGCTGTTGGGTGGTTAGAAGTGTCCAATTTTGTTCGTATGACGCGGTATTATTTACAACCATAACATCAAAGTCAAAAGACGGGTTGATCCGGTTATTCTCGAAACATACCAAATCTTGACCACTAAAAGGCTTGGGAATATGATGGTGAGTGCCCGATCTAATAGGGTGGTTTAGTCCGGTTTTAGCAACTTATCTTACATACTCTTAGACTTTTTTGAACTTGTCTACTTATTTTTTATGGCAGCCCGGTGAGCAGTCCAAGCGGTAGGGCACCGGTTGTGTTAGTGAATGACAATGGAAGACGGAACTTGCAAACATAGGATTGTCACGTCAAGTGGATACTAACCACATGATTTCACAACATCTCGCCCATATGACCAAAACACAAATAAGATTCAAAAGTGGCTGGGCTTATTCTCTTCCATTATACAACATGTCTAATGGCCAAATAGATGAGGACTTAATGAGGTTTCGGGACCCACTTCTAACCCAAAACTCCAGAAGTAGGGATATACCTCAATCACGAGCAATAAATTATAAAGAAAGATTTGACTATCGTCTAACTGTTACCGAAGCTTTTGCTTTTCCATTCAACTTACCGGCAATTGCTTGGCATTTGTTAATTACGGCAATTGACGATTCCATAGTCCCTTCTTGCAACCGGGGTCAGTTTCCATCTCTCATACAATAAGTTTGAGGCGCCGAAACCATGGCTGCCTAAATGAGTAGTCCACAAATACCTCCATCTCAGAGTGAAACAGAAGTTGCTTGTGTTTCTCTAGATGTCAACGGGAATATATACGACCTAGAATTTCATCTGGCAAATAGCTAATCCAAGCCTTTTGGATTGAGTCTCACTAACAAAGAAAAAGGTGGGAAAATGGAGAAAGCAAGCACAAGTCTGGAGATATATTGAGGGAAAACCCGAAGCAGCAAAGTTCATTGACATAGGAGAAAATTCAATGTTTGTCGAATAACCGGAAAGAAAAAACACTGAATTCATGGTCGAATGAACAAAACAACAAGTATTATAGTGTCTATGGTAAGATGATCCGTATTCCGAAGCCACTACATCTAAGAAAAGATGAACTTTATGCCCGGTCATCCAATTAAATAAAAACCGAGAGTTCACAAATATATACTAATTAAAGACAAGTTATAGCTAGAGGAAGAAAGAAACGTGCGCCCAAGACTAGCTCCTCGATCAAAAATGGAACTTTTGCAGCAAAATTCATTACCTCGTAATGAGAATCTGCTTCAGATTCAGAGAAGAACCTTTTCCGGAGATGGAGAATCCATACAAGCCAGCGATATTCAGCTTCAAATTCAGCATTTCTTCGTCTCCTTTGGCGTTTCTATACCCAACAAGGGGTGATGGTTCAGAGCACTGTTGAAGCATGCAGGAGTAATCAACAACGTAATCCTGAATGCAGAGTTACGAACACATGCATGTGAACGAAAATAAGTCAATCATGATCTGTTAACTGAGTTCTGCTTAACCAAAATATGATATTCCGACGCGGAAAAAAACGATTCTCCGGTTTTGTGCTGGAGCGCAGGTGCCCAAACATGTTTGCCTCTTTATTACGCAAGTTCAAGGCCGTTTACCAAAAGTGGATTCTCATACGAAATCGTCGAGTTGGAGCACTAATTTTTGGTTTGGGACACGAAGACCTTGGTTACTAGCTTGGCTCTTTCAGTTTGGAACTGCTCGTTTCCTTTTCTCTCTTTGCTCAGCGAATCAGATGAATTTGCAATTGAAAGGACTAAAAGTTCAGCGCCATTTTTTTTATCCGTGCTAGGCGACTTCATTTCCCCTTTGCTAAGGTGTCTACTGTAAGCGTCGGTCTGTTTCCCGCGTTTTTGTATCAACTGCGTGAATAAAAATCTTAAGGGTGAGAGTTTCTATCCTTTGGAAAAGTGGAATATTTTTTAGGTCCTAGAAGAAAATGCATCCTTGCAATTTTATCCAATTTATGATTAGGTATATTGTCTTCTTCTTCTTTTCTCTTGTTATTTTGTACTTTATTGTTTTGGCCAACTATGCATACGTTTTGATTTATGAGTTGGTAGGGATGGCGTCACTAGCCAATCCAATTGGATTTTGGTAAATAGATACTTAACAAAATGCTCCGCACTTGTTAGGCATGGTAAAAAGTCAGCCTTTTTGTAAATTTGCATTATGCTTTGACCTGAATATCTCATATCAATCTCACATCGATCGATGGATTAGGTTTGCATTGGCAAAACAAGTTGTAGTTCTCCGACTATACTTTGAGCCGCGTCTTTGAAGGATTTGATGCATAATTGTGACCGTAGGCGCTTGCCATATATATTAGGGCACGAGACACTTATGGATGCTGACGTAGGGAGTTCGCTTCTTTAGGTCAAAGTAATGTTGGCTTGAGCCATTCTATTTCTTAGCATGTTGGATTTGGGTATCTCGAAGAGCTATGCTTGAATCGAGTGGGGAACTCGTTGAGCAATTGCTTGCCAATTATTCGGTTCTAGAGCGGTTAGTTTTGGAGGAGGCTCGTACTTTGAATAGGTTTAGAGTTTCTGGCTGATCATTGAAGCTAAAGTACCTGCGCATAGAATGGTGTGATAATCTTGAACGCGTTGAGATTCATGACACGGATCTTGTGTCCTCCACTTTCTCGGGTTTGGGAGTACAAATGTCATTGTGTTTGGACAAGCTCCCCCAAGCTGTCCGAGGTATCTATTAGAGGATTTAAGCTGAAGCTTGTGGATGTGACCTGTCTCAGCTTTCGGGTGTTTCTTGTTCTGCATATTCTCAAACTTCAATTTTTTGATTCACCCAATGTAAGAGCATTGACTGATCTTCCGTAAGGTTTCATAAGTTATTTCCCTTTTACAATCTTCTCTCTCTCTCTCTCTCTCTCTCTCTCTCTCTCTCTCTCTCTCTCTCTCTCTCTCTCTCATTTGTCAATTGCCTAAATTAACAAGTGTCAAGACTGTCAAGCAATTGGAATTGAGAGTCTAGTTTTGTTGACTCTCGTGATCGAGGCATGACCCTTCTTGCGGAGTTTTGTATTTGAGGTGGGTTTTCGGGCCCTATTCAAGTCTTCATCTATCCAGGCATTAGATAGATGTGGTAGGATCGAATATGATAAATCGAGCCACTGTTGAATCCTAATCGAATCTTTCTCGTGAATAACCCGTTGCGACATGATTTGATTCGTATCTACTCAACATGACAATCCACACAGACATGCTTTGTTTTGCAAGTTCTTTCTTCCACCGGCATTCTCCAATGCAATGATTTTTTGTGTTGATTAACAATATGCAGCATTCTTATTTTGCCATAGTTGGCAATCCCGACGGACATGCAAGATAGGCAGAGAGAACTGAAGAGTTGTTGGACCTCCCAATCCTTACCTAAAGGAGGTTGAATTTTTCAATTATTATGGTCGACCTTGTGATCTTGAGCTAGTGATTTACCTTGTCGAAAATGCCATTGCTCTCGAGAAGTTAGTGGTGAATCCTTGCGACGAAGAATATGTCTCGGGCCAGTGGAAAATGTTGAAAAAGTCGAACGGGCTTTGCAACAACTCAAGGGAAAGTTACCTTGGGAGATTGATATGGTGGTTAATTAATGGAACCCGAGCCTTGTTCACGCGGCATCCACAGAGTCGATAAGGATGGCTATTATTCTGCAAGCTACTCCTCTTCCCCTCTTGAAGGGCTTTTTTTTTCTAACTGTGGATACAAGTTTATTTATTAACAATTTGTTGTTCCGGATTTTATTTTGGAGAGAACAGATAGGTAACCTTCTCATGTGCCTTTTGGATGGATGCCTCCCAACCGATCTGCTCTGAGTTTAGTATCTCAATTTACGGGCAATAGATTATTTTCCTTTGTTAGAGATAATTAGAATACTCTTCTTGAGTTTTATATTGTGCATATTCTCGATTAATATGTTCTCTAAGATAATTATATAACAAAGCCTATTTAGACTCTACTCTTTTTTCGCATATATTTCTTATCTATCTATATGTTTCTCTACAAGTGAGGAGGAGTGTTAGAGTATTTAAATATTAAATCACGACTTCATTTAACAGTTTAAGCGATCCCACAAAATTTCTCACATGTTTGGTTTACTTCAACTTGAACCGGTGCGCTTTGGCCCAATAAAAACTATGATTCTAAATCCCATAGGACACGCATGAAATACAAAAATGAGATTGCCCTCTCCAACATGGGAAATTCTTGCTTGGACGAGCGACCTCGAAAATTCATTTGGGAACCAAATAGCATCGCGCATAAGTATTTGCCAGTACAATAGGTTCACTAATCTAAAAACTCATTATGGTCCGGTTGATGCTAGTCACACGTGCGTGGATACGTCCGCAATTCAATTTCTGAGAAATTGTCTTCAGCTGCAAACTTGGCTGATCGGTGAAGATGGTTGAAACCATTTCTCGGGCTCTCCCCGACTGGTCAAATATTAAAGAATTCTCCACCCTTCCTTACCAAGAGCCTTCTCTTCATCGCCCGACCCTCCCCCGATGACATCGCCACGTCGCGTGTTCTCTCCTCTCGCCTCTCGCCACGTGTCCCTTCCCTCCCCTCCCTCCATATATTCGCGATTCATGATCCCACCCTTCCACAAACCAAAACCACCACCCCACCGGCTCCGACGACTTCAAGCTCGTCGGCTTCTCCAACTTTGTCCGGTTTAACCCCCGGTCCGACTGCATCCCCGTCATCCCCTTCCACCACATCGAGTTCTGGTGCACGACGCCACCAACGCCTCCGGCCGCTTCTCCTAGGGCCTCCCCATGCCCGTCATGGCCGAATCCAACCTCTCCACGCAACGCCACCCACGCCTCCTATCTCTGCCGCTCCAGCAACCTCTGTTTCCTCTTCACCGTCCCCTACCCCCTCCCCTCTCCCTCGCCGCCTCCGAAGGCCTCAACCTCTATGGCGTCCTCATCCTCCTCTATGTCAGCCATAATACCCCGGCCTCCGTCTGCCACGACTCCTCTCCGGACTCCTGCTTCTTGCCTCGGTTCATCCAGGGTTTGCGCCAAATACATAAAAAGGGAGGAAGTCGGGATTCATTCCCTTCACCAAAAGAAACCGCTCGCAATTATCAAGTAAATGTTCGTTAACAAAAGGCTTGTTTAGCGTGCAAGGAAGCAGCTTAAATTATCCGGTAAATGAGTGTCAAAATGAATCTTGGATAACGCAAAAATAGTTCATTCAGACTAAGATATGTGGACTGTATAGGACTAAATCGAAAATTTTGTATGAAACGATCGAAGAGGTGGCACAAAAACACGTTCATCTTAAGCAAAACCGATAGACGTAAAAGAAGCTATTCCTGAGCAAAAATGGAGACAAGATCCTGATTCGCGTCTATCCGGTGGTATTTTCGCCTTCGCATTTAACCAGGAACCACTTCACGCCATCCTCCTCGTGGACCCTGTGCTGGATCTTGACCTGAGACTTGCACCTCCGACGATGGCCAACTCTATTATCAGGTCGTTCCAGCACAACGTAGAAATCCATTCCATAAATACCAGTTGAATACCTAGGAAACAAGGAAACACGGCCGTTCAGCAAGCAAGGCACGAAAGAGATTATGATGGGAAGTCGAAGATGTGGAAAGCAACTGTTGGGCCAGTAATCCTGACATAAATGCAGCTGTTGATGTTTTCCTTGGCCTTTTATTTAGAGAAAGTAGAGAGATAAATTAATGCTCGACCGAGTGAAGCACTCCGCGGACTGAATGAACCGACCGGCCGGCCGCCGGCAAACTCAAATCAACCGTTAAGTTGTGGCCATGATAGAAGCCTCGTGCAAACTCTAATTTACTTTCTCACGAAATGTGCTTTACGCTCCTCGCATGAGTGCATGCTTGGATGTTAATCGCACACTATGCAGCAATTTAGAGGATGATTAAGATGAAAATTCCCAATCGAAATTAGGTGGGTTGGATTGACTTACTTAATACCAAGATCAATGTGCTCCTTGATACCAAAAACCGAAGCAACCGGTGTCACTAGAGTTCCTTGGCAGGAGCTCACATTCCTTCACCTTCAAACCACTCTCCAGAAGCTGCATTGCTTTTTCACCCCTGATAGGGACATAACATGCGATCTTCTCATTGCGAGCCCATCCCCCGACTTATCGCGCGTCGCATGGATCTCCTGCACCGGCTCGGGCTCTGGGAGTTGGTCCGCTTGAATCTCGATCGGGCCCTGCGCGACAACTTAATCGCGCAGCTGGTCGCCAGTTTCAGCAAGAGCCAGCCATGCAGCTACGTCAATGGGGTCAAGATTTGGGTCAGCCCAGCCGACCTCGCGCACGCGCTGAAGCTGCCGGCTGAGAGGGTCGTGGAAGGTTCAGAGGGCGCAGGTGAGTGTTCGGAAAGTGAAGAGTCCATTTGGGTTCGTTTTGGATTTAGTGTCAAAATTGGATGCTTTTGCATGATGAGGACACATGGATGATGCCTGATGAGATATTGAGTTGGGACAAGTTGATTAGAGAAGGGAGTTTCAAGAAGGTGGATTGGGCGGGGGATGGTGTGGTTTGCGGTGGAGGAGTTGGTGCAGGCGCCCCTTTTGGAGAATTGTTACTATGGGTCGCTTGCAGTGTTTGATTAGGTCTCAGCGCGAGGAATTGTTGTCGGCAGAGGAGGTTCAAGTGAAGGATGTGGAGGAGGATGCGGGTGGTGGGGATGTGAAGACGGCTGAACTGGAAGAGCAGAGCTTGGACTCGAGCCTTGGACAAGAGAATGCTGATAACAAAGCTGATGAGAGGGAGAAGGAAGGTACTAGCGTTGAATTGGGTCCTTCGCAGACGAGAAAATGTTGAGAATGCTTAACTGAGTCTCGGGCTTGAAGAGAAAGTTGACGCCGACAGGGAGGACAAAACTGAAGTTGGTCTGGCGGAGGAGAAGGGCGTCGAAAAGGACAACGACAGTAGGGAGGAGGGTGGATTCGAGGATGCCGTGAATTCTCGGGAGTGTGAAGAGGAGGAAGAAGAAGAAGGTGGGCAGTGGGTTTTGGACGAGAAAAATATTTCGGGCGAGCACTTTTTGCAAAGGCGCACGGTTACTGAAGCTAACGAAATGAGGTTTGATGTGGATCAAAAAGGAGTGGAAGGAGGAGTAGGAGGCGAGGAGCAAGAAGACGAAGAAGTAGAGAACAGGAAGAGGAAGAAGAAACCAATGAGGAGGAGCAACAAGAGCCTGGAGGGTTCAATATGTCGCCAAAGTTTGGTGATTTTTAAAGAGGTTGCCTTCATCCAATCTGCTGCATGTTTTGGAGTCTGCTCGAATTCCTTTTAGTACCGGGATGCAACTTCGTGATGATTATTATGGGGAGTTGTTAGCTTCAAGAGGTGACAGTCACATCGGTCCAAGCTCTACGTCCATCTTTGGCAATGCGAACAAGAGAGATCGATACCGACAATAACAGGATGCATTTCGAGCTGAATGGGGGAAACAAGCGGATGAGGACCGATGGTTGGTGGGGTAGTAAATCACTGGACTTCAATATGGGCATGGAGCAAGTGCAACATTGGGTGGAAAAGGCAAGGATGGCGCACGAGGCAAAATAGTGAGCGTATGCCCAGTCCGGCATGAATCAACAAATATTGCTCAGCGAGCTGCAACGGCAGGATGCTTTGATCGAGCATTTGCAGAAGACGAGTAACGAAGAGATAGTGAAAAACAAGATGGAAACATATCGACTTGAATGTGAGCCCTATATGATGGCCAACCTTCTAGATGGAGGCCCGGAAGGAAACCGACCGGAAATTCGCTGAGTACAGAGCTTGCTGTTCTCAGCTTGATGAGCCCCAGCTCAAAATGGAGCTTTTGGAGCGAAATTCGGTCGACAAGAGTCTGCTGCGAACCTCTTTCGAAGATGGATCCTCAAATGCAATGTCAACTCCTGTCACAATGGCCAAATGGAATGTCTCCGGACCAACATGATCCGGCACAACAAAGATAACAGAAAAGTCACAATCTCCCCAATATATGCAGGTATCATCCGCCAACCCCTAAATTTCTAAAAAAAAGTACCGTGCTTATAGAACAGGATCCCTAAATTTCTGAAAAAAAGTACTGTGCTTATAGAACAGGATCCCTAAATTTCTAAAAAACAGTACTGTCCTTATAGAACAGGATCAACCATTACGCCATTCGCGCTAGAGGAAGCTCGTACAGTCCCCTGTATGACCAATACAAGTAGTAGTTAAGAAAAGAGAACTCTACAAAGACATTTAAACGCGAAACATAGCTAAAAGCCTACCTGAATCCGTGATTGAGGAGAGCCCTCCCCATGTCTGCAGCGAGGGACTTGTCCTTGCACTTGATCTCAACTCGACGGAGGGAGCGGCGGTCGTCGATTTTCTCAAGAAGCAGGAGGACAGTGTCCACGTGCTTCATGTTGTATAGGTAGAGGCATTCTTTGGAGAGGACACTGTCCAGCACCCTATCCAATTTCCGTTCAGCCTTACGGCGACTCGCACTCGCGCCACGAAACGAGTATCGCCTGAAAGAGAGAAAACACACATGAAATGGTAATCACTGATTTAAAAGCTCATGGCAGATGAAGACTTACATCCTCCGACGATTCCTGGCTTGCGTAGGGACTAGCGCATAGGCCGCATTGGCCTGTTGGAACTCCTCGAAGGCCCTTTGCAGCTGGGAGGCGAGTCGACGCCGGGAGGCGAGGCTACGGGGCATGATGACAGAGCTGGCTTGCCAAAAGAAAGAGCAGTAATGGAGTTTAGTAAATCAAACAACTGCGACAAGCGCTCTAACCCTATCATCATTGAAGCTGTATGAAACACTTGCTGTACGAAGTATATAATCCTAATAATGCTAGACAGAGCAAACCGGCTCAATTCAATCATCTGAACAAAGTTCTTAGCAGGATGGTATCAAACAATTGCTAGACAGAGCAAACCGGCTCAATTCAATAATCAGAACAAGTTTCTTAGCAGGATGGCGTCAAACAATTGCTAGACAGAGCAAACCGGCTCAATTCAATCATCTGAACAAAGTTCTTAGCAGGATGGTATCAAACAATTGCTAGACAGAGCAAACCGGCTCAATTCAATAATCAGAACAAGTTTCTTAGCAGGATGGCGTCAAACAATTGCTAGACAGAGCAAACCGGCTCAATTCAATCATCTGAACAAAGTTCTTAGCAGGATGGTATCAAACAATTGCTAGACAGAGCAAACCGGCTCAATTCAATAATCAGAACAAGTTTCTTAGCAGGATGGCGTCAAACAATTGCTAGACAGAGCAAACCGGCTCAATTCAATCATCTGAACAAAGTTCTTAGCAGGATGGTATCAAACAATTGCTAGACAGAGCAAACCGGCTCAATTCAATAATCAGAACAAGTTTCTTAGCAGGATGGCATCAAACAATTGCTAGACAGAGCAAACCGGCTCAATTCAATAATCAGAACAAGTTTCTTAGCAGGACAGTACCAAACAAATGCGACAAGCGCTCTAACCCTATCATCATTTAAGCTGCTAACAGTATCAAACATTTGCTCTACGAAGTATATAACCCTAAGAATGCTAGACAGAGCAAACCGGCTCACTTCAATCATCAGGATCATCCATGCGATGCGATGGTGTGGAAAAGGAGATATCAAACAATTGCGACAAGCGCTCTAACCCTATCATCATTGAAGCTGCTAACAGTATCAAACATTTGCCCTAAGAATGCTAGACAGAGCAAACCGGCTCACGTCAGGATCATCCATGCGATGGTGTGGAAAAGGAGGTATCAAACAATTGCGACAAGCGCTCTAACCCTATCATCATTGAAGCTGCTAACAGTATCAAACATACGAAGTATATAACCCTAATCATTGCATATCATATTGGGGAAAAGAACTCCCCGAAACCTCCATGTTCTTCAGACCGCTGGACTTCCATTGAATCGTCAGAACAAGTTCTTAGCAACGATCATCCGCGCGATAATGAAAGAGAGGAGGAAGAAGAATGCATTTCGCCATGGAAATCGAAGAATCGAAGAAGATCGAAGACTTACGCGCTGCTGTGTGCGAGGCGAAGAGAAAACCCGGAGCTGGAAGTTCGCTGCGATGGCTTTGAAGTTTTGCTTTTAGAGAAGGGAGGGAAACGCAATGAGAGAGAGTGAGAGGCGAGGGGAGTAGTAGTAGGAGGAGGAGGAGGAGTGCAGAATGACTGACACGTGGCACCGACCTAATAGGAGGAAACATCCAACGGTCAGGATCTTCAATCACGCTTGTTCTCCTCCAGTCCTCCTCCTCTTCTTTCCATTATAAAAAAAATTAATTTCTTTTTTCACTAAGTATGATTATCCTACTGCACTCGCTACCAAAAATCCCTTTTAAGATTGCAAAGCGTAAATTAATATATGATCGGTCATTCTAACGTTATGTACTAATCCAATTTGTCCAATATAAGAAACTCCAGTAGCTCGAACGTGAGCTCCACTCAAAATCAGATGAATCGATCTCGGATAGTACCAAGCTAAGATCGAGTTACGTACCTCGACTTAGCTTTGCTCTTGCTTAAGATAGTGTTCGAGTTCACATATATATATATAATACAACAACCGGCTACTAATCAAGATTCACGTTTTTCGTCCATTAAGCATGATTGCGCTCTATTGACTCGGATGAATTATCATGCCCGCGTCATAAATTCAGTTATGGTAAGCTTATAAATTCGATCATACCTTAAACTTTGGTC
The DNA here is from genome assembly GCA_031216405.1 of Syzygium malaccense. Lineage (NCBI taxonomy): Eukaryota > Viridiplantae > Streptophyta > Magnoliopsida > Myrtales > Myrtaceae > Syzygium > Syzygium malaccense. The sequence continues at coordinate 22,647,944 of CM062253.1, forward strand.
TCTAGAGCCCATGCGAGTTCATTAATCAAGCAACCAAAAATACACTTTTTCTCCTTAGTCTATCGTGAACTTATTTTTTGCGGTACTTGTGGAAGTCTAAAATTAATTGCTTCACAACTAAATGCGTCCGTGTTAGAATTGTCTATTAAAATAGTCATATTGTACTTAATCCTTGAGAATATGTAATACAGTGGATGCACCATACGTCCGGGGAGACGGTCCTTTGGTGGGATCAAGTTGACATGGCGAACAAATTAACTTGCGCGTGCTTCTCAAGTCCCTCTGTTTCCTCTTCACCGCCCCCTGCTCCCTCTTCACCGCCCCCTGCTCCCCCTCCATCGCCGCCTTCCACCCCTCCTTCTCCTACTCCCAGTGCGTCGCCTTTGCCACCAAAAGCATGGCCTCACCGTCAAGGACCAGCATCGCCCACGGCGCCAGGCTGGTCGTCCTCAACAGCCGCGCCTCCATCGCCCGGGGCCACCTCTATGGCGACCTCATCCTCCGCTATGTCAGCCATAATACCCCAGCCTCCGTCTGCCACGACTCCTCTGCGGACTCCTGGTTCCTGCCTCGGTACATCCAGGGTTTGCGCCAAATACATAGACAGGGATGAAGTCGGGATTCGTTCCCTTCACCAAAAGAAACTGCTCGCAATTATCAAGTAAATGTTCGTTAACAAAAGGCTTGTTTAGCGTGCAAGGAAGCAGCCTAAATTATCAGGTAAATGAGTGTCAAAATGAATCTTGGATAACGCAAAAATAGTTCATTCAGACTAAGATATGTGGACTGTATAGGACTAAATCGAAAATTTTGTATGAAACGATCGAAGAGGTGGCACAAAAACACGTTCATCTTAAGCAAAACCGATAGACGTAAAAGAAGCTATTCCTGAGCAAAAATGGAGACAAGATCCTGATTCGCGTCTATCCGGTGGTATTTTCGCCTTCGCATTTAACCAGGAACCACTTCACGCCATCCTCCTCGTGGACCCTGTGCTGGATCTTGACCTGAGACTTGCACCTCCGACGATGGCCAACTCTATTATCAGGTCGTTCCAGGACAACGCAGAAATCCATTCCATAAATACCAGTTGAATACCTGGGAAACAAGGAAACACGGCCGTTCAGCAAGCAAGGCACGAAAGAGATTATGATGGGAAGTCGAAGATGTGGAAAGAAGCTGTTGGGCCAGTAATCCTGATATAAATGCAGCTGTTGATGTTTTCCTTGGCCTTTTATTTAGAGAAATTAGAGAGATAAATTAATGCTCGACCGAGTGAAGCACTCCGCGGACTGAATGAACTGACTGGCTGGCCGCCGGCAAACTCAAATCAATCGTTAAGTTGCGGCCATGATAGAAGCCTCGTGCAAACTCTAATTTACTTTCTCACGAAACGTGCTTTACACTCCTCGTATGAGTCCATGCTTGGATGTTAATCGCACACTATGCAGCAATTCGGAGGATGATTAAGATGAAAATTCCCAATCGAAATTAGGTGGGTTGGATTGACTTACTTAATACCAAGATCAATGTGCTCCTTGATACCAAAAACCGAAGCAACCGGTGTCACTAGAGTTCCTTGGCAGGAGCTCACATTCCTTCACCTTCAAACCACTCTCCAGAAGCTGCATTGCTTTTTCACCCCTGATAGGGACATAACATGCGATCTTCTCATTGCGAGCCCATCCCCCGACTTATCGCGCGTCGCATGGATCTCCTGCGCCGGCTCGGGCTCTGGGAGTTTGTCCGCTTGAATCTTGATCGGGCCCTGTGCGACAACTTAATCGCGCAGCTGGTCGCCAGTTTCAGCAAGAGCCAGCCCTGCAGCTACGTCAATGGGGCCAAGATTTGGGTCAGCCCAGCCGACCTCGCGCACGCGCTGAAGCTGCCGGCTGAGAGGGTCGTGGCAGGTTCAGAGGGCGCAGGTGAGTGTTCGGAAAGTGAAGAGTCCATTTGGGTTCGTTTTGGATTTAGTGTCAAAATTGGATGCTTTTGCATGATGAGGACACATGGATGAAGCCTGAGGAGATATTGAGTTGGGACAAGTTGATTAGAGAAGGGAGTTTTCAAGAAGGTGGATTGGGCGGAGGATGGTGTGGCCTGTGGTGGAGGAGTTTGTGCAGGCGCCCATTTTGGAGAATTGTTACTATGGGTCGCTTGCAGCGTTTGATTAGGTCTCGGCGCGAGGAATTGTTGTCGGCAGAGGAGGTTCAAGTGAAGGATGTGGAGGAGGATGTGGGTGGTGGGGATGTGAAGACGGCTCAACTGGAAGAGCAGAGCCTGGACTTGAGCCTCTGATAACAAAGCTGATGAGAGGGAGAAGGAAGGTACTAGCGTTGAATTGGGTCCTTCGCAGACGAGAAAATGTCGAGAATGCTTAACTGAGTCTCGGGCTTGAAGAGAAAGTTGACGCCGACAGGGAGGACAAAACTGAAGTTGGTCTGGAGGAGGAGAAGGGCGTCGAAAAGGACAACGACAGTAGAGAGGAAGGTGGATTCGAAGATGTCGTGAATTCTCGGGAGTGTCAAGAGGAGGAAGAAGAACAAGGTGGGCAGTGGCTTTTGGACGCGAAAAATATTTCGGGCGAGCACTTTTTGCAGAGGTGCACAGTTACTGAAGCTAACGAAATGAGGTTTGATGTGGATCAAAAAGGAGCGGAAGGAGGAGTCGGAGGCGAGGAGCAAGAAGACGAAGAAGTAGAGAAGAGGAAGAGGAAGAAGAAACCAATGAGGAGGAGCAACAAGAGCCTGGAGGGTTCAATATGTCGCCAAAGTTTGGTGATTTTTAAAGAGGTTGCCTTCATCCAATCTGCTGCGTATTTTGGAGTCTGCTCGAATTCCTTTTTGTACCGGGATGCAACTTCGTGATGATTAGCATGGGGGGAGTTCTTAGCTTCAAGAACTGACAGTCACATGGGTCCAAGCTCTTCGTCCATCTTTGGCAATGTGAACAAGAGAGATCGATACTGACAACGACAGGATGCATCACCAGCGGAATGGAGGAACAAGCGGATGAGGACCGATGGTTGGTGGGGTAGTAAATCACTGGACTTCAATATGTGAATGGAGGAAGTGCAACATTGGGTGGAAAAGGCAACGACAGGGCACGAGGCAACAGAGCAAGCGTATGCTGAGTCCGGCATGAATCAACAAATTTCCTCAGCGAGCTGCAACAACAGGATGCTTTGATCGAGCATTTGCAGAAGACAAGTAATGAAGAGATAGTGAAAAAGAAGATGGAAATATATCGACTTGAATGTGAGCTCTATATGATGGCAAACCTTCTAGATGGCTGGAAGAAGGCCTGGAAGGAAAGCGACCGGAAATTCGTTGAGGACTGGGCTCTCTGTTCTCAGCTTGACGAGCCACTCTATAAAGATGTTGCTGGATCTGGCGGTCTTGTTTTGAGCATTAGGGAACTGGAAATGCAGTGGTCAAAACGGGAAGAAGAGAAAATGAAGCATCTGGCCATGAAGGAAATGATTGAGGGATTCGAAAACGTTTTTACCGTCAGCTTTGAAGCGAGTCTTGAAGGAATTAATCTGCTCGATAGCAGGTTGTAAAATGTCGATATGGGATTGAAACATCTGAAGGATTTGGCAGAGAAGCGTAAAGCCCCGGAAGCGACAATTGATATTGCTCCAACCGCAGAAAATGTCCTGGAAGCAACAGGAGCAGCTGCCGCTCCTACGGAAGAAAAACTCCCAGAAGCAGCTACAACTGGTGGTCCAATGGAGGAATGAACTTCTCAGAAGTTCTTTACTTTGCACGCTTTGATAATATTGTTGGTGACTCGTATTTTCAGCCTCTTAACAAAAAAAAAACAGGTTCTTGATTTGGGTCAACATTACCTAATTCGTGACTCGATGGAGCACCTTGTGTTATTTTGGCTGGCCGATTCTGTAATGTAAGGGTTGCGGCTGACTGGAAGATAGGAGCTGGTATTGCGGTTCTACTGCATCTATGAGTGCTTGCTTTGTCGTCATAGAGATCCTCCGAACGGCTTGCAATTGATTTTGGGTAACAGCGAACCATAGTGAGTACCAGGCCGCTATGGCACCTGGAAAACGGAAAAACAACATTATGCAGATGATCTTTAGGGTACATTTGGTTAAACTATTAGCTCCAACAGAGCTCCACATCGGATTTACAATTGCATGTTCTTGTTTGGAAACCACAGTTTTATACTCGAGATATGATGAGTCATGATACATGTCATACAAATGTTAGACTACATGTACTTTGTCCACAATGCTTAGGCATTTCCAAACTCCGTATATACTCGCTGTATAAGACTCGAGCGATGACCTGGTTGTCACTCCACATATGGTTGAAAGCATGGTTTGTCATTGTCCGAAGGGGGCTAGCATTGGAACTCTAATGCAAAGGGTCCGCTCCTTCCTGTGCAGCAAGTTTTTGAGCTTTGTTATCGCTTCACAATGAAGGTGAGTTATTGCTGCATACTATGCCAAATACTACATAATTACGGCCTTATTACACTAAAGGCGCACGTGAGCAAATGCTACGTATATGGACATCAAATACACCCTATAGCATATGAGATGGATCACTTTAGACATCGAATACGATAGTCATGTAATAATGATACAGTACTCGCAACATAGCATGTAAATAATTCTATGTAGCTTACAAGTTAAAAGGATAAATTAAAAGTTTAAGTATCCACTTTTGCTCATTGTGTCTTTACAACCCCAACATCCAAGTCAAAAGACGGGTTGATCCGGTTATTCTCGAAACGCTACCCAAATTTGACCACTAAAAGGCTTGGGAATATGATGATGAGCGCCCTGTCTAATAGAACGGTTTGGTCCGATATTAATAACATTTCTTACATACTTTCAGATTTTTCTGAGCTAGTCTCCTTTTTTTTTTTGGCAGCCCAGTGGTCTCTCCAAATGGTAGGGCTCTCCGGTAGTGTTGGGGAATGACAAAGGAAGACAGAACTTGCAAAATTAGAATTGTCACATTGAGTAGATACTAACCACATGATTTCACAACTCCCAGCCCATATGACCGGACACAAACAGTGGAACCGTGCCGGGTCAAACCTGGGACCGGCCCATTGACCGGGCCCGCTGTTCGGAACTGGAATCGGCCCATGGCCTACGGGCCCAATTCCAGTTCCAATAATTTTGAAACCGGCCCGGAACCGCCAGTTCCGGGCCCTGTTCCAAAAAAAAAAAACTGCAGCTGCAGGCCCTGCTACAACCTGCACACCCAGGGTAAGTGGCCGTTGGCCACTTGGCCTTGGCAACGGCTATATATATATATTCAATGGCAACGGCTACTTTAGCTATTTATTATTATTTTTCCCTAAATTTCCTTCTCTTTTTTTCTTATAAATTCTCTCAATTTTCTCAATCCGAATTCTCTCAATTTTTTCAATCTGCGCAATTCTCTCTTAATTCTCCCAATCAATTTGCTCAATTCTCTCAATCTACTCAAAAAATGGCAAGTGGAAGTCAAGCGACAACTAGCAAAGGTAAGAATTGAATGACGGAATCCGAACATTCTTTTGATCCTCGTGATTATGCAGATTTTCAAGATGATGAAATCAACATTTTTCCCGATGTGGAACGCGTCCTAACACAAGAAAGTCTTCGTGCCGAAATGTCAACAACAATGGAGGCGAAGCAGATACTTACATCCGACATTTGGGACCACTTCACCAAAATGGAAATGTTTAATATTGGTCCAAAAAGGTATGATATAATTTGTAAACATTATGGGGCAATATATAAATATAGGGCAAAAGGACATTATAAGTGCCATAAGTTGTGTACGGAGATCATTTTGTTGCCATAACTTTTTTTCGAATCACTTTGGTGCCAAATCGGAGGAAAAGAGATCACTTTAGTGACTCTGGCCAAAAAAAGAGCCACATCAGATTTCCGGCGAGCCACGTCAGATTTTCCGGTGAGCCATGTCAGCATCGGAAATTAATAAAAAAAAAGAGCCACGTCAGATTTCCGGCGGCCATGTCAGCATTGGCACTAAAGTGATCGTTTTTCAAAAAAGTTGGCACCAAAGTGATCCGAAAAAAAGTTATGGCACCAAAGTGATATCCATACATAACTTATGACACTTATAGTGTCTTTTTGCCATAAATATACTGGTGGACAAGGATATGGAACATTCAAACGACATTTTAGGAGCAAACATTCAACCGAAGCGGGAATCGATACCAAGCAACAACAAATTTCCGAATAAGTCAATCCTAACACTTCTCATTTATTTCGTTTTAATGAAAAAACTTATAAGAAAGAATTAGGTAAATTAGTTTCTGTTGAGCATTTATCATTTAATTTTGGAGAAAGATTTGGTTTTAATCAATTTGTACAAAAAGCTTGTGCTCCACAAGCAAAACGTGTGTCTAGAAATACACTTAAACGAGTAATTAAAGATCTTTATAAAAATGGAAAAAAAAAGATTTACAAAACTTTTTTATGCAATTTAATGGATATGTGCATATAGGTAGTGATATTTGGGTGATCATTGGCAAATTCATTCTTACATGGACATAACATGTCATTGGATAGATAACAATTGGAATATTCAAAAAAGAGTCATTGCATTTAGAGTTTTCGATAGTAAGCATACGACAAATATCATTTATAGAATAATTAGGCAAATTTTAGAAGAATATTGTTTGCTTAACAAAATTTTTTCAATTGGTTTTGATAATGCCGCGGCAAATATCGCTTCAATGGCCTATTTAGAAAATATTTGTAGACCCGCTTTTGGCGGAAAATTTTTTCACGTTAGATGTACTTGTCATGTTTTAAATTTATGTGTACAAGATGATTTGAAAACTCTTGATATTTTTCTTGAACCAATAAAACAGTGATCTAATTTTTATGGAAACGTCCCCAAAAATTGAAAGAATTGAGTAGATTTTGTAAAGCAAATGGAAAAAGGCCAAGAAGATTTCCAAGAGATGTTCCAACTCATTGGAATTCTACTTTCCACTTGCTTATTGAATCTTTTGCATATAAAGATTTATTAGGTGCATTTATTTCAAATAATATACCTCATATTAATTTATACCCACAAGAGTGGGATATTTGCAAAAAAAATTTAGATATTTTAAAGGTTTTTAATTATGCAACTTATACTTTGTCCAGTGTTTATTATCCTACTACGCATTTATTTTTTGTAGAGCGTATTAATATTGTCGAAGTTTTTGAGGAATATGAAAATGATGTTGAATTACAAAATACTATAGTAATAATGAGAATGAAGTGGCTACATTATAATAGCGAAATTCCCATTATTTATTTAGTTGCTTGTGTTTTTTATCCATGTTGCAAATTAGATGGTTTATGTCATTATTTGCATATGTATTATCAATGTTTACATTATAATACGGTAGATGTTATAACCATACTAAGGGAGGTTAAAAATGTAGTAATAGAATTACATAATAAATTTTGTACTAAGGGAGGTGATATTGGATCTTCTCAATCTACCGAGACACAAAGTAAGAGTACAGGTAAAATTAGTAGAGGGCACCAACTTTTATTACATAGACAAAAAAAAAAGCAGAAGGGAGTAATAGGAAACATTTGTGAATTAGAGATGTATCTAACCGTTTCCTTTGAGTTTTTTGAATCCGAATGTAGTGCAGGTTTTTTAATTTTGGATTAGTGGAAGAGGCACGCAAGCCAATACCCAATCCTTTCTCTTATTACAAAACAAATTTTTGCAACCCCATGTGTCGACAGTTGTGGTCGAACAAGCATTCAGTGCCGGAGGTAATATTTTGGATGAGCAACGTTCAAGATTAGTTCTTGAATCAGTCGAGGCTCAAGCTTGCGTCGATGATTGGACGAAAGCTCAATATCGACAACAAGAGATAGATCGGAATAATAAATTCGAATTCTTTGACGATGGAGATACCACCATTACCGGTACCAATACTGGAACCGGTAGTGACGACTGAGGGTAAAAGAACTACATGGATTTTGATTTTTATAGCCCCAAGAAGATATGTAAGGCGTTTAATGATAATTCATTAAGTTCAAGCCCCATCTCTTTCTCTCTTTTTTTCTCCAAATTTGATTACAATATACATTTTGATTACATTTTATATTGAATAATTCATTATCTCATAATTTGATAATTCATTATTTTTTTATTTCATAATTTATTTTTTAAATTTTTACTGGCCGGTTCTGAATTGGGGAGGAACCAGAATCGGCCATGAACCGCCGATTCATACATGGCCACGAACCGGAACCGGCCGGTTCCAAACCGTGGCCATGTCTATTTTCAGTCATATATATGATGACGATAGTGATATTTTTACGGTGCTCATTGACGAAATTTTGACGGTAGGCTATGTGTCACTCGATTACATGTTTGGAATATTTTGGTGTCACAAAAAAAGCTTAGAATAAATGCATCACAATGGGTGTAGTTTCGGATTTTTTATGGCTCCTTCTCAACTTTTCTCCTGTTTTGTCCATAGAGTTAAATTAACTCAATAATACTCGTCATAGGCATTCCTTACTTTGACAAGTGGAATCTTGTGCATCCACGTCAAGTTAAATTAACTCAATAATAACTCGATCGCGATGGACCTAGACCTGATCTTGATGGACTTAGGTCTAGCCATCAAAGATATGGGCACGATCACTGGGATCTTGGGACTGGCTTCCATGGATCTTAGCCCGACCTATGTGGACTTGAGCCCGGCCTAGATAGACCCATGCTCAAGCGTTGGGGATCCAAACTCAAGACTCAAGACCAAGGTACAAGTAGCGATACTAACCTAGATGTACCCTGGCTCGAGCACCGACAGTTTGTGCACGGGAATTGGGGTCCTAGGCCCGTCCTTGATGACCCATACTCGAGCGTTAGGGACCCAAGCCCGACAAACAAGGATCAGGACACTGACATCGTGGCCTTTTGCCCGCCCTTTGTGGACTCAACCCAAGCCCCCAGGGACCTAGGCACGAACACTGGTGTCCCCAGTTCGGCCTCTCTGCACCCGAGCCTGGACTCCATCGACCTGGGCACGGCCACGATGGACCAGACCAAGGTGCTAAGGACCCGGGCATGTGCATCGGGTCTTGGGGACGAATGCCAAGGTCCTGAGCCCGTATTATGTGGACCTTCGCCCGAGCATAGGCATCGATGTCCCAGGCCAGGTGCTAGGTCTCAAGGCCAACCTCTATCGATTCGGTTCCAAGCATCGAGGAACTTGAGTCCTAACCCAACCTCTTTGGAGCTGAGCCTGACCTTGATGGAGTCGACCTCAAGGACCCAAGAACGGGAATTGGGGTTCCGTGCCCAAGCGCAAAGTCTCTAGTCCAAACGTTGATATCTAGTCATATTTCAAAAACTGGTTATCTAATTTTTCGAAAACGAACTCATTTTTCAAAATTTGAGCGAGCACAGGTTTTTTGGTTAACTGGCTGTATTGTTTTGATCAAGGTTCTCTTGTAGTTTTTGCTTCTTTTATGAGACAGAGGATAAAAGTGATTTTATAATATCCATCCTATGCAGTCAAGGAATAGTTGAAATTACATTTTCACAGAATTAAGGGTATCACTAGCATTCTTAAAACTACTTCAGTCGATAGCACAAACAATGTTGAATTTGGTGGAATGCTCTGATTATGGCACAACATAGATCGATCGCCATAACCCTCTACAACTCCCCAATCCACATACAAACAAGAAGCCAAAGAACTAACCAGGCACACCTGGAATACCAAATGCCAGAGAACTAGGCACAACTCTTAGACTGCGCATGGCAATCATTCTGTGCTCGGGAACAGATTCTGATAAGAAATGATTCTTTTTTACTCTGTGCTCGGGAACTGATTCTGAACATTTGAAGGCGTTTGGTAACGGCCCAAAATTTCTATTCTTGAAATAGTAAAAGAACATAAATGCGTTTGGTAACGGCATAAAATTTCTTTTTATTAATAATATTTTAATAAAATTTTAAATTTTTAATATTTCTTTCTTTTCTTTTTTTCTTCTCCTCCTTCTTGGCCATGGCCATGGCCGGTAAAATGTTTTTTAATTAATAATACTTTTATTAAAAATAATTTTTTATTTTTTTTGGCCATGGCCGGTAAAATATTTTTTTATAAATAATTTTTTTTATTAATAATATTTTAATAAAAAATATTTTTATTGAAAATATACTTTTGTATTTTTTTCGCCATGGCCGGTAAAATTTTTTTATTAATAATATTTTTTTATTAAAATATTTTAATCTCGCCAGATACGACGAGGGTGGCCCTCGCGCCGGACATTAGAAGCTATATCAAAAACCAAGAAAAAGAAGAAAAAAACTGATTCTCATTTTTGTTCCAAGAATCAAGAAGCTACTTTTTTTTTATTCTTGATTCTGCTCCAAAACTTATTCTGGGCACAAATTTGCAAGAATTTGTCCCTAGAATCAAAAAATTAAACAAACGGATTTCTATTCCCAAACTGATTCTATGAACAAAAGAACATAATTAAATACTATTTGACAAGTTACCATACGCAACCTTAGTTGCGATTCACTAGTGATTCCGAGACTAAATTCACAAATTAAATAAACAAAAATTTTCTGTCGTATTCATTAGTAGATTCACTTGACAGTGATAATTGGATGGACTAGAAACTCCTTATGATGATTTTTCAATATATATATTACATTACGAATCAATACGGATTAAATTGTGATAATAAAAATTCATCATTTGATTATTCATCCAATATAAAAGTACAGTTATTCATGGAATTAATTAAAAAAAATTAGAACCGAATTGATATAATTGTAATAAGTTTAGAACTGTTTAGATAATTTTCCCCTCGTTTTAAATAGAAAGGATTTCCTTTCGCTGGGCCAAAACAACCCAGTCCACAACCCTATATTTGCGTTATCTAAAACAGTGGCCCAGCCCAGATGGAAATCTGAAAAGCAAGAGAGCGTACCACGGAATTCAATGATAAGTGCCGGGCTGCCTTATATCTAAACCCTGGTGGACGTGGAAACTGAACTGTCTGACTCCAACAAAGTAAAGAGCTTCGGGTCTTCGGAGGGAAAGGGAAGGTTAGGGTTTCTTCGAAAGCCGAAACTGAAGCTGAATTTTGCTGGCGTCTATGGATTCTCCATCTCCAAAGAGGCCCCGCTTTGAATCTGAAGCCGAATCTGACGACAAGGTAACGAATTCTCCTTAGAAAGTTTGGTTTTTGAGCACGGTTCTGGTCGCTCATCTCTCCATCTCTCTCTCCTCCCTAAGGAGGGAGCGTTTCGTGCAGTCTAGGATTATATAGAATTTCTTTGTTGATATCCGATATATTGTAGTTGTTTCTACCAGGGATTCGGTCTTGTTGTGCAAAGGTTGATTTTTTTTTTTTGGTATGTTTGTCGTTGAATTTTCCTGCTTCCTGTTTTCCCTGCATCTTTCTCCCATATTTTTCTAAGTTGTTCTTTTTTCCTTTTGCCGAAACTCAATCCAGGATCGGATCAGCTGTTTGCCGGAACAAGTTATAGGCCGTATATTATCTCGATTGACATCTAGAGAAGCGCAAGCCACTTGTGTTCTTTCCAGGAGATGGAGGCACTTGTGTACTTCTCTGCTCACTGATCTTGATTTCGACTGGTTGGACTTAGTGCAGGAGATGGATGATAACCCCGAGTTGGTGGAAAAGGAGAGGGCGAGATATGTGGAATGGGTGGACAATGTCGTGCAGCGTCAGAGTGGAGGAGACCACAATATACGAAGATTCGCCTTACGCTTTGACCTGAATATCTCATATAAGTCTTGCATTGATCGGTGGATTAGGTTTGCCTTGGCAAAACAAGTTAAAGTGCTCAAACTAGAATTCGTGTCGGCTTGTCTCGAGGATTTTCAGTCTAATTGTGACCCTAGTCGCTCGCCATATCCGTTAGGGCATGAATTACTTTTAGATGCTGATGTCGGGTGTTCACGGCAGGCTTCAGGTCTCGGTAACTTTGGCTTGAGCCCTTCCGTTTCTTGGCATGTTGGCTGTAGGTATCTTGAACACCTCTCGTTGAATCGAGTGAGTGTGGAGGGGGACCTCATCGAGCAATTGCTTGCCACTTGTCCTGTATTAGAGAAATTGGTTTTGGAAAATGTTCCTACTTTGAGTAGGTTTAGAGCTTTTGGCCAATCACTGAAGCTGAAATACTTGCGCATAAGATGGTGTGTGGGTCTTCAACGCGTCGAGATTTATGACACGAATCTTGTGTCCTTCACTTACAGAGGAATGAGAAAATATATTCCATTGTGTTTGGACAAGGTCCCCCAGCTGTCTGAGGTGTCGATTGAAGGATCTGGGGTGCAACAAGTGCCTGTGATCATGTCTCAGCTTTCAAGTCTTTCTTGTCTGCAGATTCTTAAACTTGAATTTTATATTCCATACTCTGTAAGGACATTAACTGATCTTTCCTAAGGTTTCATAAGTTATTGCCTTATTACAGTCTGTACCCCCTTTGATTCTCTATCTCTCTCTAATATGCAGAAAAGACTATGGACTCGTGAACTACCTAAATTAACTAAATTAACAATGGTCAAGCAACTGGAAGTGAGAGTTGAAGGAGAAGGAGATACAAGTCTACTTCCGTTGACTCGTGTGATCGAGGCATGTCCTTACTTGCAGAGTTTTGTGTTAGAGGTGGGTTTTCGGGCTTCATTCAAATCTTCATCTATTGAGGCATTAATATAATGAACCAAGCTACTGTCGTATCCTATTCGAGTCTCTCTTATGTATCAGTTGTTGCAACATCATGTGATTAGTATCTACTAGATGTGACCATCCACACAGGCATGCTTTACTTTGCAAGTTCTTTCTTCAGACATTCTCCAATGCAAGGATATCGTGTGCTGATTAATCATATACGGCATTCTTCTTTTGCCACAGTTGACGGACCCGATGGACATGCTATGCAGACAGAGAGAACTGAAAAGAGTCGTTAGGCCTCCCCATCGGCACTTAAAGATGGTGGAATTTAATAATTATTATGGTCGACCTTGTGATCTGGAACTGGTGAATTACCTTATTGAAAATGCCATTGCTCTAGAGAAGTTAGTGGTGAATCCCTGTGATGAAGAAGATTTTCCAGATGGGATGAAAAAAGTGAAGGAACCCAGAGAACGTGCTCTGCAACAGTTCGAGGGAAAGGTACCTTCTAGAATTGAGCTGGTGATTAATTAATGAAACCAGAGCCTCGCTCACGTGGCATCCGCAGAGCTGTTATGGATGGTTTTAATCGTCTTTCCCTCTTTAAAGTTTTTGACTGCGGATATATGTTTGTTCATTAATTATTTGTTGCTCCTGATTTTTTTTGTCGGATTTATAACTTATGTAATGACTCTCTTGCATTTTTAACCAATATGGGAAGCGGCAAGGCATGAATAATGGATGTTTCTTGTTTCGGTTTAACTTCCTCTTGTGTTTCCTCCATTTTGTTGATGATTAAAGTGATAGTAGGAGAGAATGAATTCATCTAGTTATGGTCTAGATAATGTAGTCAAAGGCATATATTGGCCTGTGCCTAAAGGAAAGTGCGCGCCATTTGGTACAAACATTCGCCTGATCATGCAACAATGCTGTGTCTAGATTGACGTAGGATTTCAACTTGCCCATCGTGACTGGCTATAGCGGGTCACGCAAGAATACAAATGCGTGGGTGTAAATTACTGCCCTTTCTACACAAAGTACATGGTGAAGGTGAGTTATTGATGTATACTATGCCAAATTACTACATAATTACTAGTTAATGCATTGAAGATGCACCTGAGGGAATGCTACAGGTATGGACATCAAGTACACACATATAGCATTTAAAGATGGATCACTTTGGACATCAGATACATTAGCCGTGTAATACCTCTTTGGATCCAGAACGATACAGTACTTGCAACAGAGCATGTAAATAATTCTATGTAGCTTGCAAGTTAAAGGATAAATTAAAAGTTTGAGGGCTCAACGGACTATGGGGATGGAATAGCTGTTGGGTGGTTAGAAGTGTCCAATTTTGTTCGTATGACGCGGTATTATTTACAACCATAACATCAAAGTCAAAAGACGGGTTGATCCGGTTATTCTCGAAACATACCAAATCTTGACCACTAAAAGGCTTGGGAATATGATGGTGAGTGCCCGATCTAATAGGGTGGTTTAGTCCGGTTTTAGCAACTTATCTTACATACTCTTAGACTTTTTTGAACTTGTCTACTTATTTTTTATGGCAGCCCGGTGAGCAGTCCAAGCGGTAGGGCACCGGTTGTGTTAGTGAATGACAATGGAAGACGGAACTTGCAAACATAGGATTGTCACGTCAAGTGGATACTAACCACATGATTTCACAACATCTCGCCCATATGACCAAAACACAAATAAGATTCAAAAGTGGCTGGGCTTATTCTCTTCCATTATACAACATGTCTAATGGCCAAATAGATGAGGACTTAATGAGGTTTCGGGACCCACTTCTAACCCAAAACTCCAGAAGTAGGGATATACCTCAATCACGAGCAATAAATTATAAAGAAAGATTTGACTATCGTCTAACTGTTACCGAAGCTTTTGCTTTTCCATTCAACTTACCGGCAATTGCTTGGCATTTGTTAATTACGGCAATTGACGATTCCATAGTCCCTTCTTGCAACCGGGGTCAGTTTCCATCTCTCATACAATAAGTTTGAGGCGCCGAAACCATGGCTGCCTAAATGAGTAGTCCACAAATACCTCCATCTCAGAGTGAAACAGAAGTTGCTTGTGTTTCTCTAGATGTCAACGGGAATATATACGACCTAGAATTTCATCTGGCAAATAGCTAATCCAAGCCTTTTGGATTGAGTCTCACTAACAAAGAAAAAGGTGGGAAAATGGAGAAAGCAAGCACAAGTCTGGAGATATATTGAGGGAAAACCCGAAGCAGCAAAGTTCATTGACATAGGAGAAAATTCAATGTTTGTCGAATAACCGGAAAGAAAAAACACTGAATTCATGGTCGAATGAACAAAACAACAAGTATTATAGTGTCTATGGTAAGATGATCCGTATTCCGAAGCCACTACATCTAAGAAAAGATTAACTTTATGCCCGGTCATCCAATTAAATAAAAACCGAGAGTTCACAAATATATACTAATTAAAGACAAGTTATAGCTAGAGGAAGAAAGAAACGTGCGCCCAAGACTAGCTCCTCGATCAAAAATGGAACTTTTGCAGCAAAATTCATTACCTCGTAATGAGAATCTGCTTCAGATTCAGAGAAGAACCTTTTCCGGAGATGGAGAATCCATACAAGCCAGCGATATTCAGCTTCAAATTCAGCATTTCTTCGTCTCCTTTGGCGTTTCTATACCCAACAAGGGGTGATGGTTCAGAGCACTGTTGAAGCATGCAGGAGTAATCAACAACGTAATCCTGAATGCAGAGTTACGAACACATGCATGTGAACGAAAATAAGTCAATCATGATCTGTTAACTGAGTTCTGCTTAACCAAAATATGATATTCCGACTCGGAAAAAAACGATTCTCCGGTTTTGTGCTGGAGCGCAGGTGCCCAAACATGTTTGCCTCTTTATTACGCAAGTTCAAGGCCGTTTACCAAAAGTGGATTCTCATACGAAATCGTCGAGTTGGAGCACTAATTTTTGGTTTGGGACACGAAGACCTTGGTTACTAGCTTGGCTCTTTCAGTTTGGAACTGCTCGTTTCCTTTTCTCTCTTTGCTCAGCGAATCAGATGAATTTGCAATTGAAAGGACTAAAAGTTCAGCGCCATTTTTTTATCCGTGCTAGGCGACTTCATTTCCCCTTTGCTAAGGTGTCTACTGTAAGCGTCGGTCTGTTTCCCGCGTTTTTGTATCAACTGCGTGAATAAAAATCTTAAGGGTGAGAGTTTCTATCCTTTGGAAAAGTGGAATATTTTTTAGGTCCTAGAAGAAAATGCATCCTTGCAATTTTATCCAATTTATGATTAGGTATATTGTCTTCTTCTTCTTTTCTCTTGTTATTTTGTACTTTATTGTTTTGGCCAACTATGCATACGTTTTGATTTATGAGTTGGTAGGGATGGCGTCACTAGCCAATCCAATTGGATTTTGGTAAATAGATACTTAACAAAATGCTCCGCACTTGTTAGGCATGGTAAAAAGTCAGCCTTTTTGTAAATTTGCATTATGCTTTGACCTGAATATCTCATATCAATCTCACATCGATCGATGGATTAGGTTTGCATTGGCAAAACAAGTTGTAGTTCTCCGACTATACTTTGAGCCGCGTCTTTGAAGGATTTGATGCATAATTGTGACCGTAGGCGCTTGCCATATATATTAGGGCACGAGACACTTATGGATGCTGACGTAGGGAGTTCGCTTCTTTAGGTCAAAGTAATGTTGGCTTGAGCCATTCTATTTCTTAGCATGTTGGATTTGGGTATCTCGAAGAGCTATGCTTGAATCGAGTGGGGAACTCGTTGAGCAATTGCTTGCCAATTATTCGGTTCTAGAGCGGTTAGTTTTGGAGGAGGCTCGTACTTTGAATAGGTTTAGAGTTTCTGGCTGATCATTGAAGCTAAAGTACCTGCGCATAGAATGGTGTGATAATCTTGAACGCGTTGAGATTCATGACACGGATCTTGTGTCCTCCACTTTCTCGGGTTTGGGAGTATAAATGTCATTGTGTTTGGACAAGCTCCCCCAAGCTGTCCGAGGTATCTATTAGAGGATTTAAGCTGAAGCTTGTGGATGTGACCTGTCTCAGCTTTCGGGTGTTTCTTGTTCTGCATATTCTCAAACTTCAATTTTTTGATTCACCCAATGTAAGAGCATTGACTGATCTTCCGTAAGGTTTCATAAGTTATTTCCCTTTTACAATCTTCTCTCTCTCTCTCTCTCTCTCTCTCTCTCTCTCTCTCTCTCTCATTTGTCAATTGCCTAAATTAACAAGTGTCAAGACTGTCAAGCAATTGGAATTGAGAGTCTAGTTTTGTTGACTCTCGTGATCGAGGCATGACCCTTCTTGCGGAGTTTTGTATTTGAGGTGGGTTTTCGGGCCCTATTCAAGTCTTCATCTATCCAGGCATTAGATAGATGTGGTAGGATCGAATATGATAAATCGAGCCACTGTTGAATCCTAATCGAATCTCTCTCGTGAATAACCCGTTGCGACATGATTTGATTCGTATCTACTCAACATGACAATCCACACAGACATGCTTTGTTTTGCAAGTTCTTTCTTCCACCGGCATTCTCCAATGCAATGATTTTTTGTGTTGATTAACAATATGCAGCATTCTTATTTTGCCATAGTTGGCAATCCCGACGGACATGCAAGATAGGCAGAGAGAACTGAAGAGTTGTTGGACCTCCCAATCCTTACCTAAAGGAGGTTGAATTTTTCAATTATTATGGTCGACCTTGTGATCTTGAGCTAGTGATTTACCTTGTCGAAAATGCCATTGCTCTCGAGAAGTTAGTGGTGAATCCTTGCGACGAAGAATATGTCTCGGGCCAGTGGAAAATGTTGAAAAAGTCGAACGGGCTTTGCAACAACTCAAGGGAAAGTTACCTTGGGAGATTGATATGGTGGTTAATTAATGGAACCCGAGCCTTGTTCACGCGGCATCCACAGAGTCGATAAGGATGGCTATTATTCTGCAAGCTACTCCTCTTCCCCTCTTGAAGGGCTTTTTTTTTCTAACTGTGGATACAAGTTTATTTATTAACAATTTGTTGTTCCGGATTTTATTTTGGAGAGAACAGATAGGTAACCTTCTCATGTGCCTTTTGGATGGATGCCTCCCAACCGATCTGCTCTGAGTTTAGTATCTCAATTTACGGGCAATAGATTATTTTCCTTTGTTAGAGATAATTAGAATACTCTTCTTGAGTTTTATATTGTGCATATTCTCGATTAATATGTTCTCTAAGATAATTATATAACAAAGCCTATTTAGACTCTACTCTTTTTTCGCATATATTTCTTATCTATCTATATGTTTCTCTACAAGTGAGGAGGAGTGTTAGAGTATTTAAATATTAAATCACGACTTCATTTAACAGTTTAAGCGATCCCACAAAATTTCTCACATGTTTGGTTTACTTCAACTTGAACCGGTGCGCTTTGGCCCAATAAAAACTATGATTCTAAATCCCATAGGACACGCATGAAATACAAAAATGAGATTGCCCTCTCCAACATGGGAAATTCTTGCTTGGACGAGCGACCTCGAAAATTCATTTGGGAACCAAATAGCATCGCGCATAAGTATTTGCCAGTACAATAGGTTCACTAATCTAAAAACTCATTATGGTCCGGTTGATGCTAGTCACACGTGCGTGGATACGTCCGCAATTCAATTTCTGAGAAATTGTCTTCAGCTGCAAACTTGGCTGATCGGTGAAGATGGTTGAAACCATTTCTCGGGCTCTCCCCGACTGGTCAAATATTAAAGAATTCTCCACCCTTCCTTACCAAGAGCCTTCTCTTCATCGCCCGACCCTCCCCCGATGACATCGCCACGTCGCGTGTTCTCTCCTCTCGCCTCTCGCCACGTGTCCCTTCCCTCCCCTCCCTCCATATATTCGCGATTCATGATCCCACCCTTCCACAAACCAAAACCACCACCCCACCGGCTCCGACGACTTCAAGCTCGTCGGCTTCTCCAACTTTGTCCGGTTTAACCCCCGGTCCGACTGCATCCCCGTCATCCCCTTCCACCACATCGAGTTCTGGTGCACGACGCCACCAACGCCTCCGGCCGCTTCTCCTAGGGCCTCCCCATGCCCGTCATGGCCGAATCCAACCTCTCCACGCAACGCCACCCACGCCTCCTATCTCTGCCGCTCCAGCAACCTCTGTTTCCTCTTCACCGTCCCCTACCCCCTCCCCTCTCCCTCGCCGCCTCCGAAGGCCTCAACCTCTATGGCGTCCTCATCCTCCTCTATGTCAGCCATAATACCCCGGCCTCCGTCTGCCACGACTCCTCTCCGGACTCCTGCTTCTTGCCTCGGTTCATCCAGGGTTTGCGCCAAATACATAAAAAGGGAGGAAGTCGGGATTCATTCCCTTCACCAAAAGAAACCGCTCGCAATTATCAAGTAAATGTTCGTTAACAAAAGGCTTGTTTAGCGTGCAAGGAAGCAGCTTAAATTATCCGGTAAATGAGTGTCAAAATGAATCTTGGATAACGCAAAAATAGTTCATTCAGACTAAGATATGTGGACTGTATAGGACTAAATCGAAAATTTTGTATGAAACGATCGAAGAGGTGGCACAAAAACACGTTCATCTTAAGCAAAACCGATAGACGTAAAAGAAGCTATTCCTGAGCAAAAATGGAGACAAGATCCTGATTCGCGTCTATCCGGTGGTATTTTCGCCTTCGCATTTAACCAGGAACCACTTCACGCCATCCTCCTCGTGGACCCTGTGCTGGATCTTGACCTGAGACTTGCACCTCCGACGATGGCCAACTCTATTATCAGGTCGTTCCAGCACAACGTAGAAATCCATTCCATAAATACCAGTTGAATACCTAGGAAACAAGGAAACACGGCCGTTCAGCAAGCAAGGCACGAAAGAGATTATGATGGGAAGTCGAAGATGTGGAAAGCAACTGTTGGGCCAGTAATCCTGACATAAATGCAGCTGTTGATGTTTTCCTTGGCCTTTTATTTAGAGAAAGTAGAGAGATAAATTAATGCTCGACCGAGTGAAGCACTCCGCGGACTGAATGAACCGACCGGCCGGCCGCCGGCAAACTCAAATCAACCGTTAAGTTGTGGCCATGATAGAAGCCTCGTGCAAACTCTAATTTACTTTCTCACGAAATGTGCTTTACGCTCCTCGCATGAGTGCATGCTTGGATGTTAATCGCACACTATGCAGCAATTTAGAGGATGATTAAGATGAAAATTCCCAATCGAAATTAGGTGGGTTGGATTGACTTACTTAATACCAAGATCAATGTGCTCCTTGATACCAAAAACCGAAGCAACCGGTGTCACTAGAGTTCCTTGGCAGGAGCTCACATTCCTTCACCTTCAAACCACTCTCCAGAAGCTGCATTGCTTTTTCACCCCTGATAGGGACATAACATGCGATCTTCTCATTGCGAGCCCATCCCCCGACTTATCGCGCGTCGCATGGATCTCCTGCACCGGCTCGGGCTCTGGGAGTTGGTCCGCTTGAATCTCGATCGGGCCCTGCGCGACAACTTAATCGCGCAGCTGGTCGCCAGTTTCAGCAAGAGCCAGCCATGCAGCTACGTCAATGGGGTCAAGATTTGGGTCAGCCCAGCCGACCTCGCGCACGCGCTGAAGCTGCCGGCTGAGAGGGTCGTGGAAGGTTCAGAGGGCGCAGGTGAGTGTTCGGAAAGTGAAGAGTCCATTTGGGTTCGTTTTGGATTTAGTGTCAAAATTGGATGCTTTTGCATGATGAGGACACATGGATGATGCCTGATGAGATATTGAGTTGGGACAAGTTGATTAGAGAAGGGAGTTTCAAGAAGGTGGATTGGGCGGGGGATGGTGTGGTTTGCGGTGGAGGAGTTGGTGCAGGCGCCCCTTTTGGAGAATTGTTACTATGGGTCGCTTGCAGTGTTTGATTAGGTCTCAGCGCGAGGAATTGTTGTCGGCAGAGGAGGTTCAAGTGAAGGATGTGGAGGAGGATGCGGGTGGTGGGGATGTGAAGACGGCTGAACTGGAAGAGCAGAGCTTGGACTCGAGCCTTGGACAAGAGAATGCTGATAACAAAGCTGATGAGAGGGAGAAGGAAGGTACTAGCGTTGAATTGGGTCCTTCGCAGACGAGAAAATGTTGAGAATGCTTAACTGAGTCTCGGGCTTGAAGAGAAAGTTGACGCCGACAGGGAGGACAAAACTGAAGTTGGTCTGGCGGAGGAGAAGGGCGTCGAAAAGGACAACGACAGTAGGGAGGAGGGTGGATTCGAGGATGCCGTGAATTCTCGGGAGTGTGAAGAGGAGGAAGAAGAAGAAGGTGGGCAGTGGGTTTTGGACGAGAAAAATATTTCGGGCGAGCACTTTTTGCAAAGGCGCACGGTTACTGAAGCTAACGAAATGAGGTTTGATGTGGATCAAAAAGGAGTGGAAGGAGGAGTAGGAGGCGAGGAGCAAGAAGACGAAGAAGTAGAGAACAGGAAGAGGAAGAAGAAACCAATGAGGAGGAGCAACAAGAGCCTGGAGGGTTCAATATGTCGCCAAAGTTTGGTGATTTTTAAAGAGGTTGCCTTCATCCAATCTGCTGCATGTTTTGGAGTCTGCTCGAATTCCTTTTAGTACCGGGATGCAACTTCGTGATGATTATTATGGGGAGTTGTTAGCTTCAAGAGGTGACAGTCACATCGGTCCAAGCTCTACGTCCATCTTTGGCAATGCGAACAAGAGAGATCGATACCGACAATAACAGGATGCATTTCGAGCTGAATGGGGGAAACAAGCGGATGAGGACCGATGGTTGGTGGGGTAGTAAATCACTGGACTTCAATATGGGCATGGAGCAAGTGCAACATTGGGTGGAAAAGGCAAGGATGGCGCACGAGGCAAAATAGTGAGCGTATGCCCAGTCCGGCATGAATCAACAAATATTGCTCAGCGAGCTGCAACGGCAGGATGCTTTGATCGAGCATTTGCAGAAGACGAGTAACGAAGAGATAGTGAAAAACAAGATGGAAACATATCGACTTGAATGTGAGCCCTATATGATGGCCAACCTTCTAGATGGAGGCCCGGAAGGAAACCGACCGGAAATTCGCTGAGTACAGAGCTTGCTGTTCTCAGCTTGATGAGCCCCAGCTCAAAATGGAGCTTTTGGAGCGAAATTCGGTCGACAAGAGTCTGCTGCGAACCTCTTTCGAAGATGGATCCTCAAATGCAATGTCAACTCCTGTCACAATGGCCAAATGGAATGTCTCCGGACCAACATGATCCGGCACAACAAAGATAACAGAAAAGTCACAATCTCCCCAATATATGCAGGTATCATCCGCCAACCCCTAAATTTCTAAAAAAAAGTACCGTGCTTATAGAACAGGATCCCTAAATTTCTGAAAAAAAGTACTGTGCTTATAGAACAGGATCCCTAAATTTCTAAAAAACAGTACTGTCCTTATAGAACAGGATCAACCATTACGCCATTCGCGCTAGAGGAAGCTCGTACAGTCCCCTGTATGACCAATACAAGTAGTAGTTAAGAAAAGAGAACTCTACAAAGACATTTAAACGCGAAACATAGCTAAAAGCCTACCTGAATCCGTGATTGAGGAGAGCCCTCCCCATGTCTGCAGCGAGGGACTTGTCCTTGCACTTGATCTCAACTCGACGGAGGGAGCGGCGGTCGTCGATTTTCTCAAGAAGCAGGAGGACAGTGTCCACGTGCTTCATGTTGTATAGGTAGAGGCATTCTTTGGAGAGGACACTGTCCAGCACCCTATCCAATTTCCGTTCAGCCTTACGGCGACTCGCACTCGCGCCACGAAACGAGTATCGCCTGAAAGAGAGAAAACACACATGAAATGGTAATCACTGATTTAAAAGCTCATGGCAGATGAAGACTTACATCCTCCGACGATTCCTGGCTTGCGTAGGGACTAGCGCATAGGCCGCATTGGCCTGTTGGAACTCCTCGAAGGCCCTTTGCAGCTGGGAGGCGAGTCGACGCCGGGAGGCGAGGCTACGGGGCATGATGACAGAGCTGGCTTGCCAAAAGAAAGAGCAGTAATGGAGTTTAGTAAATCAAACAACTGCGACAAGCGCTCTAACCCTATCATCATTGAAGCTGTATGAAACACTTGCTGTACGAAGTATATAATCCTAATAATGCTAGACAGAGCAAACCGGCTCAATTCAATCATCTGAACAAAGTTCTTAGCAGGATGGTATCAAACAATTGCTAGACAGAGCAAACCGGCTCAATTCAATAATCAGAACAAGTTTCTTAGCAGGATGGCGTCAAACAATTGCTAGACAGAGCAAACCGGCTCAATTCAATCATCTGAACAAAGTTCTTAGCAGGATGGTATCAAACAATTGCTAGACAGAGCAAACCGGCTCAATTCAATAATCAGAACAAGTTTCTTAGCAGGATGGCGTCAAACAATTGCTAGACAGAGCAAACCGGCTCAATTCAATCATCTGAACAAAGTTCTTAGCAGGATGGTATCAAACAATTGCTAGACAGAGCAAACCGGCTCAATTCAATAATCAGAACAAGTTTCTTAGCAGGATGGCGTCAAACAATTGCTAGACAGAGCAAACCGGCTCAATTCAATCATCTGAACAAAGTTCTTAGCAGGATGGTATCAAACAATTGCTAGACAGAGCAAACCGGCTCAATTCAAT
The DNA here is from genome assembly GCA_031216405.1 of Syzygium malaccense. Classification (NCBI taxonomy): domain Eukaryota; kingdom Viridiplantae; phylum Streptophyta; class Magnoliopsida; order Myrtales; family Myrtaceae; genus Syzygium; species Syzygium malaccense. The sequence continues at coordinate 22,671,309 of CM062253.1, forward strand.
AATCAGAACAAGTTTCTTAGCAGGATGGCATCAAACAATTGCTAGACAGAGCAAACCGGCTCAATTCAATAATCAGAACAAGTTTCTTAGCAGGACAGTACCAAACAAATGCGACAAGCACTCTAACCCTATCATCATTTAAGCTGCTAACAGTATCAAACATTTGCTCTACGAAGTATATAACCCTAAGAATGCTAGACAGAGCAAACCGGCTCACTTCAATCATCAGGATCATCCATGCGATGGTGTGGAAAAGGAGATATCAAACAATTGCGACAAGCGCTCTAACCCTATCATCATTGAAGCTGCTAACAGTATCAAACATTTGCCCTAAGAATGCTAGACAGAGCAAACCGGCTCACGTCAGGATCATCCATGCGATGGTGTGGAAAAGGAGGTATCAAACAATTGCGACAAGCGCTCTAACCCTATCATCATTGAAGCTGCTAACAGTATCAAACATACGAAGTATATAACCCTAATCATTGCATATCATATTGGGGAAAAGAACTCCCCGAAACCTCCATGTTCTTCAGACCGCTGGACTTCCATTGAATCGTCAGAACAAGTTCTTAGCAACGATCATCCGCGCGATAATGAAAGAGAGGAGGAAGAAGAATGCATTTCGCCATGGAAATCGAAGAATCGAAGAAGATCGAAGACTTACGCGCTGCTGTGTGCGAGGCGAAGAGAAAACCCGGAGCTGGAAGTTCGCTGCGATGGCTTTGAAGTTTTGCTTTTAGAGAAGGGAGGGAAACGCAATGAGAGAGAGTGAGAGGCGAGGGGAGTAGTAGTAGGAGGAGGAGGAGGAGTGCAGAATGACTGACACGTGGCACCGACCTAATAGGAGGAAACATCCAACGGTCAGGATCTTCAATCACGCTTGTTCTCCTCCAGTCCTCCTCCTCTTCTTTCCATTATAAAAAAAATTAATTTCTTTTTTCACTAAGTATGATTATCCTACTGCACTCGCTACCAAAAATCCCTTTTAAGATTGCAAAGCGTAAATTAATATATGATCGGTCATTCTAACGTTATGTACTAATCCAATTTGTCCAATATAAGAAACTCCAGTAGCTCGAACGTGAGCTCCACTCAAAATCAGATGAATCGATCTCGGATAGTACCAAGCTAAGATCGAGTTACGTACCTCGACTTAGCTTTGCTCTTGCTTAAGATAGTGTTCGAGTTCACATATATATATATAATACAACAACCGGCTACTAATCAAGATTCACGTTTTTCGTCCATTAAGCATGATTGCGCTCTATTGACTCGGATGAATTATCATGCCCGCGTCATAAATTCAGTTATGGTAAGCTTATAAATTCGATCATACCTTAAACTTTGGTCTCTAGAGCCCATGCGAGTTCATTAATCAAGCAACCAAAAATACACTTTTTCTCCTTAGTCTATCGTGAACTTATTTTTTGCGGTACTTGTGGAAGTCTAAAATTAATTGCTTCACAACTAAATGCGTCCGTGTTAGAATTGTCTATTAAAATAGTCATATTGTACTTAATCCTTGAGAATATGTAATACGGTGGATGCACCATACGTCAGGGGAGACGGTCCTTTGGTGGGATCAAGTTTACATGGCGAACAAATTAACTCGCGCGTGCTTCTCAAGTCCCTCTGTTTCCTCTTCACCGCCCGGTGCTCCCCCTCCATCGCCGCCTCCCACCCCTCCTTCTCCTACTCCCAGTGCGTCGCCTTTGCCACCAAAAGCTCACATTCCTTCGCCTTCAAACCACTCTCCAGAAGCTGCATTGCTTTTTCACTCCTGATAGGGACATAACATGCGATCTTCTCATTGCGAGCCCAACCCCCGACTTATCGCGCGTAGCATGGATCTCCTGCACCGGCTCGGGCTCTTGGAGTTGGTCCGCTTGAATCTTGATCGGGCCCTGCGCGACAACTTAATCGCGCAGCTGGTCGCCAGTTTCAGCAAGAGCCAGCCATGCAGCTACGTCAATGGGGTCAAGATTTGGGTCAGCCCAGCCGACCTCGCGCACGCGCTGAAGCTGCCGGCTGAGAGGGTCGTGGCGGGTTCAGAGGGCGCAGGTGAGTGTTCGGAAAGTGAAGAGTCCATTTGGGTTCGTTTTGGATTTAGTGTCAAAATTGGATGCTTTTGCATGATGAGGACACATGGATGATGCCTGATGAGATATTGAGTTGGGACAAGTTGATTAGAGAAGGGAGTTTTCAAGAAGGTGGATTGGGCGGGGGATGGTGTGGTTTGCGGTGGAGGAGTTGGTGCAGGCGCCCCTTTTGGAGAATTGTTACTATGGGTCGCTTGCAGTGTTTGATTAGGTCTCAGCGCGAGGAATTGTTGTCGGCAGAGGAGGTTCAAGTGAAGGATGTGGAGGAGGATGCGGGTGGTGGGGATGTGAAGACGGCTGAACTGGAAGAGCAGAGCTTGGACTCGAGCCTTGGACAAGAGAATGCTGATAACAAAGCTGATGAGAGGTAGAAGGAAGGTACTAGCGTTGAATTGGGTCCTTCGCAGACGAGAAAATGTTGAGAATGCTCAACTGAGTCTCGGGCTTGAAGAGAAAGTTGACGCCGACAGGGAGGACAAAACTGAAGTTGGTCTGGCGGAGGAGAAGGGCGTCGAAAGGACAACGACAGTAGGGAGGAGGGTGGATTCGAAGATGTCGTGAATTCTCGGGAGTGTAAAGAGGAGGAAGAAGAACAAGGTGGGCAGTGGGTTTTGGACGAGAAAAATATTTCGGGCGAGCACTTTTTGCAGAGGCGCACCGTTACTGAAGCTAACGAAATGAGGTTTGATGTGGATCAAAAAGGAGTGGAAGGAGGAGTAGGAGGCGAGGAGCAAGAAGCCGAAGAAGTAGAGAACAGGAAGAGGAAGAAGAAACCAATGAGGAGGAGCAACAAGAGCCTGGAGGGTTCAATATGTCGCCAAAGTTTGGTGATTTTTAAAGAGGTTGCCTTCATCCAATCTGCTGCATGTTTTGGAGTCTGCTCGAATTCCTTTTAGTACCGGGATGCAACTTCGTGATGATTATTATGGGGAGTTGTTAGCTTCAAGAGGTGACAGTCACATCGGTCCAAGCTCTACGTCCATCTTTGGCAATGCGAACAAGAGAGATCGATACCGACAATAACAGGATGCATTTCGAGCTGAATGGGGGAAACAAGCGGATGAGGACCGATGGTTGGTGGGGTAGTAAATCACTGGACTTCAATATGGGCATGGAGCAAGTGCAACATTGGGTGGAAAAGGCAAGGATGGCGCACGAGGCAAAATAGTGAGCGTATGCCCAGTCCGGCATGAATCAACAAATATTGCTCAGCGAGCTGCAACGGCAGGATGCTTTGATCGAGCATTTGCAGAAGACGAGTAACGAAGAGATAGTGAAAAACAAGATGGAAATATATCGACTTGAATGTGAGCTCTATATGATGGGGAACCTTCTAGATGGCTCCAAGAAGGCCCGGAAGGAAAGTGACCGGAAATTCGATGAGGACTGGGCTTTCTGGTCTCAGCCTGACAAGCCACTTTATAAAGATGTTGTTGGATCTGGCGGTCTTGTTTTGAGCATTAGGGAACTGGAAAAGCAGTGGTTAAAACAGGAAGAAGAGATAATGAAGCATTTGGCCATGAAGGAAAGAATTGAGGAATTCGAAAACGTTTTTACCGTCAGCTTTGAAACACGTCTAGAAGGAATTAATCTGCTCGATAGCAGGCTGTAAAATGTTGAGAAGGGATTGAAACATCTGAAGGATTTGGCAGAAAAGCGTAAAGCCTCAGAAGCGACGATCGCTATTGCTGCAACGGAAGAAAATGTCACCGGAAGCAACAGCCGCAGCTGCTGCTCTTACGGAAGAAAAACTCCCAGAAGCAGCTACAGCTGGTGGTCCAATGGAGGAATGAACTTCTCAGAAGTTCTTTGCTTTGCACGTTTTGATAATATTATGGCCACTCGTATTTTCAGCCTCTTGACAAAAAAAATCAGGCTCTTGATTTGGGTCAACATTACCTAATTCGTGAGTGGATGGAGCACCTTGTGTTATTTTGGTTGGCCTATTCTGTAATGTAAGAGCTGTGGCTGGCTGGAAGATAGGAGTTGCTATTGCGGTTCTACTGCATCTATGAGTGCTTGCTTTGTCGTCGTAGACATCCTCTGAACGGCTTGCAATTGATTTTGGGTAACAGCGAACCATAGCGAGTACCAGGCTGCGATGGTACCTGGAAGACGGAAAAACAACATTATGCGGATGATCTGTAGGGTACATTAGGTCAAACCTATTAGCTCCAGCAGAGCTCCACAACGGATTTACAATTGCATGTTCTTGTTTGGAAACCACAGCTTTGTACTCGAGATATGATGAGTCGTGATACATGTCATACAAATGTTAGACTACATGTACTTTGTCCACAATGCTTAGGCATTTCCAAACTCCGTATATACTCGCTGTATAAGACTCGAGCGATGACCTGGTGTCAGTCCACATATGGTTGAAAGCATGGTTTGTCATTGTCCAAAGGGGGCTAGCATTGGAACTCTAATGCAAAGGGTCCGGTGCTTCCTGTGCAGCAAGTTTTTGAGCTTTGTCATCGCTTCACAATGAAGGTGAGTCATTGCTGCATACTATGCCAAATACTACATAATTACGTCCTTATTACACTAAAGGTGCACGTGAGCAAATGCTACGGGTATCGACATCAAGTACACCCTATAGCATAAAAGATGGATCACTTTAGACATCGAATACGATAGCCATGTAATAATGATACAGTACTCGCAACATAGCATGTAAATAATTCCATGTAGCTTACAAGTCAAGAGGATAAATCAAAAGTTCAAGTATCCACTTTTGCTCATTGTGTCTTTACAACCCCAACAACCAAGTCAAAAGACGGGTTGATCCTGTTATTCTCGAAACACTACCCAAATTTGACCACTAAAAGGCTTGGGAATATGATGATGAGCGCCCTGTCTAATAGAACGGTTTGGTCCGATGTTAATAACATTTCTTACATACTTTCAGATTTTTCTGAGCTAGTCTCCTTTTCTTTTTTTTTGGCAGCCCAGTGGTCTCTCCGAATGGTAGGGCTCTCCGGTAGTGTTGGGGAATGACAAAGGAAGACAGAACTTGCAAAATTAGAATTGTCACATTGAGTAGATACTAACCATATGATTTCACAACTCCCCACCCATATGACCAGACACAAACAGGATTCAAGAGTGGCTTGGCTTGTTCTCTCCTGTTCTACCACATATGTCTAATGGCTAAACATATGAAGACTTAATGAGGCCTGAAGATCCACTGCTAATGCAAAACTCCGGAAGTAGGACGTGCCTAAATCAAAAGATTAAGATATTTTCAGTTCGACATAGCCATGGGCCGATTTTGGCCCAGAACTGGGCCGGGTCAAACCCGGAACCGGGCCGGGTAAAACCCGGGACCGGCCCGTTGGCCGGGCCAGCTGTTCGGAACCAGAATCGGCCCGTGGCCCGTGGCCTACGGGCTCGCCGGCCTTTGGCCGGTCGCCGGACCGGTGACCGGCTAGAGGAAGGAGGGAAGACGAAAAAAAAAAGTGGAAAAAAAAAGAAAAAAAAGGAAAAAAAATAAAAATTCAAAAAAATATTAAAATATTACTAAAGTTTCCCACGTCAGTGCCGGTGACCAGCCGCCGGCCAGCAGGCGTCCACGTTAGCAAATTCCGGTCAAAATTGACCGGAAGGACTAAATTGGCATAAAAATAAAAGGTTTAGGACTGAATTGGCATCAATTTAAAAGGTTTAGGACTGAATTGGCATCAATTTAAAAGGTTTATGACTTAATTGGCACAAAAAAGGGTTTAGGACTGAATTGGTACTAATTTAAAAGATTTAAGACTGAATTGGCATAAAAAAAAGGTTTAGGATTAAATTGGTACTAATGCAAAAGGTTTATGACTTTTTTGGCACTTTCCCTAAATTATATTGATGATTGTGTTAAGAACTTAGTAAAGAAAAAAAAATGGAAAAAAACTCCAAAAACAAGGGGGAACATAAAAATAAATAAAATAAGAAGAAGATGGAAGGGGCATAACCACCGGCATTGAATGAGCGTCCTCAAATTGTATTGCCTTCGTTAGATTTGGTGTCTTAGAGACTGTTTTATTTTATTAGAGTGTGATTGAAAAAAAGAAAAAAAAAAGACGACATTGAGGAATGTAGGATGATAATATCTTATAAATTGAAGTGTCTCTATTCAAAACAACGGTTCCGAAAGTTCTACATTTTTTATAATCGGTATTCCAATATTCCATTTGAAAAAAAAGCAAAAACATCTCGGAAACCCGTGCCCACATCTATCATCTCATGTTGCGTCTTAAGTATCGTCCGTAATTTTAATGCGGTGTCACTTAATGGATCATGCCACTTCATTTTATTATTTTTGCTTCCTTAATTAAGTTTTCAAAAAAAGAAGAAGAAATATTTAAACTGTTGGTGTACGAAATGCTTTTCTAAATTAAAAGCATGAAATATATCCCATTTTTTGGCTGAATACGAAATTCAGATAAAATAACAGGGACATTTTAGAGCAAGGTTCTTTGTTTTGAACTTCACACATTTTTAAAATAAGGTCAATGACATTTGATCCATGTGAGATAGGGACATTTTTTAAACAACAGCCCATTTCTCTTAAACTGAATGCCCAGATAGCCAGATTATACCGATTTTATATCGTGATCGTCAAGAAAATTTTAGGACTAAATTGACAAATCGTCAAAATATTAAGACTAAATTAACACAATTGAAAAATTTAGTATTAAATTGATCGCCGTACCATAGACCTAGGACTTTTTAAATGATTAACCCAAACGTCTATGTAAAAAGGGTTGTGTTATGAATCGCCGACTCACAAGCATTTAAGAAACTATGCAAAAGGTCACATGATAATTGGATTGACTAGAAACTTCTTATGCCGATTTTTCAACATATATTACATTACGAATCAATACGGATTAAATTGTGATAATAAAAATTCATCATTTGATTATTCATCCAACGTAAAAGTAGAGTCATTCATGGAATTAATTAAATAAAATTAAAATCGAATTGACATAATTATAATAAATTTAAAACTGTTTAGATAATTTTCCCTTCCTTTTAAGTAGAAAGGATTTCCTTCCGCTGGGCCAAAACAACCCAGTCCACAACCCTACATTTGCGTTATCTAAAACAGTGGCCCAGCCCAGATGGAAATCCGAAAAGCAAGAGAGCGTATCACGGAATTCAATGATAGGTGCCGGGCTGCCTTATATCTAAGCCCTGCTGGACGTGGAAACTGAACTGTCCGACTCCAACAAAGTAAAGAGCTGCGGGTCTTCGGAGGGAAAGGGAAGGTTAGGGTTTCTTCGAAAGCCGAAACTGAAGCTGAATTTTGCTGGCGTCTATGGATTCTCCATCTCCAAAGAGGCCCCGCTTTGAATCTGAAGCCGAATCTGACGACAAGGTAACGAATTCTCCTTAGAAAGTTTGGTTTTTGAGCACGGTTCTGGTCGCTCATCTCTCCGTCTCTCTCTCCTCCCTAAGGAGGGAGCGTTTCGTGCAGTCTAGGATTATATAGAATTTCTTTGTTGATATCCGATATATTGTAGTTGTTTCTACCAGGGATTCGGTCTTGTTGTGCAAAGGTTGAATTTTTTTTTTTGGTATGTTTGTCGTTGAATTTTACTGCTTCCTGTTTTCCCTGCATCTTTCTCCCAGATTTTTCTAAGTTATTCTTTTTTCCTTTTGCCGAAACTCAATCCAGGATCGGATCAGCTGTTTGCCGGAACAAGTTATAGGCCGTATATTATCTCGATTGACATCTAGAGAAGCGCAAGCCACTTGTGTTCTTTCCAGGAGATGGAGGCACTTGTGTACTTCTCTGCTCACTGATCTTGATTTCGACTGGCTGGACTTAGTGCAGGAGATGGATGATAACCCCGAGTTGGTGGAAAAGGAGAGGGCGAGATATGTGGAATGGGTGGACAATGTCGTGCAGCGTCAGAGTGGAGGAGACCACAATATACGAAGATTCGCGTTACACTTTGACCTGAATATCTCATATAAGTCTCGCATTGATCGGTGGATTAGGTTTGCCTTGGCAAAACAAGTTAAAGTGCTCAAACTAGATTTCGTGTCCACGTGTCTCGAGGATTTGCAGTCTAATTGTGACCCTAGTCGCTTGCCATATCCGTTAGGGCATGAATTACTTTTAGATTCTGATGTCGGGTGTTCACGGCAGGCTTCAGGTCTCGGTAACTTTGGCTTGAGCCCTTCCGCTTCTTGGCATGTTGGCTGTAGGTATCTTGAACACCTCTCGTTGAATCGAGTGAGTGTGGAGGGGGACCTCATCGAGCAATTGCTTGCCACTTGTCCTGTATTAGAGAAATTGGTTTTGGAAAATGTTCCTACTTTGAGTAGGTTTAGAGCTTCTGGCCAGTCACTGAAGCTGAAATACTTGTGCATAAGATGGTGTGTGGGTCTTCAACGCGTCGAGATTTATGACACGAATCTTGTGTCCTTCACTTACGGAGGAATGAGAAAATATATTCCATTGTGTTTGGACAAGGTCCCCCAGCTGTCTGAGGTGTCCATTGAAGGATCTGGGATGCAACAAGTGCCTGTGATCATGTCTCAGCTTTCAAGTCTTTCTTGTCTGCAGATTCTTAAACTTGAATTTTATATGGCATTTTCTGTAAGAACATTAACTGATCTTTCCTAAGGTTTCATAAGTTATTGCCTTATTACAATCTGTACCCCCTTTGATTCTCTATCTCTCTCTAATATGCAGAAAAGACTATGGACTCGTCAACTGCCTAAATTAACGATGGTCAAGCAACTGGAAGTGAGAGTTGAAGGAGAAGGAGATACAAGTCTACTTCCGTTGACTCGTGTGATCGAAGCATGTCCTTACTTGCAGAGTTTTGTGTTAGAGGTGGGTTTTCGGGCTTCATTAAAATCTTCATCTATTTAGGCATTAATATAATGAACCAAGCTAATGTCGTATCCTATTCGAGTCTCTCTCATGTATCAGTTGTTGCAACATCATGTGATTAGTATCTACTAGATGTGACCATCCACACAGGCATGCATTACTTTGCAAGTTCTTTCTTCAGGCATTCTCCAATGCAAGGATATCTTGTGCTGATTAATCATATACGGCATTCTTCTTTTGCCACAGTTGACGGACCCGATGGACATGCTATGCAGAGAGAGAGAACTGAAAAGAGTCGTTAGGCCTCCCCATCGGCACTTAAAGGTGGTGGAATTTAATAATTATTATGGTCGACCTTGTGATCTGGAACTGGTGAATTTCCTTATTGGAAATGCCATTGCTCTAGAGAAGTTAGTGGTGAATCCCTGTGATGAAGAAGATTTTCCAGATGGGATGAAAAAAGTGAAGGAACCCAGAGAACGTGCTCTGCAACAGTTCGAGGGAAAGGTACCTTCTAGAATTGAGCTGGTGATTAATTAATGAAACCAGAGCCTCGCTCACGTGGCATCCGCAGAGCTGTTATGGATGGTTTTAATCGTCTTTCCCTCTTTAAAGTTTTTGACTGCGGATAAATGTTTGTTCATTAATTATTTGTTGCTCCTGATTTTTTTTGTCGGATTTATAACTTATGTAATGACTCTCTTGCATTTTTAACCAATATGGGAAGCGGCAAGGCATGAATAATGGATGTTTCTTGTTTCGGTTTAACTTCCTCTTGTGTTTCCTCCATTTTGTTGATGATTAAAGTGATAGTAGGAGAGAATGAATTCATCTAGTTATGGTCTAGATAATGTAGTCAAAGGCATATATTGGCCTGTGCCTAAAGGAAAGTGCGCGCCATTTGGTACAAACATTCGCCTGATCATGCAACAATGCTGTGTCTAGATTGACGTAGGATTTCAACTTGCCCATCGTGACTGGCTATAGCGGGTCACGCAAGAATACAAATGCGTGGGTGTAAATTACTGCCCTTTCTACACAAAGTACATGGTGAAGGTGAGTTATTGATGTATACTATGCCAAATTACTACATAATTACTAGTTAATGCATTGAAGATGCACCTGAGGGAATGCTACAGGTATGGACATCAAGTACACACATATAGCATTTAAAGATGGATCACTTTGGACATCAGATACATTAGCCGTGTAATACCTCTTTGGATCCAGAACGATACAGTACTTGCAACAGAGCATGTAAATAATTCTATGTAGCTTGCAAGTTAAAGGATAAATTAAAAGTTTGAGGGCTCAACGGACTATGGGGATGGAATAGCTGTTGGGTGGTTAGAAGTGTCCAATTTTGTTCTTATGACGCGGTATTATTTACAACCATAACATCAAAGTCAAAAGACGGGTTGATCCGGTTATTCTCGAAACATACCAAATCTTGACCACTAAAAGGCTTGGGAATATGATGGTGAGTGCCCGATCTAATAGGGTGGTTTAGTCCGGTTTTAGCAACTTATCTTACATACTCTTAGACTTTTTTGAACTTGTCTACTTATTTTTTATGGCAGCCCGGTGAGCAGTCCAAGCGGTAGGGCACCGGTTGTGTTAGTGAATGACAATGGAAGACGGAACTTGCAAACATAGGATTGTCACGTCAAGTGGATACTAACCACATGATTTCACAACATCTCGCCCATATGACCAAAACACAAATAAGATTCAAAAGTGGCTGGGCTTATTCTCTTCCATTATACAACATGTCTAATGGCCAAATAGATGAGGACTTAATGAGGTTTCGGGACCCACTTCTAACCCAAAACTCCAGAAGTAGGGATATACCTCAATCACGAGCAATAAATTATAAAGAAAGATTTGACTATCGTCTAACTGTTACCGAAGCTTTTGCTTTTCCATTCAACTTACCGGCAATTGCTTGGCATTTGTTAATTAAGGCAATTGACAATTCCATAGTCCCTTCTTGCAACCGGGGTTAGTTTCCATCTCTCATACAATAAGTTTGAGGCGCCGAAACCATGGCTGCCTAAATGAGTAGTCCACAAATACCTCCATCTCAGAGTGAAACAGAAGTTGCTTGTGTTTCTCTAGATGTCAACGGGAATATATACGACCTAGAATTTCATCTGGCAAATAGCTAATCCAAGCCTTTTGGATTGAGTCTCACTAACAAAGAAAAAGGTGGGAAAATGGAGAAAGCAAGCACAAGTCTGGAGATATATTGAGGGAAAACCCGAAGCAGCAAAGTTCATTGACATAGGAGAAAATTCAATGTTTGTCGAATAACCGGAAAGAAAAAACACTGAATTCATGGTCGAATGAACAAAACAACAAGTATTATAGTGTCTATGGTAAGATGATCCGTATTCCGAAGCCACTACATCTAAGAAAAGATGAACTTTATGCCCGGTCATCCAATTAAATAAAAACCGAGAGTTCACAAATATATACTAATTAAAGACAAGTTATAGCTAGAGGAAGAAAGAAACGTGCGCCCAAGACTAGCTCCCCGATCAAAAATGGAACTTTTGCAGCAAAATTCATTACCTCGTAATGAGAATCTGCTTCAGATTCAGAGAAGAACCTTTTCCGGAGATGGAGAATCCATACAAGCCAGCGATATTCAGCTTCAAATTCAGCATTTCTTCGTCTCCTTTGGCGTTTCTATACCCAACAAGGGGTGATGGTTCAGAGCACTGTTGAAGCATGCAGGGGTAATCAACAACGTAATCCTGAATGCAGAGTTACGAACACATGCATGTGAACGAAAATAAGTCAATCATGATCTGTTAACTGAGTTCTGCTTAACCAAAATATGATATTTTGACTCGGAAAAAAACGATTCTCCGGTTTTGTGCTGGAGCGCAGGTGCCCAAACATGTTTGCCTCTTTATTACGCAAGTTCAAGGCCGTTTACCAAAAGTGGATTCTCATACGAAATCGTCGAGTTGGAGCACTAATTTTTGGTTTGGGACACGAAGACCTTGGTTACTAGCTTGGCTCTTTCAGTTTGGAACTGCTCGTTTCCTTTTCTCTCTTTGCTCAGCGAATCAGATGAATTTGCAATTGAAAGGACTAAAAGTTCAGCGCCATTTTTTTATCCGTGCTAGGCGACTTCATTTCCCCTTTGCTAAGGTGTCTACTGTAAGCGTCGGTCTGTTTCCCGCGTTTTTGTATCAACTGCGTGAATAAAAATCTTAAGGGTGAGAGTTTCTATCCTTTGGAAAAGTGGAATATTTTTTAGGTCCTAGAAGAAAATGCATCCTTGCAATTTTATCCAATTTATGATTAGGTATATTGTCTTCTTCTTCTTTTCTCTTGTTATTTTGTACTTTATTGTTTTGGCCAACTATGCATACGTTTTGATTTATGAGTTGGTAGGGATGGCGTCACTAGCCAATCCAATTGGATTTTGGTAAATAGATACTTAACAAAATGCTCCGCACTTGTTAGGCATGGTAAAAAGTCAGCCTTTTTGTAAATTTGCATTATGCTTTGACCTGAATATCTCATATCAATCTCACATCGATCGATGGATTAGGTTTGCATTGGCAAAACAAGTTGTAGTTCTCCGACTATACTTTGAGCCGCGTCTTTGAAGGATTTGATGCATAATTGTGACCGTAGGCGCTTGCCATATATATTAGGGCACGAGACACTTATGGATGCTGACGTAGGGAGTTCTCTTCTTTAGGTCAAAGTAATGTTGGCTTGAGCCATTCTATTTCTTAGCATGTTGGATTTGGGTATCTCGAAGAGCTATGCTTGAATCGAGTGGGGAACTCGTTGAGCAATTGCTTGCCAATTATTCGGTTCTAGAGCGGTTAGTTTTGGAGGAGGCTCGTACTTTGAATAGGTTTAGAGTTTCTGGCTGATCATTGAAGCTAAAGTACCTGCGCATAGAATGGTGTGATAATCTTGAACGCGTTGAGATTCATGACACGGATCTTGTGTCCTCCACTTTCTCGGGTTTGGGAGTACAAATGTCATTGTGTTTGGACAAGCTCCCCGAAGCTGTCCGAGGTATCTATTAGAGGATTTAAGCTGAAGCTTGTGGATGTGACCTGTCTCAGCTTTCGGGTGTTTCTTGTTCTGCATATTCTCAAACTTCAATTTTTTGATTCACCCAATGTAAGAGCATTGACTGATCTTCCGTAAGGTTTCATAAGTTATTTCCCTTTTACAATCTTCTCTCTCTCTCTCTCTCTCTCTCTCTCTCTCTCTCTCTCTCTCTCTCTCTCTCTCTCTCTCTCTCTCTCTCTCTCTCATTTGTCAATTGCCTAAATTAACAAGTGTCAAGACTGTCAAGCAATTGGAATTGAGAGTCTAGTTTTGTTGACTCTCGTGATCGAGGCATGACCCTTCTTGCGGAGTTTTGTATTTGAGGTGGGTTTTCGGGCCCTATTCAAGTCTTCATCTATCCAGGCATTAGATAGATGTGGTAGGATCGAATATGATAAATCGAGCCACTGTTGAATCCTAATCGAATCTCTCTCGTGAATAACCCGTTGCGACATGATTTGATTCGTATCTACTCAACATGACAATCCACACAGACATGCTTTGTTTTGCAAGTTCTTTCTTCCACCGGCATTCTCCAATGCAATGATTTTTTGTGTTGATTAACAATATGCAGCATTCTTATTTTGCCATAGTTGGCAATCCCGACGGACATGCAAGATAGGCAGAGAGAACTGAAGAGTTGTTGGACCTCCCAATCCTTACCTAAAGGAGGTTGAATTTTTCAATTATTATGGTCGACCTTGTGATCTTGAGCTAGTGATTTACCTTGTCGAAAATGCCATTGCTCTCGAGAAGTTAGTGGTGAATCCTTGCGACGAAGAATATGTCTCGGGCCAGTGGAAAATGTTGAAAAAGTCGAACGGGCTTTGCAACAACTCAAGGGAAAGTTACCTTCGGAGATTGATATGGTGGTTAATTAATGGAACCCGAACCTTGTTCACGCGGCATCCACAGAGTCGATAAGGATGGCTATTATTCTGCAAGCTACTCCTCTTAATTCCCCTCTTGAAGGGCTTTTTTTTTTCTAACTGTGCATACAAGTTTATTTATTAACAATTTGTTGTTCCGGATTTTATTTTGGAGAGAACAGATAGGTAACCTTCTCATGTGCCTTTTGGATGGATGCCTCCCAACCGATCTGCTCTGAGTTTAGTATCTCAATTTACGGGCAATAGATTATTTTCCCTTGTTAGAGATAATTAGAATATTCTTCTTGAGTTTTATATTGTGCATATTCTCGATTAATATGTTCTCTAAGATAATTATATAACAAAGCCTATTTAGACTCTACTCTTTTTTCGCATATATTTCTTATCTATCTACATGTTTCTCTACAAGTGAGGAGGAGTGTTAGAGTATTTAAATATTAAATCACGACTTCATTTAACAGTTTAAGCGATCCCACAAAATTTCTCACATATTTGGTTTACTTCAACTTGAACCGGTGCGCTTTGGCCCAATAAAAACTATGATTCTAAATCCCATAGGACACGCATGAAATACAAAAATGAGATTGCCCTCTCCAACATGGGAAATTCTTGCTTGGACGAGCGACCTCGAAAATTCATTTGGGAACCAAATAGCATCGCGCATAAGTATTTGCCAGTACAATAGGTTCACTAATCTAAAAACTCATTATGGTCCGGTTGATGCTAGTCACACGTGCGTGGATACGTCCGCAATTCAATTTCTGAGAAATTGTCTTCAGCTGCAAACTTGGCTGATCGGTGAAGATGGTTGAAACCATTTCTCGGGCTCTCCCCGACTGGTCAAATATTAAAGAATTCTCCACCCTTCCTTACCAAGAGCCTTCTCTTCATCGCCCGACCCTCCCCCGATGACATCGCCACGTCGCGTGTTCTCTCCTCTCGCCTCTCGCCACGTGTCCCTTCCCTCCCCTCCCTCCATATATTCGCGATTGATGATCCCACCCTTCCACAAACCAAAACCACCACCCCACCGGCTCCGACGACTTCAAGCTCGTCGGCTTCTCCAACTTTGTCCGGTTTAACCCCCGGTCCGACTGCATCCCCGTCAGCCCCTTCCACCACATCGAGTTCTGGTGCACGACGCCACCAACGCCTCCGGCCGCTTCTCCTAGGGCCTCCCCATGCCCGTCATGGCCGAATCCAACCTCTCCACGCAACGTCACCCACGCCTCCTATCTCTGCCGCTCCAGCAACCTCTGTTTCCTCTTCACCGTCCCCTACCCCCTCCCCTCTCCCTCGCCGCCTCCGAAGGCCTCAACCTCTATGGCGTCCTCATCCTCCTCTATGTCAGCCATAATACCCCGGCCTCCGTCTGCCACGACTCCTCTCCGGACTCCTGCTTCCTGCCTCGGTTCATCCAGGGTTTGCGCCAAATACATAAAAAGGGAGGAAGTCGGGATTCATTCCCTTCACCAAAAGAAACCGCTCGCAATTATCAAGTAAATGTTCGTTAACAAAAGGCTTGTTTAGCGTGCAAGGAAGCAGCTTAAATTATCCGGTAAATGAGTGTCAAAATGAATCTTGGATAACGCAAAAATAGTTCATTCAGACTAAGATATGTGGACTGTATAGGACTTAATCGAAAATTTTGTATGAAACGATCGAAGAGGTGGCACAAAAACACGTTCATCTTAAGCAAAACCGATAGACGTAAAAGAAGCTATTCCTGAGCAAAAATGGAGACAAGATCCTGATTCGCGTCTATCCGGTGGTATTTTCGCCTTCGCATTTAACCAGGAACCACTTCACGCCATCCTCCTCGTGGACCCTGTGCTGGATCTTGACCTGAGACTTGCACCTCCGACGATGGCCAACTCTATTATCAGGTCGTTCCAGCACAACGTAGAAATCCATTCCATAAATACCAGTTGAATACCTAGGAAACAAGGAAACACGGCCGTTCAGCAAGCAAGGCACGAAAGAGATTATGATGGGAAGTCGAAGATGTGGAAAGCAACTGTTGGGCCAGTAATCCTGATATAAATGCAGCTGTTGATGTTTTCCTTGGCCTTTTATTTAGAGAAAGTAGAGAGATAAATTAATGCTCGACCGAGTGAAGCACTCCGCGGACTGAATGAACCGACCGGCCGGCCGCCGGCAAACTCAAATCAACCGTTAAGTTGTGGCCATGATAGAAGCCTCGTGCAAACTCTAATTTACTTTCTCACGAAATGTGCTTTACGCTCCTCGCATGAGTGCATGCTTGGATGTTAATCGCACACTATGCAGCAATTTAGAGGATGATTAAGATGAAAATTCCCAATCGAAATTAGGTGGGTTGGATTGACTTACTTAATACCAAGATCAATGTGCTCCTTGATACCAAAAACCGAAGCAACCGGTGTCACTAGAGTTCCTTGGCAGGAGCTCACATTCCTTCACCTTCAAACCACTTTCCAGAAGCTGCATTGCTTTTTCACCCCTGATAGGGACATAACATGCGATCTTCTCATTGCGAGCCCATCCCCCGACTTATCGCGCGACGCATGGATCTCCTGCACCGGCTCGGGCTCTGGGAGTTGGTCCGCTTGAATCTCGATCGGGCCCTGCGCGACAACTTAATCGCGCAGCTGGTCGCCAGTTTCAGCAAGAGCCAGCCCTGCAGCTACGTCAATGGGGTCAAGATTTGGGTCAGCCCAGCCGACCTCGCGCACGCGCTGAAGCTGCCGGCTGAGAGGGTCGTGGAAGGTTCAGAGGGCGCAGGTGAGTGTTCGGAAAGTGAAGAGTCCATTTGGGTTCGTTTTGGATTTAGTGTCAAAATTGGATGCTTTTGCATGATGAGGACACATGGATGATGCCTGATGAGATATTGAGTTGGGACAAGTTGATTAGAGAAGGGAGTTTCAAGAAGGTGGATTGGGCGGGGGATGGTGTGGTTTGCGGTGGAGGAGTTGGTGCAGGCGCCCCTTTTGGAGAATTGTTACTATGGGTCGCTTGCAGTGTTTGATTAGGTCTCAGCGCGAGGAATTGTTGTCGGCAGAGGAGGTTCAAGTGAAGGATGTGGAGGAGGATACGGGTGGTGGGGATGTGAAGACGGCTGAACTGGAAGAGCAGAGCTTGGACTCGAGCCTTGGACAAGAGAATGCTGATAACAAAGCTGATGAGAGGGAGAAGGAAGGTACTAGCGTTGAATTGGGTCTTTCGCAGACGAGAAAATGTTGAGAATGCTTAACTGAGTCTCGGGCTTGAAGAGAAAGTTGACGCCGACGGGGAGGACAAAACTGAAGTTGGTCTGGAGGAGGAGAAGGGCGTCGAAAAGGACAACGACAGTAGGGAGGAAGGTGGATTCGAAGATGTCGTGAATTCTCGGGAGTGTAAAGAGGAGGAAGAAGAACAAGGTGGGCAGTGGCTTTTGGATGCGAAAAATATTTCGGGCGAGCACTTTTTGCAGAGGTGCACAGTTACTGAAGCTAACGAAATGGGGTTTGATGTGGATAAAAAAGGAGTGGAAGGAGGAGTAGGATGCGAGGAGCAAGAAGACGAAGAAGTAGAGAAGAGGAAGAGGAAGAAGAAACCAATGAGGAGGAGCAACAAGAGCCTGGAGGGTTCAAAATGTCGCCAAAGTTTGGTGATTTTTAAAGAGGTTGCCTTCATCCAATCTGCTGCATGTTTTGGAGTCTGCTCGAATTCCTTTTTGTACCGGGATGCAACTTCGTGATGATTAGCATGGGGGGAGTTCTTAGCTTCAAGAGCTGACAGTCACATGGGTCCAAGCTCTTCGTCCATCTTTGGCAATGTGAACAAGAGAGATCGATACTGACAACGACAGGATGCATCACCAGCGGAATGGAGGAAACAAGCGGATGAGGACCGATGGTTGGTGGGGTAGTAAATCACTGGACTTCAATATGTGAATGGAGGAAGTGCAACATTGGGTGGAAAAGGCAACGACAGGGCACGAGGCAACAGAGCAAGCGTATGCTGTGTCCGGCATGAATCAACAAATTTCCTCAGCGAGCTGCAACAACAGGATGCTTTGATCGAGCATTTGCAGAAGACAAGTAACGAAGAGATAGTGAAAAAGAAGATGGAAATATATCGACTTGAATGTGAGCTCTATATGATGGCAAACCTTCTAGATGGCTGGAAGAAGGCCCGGAAGGAAAGCGACCGGAAATTCGTTGAGGACTGGGCTCTCTGTTCTCAGCTTGACGAGGCACTTTATAAAGATGTTGCTGGATCTGGCGGTCTTGTTTTGAGCATTAGGGAACTGGAAAAGCAGTGGTCAAAACGGGAAGAAGAGAAAATGAAGCATTTGGCCATGAAGGAAATGATTGAGGGATTGGAAAACGTTTTTACCGTCTGCTTTGACGCACGTCTTGAAGGAATTAATCTGCTCGATAGCAGGTTGTAAAATGTCGATATGGGATTGAAACATCTGAAGGATTTGGCAGAAAAGCGTAAAGCCTCGGAAGCGACAATCGATATTGCTCCAACCGCAGAAAATGTCCTGGAAGCAACAGGAGCAGCAGCCGCTCCTACGGAAGAAAAACTCCCAGAAGCAGCTACAACTTGATGTGACTAGCAGGAATCACCTAGAGGGGGGTGAATAGGTGACTTAAAACAATTTTAAATATATTTATGCGGAAGTAAGATAAATCACAGAATAGTCTGAATAAAGTTCAGATGCAAGACAGATGAAGCTTATGATGTGCAGAAAGTAAAGTAAGAGATAAGGGATAGAGAATCTGCACACAAATTTATAGTGGTTCGGCTTATAGCAAGCCTACGTCCACTCTCCCACGCGTACAGCCTACCGGCTGGATTTCACTATGTAATCAAGAGGAATTTACAGATTTTGAGTGATATCACTTTTGTGTATGATAGGACTCTCTATCTCACACAGTCACTCTTACAAAGTAACCCTCAAGATCTCAGTATTTTGACTCGAAACAACAAGAGGAAATGAATGGAGTATACTCAGACTTTGGACTTGTTGATTCTTGAATCTGTGTGTTTTCTTGCTGCTCGTTGATCTCCTTAAATACTCCTCTACTTCCAAACTAGCCGTTGGACAGTCTCCAGAGGATCATCTTCCAATCTTTACTGTGGACAGATTTGTATAAAAAGGATTGAGTAGCCGTTGGATGACAGATTCTGAATCCCGCTGATTCTGTTCGCCCATACAATCAGAATCTTGGTTTCCATAAGTAGAGCTTTGTCCGTTGAAATGCATTCTTGTCGTAATATTTGATTGTCAATCAATTTGATTGAGTTTGAAACAATCAAAACATTCCTTCTGTGAAATCCATACCAGATCACTAGCTGTTATAATTCGTTCTGAACTTTGCGTCTGAATCTGTGTCTGAATAAATTCTGCGTCTGCATCTGCGTCTGAAGAAATTCTGCGTCTGCATCTGCATCTGAATCTCAGAACTTAGATTCTTTGGGTTATAAAAAGATTTATATTTCCAGCCTCGTAAAGTCTGAATAACTTCTTTCTGAGTTTTCATATGTATGTACATTTACACCTGAAAACAAAACTTCAGAACAAGATTCAGATTTTACAATGAAAATAGAAGGTTTTGTCAACTTCAAAACTAGTAGGAGTTTTCCTCAACAATCTCCCCCTTTTTGATGGTGACAAAACTTTCTGCAGATTGAATCAATGTGAGTTTAATTTGAAGTAAGTAAGCATATATAGCGCATGGATCACAGATTTAAATTTGAGAGAACAAACTCTGTTGATATCTGTGTCTTCTCTTTCTTTGTAGATAGCCTGCATATAATCTGCATCAAATAAATTCTCCCCCTTTTTGTCATCAGCAAAAAGTAAATGACAGATGGTAGGAAGCATTTATATATATTGAACAAATAGTATAACAAGAAGTGTTAGTTAAATTACAGACCAAAAATGAAAATAAATAAGACTTTGAGAAAGAATGTTTGTGAAAACAGGCTAATGTTTTGACGGAGTACGAATCAGTTGAAAATTTTCCAAGATAGAAACAGCCTCCTCAATCTTCGAACTACACTGCCCTACAGCCTTATCCATATTGGATGAGCACAAGGCAATGGCTTCCCCAAGTTCTGCTTTATCCGCTGCTGCTTGAAGACGTTGATTGTTGTAGTTTTCCTCAACAATTTTCTTCAGATTTCTCATGTCTTGTTCCAGAGCAGCTTGCTTGTCCTTAATTTTTAGCAGAATACAGAGAACGTTCTGAGTTTCTGAAGGCTGATCTTGGAAATGAGCTGGTTCAGGCTGATCGAACTCCATAGCTGCTTCTTGTGGAATCTCCCCCTGAACAGGTGCTGGATCTTCTGAAACATGTTCTGTAGGAGTTGGTTCAGAACCATGTTCTGGAGCATCAACACGACCTGTATCAGTGTTTTCTGCTTCTGCTTCGTCACTTTCATCATGCAGAAGAATCTTTCTTTTCTTGCTATACACTTTAAGTGGGGTCGAAGAAGCTGTCTGCTTGCTTGCTACATGTGCCTTCTGTTTTTGCTCTGTCTTTCTTATGCTAGACTTTACAGAAGATCTTGCTTCAGATTGATGAGCCTCCTTTCCTTTTAGTATACTTTTCACATCATCAAATTGTTTCATTTTGGAGATCATCCTTTCTCCAACAAACATACAGGGAACAGGACTTTTACGCAATTCAGTAGGAATTGATATTTGAAGAAACATGAAAATCCGAGAGATTAGGGCACCATACGGTAGTTGTCCCTTCTCTTTATGTAGTGTCCTGTACATGTGAAATATGATGATGTGAGGAAGAGAAAAAGGTTGACCTTTCAAGATAGCCCAGATGAGCTTGATTTCTGATTTGGACAGGTCAGTTTTGGAGGCTGCCTTGGGCCGTAAGCAGTTGATGATGATCTTGTGCAAAATAACTGATCTTCTGGATAAGTCAGAATAAGAGAGATGGCGATTGGAACTTTGAGTGAAGTTAGGATTTTCAGAAGCAATCCTAGAAGCATCTTCAATAGCTACTGCCAGTGGAGTAAACTTGTAGTGTGGTACTCCAATAATCTTTGCCAACAATTCAGCTTTGAGATCAAATTTCTTGTCACCAACAGTGAATTAGATCCAGTTGGGCGATAAGATAGATAGATTTGAATAGAAATAGGCAGTGAGTTCAGCAAATACATCTGCAGATTGAAGGCAAAATTCATACATGCCTAATTATTGAAACAGGTGTTTTACTGAAATGTCAGCCTTCTCCAGAAAGTCGAAGTCCACAGTTCGGTGGTTTATAATCCCTCTAGCAAGTAACAACTTGTAGCAAATATTGTGCTTCGAACTTCTGAATAATCCACCCTTACCAGGTACGCCTGATGCTATTCCTACTTTCATCTCAAAAGTTTCAAAAAGACGAGCATCATCATCAGGAATAATAAACTTCGAGGCAGTTTTCGATTTAGGGCTAATAGAAGCGGATTTCTGTACAGAGGGAGTGGAGGGTTCTCCAACTTTCTCCTTGCCCTTTTTGGAGGAGGGTTCTCTTGTAGTGACACTGACTGGAGTTTCCTTAGGCTTGGAACAAAAAAGAGTGTAGCTTTGTACAAGGTGTTCTTCCGAAAAGAGATTGTTGTCTCGCAGACATTCATGAAGAACCGATGCCGAAGCATTATACTTTTTCAATTTTTGATACGTTTCCCATACGTGTTTAATACTCCGAAAGCGAAAATCAGATTTACCGGAGGATTTTGGTGGAGACGATTGTTTTGGTGGAGTCTCCCCAGAGAGTTCTTCACGATGCTCTGACTCTGTATCTGATAACTCCATAAACTCTGCTGGTGCGGTAGACTTAGAGTCTTGGTTCAGAATGCGTGAGGATCTCCTTTTGAACGGCATTTTGATCACCCTAAGAGCAGAAAGTTCCGATCTTTGTAGGAGGAAGACGAGGAGAGTCTCTGAATATCGGAAGGTTTTGAGAAGGACGAAAAGCGTACAGATAGGGTTTTGAAAAAGGTAGGACGGGTTTATAAACGAATAGAGCGGGTCACAGAGGCAAAAGGTTATTTTTGCAAAGTAAACATAAGCTTAATCAGGTAGGAAAGAAATATATTTTTGGAAGCGCAAAAGATCAGGATAATATAAATAAAATATTCTAAGCATAAGTAATCAGATAAATTAGGATACGTACCCGATTTGCTTCCAAATGTGAAAATATTTTGCCAGAAATATTCCCGCCAAATTTTAAACTATGTACGTACCTTTGTTGAGGGTCTGAAAAATGTTCAGACCGAGAGCCCTTCAGTCTGAAAAATTCCTTTCTGTTAAACACTTCAAGGGAATGGATAAGTAATGCATAATTTGGTTCTTATATATTCAAATGAAGATTTGTCAAGAGGTTTGGTGAATATATCAGCTAATTGATTCTTAGAATCAATGAATTGAATATTCACATCACCATTTTGAACATGATCTCTAATGAAATGATGCTTGATTTCTATATGCTTTGCACGTGAATGAAGAATAGGATTTTTGGACAAATTAATAGCACTTGTGTTGTCACATCGGATTGCAACACTTGATTCTTCAACAGCAAAATCTCTCAACTGCTGCTTCATCCATAAAATCTGTGCACAGCAACTTCCCAATGCTACATATTCTGCTTCTGCTGTGGAAAGAGCGACTGTATTTTGTTTCTTTGAGTACCAAGATACCAACATATCTCCAAGCAATTGACAAGTCCCTGTGGTACTTTTCCTGTCCACTTTACAACCGGCTAAATCAGCATCTGAATATCCAATGAGAGTAAAATCTGAATCTTTGGAATACCAAAGACCTAGCATTGGATAAGTGCCAATGTATTTGATTATTCTTTTTACTGCTGAGAGATGTGATTCCTTTGGATCTGATTGAAATCTTGCACACATACAAACACTAAAAAGTATGTCAGGTCTAGATGCAGTAAGATACAATAAAGAACCTATCATGCTTCTGTATACCTTCTGATCCACCTTTTTACCGTGTTCATCCTTGTCCAATTTGGATGTGTGTGACATTGGAGTGTCTGTTTTCTTACCATTTTGCAGTCCAAATTTCGTGATAATCTCCTTGGCATACTTCTCTTGGCAGATGAAAATACCATCATTGGTTTGTTTTACTTGTAAGCCAAGAAAGAATGTCAGTTCTCCCATCAAGCTCATTTCGAACTCGTTCTGCATATCCTTAGAGAATTCCTTACAGAGTAATTCATTAGATGATCCAAAGATTATATCATCAACATAAATTTGAACAAGTAGAAAGTCTTTACCCTTTTTCTTAATGAACAAGGTTGTATCAACCTTACCTTTGGTGAATTCATTTTGCAGAAGGAAGTTACTTAACCTTTCGTACCAAGCTCTGGGTGCCTGTTTCAGACCGTAAAGGGCCTTTTTGAGTCTGTAGACATGATCACCTTTCCTTGGTTCTTCGAAACCAGGTGGTTGATCCACATATACTTCCTCTTTAATAAATCCATTTAGGAAGGCACTTTTGACGTCCATCTGAAACAATTTAAAGTTATGGGAACAAACATAAGCTAATAAAAGTCGAATTGCTTCTAACCTTGCAACTGGTGCATATGTTTCATCATAGTCTATGCCTTCTTCTTGAGAATAGCCTTTTGCAACTAGTCTCGCTTTGTTTCTTGTGACTTTTCCTTTATCGTCCAGTTTGTTTCTGAATACCCATTTTGTTCCAATTACCGGATGGTTTTTGGGTCTTGGTACAAGCTCCCATACTTCATTGATTCTGAACTGCTGAAGTTCCTCCTGCATAGCTTCTATCCAGCTTTCATCTGATAAGGCTTCTTCAACTTCTTTTGGCTCTATTTCTGATATTAATGCTAAGTTGCTGATGTTCTCCTTTTGTTTGGACCTTGTCTTGATACCATCTTCTATTTCTCCGATGATGAGATTCTTCGGATGACTGGATTTATGTTTCCAGTTTTTGTCAAATTTTTCCTTCTGAATATCAACAGACTCTGAATCTTCTGGTAGAGTCTCGATTTTGTCCTTATCCTTTTCTCTAGAGGATTCTTCAAATTTTTGAGATTCTTGATGATCCTCTGTTAACTCTTGAATGTTGGAAAATGATTCAGATTCATCTTTGTGAGTCTGAATATTTTCTTCAAACCTTACATTCATTGATTCTTCCACAGTCTGAGAATTCTTGTTGAAGACTCTGTATGCTTTGCTTGTGGTTGAATATCCAAGGAAGATTCCTTCATCTGCTTTCTCATCAAACTTTCCAGTACGATCATTTGGATTTTTGAGAATAAAACATTTACAACCAAACACACGAAAGTATGATATGCTGGGCTTCCTACTTTTGTAAAGCTCATAGGGGGTTTTCTCAAGTATAGGTCTGAGAAAAATCCTGTTTATGACATAACATGCTGTAGAGACTGCATCTGCCCAGAAATGAGAAGGAATCTTGCTTTCAATCAAAAGAGTTCTTGCCATTTCTTGCAAAGAACGATTTTTCCTTTCCACAACACCATTTTGTTCTGGTGTATATGGAGTTGAAAAATTGTGTTGAATGCCATTTTCCTCACAGAAGTTTGAAAAATTTTGATTTTCAAATTCTTCCCCATGATCTGTTTTAATGCAGGAAATAGTATAGCCCTTTTCATTCTGAACTCTTTTTGCAAATTTTGAAAAGTATGAAAATGCCTCATTTTTATGAGCAAGAAAGAACACCCATGTGAATCTTGTAAAATCATCAACAATTACTAAACAGAATTTCTTACCACCAATACTTTGAGTTCTGGTTGGTCCAAACAAATCCATATGAAGTAGCTGCAAAGCACGATTAGTGGAAACTTGATGTATAGATTTAAAAGAGCTCCTTACTTGCTTTCCTAGGCTGCATGCATTGCATAGTTCTATTTTTCTGTATTTCAGATCTGGTAAACCTCGAACCAGTTTCTTGTTTGAGACCTTTGAGATTTGTTTCATACTGATATGACCCAACCTTCTGTGCCATAGGTTTTCATCTTCTTTGATTGAGATCAAACAATGAGTGGAGTTTGGATTGACATCCAGAAGATAGATATTACCATGTCTTCTTCCTGTAAATGTTTGAGAAGAATCTTTGCTTGTCCCTGAACATGTATTTTCTTGAAAGTTTATTCTGAAACCTGTATCACATAGTTGGCTTATGCTTATCAGGTTGTATTTGAGTCCTTTTACCAATGATACATCATTGATTGTAAGTCCTCCAATTTCAACTGTCCCCTTGCCAACTATTTTTCCTTTGGTATTTCCTCCAAATGAAACTTTTCCACCATTCAGATTGTGTAGATCAATAAATATGCTTGGATCTCCTGTCATATGTCTAGAGCATCCACTGTCTAGGTACCACTTTCTTTTTCTTTTAGTGGTAACCTGCAAAAATCAAAACTTCTCAAGTTTTCTTTGGTACCCAGATTTGTTTGGGTCCTTGAGCATTAGTATAGGCTGTCTTAACAAAATCTCTTCGAACAGGTCTCCAGACCTTAGGACATTCATTCTCGAAATGTTGTGGATTTCCACAATTTGAGCACTTGAGAGCACTTCGGCCAACAGGTTTTACAAAATTCTTTTTAAAATGATTTTTGTAAGCTTGTCGAGGAGGTCTTTGTTTTAATCGCTCCTTGACTTTTGGAAAATCAATCAAGCTATCACTTTCCTTTACAAATCCTAGACTAGATTTGTTATAGTAAGGAATTTGAATAGAAAGGATATGCTTCAAGGTTTCGGAACCTTTTGAAAACTTAGAAGTAATTCCTGAGACTTCCTTTTTCAAAACAGCATTTTCTTTGGAAAGGTGATCTTGACTTTCCTTTACAAGGTAAAATTCTTTTTGAAGAAAATCAATCTTTTCTTTTTGTAAGATATCCTGTTGCCTCAGAGAAGAAATTTCCTCTTTCAAAGAAGAGATTCTTTTAAGAGCAGTCTTGAATTCAAAGCATAATTCATCAATGTAATTCGACACTTCAATAGTCATTTCGGAAGGTTTTACCTCGATTTCCATTCTAGGATTAGAGTCTGAGTCTGAATCTGATTCTGCCATTAGACAGAAGTTTGAGATATCTTCATCACTGTCTTCACACTCTGTATCACTCCAGGTTTCTGCCTTCAAAGCCTTCTTTGCTTTCTCAAATTTTGTTTTCTTTTTCAGGAGTGGGCAGTTAGGCTTGATATGTCCACGTTTCCTACAATGAAAGCATATTACATCCTTTGATCTTTCTGTCTCGTCGACAGACCTCTTATTTTCAAGGGGCTTCTTCCCTTTGAGATTTCTTCCTCTGATTTTCATTCTCTTGTATTTCTTTATGAAGAGAGCTAATTCTTCATCATCAACATTTTCATCTTCTGAATCTGCATCAGAAACAATGTTAGTTTTCAATGCAATGGACTTATTACCTCTGGTTTCGTTCTCCTCATTTCGTTTCTCAGTCTCATATGATTGAAGAGTTCCAATTAACTCATTCACTGATAGAGGCTTGATCCTTTGTGTCTCACGAAGAGATGTTTTGATGTTATCCCATTCCTTTGTCAGTCCTCTCAGTAGTTTGTTGACTTTCAATGTGTCTGGGACTGGTTGTCCTTGATATGCAAGACCGTTTACTATGTTAGTAAACCTATCATATATATCAGCAATTGATTCTTCAGGCTTCAGTTTGAAGGATTCATATTGACCAAGCAGAAGATTGATTTGAGTTTCCTTGGCTCGATCTGTTCCTTCATAAGTAATGTAGAGAGTATCCCAGATTTCTTTAGCAGATTCACAGGCAGCAATCTTTTTATATTCAATAGGAGATAAAGCACAATAAAGAGAATAAATTGCTTTGGAATCTAGAGTTTCTCTTTTAGAGATTTCAGCTGGAGATAAAGGAGGATCTGCTGATTTGCTTTCTTCTGCCTTTTCTTTTGAATCAGAGGATTTTGGTTTGACTCCTTTAATGATGACATCCCATAGCGCATGATCGATTGACTTTATGAATGCCTTCATCTTGTTCTTCCAGACGCTGTATTCTTTGCCATCGAAATATGGTGGCCTGTTATTACTCTAACCTTCAATAAGCCTTGGAGCACCAAAGCTAGCCATATAGATCGTTAGCTCAGAAGTAAAACACTTCAATAAACGAGCAACCGAGCTCTGATACCAATTGATGTGACTAGCAGGAATCACCTAGAGGGGGGTGAATAGGTGACTTAAAACAATTTTAAATATATTTATGCGGAAGTAAGATAAATCACAGAATAGTCTGAATAAAGTTCAGATGCAAGACAGATGAAGCTTATGATGTGCAGAAAGTAAAGTAAGAGATAAGGGATAGAGAATCTGCACACAAATTTATAGTGGTTCGGCTTATAGCAAGCCTACGTCCACTCTCCCACGCGTACAGCCTACCGGCTGGATTTCACTATGTAATCAAGAGGAATTTACAGATTTTGAGTGATATCACTTTTGTGTATGATAGGACTCTCTATCTCACACAGTCACTCTTACAAAGTAACCCTCAAGATCTCAGTATTTTGGCTCGAAACAACAAGAGGAAATGAATGGAGTATACTCAGACTTTGGACTTGTTGATTCTTGAATCTGTGTGTTTTCTTGCTGCTCGTTGATCTCCTTAAATACTCCTCTACTTCCAAACTAGCCGTTGGACAGTCTCCAGAGGATCATCTTCCAATCTTTACTGTGGACAGATTTGTATAAAAAGGATTGAGTAGCCGTTGGATGACAGATTCTGAATCCCGCTGATTCTGTTCGCCCATACAATCAGAATCTTGATTTCCATAAGTAGAGCTTTGTCCGTTGAAATGCATTCTTGTCGTAATATTTGATTGTCAATCAATTTGATTGAGTTTGAAACAATCAAAACATTCCTTCTGTGAAATCCATACCAGATCACTAGCTGTTATAATTCGTTCTGAACTTTGCGTCTGAATCTGTGTCTGAATAAATTCTGCGTCTGCATCTGCGTCTGAATAAATTCTGCGTCTGCATCTGCGTCTGAATAAATTCTGCGTCTGCATCTGCATCTGCATCTGAATCTCAGAACTTAGATTCTTTGGGTTATAAAAAGATTTATATTTCCAGCCTCGTAAAGTCTGAATAACTTCTTTCTGAGTTTTCATATGTATGTACATTTACACCTGAAAACAAAACTTCAGAACAAGATTCAGATTTTACAATGAAAATAGAAGGTTTTGTCAACTTCAAAACTAGTAGGAGTTTTCCTCAACACAACTGGTGGTCCAATGGAGGAATGAACTTCTCAGAAGTTCTTTACTTTGCACGTTTTGATAATATTATTGGCGACTCGTATTTTCAGCCTCTTAACAAAAAAAAAACAGGTTCTTGATTTGGGTCAACATTACCTAATTCGTGACTCGATGGAGCACCTTGTGTTATTTTGGTTGGCCGATTCTGTGATGTAAGGGCTGCGGCTGACTGGAAGATAGGAGTTGGTATTGCGGTTCTACTGCATCTATGAGTGCTTGCTTTGTCGTCATAGAGATCCTCCGAACGGCTTGCAATTGATTTTGGGTAACAGCGAACCATATATAGGGAGTACCAGGCTGCGATGGTACCTGGAAGACGGAAAAACAACATTATGCGGATGATCTTTAGGGTACATTTGGTTAAACTATTAGCTCCAACAGAGCTCCACATCGGATTTACAATTGCATGTTCTTGTTTGGAAACCACAGTTTTATACTCTATATGATGAGTCATGATACATGTCATACAAATGTTAGACTACATGTACTTTGTCCACAATGCTTTGGCATTTCCAAACTCCGTATATACTCGCTGTATAAGACTCGAGCGATGACCTGGTTGTCACTCCACATATGGTTGAAAGCATGGTTTGTCATCGTCCGAAGGGGGCTAGCATTGGAACTCTAATGCAATGGGTCCGCTCCTTCCTGTGCAGCAAGTTTTTGAGCTTTGTTATCGCTTCACAATGAAGGTGAGTTATTGCTGCATACTATGCCAAATACTACATAATTACGGCCTTATTACACTAAAGGTGCACGTGAGCAAATGCTACGGGTATGGACATCAAATACACCCTATAGCATAAAAGATGGAACACTTTAGACATCGAATGCGATAGCCATGTAATAATGATACAGTACTCGCAAAATAGCATGTACATAATTCCATGTGGCTTACAAGTTAAAAGGATAAATTTAAAGTTTAAGTATCCACTTTTGCTCATTGTGTCTTTACAACCACAACATCCAAGTCAAAAGACGGGTTGATCCGGTTATTCTCAAACACTACCCAAATTTGACCACTAAAAGGCCTGGGGATATGATGATGAGCGCCCAGTCTAATAGAACGGTTTGGTCCGATATTAATAACATTTCTTACATACTTTCAGATTTTTCTGAGCTAGTCTCCTTTTTTTTTTTGGCAGCCCAGTGGTCTCTCCAAATGGTAGGGCTCTCCGGTAGTGTTGGGGAATGACAAAGGAAGACAGAACTTGCAAAATTAGAATTGTCACATTGAGTAGATACTAACCACATGATTTCACAACTCCCAGCCCATATGACCGAACACAAACAGGATTCAAGAGTGGCTTGGCTTGTTCTCTCCTGTTCTACCACATGTGTCTAATGGCTAAACATATGAAGACTTAATGAGGTCTGAAGATCCACTGCTAATGCAAAACTTCGGAAGTAGGACGTGCCTAAATCAAGAGATTAAGATATTTTTAGTTCGACATGGCCACGGGGCGATTTCGGCTTGGAACCGGGCCGGGTCAAACCTGGGACCGGCCCATTGACCGGGCCCGCTGTTCGGAATCGGAACCGGCCCGTGGCTTACGGGCCCGATTCCAGTTCCAATAATTTTGTAACCGGCCCGAAACCGCCAGTTCCGGGCCCAGTTCCAAAAAAAAAAAAACTGTAGCTGCAGGCTCTGCTGCAGCCTGCACACCCAAGGTAAGTGGCCGTTGGCCACTTGGCCTTGGTAACGGCTATATATCTATATATATATTTTCAATGGCAACGGCTACTTTAGCCATTTATTATTATTTTTCCCTAAATTTCCTTCTCTTTTTTTCTTATAAATTCTCTAAAATTTTCTCAATACTCTCAAATTCTCAATTCTCTCAATTTTTCTCAAATTCTCTCAATACTCTTAATTCTCTCAAATTCTCTTAAATTCTCTCAATTTTCTCAATTCGAATTCTCTCAATTTTTTCAATCTGCGCAATTCTTTCTTAATTCTCCCAATCAATTTACTTAATTCTCTCAATCCACTCAAAAAATGGCAAGTGGAAGTCAAGCGGCAACTAGCAAAGGTAAGAATAGAATGACGGAATCCGAACATTCTTTTGATCCTCGTGATTATGCATATTTTCAAGATGATGAAATCAACATTTTTCCCGATATGGAACGCATCCCAACACAAGAAAGTCTTCATGCCGAAATGTCAATAACAATGGAGGCGGAGCAGATACTTACATCCGACATTTGGGACCACTTCACGAAAATAGAAATGTTTAATATTGGTCCAAAAAGGTATGATATAATTTGTAAATATTGTGGGGCAATATATAAATATAGGGCAAAAGGATACTATAAGTGCCATAAGTTATATACGGAGATCATTTTATTGCCATAACTTTTTTTCGGATCACTTTGGTGTCAAATCGGAGGAAAAGAGATCACTTTAGTGACTCCGGCCAAAAAAAGAGCCAAATCAGATTTCCGGCGAGCCACGTCAGATTTTCCGGTGAGCCATGTCAGCATCGGAAATTAATAAAAAAAAAGAGCCACGTCAGATTTCCGGCGGCCATGTCAGCATTGGCACTAAAGTGATCGTTTTTCAAAAAAGTTGTCACCAAAGTAATCCGAAAAAAAGTTATGGCACCAAAGTGATATCCGTACACAACTTATGACACTTATAGTGTCTTTTTGCCATAAATATACTGGTGGACAAGGATATGAAACATTCAAACGACATCTTAGGAGCAAACATTCAACCAAAGCGGAAATCGATACCAAGCAACAACAAATTTCTGAATAAGTCAATCCTAACACTTCTCATTTATTTCGTTTTAATGAAAAAACTTATAAGAAAGAATTAGGTAAATTCGTTTCCGTTGAGCATTTATCATTTAATTTTAGAGAAAGATTTGGTTTTAATCAATTTGTACAAAAAGATTGTGCTCCACAAGCAAAACGTGTGTCTAGAAATACACTTAAACGAGTAATTAAAGATCTTTACAAAAATGGAAAAAAAAGATTTACAAAACTTTTTTATGCAATTTAATGGATGTGTGCATATAGGTAGTGATATTTGGAGTGGTCATTGGCAAATTCATTCTTACATGGGCATAACATGTCATTGGATAGATAACAATTGGAATATTCAAAAAAGAGTCCTTGCATTTAGAGTTTTCGATATTAAGCATACGACAAATATTATTTATAGAATAATTAGGCAAATTTTAGAAGAATATTGTTTGCTTAACAAAATTTTTTCAATTGGTTTTGATAATGCCGCGGCAAATAACGCTTCAATGGCCGATTTAGAAAATATTTGTGGACCCGCTTTTGGCGGAAAATTTTTTCACGTTAGATGTGCTTGTCATGTTTTAAATTTATGTGTACAAGATGGTTTGAATACTCTTGATATTTTTCTTGAACCAATAAAACAGTGATCTAATTTTTATGGAAACGTCCCCAAAAATTGAAAGAATTGAGTAGATTTTGTAAAGCAAATGAAAAAAGGCCAAGAAGATTTCCAAGAGATGTTCCAACTCATTGGAATTCTACTTTCCACTTGCTTAATGAATCTTTTGCATATAAAGATTTATTATGTGCATTCATTTCTAATAATATACCCCAGATTAATTTATACCCACAAGAGTGGGATATTTGCAAAAAAAATTTAGATATTTTAAAGGTTTTTAATTACGTAACTTATACTTTGTCTGGTGTTTATTATCCTACTACGCATTTATTTTTTGTAGAGCGTATTAATATTGTCGGAGTTTTTGAGGAATATGAAAATGATGTTGAATTACAAAATACTATAGTAATAATGAGAATGAAGTGGCTACATTATAATAGCGAAATTCTCATTATTTATTTAGTTGCTTGTGTTTTTTATCCACGTTGCAAATTAGATGGTTTATGTCATTATTTGCATATGTATTGTCAATGTTTACATTATAATACGGTAGATGTTACAACCATACTAAGGGAGGTTAAAAACGTAGTAATAGAATTACATAATAAATTTTGTACTAAGGGAGGTGATATTGGATCTTCTCAATCTACCGAGACACAAAGTGAGAATACAGGTAAAATTAGTAGAGGGCTCTAACTTTTATTACATAGACAAAAAAAAGCAAAATGGAGTAATAGGAAACATTTGTGAATTAGAGATGTATCTAACCGTTTCCTTTGAGTTTTTTGAATCTGAATGTAGTGTAGGTTTTTTAATTTTGGATTAGTGGAAGAGGCACGCAAGCCAATACCCAATCCTTTCTCTTATTACAAAACAAAATTTTGCAACCCCATGTTCGACAGTTGTGGTCGAACAAGCATTCAGTGCTGGAGGTAATATTTTGGATGAGCAACGTTCAAGATTAGTTCCTGAATCAGTCGAGGCTCAAGCTTGCGTCGATGATTGGACGAAAGCTCAATATCGACAATAAGAGATAGATCGGAATAATGAATTCGAATTCTTTGACGATGGAGATACCACCATTACCGGTACCAATACTGGAACCGGCAGCAACGACTGACGGTAAAAGAACTACATGGATTTTGATTTTTATATCCCAAGAAGATATGTAAGGCGTTTAATGATAATTCATTAAGTTCAAGCCTCATCTCTTTCTCTCTTTTTTTCTCTAAATTTGATTACAATATACATTTTGATTACATTTTATATTGAATAATTCATTATTTCATAATTTGATAATTCATTATTTTTTTATTTCATAATTTATTTTTTTAATTTTTACCGACCGGTTCTGAATTGGGCAGGAACCAGAATCAGCCCTGAACCACCGATTCATACATGGCCACGAGCCGGAACCGGCTGGTTCCGAACCGTGGCCATGTCTATTTTCAGTCATATATATGATGACGGTAGTGAGATTTTTACGGCGCTCATTGACGAAATTTTGACGGTAGGCTATGTGTCACTCGATTACATGTTTGGAATATTTTGGTGTCACAAAAAAAGTTTAAAATAAATGCATCACAATGGGTGTAGTTTCGGATTTTTTATGGCTCCTTCTCAACTTTTCTCCTGTTTTGTCCATAGAGTTAAATTAACTCAATAATACTCGTCATAGGCATTCCTTACTTTGACAAAGTGGAATCTTGTGCATCCACGTCAAGTTAAATTAACTCAATAATAACTCGATCGCGACGGACCCAGACCTGATCTTGATGGACTTAGGTCTAGCCATCAAAGATATGGGCACGATCACCGGGATCTTGGGACTGGCTTCTATGGATCTTAGCCCAGCCTATGTGGACTTGAGCCCGGCCTGGATAGACCCATGCTCAAGCGTTGGGGATCCAAACTCAAGACTCAAGACTCAAGACCAAGGTACACGTAGCGATACTAACCTAGATGTACCCTGGCTCGAGCACCGACAGTTTGTGCACGGGAATTAGGGTCCTAGGCCCGTCCTTGATGACCCATACTCGAGTGTTAGGGACCCAAGCCTAACAAACAAGGATCAGGACACTGACATTGTGGCCTTTTGCCCGCCCTTTGTGGACTCAACCCAAGCCCCCAGGGACCTAGGCCTGAACACTGGTGTCCCCAGTTCGGCCTCTCTGCACCCGAGCCCGGACTCCATCGACCTGGGAACGGCCACGATGGACCGGACCAAGGTGCTAAGGACCCGGGCATGTGCGTCAGGTCTTGGGGACGAATGCCAAGGTCCTGAGCCCGTATTATGTGGACCTTCGCCCAAGCATAGGCATCGATGTCCCAGGCCAGGTGCTGGGGTCTCAAGGCTAGCCTCTATCGATTCGGTTCCAAGCATCGAGGAACTTGAGTCCTAACCCAATCTCTTTGGAGCTGAGCCTGACCTTGATGGAGTCGACCTCACTACCAAGGACCCAAGAACGGGAATTGGGGTTCCGTGCCCAAGCGCAAAGTCTCTAGTCCAAACGTTGATATCTAGTCATATTTCAAAAACTGGTTAACTAATTTTTCGAAAATGAACTCATTTTTCAAAATTTGAGCGAGCACAGGTTTTTCGTTAACTGGCTGTATTGTTTTGATCAAGGTTCTCTTGTAGTTTTTGTTTCTTTTATGAGACAGAGGATAAAAGTGATTTTATAATATCCATCCTATGCAGTCAAGGAATAGTTGAAATTACATTTTCACAGAATTAAGGGTATCACTAGCATTCTTAAAACTACTTCAGTCGATAGCACAAACAATGTTGAATTTGGTGGAATGCTCTGATTATGACACAACATAGATAGATTGCCATAACCCTCTACAACTCCCCAATCCACATACGAACAAGGAGCCAAAGAACTAACAAGGCACACCTGGAATACCAAATGCCGGAGAACTAGGCACAACTCTTAGGCTGCGCATAGCAACCATTCTGTGCTCGGGAACAGATTCTGATAAGAAATGACTCTTTTTTATTCTGTGCTCGAGAACTGATTCTGAACATTTGAAGGCGTTTGGTAACGGCCCAAAATTTCTATTCTTGAAATAGTAAAAGAACATAAATGCGTTTGGTAACAGCATAAAATTTCTTTTTATTAATAATATTTTAATAACATTTTAAATATTTTAATATTTCTTTCTTTTCTTTTTTTCTTCTCCTCCTTCTTGGCCATGGCCATGGCCGGTAAAATATTTTTTAATTAATAATACTTTTATTAAAAATAATTTTTTTATTTTTTTTGGCCATGGCGGTTAAAAAATTTTCTTATAAATAATTTTTTTATTAATAATTTTTTTAAAAATATTTTACTAAATTTTTTCGCCATGGCCTAGTCGCTGGCCATGGCCGGTAAAATATTTTTTTTATAAATATTTTTTTATTAATAATATTTTAATAAAAAATATTTTTATTGAAAATATATTTTTATTTTTTTCGCCATGGCCAGTAAAATTTTTTTATTAATAAAATTTTTTTGTTAAAATATTTTAATCTCGCCAGATACGACGAGGGTGGCCCTCGCGTCGGACATTAGAAGCTATATCAAAAACCAAGAAAAAGAAGAAGAAAAAAAAACTGATTCTCATTTTTGTTCCCAGAATCAAGAAGCTACTTTTTTTTTATTATTGATTCTGCTCCAAAACTTATTCTGGGCACAAATTTGCAAGAATTTGTGCCCAGAATCAAAAATTAAACGAACGGATTTCTATTCCCAAACTGATTCTATGAACAAAAGAACCGAATTAAACACTATTTGACAAGTTGCCATGCGTAGCCTTAGTTGCGATTCACTAGTGATTCCGAGACTAAATTCACAAATTAAATAAACAAAAATTTTCTGTCGTATTCATTAGTAGATTCACTTGACAGTGATAATTGGATTGACTAGAAACTTCTTATGCTGATTTTTCAATATATATATTACATTACGAATCAATACGGATTAAATTGTGATAATAAAAATTCATCATTTGATTATTCATCCAATATAAAAGTACAGTCATTCATGGAATTAATTAAAAAAAATTACAACCGAATTAATATAATTGTAATAAGTTTAGAACTGTTTAGATAATTTTAGTAGAAAGGATTTCCTTCCGCTGGGCCAGAACATCCCAGTCCACAACCATATATCTGCGTTATCTAAAACAGTGGCCCAGCCCAGATGGAAATCTGAAAAGCAAGAGAGCGTATCACCGAATTCAATGATAAGTGCCCGGGCTGCCTTATATCTAAACCCTGGTGGACGTGGAAACTGAACTGTCTGACTCCAACAAAGTAAAGAGCTTCGGGTCTTCGGAGGGAAAGGGAAGGTTAGGGTTTCTTCGAAAGCCGAAACTGAAGCTGAATTTTGCTGGCGTCTATGGATTCTCCATCTCCAAAGAGGCCCCGCTTTGAATCTGAAGCCGAATCTGACGACAAGGTAACGAATTCTCCTTAGAAAGTTTGGTTTTTGAGCACGGTTCTGGTCGCTCATCTCTCCGTCTCTCTCTCCTCCCTAAGGAGGGAGCGTTTCGTGCAGTCTAGGATTATATAGAATTTCTTTGTTGATATCCGATATATTGTAGTTGTTTCTACCAGGGATTCGGTCTTGTTGTGCAAAGGTTGATTTTTTTTTTTTGGTATGTTTGTCGTTGAATTTTCCTGCTTCCTGTTTTCCCTGCATCTTTCTCCCATATTTTTCTAAGTTGTTCTTTTTTCCTTTTGCCGAAACTCAATCCAGGATCGGATCAGCTGTTTGCCGGAACAAGTTATAGGCCGTATATTATCTCGATTGACATCTAGAGAAGCGCAAGCCACTTGTGTTCTTTCCAGGAGATGGAGGCACTTGTGTACTTCTCTGCTCACTGATCTTGATTTCGACTGGTTGGACTTAGTGCAGGAGATGGATGATAACCCCGAGTTGGTGGAAAAGGAGAGGGCGAGATATGTGGAATGGGTGGACAATGTCGTGCAGCGTCAGAGTGGAGGAGACCACAATATACGAAGATTCGCATTACGCTTTGACCTGAATATCTCATATAAGTCTCGCATTGATCGGTGGATTAGGTTTGCCTTGGCAAAACAAGTTAAAGTGCTCAAACTAGAATTCGTGTCGGCTTGTCTCAAGGATTTTCAGTCTAATTGTGACCCTAGTCGCTTGCCATATCCGTTAGGGCATGAATTACTTTTAGATGCTGATGTCGGGTGTTCACGGCAGGCTTCAGGTCTCGGTAACTTTGGCTTGAGCCCTTCCGTTTCTTGGCATGTTGGCTGTGGGTATCTTGAACACCTCTCGTTGAATCGAGTGAGTGTGGAGGGGGACCTCATCGAGCAATTGCTTGCCACTTGTCCTGTATTAGAGAAATTGGTTTTGGAAAATGTTCCTACTTTGAGTAGGTTTAGAGCTTCTGGCCAATCACTGAAGCTGAAATACTTGCGCATAAGATGGTGTGTGGGTCTTCAACGTGTCGAGATTTATGACACGAATCTTGTGTCCTTCACTTACAGAGGAATGGGAAAATATATTCCATTGTGTTTGGACAAGGTCCCCCAGCTGTCTGAGGTGTCCATTGAAGGATCTGAGGTGCAACAAGTGCCTGTGATCATGTCTCAGCTTTCAAGTCTTTCTTGTCTGCAGATTCTTAAACTTGAATTTTATATTCCATACTCTGTAAGAACATTAACTGATCTTTCCTAAGGTTTCATAAGTTATTGCCTTATTACAATCTGTACCCCTTTGATTCTCTATCTCTCTCTAATATGCAGAAAAGACTATGGACTCGTGAACTGCCTAAATTAACTAAATTAACGATGGTCAAGCAACTGGAAGTGAGAGTTGAAGGAGAAGGAGATACAAGTCTACTTCCGTTGACTCGTGTGATTGAGGCATGTCCTTACTTGCAGAGTTTTGTGTTAGAGGTGGGTTTTCGGGCTTCATTCAAATCTTCATCTATTTAGGCATTAATATAATGAACCAAGCTACTGTCGTATCCTATTCGAGTCTCTCTCATGTATCAGTTGTTGCAACATCATGTGATTAGTATCTACTAGATGTGACCATCCACACAGGCATGCTTTACTTTGCAAGTTCTTTCTTCAGGCATTCTCCAATGC
The DNA here is from genome assembly GCA_031216405.1 of Syzygium malaccense. Lineage (NCBI taxonomy): Eukaryota > Viridiplantae > Streptophyta > Magnoliopsida > Myrtales > Myrtaceae > Syzygium > Syzygium malaccense. Next base: position 22,708,993 of record CM062253.1, read on the forward strand.
AAGGATATCCTGTGCTGATTAATCATATACGGCATTCTTCTTTTGCCACAGTTGACGGACCCGATGGACATGCTATGCAGACAGAGAGAACTGAAAAGAGTCGTTAGGCCTCCCCATCGGCACTTAAAGGTGGTGGAATTTAATAATTATTATGGTCGACCTTGTGATCTGGAACTGGTGAATCACCTTATTGAAAATGCCATTGCTCTAGAGAAGTTAGTGGTGAATCCCTGTGATGAAGAAGATTTTTCAGATGGGATGAAAAAAGTGAAGGAACCCAGAGAACGTGCTCTGCAACAGTTCAAGGGAAAGGTACCTTCTAGAATTGAGCTGGTGATTAATTAATGAAACCAGAGCCTTGCTCACGTGGCATCCGCAGAGCTGTTATGGATGGTTTTAATCGTCTTTCCCTCTTTAAAGTTTTTGACTGCGGATATATGTTTGTTCATTAATTATTTGTTGCTCCTGATTTTTTTTGTCGGATTTATAACTTATGTAATGACTCTTGAATTTTTAACCAATATGGGAAGCGGCAAGGCATGAATAATGGATGTTTCTTGTTTCGGTTTAACTTCCTCTTATGTTTCCTCCATTTTTTTGATGATTAAAGTGATAGTAGGAGAGAATGGATTCATCTAGTTATGGTCTAGATAATGTAGTCAAAGGCATATATTGGCCTGTGCCTAAAGGAAAGTGCGCGTCATTTGGTACAAACATTCGCCTGATCATGCAACAATGCCGTGTCTAGATTGACGTAGGATTTCCCTTGCCCATTGTGACCGGCTATAGCGGGTCACGCAAGAATACAAATGTGCGGGTGTAAATTACTGCCCTTTCTACACAAAGTACATGGTGAAGGTGAGTTATTGATGTATACTATGCCAAATTACTACATAATTACTAGTTAATGCATTGAAGATGCACCTGAGGGAATGCTACAGGTATGGACATCAAGTACACGCATATAGCATTTAAAGATGGATCACTTTGGACATTAGATACATTAGCCATGTAATACCTCTTTGGATCCGGAACGATACAGTACTTGCAACAGAGCATGTAAATAATTCTATGTAGCTTACAAGTTAAAGGATAAATTAAAAGTTTGAGGGCTCAACGGACAATGGGGATGGAACAGCTGTTGGGTGGTTAGAAGTGTCCAATTTTGTTCATATGACACGGTATTATTTACAACCATAACATCAAAGTCAAAAGACGGGTTGATCCAGTTATTCTCGAAACATACCAAATTTTGACCACTAAAAGGCTTGGGAATATGATGGTGAGTGCCCGATCTAATAGGGTGGTTTAGTCCGGTTTTAGCAAATTATCTTACATACTCTCAGACTTTTCTGAACTTGTCTACTTATTTTTTATGGCAGCCCGGTGAGCACGCCAAGCGGTAGGGCATCGGTTGTGTTAGTGAATGACAATGGAAGACGGAACTTGCAAACATAGGATTGTCACATCGAGTGGATACTAACCACATGATTTCACAACATCTCGCCCATGTGACCAAAACACAAATAAGATTCAAAAGTGGCTGGGCTTATTCTCTTCTATTATACCACATGTCCGATGGCCAAATAGATGAGGACTTAATGAGGTTTCGGGACCCACTTCTAACCCAAAACTCCAGAAGTAGGGATATACCTCAATCACGAGCAATAACTTATAAAGAAAGATTTGACTATCCTCTAACTGTTACTGAAGCTTTTGCTTTTCCATTCAAATTACCGGCAATTACTTGGCATTTGTTAATTAAGGCAATTGACGATTCCATAGTCCCTTCTTGCAACTGGGGTTAGTATCCGTCTCATACAATAAGTTTGAGGCGCCGAAACCGTGGCTGCCTAAATGAGTAGTCCACAAATACCTCCATCTCAGAGTGAAACAGAAGTTGCTTTTGTTTCTCTAGATGTCAACAGGAATATATACGACCTAGAATTTCATCTGGCAAATAGCTAATCCAAGCCTTTTGGATTGAGTCTCACTAACAAAGAAAAAGGTGGGAAAATGGAGAAAGCAAGCACAAGTCTGGAGATATATTGAGGGAAAACCTGAAGCGTCGAAGTTCATCAACATAGAATAAAATTCAATGTTTGTAGAATAATGGGAAAAAAAATACTGAATTCATGGTCGAAAGAAGATGATCCATATTCCGATGCCCCTACATGTAAGAGAAAGATGAATTTTGCCCGGTCATCCAATTAATTAAAAACCGAAAGTTCACAATGATATACTAATTTAAGACAATTTATAGCTAGAGGAAGAAAGAAACGTGCATCCAAGACTAGCACCCAGCTCAAAAATGGAACTTATGCAGCAAAATTCATTACCTCGTCAAAACTTTATGTAGCGGTTGTACACCTCTACTGTGCTTAACCGCATTGATCTTGGCGCAGGATCCTTGTTACAGAATATGGAAAAATGCATTTGGAGCTAAGACCGATTTTATTAGGATTCTTTCATCTATGTAATTGCTACATATGTTTAAGCTATTGACGATTCATTCAGCACTCTCAGGTAGAAGACCTAAGTCCCAGATAAATCATCTTTTTATGCAGGTACTAGTCTGGAGCTGCTTTCAGGGGTATGTTCATCTTGTGTTTCCATCTAGGAAAGGAATTCATGTCTCATTGTGACAGCTTTCAGTTTTGAATGGCTGTATCTTTATATGATAGACACAAAATTCAGTTTTGCAATGTCATTGAGGTTTTCTCTTCTCTGAAAATAATCATGTTGCAATCATAGTGTGCTAGAATTAGAGGAATTTCATTGGCTTAGTCGAGGGCTAGTCCGCAAAATTTCCAGATTTCATGGAGCACTGCTCCCTATTCATTATTCACTAAAGAGCAGAGAAGAAAAAACCCCACCAAAATTAACCAAAATCAAAAGGACGTTCTTCATCAACAAGTTGTCCGTATGATAATAACGTTAATGTCAATTGATTTTGTTTCTTAATCTAAAGTTTAGACAATAGTTTGTCACCGTGTGTTCTTGAATTTTGATGTCCTACTTTCTTGAATTTCACTAACACGACATAATATACCACTAACTAAAGCTTAAACTTACAAAATTACGATTAATGCTTCATTTTTTTTTGCAAAAAAACAACGGATTTATTTATAAATAAATGTCCCTGGTAATCTATCTCAATTTTGTTTTCAGCCATACAGGGGGATACATTGCATGCTTAAAATTGAGAAAAGCATTTCCTACACTAACCGTTTAAACATTTCCTGTTTTTTTGAAAACTTAATTAAGGAAGCAAAAATAATAAAATGAAGAGGCACAACCCGTTAAGTGACATCGCATCAAAATTACAGACGACACTCAAGACGAAAAATGAAATGATAGAAGTGGGCGTGGATTTATAAGATTTTTTTTTTCAAATGGAATATGGAAAACTGATTATCAAGAATGTGGAAAAATAATTTGATACGGTGGGTTGATGACTGGAAAAAAATAATTATAGAGGATAAAATAAAACTTTAATGATCCAAAATTAAATTTTTTAATGATTAGTCTTTGCTGATAGAGAGAAAGAAGAAGAAGAAAAAAAGAAGATAGAAATTTGAGAACTTGATATGTAACTTGATTGAATTTGCCTCCGCTTTTCTCTGGTCAACTGCACCACTGACAGTGAGATCGAATTCACCCCAAATTTAGCTAAATGTCACGTGACAGTAGATAGCTTAAGCCGTGTTGCAAATGTTTGAAGCGTATTGAAACAGTCGAGATTTTCGAACCTATTGGCTCGCTCAAGATAACATTGTCTCTGGACAATCATATTACTTACAACCAAATGTCGGATTCAAAGCATGAACATTGCATATCTTGAGAGAAACAAGTACTTTGGAAATTAGGGCAACTTTTAACTACTGATGGCTAACAAGAGTGTAGCATTTTTGTTAAGTATCTATTTATGAAAATTTTAATCAGATTAGCTAGTGATGCCATCCCTACCAACTCTTAATCCAAAACGTATGCATAGTCAGTCCAAAACAATAAAGTACAAAATAACAAGAGAAAAAAAAAGACAGAATACGTTTTCAAGAAACTCTCGCTGTTAAGATTTTTATTCACGCAGTTGATAAAAAATGCGGGTAATGGACCGACGCGTACAACAGACACCTTAGCAAGGCGAAATGAAGTCGCTTAGCACGAATTAAAAAAAAGGCAACGACATTTTAGTCTTTTCAATCAAGAATTCGTCTGATTCAATGAAAAAAGAGAGAGAAGGAAACGGGCGGCTAAAATTGAAAGAGCCAAGGTAGTGAGCCAAGTTCTTCTTGTCCCAAACCAAAAATTAGTGCTCCAACTCAACGATTTCTATGCAAGTCGTCACTTTGCATGGGAGGAAAACTTAATGGTGGGTATTTTATCTGCTAAGCAAAAGTTCACACTTTTTTTTAAAGTGAGGATATTTTTGTCTAGGGGATAAGTGCACGAAAAATCCTAAAACTTCTTACGAAAATACAATCAAGTTTAAAAACTTCTCATTAAAGTGCAATCAAGTCTTAAAACTTTCAAAAAGTACAATCAAGTCCTAAAACTTATCACCAGAGTGCAATCGAGTCTTAAAACTTTCAAAAAGTACAATCAACAGAAGAACTTAAGGGGACCAATTGAAAAAGTTTTAGACTTGATTGTACTTTTTGAGAGTTTTAGAACTCAATGCACTTTTGTGACAAAATTCAGGACTTATTGCACTTTTAAAAAGTTTTAGGACTAAATTATACTTTCGTGATAAATTTTAGAACTTTCAATACACTTATCCTTTTGTCTAGTGTGTATATATTTCAGTCATATACTATATTAGTTTGTGTCTACTAGGATGTACTAACGTAAAACAAAAATTAAAATACTCAGTAGCAGGATTATGAGTAATAATGAATTGATCCACAAGCTTCAAGGGAGAGGCTTGTATATCATGCTTAATCATTTTAAACTAGTTGCTAATCAGTAGTTAAACTCATATTCACATCGCATGATGTCATGACGCGTATGTATATATATATATATATATATATATATATATATATATATATATGAGACGATCGATATATTTTCCTAATACAGTGTTTTGGTCATAGCTTTAATTATTATGAAAATCTAACACTGGAGCGAGATTGAGTTGACCTTCGGTCAATTCTAATTTTGACCGAGACAAATTGAATAAGACAATTCGAAAGCGTGAGCTATGATTCTTAGCTTGACAAATCTAAAGGTCCATCCATTTTATGTAGGGAGAACATCAATTCTTAAACCATCAAGTCTCATGTGAAGCCCTAATGTATCCGAAGACGGATGGCGTGCATGGTTTCAATGTACCAAAGTTCACACAAAAATTCTACCAAAAAAAAAGTTCACATAAAAATTCTGATTTTTGGCAAACAAAATTGGAATTCTTATGTAATTGATTCATAAGTGAGCGCATGGGCGATGGAATTTGGGTGCCTCGAAATCAAATGTGGGAGTCCGACCCCATAAAAGCAAATCATCTAGTCCAATTCAAACTTCGCGGAACACTTCTTTTTTGGGTTTTGAAAAGAGAATTTTCTCCAAGTGTGTGCATAGGTAACCCACATTCGCAATGATCACTCACTTCATTCACTCACTCGACGATCACGCATCTTTGATCATTCTTCCTTGTTATTTGTAGATTCGATTGAGTAGCCATGACCGATTCCTGATGAGTGATCGTTCCTCATTTGCATTTCGGTCATGGATTCGGCATTAGATTTTCATTTCTGTGGCATTTCAGGTGATTTTTGCTGCATGTCGATGATGATCGTAGATTGTAGAGGTTTTCTATTTTTCCTTTTCGGTTAGTTGATGCACAATTATTGTCTTGTTTGCGGTTCCTCTGCTATCATGAATACGAGTGAGTTTTTGTTTATCTAAATGACTCGATTATTTTTTCAACGGGAAGCTCGAAATCTAATTTCTGTTAAATGTGATTGGTTTCATATTGATTTGATGTTTACATGTGGTTTTTAGAGAGTTTTGATTAGTGCTTAGCTAGCTTTATTCCGATCTTCGAAGCTCTAAATCAATATTAATTACTCCATTATCAGATCTTGCCAAGATCAAATCAAACACGAACGAGAATTTAGCAAGACACAAGTGAGTTCGTCAATTCGAATGCAACTCAATAAGCAATTTTGCTGCATAAAGTTTTGATAAATATCATCAACATCATAAAACTGTGGGTCACCATCAGGCCTGTTCATGCCGCAAAAGAAGCTCATGGCACTCCTTTTATGACCAACAGAACTAGTTAAAAACAAGTCGAAACTCGAAGTGATTGAAAAAATGTCATGGCACTCAAATGAGCGTCATAAAAAAAATGAGGTCAATACAAAAGCTGTGGCACTTGTAATTTTATTTTCCCAAAGATATTGTCTTAGAAACTTTGTTGAGATGAAAAATTTGGAAAAAATTTTAAATTTTTAACTTGTAAAAATAATACTAATGCAAAACGTGTCTAGTTCATATTGGTATGTTTTTGGTAGGACAATTTTCTATGTCGAGATATTACTTATCTCGATGTTGTTTCTAATAGAATTCAATGTTATGCCATGTTTGTTATTAACCTTTGACTGTTGATATTTTTTTCATCCATTGTCCAATTAACTCGATTATTTTATCAACAGAAAGCTCGAGATCCAATCTCTTTGAAATGTGGTCAAGCACATACGTGAATGATGGTTGCATATTGATGAGTGCGTGCATGCACCACAGATGTACTTGACTTGGTAGCCTTCCGTGGTGATATGACTCCACGAGGCTCTGATTAGGCTACATGGTGCAGCTGGACCAGCACCATACATTGGTGCGTAATTTCAATACGACGTCATCAGTGGCGCTGGAGGTAGCAGCAAGCTTGTCCTTCTTGTCAGTTGCAATTTCTTCTTTCTTAGGTGGGCTGACTTCCACACCGCGCTTGAGCTTGTCTTTAAGGTACAGCCTGAGCCCATTCACCTCTATTGTGCCCTTCCGTGTGATCTTTGCTTTCATCTACGGTCACCGATTCTATTCTTGCGTAAGACAACGTTGTCCCTTGATTCAAACAAATTTTCTTTGTTGCCCCTAGATGTTTTACGACCTATAATCAAGGTATAAGAATCTGTTGCGCATTCTAAGCGATAGAACCAACAGAATTTCCAGTTATGATGCCCAAGATTTTAGGGTCGTTCCAACCAAAAAAAAAGAAAAAGAAATCAAGATTTGACCGTTGAAAAGGAAAAAGAATCAAGATTTGACCGTTGAACAAGATTCTGTATTGAACTAATCACACATCACATAATTTATTAGGGATTGAGCTTTCTAAGTTCTAGGCCACTCTGACAAAAAATAAATGAATTCTAGGCCACAATCTTCTTTTATCTTCTTGATGCACCAGGCTTAGTGCAAGCTGATCTTCAGTACCACCGTTCTTTGTGAAAACACCAAGAAAAGCCGTACAAAACAAAACAAAAAACCATCAGTTTCTATAATCCTGAAAACATGTACACATTTCAATTACAGTAACATGGAAGAACCACAGGCGGAAAGGCACAAATCCAATGCACATATCTCACAAACATGCCGCTAGGTTAATTTAGTTTTGTTATACTTCAATATGCCATTGGTTATAAAACTTCTCTTGAACATTTAACTTAAATTAGGACATTTTTTTGTGATGTTTTGTTTGCATTTTAAGAGATAAAAAAACATATTATAAATTTAGGATTAATACTACGAAAAACCTCAAACTGATACACTTATGATAAATTTACCTCAAACTAATTTTTTTATCACCAAAAACCCCAAATTGGTAGATTTGTGATAAATTTACCTTCTGTTAATTTATGTTAAATTTTACCGTCAGATTGCTAAGTTGTATGCTACCTGGAAGTTGACAGATGTACCGATTTAGGGTTTTGCCAGAAATTTACTAGTTTGTGGTCTTTTGTGATATTAATAATATTTAACAAAAAATAACGGAGGGTAAATTTATCACAAATCTATCAATTTGGGGTTTTTAGTGGTCAAATAATTAGTTTGAGGTAAATTTATCACAGGTGTACTGGTTTTGGATTTTTTGTGGTCAAAAAATTAGTTTGAGATAAATTTGTCACAGATTTACCAGTTTATGATTTTTCGTGGTATTAACCCTTAAAATTATTCTATTTTGTTGTTGACCATCCAGCAAAACTATTTCAGTAATTATTCCTTTATTGTCTTTACTTACTAATACGCCAAAATTTTCATTCAATGTCTAGTACAATGGTAAGACACCCATTTATGAGATTTTATGTTTTAACAAGACACTGCAATGCACTGAACGGAAAACAGCTTCATTATGATAATGCCAGAATCCTTGCTAAAATAATAAAAAAAGAGATCAAAATAGGCACCTTTGATTCTTTTTATTCTTCACTCTCGAGTAATTATATATCACTCCTAGGGAAAGGAACTAAAGAAAAACCCTCCGAAGCTCATACAACTCCCTATATAACCAATGCAAATAGATAAGAACAAATACACTTCATGTTGTATTGGTAAGTCATTCCTTGGACAGAATTTGTTCAACCAATCTATCCATTCTCACTAGCCTTATGGCGACTTTCCTTGGCAACACGAAGCGAGTCTCTTGAATAAAATGGATTAAGACTTACTTCTTGTTTCGAGCATGCTTTTAAACCTACTAACTAGCTCATACTTCCCTTCACCTCTTCTATAGCTATTGACCAAAATTTGATCATTGATAACTTTTCCATCCAATGGCCAATTGACTCGATTATTTTATAGCGTATAAATCACGATCTAATCTCTTTGAAATGTGATTTGATTTAATATTGATATGATGTTTATATGTAGTTTTTAGAATTGTGATTAATGCTTCACTATAACTCTATCGATCAGATAGCGATTTTGTGAGATGCGGTGTTCACTCCGCATCATATAACTCTGTATAACCAATGCAACTAGTTAAGAACAAATAAAACTCTAAAATGACACATTTAAACACAAAATTCAACGAAAAACCTATTTGAATCCATGCTTTAGGAGAGTGTGCCCCATCTCTAAAGCAAGCAACATGTGGTTACAAGTAGTCTCGATCCAGAACCTCACAATTTAATCTCTTTGAAATGTTATATGATTTAATATTGATATGATGTTTATATGTGGTTTTTAGAGTTGTGATTAGTGATTAACTAGCTTGGATTTTGTGAGCTGGCGGTGTTCAAAGAATTCGTAGCCAAAGGCGGAGGTTTAATTGCCATAAGTAAATCAGAAGCAACATTGAAGAAGCACCGGCTGAAAGTTACAGCAAAATAATCGATCAAGTAAACTGACACATTTTAATTACAATAACTCTCTGGGTTAATTTATTTTTGTTATACTTCAATATGTCATTGGTTGTAAAACTTCTCTTCAACTTTTAACCTAAATTAAGACATTTTTTGTAATGTTTAGTTTGCATTTTAAGAGTTAAATAACTTACGTTTTAAAATTATTTTATTTTGTTGTTGACCAAGCTCACAGTTGTTCTTTTATTGTTTGTACTTGTATCCGACACCTTCATTCGAAGTTTTGTGTAGTATAAAAGTAAGACACCCCTTTTTGAGATTTTATGTTTCAACGAGACACCACACAACAATGAACGGAAAACACAGCTTAATGCCAAAATCCTCACTAAAACAAAAATAGGCACTCTGATTCTTTTTATTCTTCACTCTCAAGTAATTATCACTTAGGGAAAGGAACTACAAAGGAAGAAAAAAAGAACCAGGCTTCTAAATGTCTTTGCCCATCAAAATGGCCATAAACATTGACTTCAGATCACTGACACTTGATTCACTGGCCAGCAGCAAATGCCTCGACAGGGAAGCTCTTGGTGATCCCGGCAAGGCTCTTGAAGTGGATCTTCCCAGCAGGCGACTCGGCAGTGATCTCTGACACCGGCGGCCACAGCATGAGCTCCTTGGCCTTCACACCCTTGAGCTTCTTGATCTTACCCTTCTCGATGTAGCCCTTGACCTCGGTGTCGTAGCTCACCAGCCTGCTTATCATCTTGAACTGATGCTCAACCTTCTTTTGTTGGACAATCCACATGTACCCCGTGCTCTCCACAAACCCAACCTCCACCACATTGGCCAGTGGGAGGAGCCCCTGAGGGAGTTCAAATTTCTGCAGGAGAGAGATTGCCATTTTGAGCCCCTCCTCGTGGCCCTTCTTCACGATGGCTCCTTCCTTCTCTGCCATGGTTCAACAATTGTTTCTTATCTGAGAGTGCAAAATCAGGAGCCAATAATAAATTCTTGAGCGAATGAGCTGAGAAAATGTGGATGTCCAATATATATACTCATTAGTTTGATGAGGTAAGGCATGGATGAGACAAGATTAGCAGAGGAAACCGAGGTGAAGTGTACATAGTAATCCTCGCTTGTTTAGTTTGTTTGGATCTTCTGCACTTTCCCTCTTTGTCCAAAGGCTTTTGTCATCACAGATACCCATCATATCAGACATGGTAATGAAAATATTCGCCGCCCCTCTAAAACAAGACGATGAGATTTTATCGACTGGATGGTGCTTTGTAAGTCATACTTGTTCCAATATTAGATGCATATGCTAGTTTTTTTTTTTTGGTAAAAAGATGCATATGCTAGTTAGTACGTGTAATGTCTGACAAATTTATCGTCTGATTTACCGTCCAGAGTGGGCATATTTCCCAATTGTCCAAAATGTTTCTTTGTGGATAACCTCACAATTATCACTTAAAGCTGTACGTGGCATTCCAGAACAAAAGTGATACAGCGAAAGGCATTTTACGACCACTTGTGCTCTGGCGTTGCCTAGAGAATGGTAAACTGGAGAATGTTTAGTAATAACAAGCTCAGAACACATAACTCGTACAACAGTAGAGAGCGAATAACATGTCCATAAACAGTAGCTCATTTGCTTGGGCAATCTTCTATAAAAAACTAAAAAAAATTTCATTAAGCAATAGTTGATGCTGAAGAATGTCCACAGCTATCTAACCTTAACGGCTTAGCAATTCATATTGGGTATGGCATAGAATGACCGACCAGAGTTTTCTCCTTGGAGCTCGCTAGGACGTGTACTTTTGGATAAAAATCGGGAGCTTCTGCAAATAAAATGCGAAGTTCTTCACTAACTAAGGTCACTGGACGTTCATACTATTCCCAGCACTGTAAAATCAGATTCTCCAGCACATATTTTACAATGAAAGCATGGATTTAAATATCAAATCCCCAAAAAAAAGGTGCATGTTCCCACATGATAACCAGTTTACTGTGATTATGCCCACACAGAACTATGGACGACATGGTTGCAATGAAGAGCACAAGAAATCTCCATTACTCATTTTCGATTCAACGAAATAATTCTAAACAAGAGTCGTGGATGCAGAATAAGTAGAAGTTTCATATCCAGTCTCCATTAAAGGGCAAATCGAACACTATAATAGCACATTAATTTGATAGGATTCTCGTACAAACTTGACAGGTAGATATAGAATCAACCTGTTGGGAAAACTAAATCTTCGATCGTCTCGTTCGAAACATATTCGGAACGAATTCGATTAATGCGGAAAACATGCCCGAGGACCATCAACTTGTATCACCGATCGTACAGGCATATCACACAACGAACATACCCAATATTGTCACAGATTAAGTGCCGCTTTGCACTTGAGAGTTCTTCGATTGTCTTTCGTACTCGTGTGCATTCCGAAGGAAAACAGAGAAGACGTCGTATTCGAAGGAGTATGTTTGCATATGGAAAATCACTTCTGTTTTCCAAGGGATGCCTTCTATTATAGATAGGCAAATAACTACCTCGTGGGCCCTTGTGGCTCACGGGCCGGGTTTGACCCATCTTAGGTGGTCCACCCATTATGTCTTTCATCTCCCACTCGCCCACGATGGGCTAAACACAACTCTCTTCCTTACAAAGTTCATATTGGCAAATAATCCGTGCGACCAGCATACTACGAGAGCTCGTTATTATACATCTGTTAGGAATATATAACAGCTCAAATTTGGGCATTATCCAGAGTAGAATTAGTATGCAGTTCCCTAGATCAATCAGTCACATTTTTTTTATCTCTCTTGATCTCTTTTAGTATCTCATATATTGTATTCACAACTATGATTTACTCAAAATCATAATTGGTCGACCTGTGAACACAAATATAGAATGTGACATCATAAATTGAATTGATCTTCCTCTTTCCTTAAACCTCTCCATTTCAGTCCAACTCGCTTTTCTAGAAATGCCCCGTTAAACCGAATTATCATGATCATCGGCAACATCCTAAGATAGCAAACACTGAATAGAAATTTCGAGAATAAGTAAGAGTCGTGAGGGCACTTTAATTGAGAAGAACTATTTTCCTCAAGAGTCTCACACGACTTAAAAATTGAGATCATAAATTTTTGTCAACTCTTATCAGTCGTCCCATGCATACGTAATATGAAATACGTATTACGGTATTCTCTCCTTTTCCCATAGAGCGTATGTCTTTACTCTCAATACCGTACAGATGATAGTTTAGACATACTCAATGTCTAACTTGAGTTTACAAATCTACTCTATTCATAAGCATCTATCAGAACTCACATCTGGCATTAAAGACAGGTAAAGTGAAATATGTGGGTCATTTCACTTTCGGACATAATAATCTATATGTCCTCATCTTAACATTCTGTTAAGGCGACGTCCATGCTTCAAACTTGAGCTCTCAATTATCACCTAGATAACAAGCTTAAAACTGTCTCATCTCTATTCATCACACAGTGAGTAGAGGCGATTACCCGTGTGAGTGGGCTAATCTCTCATCTGTCTGACATACCTTTTCAATATAATGCACTCAGCATCGACATTCACAAACGTCATACAAACTTATAGGCATTGATAATAACAAACTTCATTAATAGTAAACATTTTGGGAAAAATATAATATTTAGTACATCATATTCTATACAGTCCGAGAGATCTCACATGACCATGGAAAACTTCTCTAGGAATCGGCTTCGTCATAGGATCTGCTATCATCCTTTGTGTAGATATGTACTTCACGTTCACTTTCTTTCGTGCAACCATGTCCTTGACATAGTTATACTTGATATCTATATGTTTGGTCTTTCCATGGTACTTGAGATCCTTAGTGTACGCTATTGCTGCTTGGCTATCACAATAGACCAATACTGGGTTTGCAGCATTCTCAGTTACACCTAAGTGATCCAAAAATCTTCTAAGCCAAACAGCTTCTTGTGCCACTGCCGATAGAGCCACGAACTCGGCTTCCATTGTAGATAAGGCTACACACTGTTGTTTCTTACTGCTCCAAGATATAGCGTCATTATTCAGTAAAAACACATATCCAGAAGTAGATTTCCTTTCTTTTAAATCTCCTCCCCAGTCAGCATCAATATAGCTTTCAAGGTGTAGATCACTTCCTTGATAAGTCAGCGCATAGTCGGCACTTCCCTTTAGATATTTCAGGATTCTTTTGACGGCGATCCAATGTGCTTGACCTGGATTGGATTGGTATCTACTTACCATTCCAACTGCATAACAAATATCAGGTCTTGTACACATCATAGCGTACATCAAGCTTCCGACAGCACTAGCATATAGAACTTGTTCCATTTGCTCCTTTTCTTGTGAAGTCTTAGGACACATTCTGTCGCTTAATGCTTCGCCTTTTGCAATAGGAGTATCTATTGATTTACAGTCTTGCATACGAAATCGCTTAAGGATTTTATTCACATACGTCTCTTGTGAAAGGGATAGGGATTTCTTTGAGCGATCTCTTGAAATCTTAACTCCAAGAATGTATGCAGCTTCACCCATATCTTTCATCTCAAAATTGGAAGATAACCAATTCTTGACTGTATTAACCAACTCCATACTGCTTCCGGCAATTAGTATATCATCAATATATAATGATAAGATCACAAATTGATCTTTGGATCTTTTGATATATACACAATTGTCTTCACTAATCATTACAAAATCATATGCCATTATTGCATTGTGAAAACGTATATACCATTATCTCGAAGACTGCTTAAGGCCATATATCGACCTCAATAGTCGACACACTTTGTGCTCCTAACCTTTTATAATGAAACCAATAGGTTGTTCCATATAAATTTCTTCCTCTAATTCTCCATTGAGGAATACAGTCTTTACATCCATTTGATGTAATTCAAGATCCATACTAGCTACTATTGTCAAAATAAGGTGAACAGAGGTAAATCTAACCATAGGAGAAAAAGTTTCTTCAAAGTCAACTCCTTCCTGTTGATTATATCCTTTAGCCACAAGACGAGCTTTATACCTCTCTATTGAGCCATTAGCCTTACGCTTTATTTTGAGAACCCACTTATTCCCAATGGCTTTGCGTCCTTTTGGAAGGTCAACCAATTCCCAAACTTGGTTTGATCTTAATGACTCCATTTCCTCTTCCATTGCATGTATCCATTCTTCCTTATCAAGGCACTTTAGAGCATCGTTCACATTCTTTGGCTCATCTTCATCTTGTGGGGCGATCGTGAAAGCTTCTCCTTCAATGTCAAAACGTCGACGGGGAATCCTATTACGACTTGACTGTCGTATGGAATGCTGTACTCCTAATGATTCACCACGTTCCATTGGGCTCCCACTCGAATGAGATAATGGTGGTGTCGTCTCTTTAAGTGGTTGCAATTGAGACTGGGTTGCATTCAACTCTCCATTTGTCACAATGCTCCCACTAACTTCACTATCATGATCCATAGATTCATATAGTGAGTAATCACCACCTACTTCACCCTTTTTAGGAAATTCATTCTCTAAGAATGTGACATCCCGTGATTCAAATTCAGTTATACTTCCGCTTTCTTGCTCACCTATGAATACATATCCTTTTGAGTGCTCTGAGTATCTTATAAAAATACTCTTTTTGCCTCTTGGGCCTAATTTTCCATACTTATGAGAAGACTCATGAGTATAGGCAGCACAATCCCAAGGTTTTAGAAAGCTTAAATCAGGCTTTCTGCCTATCTATAATTCATATGGAGTAGAAGCAACTGATTTAGAAGACACACGGTTAAGTATGTAGGCAGCAGTCAACAAAGCATCACCCCAAAAGGTGATGGGCAAGTTAGCTTGTGCCATTATTTATCTAACCATTTCCATTAAGGTTCTGTTTCTTCTTTCCGCAACACCATTTTGTTGAGGAGTATATGAAATAGTCAGTTGTCTTTCTATTCCCTTTTCATCACATAAATTTCAAGACTGATCAGACAGATATTCTCGACCTCGATCGGATCTTACTGCTTTTATTTTCTTATCTAATTGATTTTCCACTAAGCTCATAAATCTTTTAAAGCAATTTAAGGCCTCGGACTTATGAGAAATCAAATCGACATGTCCGAATCAAGTATAATCATCAATGAATGTGATGAAATAAACAGACCCGTGCCTTTCTTTTACATTCATTGGACCACAGATGTCAGTATGGATTAACTGCAAAGGAAATTCAGCTCTTGTTTCATTTCCAAATGGTTTCCGCGATGTTTTTCCTTCTAGGCAATGCTCACATATGGGCAAATCAACCTTTTTAATATTGCCCAATAAGCCATCTTTAGCCAATCTATTCATTCATTGTTGGCCAATATGACCAAGTCTGGCATGCCACAAGTTCACATCATTCTCATAAGAATCAGATGATGTAAATAAGGAATAACTAACATTAACTTCACAATAGTCAATATCTAATACAATGAAACCATCTAAAAAATATCCGGAACCATAATAACTTGTACCTAAACACAAGTCTACACCATTGTTATGGAAGTTTACATTAAAACCAAGTCTAACCAAAACCAACACGGAAACTAAGTTCCGACGAATCTCTGGAGCAAATAGCGCATCATGTAGGAACAATGTGCGTCCACCGCGCATAAGTAGTTGACAGGTGCCAATGCCTCTGACCTCCACTCTTGAATTGTTTCCCATGTATATCCACTTCGTTCCTTGTGGAACTCGTTGAAACTCCACGAAAGCTTCTCTGTCCTTCGCTACATGGTATGTGGCTCCCGAATCTACAGTCCACAAAGGATTAGATTCGGTTAGAAATACTGAACTAGACACATAAGTAGCATTTTCATGAATGCTAAGGGTTTCTACCTTCTTTGGCTCGCCACAGTCACGAGCAAAGTGACCCTTCTTGCCACAGTTGAAACATTTCACTCTTGAAATGTTCTTCTTAAAAGGACGCTTTCCTTTCTCCCGTTGGTTGAGCCTCGGCTTCTTCCCTGAAGGACTTGGCCCCTTGCCTTTCCAGTTCTTTGACCCAGCAGGGTGCTTCCTCTTGGAGCCCGAAACTCCATGCGAGCTAGAACCAGCAAAGTAAATATCAGTTTTCGGCTTAACCGCCATGAGGCGATCCTCTTCCAGCTCAAGATGCCGCATAGCATCCTCGAAGGTCTTGATACCCTCATTGTGGGTCAAATGGATCTTCATGTGCTCCCAGCTTTGAGATAAGGAGCGGATTACTGCCTGCACCTGCTATTCATCAGTGAGCATGTGCCCGGCATCCTTTAGCTCACTAATCATATTCGACATCTGCCTCAAATGTTGTTTCATGGTCTTTCCATGAGACATCTTATATGAGTCGAAACGGATAGTGAGTTATCTCAGTTTGGTCACAGAAGTTCGACCAAATCTTGATGCCAGTGCAGCCCACATGTCTTTGGCACTTTGGAAACGTCCGAACTCTCGCATAATGTCATTGTTCATGCTGCTTAGCAACGTAATGCGAGCAAGAGAGTTCTTTCTTTTCCAAACAGCAAAGGCATCTTTGTCCCTCTTGTGTTGGGCAGTTGTCCCATCCTCAGGTTTTTCCATAATCTGGTTAAGAGCTTCGAGTGCCTCTTGTTCTTCCAGCACATATTGAATCTTAAGACTTCAAATCTCATAATTGTCGTCATTCAATTTTTCTCCCTTATTTAGTTCAGCAACTATGTTCTTAGTTGCTGAAGCCATCGTATCTGAACATTTCAGACACATACGCACGAGTTATTAAAGCCTATCTAAATGCTTCATCAGCATCATGATTACATAAACTAATCATGTTAATGAATAATTTCACAAAAAGGTCTTAGAGTCGAAAGTTCACTATGTTCCCAATCATCGTCTAAAAATCTAATTTGAAATTACCATTAACATAATCATTTATGCAAAGAAATTAGTTCTTCAAAAGTTATATAAACTTTTAAGAACTTCCCACATATAACATAACATATAATATGGCAATATAAAGTGATAAAACACAAAAAAAAATTCATAGCCATATATATATCATAACACATTTACAAATGTTTAAGAACATGTAATAATAACTTGACACATGTATAGAATTGATTCCAAAACTTAAAAGAACAACATCAAGTATACCAATCCAATACATAGACAAGAAAGGACTCATAAAATTCTTTAGAAAGTTTTATTTTCTTCGGAACATAAATAGAGGCTCCCGGAAAACCCCTAGATCCGGGCCATGGTTTGCGCCTAGACCCATTCAATGCAAGGGTTGATGTTCTTCTTGTCTCGATCCTTATGTATTCTTGCTCAAAATTCTCTACAAGCATCTTATAGCTTGGACCATTTAAAGTTTCTTTAACCTTATCAAGCATTCTTCCCAACTCATCAGGCATAGTGCATTTTAGGGCTCCGACCATTACATATTCCGGCATTACAAAACCGTTCCAAATGATATCCTGTATCATTTTGTTGACCTTGATGATGTGTGTCATCATATCATCTGTAGCGTCCCATCGATAAAAAGCTAGCTTGACTCTTAGGTTCTCAAGCTTCTCCTTTTGGGCTGCCGTTTTTAGAATTATCGGAGTGCGTCTCCAATGTACCATTGTTCCTGCAACGAATGCAGAACGAAGGATTACTTATAATCCATGATACATTAAGATAAGGAATGCTTATTCATATACATATGATATAGCACTTGTATTTCAAAAAACTAGAGAGAAATACTAGAGAAAATGCTAAAGAATATACCCCTAAGTACGTGTACATAGGGTTTATCGTGCATTTTCACATTCATAATTGCATCAAACATGTAATATGAATACCCCATAACGTAGAGCATTCCGATACGAGCACGTCGATACCAAGAACGCCCAAATCGGAGCTCAAATGAGCTCAAACGGGCCAAAAGAACACATATGGTCATTCTGCCCGGTTTGAACTGGTCCGGTTCGACCGGTTTGATCGGTCCGACCGTTGACTGGTCAACGGGTCAACGGTCAAAGGGTCAATCGGGTCGGGTCACGATCAAACGGGTCGGGTCAACGGTCAATCGGGTCTAGTCAACGGTCAAACGGGTCGGGTCAACATCCACTCCCGATGACGTCACGCTGACGTCATCGTCGGCGGTTAGGCGGCGACCGACGCGCCGTTTCGCACGGCCGCGCGTGGGACTCACGCGTCGTCGCGGCCAAGGCTCTTGGCAGGGCGTGAGGGCGCGTACGGCGTCCTCCGGCGACGTGCCGCCCATCATTTTGCTCGTCTCGACTAGTACTTTCTGTTTATGCAATAAAATTGAAGTTTTGACAAAAGACAAAAATCGAAACATGCATGAACAGTTCGGCGAAGTGAAGAAAACGAACAAAAACGAGGCCAAAACGTAAAAAACGAGCAGTATACACTTCAGACAATACATATGCATGATCGGGAAACAAGTAAATGGGCTCTGATACCAATATTGGGAAAACTAAATCCCCGATCGTCTTGTTCGAAACATATTCGGAACGAATTCGATTAATGCGGAAAACGTGCCCAAGGACCATCAACTTGTATTACCGATCGTACAGGTATATCACACAACGAACATACCCGGTATTGTCACAGATTAAGTGCCGCTTTGCGCTTGAGAGTTCTTCGATTGTCTTTCGTACTCGTGTGCGTTCCGAAGGAAAACAGAGAAGACGTCGTATTCGAAGGAGTATGTTTGCATATGGAAAATCACTTCTGTTTTCCAAGGGGTACCTTCTATTATAGATAGGCAAATAACTACCTCATGGGCCCTTGTGGCTCACGGGCCGGGTTTGGCCCATCTTGGGCGGTCCACCCATTATGTCTTTCACAACCAAATACATCGTGATTAACGCTTAACCTATAAAATGAAGAATGTAAACAGAACCATCGGTCTTGACCGTAGTATAAATGTTAAAAGCCGGAAAAGCACACAAGGATCAAACAAAATTTCATCCATCATGTTGTAAAGGTGAAACCTGAAGGAAAGCAACCCAACCGACCGCAACCAATCAAGAGCACTCAGTACAGGACTTAAAATGACAGAATGCAGAAGAAGCTTCTATCTCCAACTGTGAATATTGTGAGCTCCAATCCACTTTCACTGCAAGCATATGATTCAAGGTTGCACCTGTTTTACTACAGAAAAGAACATGCCAAGTGGTGAGTACGAAGTGCCAACTCATCTGTACCACAAAGCTGGATTAAATGGACGGCCTACTTCTCCTTCCTCTATATCAACTTTAGCTGAGCCATTGGTGTGGTCTGTTACAAGACGTAGAACAGAAGATAAAGATCCACAGAGATGATTAAAAGGGGAAGTGGAGAGAGCATTTTAGAGTTCAGAAGATAATGTTTCGAGTTGGTTATTGAACAATCAAAAACCACAATAAAATTGCAATCTTGGTTTCCTAGAAACAGATACCACAGAAAAAAAAAAGCATCATCAATTAAAGTGGGAAACGAAACAAAATTGTCCCTTTGCCTGACAGTAGCATTCTCAAACAGTTAAATGTTACACAAGCATCATACCGACCAAACTCCCTTCCCTCACATAAAAAGAAAAGGCTATAGTTCATCCGACGAAACAAAGTTGCAATTTAGAGCCGGACGGTCACTGTCCAACGTTTGAAGACAACAACATATAAGTGAAACAACAAATCCGAAAAATCATTCACAAATCCGACTAGAATTGCTTCGTGTTTCATTTTATCCTCCTGCAGTTTCTTGGTTCTGCCTTCAATCAAATACAAGGAATCACTTGTTTATGTAACTGGACATTCCCTCTTCATCCCCATTCCCTCAATGTCCGACAATATGGTTTCAACAAAAGCGTGGGAAACCGAATCTCGGATAGACCCAACCGATTCGGGAACGAGTTTTTTGGGCCAGCCTTTATTTAAAAGCCTGCAGGCCCTGTACTCAGATTTTTTTTTCTCCCACATCCACTAATACCTGGTCTGTATAAAATGTAATGTGGGTTCTACTGTTTATACCTTACTTTGTCATCGTTGGTTGTAATACGTTTATTGAAATTTTAACTTAGATTTAGAATTCTTTTGTGATTGTTAGTTTGAACTTTAAGAGACAAATAACTTGTGTGTTTCAACTTTTCAAGTTGACCAGCTCACATTAGACAGAACTATTTCAGTCATTTTTCTTTTGTCGTTTGTATATGCAGGTACTCCCAAACCTTCATCCAACATCTTGTATTGTATAATGCTAAGGCACCGCTTTCTGAAATTAAATGTTGCGACAAGACACTACGAAGCAAAGAACCAAAAACAGCTTCATTATGATTTATGAAAATGCCAAATCCTCGCTATAACAATGGAAAATTAATTAGATCAAAACAGGCAACCTTGGATACTTTTCATTCTTCACTCTTAAGTACCCAACACCCTTAGGGAAAGAATTAAATAAAAAGAAACCTCCATGTATTAAACCCAATAATAGGAGGAGGCTTCTAATTGTTTTTACCCAACAAAATAGCAATAAACATCAACTTCCAGATCATCGACACTTGATTCACTGGCCAGCAGCAAATGCCTCGACGGGGAAGCTCTTGGTGATCCCAGCAAGGCTCTTGAAGTGGATCTTCCCGGCCGGCGAGTCGGCGGTGATCTCCGACACCGGCGGCCACAGCATGAGCTCCTTGGCCTTCACACCCTTGAGCTTCTTGATCTTGCCCTTCTCAATGTAGCCCTTGACCTCGGTGTCGTAGCTCACCAGCTTGCTTATCATCTTGAACTGATGCTCAACCTTCTTTTGCTGGGCAATCCACATGTACCCCGTGCTCTCCACATACCCAACCTCCACCACATTGGCCAGTGGGAGGAGCCCCAGAGGGAGTTCAAATTTCTGCAGGAGAGAGATTGCCATTTTGAGTCCCTCCTCTTGGCCCTTCTTCACGATGGCTCCTTCCTTCTCCGCCATTGTTCAACAACTTCCTTCTCTTTGGTTGTTACTGATTTGAGAGCGCAAGATCAGGAGTCAGAAAATAAATTCTTGAGCGAATGAGCTGAGACAATGTGGATGGCGAATTTATACTCATTAGTTTGATGAGTTGAGGCATGGAAGAGACAAGATTAGCAGAGGAAACCAAGGTGAAGTGTCCATAGTAATCCTCGCCTGTTTGCTTTGTTTCGATCTTCTTCGCTTTCCCTCTGTCCAAAGGCTTTTGTCTTCACAATTACTCATCATATCAAACATGGTCATCAAAATATCCGCCGTCCCTCTAAAACAAGACGATGAAACTTATGTACTGGACGGTGCTTTTTAAGTTAAACTAATTCCAATGATTGGATGCATATGCCGGTTAGTACAAGTAATATCCCATAAAATTATCATTGGCTTCACCATCCAGAGCGGGCATATTTCCCCATTGTCCTAAATGTTTCTTTGTGAATCTCTTTACCCTCACAATTATCACTTAAAGCTGTACATGGCGTTCTGGAATAAAAGTAATACAGTGAAAGGCAGTCACTGTCTAAAAGTAACGTAACATCGTCACGAATCGTGATCTACTTTGCCACCAGTCATGCTCTTGCGTTGCCCAGAGAATGATAAACAGACGAATGTTAAGTAATAACAAGCCCAGAACACATATCTCGCACAACAGTCAAGAGAGAATAGCATGTCCATAAGTAGTAGACTTTAGACTCATTTGATGACACAATCTTCTATCGAAAGCCAATAAAAATTTCATTAAGCAATAGAATAATGTCCACAGCTATCTAAATTCCACGGCTTAGCTATTCACGTTGGGGTATGGCATAGGATGACCAACCCTAAGTTTTCTCCTTGGAGCTCGCTAGGACACGTACTTTTGAATAAGAATCTGTAGCTACTGCAAATAAAATGCAGAGTTCTTCGCTAGTTAAGGTCATTGGGCGTTCATATATATTACTCCCTGCGCTGTCAAATGGATTGATCCGGAGGCATCTTGTGTATTCTTTCCCCCCAGAGCTGCTATTGAATTGACTAATTCAACAAGTGGTTCTGTGGTAGTTCCCTGAAAAAAATTTCGTACTTCTCCAGGCACAAATTTTACAATGAAAGCATCGATTTATATATCAGATCCCCAATGAAAAAGGTGCATGTTCCCATCTGATAAACAGTTACTGTGATTATGCACGCACAGAACTATGGACGACATGGCTTCCATGAAGAGCACCAGAAATTTCCATTACTCACTCTCAATTCAACAAAATAATTCAAAACAACAGTTGGGCTGCAGAACAAGTGGAAGTTTCATATCCAGTCTCCATTAAAGGGCAAATCAAACACAGTAATAGCATATTAATTTGATAGGATTCAGGTACAAACTTGACAGGCAGTTGTAGAAGCAGCCAAATACATTGTGAGTAACATGGGACCAAGAAAATGAAGGATACAGAACAATCGACCCTGAACGTAGTATAAATTTTAAAAGTAGGAAAAGCACCATAAAGATCAAACCAATTTTCATCCATCATGACCAAAAGGAGAAACCTGAGGAAAAGCAACCCGACCGACCACAACCAATCAAGAGTACTCAGTACAGGACTTAAAATGACAGAGTACACTGGAATAAGCTTATGTCTCCAACTATGCATATTTTGAGCTCCATTCGAGTTTCACTGCAAGACATATGATTCAAGGTTACGCCTGTTTTACTGCAGAAAAAGAAAAGCCAAATGGTGAGTACGAAGTGTGAACTCATCTATGCCACAAAGCTGGATTGAATGGACTGCCTACCTCTCCTTCTTCCATAACAACTTTAGCTGAGCCATTTACCCTTTGTGCATCTTCTGTTACAAGATGGAAAACTGAAAATAAAGATCCAAAAGATGAATGAAAGGGGAAGTGGAGAGAAATTTAGAGTTCAGAATTTATTTTTCATGTTGGTTATTGAACAATTAAAACCAACATTGGTTTCCTAGAAACAGATACCACAGAAAAAGCATGGTCAATTAAATTGGGAAACAAAACAGAATTGTCCCTTTGCCTGACAGCACGATTCTCAAACAATTAAATGTTACACAAATATCATACCCATCAAACTCCCTGCCCTCGCATAAAAAAGAAAAGGAGATAGTTGATCCATGTAACAAAGTTGCAATTAGAGTACGATTGTCATTTTCCAACTTTTGAAGACAATGACATATAAGTGAAACAAATCCAAAAAATCATTCAACAAATCAAACTAGAATTGCTTCATCTTACATTTATAACAAGTTAAATTCTCACCTCCTTCCTCTGTGATGTCAGAGGTCCACAACGTGAGATTGTCCCTGAGAAGTTGCATGATCAAAGTGCTATCTTTGTAAGACTCCTCATTGAGGTTGTCAAGTTCTGCTATTGCATCATCAAATGCCTGCTTTGCAATGTGGCATGCCCTGGCAGAAAAGACAAAAAAAAGAAGAAGCAAAATCAGAAAAAGTCAAACAGAGAGATAAACATCAAGCTGAAGTTCATAACCATCTCACAAACCTTTCGGCTGAGTTGAGGATTTCATAGTAAAACACCGAAAAATTCAAAGCCAAACCAAGGCGGATGGGATGTGTATAAGGCAAATCAGACTCTGCAATACTTGTAGCCATCTGATTGGGTACATGCAAAAACAGAGCAAGTAGAGCGTAAGGAGAAGCGAGAAAGAATTGAATCAGGCATTAAAACAACAATTGGACACACTATTATTAAGATGAGGCAGCTATATTCGTATTGACAATCCCTGAGAACATCTTAGCCTTAAATAGAGTACTAGGTCGATCATTGCCAAGACTCAGATTATCAAGCAGACAGAAGAAGCCTTCCATTCTTGTTTAGATGGAAAGCAGAGATTCTAAATTTCACTCAAATTGTCTCATGGAAAAAGAAAAATAAATATTTTAATTTAAATCATCTCACGACAAATTTAAGAAAGAACAGAACTAGTGGTTTGTCCGATACCAGCAGAGTTATTGCAAACAATAGATAGTAAAGCTTCAATAGGGAATGCCACTGTCATTCCTCGAATGAACTAGTGCATATATTTTATAGCAGAGACTTCCAAATGAAATATTCTAAAGCAAGGACAGACTTGGTGATCTTGGTTAACCAGCATGCTCCTTACGTTTTCCCCACTTCCTTAGTCGAACAATTACACATCTAAAGGGTTAATTCACCGAAATAGTATGATCGTAAGCATATGGAGAATGATTAACCATCCCGTTGCCAAAGAAGACTTCCTTTTTGGAATTAAGCAGCAAATTCCACTCCAAATGCCAATCTGGGACTTAAAAAGAGATGAGGAAAAATATACTCATAGCCAAGCATGCCAACATCCAATGCGGCCCCAGAAGAGCAAAATGTTGAAAGTTGAGGGTTCAGAAGCTTGTTAGCTAAGCATACTCAAAGATATAAAAGAAAACTAAATACAAACCTCATATGCTTTCATTGACTGTTCAGCAACCTCTTTCTTCTGGTCACCAGTCTTAAATTCTGCGAGATAGCGGTAGTAGTCTCCTTTCCTGTGAAGGCCAAGTTCCACCAAACACATGGATGCATCAATTCTTAGTCATCTCTTTGCATAGAAAGCCGTACCCCAGAAACAGGGGAATAGTTGTCTACTAGCAACATATGATATCTCACATCTTATAGTAAAAAACTTTGGATTCACCGTCTGATGCTGAAGGAATGACATGCTCATCAAGTACAACCATGATATCACTGCAGATGCTGGAAAGCTCCAATTCAACCTTCTTCCTGTAATCTTTGATTCGCTTAACGCTGATCTCGTTCCCCCTCGCATCTTCCTTTTGCTCTATGGAAGTCAGAATCCTCCACGATGCCCTCCGAGCCCCAATAACATTTTTGTACCCGACAGATAGCAGGTTCCTCTCTTCAATGGTCAGTGCGACATTGAGCTTCGCGACCTTCTTCATTTCATCCACCATCTCTACAAACACAAAGACTATCAGAAAGGTAGAACGCGAACCAAGAAAAGAAAGAAACAACTTTTTTAGGGAGACAGGCATTTAGTGCACCCCTGATATCACCTGTCACGCCGAAACCCGATCACACATTTAACATATTTCAGCGCGGGATCATTACAAGCTTATAGCCCATTTCACGAAAATGTCGAGACTCGACAGGATCTTGATTACACGCCACTGAGCAGACGGGGGAAACGGTTTACCGCCATCACACAAGCTACTTTTCATTGAAAAAAAGACACTGAATAGTAAGGTCAAGGATCTTATCGCAACTAGCATCACTACACACAATGTGCAGCAGCGAGACATGAGCAGCAGAATACGCTATGATCCCAGGATACATGAACGACGACGAACCCAAAAAGCATATCATGCCCAACTCACTAAAGATATCAAATTGACTCAAATACCAACCGATCGACTGCAACTGAAGCTCTTCTGATTCGCGACGACCTAAGCTCGAGCTAGTAGTAAAATTGGTATCGCGCCCCAAGCACGCAGCGGTTGAGGCCAAAAAAGGATCAAAGGCGGCGCCTCAAACCAAAATTCAAGCTGACAGGCGACGAAATCACGAACCGGAAAAGGCAACGATCGAGAGAAAGAAAAAAAAAAGACAGAGAGAGAGCGCGAAGAGAAACAGCAGAAAACCCTAACTGACCCTCGTAGCGCTCGGCTTGCTCCGCGAGCTTCGCAACGTAGACCAGGCTCTCGCGGGAGGCGTCCATAGCTCGATCTCGTGGGAATGGCGAAGGAGGGAGAGCGAGAGCTGCGGATGAACCGGGACTGCGCCGATCGATGCGGGGACTCGAAACTCGAACTCGAATTGATTTCCTGCGAGAAATGATGAGGACAGCTTGGGAGAGGGAACAGCAGGACTGTGGTCGGGGAGGGCTGCTTTTTTTAGGACAGGAAGATGACCGGAGGCCCAGTCGGAGCCTTCCACGTGTAGATGCCAAAGTTGAGTTGTGCCCTTGAAGTCACGGGGCACTATAATTGAGACAGAAAAACGGCGGAATAATGAGACAGTGATTTCCTCTAAATTTTGGCGCAACAATGTGTAACGTGATTTCGTAATATTAAATTTATTCATCGTGATTCTCAAACTTGAGTTCAATGGATAATGTCGCTCCCGAATTTTTTAATTTATTCAATTTAATCTCCGAACTATATGAAAATATACAATGTCGTCTCTGAATTATATTGAACATTTTCAACCAGTCAAATGGAAAGATAACATTGAACATTCTCATTCAGTCCAGGACCAAATTGACCAAATTAATAATCCAGGAACAACATTCCACGTTGACTTGAAGTTCAAAGACTACGGTGAATAAATTTAAAGTTCAAGATTCGTATTGCATATTAGGTAGGTGAGAATTCGGGAACTGTACGTGTCATTTACCCAAAAATAACCATACAATAATAAAAAAGAAATTGAGCATAGACCCTAAGTTTGAATGAAAGAATAGAATAAACAATTGAACATCATTATAACATACGATCAAAGTAAAAGTCCCTTTTAAATGAAACCGAAAAAAAAGAAAAGTTAAATTCACTCATTCCACGTTGAGACTCCTACTACTATTCGCAAGGCTACTGCTCCTCTCCAGCCTCTTCTTGGAGCACTGGTGCTTCCAACACTGGCACTGGCTGCTCTTCCTCGAGCTAGTTGCTCCGATCGAGACTGACCTCCCGACCTCCTCGCCTTGATCGCAGCCGCCGTCGCCGTCGCTCTCGCTCTCGCTCTCCTTCAACAGCCCGACTCTCATCTTCTTCTCTTTGCCCTCCAGCCACAGCCCTCTCATCCTCTCCCTGACCTCGCACCCGCTCTCCCCGTGCGGCCCCCCGCAGAACCCGCACTCGCCGGCCCCACCGTCGGCCGCCGACCCCTTCACGCCCTTCACTTGCTCGTACCCGAACGCGAGCCTCAGCGCGTCGTCCAGCGACTCGGGCCGCTGCGGGACGATCCACTCCTGGAGTTCCCCCCTCAGCCCGTCCACGAAGATCCCCCTGATCAGCCCCTCGGGGAGCCCGTGGTCGGGCCACCTCTGGAGGATCAGCTGGAGCCTCAGGAAGTAGGAGCGCACGCGTTCGTCGCGCCCTTGGCTCAGCGCCGCGAGCTGCGATCTCAGTTGGTGCTGGAGCTCGATCTTCTGGTAGGCCTGCAGGAAGGAGGCCTTCACGTCATCCCACCCGAGCAAAGAGCGGTACGGCTCGATGTTGAGGTCGTACCACAGGGCCGCCTCGTGCTCCAGCGTCGCGGGGAAGATCCTCATCATGGCCTCGGGGGAGTCCGCGTTGTTCGCCCGGCAGACTTTGGCGAACCGGCTCAAGTGCGCGACGGGGCATTCCTCGGACGCGCCGCCGAACACGGGCATCGGCACGACATGCACGTAAGGCGGTGCCCGTGGAAATCTCGGCGAATTCGAGGAGGCCTTCGAGTCGATTTTGCTGCCACCGGCCACCTTCGGCTCGGGGAACCGCACGGGGACGGATCCCGAACGGCCGCGCGTCCCGGCATCTTCGGAAGCGGGGTTTTCGTACCCGTCTTCTTCGCCGGACTCGCACGGGGACCGAGACGAACCGAGGTAACCGCTGTCGACGTCGCCGCGGGCCGAGTCCGGAGACGGCAATCTTCGGCGGCGATCGCGTCCGGGACCGTAGGACGCGGACGAATAGCGAGGGGAGAGATCGGAGCCCGAGGGCGAATCGGGAGGCTTCCTGCGCTGGGGACTCATCTCTAAAAGAATCCCCAAGGAACGAACGAAGCGGGAAGATCTCGAAAGTGGGGAAATCGGCGAACGACGCCACGTTAACTGTCGTGCTGTCGGAACGATGGAATCATGCGAATGCCATTAGCGACGTTCCGCTTTTACGCAAGCGCCGTGCCGTCGTCGTCGTCGTCGTGGTGATAAAAATGACGTCATATTGTTTGATGACGTCATAAAAAGGGACATTTTACAAAGTTTAGGGGCGACAATCAGCTCCTGAATCATGATCCGACGTGCTCCTTAAACTTTTAATTCATTCAAATTTAGTCCATAAATTTTAGCCAGATGTTCAACGTGCTCTCTGAACTTTTAATTTATTCAATGTAATCCCTGAACTTGAATTAATAAAAAGATTACATCGAACATTTTCATACAGCAGTCACTACATCGAACATTTTCATATAGTTCATGGACTACATTTAACATGTACTAAAAGCTCAAGGACGATATTAAATAAATTAAATGTCCATGAATCACATTACATATTAAGTTAAAATTCAAGAATCGAGTTGGACAAATTGAAAATTGAGAGATAACATCAAAATTCATAAACCGTAGGCGTCATTTTCAATAGTATAAAAAATGGGACATTTTTTCCAAAGCGAGAGTGGGAAACAGATGTGGAACGTTAACGGACACCAACTCCTCCTCCTCCTTCCTCCTCCTCCACCACCACCATTTCTGTCTCTGATATTTTCCCACACTTCCTCGCTCTCTTTCCCTTCCGAGTTCCTTCGTCCATCGTCGACGGCGGCTTCCCTAGCTGGGTCCTTCGCTGGCGGCCGCGGCGGCGGCCGGAAGTAATTGGGTCGGGATACCCTCTCTTCTGGAGCCGGCGATGCCGATTCTCAGCTACGTCTCGGTGACGTCCGCCGCGACGCCCGTCTCTCCGGACTCGCGGACGCCTCCCGCGCCGAGCCCTCGGCCGAAGAAGATCATACTCCCCAGGAAGAAGCCGATGAAGTGGTCCACCGGCGTCGCTCCCGGCGAGTACGGGGGCCCCCCGACGGCGACGAAGCTCCGGAAGTACTGGGGCGGCGAGGGGGAGGATCCGCTCAGCTCCGACGAGTTCATTTGGAACAAGGACTTCGTGGGCCGGTTCAAGAGGATGATCCAGGAGGAGGACGCCTCTTCTATCGAGTCGTCGCCGGTTAAGGTAAGTGCGTTGTGCTCAATTTGTGCTTTTTCTTTTCTGTTTTTTTGAAGTTTGATTGCCGATGGTTAGTTTCTGATTGATTGTTTATTGCCCAGAGGATCAATTCGTTGGAAAAATGCCTTACCTTACCAAAAAAAAAATTCGTTGGAAAAATGTGATCTTGTGTTGGTCAGAGCGTGGCCTTGCCTTGCCAGAGTGCCGCTCCATTTTTCTTTTCCTTTTAGTGGAAATTCAGTTTACACATCTGAAAGAATTGGTTTGGTGGTGTGGTTGACTGGATAGAATTGGGCATTGTTCAGTATCTATGGCGTGTACTCATCCGATAATATCAATGCTGAGTGATGAGTTGATGCAAATTCGCAAGGTGGTTTAGGTTAACACGCTTAAGTTGTCATGTTTGAGTGGGAAAAGGAGGAACCGAGCATGGCAAAGAAAACTCGAGCTGTCCAAGGATTCAAGTCAGCAAAATGAAGCACAAATTATTGATGGCTTTTGTTTTTGAGGGCATCATGTGATGGCTGGAGAGAACAGTTTTTGAATCAAAGGAAAAGAAAAAGAGATTACCACAGTATCTAAATAGAAAATGAAAAGAATGGGACCATCTGGACAAGACGAATTGATAAAAGAGGTTGGATTGAATGTGTTCATTTCTGACCTTAATTTACTTATCAATAAATGATTTGGAGAGACTACTTAGGTTGTATCTATGAAAGTAATTGTCCTAGCTGATGAAGACGTACAAGCATCTCGGCTAGAAATGCTCTTAGTGGCCAAAGGCCTTGGTATATCTATAGAATCTGCGGATAGAAGGTTTATTCTGCGGACTTTTTCTGTGGATTTGTTGCATGGTATGGCTCCAACATCATTTCTTTTTTGGCGTTTACAGGAAGAGCCTTCTGGCTTTTTGAGCTTAAACAGAGTAATGAACCTTGACAGGTTGGCTCTTTCTCCTTCCTTGCAACTTTCACTTTATATTTTTCCTCAGTGCACTTGCTTATTTTTAATACAAAAGGTGTAATGGGAAATTTTATTTTGGAAAGTTAATTGGTTGTTGCAGTCTCGAAGTTGATTTGAGCAAAGAGCTTACAAGACCATTAAAGACAGTGACAAAACAGCCAGTTGTGGGCCCCATGGAAGTAAGATAGTTGCGGCACTTATACGTAATATATTTTCGTTTTATGTTTCTTATAACTCTTTCATGTTCTAATCGAGGATAATATGGACCAGGACAAATCTAGTGCTTCGCCCAGATGGAAACTGGTGCCAACACGCCGTGAACAAGAGAAGTGGGATAAAGCAAGTAAAGCTGCTACTGGGGGAAGTGTAAGTAATCTTTATCATCAAAATTCAATCTCAGCTGTCTCTGATGTGCTATCTGTTGGCTTGAGGATCATATTTGATGTAGTCCTACCTGATCCATTAAGACTCTGTTGAGTCTCATTTATTTCGTGTCAAAGCTTGACTTTCAAACTTAGGTTTGATTAAATGCAAATTGTTTTCTTCTTATTTTCACTTCCAATTCAGAATTTTGTACGTATTGTTAGAGTTGGGTTTCTAATATAGCTTGTGTATAGGATGTCATGTTCCGCGAGTTGAGGCGATCTCGAGGTGACCCAAATGTATTAGCTGCTCAATCAAGGGAGCAATACTACAAGGTGTATTGAGTAGCTACTAAATTTCTTATTTTGGCCGTAGCTATTGTAGTACCTCTCATAGTGATATTATTATCTCATACTTGTTTGTGATGTATTTTCATTTTGCAGTTAAAGAAAAAATTGCAAGTCCTCACTCTTGGTATAGGTGGTATCGGTCTTGTCTCAGCTTATGTTTCTTATTCTCCCGAAATTGCTGCTAGGTGGGTGGATCTTCTAAATATTTGTGTTGACTTTATTTTTTAATGTTTTTGTCTTATCGTTATCTTGACTTTTTCTCTTTGTCAAAATTCTTTTTGGAATACCTACTTGTGGTCACATATTCTTCTGCATTTAAATGTATCCTCATATGCTTCATCAATAAATTCCATGCATTTAAATGTATGGTTCCGATTCCAAACATTCTGTTGTGAAATAATGGGTCGATGCTTCAAGATTTTGTGTTTCTGAAGTCCATATGAGTTATATTCTATTGAGACATCTTCAACCAAGTTCTTATATAAAGGAAGCACACATTGGAAACTTGTTGGGGCTTTAAACCCATAGTGAGTTCATAAGATTCTACAAATGGTTAAGAAAAATAAGCTCACGATCTTAGTAATAGTTATTTATTGCCTTTAGTTCTATGGACTGTCTGTTTGACTGCTGTTGTCAATAATAGCTGCATGCAATAATGATGATACTTAGTATTGGAGATGATGAGTGGTATTTAAGGAATGCATACATTGGTTGTTGGGGCTTTTAACCCATAATGAGTTCATAGGATTCTACAAATGGTTAAGAAAAATAAGCTCACGATCATAGTTATTTATTGCCTTTAGTTCTATGGATTTTTTGCTTGACTGCTGTTGTCAATGACTAGCTGCATACAATAATGATGATACTTAGTAGCAGAGATGATGAGTGATATTTTACTGCTCCAAAAGTTCTAAGGAAGAGGCTTATAAATCAGTAGCTAAGCATTTAAAAAGATTACTATATGGCGCGTCTATCTCTGGAATTTCTTCACTTTTTCTTAATCTTGCAATATGGCCTATACATGGTTTTTTTCTTCAGGGATATGGTCTACACATATTGATAATACTGAATTGCTTAAAAACCTTCTTAAGCAAATCTCTGTGCTTACATTCTGCTTATGTTTCAGCTTTGGTGCCGGGTTTCTTGGTTCCTTGGTTTACGTAAGGATGCTTGGGAGCAGTGTGGATTCCATGGCAGATGGTGCTAAGGGGCTGATGAAGTATGTATCTGATCTCTTGTTTGACTGTGTATTGAGCTACACTTGATGGCAAATACCATTAAGATGCAGTGCATCTGTTCCCACTACTTATGATGGTCATTGGCACGGCAGCTAGCTACTGGAGTAGTTTGGTCAGTATCATATGTAGGAGCACCATGTGTGAATATTGATGGAAAAAAACATTTTAATAGTGGATTTAGTGATATCATCAGGTGTAGTTTTAACTATGTACAACAGATACTGCTTGGATCAGAGGTGTTCCTAATTACCATGTCATAAGCTGCCTGTGCAAATTGTCATTTGGTTCATTCAAGCTAACAAATTTGAATTATGATCATGATGACTGATTACTCTATGCATATATATTTCATCAAAACTGGTGTTAATGTGATCATATGTTTTCTGCTTGGGGTTTATCTTTCCAATGACATTATTAGTCTTCATGTTGGTATTGCCATTCAAGTTGACGGCAACACTGTACAATTAGCTTTGTGATTTCAATTGTAGGGATATTTTGCAGCTGTTAATAGTAAGTTACATGATGAGACTGCTTAAGACATAGGGCGCTCTTGCGTTTTTTACTGGGTTTTACTGATTTAGTTGTGCCATGTTAGGCCCCATAAAAATTATAGTGAAGTTCAAATGTTACTGAAACACTGAGGACGGTTCCTAGTTTATGACTTAGCTTCCAGAATTAATTGTTTTAACATGGCAAACTATGTGGGTTTAAAAAGTATTTCCTTCCCCATATACACCAGTGGAATTTGTATTGTTGAAATTAGTCTGTTTTTTGTTTTTCTTTCTGAACTTAAGGGTGGATTTATTTTATGGAAAATGTAACGTTTTTGGAAAACGTTTTCTGGAAAATCATTTTCCGGGAAAATAGTTAGTTTTCCTTTGTTTGGTAATATGTGATTGAAAACATTTTCTGGTGTTTGGATCTCATTTGGAAAATGATTTCAATCCCATGATTTTATTTTAGGCAAAAAAAAATTTCGAATTTTTAAAAATAAAAAAGAAAGAAAAGAATAAAATATTAAAAAAGTAAAGGGATGCAATTACGGAAAGTGTTTTCACCTTTTTAGATTAGGGAATTCACTTTCCTAATTTTATACATGAATGTTTTCCTTGACCAGAAAGTGTTTTTGGTTGACTAATCATTTTCGGCGAACCAAATAAGTGAAAGTCCAGAAAACGGATTTCCAGAAAACACTTTCCCTGAAACAAACGCACCCTAAGTCTCCTTACGAACTTTTTCATTGTTGTGCTGATTAATTATCTGAAATGTGAATGCATTTTCTTATCATCGGACACTTTACTTGCAGAGGTGCAATTGGACAGCCGAGGCTTCTAGTTCCTGTTGTTTTAGTCATGATCTACAATCGGTGGAATGGGTAAGTAACTTCGTTGGCTTACTCTGTGTAAGGCTTACTCTCTTAGGACGAGCTGGCTTGTTGCCACTGGAATGCTCGTCTTTGTGGTAGATCGGTGAAATATACTCCATTTGACAAGTTAGCGCTTTGAGTTTCACAGAAAACTCGTCTTTGTGGTTTTACTAGATTTCACTTTTGTAGTATTCAACCTGCCGGTGTATCTCAAGTAACACTAACACCTTGTAATTTTTTAATTTGCTTGGCAAAGCAGTAAATTGTATTGTACTCCTCTATCGTGTTTAACCTAATCGTTCTTGGGCGCAGGATCCTTGTTCCAGAATACGGAACAATGCATTTGGAGTTGATACCAATGTTAGTCGGATTCTTTACCTATAAAATTGCTACATTTGTTCAAGCTATTGAAGATTCAGTCAGCACTCTCACGAAAAATACCGAAGTCCCAGATGAATCATCTTCTTAAGCAGATCTTACAAATCCAGAGCTGCTTTTGGGGGTATGTTACGTTTTGATCTAAGAAATGGTTCATGTGTCGATATGAGAGCTTTGAACTGTCATCATTTAAAAATTAGAACTTCATATTATATTTATGTGATCTACCTACTTTCCCCTCTGTGCTTGTCTAATCTTCACTCGTGGTCTATTATGCGTCGAACAGCGAATTTCCCTCAGGCTATTAATTGTCGATGCCAATACCTTTATGTCAAAAAAAAAGCGACAAATAGAAGTTTATCTTGCATTACTGAACTAACATTGAGATTGTCCCCATAATCTAATTTCCTTAGGCCTTTTCTATGCGAGTTAACAGAGTTTCCCAGTGACAGAACCTGGTTGGTAGGTTTCTGTTTGACTGCAGTAATTCTTACGGAATGATTTTGATCGAGACCCTACCCAAGAATGAGCGTCAACCGAGCTGCACAGAGCATGTTGTGACCCATAACTGCAAATAAATCTGTCATTTATCTGATTGCGCGAACTGACCTTTTTCTTGATGAACCGATTGTGCAAACTTGATTGCCCCTTATGCTAATGAAATTTGTTGGAATTAGCCTGTGGTCTCCAACATGAAGACACGAATATTCCAGTATCTGAAAATTCGGTGCAATTTCTTGTCATTGTACTCATTTCTTCACCAAGATACATGCTTTTATTTTTCCTGGTCGAATCTCAAAAGTTGACACTGAGCTGCTCAAATATAATGGGCTCAGACATACTTCAGCAGGCTATGCATTGACTTTTCCATTTACATTTTTTTTTTGGCTATTACCAAGTTTCATGTGTCTCGCCCCTACCCCAATCCCCCCTCGTGCCACTGTACTGCAGTGCAGGTCTCTGTAGGTGATGAGATGTATTCTGCAAAAACTCAGCTCTAAATACATAGATCGTACCAAGAGTTTTTAAAGATCGAGGTTAAATGTTACATCATAATGTAAGCAGAAAGAGTTCAACTTTTTTTTGGCTGCTTACAAAGCAGGCTCCGTCGTAAACAAGGCTCATTTATTGACCACTTCTTTGTACCTGTGATCTCTTAAATAACATGCATTTCTTGCAAACCAAACTATATATAGCATAAGCCTCAACCAGTGTTCTGCATGCCAGCAGCAATTCCCTTCATCGTCAAGATAAGGGTGTCTTCAAGACCTGGGGCATACTCGCTGGTGGGGTTAAGCTTCACAAGCTCTGCAGCAGGCTTGTGGCTCGATTCCATGTACTCTTTCGACAGGTGTGGCCTCAGCTTCACGTGATAATCAGGGTCACGAATCCGCTTCAGGGTGTATGCTTGGCAGACATTGAGGGTCGTGATGTATGCATGACGGAGACGAAGCCTCTGCTTCAAATATGGGTCTCCTTCAAGTAGATCCCTGTGTCCAGCAATCTGTCACAAAGAAAAGCAAGTTTATGTCAATACTACTTTCTAGTCTTAGGCTGAAGTCCTCTGTTTACATGTATTATGAGAGAAAACCAGGCCAATATGGCAGGCAGTTGGTAAATCCCAACAGACCTGAACATGACAAGTTCTGTCCTGAACTGATCTATTACAGTACAGCTATTCCAGATTTTGAACTACTGTATATGAACGGGAAATGCCAAGCATTGAGGTAAATTCAAATCCATTCAGGTCATTTCGGGTTATCCCAACTCAGCTAAATACTAAAGTCGTGCCTACCGACATGAATATCAATGGAAGCCCTAGTTGACCCAGCCACAAACAATGACTTTTCCCTACTTAGGAGGTCCAAGAGGTTCACTTTCAAGATTCAATAGTATATTACCTGGAGAAGAAGGCCCTTAGTTTCCTCATAATTTGCCCTCAAGCGCTCTCCAAATGGATGTAGTTCTTCAGACACTAGAAGCTTGTCATATAAAGCAGCAATTCCGGGATCTCCCTTTGCGAAAACCATTTCAACCAAGTCAATGGTGACTCTGAAAAATGGCCACTGCCTGTACATATCCTGAAGCATGTGGAGATTCTTTATGTCCTTTTGAATGACATGCTTAAATGCAGCACCAAAGCCAAGCCACACCGGAAGATGAAACCTTGTCTGAGTCCATGCAAAGATCCATGGGATTGCACGAAGTGACTCAATGCCTCCACTCGGCTTCCTCTTCGATGGACGACTCCCAATGTTCATCCGACCATACTCCAACTCTGGTGTGGCCTGCAACATCAAAAGAACCACTATTCTTAGCTTTAATAGTTTCTGGAGTCTTCAAGCACCAGAACATGAGCACTTCTACTTTGGGAAGTCATTTTGACACGAGATAACATTTATAAAGACGAAAAAAGATCATAAATCAGCTTATTGATGCATAAGAAAATGGTGGCAAGTAAAATAATTTACTTCTAAGAAAATGTTGGAGACTATGATCCTTATTGCAGATTTCTTCTCTGTGAAGTTGATCATTCTACAATCTTCTAGTATACTTGACTTAGAGAAAAGTCCATGCCACTTAATGAAAGTTAGTCTGCGTATTTTCCGATTTTTACAAGATAGGGCTTCCTAGTTACTTAGCACCAGGGAATAAAAATCAACAAGATGCAGCAAATTAGAAGAGCATATACTTCATCAATGAATTTTCAAATTTTCCTGTCACCAGATTTGCAGGAACACGGGCATTACTTATCATGGATTAAGGGGTAGGCGGCAACCAGAGAGAGAATTTTGAGAAAAAACTTACGAGGCGGAAGTACTCAACAAAACGCGGCTCTTGGAACACTATCGAACGGTATTCCTTTGTTGCAATAACTGCCATCTCATCCATGAGTGCACGCCATTCTGGTTTTGGTGAGACTGGAGGATGCATACCATGCTCGAGCGTGGCAGCTGTAAAACGCTGGAGTGTCCTAAAGCATAAGTGCTCCTCTCCAAATGACTGTTCAATAACTTCACCTTGAACAGTCACACGAAGTGACCCATGAATCGTCTCAGGTGGCTGCGACAATATAGCAAGATGGGTGGGCCCACCTCCTCTTCCAACAGTTCCTCCTCGGCCATGGAACATTGTGAGCTTAACCCCAAATTGCTTGGCCACCTTTATAAGATCTTCTTGAGCTTTGTATAACTGCCAAGCGGCAGAGAAACGGCCGGCATCCTTTCCAGAATCAGAATAGCCAATCATGACTTCTTGCTTTCCATTAATCCTGTTTCTATACCAGTCAATCGAGAAAAGACGAGCCAAAGCGGCAGGGGCCGCCTCTAGATCAGCAAGCTTCTCAAACAACGGTACAACCCTTAATGGCTTCTTCACACGGCATTCACGTTGTAGAAGCTCGACAGCAAGCACATCAGACGGGGATGTAGCCATTGAAATTATGTAGGCACCAAAGTTGTCTGAAGGAAGTTCAGCAATGACATGAAATGTGTCCAGGACATCAGCGATTTCCTCTGTTTTGGGCAGATCAGGCCCAAAGAGAGGCCGTTTGCCACTAAGCTCAGATAAGAGCCATTCCTGCCTGCGCTCTTCAGACCATTCACGATACGACCCAATACCCAGGTGCTTTGTGATAGCATCAATGACATCAGTGTGCCTGTCCGATTCTTGCCGAATGTCGAGTCTCACAAGGGAAAGCCCAAAGGTAGAAACTTGCCTTAAGAAATCAAGAAGGCTTCCATCTGCTATTGACCGATCACCACACGAGCAGAGTGACCGGTAGCAGAGCTCAAGAGGCTCCAGAAACTACAAGAGTGTATCACAAGCTCTTAGTTTTTACAAAGAAATAATACATTGTTATTTTGTAACAACAGATAAATGTGGTTGACGTCACTAGGACTAATAGTAGAAAAGAGAATATTCTGTATCCCATAGTTGAAAATGCTATAGCATTGAACTGAATCCCAAGAAGAAACTGTGTGAACTCTCCATGCCCGGATTAGGCATGGCATAAAATGTAATGAAAAGACACAGATTAACCATCAAACTCTTCAGTCGTAGTTCAAATTTTAGATGAAAAACGCGAGTTACGTGAAGGAAGAGAGACCTGTTCGACATTGGTAAATGTTGTGTCCTCGGAAATGTCAGATAACCCATTGGCTAACAATTGCCGAGAGCGTTCACGCGTGTTATACAACTTGTCTCTCACATCTCCAAGAATAACACGATAGGGTTCATTTGGAGGTACTTGTTTCCAAAACTCTGCATTAGACATTGCAGACAATAATGCAATTGATGTTCACATTTAGGCGGCGATTTCCAATGAAAGGACTAAATATATCATACTTAAACTAACAGATTAACTGATTTCTCAACAGAGGACCACCTACCTATGAAATGTTTTGCATCTCTTTTTGTTGAGCTGTGAAGCATGTTTGCACATTCCCTGAGCTCATCACTGCAACGCCACATGGACAACTGCCAGGAGAATCCGAATGCAAAAGGAACATGATGGATTGTCAAAATCTGACTGCCATGAACCAATCATTAAATTAGTAAAGACAATTCAATACCTCAAACATCAGATCCTCTATCTGAGAAAAGTATAAATTAGCAGCCATCATTCTCGCGAGTAAGCATACATCCCTAGTAACTTCAGGAGTTACCCTAGGATTTCCTGCAATAAGAGCCACATAAGAACGACTGATCAAGCCAATAAAACTTGTACATGGTTTACTTTGCCTCTTATTACATGCATGAGGTGAGAAATTGGCGTAGAAGAGACAGGGAACCCAAATTAGTTGCTTGCAAGGTTTGTTCAAGAGCGAAAAAAGAAGGAAAGTCAGCACAACCGAAAAAATAATCTTATCGCCATCTTTTCTTCTTTTTCTTGGATTTTTTATGAGCATTAATGCCAATTAAATGAATTGAGTTCCCTAGCTTCAGCACCCATTATGGCACATCAGAGAGATTGCATTGTATCTAAAATCTATAAACTTCCCCAATTGTGTTGTCCTCCCTTTAGTCTCATGTATCCATGTCGATGTCTATGATGAAGCGCAATAATAACCGTCATTACAACAATAAACATGACAAATGCTAATTGCAAAGGACTGCCAGGTCTTTCGTATGAAGATTACGAACCATCACGATCCCCTCCCATCCAAGAAGAGAACTGGATAAGAGGAGCATTGTAGGGAACACGTTCATTTATCCCAATGTTCTTCAACGCTGTATCAACTCGTCGCAAAAATTTTGGAACACCTTTCCATATAGTTTCGTGGAAATAGCTCACTCCTGCCCTCATCTCATCTTGTGGAGTAGGGGGAGTTCTCCGAATTTCATCAGTGCGAAATGCAGCTTGAATCTAGACAAGAAAGATGAATCACCATTAATCCAAAGAAATAGCTAATATTGTCAAATTACAATCAAATAGAAGTGCACCATGAATGATAAGGTATAAATGCATGAAAAGTTAGAATTGCCAATTGCACCGATATCAATATAATTGTTTTGACACATATTGCAAATGTCTCCACATGTTGCAGAGTTGGACAGCGATCAAAAGAAACTACAGATGAAAATGCACATACCTATAAATGAAAAGGTGGAGCAAGATCTAGAACTAGCACCACTTGTTTATGAATTATGAGAAACATAAGTAAATAGTAACGCTGAAAATATGAAGTAGGAAAGCCACAGCAAGATGCCCTTATTACTTATTAGTCGTTACTGCTCAAATATCAAATTAGCAGCAAATTAGAACTTTGTTAGGACCACATACACGTGACAACTAAGCATATCAGTCTCATCAGAACTGGACATATGCCATAACCGATCGGTAGGATGATATGCACGGATCTCAATACCAAAATTTTAACGGTTATTAGAATAGTTGCCTTGCCTTCCCCTAAATCACCTAAGCATATAAACAAACCGAAAGTGGACACAATTGTCATCTTGCATCTCACCGAACTCAATTTCAAGTGAAAATTCACAGCTCATAGGATAAGCCCATATAAGTCTTGTGTTCATTATGCTTCAACTAGCATTTGCATACCTCTCTCTGCAGAGCCTCATCAAGTTCCTGCTTATCGTCAGGAGTAATATCTTTGGCGTTCAACTGCGTTAAACAGTTGCGGACCCTGGAAATATACCAAAGGAGATCATCAAGCATTTGATCAACAGATAGTTTGTCATCTAATGGCTAAGTCATAAAGCAACTAAAACACTTGGGGAGCCCAGAACATACCTTGCATGCTTTTGAAGCAATGATCTCCGGACAGATTGAGTAGGATGGGCCGTTAAGACCAGATCAACCGTTTGGTTCTTCAAAGCATCAAAAACTTCCTCAGGAGACTTCTTCAGTTGGCCCACCAGTCTCTTCAAGGTCTCTTCAATATCTGACTCAGTCGTGGCCGACGCCTCATCAGCAAAATCCCCCTTCTTCAACTTAATTCGTCTTCGGTATGCAATTTGAACTTCCTCGGCCAAATTAGCCAGATTCAGCATGTGAGAGAACGATTTCGTGATAACAATAGAATCGCCCGGATCCAAGCTGGTCAGCACATTCCCAAGCTCCTCTAACTTCTGAGGATCGTGCTTTCCCTCATACTCAGCTGAAAGCTCATAACAGTCTTGAACCTAAAATCCAAATCGGTCCATAAACAGTTAGCATTCTGCCGATCATCCCAGTCCAAAAACAAGCTTCAAAAGTTCATCACTTCAAACCACTGAACCAAAGTCCAAAAACAAGCTTCAATTCATCTACACATGACAACGAGGTTAGAGACCGACCAGACCTGTAAGCAGAACCAGCACCAGTTTACATCATTTGGTAACCTTAAAAAACGATAATTTGACCATGGTCATTAAAGCCGAACCTGAAAAGGACTAAGAGTTACGTGGGCTCCTCTGTTCCAGGATCATATATCACGGACTAGCTAAAACTCGAAACTTTTTCTCTTCTTTTTTTTTTTGGTGGGGTAGATAAACTTGAAACTTCAGTCCAATTGGGCCGTAATGGATCTCGTCGATTCAATTCAAGCTTATACAGGCATCCACAAACCAGAACAAACATAAAGTTCAAAACTTCACAAACACTCTGATTCATTCTCAACATACTCAACAACCGCTTGCACAATTAGCATCACAACAATGACCCAGAAAGCCGTATCGACCCGCGATCGCTGAAACTCCTCTTACCGTCTCTCTGATGTTTTCGCCGTGCAGATCCTGAAGGATATCGAGGAACCTATCCAGCAGCAGAGCATCGTACTCCACGAGCTTGTCGTCCTCGGACACCTTCCCAGGTGCCAGCAGCCTCAATTGAGCATCGATCGAAGTCAGCTTTTCCAGATTCCTAGCCGCCATTCCTCACTCTCTCTCTCTCACTGTGTCCCCCCCCCCCCCAACCTTCTTCTCAGTCTCTCTGCTTTCCCTCGACGCTCTCGAATTCCGGGCGCCAAAAGAAACAGAGCAGGTAAGAAAAATCGCGACTTTGGTAGAGATTCTAACGGGTCGCGGAGTAAAAAGGGTCGGGAAGAGAAACGAATCCCGTGAAGTGGGTAGGAGCGAAGATGGCGGACGATGGCGGAAAAGGCGTGAGCAGAGACCGTGATCACTGCGCACGAGAAAGCGGACAGGGAGAGAGATTTGCAGGAGTCGATCACGGGAGCGAGAGAGAGAGAGAGAGAGCGAGAGGAGAGAAGTACGGGCTGACTGCTTCGAGTGAGTTCTGGGATTTGTAGAAAGAAGAAGCTTTTCGCCCGTCCATTAATTTAATCAAAAATCCGAGTTTTTCCGATCATGTTACAAAATCGAAATCGCTTTTTGATTCGAAAATGAGAACAGCGAAACCTGGTCCCCCAGAAGTTTTTTATTTTGGTTTCTTTTGCCGTGGTCCCCCGTGAGGTTCCGCCCACTCGTACAACGACACAAATGACCCACGAACCTTGAACCGACGTGTCGATATATAATGTGATCCGTGAACTTTTAATTTATTTAATATGATCCCTAGATTTTTAGTACATATTCAACTTAGTCCTTTAAATTATATGAAAAATGCTCGATGTTGTCTTTTCATTAATTCAAGTTTATAGTAATATATATCAAAAGTCCAAGGACCACATTGAGTAAAACGAAAGCTGATGGATCGCATTGCACGTTGGGCTAGAGATTATTGACTATATCGAACAAATCAAAAGTTTGAGAACGATATTACACATTAAGCTAAAGTTTTTATACTCATAAGCCAATTATTTAAACCATTTAGATTTATTTTTTGCCGAAAAAATTATTTAGATCGAGTTAAATTAACATTGACCACGTTAAGCTATTAAATAGGTTGCGTTTCGTGATTTAGTACTATATACAAAATAGTAGAAGATTCTAACCATTGAGACGCGCTCGTTTAAAAGTTATCGGAAACAAAAAAGTATTTTCTTTTCTCTTTCCCGTCAAAAATTTTAATATAAATTACATTTCAAAAACCTATGCAACTTCTATACGCAAATCTATACGCCGGCATCTGTATTTTGCAAAAGTCTCAATTGTTCTCTATTGAAAAAAAAGAGTCAAAAACTGTAAGCGACAATATTAAAATCAAACCAAGAAAATAAAACATAAAAGCCAATTCAAGCATAACTATTCACGATGAGATCTTGCAACTAAAAGAAACACGCGATATTGAAAAAGGATATAATTGTCCAAAAAATCATAAACCTATTATACAATGACTAATTATGTCATAAATCTTTCAATTGTGCCAATTTAGTTTTAAACATTTTAACGATTTACAAATTTAGTCATAAATTTTTCAATTGTGTCGATTCATAAACCTATTATACGGCGGCCAATTATGTCATAAATCTTTCAATTGTGCCAATTTAGCCCTAAACATTTTAATGATTTGCTAATTTAGTCATAAATCTTTCAATTGTGTCAATTCAGTATTAAACCTTTTGAAAATTTTTCAATTTGATCATAAACCTATTTTTTTGATAATTGGTCGGAAGAACTATATCGACAAATTATCAAAAGATTTAAGATTAAATTGACAAAATTAAAAGGTTTAGGACTAGATTAGTAATTAAAAGGTTTATGACTGAATCGATTACCGTACAATAAATTTATGATTTTTTTTTACAGTTTCCCATTGTAAGAGATATATAGGCCAAAAAAAAAAAGGAACGAGACTTCAATTAAAATATGGAATTCTAGATGTCGAGGGCTGCTGCGAGAAAGCGTGATATATGGAGCAATCTTGTGCTTTGGCCAAGAAAAGAAGGTAAGAAAAAGATGGTTCCATTTCTTGATGAACAAGATGCGCAACAAGAAGATTCTTGCTTCCAAATTTGCCGGAGGAATATGCTTTAGTTGGTTGATGGCATATCCT
This sequence comes from Syzygium malaccense, assembly GCA_031216405.1. Taxonomy (NCBI): domain Eukaryota; kingdom Viridiplantae; phylum Streptophyta; class Magnoliopsida; order Myrtales; family Myrtaceae; genus Syzygium; species Syzygium malaccense. The sequence goes on from CM062253.1 coordinate 22,752,267, forward strand.
CTTCTCTTTCCTGGATTCGCGAGAGTCTGAGGTCAAAGACGTCGGGCATGACTACTTTAATTTGATTGAGCAATACGTGGGATTTGTAAAGAAGCTTTTTTACCCTACATTGGGCCCGTTTGGTTCGGCTTTTCAAATACTACTTGGGGGAATACAAATACCTTTAGATAAAAGTCATTTGGAAAAATGCAAGTGGTGTTTGGTAAAAAAATCATTTGAAAGCTACTTAGGGAAATGCAATTGTATTTGGTAAATTCCTTTTTACAAATAGGCTTTGGGAGGTTTTTTTTTTTTAAGTACCCTTCGCCGGCTCCGGCGAAGGGCTACGGCCGCCGACGAGCCAGATCTGGCGCCGGCAGCCATCGCCCAAGGAGGCCTGAGGTCGCACGCCGCCTCGGTCACGCGACCCAGGTGGCAACGGCCTGGGCGGTCGCCTGACCCCAGGTAGCCATCGCTTGGGTCGGGCAACCTCGCCGCCCCCTCGCCGGCCACCCTAGCCGGCCACGCTTTGCTAAAGAAATTTTTTTTTTTTTTGCAAACAATCAACATTTGTGGAATGCCAGCTTTCGGCTTTCCAGACTCGGAAAGCTGAACCAAATAGGGCCTTTGTCCTATTAATTCCTCTAGTATTCGGATCGGATCAAGATTTTGCGCCACGGTTTTTCAAGTAACTAATGAGACGAGAGAACTAGCCCAACTTTATAAGCGCGTCTTCTTTTTGATGTACATTTCGAAAGTACCTTTTATATATATTGAAAAGGAAATTATTTGATCTCTTTAGTTTCGATTCGATTTGTTAGGAGCGACTCGGAGATCATATTGACTGACCAATTATTTCCTCGCCCGATTGTTTCGTTATATGTCGTGTTTATTTTTATAGGATGCGAGATAAAGAAAAAAAACACGATATATGCTCCCGGTTGATAATTCAACATGCCCGGCAGGTCTTTAATTATTCTTGGAAATGCAGGTCGTGCTTTTAGATTCAGAAAAAGAAAAAAACAACTTATGTGTCTCCACGATGCGAGACTCGCGTGCTATATTGGGGGCGATTTTCCGCATTTAAGTTTTGACTTATGCTCTCCCTTGACTTTGTGCGTTCCAACTCTTGACTTGTTGCTTTCATTTTCATGTCCCCCTTGAGCACGCTTAAGGAACCATTTAGAAAAAACGATCTGCCAATGTCATGGGAGCACGAGAATTGACATTGAATTTCGGATTTTCGGGAAGAAGAAGTGAGCCAATAGGCGAAGTGTAGCGTAGCACACGACGCGCGTGACAGCAAACCCGGGAGAAGTCCAATTCCAATTTTTCTCAGACGTGCCCTTTCACGAGCCCCACGAGGTTGAACGAGAAAATGTTCTTTATTTTTCATCGCAATTATTTCACTTTAGAAATATATATATATATATATATATATATATATATATATATATTATGTTCGATTTAACTATAAACAAATTACGGAGCAGCTTTTGAAACCGACGCGATTAGGTCTCTCTTCTCTTCGAGTTTTCGTGTATTTGGCTAATGATTTTCTTTCAATTTGTTTATATATTCTACGCATGCAAAAATTGGAACTAAGGTTGGATTTGAAGTATACGCTTGAAATCATCTGATTAATAATTAGCGTCGATGATAATAATCAAGTAGCTTTCGGGACGAGAAAATATAGTATCTCGAGAAATAGTGTTCTTGGCTCTACGAAATCTGAAGGGACAACAAAAATAGCGTTGCAAATTTATTTTTTCTTCTTATTTTTGGCAAAATGTTTATCGATTTCAATATTTTCTGAGATGGGAAAAGTAGCTGGGCGGTCGTGGATGATTTTGGGACACATGCCATGAAGAACGGGCGGAATGAAAAAGATTGCCTTTGTTCAATGGACCGTACCCCTTTTGATGACCGATTTGATGTGTATTGGCCATTGCTTTTGTCCTCGATGCTGAATGACAAATAAAAGTCGGCACTTAGTAATGGCTTCCTTACAGACTTTTCGGCATGTAGCGTAGGAAAACGTTTCATGGCCGGCAACATTGTCGACCAGAACATCAATGTGTGGTAAGAAAAAATCATTTTTGGGACTCGCCCGATTTAGGTCTAGGTAATCCAATCCTTACTCGTCCATCTTTCTTGGGCACCTATAAAACATTAGAGAGCTAGATTGGGTAAGTGCTATCGACGATGAATTTGGCCTTCTTTTTGTCTGATGATTTTCACCATGTGTGGAATATAGAATATGCAAGAAGATAGATTCCACTTCTAATGTCGAGTGGAAGAATTGGATGCATCGTATCATCAATGAAGTCCGCATGATTCCATTTATGACTATACTTCAAGAAGATTTAATCTGTTTGGCTAGACATCTTCCATTCCGTTCAAAAAGAAAAATCAAGATGGTTTTAATTGGTTCATCAAAAGTTTGCCTAAAATTTCATTACAACGCTCTGCGGAATATTGATTTCGGATCCAATTGAATTCAGGTTCATGCTATGATTAGTTACTCTCTAGCATATAACGTATATGTCTATGCCAACGCTAGTGTGCTCTAAATTGTTTGGGCGACAACCAATGGCTACTACTTGCCTAGGTAGCGATCATTCACGACTATTTCAATCGTCAATATTTTTCCCCCCTAAATAAAACATGAAAATCGATTGAATTGAGATGCGTTCAGCATTTCAACCTCAAGAAATTCACTAATCTATTGTGTCACAATCCAATTTATCGTGCACCGTAGCCCATATGAAAATCTAAGCAAAAAAGTGTTAGAAAAGTCTTAACTTATTATTGCATTGATGTCAATTTAGTCATAAAATTTATTTTTATGTTAATTTAGTTCTAAATCTTTTGACATGGTATCAATTCAGTCCTTCCGGCTAATTTTGGCCGGATATTGCTGACGTAGATATTGGTTAGCCTACGTGGTATTATCGGCATTAACGTAGACAATTTTTAACAATATATTAATATTTTTTATGATTTTTTTCTTTCGTTTCTTTTTTTCTCTCTCCTTCCTTTGACTAGTGACTGGCCACAAATGATGGGCGGCCACCGACCATGGCGGGGCGAGCTAGCCTCACCTGGCCAAGGGTCGCCATCGTCCGCCACAAGCAAGGCCTGACTAGGTGAGGGCGAGCCTCAGCGAGGGCTTCCTTCGCCAGATCTGGCGAGGTTGTCTTAGCATGGGCGAGGGCCAACCTCACCAGATCTGGCCTAAGCAAGGGGAGCCCTCACTAGGGCGAGCCTTCGCCTGTGGCGGTCGATGACGACCCTTGCCTAGGTGAGGCCAGCTCGCCTGGCCATCGCTTATGGTCAATGGCCTATCACCAGTTAAAGGAAGAAGAAAAAAATCAAAAAATAAAATAAAAATTGAAAAATATTAAGATATTATTAAAAATTATTTACGTTAGCTCAAAAATGTCACGTGGGCCTGCCGACACATCAATGTTCGGCAAATATTAGTCGGAGGGACTGAATTAACACCATATCAAAAGGTTTACAACTAAATTAACACAAAAAAATATTTAAAATTAAATTAGCATCACTGTTTAAGGATTTTTTTTAACACTTTTCCCAAAATCTAAGTCACCCTACCTAATGCCTTGTCACCTTCTGTGCTTTGCACGCGCATTGGCCGTAGCCCATTGTCACCTACTCTCAACGTGAAGTAACGATGGTCTCATTAAAATAAGGAAGAAGAAAATGGGAACACGTTCATCGAGGAAAAAGAAAGATGGGCGAGAATGGCGGATCTGTAACGTAGCCTGTCGTATCAGATAAGCAACGGCATCTATATAAAACCCCAGTTTCGTAAGTAAGGAAAAATAACGGGAGTTGACCGGCAGATGGCCTCGGAACTTTTGAACAAGCGGTCCCGAATTTTCCGAAATATTCCGAGAGAAGTCAAACTCCAAATTTCCCGACCCCGGCCCCACTCATTGATGCTCCTACGGTCCTACCTCATGTGCATCAGCATGCATGCTGGACCGACGACGGCGGCTCTCTCTTCCACTTGCCCTGGTGTCTTCTTTTCTCTCTTGCTGAAAACCTAATTGCAGCACGTTTCCCGAAAAGAGAGATTTCTTCAATTCGTAGAGCTTATTTAGGTGGACAAATTGTACGCGACGCGCAGATCCGAATACACCATCAGAAAAAAAATAAGAAAATCCATAGAGCTTAATATGTGACGACCGATCTAGATGGACGGGAATATTGAATTTTTCCGGCGTTTTGTTTGGGGAAAGTTTTAATTGGTGCGGCGTAAGGAATTTATCTTGTGTTTGACTTTGTTACCTAATAATTCAATCGATGCGATGTGGACCTCCCAAAGGGTGGGAGTTTGGCAATAACAAAAGCTAGCCGAAAGGTATTAACAATAGGGACGCGGACTCTTTGCATTATGCGGAATAAATGAAAAAAAAAATTTAGATGAAAGTGTGAAAAATTCTTACCCAAAAGCTGAGATAAAGAACATTAGCGAACTCTTTGGCACTCCGTTAACGAGGGGATTTACTCATATAGTTACCAATCCATTCGTAGTTTAAAAACGAAAAGCAAACCAAGTCGAGCTAGGCCCGAACCGGCCCCTGCCGGCACCAAGCCGGATTAGTTCGGTCGGGGGCATTTTCCTTGTATGATCGGGCCGGCCGAGAGTACCTTGAGGCCCGGCCGGTGCTCGTCGCTCCTAACCTGCCGCGACGCATACCTTTTGTACGCACGTTTTATCCGGCAAGCCTTTACACGTCAGTACGGGTTTTGATTCAGCCACCGGCGACTGTCGCGGGGATCAATCGGTCGGGGAAGAGATGATGCAAGAATCCTCGAAACGAAACCGGCGTTTTAATAATAAACGTGCCTGTCGCGACCAGATTTTAGGTCGAGGGAGTGTGCACCGTGCGGTAGGACGTCATCGGAGAAGCGTGGGTTCATGCAGCGCTCTCGCGCGTGCTTCGACATGACATGTTTACGTAACGCGAATCGATTGTACATCATCGGTTAGCTCAAACTTGGGCAGTTGATTACTAGGCGAAGTTTTGGTCAGTGGGGCTGCTCTTCGGGCGCCGCCAACGATGGATTAAGCCAAAAGAATCACGTAACTTAGATTTTGCGGATTTATGTAATCAAGCTTTCGTTTCTTCTTTTTTTCTGGGGCAGGTTTCTCTTCGTGGTGTCTACATGCGGTCCGTGGCGAATTGATCGGGGCAGAGCACGTTCGGATTGATGTGGCGCGACGCCGTGCTCTTCGGGGCCGGACGCATGCTGTGGTGAGTCGTGGAAAGAGATATGGATGAACTGACGAAATGTGCTCGCGCCGAAATGCGACTCCGCGACCGAAATGCGTTTCACCGAAGGAAGAGACATGTTGTGTGGCGATTTTGGGCAAGAAATATCGCGGGCAGACAATAGAATCGATAGCTTCAATCCAAGCGGAAGTGAACGTATACACAAACCGTGTCGGAATTTAATCGATGACAAAGCATGAAAGCGTAATCGCCTCAACGGAAACCAAACGTACACAAATTATGCCGGAATTTAATCGACGACAAAGCCTGAGAATGTGAAGATGTATCGCCGGCATTTTAATCGACGATGAGACACCCAGGATATACAGCAAAGATATACGCTGAAATTTAATCAACAACATGGATCTGGAAACTACAACTAAGAAATATGTCATAGTTTAATCGACGATGCAAGTCTGGAAACTAAAACTACAGTGCATGAATTGAAAGATAACATGTTTGTTTGTTTGTACCGGAGGGTCTTAAGTAGACAAACACTCTTATTTATAGTGTTCGTGGTATAACCGTTTAGGAGCAGTCCTCCGATAGTTATAACCATACATCCCCGTCTCCGAGAAATCTTAGCCCCCATTTAGTGCCATGATCTCGTCTTCAGGCGGTTGTTCACTTAAAATTGCGTCTTGATTCTTCATGTTAATCATTGCCACATCCATTCTTACTCCACGATTGATTGGACTTGGTTGCTTTGTTCACCAACGATTTCAAATTGGAAAAAAATCACCAAAAACCCCAAACTTTGCCACTTATGACACATTTACCTCGAACTTTTTTTTGTAACACCAAAAATTTCAAACTTTACTATTTGTGACACATTTACCTCAATGTACATTGTCCATGGGCATTTTCGTCTTTTTGCTTTTTCTTTTTTTTTTTTGCTTTTTTTTCCTTTCCGGCGAGGGCGAGCCTCGTCGGCGTCGGGGCTAGCGAGGGCGAGGGTCGCCCGACGCCGGCGAGGCTCGCCTGACCAGATCTTGCGAGGGCGAGCCTCGCCGGCGTCGGGCGACCCTTGCCCTCGCTCGCCCAGGCGAGGGCGAGCCTTGCCCGACGCCGACGAGGCTCGCCCTCGCCAGATCCGGCGAGGGCGAGCCTCGCCGGCATCGGGCGAGGCTCGCCTCGACGGAAAGGAAAAAAAAAAAAAAGAAAAAGCAAAAAGACGAAAATGCCCATGGACAATGTACATTGGGGTAAATGTGTCACAAATAATAAAGTTTGGGGTTTTTGGTGTCACAAAAAAAAGTTTGTGGTAAATGTGTCACAAGTGGCAAAATTTGGGGTTTTTGGTGGTTTTTTTCCTTTCAAATTTTAAATTCCATAACTGCATCTTGACGCCTTCTCGGTATCTAGTTTTCTCTTGGTACTTCAATTGGTAATCTATCGACCCTTTTAACCGATATCCATGTCGACTAACTCTGTTATGACAATCGCCAACCATACCCCGTCATGTATCGACAATTGATTAACGGTCATCGATGTACATCAATATCGATATCAATTCTTATGGTCGTCGACAATAGCTCACATGTTTAATAATAACTTGTACTCTAGTCGCATACCTATCCATATCGACAATCTAGTTAATTTTTGGTGCAAACAAAATGTAATTTTCTTTCGTGCTTCTCATGGACACAAGATTAGAAGCTTCATTGAGAGAGGTTCTACATAGGGGTGATCGGTTCCTGGTCTAATCTGATTCCAAGGTGGAACCAGGAACCGAATAGGGAGAAATGGAGAACTGGTTCCCAAAATTGGGAACCGATCACTTAGGGATTAGTTTTTCTTTTTTGGGCAAACACTTATGATTTAGTTTACATTTTACTAATTTTTATTAATGAATTTATGCCAATGAAGTTCACTTAGGGTTTAGTTCACATTTTACTAATTTTTTGAAGAAAAAAATTAAAGAATATATATACATAGTCGGTCCGGTCCGGTTCCCCCTTGGAACCGAAAACCGGACCGCCCGGACACCAATTCCACTTTTAGGAATTGGGAACCGAACCGACACTCTTGAGAACCGGACCAAACCGGCCCGTCCGGGCGATTTGTTTTGCACACCCCTAGTTCTACATGTTAGACGATAGAGGAGCACTTTTGCTTAGCAATCTGCAGGTTGATTGCATCGTCATACGGGATTCAAAAGAAGAAGATGTCATCCGTGATTCAAAAGTAAATGGGCCTTCGTCATTGGGTTGTTCCAATTTTAAGTTCTATTCGGCCCAATTAGTTACCTACAATCAGAAATCAGAAGGACCGACCATAAATGTTTCGCAATTCTTATTCATTAACTAGCAATTGAAACCCGTTCTTTGCACGGATTTATTCGTATGTATTTAATATAAGTTCGATTGATAAATTAATTGAATCTCAGTTCCTATCGACGGGATTCAGATGAATCTAATATATTATGTCAACATTAGGAGTGAGATGAATTCATTGATGCGTTCGTGCGTTTTCAAGTAATAATGAAAAAAAACTGTGGAGAAAGCACAATTCTCCGTAAATTTTGAAATTGGAACAATTAAATTGTTTTCATTCAAACCTCATTTAATATTGGATTTTTATCTTTTCAGTAGCTAATAAATATTGCAATATATACAACTCATTTATAGATTTTAAACTGGAATTTTAATATCCTAATATTAAACAAAATAAAAATGAACAAGAACGAGAATTAATTAACCCAAAAGTGTAGTCCCATCAAGTTACAGGTCGATGAGTTGTGTAAAAATTATACAGTCGTTACAAATGATTTATGTGATTTTGTACATTTCTTGTGGGTCATAAGTGGAGTCCATGTTTCTTATAATCATAATTGCATTCCTTACTCATTCTGAGCACATTTGTTTCTTGGAATCATGATTGCCTTCCTTTACTCATGAGTTACATAGTCGTTACAGATTGTAAATCTCATTTTGTTTCGTGTGAAAGATACTCATACAAAAATTGTTGAACCACAATGTGTTCCGAAGCTCTGGTCGAAGCCCTAGTGGACTTCAAGTCGCGAACTACAGAGACGATTGAACTGAAAACAGATCACTTTGATATGATAAGCGGACTCTCCAACACAGAACAAATCACTTGGGAGCTTAGTGTGCTTATCAGTGAAGCCCATAAACTATTGAAGCCCTAGTCGACGCTGAAAATGGCCCATAGTAGAGAATCAAACAAGGTGGCAGATAAGTTAACCAAAACCCAAAGAAAAAAGTGCTTCCCTAGTGTACTTTAAGTTGCGAATTGCAGAGAAGATTGAACTGGAAAGAGATCACCTTGATCTTATAAGGGCCCGTTTGGTAACGTGCCAAACAGTGAAAATTTCTGTTCTTTTGTTCCCAGAAATAATTTGGGAACAGAAATGCGTTTGGTAAACTTTTTGTTCCCGGGCACATTTTTGCAAAAATTTGTGCCCAGAAACAGTTTTGGAAGAGAAACAAGAAGTAAAAAAAAGTAGCTTCTTGTTTCTCGGCACAATTTTGAAAATGAGTTCCTTTTCTTTTTGTTCTTTTCTTCTTTGTGTTGTTCTTCCCTAGGCTGTGGTCGTTCGCCGGCGGCCGGCCATAGCCTAGGGCCGACGAGGGCGTCACGGCCCTCGCCGGCCGCCGGCTGAGGCAAGGGTGAGGGCTGGACCCTCGCCGCCTGGGCGAGGCGGCTTGCCGTCGATCATGGCGAGGTCGGCCTCGCCCAATTTGGGCGAGGTCGACCTCGCCGTCGCGACCCACGGTGAGGTTGGCCTCGCCTGATCTGGGCGAGGCCGGCAGTGAGGCAGGCGGCCAAGGCGGCAATGAGGGCCACGACGCGCTAGCTTGTGGCCGGTCGCTGGCGTCGGCGACTGGCCATGGCCAAAGAAGGGAAGGGTAGAAAGAAAAAAAATATTAAACAATTTAAAATATTATTAATAAAAAGAAATTTTGTGTAGTTACCAAATATATTTCTGTTCTTTTCTATCTCAGGAATAGAAATTTTGGATAGTTACCAAACGCCTCCAAATGCTCAGAAATTGTTTCCGGGTATAGAATGATTGTCATGCGCACCATAAGCGAACTCTCCAACACAAAGCATATTAGTTGGGAGCTTAGTGTGCTTATCAGTGAAGCCCATAATCTATTGAAGCCCTATTCAAAGCTGATAATGGCCCATACTAGTAGAGAATTAAATAAGGTGGTAGATTGGGTAGCTAAAGCCCAAAGATGAAGGTGCTTATTGAGTAATTTGGTCCACCCCCCACCTCGAGCCTTTAGGATTTACTGGGTTTCGAAATTTATGGATTGTATTCGCGAATTCTATTTTAGTGAACGAATATGTATGTTTCTGGCAATTTTAGCAACAAAAAAAAATGTATGTTTCTAACAAATAAACAACTTGCTTCGATTTTTTCAAAGAGAGGTGCTAAGGTAACGGTCTCTGTCACTCTCATGAGTAATGGAGACCTCCTGGCCATTTTTAAATAAATTGGCATAAAATTGGGAACCGAATCGATTAAGGTTGGGTCCCAAATATTTTTACCCAGGCACCAAACCGGTTGAGTAAGCCCGGTTTGGTTTGATTCCAAGATTGAATCAATTCGATTGCTTACCCTTAATTATAGTAAAACCATCTCCCAATCTCTCTTTTTAGTAGGCAAACCACCGCACCACGTATATATGCTGAGTTCGGGTTCTATTTTTGCAATTTATTTCTTACTCAAATTATTTTGTTCGTTCAAGTTAGTCATGGCACACTTATTCATGTACTCGCAACAATCTATGCAAGAACTCCACGTGTCTCTCTCTCTACGTGGGGGGTTGGATTTGCACTTGCAAAGGAACAATAATTTAAGCACACGATAAGGGATGAAGGTACAACCAATAATCAAAGCATCTAAGAATGTGGCAAGGGAAGGAGGTGGCGTCAGTAGGGGTCGACCGGCCTTGTAGAATGATCATCATCAACATCATCATCATTCATCAGAAGAAACAAATAGTGTCAGAAAAATTGGAATCACAACCATAATCCTTGTTCGATCCAATCATTCAAAAGGAAAGGGGTTTTGTTTGGTATGCAGAGGGCACTTCATTGTCAATCAAAAGTTGGAAGAATACGAATGGATTTGTGGGGGCAAGTGCGCTTCTCTCTCTTAAACCCTAGCTTGATTACCAGCTTTGTATATTGCAAGATATCTCTCTCTCTCTCTTTCTCTTTCTCTTTCTCTCTCTCTGTCTCTCGCAAGGACATGAAATGGAACCCCATTTTTGGTGAAAGCAAAAGCACTGAAACCCCCCTCTTGAAAGTGACCTTCCTGTTGAGTCGGCAAGGGGGTTTCTATACAGTGCGCACATCTTACCAAAACTTCTCATGTCCCCGGCCTCAGTGATATGAGTGACAACTGCTTTGCCTACCCACAACGAATCATGGATCACGATACCCATCTAATGTTTTGGAGCTTTGCGATTCAGATTTCTAAAGCTTATCCAATGAGTATGCTTCTAGGGTTTTTATTGCCTTTTGTATGCAAGATCCAGATTACTTAATATACCTTGAGCCCGTCCGCTTTTGATCTGTTTTTGGATTTCTATATAGTATATGGGTTGTGTGAGCGATATTTTTTTTCCAGAATTCACCTCCGTGATCATTGGTTTAGATAATTAATTACTAAAAATACAACCATCTGTAGTAGCTAGCTTATGTAAAGTAAATGTTTTAAGTATCTTAAAACTGTCAATCTTATCTCGCTAATCCTTAATATTTAGAGGACAGATGGGTGAAGTTTATTGAAAATAATCCCAATATCTGTGTGTGAGAGAGAGAGAGAGAGAGAGAGAGAGAGAGAGAGAGAGAGAGAGAGAGATTACCATGCATCTTTTTTCTTGGTTTTAGCAGAAAATGACCATGGTTTAATAACGTGTAATTAATTCTGCTAAAGAAAGAAACCATAGTTCATAATTCAGATTTTTAAGGACAGTCTTTAGTTTTGTTTCCGAAGCTGCTAAAAGTGCATAAAAGAAACAGTGAACATCAACGACATTCGACTTCAGGTATATGGATGAAGTCCTGGGTTGTTATCTGCTGGTATTGCTTGATTAACCCTAGTTGCCTAATCCCCTTATGGAGCCCAAAAAGAAGCAATGATCAATCAAGAAATGATCATTGAATCGAGTCCCTCGTCCAAATAAGTGACCCTAAGAACGGGGAAATGAGGGGTTGATTAACTTCAAAACGACTCGCACCTGCTAGAGGGAGTAATCATGGAACTACAGGAGTCTTCAAAGATAAGTTATCATTATAAGCGTGCATGTTCTGGATGTCACCTAACAGCGAACATATGCTACTAATCATTGATATCTTTCTAGCTACTACTTTTGCAAGATGGATTTTCATTGCGTTTCACAAGTTTGTATGGTCATTACTAGCCCTAAACATGTTATGTATGCGTAATATATGTGCCCAGTTTTTCTTTCCCGAGCTGATTGCGGGAGAGTTAAGAACAATCTGGAACTTCATCATCTGATAAACAACCATGTAAAGGACTGATAGATCTCTAGTATAGGAGAAATTTAGGGGAAAGGAGAGCAAACATTTGGTATTAGAGTCTAGATTATTCGTTAGGGTATAATGGTTGTTAGCAACTACGAAAAAGTGAGTATCGAGACTTCGATGTTGTAATTGAATCTCCGAGGCCGCAGATCTCGATCATATTTAGATGTCGTGCCAGATCTGACTGTTAATCGAGCGTGTTCATGACGCTTCTCAAGAAAAGCATCAAGTATCACTGGAATCACATCGAGATTTAGGTGTGGTTAGTGGATGCATAATTGATCTCTCAAAGAATCATTGTTGCGAGTTGGCAGTCCAAAACTTCTACATCACCAACGAGCGAACTCTTTGATTGTGAAAGAAGCTACGATATTGACGATGACAGCAACAGTGACAAAAATAAATGTTTTTTTGCCTAATCCAAGAAATGACCTCGATAGAAGAGAACTTTTCCTTTTAAGTTGGACCCATTATGCACTTTTATGTATTATTATTAAATGTAAGATGTTTTTCGAATATGACAAGACACGTTAAGAGTAAGATACCATGGTTACGCGGACAGTTCATCTCACTTAATTTGGTAAACTTAACTCAACCACCGGGCCCTACTCTTTTTGCGATTCGTTTTCGCAACAACTGCTTCTCGATAACGAGTGTGCAACCCTCCTAGATTTGTCCTGGCTAGGCATGAATTTATTATGTTCCCATGAGATCATAGGAGAAATGATTTGCAATTGAAAATAGCTAAAAAATTAAACATGATCCACAAGGAAGGCTAATCTCATCTCAGCTGCTTGCCAAAGGGGTCGGGCTGAAAATTTCAAAAAAGCGCAGGCGCTCAAAAGGCGTGAATAGTGCATGAGAAAGAGGAAAAGCGAAACCCTATAGCCTAAAAGGTAGAGTTTTAGAAAGTTTGGGTTGTTGGCCAAGGTATACATATGGACCCCAAGCAAATGGAGGAGACAACAAGGATCTTTTCTTGTATCAAACATGTACAAGAATACATATAGGTGTATATGTATATAGAGACATATTATATGCTTGAAGCATGTCATGGTAGTATGACCAGCGTCATTAATACGTAAATTCATCTCACAACGCTTGTTTCGGTAGAGCAATTTCACCAAACATCGATAGGTTACGTTAGTCATACCTCCCCTTTCTTCCACAAGTCAAGGCATCACGTGCTGGCTTTTGTGCTTAATTACTTTTGCCAGAAAGGGAAACTATGTGTTTTCCAACTATCGAGTGGGTATCGTGATTCGTGAGCATCAATACTCTCTTTCTCTGTCTCTCTCTCGGGGCTATCAATGTTTTCTTATCATCACCTAATTAAAGCAAATTTCTATGTCTAAAACATGAACGACCGTAATCATGTTTGTTCACTCCATGATGTGTTGGTCGTCTACCAGTTAGGAGTTCTGATGAGCCTCTTGGACTTGTGACTTCGCACATCTTCAAGCTTTTTGTCCTTCTACCACGCTCATCATTAAACCCTCTTCGTTAGCCCCACGCACACACACATCTCAAGAACAATTTCCATTTTTTTTTGCCTCTATTGCATTTGTATCCTCTATTTTGAAAATCACCCGTTTAACTCTAAAGGGTTCGATTTTGCTGTTAAACTTCAGATTGTATCAGTTAATGTAGGAATTTATTCACCAAATTGTCATTTCTTTTTCAGTATTGCCCCTACCACTCTTCTCAACCTGATTCACCAAATTAAAAATAAGAAATCTGGTTCACAAAACTCTAACTCCTAATTTCTCTCTCTCTCTCTCTCTGCCCCGGCACTTAGAATCGAGGTTAATGACCGTCGTGGATCTCAAATCAGCCTCGAATTAAGGTCGATCGGAGAGAGAGACCTCATCACATTTCACACCTATTCAACAAAGCATTTACACATGGGTTGGGAATATAGTGGTAGGGATGACATATGAATACTTCAAATATAGGAAATCCACAATAATTCTACAATCAGATATCCCCTCCATAATATTTTCTTTCTATGCATAAAATTTAAATAAAAATCCTATCCCTTGACCCAAAAAGAAAAGAGAAAGTGGAAACCACTATTTTTTTTAACAATTATCAATTGAGATCCCATTACCCTTAAAACTGTAAAGAAAGGAAATGACAGGGACAATGATTCTTGGACTTTATCTATCGATTGGTAGCAAGAGAGAACCATTAAGAATCATACAGAACACGAGTGAAATCATTCAGAAAGTGAGCATGTCTAATGCCCAGAATAAAATCTCAGACGACTGTGGATCGACATCTTGACGTCTAGTGGTCACAGGAATTATTGAAAGGACCGAATCCACCTGAATGCAATGAAAAAGCTAACGGAGAACGGAACAAAGTGCGGAGAAGGGCATCATTGGCCTAAACTGATCCGACAAGCTGCACGTTCATGTCATATTTTTCGAGCCATGATTACGACGAGAAAGTCTCGAAAAGAAAAAAAAAAAGAAACAAAGAAAACAAGAGCACAAGGGGATCCAAAAGTGAGGAAATGATTAGTAAAGACAAAAGATGAATGTCGACAATCCTTGGCAATGCAGTCCAAAGTGCTCCAGGATACTGCATTGCAGTGCACAACTTGGTAGTATTATTTTCTCGGACTGCTTATTGATACGATCGCTGTAAAAAGGAACAATTCGACTAAAATGGCCTAGAAAGTAATGACAATTATAAACTTTTACTCTTGGATATGGTACATTGATTCCGTTATTATATGGATGTCAATGCTGTAGAATAGAAATTTTTCAAGACTTTAAAGATGAGATGAAAGTATAGTCTTCGGGCATACTATTGGGAAAAAGAGAAGATATGGAGTGTTAATTGAAAAAAAACCTTTTATTCTGTTATGAGAAGAAGAACTATAAAAGGGACTATGCACATTGCGCTTTATTGATAGAACAATAGTTCGATGTTTCAACACTTCAATCTCACAATGTGGAGAGACGAGGGATGTCAATTATCCACCTTACACCCAACTGATCGCGTGGCTGTCTCAACCCATATCGGTTGATAAATATACTTTATTCATGAATGTTAACATCTTAGGGTTAGTCGAGACCTTATTGAAACACTTGCAGGACAAATGATCTTTCATCCAGAGAAAGAAGTAGCCCCTTGCTATGTCAAAACATCACACATCTGTATACTCATCTATTGATTAGGACGACTGTATAGATCAAGAGTTGAGTTATCACTGGACCGCCTGATTGAGGAACCCCTTCACTTGGGAATTGTTACACAGGATTTTTAGACAGTCAATGATGAATCACAACAGCAAAGTGCACCAATTGTCTCATTACATGACATATTTTCGTTATATAAAAGTTGCTGATCCAAGAATGATACAATACGTTGGCAATTAGATGGTTCCATTTTAATGGTGCTCCTTAAAAGCTTCATTCCCATCTCAATACTTAGAAGGGCATATGAAATTTAGGGTGCGTTTGTTTCATGGAAAATGAGTGATTTTGAAAAACATTTTCTTAAAAATGATCACCTGTATCTCTTATAAAAATGAAAAAACGAAAAATATTTTCACGTCCACTGAAATGGTTAGATGTAAATTGTTATCGGCTATGAAAATATTGTTCATTAACTAATTTTTTCAAGCGATCATTTTTAGGAAATTTTTTTCTAAATCATTTATTTTCCGCAAAACAATTGAAGTTCAAGTGTCCAATGTTTTCCTCAACCAGTGACATGTGTTAGTATTGTCATTAACCATCAATGTCTAATTTTAGTTAACAAAATCTATTTAGTTGACCTTCATTAAATATCGTGAAGAAAGGTTATATCGTGCAAAAACACCCTGTATATTTCGCCTCATTTAAGAAGTCTCCCTGTTCGTTCAATGTTATGTATTAGGTGAGTTTGTGGTATGATTCCCTCTGAACATATTGTTTTATAAGGTTACATCACTAGAAAATCATTCTTGAATGTTTTATGCACAAATAGAGAGCTCGTATGTGAATTTCTCTCCAAATTTATTGACTGTGTCACGCCATATTGAATTCGTCAAGCATAAATTTATGTACCACACGATTTTAAATTGTACATGGGATCATGTCGCAAAAATTAAAGAGGCCAGCTCGTAAATGACTCTAGGTGCAAGGGGGTGTAGACACATTTTAGGATTCGGAAATTGATGTTGTGATTTTCCAATTGTGTGGATCTGTTGTAAGTCTATGCAAGTTATAAAAGCTTTATCGTCAATTATAATTGTTGACTATCTATTTGGTAAAGCGTAACATCGGTCCCAAGAGCTTGAAATCAATCCGTAAATTCCGTAAGACTCAATGTCGGTCTCCCGATTGGAATTTATGTATATAATATGCAATAGATCAGATTTAAAAAATGAAGATCAATGTTTACAGTCGTTTTGCTGGTACCATCAGAACAATGCGCGACCAAATGGGTTAAGCCCTCGCGTTCGGTTAACAGTGGTAACCCCTAAATCTAGAGCTACTCATCAAATGACTAATGATATCTCGGTGGCCAGTCAAATAATAGGGAAAATTACCAAAAATTTCCTAAACCTATTGTACTCATGCCAATTCAGTCCTAAATATTTCAATTTAACCAATTTAGTCATAAATCTTTTGATGATTTGTCAATTTAATCATAAACATTTTGACAATTTATCAATTTAGTCATTTCGGCTAATTTTGATAGAAAAATGCTGATGTGGCGATCTAATTAGCGCCGGCTGTCTTACATAACACGGCTGGCACTGATGTGGATGAGTTTTTGCATTTTTAAACCTTTTTTCTGAATTTTTATTGTTTTATTCTTTTTTTTTTCCAACTCTTGGTTGGCAAGGGCACGGAGGTTGCTGGTCAACCCTTGCTTGTGGCCAATAAGTGTCAACTGACGACCTCATGGGCTAAGAGTTTGAAAAAAAAGGAAAGAAAAAAATTTAAAATTAAAAAAATCAAAAAATTTAAAAAAAATGCAAAAAATTATTCACGTCAGTGCTAGCCGGCATAAACAGTGCCAGCCGGCATAAACAGTGCCATATAGGACGGCTGGCGCTGACTAGACCGTTAGCGTTTTCCTATCAAAATTGATCAAAATGACTAAATTGGCCAACTCATTAGAATGTTTTTTTTTTGGTAAGGTCCAACTCATTAGAATGTTTATATTGGCGCAATTGAAATGTTGAGGATGCAGTTGACAAATCATCAAAAGGTTTAGGATAGAATCGACACTATTGAAAGGCTTAGACTGAATTGGCACAAATGCAATAATTTAGGACTTTTTTTATAATTTCCCCATGAGCAATGCTTTCGAGTTGTAGGTCTCTTACTATCTTACAAACCTCAATATATCCACAGGAACCAATGCACGGTTGCTCAAAATAACACATTTGCACTGGTCCTTGCACAAGTGACAATCTATCTAATCATGTTTGTAGCCGAAAGCAATTAGGGTTATAGCTTTCCATTGGCATTAAATGATTCGTCCTATGGATTTGCATCGAAGTTTTCTTTCTACTCGTGACCTTTAGGTCATTGACATCTAGATCAAAATTGTGCAACTAGTCTTCGGTGATCAATGTGTAAAGTTCGGATAGCTCGAAGGACCACTTTGTCAACTCATTGAAGACCTCCGTGAAGTAACTAATCATGTTTTAGTGCGTTCAATATGATAGAGACTCTAGTTTCTGTTGAGAATTTCAGCTGAACACCCAGAGTGATTATTTTGCATCTCAATGTCATGTGCAGTAGTACAAAGCTTCTATCATTCAGCCCCATCTGAATCCTAATAAATCAGCGGTTCGTGATTATTATTCAATAAATGGCACCAAAGCCCAATAGGAATGAGCATTATCATGTCCACGTCGGGTAAAAATATGCTGGTGACGACCGTCTTAGGTACACGACTGTGGTTCACTTCGTAGGAACCGAAACAGGTTTTCTTCGAGGGGGAGTATCTTATGGGTGGACCCAGGAGAGATTGGTCGGCTGTCATCTCCAAAGTGACGTGCACCTCAGGTTTCCGTCTTCGCACTCAAATCATGGCCTCCAAGAATTTATTTTCATCTGAGAAAATGACACCCCCTTGCTTAGCATAAGTTCAATTATATGATCACATCAAGACAAAAGCCTTAATTCTGTAAAGTAGATGATACGAACAAGTGTCAAAACAAGTTTCAGCAGACAAGGAGTGTGAATCCATTCTGGGCCATCACATGTTTTTGTGCGCCTCTCTTTCTCTCTCATCCCAAATCCCATCTCATTACTTCGTTGTTGTGTAGTGGCGATACGTGGGTGTGTCAGAGTCCCACCACCGTTTTGTCATATAGATATATTTCTGTGTAAAAAATGTCTCTCACCGCTGTACAATTTGTTCTAAGGAATTGGAATCCTATACCAAGTAGTATTAGAATAACATTCAATCAAAATGCAAAAGTGATTTTTTTTTAACTTTCTAAAGATTTAAAGGCAGCAATGCTTTTTCCGAGTTTTGAATTCCCAACCAAGTAGATAAATATATGTCTTTGATATTTTTCTTTGGGGTTTTGTTCAAAAATGTCCGGGGTACTAAAATAAGTAACTGGAAAAGGTAAAAAAATACCACTTTTTGAGACATCTTAGAAACTGAAAAAGTACCCATTTTAAGAAGGCTAATTGCTTTAAATATACAATTTTATATTTTCAAACCATATTTAATCATATAGACATTGCGATAATAGTGACCTCACTATGAGGTTGTGAGCTACCATAGGCAACCTCAAAGGGATGTGGGAGCATCATGCCCGATGAAATAACTCTCGAGCCCAACTCAAGTTTCATCGATTGATCCAATCAAATTTATTCATGCAAGCAATGTGAATTTCGGCCACAACAAGATTCAATGGGTCTAAGGTTGAAGTTGTCGATCCTGCTAGGTTAAATGTTGATTCACAAGGCTAGTGGTCGATTTGAAGGCCAATGATCAATGACCAAGTAACTGTTGGTCAATTCCCATGATTGTCTATCGATCTTCCAAGGTGACTTCCAAGACTGGTGGACGAATTTGGAGGGTTAAATCCTATTTATTATGCATCTTATTTGTATTATCATTTTCAAATCCTAGTTTTAACGAGTATTAAGTGTACTGTCGTTTCTGGAGTCATAATTATGTGATTGGTCCAAGGGCAATTATGGTTTTTAGAATTCAAAGAGTCTATTTGGTTTTTTTAGAGTCCCTTTATAGATAGAAAGGCAATCTCATTTGTGCGAACAGACCATACTTGCATTAACAATATACATGAGACTTTCCTCAAGTAAGTGAATTTCTTATTTCGGTTCTTTATCCAAATTTTTTTATGGTGGCCCATAATTTCTTTATCCTCGACCAGTGGTGTGTTCTTTTATGGCTAGGTGGTGAAGTCGAGTTTCCTTATCCTTGGCTAGTGGTGTGTTCCTTAAAGCCTTGGCTATGAGCTTCTTCTATCTTAATTTCATTTTTCACCATACACGTCCATTAAAATCCTTCCATGGACCATTTCCTAAAAACCCTAATCATACATTTATCCCAGAAACAAATTTCTTAATTGACCACCTAAATGGGTGGAGTTCCTTCGATCCTCTTCCTTTGTCTCGAACTATAAACCTGGCAAGACCAATGTTGTAGTAAATGCCCTCTCGAGAAGGTATTCAATGTTCATTGTTCTGGACTCTTGGGTCCTTGACTTCAACTTGATAAATGAACTTTATGATGAAAATTCAATGTTCTTGCCCATCGTCAACAACTGCAAACATGGAGTTCATAATGCTTATCGATTTATGATGGATTTCTCTTTAAGGGAAATAGACTCTCTGTGCCAAAGAATTCCGTTAGAGAGTTACTGATTTGAGAAGCACATGGTGAATGATTAAAAGGCCACTTCGAAATAAACAAAACTCTTAAAGCCCTCCAAGAACATTTTTATTAGCTGAAGATGAATGTGGATATAAATGCAATCATTTCCAATTGTTCAACGCGTCAAAATGTGAATAGTCATTTCCATCAAGGGTTTTATACTCCACATTCAATTCCGATGCAGCCTTAGGAGGATGTAATTATGGATTTTACTGTAACACTCCTAAGAACTCAGAAGAAGAAATATGCCATCATGGTGGTGGTTAATTGATTTTCGAATATGGCACATTTAATTTTGCATCATGAGACGGATGATACTTCTCATGTGGCTGATCTGTATTTCAAGGAGAATTTTCGTATACATGAGATTCCTAAGGCCATTGTGTCAAATTGTGATTCCAAGTACTGAGTTACTTTTGAAAGACCATATGTGAAGGGATGTATCGAAAACTAAAACAGAACAATCACGCAAAAATCGAAAGAAAAAGACGATGCACAAATTTACCCAGGTTCACCCTCGAGTAGAGCTACGTCCTGCAAAGAGATTTCACTATATTTTCGGTTTACAGCCACTCAACTCGTTACAATGATAAGAAAAACAAACAAAATATATATGTGCCCCAAACAGGTCCAAAACCTAAACCTAGAGGAAATCTCTTAATCTCGCACCACACTGGCCAGCTTAAATAAAAGCCCAAACTCGTTGAGGTTTCGGGGGCGCTGCCCCCGAGCCCCCGCCTGCTCACCGGGCAGCGGGGCACTCGTGTCGGGGGCGCTGCCCCCGAACCCCCGCATTCCGCACGCAGGGATCACATGTCGTCGCATAACACTTCAGTTTTCTTAAGCTCACGTAGGCATACCCGGTGTGAGAAACAAGGGTCCCCGAAGTATTCGCCAACTCCAACACTATGAAGGATGCTTTGCACTAAACTCCTATTCAACACTACTTGTCATCCAAAAATAGATGGCTAAAATGAAGTAACCAACCACACCCTCACCCTCCTTCGAAGTTTGGTGAGTAAGACTTTGAAGGATTAGGATTTAAAGCTTATAATCAATTGCCAAGTTACAGTACAGGTTGATCACCTCTTTAAGTTATGTATAGATCTATCCTCTCACACCTATCAACTTGATTCCTATTCAATCCAACTCGCAAGTGAACTATGAAGTTGAAAGAGAGCTAATGTTTTGAAGAAGCTTCATGAGGAGATTCGATCCAAGATTGAAATATATAGGCAAATGAGTCTTACAAAAGGAAAACTAACTAGCATATGAAGAAGGCTCGATTTTAACCAAGTGATCTTGTATTGATACACTTGAAGAAGGAGAGGTTTCTAGCTTGATGAAGGAGAGTTTTCCATCTTGACAAAAGAACAAGTTCATGCCTAGAGCTAATGGCCCATTTAAAGTACTCGAGAGAATGAGCGACAATGCATACAATGTTGATCTCCCTAGAGAATGTAGCGTCTCGGCAATTTCAATATAGGAAACCTTTCTCCTCATTTTGAAGATGAAGGTCTATCAGATTTGAGGCCAAATCTCAATCAATCTAGGGAGAATGATGTGGGAGCATTAGCTCCCATGGAATAACTCTTGAGCCCAACTCAAATTTTGTCGATTGATCCAACCCAATCATTACTCATGCAAGCCAGTCACAACGTGATTCAATGGGTCCAAGGTTGAAGTTGTCAATCCCGCAAGGTTAGTTGTCAACTCATAAGGCTAGTTGTCGATTTCATGGTTGCTGATAAACTACCAAGTAACTATTGGCCAATTCCTATGTTTGTCTATCGACTTCCAAGACTAGTGGACGAATTTGGAGGGTCAAGTCCTAGTTATTATGCATGTTAATTATATTGTCAATTTAAAATCCTAGTTTTTTTTAGTCTTAAGTCTATGTCAATTTCTAGAGTCATAATTATGTGATTGGTCCAAGAGTCATCATGTTTTTCTAGAGCTCAAAGAGTCATTTTCGTCTGCTTAGCAGAGCCCTCTATATATAAAGGTGCAATCTCAATTGTACAAGCAGACCACAGTTGCATTTTGAATATACATGAGATTTCCTCAGTTGAGTGAATTCCTAATTTTGGTTCTTTATCTAAATCCTTTGGTGGTGAAACAAAAGTTTTTTTATTAATGCGAAATGTCAAGGTATTCCATCTGGTCAATTTTCGCTTGGAAATTACTCGCGTGGTGGTCTAGTCATCATCAGTTGTCTTATGTGGCACACAACCACGTTAGTAATTTTCGGCGAAAATTGACCAAAAGGACTATATCGAAATTCACAAAAAATTGGAAAATTCTTAATTGGCATTCATATAATAGGTTTGGGACATTGGACAATTTCTCTAAGCTTCTTCTAGCCCAACTTCGTTTTTCGCTCATACACGTCCTTTTAAAGCATTCCATCAACCATTTTCAAAAAACCCTAATCATACACTTATCCTAGAAAATGAATTTTTTAATCTCTCAATTTCATCACCGATCGAGATCGCCGATGTTGTGACAACTTAGGATTTGCGATAGATCAGCAGGCCAATGAGCAAAGGGGCGTAGCCGATAACGAATTGCAAGCAAGGCGGCGACGACTGAATTTGGGTTTGGAAATTGAGTTAATTTTTTAAGGTGGCTAATTATTCACCAAAGAAAAAACAACGAGATGAATATTTTGGAAGGGAAATGGCACTTTAATAAATAAACTCAAACGTTTATTCGTCGTGGGATGTAACATCACGCATTACAAAAGTAAAGGTAGTAGCTGTGGTTTTGAAGATAAAGAATGTCTAGAGTAACGAGGTCCGGAAGGTTTTTTGAAATTTTCCTTTTCCTTAACTTCCAAAAACAAAAGGAAAAGTCCTTTATAGTGGTTAGTAATGTGACCTCTCCAGTGCCATATTTGTTTATGCATGAGCTCTGCTTCCAAAATCCTGACAAGCAACTTTGATTTGGAATCTTTCCAGATCAAAGTTTCTGAGCATTTCTAGCTACTCTTTTGTTTTCTAGAGCTTCAACAAATGTACATTCAGGTTCATATATCTGAAAAGGACAAGCACAATAGCGACATGAAATCTTCAAGCGGAGATCTCATTCATTCACATCTTCTCTCCATTTTAGAAAAGTCAAATATGTACTGTATGCTTTCAGGGATTCCGCCAATGACTTAAAGGAGTCCAATCCTCGACTCCTAAGGCTGCTCTTTCTACTGGAATGATGTTGTGAAAGAGGACAGTTTACATTCTTTTGTACAAGAATTGGCGCACGCAGGTTTTAGGTTATTAGAATTTCGTGTGCTGATACTCTTTTATAATTACAAACTCAGAAACTCGTCCGCTATTACATCTTTGGACAACTCTTCTCAATAAGAAGGCTTCGAACGCGTAAAAGTTTTTGGGTCGAGATCAATGATTTCTTATTTACTTATTCATTGTGATGAGTGACTTTTGCGTGAGTATGAAGTCAAAATTTTTAGGTTATGGTTACTCTAGGTTAATTAAATGACAGAGCTTATGTTGACAAATAGCGTGAATTGAATTCCATTTTGCTGGAGAAACGTACAGGAAATATCAGTACCGCTATATTAATAAACAAAGCGGTAAAATTCGAAATATCAAGAAGTAGAGAAAGCAACTTCATGTGGCCCATATGCTAATGTCTAAGCAATTAGGCCCCATGATGTGATCGTCTTCTTCCTCCACTCCAAAATCCTCCTGTTATTTTACCCTCAAAATGGTGCCATATTTATCAAAACAAGTCCAAAAAAGATTTCGCCCCATCTTCGTCCAGAGAGATGTCAAGTGAAAGAGGAAAGGAGATAGCCGAGTTGGGGTCATCCAGATCTCCTAGCGACCAGCAGCCAGCAACACCGAGCCGATATGAGTCCCAGAAGCGGCGGGATTGGAACACGTTCGGCCATTATCTGCGGAACCAGAGGCCACCGGTCCCGCTCTCGCAGTGCAATTGCAACCATGTCCTTGAGTTCCTCCGGTACCTCGATCAATTTGGGAAGACCAAGGTCCACTTGCAAGGGTGTGTGTTCTACGGGCAGCCCGAGCCACCCGCGCCGTGCACATGCCCCCTCCGCCAAGCTTGGGGCAGCTTGGATGCGCTGATCGGGAGGCTCCGGGCTGCCTATGAGGAGAATGGCGGGTCGCCGGAGACGAACCCTTTTGCTAGCGGTGCAATTAGGGTGTACCTTAGGGAGGTGAGGGAGTGCCAAGCCAAGGCAAGAGGAATTCCATACAAGAAGAAGAAGAAGGCCACTTCAGCACAAGGGAAGGGCGGTGACGGATCAAGTTCAACCATGCATTTCCAAGGTTAAGCGGTAATAATCTCTTTCTTTGGTTTCTCGTACACTTTGATGAGCACACGCACAGCTTCCTTTTTCATAGTTTGTAACTGTCAACGTCGATTCTAGCTTCATAGATTGGCGGTGAACTCTGTTGTGAAGCATCAAGCATTACTTGGCTTCTCGTACACTTTAATGAGCACACACACATCTTCCTTTTGGCATAGTTTATAACTGTTGACATCGATTCTAGATTCATAGATTGGCGGTTAACTCTGTTGTGAAGCATCAAGCATTACTTGGGACTTGATGTTTTTACCGTGTTAACATTGATGTCTCCGAGGAATAGAGTTTATAGATCAATCAAAGAAGTTGTGAATAGAAGGACTTTACAGGAGAGTTGATTCCTGAATATGATCAACATCTAAAGTCTGGGTCAATGCTGCTCTTTCTGTACATACTCCCCTAACCCTAGTTTCTTTGTAGTACTTCGGGAATATTTTCTTGAATTTGTGTAAAGCTGGGAACTTGCTGAGACCCATCATCATAATTATATCTTGAATACACTGAGATTCGAGAACAGTACAGAGCCAATTGAAAAATCCAAGGAAGCTTCTTTTCCAATCTCCTCCTGTAATTATCTGTCAAATATAATGGTTGTATAGTCATCTGTCATGCAAAAAACAGTGTTTATAGTACATTAATGTATTTTCTATTGGCTGCTTGAATAACTTTTCCCCAAATTTGGGTCTATTAAGATTTTGTAGATTTGGTTGCCCCCATGGGCAGTGAATCTTCGTAGAACACTTTTCCAAGTGGACATGATTTACAATGATCAAATCCATGGAAAGAAATGATTAACTAAGTTTAAGGTTTCATATAGAAATCCTTCATCAATATTTTACTGCCCACGAAAATGGCTTTTTCTCATATAAAATTCTTTGTGGCAGACGTCATCATTGCCAGTCTCAAATTTCATAAATCTAGGACTTAGAATTAAGATTTAGTAACTGCGAATAACCCCTACATTAACAAATGTCCAACCGACATTTATTTGTTGTGTATTGTCTCTTTTGCTTACATCTAGAAAGAAGCATAGAGAAGAAATTATTTCATTTATACGGTTATCTTCTCAATATCTTTTATCCACATAATATTAGATATTATACCTTCAACTTGTCTACTTCTCTTGCCATTACACAACTTACAGCTAATTTTGCCAAGGGAGTTTAACTGTTTTTATCACAAAGTGCCTTGAATCTGTGGGATTCACATAGATATAATGTGTTTGTTGAAGTTCAACCCTATTGGGTTGATTATCAAACGATCTTTGTATTCGTATACGCTGTTCTATAACGATCATTTTCTTATCCCTCAAAACACTCCACGTGTTCTTCCAAGTGCACAAGAAAGTTTCAGACAACAGTTCATGCATAGATACGCAGTTAGTTTCCATTTCCCACTTGTTTCAAGTCTTACCTAAAAATTTTAAAAATTCACACGGTAAATTGTTTATTTTAGAAAGTATATGGGAAAAGAAAAGGTTTTGGTCAGAAATCCTTGAATCACTAACAACATTGAGACTTGCAGCACTTTCAAGAAGTCGTAAGGTCTATTTTAATTGGGATCTTGACATCCTATGACAAAACATCAAGGCCCAATCCTTAGCAAGTGATTGATAATGCATTGATTCTCATCTTAATGAAGATTCAAACAAACCTAATAGAGAGCTAATGCTTTCCCCTTCTTTGAAAAAAAAATCATTTACATATGAGAAAAGATCATTAGATCTAAATACAACAAAATAAAGGTAGACAACAGAAGATATCTTTTAGACAGTCCATATAAGATCAGCTTAATCACGAGATTATTTATTGTACGTAGATTAAGGTATTTTGGTGTACAAAAATCTTTGAACTTAGGCCTTGAAAGCAATCGAGCTGTGCCTCCTGAGACAAAACTCCAACAGCTAAGAATTACAGAAACGAATCTAAAAAAGGGTTGATGCTTTTGGAGGCAGGAGTCAAGTTCCTGAACTTTACAATGTAACAGTTTTGGACATGGAATCAAAACGATATCTGCTTGGGAAACATGTTATGCATAAACCCACAAGTTTTTGTGGGTTTAAGCTTGTGAAAGAGCTTATATTGTCTGCTTTTGAAGTGACATGTGAGCTAAGAGAACGAAAAAACACACGCACAAAGGAAAAGGGGGACTTCGTGATCTTTCTTCTTTAGCCACCACCCTTCTGTCATGGAAATAATCTTCTTGTGACGACAACATTTTCTGTAAACTATCTAATTACCTGCTTATGAGACGTGTGTTCCAGAAACCTGTCCTAACATACTATTGCCGAAGTATTTCACCTGTGTTCATTTGATTTTCTTCCGTTATTAGTTACTTTTTCTCTAAATTGCAGAATATACGGTCGAACTGAAGAAGTAAATCCTAACATGCAGTTTTGAAATGCCAGTGTAGAATACCAATACTACGCAATACTTAATAATGCCGAACTTAAACATGTTTTACTGACCTATGTTGTCTTACAATAATACAATGTACTTGTCTAACAATACTCTAATGTTGCAAGGGATAGTTGATTCTGTTTATACAGGGCTATTTCAAGAATGTGTCTGTACAGATTTTTCTTCTTTTATTAACCTTGTCAATAATATAAATCACTGACCCAGGAGAGTTGGTAACATCAAGATTTGATGAGGATCTAGTACCCAGTTGATTCTGTCTATTCCAGGTTATTTCAAGAATGTATCTATACAAATTTTCTTCTTTTATTAAGCTTGTCGATCTAAGATTCTTGTTCTTTTTCTTCAATCAATAGTTCATCTCTGACATGGGAAAGGCTCGGTAACATCATGATTTGATGAGGATCTAATACCCGGTTGATTGATGACTCTTGAATCAGAATCTGGATAGGATTTTGATATTTTTTCCTTATTCAATCAGTTAATTTAAATATTTAACTCACAAACATTGATATATGAATTCATGATTGCTATTCAACCTTTAGTTTTTGGTTGAGGAATTGAAATGCCTCATCCTTAATTGTAGTTAACAATCTTCTTTCAAGAAAAAGACTCAAATGCTAGGCCAAAACAAGCCTAATTTAAGTTCTTATTTAGTTGTCAAATAATATTTAACTACCAGGTAATGTACCAATTTCACACAGCTAATTTCCGAATTCATGTGGCCACCATTGTATGCTTTCTATTCTTGCTATTTTTTTTGCTAACCCAGATGAATCCTATTGGTGCCAAAAGGAAAACAAATCATCCCAATGTTATTCTATACCAAGGAGAGTCGTTCTTGATGCATTTACTTTCTGATGTGGGGTGTTGAACTTTTAATGCAGGCTCATGCCAATAATAATCAGAAGATGGGATAGAAAATGGAAGGTTTTTGCGGTTTCCCACACTGCTTTTGCCTCCCGGTAGAGAGCCAATGCAATTTGATGATGTAAATAATCACCTTAGGGCTGCTGGTGCGCTTAAAGGCATCCTTATTTTTTGCTTCACGTTCAAGTACTATTACTATGTCACAGCGAGTAACACTTGTTAGTATATGATTGTGCTTCATGCAGTCTTTTCTCTGTGTACTTCATCTCATCGCTGATATCAATATATATCATATCTGCCTTACTTCTCTTCTCCTCATTTTGCAGTATGAGAGCTTATGTGAATTACTTCTACAGAACTACACGATTCATATATCTTCTTGTATTTTTTTCGCCGCATTACTTTGTAGACTCATAAAAGCCCGAACTGTCGAAATTAGTGTAGATAGTTAACAGCGGCAAACAAGTGATGCCCGCGTGACAGATATCTTTGACCTGGTAATATAGCCCGGACAAACGTTTCTGTCTTGGGAGATCACATCAATCGTCCTAAACGTTGCGGTTCTAACCTAAATTGAAATATCAACATGTCATGCATTCAGGATGACTATAGCAAAGATTTGTGTGGGGTTGATATCGATCCAAGACTTGAAGTTCTCCCTCCAAACATCAACTTGAGGCCTCTTCCTATTCTTGTTTTGCATCCATCGGGCATGTCCAAATTGTTCAGATGTTTATCGTAGCTTACAAGTTGAACCCCTCAATATAGTTGCAGACTCTCTCTCTCTCTCTCTCTCTCTCTCTCTCTCTCTCTCTCTCTCTCTCTCTCTCTCTCTTCTCCGCAGTGCACGTACATGTTCATATATATGCTCAATCCTATGGTAGAAAATAGAAAAAGAAGGAAGAGGTTGTCTTTAGAAGTTTGTACTGAAAGTAGCCCATCCACAAAAAAAAATTGACAATTTATGAAAAATCTTGTTTAGGCCTTATAGTAGCACCAGCCCTCCCACATATATTGATCTCTTATGAGAAAAGATAACCTGCTCGTCGAGGAAGATGGAATGAAAGAAGAGGAAAGACAGTGGGAAAACACACTGACTGATAAATGATCTTCTTGAAGAAACAACACGGACAAATACAGTTCGAGTATTGTAATTTGGTTTTTTTTTTCTTGTAATTTGGTTAAACAATACAATTTAATCACAAAATTTTGTGAAAAAGTATTCAAGTCGTGAAATTTCAATATTCTGGTGTTGATTCCCAACATTGAGAGAGAGAGAGAGAGAGAGAGAGAGAGAGAGAGAGAGAGAGAGAGAGAGAGAGAGAGAGAGATAACGATTTAGAGAAGAACACAGTGACAAATCTAGGATGAAATTTTTGGGGCAGCCGAGATTAAAGATATGTTGTGTATTTTAGAATTAGCAATTATTTATTGAAATTAACAAGGTATTTCAAAAAAAAAGGATCATGGGGATTGTAGCCCGCAACCTCGTGGTTCACATCAACCCTTAACAGAGAGAGATCTCATATATAAGCGATGTGCATTTATTTCTAAAAAGGGAAAATTACATTAGAAACAAATTATATGTGAAATTGAGAACTCAGAAGTTTGAAATCTCATAAATGAATAGGAAATTACATTGGAGTCAAATTATATGTGACATGAAGAATGCAGAAGCGCGCTTCTATACCATTCTAGAAAGTTCAACTTAATATATTGAAATATGCATTTTCTTTATTAGAGAATTCGACTTAAAATATTTAAATTATTAAGTTGAGAAAAGGCTACGGGCCCTTGAAATCTCATATATAAGCAATATGAATAATATCAAGAGAGGGAAAATATAGCAAAAGCAAATTTACATGCGGAATGAAGTATGCAGAAGTGTGCGTTTATACAATTTTAGAAAGATCAACCGAAAATATTAAGTTATTGGATATTTATCATAATAGAAAGGTCAACTAAAAATATTAAGTTATTGGATGGAGAGAGACTTTGGGTACGTAAACACATTGGAATCTCCTACCCAAGTAACATGAATAAACATTTTACCACTTTTTTTCACGCGTAAATTGAACCAAAGTTGTATGAAGAACACGTGTGGAACTAATAAGTGGGCAACCACACGCGAAATAAGCTCGAATGGGACATGAAGGATGCGAGATTAGACTCTACTACCTCACTAGAGCATCCAGTTTATGAGGTTAAATTATTAAATAGAATAGAGACAGCACACATGTAGACGAATGAACATCATATCCTCATAACATTCTACCATTTTTTTCACGCGTAAATTGAACCAAAGTTGTATAAAGAACACAGGTGGACTACCTCATTAGAATATCCAGTTTATGAGGTTAAATTATTAAATAAAATAGAGACAGCACACATGTAGACGAATGAACATCATATCCTCAACTGTGCGATGACTGTTTTTTAACAGATGAGCTTCATTCACTCACCTTATATTTCAAGATTTGAGGTTAGACCTTTTGTACTTATCATTGTACGGGGTGATTTGAGCCTTTTTGCCGCCGATATCACAAAATTTTCACGCGGGTGGGGCTAATTCCACTTCCCGCTTGACTTAATCCACCGTATTTCATTAGGCAGATAAAACCGCCATTGATGATTTTCAACTTAGCACAGTTTACTTTAGGCTCTGTTCGTTTAACGGAAAATATTCTCCTTTTAAAAAATATTTTTCCAGAAATCATTTTCCTGGAAAATATTTTCTCGGAACATAATTTTTCAGTGTTCGGCGATCAATATGAAAAAGTTTCGAAAAATATTTTTCGCCTGCAGCTGGCGACCGGCGGCGGCGGCAGCTGGCGACCGACGGCGGCATCGGCGGGCGTCCGGCAGCGGCGGCGGCGGCCGGCGGCGGCAACCGGCGACGGCAGGCGATTGGCGACCGGCGACCTTAGTGAAGAAGAAGAAGAAGCTCCGGAAAATGATTTCCGCTTTTGAAGAAGCGGAAGTAATTTTCCATAGACTTAGGCTATTTTGTGAGGGGGGAAGGAAAATATTTTTCCACGGAAAACGTTTTCCGCCCCCCGAACATCGGAAAATATTTTCCGGAAGAATATTTTTCACAAAACGAACGGGTTTAGTTATTGCCCTCAAAATTTAGGGTTAATACCACGAAAAACCACAAACTGATACACCTGTAATAAATTTACCCAAAATTATTTTTTTAATAACAAAAAACCCCAAACTGGTATACTTATGACAATTTTACCCCGAACTAATTTTTTTATCACCATAGACCTCAAACTGGTACACTTATGATAATTTTATCATGAACTAATTTTTCGATCACCAAAAATCCCAAACTGTACCATTCGTTAGTTTCCGTTAAATTTTATTATCAAATTGCTAAGTTTGATGACAAGTGGTAGTTGACAGGTGTACTAGTTTGGGGTTTTACCCCTCTATTTGTCACAAGTTTATCAATTTGTAGTTTTTCGTGATATTAATCAAATTTAACGGATACTAACGAAGGGTAAATTCGTCACAAATGTACCAGTTTTGGGTTTTTAGTAGTAAAAAAATTAGTTCGGGGTAAAATTGTTATAAGTGTAACAGTAGGAGGTTTTTGATGGTCAAAATAATAGTTCGGGATAAATTTATCACAAGTGTACCAATCTGAGATTTTTGGTGGTCAAAAAATTAGTTCGGGGTAAAATTATCACAGATGTACCAATTTGTGGTTTTTTGTGGTATTAACCCTCAAATTTAAACTTAGTGCTGTTTATAAAATTTTAAAAAAATAGCCTTTTCTTCACCATTACTCTTACCGCAACTTATCCATTCTTTGTCCTTCTACTTCAGAGGCTCTTTTTTTGGTGTATCCGTTATTTATTATTTGATTAGTTTTTAAAAAATCAAGTCTCTTTATTTTCTGTGTTAAAGAAATGGTGATTTTTTTTCTCTACAGTAATGAAACACTTTTACACAGGGCTTATAAGAAACTATAGGAGTATAAAAAAAAAACCACATACAATGATATAAGAAAAATTATGCATATTGAGGCACCTTGATATT
Organism: Syzygium malaccense; assembly: GCA_031216405.1. Classification (NCBI taxonomy): domain Eukaryota; kingdom Viridiplantae; phylum Streptophyta; class Magnoliopsida; order Myrtales; family Myrtaceae; genus Syzygium; species Syzygium malaccense. The sequence continues at coordinate 22,783,637 of CM062253.1, forward strand.
TTTCATAAACCTTGGATGTGTGATATAAATTCTTTACAATTCAAAATTAATTAAATTTGACTGTCCTTTCAAAATAATTTTTTACAAAGCTTTGATTTAATTTAATTTTATCTTTTGAAATTTTGCATGGAGGAATGTAATAGTTACTTTATATCGGCAAATCTTTAAAAGTGCTATTTAGGTTTCATCTTGTCATCCCATGGCCCAATACGAGTATATGAAAACCAACTAATAAATTTTTTTTTCCTCTGATACAACAAAAACATAAGTTTATATATGTGACCTTGTTATGGTAAAAAAAATACATATGACCTTGTTAAAGTTGTCCATGCTCATGCAATTAATCGTTAAATTTACTCAACAACATGAAAAAGAAGTAGGTTTTTTGGAAATTTCTTACATGGCAATGCCTCCTTAAAATTTTTCTTTAAATAAAACATGTTCATAATTATAGCAATTAGATCCAATATAGATATTAAATAATTAAAAAAAGGAAAGTGGATATATTTTGGGTTCACTACTTGCAATACCCATAGGATGATTAAGGAAATTTTTATTTCTATGACCGGAAATAGCCCCACTTTGTTCACATGGCCTAATAACATAAAAAAAACCCAAACTTTCGACTCAGTCTCAATTTTAACCTCAATTTTTTTTTGTTTAATAAAAAATCACTAACTTTTACTTAAGTACCATCTCTGTCCCCGTTAACTCTCAGACCAAAATCGCTCTTAGTGATCCTACTTGGCATTTGCACTCATTGCTCTAATTTTACCCCAACATTTAGATCCACAAAGATGTCTTTTGCAAATGAATTCTCACGTTAGCCCAGACGACGTCTACTTAGATTCGAAATTTAGGTAAAAACTAAAGCAATTAAGGTTGGCTTTCTTCAATTGCTCTTACTCTTAAGAGAGTCTTCGACCCCGTTTGGTTCAGCATTCGGCCTAGCATTGGCCAAATGCTAGCATTTGGAATGCTGAACCAAATTTTTTTGTCCCCAAATTACCCTCACTTATTTTGGCTTATTCCGGTTTTGCCCCTCTTGATACTGTTCATCTTCTTCGTGAGGTGGCCGGCGAGGGCAGTTGAGACCGAATCGGGCCGGCGAGGGTCACCCGGCCTCGAGCGACAACCGTCGGCAGCAAATCTAGCTCACTAGGGGTCGCCCGACCTCGGGCGACGATCGCCAGTGCCAGATCTAGCTCACCGGCGGCCGTAGGCCTTCGCCGTCTCCGGCGAAGGGTGGAATAGGTTTTTTTTTAATAAAAAAGATAATTCCCAAAGCCTTTTGGCAAAAAAAAAATTTACCAAACACTACTTGGGGTAAAGTAGCTTTACAAATGATTTTTTATCAAACGTCACTTACATTTTCCCAAGGGATTTTAACCTAAAGGTATTTGCATTCTCCTAAGTAGCATTTTAAAAGTTGAACTAAACGGGCCCTTCCTCTTATTTCACTCACGGATCTTCTATTTTGTGCTCAGTCTTCAATCTCTCGTGCTCATGACTCTCCCATCTCTCATGGTGAGAGAGCTCGCAATTGGGACAGTCGAATAGCCCACGCACGGAAGTTCTTCATCTCTCGATTATTAACAAGTAATTTTGGATGGAGGATCAACGGGATAGATTTGGAACTCAAATAAAAGTTTATAGTATTTTACGAGACAAAAAAAAAAGGTCAGAGTTGAATTCAAATTAGACCTAAAGTTTAGAATTTTTGATGGCATTAGGCCATTAGGCCCTGTTCACATTGCATCATGTCTCGTCTTACCAACAAACTTACGTATTTTATCCAGTAAAGCCGCTAAAAAAGATTGATTTGCATACTTGATTAAGAAAGTGATTTAGCACATATCCATTCCATCGGGTACTAGCATAACGTTCCGAAAGATGACTCTTTTACTTTTACGCATTTGAACGGAAGGGGCAAGTCATTTGATGAAGCAATATACCAAGGGCTCATTCTCAGTTACTTGGAATACACCGACGGTTTAAGAAGTTTCAAGCATTAAACAATCGGGCCTAGATCACCTCCAGTATGGAAGTCCTGTGAAAGCTTCTCAAGGAAAAGGAGAAATTTTACATCTGAGATATAATATTAACACGGCCAATCCAACCTATATCTGTAAATTCTAGTGCTTCTTGCCCACAGAGAAACATTAAACTAACTCTCACCTAACCATTAAAATACAAAAGCAACCAAACTTCTTCCCGAGCTTCGTCAAAGAGTGTACCTTCTGATAACTGTCACTTAAGAGACAACCGGAACATTTTCGCAGGTAGCAAATGCGATACCAAGTTTGAAGCCGGGACTTGCAGGCTCTTCCCAGACATGACCATCTACAAGTAACTCTCTGAAACAGGGAAGATCACACTCACTCAGCATTCTTAGCAAATCATTGCAGAAACTTTGCAAGTACGAGACCCGAGAAGGTCGAAACTTGAAAGGCGATGCGATTTTGAAGAGCACGGTAAAAGAAGCTTGTTTTCTAACTACCTGGAAGTATCAATTTGTAAAGTCTAATAGTTTCTAAACTTACAGACTCAAGGAATGTTCATATTCTGGGAGTTCGAAAGAAATTTGACAGTTTCCCCTCAATTTCAAAAGTCCCTGAAATAATGATCAACTGCTTCTAAAGCGAAAATCTTTTTGATCAGTAACAGCAAAAAATTTGGACATAAAAGCGAAATTCGTGCACAGAATAGAAAAATACTTCATTCACTATTTTTGCGTATCTGTGCCTACAGCAACATTTGAAAAGTCATATGCTTCTACAGGTTTATAGAATAGATGCGAGTCTCAATTGAGCTATCCATCCAAAGACTTCATATTCTAATGAAATTACCATAAAGCATTAAGTGCTGATATAAGCATCAAACAAGAAGTGCTGAACAGCCGGGGACTGATTGGTATGGAGTTGATCCATATAACATCTTCGAGAACCAGAGAACGTCGTAACAATGCAAGAGAAGTGCTTAAACACAAGGTGAATCCTAGGGACCCAGAAACAAACGGCTAGATGCAATGCGAATTAGCTTTTATACTCGCGTCTAACTCAGGAAGAACATATCCACTCATTCCCCTCTAGATAACTGATCATGGATAGGAAAAAAGGAGGCATCAACGTACTTCTCAATCAGAAAACCCGACCGACCGTGGAAAGTATGGCATGACTAACTTAGGAGCATCATGTAACCATCGAACGAAGAATTCTTTCAGCTGTCCCGTGATCTGAATCTCTCCACACCCCACGCACTTGCGTACCAATAGGAGACCGTGCAAGATCGGCACTTTTCCGCTCCAATATCAGAGAGAAGTCCTTAGACACCTCTCTATCTTTCTACGGGAGGCTCACACAGCAAAGCTTCTTTCATGTGAAAGAAACTCTGCCAAAGAGACCCGCCCAAGTGGCCACTACAAAGGCTCTAAGGCTTTTTGCCCCATCCCAAAGCCAACAAGGGTCACACAGCGACAGTACTCTCTAACTCCACGGCCCATCCCCCAGCCCAAACATGGCGAACCAACTTCGCAGTTCGCCCATGTCATTGACATCGCCACTTCTAACACGACATCAACATAGCGATACGAACAAAATTTTTCCGTTCCCTCCGACTTGTATCAGCACATACCGTAAGCGCAAAAGCAATGCCGTCTCAGAGAACGTAATCGTCTTCCTAGTAACTGCGAACTTGATGAATGATTACGACCAAAACAGAGCGAAATCGTGTTCCACCCGGAAAACCAAAGAATAATTCACGGGAATGTAGTCGGAAAAACGAAGCCCATTACCGTCGATTGGACTCTGCTTCAGTTTCTTGATCTTTTGGAGGTGAATCTGCGTCTCCAAGAACCACCGCATCCTCTGCTGCTCCAAGTCCTTGGCGAACTGCATCCGCTGCTTCTCCAGCTCTATCATCTCCCTCGCCTTCTTCCTCTCCACTCTCTCGTATATCTGCCCCAGCCTCTCTATCGCCTCGGCTAACTCCGCGTACCCTCTCTCTCTCCTCGCCGCGCTCCCCTCGCCGGACCTCGGTTTCGTCCTCGAGCCGAAGCGCCCCGATTCCTCCTCCGCCGCTTCCTCCTCCGCCGCCGAGAAGGCGGGCCGGAGACACGATCCGCCGGCGGGGGACCTCGCCGGCGCGCGCTTCGTCCGGTTGTGGCTCCGGGGGCGCACCGGCACGGTCACCGCCGGCGGCAGCACGCTCCGGGCCGGCCGAGGGGCCGCCCCTCGCTTCGGCCTCGGCCTCGGCCTCGATCGGGGGGCCGGCGGGGGCGTCGGGGACCGGGAGGGGGGCTTCCTCGGCGGCGGGAAGTTGGATCCGATCAGGGCGTCGAGGTCGGCGAAGAAGGGCCAGGGGCTGAGGTAGCCGCCGCCGCCGCCGCCGCCGCCGCGGGGATCCGAAACCCTAGCCTTCTCGAGCTTGAACTTCTTCTTGAGCGTGTCGACGCGGTTCTTGCACTGGGCGCCCGTGCGGCGGGCCTCGCCGGAGGAGGGGGAGGGGCGGGAGTTGACGGAGTGGGCGACGTCCTGCCAGTCCTGCTGGGAGAAGTTGCCGCGGTCGAGGGCGAGGAAGCGGTCGCCCCAGGCGTGGATGAGGGCGAAGGTGGAGCCCTCGCTCCAGCAGTCCTCGCGGAGCGGGGGGGCGGTGGCGGCGGGGGGCCGGTGGGCCGGCGGCGGCGGCGGCGGCGGTGGGGAGGGGGACGGCGGGGGAGTCCCGCTGGGGGGCTCCATGGAGGGGAGAGGAAGACGCCGAGGTGTCGCTCTGTCTCTCTCTGTCTCTGTCTCTGGCGAGGTTATGAGCGGTGAGAGGGGGGTGCGGGTGCGACTCAGTGGCGGGGCGGGGGGTGGGGGGTGGGAGGTGGGGCGATAAAGATTTATATTTTTTGAAAGGACCCAAACCGAGAAGAAGCGCTGGAAACAGAGCGTACGGACGGCTGGGTTCGGAGAGGTACGGGAGTGGTGGAGCCGGACGGAGGGGAGGGGGGCGCGGTGCCCTGACTCGTCGACGGCGGCGGGGGAAGTGCGAGGGAGCTCCTTTCTTTTGTTATTACTTATTATTCATGGGGGGCTGTATTGTTTGTAAGCTCGAGATTTAGGCTTTTCGTCCCTCCTTTTTCTTCGCCTGACCTCTGCTCTCGCCGTTGCCTCAACTCAATCCCTCTCTCCCTCTCCCTCTAGTTCTCCATTCCAAATATAAAACCGCGAGTCGGATGGGTCCACTTTGATGTCAAAACATTTTCAAGCGATTCTTTTAACCGTCACGATTTTTTACGGAGCGATTACCTAAATGACTCTAGCGATGGAAAATATGATCCTAAAATATCGGCATAGCTTATCGGAGTTACTTAGATGGGCAGCTTTTAAAAAGTTTTGGCATTAAATTGGCCGTCCGTAAAATTTCGGCACTAAAGTGACCTCTGTTTAATGTTTTGGCTTTTATAACAATAATGTTGATTGGGGTTAAATCGGTTCCAAACTTTCCCCCTAGCATTGATCCCCATTGTTAATCAAAGGCATGTAGTTGTTCAATCTCAAAACAGAGCAACATTAGAGAAGAAACAAACGCAACGTTACGAGAGGTGACGAAAATTTTACTTACTTCTGTTTTTTTTCTAGGAAAACAAATAAATCTTTGTGACGGTAAAATAAAATTATTTGGAGAAAACATTTGCTCCGTGATTTTTCTTTTTAGTCTAAACAAACAAAGAACAAAGAAAGACAACGATAGAGTTGTAGAGTGTATTCGTTTCATGGAAAATGAGTAATTTGAAAAATATTTTTCGAAAAATGATTGCTCTTATTGTTTAGAAAAACTAGTCAACGGAAAATATTTTCATTATCAATAACAATCTATGCCTAACTATTTTCCTGGACAACGAAAAAAATTTCCATTCATTTATTTTTTTTAAAAGATATAAGCGATTATTTTTCGAAAAAAATTTTCTAGATCGCTCATTTTCCAAGAAACGAACGCACCTGTAATATTCACAAAGCAAATATTGCTTTTGGCTCACATCACCGTTTTATAAATTTTCTAATTTAGAAAATGTTAGAGCAAAAGTTTTATAGATAAACAAATTAGTGCCAAAACTTTATGAACGATAATTTCTACGCCAATACTTTCTACATGCCTCCAGCCTCCATGTAAGTGATTCCCGCGGCGAACCACATCAGATTTTCCGAAGTGGCTCAAGTAAATGGTTTCCAAAACTTGCGGCATTTAAAAGATTGTTTGAAAAATTTTCATACAAAAACAGTCGCCGTACAAAATATCGATGCCGTCCTTTCTCCTCCTTTGATTTTTATCTTTTTCTAAAGGCCATTTTAAACCGTAGAAAAGCAATTTCGCAAGTTATAATGAATCAATATGATAAGGATAATGTCGTCTGGCAATTAATAAACTAGATTAGCCAAGTCTCTGATCTCCTGTCAACTATACAGTTGAACATAATCACGCCTGTTCCACTATTTCTCCAGCTGATTCTCGTCATTTTCCCATACAAATTTGACGACCTCGGCCAAACCTGGCCCAAAATCAATTATGAGCCGAAATTTTCCACTCACATAAGACGAAAACAAGAACCACAAAAAGAAAGATAAAAAGATCTGGACGACCAACTCTTTGACGTTCTATGCTCATTTTGCAAAATCATTTTACAGATTACAAGGTTAAAGCCGAAAAAGACAGCGTCAAAACTCTTCCAGACTTTCTGTACACAAGCCGCAGAATCCCAGTCGCGGTGAGAATCACTCGCAGTCAAGCAACCGGGAGAGAATCTCCTCACAGCTCGGCCTTTCTTGCGGTTCCGCCCAGCAATCTGCAAGGGCACATCAACAGAAGATCAGACTTTTGCAAAAAATAACTCAGAGTGCGAACCAACATGAAACTCTCTTAAGTTAGGTCAAAATTGGAGTATGGACCGAGGAGGACCTGTGATTAGCCTTCTGAGGGGACCTTCGGGAATATCCAACCTGGATCCTTCATTAGCTACTGCATATACCACCTGACAGCACAGACGACCCACATTATATCGCGCACCCCCGATCACAGAAGAAGAGGACAAAACCTAAATACAGTACGGTTAATGTGTGCATTTCAGAAACCGACACACATAGGCATTTGAGTCTGTTTCAATACATCAACTATGGCGTGCGCTATTCTGTGCAGCAAATCTGAAACCATTGAGCAATAGCACTCGAAAGTTGAAATGGAGGCAGTTACAGTAATTCAAATAAACGATTATCTTAGGTAACACCCCTTCGCTCGTGCAGTGAGTCCTTTTTCCCTTTCTTTTTCAATCACAACTAATCCCACGTTCTCCTCATCATCTCCTTTTCAAATGCACAAGTATTTGTGTGCCCCCATGCCAGTTGCACTTGATAAAACTCCCAACATTATATTATACGGCCATAGCAAACCAAGTCATGTGCAAAGGTTAATCTTTCGGATGAAATTAAGCAACAGCTAAGACTTGCTTGCTCTCAAATCAAAACAATCTGAAACTCCAAACGGATCATGCGGTAGTAAAGTCAGAACAGCCTACTCACCCTCTCTGGTGGCACACCCTCCCATGGTCTATTTAATGTGCAAAGCTCCCACATTATCACCCCAAGGCTGAAGATATCACATTTCTCGGTGAAGGGTTCATTGCGTATGAGTTCAGGAGCCATCCATTCTGGTGTTCCAGCAGATGAAGAGTCTCTCATGGGTGAGTTTATCATTATCCTTGATAGGCCAAAATCGCATATCTTCACGGTCCAATGCTTATTAACAAGACAATTGGCACTTTTTAAGTCACGATGTACTATCTTCATCCGGTGTATGCACATTAACCCCCTGCTTCCGGTGTACACACGTCAACACCAACCAAAATGAAAGAATTAAGCAGCAACTAAGATAAAGTAGAATAACACAACATAAAGTCTGGCTTTAAGAGTTCCGTCCGTTTGATTTCCAAACAATTAATCTTCCATAAAAACCTAAATACAAACTTAAATGAATAAATATCAAGTTATTGAACTGTAGTGCTATCTTGAGAAGAACATGATTGCCTGTTCCATTAAAACCACTCGACACTGGTAGAAGATTTGTATGGAGTTCAAGTAAAAAAATTTTCGCTGATTCCATGGAGTTAACTCAATAATACCCTTGGTAAGCATTCCTTACATTAACGAGTGGCATCATGTGCATCCCCATTGAGTTGATTGAAAAAAAATTGACAATACTCTCACGATTGTTCTGCTTGTAGATATTTGTCTCTAAACTCAAGGAGTTCGAATGTCAAGAACTGAAAGGCAAGACATATCTTTTCATTGCATGATGTAGCATCTTGTCCCCGTAAGTTGGACATAGTTATCTTACTAACGAGGATATTCCCCCTGAGTTTTATTGAGCCCAATTATTTTTATGCCATGACAGCAATTCAAATTAATACTTGAATGCAAGCCATAATAAAAATCTTCGATGTTTGAGGAATCACACAAACCTGCATATATCACGTATCATTTTAAGTCTCCGCCTCCAATTAAGCTTCTTTTTCTGACCACTCAAATGGATCAAATAGTACAAGGAGCCCATCTCCATGTATTCGGTTACCATAGAAAGATGTGGAGGCCTCGTGCACGCCCCCAAAAATAATATCACTGCAAGGATGGAATAGGTTGCTTTATTTGCTAGATATTAGACAAAGATAGGTTAAATAATTTGAGCTTCCATTGGCGATGGGAATAGTGAACAGTGTAAAACAGTAAGTATCCTTAGTGAAATATTCGATTGATGCTCCATATACATAATCCCCTCTCTGCATATGCTCCAAATACCATCTACTCTCTTTATATGGAGTGCAAGGATAAGCAAGAAAAGAATATTACCATTAGGATGTCGAAGACGGCTGAATGGTGATCCATGTAGGCATAGAACAAGCACATGAAGTCAGATAGAAACACCTTGTGGATAAGATAATCAACAGGCCAGTGTCACAAACCTTAGAATGGAAATCTCGTTGCAGAAATCTTCCATGTTTTCAGCAGTAAGATCTTGCTCTAGGAAAACCTTAATAGCAACGTCTGTCCCATTCCACATGCCACGGAAAACTTCCCCGAAGAACCCTATGCTTAGACAAATCAATTTCACATTTAGACTATCCGGAGACTTTAGAATTCAATGAGCTAATAATTTCTGACCAGAGTACTTAATGTACACGTTTGGAACCAAAGTTGTGAATGTGGAATGGCACCATAATCATGAGGAACTATCATAAATTTCCTCAGAATCATTGATTGTAGAACATTCAGTAAGTGCAAAGATAAAGAGCAAAAGAACAAAAAGATCCCAAAAAAGCAGAGAAAGATATGATACATACTTACCTATCCCAACGCGAGTCCCAACGGTCAATTCTGAAAAATCAATATTCCACTCTTGATAAGCAAGTAAAGGCTGGTTATTGAACATTTGAGATTCCAGAACTTTATTCCAAGTCAAAAACATTTCGTTGTTTCGAGGATAGTTCGCTACAAGGCTTCTCTCAGAAGATTGACTTCTGAACTCATGAGGAGATGAGGGCAATGATATAGCCTTCTGAGAACTTACAGTCTCCCGATCATACATCGGAGATACTCCACCAGAGACTTCATCATGAGCATCAAAATGAAAACTCGATGCCTGAGGCTAGAACAAAGAAATAAAAATCACATTTTGCTCGCAATCAGCATAAAACCAACAAAAAAGTTAATTGTTCCTGTCATATGCATTCCACATAGCAATGTGGAAACAGTTCCAAAAATCTCTACCAGGAATATAGATTTAACTAGAATAAGCATGTCACTGTAAATGTGGTCTGTGATCAGTATGTCGTTGCAATTGGATGGCAGTCATCAATTCCATAAAAATATGGCAATTGTAACAGTAGTCCATGAGAGTGGTCAATAACGGTGCTCATACATTGTAAACACAATTTTCTTAGTAGTCAATATGTCATGCTTGATAGCCAGCAAAATGATAAATGCATTAGAAATGACAAGAATGATGAAAACCAAGAAAATGTAAAACCACATCAGCAATAATTTCATATGGAAACCCAAAATTATACCAGCTGTGCCATGTAATATTGTACAAAAGAAAAGATTATGTGCAAATATATATCAAGCTAATCAAGCCAAGACAAGTGTATTTTAGAAGAGAAGAGACTTACATGATTGACATAGAGAGTCAGACTAAAGAGATGAAGCAACAAAACACTCTTTGTTATCTTAAAGAAACAAACGTTCATAGCCAGAGACACATGCCTGACCTAAGCACTAGAAACAACAACAACAAGAGAAGCACGAAATATACGCAGATTGTACACAGAAAAGATTCAGCTTCAAGCAAGCACGTGAAATAAAAGTCACACAGTATGAGTAACCATGGAAAAAATAAGAAATGACACAAAGTAAACATTTGCAGTTCCTTCTTGATAAAATCATGACTACGATTTTGTTCTTCCATTCATTGGTGCTAGAAAATATTAAATGGACAGTGCAAATATTGATGCAGCCTCCCCAAGAAATCAAAATCACACAAGACAGACGAGGATATGATAGCAGACGGTTATATGGAAACCGTACATCTTTCTGTAGATCTTTGCTATTTCTTTCATCTGAAGTATAAGAGAATGACCTATCATTCCCTTGTTCTCTCAGTAGTCGATTTTGCTTCAGTGTCTCATTCATTGCCCGCACAGCCCTGCATTATTATCTGTATGTGCTGAGAAATAGGAAGATGCCAACTGAAGAATTAACAAAAACAAGTACAACTAGTCCTTAGAATGTTGATTAAGCTATAGCATTGGCAAATAATCAACAACCTAACAAAGCAATACACCTGATACTTTTGTAGATGGGAGGTGCCTATGCTTCTTACTCTTTGTGACTATCTAATAGTGAAGGCACTAATCTAGATTGTATTACGCCAGTTCTTTTTGTTAGATACATGCCCTGTCTGCAATTTCAAAATGTTAAATCTCTGGATGCTGTTGTTGAACTTCATAGAGAGACAAATCCTCACAAAAAGCCAAAGTTCAATTGGCTCAGAGCCTAAGAGGAAAGAGGGTCACTCAACCCTTTATCTCTCTACAACCAAAGAGGTTACTGGATATTAACTTCATAGTTGGAAAATCTTCACTACACAAGATAAGGAGAAAATATTCCAGAATCCAGAATAAAACATATGTATTGACAGAAGCACATTCCTAGGCTGTGCATGAACTTCATATTCCAACTTCTTTTGCTTCTCTAAGCGCATTCCTTGGCTGTGGCATGAACTTCATGCTTCTCCAAGCACATATTACTGAATCCTCAAATCATGCAAAGTCTCTCTGTCTTTGCATGAGCTGTTTGCAGTTTACTTGTTAAATTGTACATCTAAGAGTGTCAGATGATACTGTTTCTAGTACATTTGTCATGCAATGAACTTAGATTAGCTAATACTTTGGGAAAGAAGATGATAAGAAGAACTAGTTCTAGTAGGGATACACCAGAAAAGACCATCATTTCTTCCCAAAATAAAAGGGAAAAACCTACCCTTTTTCTTTTTTCGTTGATAGCATAACCACATTGAAGTAGTTTAACAAATGAGCAAAAGATAGATTTTGTCTTCCCATGATGTTGATTCACATGAACATAGTAGTCCTGAAACAAAAAAAGAATGAAAGTAAAACGCCAACCTTACAATATCATCGCCAATCTCTGGGGTGATGCTTATGCTTCTTCTTCTTATCCTCCGAGCTTCTGAAGTGGATGCACCTTCTGACCTGCAGTATGTTTTGATTTTAGATAAGCTGAAGACCTAAGCAATTCATGGACGGCAGTTGGATTCAGATTCAGATGTAGACTCATTAACCGGAGCACACATACAGAATCAAAGACTGAAATCTGTCCTAGTAACAAAGTCAGTCAACTTTCTTTCTGAATTAGGCCGCTCAGCAAATGTTCACTTACCACAGGAATCAGAGCCAAAATGTATCCAATACACAAAGATCGGACACAAAATCCAAGATAGGAGCATAACTTCGACATCATGTATAAGTAGTGAAGGCAGAAATAAGAAATGTGAAATTATGAGGAAGTAGGCTGATAGTTAACAAAACCAATACTTAATATTACAGGAGAATACACTAAATGTACCATGAAAGCATAATTAATTATTAGCTAAAATATAACTGGCAATAAAAAAATGCAATAAAAAAATGCAATATGCTGCTGTGATTAATTGTAAGCTCTTAGTTGTTACAAATTCAAACCTCACCCTTGGCGAGCCAAGATTTGAACAACTTTACTGGTTGTCCCAAAGAGAATGGATAATCTGAATGAGGATCCGTTTTTCCACGAAAAGATACAGCTTCAAAGAATTTAATGCATCTCCCATATATATAGAAAAATCAGGAAGTATAGCCAATCATACAGGAGTGCTTACCGTGGAGTTATCCGTTCTCTTTTTTCTTTCTTTCCCCTTTCTTTTTAAATATAAAAGAGCTATTTACTTGATAAACCCAAATGACATCTAACAAAGAAGAAAGTTCCAACAACTGTTTTATCTGCTAAACTACGTATTAGAGTAAATTTAACGATTTGTATGCAATCCAGCCCACAAATTCTTAAACCATGATGTTGGGCAAAGAAGAGAGCACAAGAAACAATCACAGTTAGCACCTATGGTTGTGCAAATACACATACTAACAATCACATCAAAGACCAAGTTCCAGAAACTAAAGGCACCATCAGTAACAATAAAAGATTAGAACCAACCAAAGGTAGAAACTCAAGCAAAAAGATTCTATTGTGCTCTCCAATGCCAAAGATCCTTTCGGAGCTTCAAGTGAACATGCATACCAGGGTAACACTTCCTTGCTCAAATAAAATGCGAAAGAAAAAGATGACATTACTGAACATAATAACCTTGATAAAGTTGCTTCATTGACAAAATCTCTATGCAGCTTCCTATCACCACTTAGCATTGACCGTCCACGAATTCGAAGAGACGGATGCTCTGGGCTGAAAAAACAAAAATAATATAAAATACATATAACACTGTGTGCACATAATTTTAGTAATTTTCCTCATGCATAATGTTAAGGTACATCTATTGATGAAAAAAAAATTGCTCAACCAAACTATCAATGACCTGAGACGATCAACCTCGACAAGCATCATCCAACAAAAAAGTAGGTGCATTTACCCCCCAATTTTGTGTTGTTATAAGTTTACCGCTATTTCATAGTTTTGCATTTTGTATCTCCAATTGATGAAACCTATCCCAAATTCTAGGGCTTCCGTTTGTCATAGAGCAAGATTGAACGCACTAATCTTCTGTCCTAATTGAAACTAATAGAGAGAGAATTGAGATTTCAAATTTATCGGCTTTCAGTTGAGTCTAAAATCTGTACTCGATTGTAATTAAATAATCCCAATGCCACCAGAGTAAAAATCCATTGTAAGCTTCCAAATTACAGAGTAAAAAAATTGATAGTTTATAAATAGACCAAAAAATTCCTTTGATATTGGCTGGTGAAATGGAAATACACAGAAGCATCTGACAGCTGTGGAGCCCGTAAAGTCAAATTGCTTAAATGCAAACTTGCCTAAGATAGACAAGCAGAGGTAACTAGAACCATGGAGAAAAAGTATAAAAATGTATGGAAATTAGTGCATGCCATTTATGATTCTTTGCACTTAAAAGAATAAAGATGACACGTGACCAGGTACAATATGAAAAAGAGAACAATTCAAGTAGCAGCATTCGATCAAAAAAAAAAAAAAGTAGCAGCAATTTGTTTCACATATACTGACATGTACATATATGGAAACTAGAGCACATAGAAAGAACTAATTTGCAACTAACTTCAAAGAAGCTGGCTTGGTTCAGACTAGAGCCCATTCAAAAGCCTGCAAGCCTATATTTTCAGTTTAGCTTGGTCAGCACTCAGATCACTATATCATACTTCTTTTTCTTCCCCTATCTATCCCACCGCACCCAGCTCGGCCATGCACATGCAAAAGAAGAGTCTAAATCTCTGTCCTCAATGGTACACTTGACACAATCTTGCGCAGAAGAGAAATGGAACAGTAGGGGAACCAGACACAAAAAAATCAATGGTACACTTGACAGTCTGCCAGGCCGTGCAGAAGGCCATCTTCACCAACATCCTTCCCAATATTTATGTACTTTGTGAAATATTCCCATTTATCTGAACCTCTCAGAAAAGCATAATTTCAAACAAGAAGAATGTCCAGGATTCAGAAAGACAATTCCACAAGTGAAGACATTGTAATTTCTTGCGAGCAATTTCTATGGGAAGTACCATATGCTATATCCTCAATGCAACCAAAATGAGATTTATCAACAGCTGGCTCAGATATGTATAAATAAGCAAAGTAAAATAGGGGAACCACACACAGAGATCAATGGCACACATGACCCCCGGCCAGGCCGTGCACAAGGCCATCTCAAGCCACATCTTTCCTATTATCTATGTACTACGTGAAATATTCTGATTTATCTGAAACTCTCAGAACAGCATTACTTCAGACAACAAGAATGCCAAGAATGACAACTCCACAACTCTCAGAATCACATTGTAATTTTTCGCAAGCTATTTCTATGGGAATTAAGTAGCCCCTGACATATCCTAAATGCAACCAGAATGAATTTATCAATCATATATATGTATAAATAAGCAACGTAAAACCTTGAACTAGCAGTCCTTTGTTCAGCAACAACCTTTCTCCGACTACGTCTCCAGAATGTGTTCGCAATGTTTGGTTCACTCTGTGATAAGCTGAGAGGAACAACAAAAAAGGATTTGATAAATCTAAACTATTTACTCTCGAAGTTGAAAAGTTGCACAGTCCAGGGATGTAGGTGGATCCAACTACTCATGAGCTACTCGTGATTTCATAGTTTGAATCCAGAAATCAAATTTTGTATCACTGTTCTCGAGATATTTTGGTTGGCGGTACTCGCAATACAATGTTATTTCATTGTTCTTTTTTCATAATCCATTTCAATAAGTGATCATTGGACTGGAAAATGTTTTGTTCAGGATGACAGGTTCCAAGTCATTGTTGACTAAAATCTATACCACCGGGTCATCTTGAATTTTATGGTTCTTCATTATTTGTTTGAACATGAAAGTGGCACAGCAGGGAATAATTACTTGATCCCTCTCCCAACGATTTGATTGCTGTTTGTAAAATTTGAATATTAGCATTTTCTTTGTAAGCACAATCAGAACGTGTTTATCATCTACTCCTTTGACACCTGAAAGTTTGAAGACTTGAGAATACAGTTGTCACTTTTCCAGATTAGATGGGTTGTTGCAGGGTCTCTCGGAGAGGAACTCTTAACTTTCCGGGCTGAAGTGGTGTAAAGATAGGAAAAGCTTGTTTGTTTGTTTGTTTCTGATCCCTTGCTTAGTTTTTGATATTCATCAAAGGAAAGTAGTAGGCAGTGTTTTTCAAAATGAGGAAAGCTCCATAGGTGTAGTACACGATAGTTGGCCTTCCACCATATTGTTTTTGGCATTGTTGTGGCAGCTCTTTTGACAGTGAGTCACTTTTTTAGATACTTTTCTAGCTTCTAGTTCAAAAACAAGAGGCCCCTTTTGGTGCTCCTTAATATACTTATCAACCAAATTCAGACAATTTGACTCGAGTCTGACAAGTCCAACCAGACTATCTCTATTTCTTTAGTCGAGCAAGAGTACAAACAGTCACTAACTTGAGTTATAGTCAAGTTTTAAGTGGCGAGCATAGGGTCAAACCGGAAACTATATTGACTCAACTAGTACAATGCTTTTCTTTCATGTGCGCACGCCCATGTGTGTGTGGGAGAGAGAGAGAGAGATATATGTTCACCTCAACTTCCTGTCGATCATCAGATCTCTCAAGGACCGACCAGAAATATTCGAGGCCTCTAATCTTCGATGGAATTGCAATCTTTCATCTTTGTCAGCACTATGATATGAATCAGGAAGTTAGAAGAAAAAAATGATTTCCATGAAGCATATCCATGATGACTTTACACAAGCAATAGAAGTTTTCAGTACCAATTTCTTGTTGAGTGAACTAAATACAAGACACTAACCTTTCAGGATCCACCTTCTCTGAATATCCATAGAGGGGGCTATTTGGTTCAAGCGGTGAATCACAGGAATCATTTTCTGCGGAATCACTTTCCCCTGCTGCAGAAATATGGGTCATAAAGATGGCCTTAGTTGAACGGGGAATCAGTTGGCCTGGAAATCGCATAAGATCCACAAGCAGTTCCACTGAATTCAATGTAACCATCACAGACATGTGCTTATACGAGTCAACACACTCAACACCCCCCTCATTTGGTAATCCCTGAGAAGAGAATCATTTTCAAGAAACTAGTTAGTAAGTTGAAAACTAATTATTCTGTGTGAATTATAAAAATTAAAAACAAAGCAGATTTCCAAGAGGAAACTTACCACCATGAGCCTACTTTCAAGGCCTACTGTATCTGCAAGAACCTTAAACAAAATAGCTCGAAGACGACATGAACCATGCTTTATTTGCCCCAACATCTGGACAACACGGTTCTCAAACATGTGGGAGCTCTCCTCTAGTGCAGCTTTTGCAGGACTCTCCACATTTGGCCTTTTATAAACATCAGAAACCTGTTCAGGCAATAGCATCAGTGGCCAACTAACTATAAGTTTTCTCTGCAATAAGAAAGCGTACGCATGACCTCAACAAGAGAAATACATGGGTGTATGTGCATGTTTCAAAGTGCAACCACAACAACTTAATCGTAACAAGATAAATAAGACCACAGAGCTACATGACAATACGATACTCAAGGTATTGTGGCCAACATAACATCAGAATGATAAACTACATTCAGGGTGTGGAAAATTAGAAATTCTTAAACGGTTATGTGCACGTGTTTTGTGTTTTCTTGTTTCAATTGTTTATCCATGTGAGACAGTACTGGCAGATCCAGATATGATGCAGGTATTTTGTCACAAACCCTGTACAAAGCAACCCCAGGGATTTCATCATGTTGGAAAGGAGGAGGGGGGACAGAGGGAGAAGAACAGGGAGAGGAACAGCGCATAGTGTGAGCTGGGGAGGAGGAATGTCTAATGCATTTTGCATAATAATCACCAACTGTCAAAAGTTCACACCAGTCCAGCAATCTTCTTAATTGTTGCAGCAGGATTTGAATTTGCTCCCTTAACCAGAGTTAGCATCAGCTGCTTCAGCATAGTCAGCTTTCTATCCTTTTTAAAGTCTACCAGAATGACATCAGCTCTGACGCCTTCTGCACCCAGTGCATGAAGCTCTTCCAGTGTGGGAATGTTATCAAAATGCTCTTTGAGCCGTTTCTCCTGCTCAAAGTTCCAAGATCAAATTTCAGACCATATCCAAAACAAAAACTTAAGGTTCCATAAAAAGTCATATGAATCTGGCAAACTTCATGGAAAGGAACCAATATAATAGTACACCAAACAGCACTGCAAAATATCCAAAACTGTGGGGAACACAACAATCTTCTTGAGGTAAAACCAATAAATGAAGAATCTTACATTTTACTTAATCAGAAATGAAGCATTTTATATTACTCCTCTTGCATAAACAATAAAGCTCATATTAAGTGAACTCTTTGGTGGAGGTACAAAAAATTTGATTATTTGCACTACATGCAGTTAGAGGATCATTTTTGCACCAAATCTGAAAGATCGAGCTAAACTTGTCAACTAATTTTTGCATTTTCTGTACTTTATTTGGTTGGTTGAAATCTTTTTAATATGCTTAAGCTTGTGTTTACCAAAAATCATCCAAAACATTATATTGAGGATAGAAATGAAACTTAAACTTCAGTTGGCACTAACCATTGCAAAGGCTGAAACTAACGAAGTAAAATTAAAGCAGCAGAGGGGTTCCAGATAAACAATAAAAAACAAGAGGCGGTATGAAGAGTCATTACCTATGCTTCAATCCCATTAATCCGTAAAATAACACTCTTCTAATTAAAAGAGGAAAAAGCTGGAGCAAAGATGCTACCAGAAAATACAGAGAAATGTAGCAATACACTTTCCACTAACTTTAACCTAGCAAAAGCAAGGACTTGGAGAGTATCTTAGAGGAGCTTTGCTATATATAGAAAATTCGCAGCCTCAGATCTGACTGATTTGTAGGATCTCATGGACTAAACTTCACAGTGCTTGTATGATGTACGAGACCGCTTTGTAAATCTTATAGTTCCATGTGTCTTTCCAAATTTATATCTAACAAAAACATTTAAAAATAAAAAACGATGTATTTAAAGTCAAGCGCACTGCAAATTAAGCAGTTTCTAGTTTTCAAGTTCAACCATTCATGACACAAACAAATGACAACTAAATCACAATACTTCTGAAAGAAGGGAAAACATTTACAATAAACCAAAATGTGAGGCAATCGCATGGTCACTATCTAATAACACCAACAAATATCAAGACAATTCTATTAATTGTGCAAACGTAGGCTATTAGCTACACCAGCCAATATAAGATCAAGCTTCAAAAATGGTGCCTAAGCATAATCACAGGTAGCAGGGAATAAAACAAAAAACATATGATGAGCCCCAGTTCAGACCAGATGGTCATTAGCTATGGCAAATAATATCAAACTTAGTTCTTACAGGAATGACAGAATAAAATCCATTTGGAATCGGGTCAGAAAGCATTCCAGTATTCCAAAGGATTTGGGAGGCTGTCTGAGGTGACATTGCATCTTGCTCAGCATTCCTAGGCGATTCTTTGTTACTTAAACTTTCTTCTTGAGAACCCAAGGAAACAGATGCAAACTTCTCCATAAAATCTGAAGGCCACCATGGAACAGTCGGAGTCCCTTGCTCAGATGGCCCTGCCTCGTCTCTTGTCTCTGCCATGTCCTCAATATTCTGACATGCAAAAGCATTTTGCCCACTTCTTACCCCATAGAAAAAGCTTATTAGCTAAATGTACTTCTCAGACAACAGAAAAGTGATTCATACATATCTTTCGGTCTAACTTCAGTGAGCTGGGGGCCATATGACCTGCCAGAAAGACGAAGAAAAGATCATATTGAACACCTGGAATCTAGATAAGCAATGGAGTTCCACACTAAAGTGAGAATAATTACTACAAGCAGAAAGCAGTAACAAAAGATAGCAAAATCCCAAGCCAAAGTAATATCATCAGCTTCGTGCCACAACAGGCTAAAGTAGTCCAGTGTGCTTGGCTAGATCTAAGGGCTCTGCCAATGTGTGTCTCAAAGAAGATTGCAAATATTGAATCACCAAGACCAATATCACATCTGACATTATTCATACAGTTCAGAGTAAATCAAGTAAAGTAAAATCAAGTTTTAGCACTACCTTCACCATCAATCTTTTCATGCATCTAGTGAAGAGTTTTATGCCCCAATCAGTTTCTTTGACATTCTCTCAATTTACACAGCAGTAAGTTGTGTCAATCCTCAAGCCTCTTTCATCCATAAGTTAAAAAGTAAAAAATTCCTGTATGTTTATAAAGGTATACCCACAAAAATGAATATCTGTAGATCAAACTCAAATTCCTTCGAAAATGTCAGTTCGCACTTTAAACATCAAATATAGGCATGACAAAAAGCAGTAGAACGGAAGTTTTATGATAGCAACACCAGCAAGTAATCGTGTTATATTTTTCAAGAAATACATCTTATTTTCTGTCGTTATAAATCAAGAGATGGACAAATACGTGAAGCAAAAAAACTGATGGTCGAGTAAATGTTTCCTTAACTCATTAAGACTTAGCGGCGGAGTAAACCAATACAGTAAATCACTTTCTTCCATCCAGATCTTTAAGATGCCAAATGAAGTAAAACATTCCGTCTAAAAAAAGGGCAATTAATCAGAGGCCTCAGAGCCCCTACAACAAAGATTCTTAGAATATCAATCAACTCTAAACATCCTCCAAAGGGTGTAGTGAAGGGACTATTCCTACAATAAATGCAAAACAAGATATGCAAGGCAGCAGACTTTGCAGGTGATACAGGTGGTATAGACTTAATACTTAATTCAACAGTTAAGTTAGCTTTCTCTAACTGATACCAACAGTCCTTGATGGTTAGCGGTGTCAGTGAAAAACAAATGGTCTAGTTCAATCACCAAACAGCAAGCAAAACCAATGCTAACATTAAGGAACATAAATGCGCAGCATAGTTATTGATCATCTAGCTGTAGCACCAATGCACATTTAACTAAATATGATGAAGAAATTTACTGTTATAATTCGGTTTTAAATAACCATCAGTAAAGTGCATCCATTAGAACTTTAAGCTGAAAACACGCAACAAGCATGGTGGATGGTGATAAAGTGCAAACACTCCAAACCATTTTGAATCCATCATGTTGCAAGAAGCAATGAAAAAACTTTGACCGTCCAAGATTGGTAGAAACATCAAAAAAGCGATTGGTTTATCAGTCTGACACGGACAAACCGACACATCCACTATAGCATCTTCAGATTACTAAGTTTGAGCATCCACCGACAATAGACATTCCATATTTGAGGACATATGGAACTGGCAATGCATCTGCCACAAACTGACAATACGTTTCAACCAACAAAAGCACATTCACGATTTCCCCATAGCTAGTGCATCTACAATAAAGGTAGCATCAATCAGAGTTTCGCTTCCATGATCACAGCTACCAGATTGCCGACCTACGAGACCACCGCTGTCTCTCGGGGGGGGGACATCGAGTAACCAGCATCACAGGGGATTTCACGCCGCATCGAAATAAGATTGAGCTCAGCACATCCATCGAAATGCTCAACCAACAAGCTAAAGGTCTCCCCTACGAAAACTCAATCCGATTAAATCTCCGGCAGCAGAACATCCTACACTCAAATTTTTCCCCCCCGGGCGCAACGCCGCCCAATCCATCAAATTCTCCATCTCAAATTCACGCACTAAAAGAATCGCATTGAACACGACTCCAAGCGCGGGGAGAGACCAGCTCGACGAGTCGGAAAACCGTTCACAATCTAGCAGCCGCGGCAGCGGCAGCGGCGAAATCGATCGCCGCGCGCGGCGACGACGGCGGGGAGATCACCGACGCGGAGCGGTCAGGAGAGGGAGAGGGAGGGAGAGAAAGAGAGAGAGAGAGAGAGAGAGAGAATATATTACCGCCAGCAGATCCGCGCATTCGCAGGCGCAGGCGCTCGCCCGCACCGACCGAGACCATTCGGAATCCTTCACCGGCGCATCGCGGTCTACATCGAGCAATCTCGCCGGATTCCGGCCCGGAGCAAGGAGAGAAGAGAAGAGAGAAGAGAGAAGAGAGAAGAGCGAGGGGGGAGATGGGGGGTGGAGATGGAACAGGGGAGGGGCCACGGCAACGTACGTATCGATGTTGTTATATATATATATATATATTGGAGATGCGAAGGAGGTCAGGCTCGGTCTCTCGCGCTCTGTAGAGATAGAGAAGGAGAGGGAGAGGGAGAGGGAGGGGGAGGAGTGCGCGTGTGTGCGCGAATTAAAAAGAGAGAGAGAGATGGAAACGAGGCGAGACTGTGGAGGGAGATGGACTCGATCGTTTTTGGGCTTCGACGAGGGACGAGAAAATGTGCTCGGCGGAAGGGGAAAGCGATGGGCTTTTTCTCCTTTTTCTTTTTTTCTTTTTTCTTTTGCTGCTTCTTCTTCTTCCTTTCTGTTTGCGGGTGTAGGGGGGGAGGGGGGGGGGGTGAGTCACGTGCAAAGCGTGGGAGATCTGGGGCCACTCTCCGACAGCCAGCTGGCGAAGGGTTGGCTCGCCCAACTGACTGGCACTTTTCATTCCGCGTGAAACCTACCGTAAAAAAAAAAAAAGAAAAAGAAAAAGAGAAGAAAAACAGTCGCTCCCCGCCACCGTTTTGCTTTTTCCAGAGGGGGCAAAATGTGTTAAAAGCAGCGCTTGATTGAGGTAAAAGGAAATATATTAGCTTTTTTTTTTTTAGTTTTTTTCTTTCAACCGAGGCGAAGTTTCTGTGTGGTAAAAAAAATTAGAATAAAAGGTTTTTTTTTTTTGTGCGGGTACATAACTGAAGTGTCGTGGAAATGGTTTGAAGAGTTTATTATGGGATTTCATGAGAGAAATTTGGATTTATAGAAGTCAACGGATCTGTGAGCCTTTGAGCGTACTGCATGTTGTCTTTACTAACTTTTTAAGATGCGATTTTATCGATCATTTGAATGATCGACTGTGATTCTTGTGAATAGAAGCGCAAGCATTCGGGGAAGGAGGATAAAGACTTGTATGGGGACGTGGAACAAATGTAACGTATAGGATAGAAATCCATCGATAAAAGTAAAACATTTCAAATATATATCTTCTCTTGTAGGTAGCGTGCGTTGGGTTTAGTTTGTTTCGTAATCTGAACGGCGATTTAAGATCTAATGAAGCATGGTATTTGAGCTTGTTTTGATGAGAAAATTTTCATTTACGTCGAGACTCTACTTCTTTTATCTCATATCAAAGCACGGGCAATACTATTGTGGAAAAAGGAGGTCGGAAAAGTTGGGGACAATTATCCAAAAAGTCACAAACCTATTGTACGGCGACCAATTCAGTCATAAACATTTCAATTACGTCAATTTAGTTATAAATTTATTGTACGGCAATCAATTTAGTCATAAATCTTTAAAACTGTGTTAATTTAGTTCTAAACCTTTTAACGTGATTTGCTACTGCAGTCCTTCTAGGTAATTTTGGCCGAGAATCGCCGAAGGACTACATTGGCAGATCATTAAAAGGTTTAGGACTAAATTGACACAATTGAAAGGTTTAGGACTGTATCGGCCCTCGTGCGATATGTCCACGAATGAATTGGCATAATTGAAAAGTTTATGGCTGAATGGGCCGTCGTACAATAAGTTTAGAACTTTTTTGGACAATTTTTCCTGGAAAGTTGTATCCATAATTACGAATGCATATCTTATATCAATGTTCGAAGTATGTATCTCTCTCCGTTGCTGCGTTTCTTGACCTTCGTTCCGACGAGCGAGGACACCAACCACACAACCAAACAAAAGAAGAGAGTTGGTGTTTTCCCCTGTTGATGTGCAGTGGTCTGTTTTTTCGTACCCGCCAGGAAAATGGTGGACCAACTTCGACTTGCTGTGCGCGTTTTGGCTTCACGCGATGAGAAATTCTTCCCGATCGCCTTGCACGTGGGGGAATTCCAAATCTTTTCCTTTCGAGACTGTTATTCGGAGCAGCGGCCGTGGGCCGTGTCCGGGCGACCGTGCGTGACTTTGAGAGTCGTGATTGTGATACCGAGGAACGTGTTTTTTTTTATTGGAATATTTTCGCTTTCGCTCGGCAGATTTATGCGCTGCGCCGTGCGTGGCTGGCGACGACGACGACGGGTCGTGCCAGCCCATGTGCCCCGGGCTCGAGCACTATTTCCCTTTTTCTAGTTTGTTAAATTAATTAAATATTTGATTCATCGGTTAGATATCGATTTAAAAAAATTTAATTACCGCAAACAAATATTTGGTGTTTAAAATTGTTTTAAAAAGGGAAAAGACCACTAAAAAATCTCAAATTATGTCACTTGTAACAAATTTATTCTGAACTTTTTTTGTGGGTCAAAATATTGTGGGATAAATGTGTCACGAGTGACATAGTTTGGGGTTTTTCGTGTCACGAAAAAAAGTTCAGGGTAAATTTATCACAAGTGGCATAGTTTGAGGTTTTTGTGTCACAAAAAAAGTTCAGGATAAATTTATCGCAAGTAACATAGTTTGGAATTTTTGGTGGTCTTTTCCCTTTTAAAAAATACATAGAAACAATCGACTTTAAGAGAACAACATGGCACTGAGCATCCCTGGCCAGGCCTAGCACACTGGCTGGCATGGCCCGACACTTTTATGACGTTGGGTTCACCCCGGCACGGCGTGCCTTAAAAATTGAAAATAATTCCTGAAAAGTCTATTTGCACACGAAGATTGATCTCTTGGTATACGTAGGCCCCATTTGGTTCAGCATTTGGAATGCTCATTTGGACTCTAAAGTCCCTTGGCAAAATACAAATGGTGTTTGACAATTTTTTTTACTTACTTTTGAGAGATGCAATTGTATTTGGAATGCTCTCCAAGAAACCTTTGGCCAATGCTCCACCAAAGTGCTTTGGGAAGTTGCATTTTTTGAATGCAACTTGCACTGTTCATGGACACTGTTCATCTTCCCCAGACCGAGGTCCGGCGGCCAGCGACTGCCGTCTATGGGCTAGCCTGACCCCAGTGACCACCACCTGGGGGTCGCGCGACCCAAGGCAGTGGCGGCCAACGACCAGATCTGGCCATCAGCAGTTGGCCGGCAACCAGATCTAGGCGTCGGCGGTGGCCGCCGGTTTAGCTCCACCGGAGCTTCTTTTTAAAAAAAAAAAAAGTAAAAGTCCTTTAGCCCAAGTTGATTTTAAAAAACACTTACCAAACACTATTTGCATTTTAGAAAACCCCTTTAGCCCAAAGATATTTGTATTTCTCCAAAGTCGAACCAAACGGGCCTGTAGTATATTGTTATGAACCGGCCTCTCATGTGTGGCTATGTTCGTAGCAATTGGAGGTGAGCGGTTCTAGGTTCCTTAAAGGTTATATCTGGAATCTAGGGAACCTGGAACCTACCATCAGGTAAAGATTCTTCATTTTTTGGAAATTAAAACCTACACGTCGGAACTTAGAACCTACCATGTGTTCCAAGGTCTACTTAAATTTCATCTGTATTATTAATTGAATAATTACAGTGAATCATCACATTTAGTAACCACCACTTGCTGCTACGATCTATTGATCACAACTTATATTCAGACACACGAAAAATATGAAAACGTTAACAAATCATAAAATGAAAGTTCAAACTAACGGTTCCAGATGATACACTTATCATCTAATGCCGTGGAACACTTCAGGATCATGCGAAGATATAAACCAAGAAAAAATAAAAAATAAACTTGTTTCTGGAGTCTCGAACCTACCCGTCGAAATAGGTTTTTCAATTTTTGAAATCTGGAACTTACCCCGCATGCCTTGGAACCTGAAACCTATAAGTTCCCATTAGTCAGGTTTACAAGTTTCAAGTTCTACCCTAAAATCATGCTTACTCTTAGTAGCAATCGGTATTTAGATAATTGCATTATCAAAAGTAACTAACAATATTATGTCCGAAATTCCATAACCAGTAATCGTTATCCTAATTTCCACACAGAACCTTACCTGATTTGTGGGGATATGAACGCCTCTCAAACGACATAGCACAGTGGCGAGTACAGAAGTTACATCAGAGTGAAAGAAAGGAGAAATGGACATGGCTTAGAGTGGCCCCTATGGCCTCTTCAACCTCCTTTCGAATGATTGATTGTTGTAGGCAATATGGTTCATGTGCTGTCCGGAACTGGACCGTGCATCAATCACTATGCCAATAATAGACATGCTTGCATTCCTGGTACACGTTAAGGGTTCCCTAAAATGAGTATGCAATCTCTTAGCTAAATTTGACCAAACCTCAGGTTCAGAATCAGATAGGCGACCAGTAATTCATCCATTCATGACCCAGCTCGCGGATTGGTTAGCGGCCTACTATGGCCCGATAGGCCTAGAGCCTGTTTGATAATCACGCCACCAAGTGCAAAGACGGGCATTGAGTCAATTGGAGGACATCCCTGAAAAACTTCCTAAAACTGTTCTGTGCCTCGCAACTTATGAGAAGTTTCTCGTCGTGTCCATGTCGGTGGCAATCTAGTAAAAATGATTCAGTACCATTCCCATATTGAAACTTAAGGTAAAATGACAAAGCATGTTCGCACGTTGGCTCTTTATTTGAGCAGATTTATGTGCATAATCTCTTAA
Source organism: Syzygium malaccense (assembly GCA_031216405.1). NCBI lineage: Eukaryota > Viridiplantae > Streptophyta > Magnoliopsida > Myrtales > Myrtaceae > Syzygium > Syzygium malaccense. The sequence goes on from CM062253.1 coordinate 22,809,544, forward strand.
TCGGTTTTCGAGCTCCGCGAATCGATAATTACACGAATCTATATACGCCGTCGATCAATACAAAAGATGAAAGAAGGGGGTCTTCTATGGCTTAGCCACGATTGGATCCGAATCTGATCGACCCCCGTTGGATCTGAGTCAAACGCGACACGCCCATTGCTCACCACCTTATAAATATTCAGAAATAATTGGATGAGTGCGGTCCAGTTCATTGGTCCAACTCGGAAGGAAAAGGCTTTTTCGTCTCATATCTTGCCAATCGTTCCCCCATTCCAACGACAAAAAGACAAGCACGACCGAAGGACTTTAAGGCCTTGTTTTCATGGAGACAACGCGAGGAAACGAAGACCGAATCTTACAGCAACGTTGGTGTGAACTCCCGTGCGCATATATTGTTGCGACATTAAGACAAGAGCTGCTGCCTGAATCCGGCCATTGACTCGGCTCTATTGCCGGTGGTTTTTTTTTTTTTTTTGGGACAGAAAAAAAAGTTTGAATCACAGCTTTTTGATGCCTTTATTTCGCAAAAATACATTGTTTGGAAAATATTTTTTTTAAATATGAAAATGAATGAACGAAAAATATTTTTATCATTTACAAAAGGGCTAATTTATGAAAAACTCTAGCTGGTATATCCGTGATAAATTTGTAATAAACTAATTTTTTTATAACAAAAAACTCCAAACTAATACACTTGTGACGGATTTACCTTCCGTTAATTTCCATTAAATTTTACCATTAAATTGTTGAGTTGGATGACACGAGTTTGGGGTTTTACCCTCCGTTTTTCATAGGTGTACCGATTTGTGGTTTTCCGTGGTATTAATCCAATTTAACGGAACTATTAGAGTCTAGTTTTGGGTTTTTTATAGCAAAAAATTTAATTTAGGGTAAATTTATCACATGTGTATCGGTTTGAGATTTTTTGTGGTCAAAAAATCAGTTTTTGGTAAATTTGTCACAGGTGTTTCGGTTAGGGATTTTCGTGATATTGACCATTTATAAAAAAATATAATGAAAATATTTTTATTGATTAACTAATTCAAACGATATTATTTGTTATTATTGTTATTTTTCAAAACAAACGGAGTTGTTAGGTGAGAATACTCGATGAGTCTCGAAGTTCGGCTAAGCAACTGAAGTTTGACTCGAGCTAACGCTGCCACGTGGCAAAAGATTGGTGGCAAGGCAACCTACGTTTGGTAAGTCCCACTTTGGTTCAACACGAGCAACCTTGGAAAGTAGGCCTCCACGTTCTTAATCAGATCACAGGCCCTCGTGACTCACGAGATCGATGATTAAAATATCGAATTAGAAAATAAAATAATTTTAATTTTCATTGTAAGCTTTTTTTTATTGGGTGCAATCGATTTCTTTTTTTCAAAAAAAAGAAAGAGATTCGCCCGGCTTCTTTTTTCCCGGGCCGGGTCGATTCACTTCGGGCCCGCCCGGAAACAGCTTACGTTAGAGAATCACAAAAGAGAAAACCCTCTGCCGGTCCCCCTTTTTTTTTTTTGTCCTTCATCGAAAGTAACATCTGATCCAAATGCCAATCTCGCATTTCACGACTGTAAATCAAATCGACAAATTTTCAAAATAATGATCTCTAATCCGACACACTTGTTGATCGCGCAAGCTCTTCAAAACGACAATCGCAAATTCAAAATCAAACCCGGTAGAACAATCCTCCTTAAGATGGGTGATATAATGCAGCCGCAACATAAAACAACAAAAAAAGCTCAACCGCTCACTCGTGGGACAAAAATGTCGGGCCACCCATTATGCATTTCCGTCCATTCTCATGCAGGCTACGTCCGATGTCAATGTTTATTGCACGAATTAGTATACACTTTTGACTAATCAAACGCTGGTCGCGATCATACTATTTTAACATAAGCTTGTTGGTGAAATCAATAGAACACTTTCGCTCTTGAGATTTTGTTGAAAATCAAGTCTAGGTTAAAGCAGCACGAGCATTTATCACTCGCTGGCTATGATGGGCTTCTTCGTTTCTTTCGCTTGCCATTGCAATTCGGCCCACGCCTATAAAGCCCAAACGATGTTTGGCGATTACATTTTTGAATCTCTCACTTGAAATTCCCTCCCACTGCCTATCTGGCCTACAAGCTTTCATCGGCGACGCGCCGAGGACGTTGCGCGCGACGGAAGCTCGATCGTGCGGTGGCACACATCGATTTTACTGAAAAGCGTGGAAGCAGAAGCTTCACTTTGTTTCGTGTCTTCATCTCCTCAAATTTTACCTCGATTAATTATTATTGTGAAAGGTGAGCTCCGAGTTTACCTATTCATAATTATATTATTTAATTTTACGAAGAATAGATATAATTATCTATTATCATAATATCTTGAACCTCTTCCGGAGGCCCTTGGCCCATATGTTCATTTTCAGGTATGTTTTACGATGCAACACCTATGCACAATTCATACTCAATTAACTTTCGAATATTAGACCGGACAGGTCGATTTAAAAGGTCCGACCCCGCACCAAGTCTCTAATCCGGCTTATGGTCCCATATCACCAGTGTCGCACCGATCAAAACCAAAAGCAACATTTGTGTCGTTTCAGATTGAAACGAGTCGGACCAATTAGCTTTAAAGTGCTTCTTCAAACCTGGAAAAATATTCTAGGCGATGGTAAGCTTCAAGGGTCAAAACCCTGCCCTCATAGATCTCCACGGACGTGAACGAGCAACTTACCAATTGGTCCGACAACTTCCCAATTATTAACGCCGGCAAACCTTATTCACAGATGCTTTGCTTTTTTCCGAAAATAACTTTAAGAAGTTGATCTCCATCGTACTCGAACTCACCTTCTCCGAAAAACCTACCAGCACGCCCACACCAAATGGGTTAGGCAAAGCATTGACCTTTTCGGTTTTCTTATTAATGTACCGAATATATTCACCTTGTACCAATTCGATTTGCTTTTACCGGTTGAACCAATCAAATTATGCGCAACGATTGATCGTGCGATGTGGCGCTCCAATGCTTCTTTTATGGTCCAAGGACGGGGCCTATGCTTAAGGGGGACTCGAACCCCTCGTCCGTCCGAGACTCCGAACGCTAATCAATTCCGAGTTGACTCGAAGCGGCCTGATTAGCTGTCCAATTCGAGTCCTCCAATCGCCCATCGCTTTGACATTCGCCGTCCCGTGATCGTAAACTCGTGACCCGACGAAGAAAAACGAACGTGATCTCTCGCCCTTTTGTTCATCTTTATTCTTATTTTTCTATTTCTCTCCCGTTCAGTCAGATCTCTGTATTGTTTATTGGTTCAGCGCCCGTTGACTTTGCATTGGAGCGCGGGTTCGCTTAAATTCCCCACTCCACCGAAGGCAACCAAGCAAAACGCAAGCTGCCACCTCCGTATTATACGGTCACTGTTCATCTCTCTCTCTCTCTCTCTCTCTCTCTCTCTCTCTCTCACATTCATTTGATGCATGTTCTCTGGGAGCAATAGCTGGGCTTCATCTCTGCTGGGTCGTCGTCTCGCAGCGTTACTTTTCCTTCTCTGGGTGTGGCTTCGCAGCAAGTTTTTCGGTTCTCGTGTTTAGTCGCAGGTGGGGTGATTGCAACTCTGTTCCTTTGCTTCTTCACTCTGTCTATGGAGTCGAGTTTGTCGTGGCAACAGTGTCTGGCGTTGTTCTTTTTCCCTTTTCCGTTTGTGGGGATGTAGGAGAAGGTGTTGGTCGCATTGGATGTAGATTGTGCGTTGTGGTTGATGTTGGGTTTGTCCCGTTTGCGGGCTGAACTGGTTCCGTGTATCCAAATGGGGGGGACTCAAAAAGTAATTTTTCGTTTCCATTTGATTGTTTCCTCGGCTCACACCGGACTAGGTGTTCTTGGGAAAAGAGCGAAGATTTTTTCTTTATCCATCTTGTGATAGAATTCGCTCCGAAACAAAATCCTGAAGTGGAATCGGTCGGGACATTGTTGTGCTGAAAGCCTGAAACCATACACCGTTTGTATGTGCTCATGAGAAGGACATTCGGGTCGAGTAAGAAAGGATTCGAGTCCATTCGGTATTTCCTAATCACTGTGTTATGCTAAGTGAAGATAACGAAAATGATGGATTCTTCTCCCGCGATAGCCTCCTGCTTACTGTTGTAATGAGTTTGTTCTTTTTCCCGCAAAACCGAACGCAGCTGTGGTTGAGCTTCTGGAATATGAACATGTCTTTGGAGATTTGGTGGTCGTAGTGTGCAGTGAATTGTTTAAAATTACCAATTGCCAGAGAAACATAAAATGGTTAACTTCTGAATATTTCAATTCCTCAGCATTCGTCTCCAGTTATTTCTTCGTTTCTTTTTTTTTTTTTTTTAATTCGTCACTTGTCTGATTCGCGTGTTCAGCTAGCTCTTTGACATTCATTTCCATATCAACTCTTTGCAGAAAATATATCTGAATAGAAAATTGTCATGGAAGATAGGCAACTGAATTACAACCAGCCGCTCCTTTCTACGAGGCGGTTCCCATCTACCCCAACTTTTTCAGGAGGAGCTAAAGATCAGGGCATGAGGGGCGATCCTCTTGCCAAACTCCCTCCTCTTCCTCCTGCATACAGATCAGAGCTAAAGTCAGGTCCGATAAGTAGTCCAGGAACAGTGCCATTTACGTGGGAACGGAGCCCCGGGAGGCCCAAACACGAGCGCACTATGCAGATCCAAACTCTTAGACCACCTCCTGGCAGCCCCAAGCTTTCATCGGGCAGGACAATGAATGTTAAAAAGCAGTCCTTGGACAAAGTCTGTGACAGTAACCGCAATTTTCTATCCCAAAGAGTAAATGTCGTCCCAAATGATGCATCAAAAGGAGGAGAAGCAGCGGCATGCGAGGGCTCTAAGAAGGGTGTTTCGGAGGAAGGGGATGAGGTCTATGTCGACGCACAGGATACTCTTTCTAGGACTGAGTCATTCTTTTTTAACTGCAGTCTCAGTGGGATAAGCGGGTTGGATGGTCCAGACAATGGAGTATCCGGGAAATTCTCAACAAATCCAGAAATGCAGGATTTCATGATGGATCGTTTCTTGCCTGCAGCACAAGCAATGGCATCGGAAACGCCTCCACGTCCTACTAGGAAGCAACCTCTGAAAAGAGAGCAACCAAAGTTTGTTAACCGGGCTATAAACGTGGTTAAGCAGCAGCGAGAACAGCATTACAGGCCGACTGCTATATCCCATTATGCCCCTGAATTAATAGGTGTGGATAGCCGAGGGGGTGATGATGATGATGATGATGATGATGGTGAATATGATGAGCCCGAAAAGTCATCTTTCAAGGGCTGTGGGTTGCTTCCTCGCTTTTGCCTGAAGACATTTTGTCTCTTAAACCCAGTGCCAAGTGTCAAGACACAGGCTGCTGGACATGTTTCATTAGCCCATAGGGTGCAAGCTAAGTCTTCACGTAATGTTTCTAGCAAGGAAAGATGCAGTGAGGTATAATTCTTGGTTTTTTCATGTCGAAAATTTTCATATCAACTCTACTCCTCAAAATGTGTGATTGATGTTGGCCGTCTTCTCCATTGCAGCACGCTTGTGATTTAGTAAGCCAGCAAAGATATGTCAATCGACATCCAGTGCCTGGGATTCAAGATGATAAGCTCATGCCGAATAGCAAATCAAGCCCAATCAACAAAATTACTTGCATAAGAGAATCTCCGAGAGCAAGGAATTTTCAAGGAGTCAGCAGTGTACACTTCAAGACTGAATCATCTCATCCAATTCTTCAAGAAGAGAGAAAATTTTGTGGGAATACTAGGTCAACTGAGAACTCAAGGGTGGACGACTTCGTTCCTCCAGGAAAAGCACTCCCCAGCTTTCGACAATTTCTTATTAGTGAGGATAATGCAGGGGATACTGGCTTCACAGCTCCCTCAGTTGAGAAGACTTTGTATGTTGACCGTGTACATGTTATAAGATCTCGTAATTCGGATACAAGTTCCTCTGATAAAACAGGAATACCTGACTTCAGACGAGATGAATTTGCAGCTGATGAAATGAACTATAAGTTCCAAGAAGCTCATTCTGTTGACTTTTCAGCCGAGGAAGACAAGTATTCGAGTGCTTTAGATGAAACGGAGATGAAGCATGAAAGATCGGAGTCCACCGATTCCATATCACTCTTTCCTCACCATAGATTCAATGAGGATACACAAATTGATGTCATCAGGCCCAGACAGAGCAATGATGTGAAAATAACCCATGAAGTCTGCAGTGATGGGAAGAGTGGTCTAGGAAGCCGGTTTTCTCTGAGATCTGGTGGCCATAAAAATTCTTATGACAACGGTTCAAATCTCCCCATTCCCCCACAATTGCCACAGTGTCCATCAGAGTCTTGGCTAAACCGTACCTTGCCATTTGCATCCTCTAGGAGCTTGTCCACACGATTTTCCGTAGGTTTGCTTGATTCTAACGGGTCAAAAGGTTCCAACTTTTGCAATATTAGCTCCAAGTGGGAAACAACTGTCAAAAAGTCTGATCAAATGAGGGGCATTTAACTCCTCATAGGACATTCGGTGAGCACTTCAGTCACTGTTGATAGTCATACTTTACCGTACGTATTTTCTTGTTCATGTTCTATTCCTTCTTTCATCAGGGATTACCGGATCTTGTGCCAGAAGGCTAACATTGACCTCATCTAAATTTCATGCATGTCTTGTTCAGTGCGGTCTCACTCATTGAAGACCTATTCCTGCTTTTGTCCTTCTCTGACCTCTGTCTCTCAAGTTAGTTGCTCTGTTCCATAAAACTGTTTGAGATTTCTTCAGTTTACTATTATTCAACAATAAAATTGACATACCCACCCATGGATAGCTCAGTTGATTAGGGCGTACTTGGGATTGTATGATTAAGCGCACTGATCTCAGGTTCGATTCCCCAGCTGAGCACTTGTGATTTAAGTGGGGGTAATGGCGGTGGGTTGTTACCTAGTCTTCCCCGAGGAATAGTCGAGGTGCGCGCAAGTTGGTCCGGACACCTCGGTTACAAAAAAAAACAATAAAATTGACATTCTATGTTTGTTTTTCCCTGCAATGCATGTTTCAAGGGGTAACTTAATGGTCATTTTGATCTCCAAAGTCGCCATTTTTCATTCTTTGTTAGAAATAGAGCAGAATGTACTGCCTGGTCCATTTACAATATTTACTTGTACTTGCTTAGGTGAAGTGAGAAGAGTTTCAGGCCAATCCACAAAGTTTCTCTTACAGTGTTGTGTTCATCCTGCAGATTCCTCCCTGCAAAACCATCCACAGAGCTCGCCGTCCACCTTGGTATACATATAAAGCCTGATGTCCACCTTGTGCAATTGAGCGCTGGTTGCCTGGAGAGTCACATTCTTACAATTTACATGGTAACTTATGCAAGTAGGGCTCTGGCCTGTTGGAAGGGAACCGATTGTTCCTAAATAAAAGTGTACCTGCCCGTTATATTCTTGTGTGATTGTTTGTTAGTACTAAAGTATCACAATCGCGAGAAATTATTGTCCACAGTCATTCTTGTAAGGCAAAGCCAAATAAATTATGCATCAAGAAATATTTCTGTGGTTGCAAGGCGGTGGTAGGCACTGCTCCTTTATTCGAGCTTATATTACTAGGGTTAGAAGTTTAATTCCTCTAGTATACCTATTCATTTACCTTGCGATGTAGCACTTATACGGAATCACTTAGGGCTTGTTTGGTTCAACTTTACAAATGAATCTTGGGGAAATGCAAATACCTCTAAGTTAAACCCCTTTGGGGAAATGCAAATGACGTTTGCTAAAAAATCATTTGTGAAGCTATTTTGGCCTAAGTAGTGTTTGGAAAATTTTTTTGCAAAGGGCTTTGGAAATTTTCTTTTTTATTAAAAAAAAAAGCTTACCCTACCCTTCGTCAAATGGCTGTCGGTGAGCTAGATCTGGCGTCAGTGGCTGTCGTCTGAGGTTAGGCAACCTAGGTGGCCCTTGCCGTGGTTGCGCAACATCGGGTGACGAGGCCTGAGGTCGCGCTACCTAGGTGTCGTCGCCTGGGGTCAAGCGACTCACGCGACGGTCGCCTGGGTTGGGTCACGCGACCTCAGGCCTCGTTGCCCAAGATTGCGCGACCGCGGTGAGGGCCACCTGGTTTGCGCGAACCTCAATCTTCACCTCAACCCACAGTAGCTTCGACGAAGACAGCGGCTCGATGGCATGCGCGACCCTCAACCTTGACAATGGGCGACTTGGACTTGGACGTGGACCTCAACGATGAACCAGTGAGCTTGAGGAAGAAGATGAACAGTGGTCCCCACCTGCTTTGGGCTTTCAGCATCAATTGCTAGCATTTAGCCAATGGGATCCCAAAAATACTTGCCAAATACCTCATATTTTTTCCAAGGGGCTTTAGGGGCTCAAAGCCCCTTGGGAAAGCTGAATCAAATGAGGTCATATTCCTTTTGTTAGTTTGGGGATCTTTTCATACCAAAATCATAAATTAATATATCGGCTTGCACTTTTTTTGGATGTCAGAACAAATATATAAGTTGTCATCATCGTTGCCATTCTTTATTTTCTTGAATGGTCTTAGTCCTTGCATCATTCAGTTTTAGTATCTTATTATGTTTATGGTTAGGGTTTCAAAGTTGGCTTGGGGTACAGTTTGGTGATTCTAGCTTTCGGCAAACCTTCTAGATTGGTTATGACACTACTACCAGCGCCTGGTTAGTTTACCTTCTAGATTGGCTCATTAACTGATATTGATGCAGGGCATATAACTTTTTCCTTAGAGAGCTTGGACTGTCTAAGATATCAGAACTGCTACAGTATGAGGGATACTGACTTGAAGAGTGTTCTTGCCTTGAAGAGATGAATCCGTTTATTACACGAGCAATAAACATGTTAATCCCAGGAAGGTCGTCGAGTACCTTGGAAACCCGCCGAATTCACTTAAGCTCTAAGGATTATATAAATTAAGCTGTAGACATTAGATTAGCCTAACAAATCAATTGGAGGGGCAAGAAGCGATGTAGAACATGCTGCGATTTAACACGACATCAAACGCAAACATTGCATGTAATGAAACTCTCCAATATTTTGGCCATTGAGTTCGAGTACTACACAAGATCTCACTCCTCTGCTCATTGACACGGTCAGATCCTGAGTACTCAACCCAATAGCAGCCTAAAGCACGAACAGGATCGATTTGCTTTTCTTCACAGATTACAGATAAATACTCTTCGATTCTTCACAGTACTTTTTGTTGACTCGACGAACATGGGGAAGCCAAGGAGAGCGAGAGAGTCGTATCTGCTTCTTTCCTTCGTAGTTCGTCTAAATTTCTGACAAACTCGTTGCGGCTGAGACTCAACTGTAGATCGGGCAGCCATTTCTTCTCTTTCGCTCTTTCCGAACACGGACTCGCATCTTCATTGTTGAGCAGCATTCTTCTCTCTTGCAATCTCCGGAACTGTTCAATCACTCGGAAACCACATTGATCAGTATATCTACATATGTAAATTGCCGAAACGAGGCACAATTTAATATTCTTGAGATAAAAAAAAGAACTCTTCACGGCTTAACTTTAAAGTAATCTTCACACGATGAGACTTAGAAGCACCTCATTGAAAATTTCGAGAGAACAAAATGAAGGAGGAAATTACTCTCATTAATTCAAACGACAAGATATTCTTAGGTACATTAGTGTGATGCAAAAGCTTGAAAAAGTATGCACGTAGATAACCATCCCAACTAGAAGTTTATTTTTTCCGAAAATATTTATTTTCCCTGGTAGTAAGACTAGCATTACGTTGTCAGAATGACAACAATTGTTGATGAATCTAGCTAACATCTACCACGATATGTGCATCTTTTTCACTGATTGTGACTAAGATGATAAACATATATGGATTTCACATATGGAGAGTATTTGAAAATTAGCAAGGACAACGAATTATTACCTCAAGCCGAGATGAGGGTTCAAGCTGAGATTTACCAACAATATCCCCAGCCGATGATGAGATGTGCATGTGAGTGCATGAATTGGTTTGGTTGAACTTGTTCATGGTGCTCCATATTGATGAAGGCTGTGCAATACTACTGTTATAAGCATCGTCCAGATAAATGTTTGAGCAACTCCTTGTTCTAGTAACATGGCTCCCAATGAATTCACGCGGAGGCCATTTCTTCTCCTCGAGAAACCTGCTCGGTCTCATGAGCCCCCTCATATTATTTCTCATCAACCCATCGGCTTTCATGCTGAACAACGATGTCGTTGAACCATCCAACTTGTGCCTGTTCTGAAACGCAGCGGCTGAACTTGCAAATAGTGTAGGGCTCATCGTTTGGTCGGCCAAATTAGCCCAAGGTTGGGCATATCTAGAGGAAGGAAAGGAAAATGAACAAAGATGTTATTTCGATTTGTTAGCTACGTTTAACAATTTTAAGTAATGCAAAGTAAGTAACGAAGTCTTATTCTTGGTCTTGAAAAGACTAGTCGATGCTTAGAACTATGTAATGCGGAGGGTTTTGATGAGTATATACCTAGTGGAGTTTGCTTTGAAGTCGAGTGCGTGCTTCAAAAATGGCGAGAGAAAAGGGCTTCGACTGTCCTTTAGGTAGCTCTCGTGAGCACTGAATCTTCCATAGAATTCTTGAAGCTGGTGATGATCTCTTCCTTGTAGCGCGCTTGTTAGAGATAGAACTGCTTATAAGATTGAAGGATGTAAGAGAGCATTCGATCATGTACTCTACTTAAAAGATTGGTGGGAATGCAATGGTGAATGACAGAGAGGCGCAGACTAGGGTAGACGCGATCTCGAGAATCGCCTAGTACTTAAACTGAACTAAAAGCTGATAGACAAAATCATTCACGATGTTAAGAATAAAGTTAATGAAGTCATGAACACAGAGTCTTCGGTAGTTCGTACATTCTGTGAACATATTTACTGAATTTAACTCAATTAAGTCAACGTTGCTATGTTTGGATAATTAGAATGATGCTGAAGGTGGAGATTGCCTTAATGGATTAGATGATGTTATATGCTCAGACCCATAAACAAGATCACCTCGATGATTTTGTCGGTTGAAGAAGTTTGACCTCTATTTTTTGCTCTTACGATTAGAACGACAAAGCAGACTGTTATCGGGTAGACCTACTTTACAACACTTCTTTCATTTTATTTTCACCTCTCACTGTCCTCCTAGTTGAAAACACATCCAAAGGAAATCTTCTTCTATCTGCGGCCACTTCTGCACTATAAGCTAGAGATGAGCCTTTTTCAGGTTGAATCCTAATTCCTACCTAGATAACCATACTCATGTCGACCCACGACGTCGATATTCTTATAAATTTTATGAACTTACTTGAACATTATTTCAAAACTTCTGAAGTAAATTTCGTGCTTAACATGTATGTCTCTTCTACAAGTTCCAAAGTAAACCCTAAACTATTAATTTAATAGCGACTAGATTGTACTTTCTAAGTACCATAGAGCACTGACATGATAATGGTATTAAAATACAACCAACATTCAAGAAACGACTAGAACATGCAAATGTAAATCAAATAAATGAGGACACCACAGTTCGCAACATAAAGTACGACACAACCATAGGAATTTTCAGAGAGAGAGACAGGGAGAGGAAACTAAGATTGAGCAAATTTGAAAGAGAATGATACCCATGAGAATGCAATTTATGTTGCAGAAATTAAACTGCTAATCAAGTGAAGTTCCAAGTTTACCTTGCCCAGATTCGTCGAGCTTCTTACTTCGGTACATCTGAAATAAAAGGGGAAAAAAGTTGCGGGACTCGAAAGTTAAAACACCGAAAGTCAAAAATTAATATAATGCAAAATGACTTGGTTTAGGGCACGAATCAAGAAGATAAAATAGCTTCTTTTTTCCATGTCTTAGACTTGGAGTACCTGCAAGTGACTCTTTACATGGGCAATGCTGAGTCCTCTCACGTTCATCAACTGAAGCACCAATTTTGGAGTTGCTTCTGTTCCCATCAGCACCAAGAGGGAGAAAAATACAAATCAGGCTCCTAGGACATAGCATTGAGACAGTTTCCCATGAAGTTGCTAGGGTTTGTGTGCCTCTTTTTTGTTTTATTCACGATTGATTTGACCGTATTTAATAGTCACTTTATAATGAGACACTTAAATAATGCTTCAAAAATGAAAAGGAAAAATAAGTCTAACTGCAGGCGATTTTCTTACTACTTTGGTTCCTTTTCTTCTTTTTTGGAAATGTACGATACTTAGAAGATCCTTAAAGAAGTTTATTTGACGTTATTTAACCTAAACCGATGGTGTAAAGCTCCTAATTAATAGGGCAAACTTATAAACATTAACTACAGGAAAAAAAGAAAAAATTGGGCTTGCATTTTTTTCATGATCATGATTAGCTCTTTCTATCCCATCAAAATTACTAGAATGATTTCATCTGATAAATTAGTGATTTCATTTAGAGTAGGGTGAAAGTCCTAGCAGTTCTATATGTTTTTACACTGAAGAACCGCACAATTGAAAACTGAAGAACTTATAAGTAATCAAAGTTGGTCAGTGCATCTGAAAAATTGTTCTCTTATTAGTGGAGTTGTTTCCCTTTGCCCCAGCTAGGTGAACCCTAGCCTCCATTTGCTCTTCCTTTTTCCTATATGCGTTCCTTTTTTTCCCCCATTTAGGACTGGTATTTCCTAATTCTAGGGTTTTATTTTCGACAATTGTGTTCCACACAAGAAGATGCACCCGTATGTGCTATCTTCCACGCAAAAGTTCAAGACCGCTCATACATGAAAATGGAAGCTAAATAAACGAAACTTACTTTCTTGGCCTCCTAGCCTTTCAACTGCATGCACAAAAGCAAGGTGGAGCTCTGGAGTCCAACGAAGCCTTGGCATTTTGGACCGCATGTATTGCCGAACCGTCGCCGTTCTCTCTTTTCCCTTGTCGCTCGAGCAGTTGTTATTACCGCACGAAGAATCAACCTTTGGTGATGCCGCCTCGTCAAGATTATTTTCATTGCCGGACAAAGAGTCAGCATCCTCATCAGCACTGAGACCATTCTCATCATTTTCCATATCTGCAGCTTCATTCAAGTCAAATGACAAGCATTTCTGATTACAACTGTCTATTGAAGAGTTGGTTTTGTATTGAACATCACTGAATCCTCCATCACTCTTATCTTCATCTGATATTTCAATCCTATCCCGAGTCATTGTTAGATACATGTTTGATAAGTACGATTATGTATGTATAAGTGTATTTGTGGTAGAGGGTCAAGGTCTAGCTTGAACCCAAGCTTCCGGGGCCAGCTATTGACCTGTTGAAAGAAACAAGTATATTAGGTGATTATATGTTTAGAACAAAATATAAATAGCAAGAGATGGTGCATGATAGATCAAGATAAATGTACTTAAAATTCAAAAACAGAACAGAGATTTAAGTAGCTAGATGACCAAAGTCACTCACGTGCATTCACTTGCCAATAAGGAGGAGTTCAAACTACCAATTGGTAATCCCATAATATACAATGGCATTGCTCTACATTGTTCTCCACTGACTTCTTGTTCCGGTACTTGTATTCTTCTGCCAGCTTCTCTCTTGGAGTCATTGAGTTAAAGAAGATAAGCCATTACCCTTAAAACCTCAATGTTCAATAATTTAAAGGGGCCAAGACTTTTATACCGTGTGCCCCGATGAACTTCTCTTTTGCACAAGCGGTCTTGAGATCGAGACACGTCTAGTCATCTACAAGGAAGTGTTCACTTAGCATAAAAGTGAACATTTGTTTCACGATCTCAAGAACTACTCGTGCAATCAAATGTTAGACCGGCAGCATTTATAAGATTAATTCTTGCTACTATCTTCCCTCTTAATATTATTTCAGTTACCTATAGCCCATTTTGTCACATCCTTATCATGGGTTTATGTGTCCATGATCAGCTAATAATACTACTTTAATGACTAGCTCAGTTTAGCACATATCTCAATGTTCTTCTCTCTCTCTCTCTCTCTCTCTCTCTCTCTCTCCACACACACACACACGTACAGAGTTAAGGCCTTGGTTCCAAGGTACATAGGCTGAACTTGCTGAGTGAGCTAACCCCTTGGAATAATCTGACTAGTAGATATTAAAAGGTAATGGAAGGAAACAACTTACAAATGAGCATCAAGATCATACTTTGAAGTACCTTGACTTTATTGGGACATTTTTGAAAGCGGGGGGAAAGATGAAAATTTGATCAACACCTTTTCTTTGCTAACATGAGTTAAGGGAGGGATTAGTGAGGTTAGAAGCAATATACGGTTACTAAGTAAGGATGATTTCTACCAACTAAATCAACTATTTGCTCACAGATTAACCATTCTGTGCACACTCATTTTTGCGTTTGAATTGTAACTAAAACACTACTTTTCTTTCTAATATAAGAAGGATCTCGTAATTAACATTTCAATTAGTCAGATGGTTGACAAACATTGATATAAGTGGTATTAAGAAATAGCCAAATGGGAGAAAATGTGCTAATCAAAATTTAGGATTTCTCAATGTTGGTAACTTCGGGATACAAATTCTTATATGATTGTTTTTGGGACAAACCAAGAACATAATTTGGTTAAATAATTAATTTCTGAGCAGTTAAAAAAACTCTTAAGAACCAATTGTATTAGAGAAAAACTGAACCAATTGTATTAGAGAAAAACTGACAAAGTTTTTAAAGTTAGTGTTATTACGACGCCCAATCGACTTCCCAGACACTCTTGCATTCATGATAGAAAGTGAAATATCGCAATGATCCAATACCTAAAAGCCCATCCATTATCAATTCTCTCATTAGCAAAAGCTACCGTGTATGTATAACTTTAATGTGAAGTAGTTTCCCTTCATTTATAAGTGTAAACCAGTTCGGTAAGAATTGGAAATAGCTGTTGAAGTATGAGAGAGTAGAGATATGAGGAAAAAAATCTCCACAGAGAGAGAGAGAGAGAGAGAGAGAGAGAGAGAGAGAGAGCCATCAGGATCAGAGATGATGAAGCTTTCTGGGGACTTACCCACAAAATCACTTGAGTTCCATCCAAGCAACATGCGGATCCAAATTAAGCTGGCCAGGACCCTGCACGAGAGAGAGAGAGAGAGAGAGAGAGAGACAGCATGGGTATTAGAACAGCTGACACAACAACACAACTAATAAAAAGTGAAAAAACCCTGAATTCAAGCTTTGCTTGCTGAGAGGACCCTAACACATGAAAACCAAACAAGGAACACCCGAATTCTGCAAGAACGCACGCACAAGCTCAGAGAGAGAGAGAGAGAGAGAGAGAGAGAGAGAGAGAGAATTACCCTTGCGTTGGTGAGTAGAGAGATGAGAGAGAGTGTCTCCGTGTGGAAATTCGAGGGTTTCTCGCAAGTCCTCAGCATTTCAAATATTCCCTGAGCTAGCTAGACACTTTAAATATGTGCAAATCACGTTCGCCAGATAAATTATTAATGGACGAAGACTATTGTCGGAAAGCACCGCACACCCCCCGCCCGCCCCGCCCTCCCCCCCCTCTCTCTCCATCCACCCTTCAAGTTTGACAATTACATTTTACAACCACAAACCCTCTCCTCCATCTATTTGCTGGTGTGTCTGTGCGAGGCAGTCGAAACTCATGTGACTTTTGAACCCTTTCTCGTTCTTATTCCTCTTTTGACAGCTCGCCCTCTCCCTTCCTATCCTTCTCTCTCTCTCTCTCTCTCTCTCTGCCTACCCATCCGTGATGATCTTTATTGGTTGACTCTTTGCATGGGACTGCTCTCCTCTTTGTTCCTTCTCACCTTATTTTAAAAACTGAGGGAATCAAGTTTAATTTTAGTAGCACCAAGTTAAAAAGATGAGAATCATGCACACATGCAACGATCCTTAAAGAACTGCATGCACCCTCGGATAACGAGCTTCGTCCGACCTACATTTCTACTCATAATCTCTTCTTTTTTCTCTCTTTCATATCCGACAATCTTCTCTATTATTTTATTGCTTGTTCTTGTGATTAAATTATAAGTTTACCGTAAAATGAGGTGCCCGTTTTGTTGGTTAGCCAAACATACAAACTCCGAAATATAAAAGCTAGGAACAATGTCCTATACATAGGATTATGATAAAATGAAAAGATAGTACAAAATGAAGGGAATTTATATGCCTTCAAAATGGGAGACACGGATGGTAGCGAATCGCTTTGTGACCGGCCTTGCAATGAATCTCCTAAAAGGGAGTTCCATTCATCCGTCAACCACCACAAGTGCTTTACCAATTATAATCCATAAATGCATCTTCAGGAAGAATTCGATGTTCCATTGAAAGGATTCAGAGCCAGTTTACATAGAAATCCATTTGTGGAGTAAGCTTCATTTAAGATTTTTTAATAAGCAATTGTGGAACCTTTGGGGGAAAATGTCTTTATAGCAATCAATAAGATGTATGTATGTTGTAATCCAGCTAAGATATTACAAGGAAGAGTAATTACATGATGTATATTGGCCCTAACAAAAAAGGTGTTTTTTGGCTTCCCGGTCTAGATAGTTTTCCCCGAAAAACGACTATTATAAAATACGCCTTCACATAATCGTTAGTATTGTGTAAGTCAATATGTTCATACCCCGGCAAATGAAACAATAGATTTCAAATTAGGATGAAATTACAAACCTAAGTGGATCATTTCCCACGTTTCAATTAATCCACCATCATGCAGCTATCTGCGAGAAGTTCAGGATTTCATTCACTACCAACAACCACCTACCTCTGTAATCCCACAATCAGTTCTCGACGATCTGTTCTTGTGATTCGGCCAGCACGTAGCACGTGCAAAATCTAGTTTTGAGAAATGAACTTGTTACTTTCGCTGGTTAAGGTAAACCTTTAGTTTAGCAATGGCAGTTCGCATGCCATTATCAAACCTCGTGGCATCTCTTCAAATTATTAGATGGCCCTTTCATGACCAGCTTTAAATTCTAATGAGCTACATAGCTAACTCGAGGGAGCAGATATCTTTTATTTTTCTCCTTTTTCTTCCATAATTGATTCATTAATAAAACATCCGAAGTAGTATGTAAGATTTCTCAGGTTAGGTAAACCCCTACCAAACATAGTATTAAATTTGGACGAAGCATTGCTACTGAGATTCTTTTGGAAATTCTTGATGAATGTTAGATGACCCCTATTATTCCAACTTGAGAACAAACTCAACTACGTAAGCATCTTGCCACAATGATTTAACTCCACCAAGTTCTTGCTGCTAGGAGGAGACTAATTAAGGCCAAGGAATCTTATGTTAGTGTTATACAGTCATACCTAAAATGAATTTCTTGTTGCCCCCTAAAACACTCCTCCTTTTTCTTCCACCATCTCCGGATACAACCCAACAAAAATTTTCGATTTCTTCCTAGCAATAGCTACTCTTGGTTGAAGATGGGTGGAATTATTGAAGTGCATTAATAGTTTCATTCAGCTAATTGCAATTGCAGAAACACAAACACATAACATCGGGTGCTCTATTCGATTCTCGTTTCTCGCTTCATTGTTTTTCATTTTTTCTATTTTAAAGGGGAGCTCCCCTTTTTGATTGATGATTTGCCATCATTTATCTATCTACTCATTTCGGGTTTACATGTTTCCACTCATTAATTTATTAGCTTTTGTGTGAAGGGCACATCACGTGTTAATTTTCGATTAAGCTTTTGGAGCGCGCGATTCATGTCTTACCTCTTCACCTTTATAACTGATGTTCCTTTTCAAATGATGCGGTACAAAAACAATGGGCAATACAGTTAGAACAGTGAAAAGGTGGAAAGTGGAAGAGAGTGCTTGAAGATGAAATTTTTAATGCCACAAGTTACAAATTCTTTGGGGGGTTTTGTCCACTTTGACTATCCTATTTTCCTAGCTTCCAAGGATTTACTTTCCAAGGCATTTCAGACAGAATTTGAATACTTTGTCCCCATGCATGAAAGGCCAATCTTTTTTCTCTCTTTGGGAAGAGAAGCAGTCCCCACCAGGAATCATATTCAAGGATTAGGTTTAGCTACAAGACACTCAAAATTGACTAGAAAGTTGTGACCTCCGTATTAATATATGTCAACAAAAAGTCTTTTGAGAGAGAGAGAGACAGAGAGATTCTAGCAAGGAGGTGAAGACAAATATTCGAAGGATTAAAGTAATGATTTGGATGGGGAAGAGTACGAGAGAGAGAGAGAGAGAGAGAGAGAGAGAGAGAGAGAGAAAGGGAAATGTATGGGGACTTGTGTAGTTAAGAAAATAAGAAAACTAATAATGATGGTACGTACCACTATAACATCTTGGATGTTCTGTCTTTACTTGTGCATGGGGGTTGACATTTTCACAAATCCATGACGTTGCACCGGCGACAAAGAATCTTTCTCAGAATTAGTCCTCTCGTTGTATATCAAGGCCGGACAGTGAAGTCTTACCATAGTCTGAATTATATAATTGCATCATCCACTCTACATTCATCTACAATTACTATAGACAATGGGGTTGTTCAAACATATACTTTTGATCAGAAACCCAGGGCCAGCAAGAATCCATTCGTCCTGGCCTGCGACTGTTGCGATCTCCATGTGCATCATCTAGACTGTGGCTAGCAACTTTGTGAAGTTCACCGATGCGCTTGAGAAGGAACAAGTTGCAATTGAAGCTGTTTAAGCATCTCGAAGTCAACATCAATTTAGGAAAT
Source organism: Syzygium malaccense (assembly GCA_031216405.1). NCBI lineage: Eukaryota > Viridiplantae > Streptophyta > Magnoliopsida > Myrtales > Myrtaceae > Syzygium > Syzygium malaccense. Next base: position 22,828,250 of record CM062253.1, read on the forward strand.
AGGGATTGCTTTAAGTTAATGAATCTAAATAAACGTTCCATTGGTATACGGATAGGTCAAGTTCTAAGCAAGAACATTTAGTTTATTGAAAAGGGGACGCAGGAGCTATCTCTGTCTTGTTTTTTAACTTGGCAAGCAGGTTATAAAACATCTTGTTCATATAAAGACTTTAGCATGAAGTAAAGAGAAGCTAAACCCGTAAATTGATCTCAATTCACTCCTAAACAGACATCCTCAGTTTACCTCCTAGAAGCAGCGGGCACACCGGGCAATAGATGATCTAAGGTTCATAAGTGTGACCCATCTCCACAGAGAGATCTTGATGCATGCTGACAACAGTGCGTCGCTGGGGTTTGATGGTCCACGGCGTTGATGCCAGCAGCGGTTAGAGGCGGAGGCCAAGCTGGCGACGGTGGCATCGTGGCCGTCCTCTCTGCTTTAGGTTATCAATAGAGGACGGCGGAGGAAAAACAGAAGCAAAACCACAAACACACAGGATAAAAGAACCCAGATAAAGAGCAGGCTCTGAAAGTTACTAGTGCTGATGTGACATCCTCTTGAGTTTGGGTAAAGTGATTGGACTAACCCTAAATTGAGAGGACTGTGGTCCAACCAAATCGATGAACTTCTTTCTTATTCTTTTTTTTTTTTTGAGCTTTCTTTCTTATCCAATTGTAGAACTTTTGCAGAATTATATTGCCTCAGAGAGAGCAAAAAAAATGTTGCAAGTTTCCTTGAGAGCTACCCAAGTAGGATCGTGGGTTCTACATGATTGAACCCTTTAAGTTAAACAAAAAGAAAGCAAGGCGGTAGTAGGTTTCCTCATGCAGACTAGCGCACACATGCTCTCCTCAAGTTCATTACACGCCAAACTAGATCTTTGAAGGAATACGTGTGAATGTATGCAAATCTAAACTAATTAATTAAGAGAATGCCATTTGTCCAAGATTTCTTCACAACGCTTTCACGCAATGCAGCAGGAGCTTTCACACATGGAATATTCATAGCACAAGGGTTTGAAATCAGTCAAAAACTTACTACTCCACGTCAAAGAAACTGGAATTATGCGTAGGGAGTTTTTGGGGGGGCCCTATCGAGCGCAGATATTCCTCAAAAGGTGGTGGGGGTTGCTCAATCGCGTTCGATTGCTTCAGATGCAGAAATTGTTGTTGGTGAATTCCACTGTGTTATGCAAATGATTAGGCGTCCTTTGCTAATTCTTATGATTAGAACATTATAAAAATGGGAGTAGGAGATCGACATGTACACCGTCTTCCACGCACGCAAATGAAATTCTGCAGAGGGGGCACATGCTTTTCTTTTCACTTGATCGCGTAGTGTTGCCAGATGTGTGACGTACGTGAGCAGTTTGATTAAGGAGCGTTTTATCATAGGAAAAGATCAGATTTAAGGACGTGTAATTTGGGACTAAAGAACTGTGTTGACTCGTTCCAATGAGGCACATGATTTTTACTTTTATTGTAGGGTTGCGAAACAGGTGAGTATAAGTATAATGTGTGTGTATATTTATGTGATTAGATGGTTACATATGTCTCAGTTTAGGAACAAATACGGGATTGACCCTTTCATCAACTGAGTTATTTGTGATGACATACAATTACGATTTTTCCAGATCTATCGATGTTTATGTAACAATTTTGCTTACATGAAAGTCGATGGCTCGTATGCATTGAATATAGTCAAGTGTAGGAACAAGCTTTGTTTTATGCTGGGTACTAGCAATGGCAGATATCGGGAAAGTTAAAAAAAAAAAAGGTCATCAAACTATTGCATTGATACCAATTCTATGTAAACCTTTCAATTTGATCAATTTAATTCTAAATATTTTCACGTTATGCCAATTGACTTCATCCGGCCAATTTAGGCCGGAAATTGTTGATGTGGATGCCGACCATTTACGTGGCACGGTTGATGTTGAAGTGAACAAATTTTTTCAAATTTTTAATTGATTTTTCTTTTTCTTTTTCTTTTTTTTCCTTCTATTTTCCATCTTTTTTTTTTCCATTGTGGCAAGTGAGGGTCGCCGAAACTCATCAGCCATTGGGCAAGGGCCACGAAGCCCTTGCTGGCCACGAGCGAAGGTGACCTCACTCATGGCTTGCCCACAGCCACCTTCACCCACTCCTGGCGAGGTGACCTTGCCTACGGCTACCTGGCAATGATCATGGCAAGGTACAGGGGGCCGTGGGCGAGGCCACCTCACTAGCCGTGTGCAAAGGCATCCTTAGCCTCACCAACCGTGAGCAAGATCGCCTTAGCCCGTGACCGCCTACACTTCGCCCACATCTGGGCAGGGGCCGTGACCCTTGCCGGCCATATTGGGAAAAAAAAAAGCAAAGAAGGAAAAGAGAAGAAAAGGAAAAAGAAAAGAAAATAATAATAATAAAATAAAATTTTCGAAAAAAAATTATTAAAAAATGTCTGCATCAGTGCCAGCGTCTATGTTAGCAATTTCTATCCTAAATTGATCAGATAGACTCAATTGGCTAAACGTGAAATAGTTTAGGACTAAATTGGTCCAATTAAAAGTTTTAAGACTGAATTGATATCAATACAATAGGTCTATGACTATTTTGGTACTTTTCCTGGCAAATATAAAATCCGCTTCAGAAGAACAGATTACATTGAACCCTGAGTCCTTGCTTATCTCCACATGTATAGGTGAAAGCAATCCCATAGCTAAATTGTTCATGACATGGTGTTGGATACAATGCTTAAGCGAATGCGTGCATATAGAAAGCAATCTAAGTATGATATCCCCATGGCCTAAGTCTAAGAAGGGCTAGCTGAATCCAGGTCAAGGCGAATAAGGGGGCATGCCCCGCTCATCACGTCAATATAAAATCTACGAAAACAATATCAGGACTGAACATGTGTGCGCTCGTGTTCTTCACGAGCTATCATGAGGAACGGTAAGATAAATGCCCACGCAACCATGGAATATGGGGGTCAAATATTCCCACTGTGCAACGCAGACCCCAGAGAGAGAGAGAGAGAGAGGGGGGTTAATGATAATAATGGAGATTAGAGACTAAACCCCTGAAATGCCCAAGTAGACTTAAATGTGTTGGTATGTCGATGTGCAGATTTCAAGAGTTCGATCTGAGAGCAGAGAGAGTTTGAGAATATTCATGTAAAAATATTGATTATGATATTTGGAGTGGTTGGATTCAGTAATATACGGTTCAAAGATCTAGACCTCTTCTCTCTCTCTTCTGCACTATGGCTGTGTTGGCAAAAGAGTCGCCGCGAACATAGGCAACATATGCGATCTCACTCAGTCACTGCAGGAGAGAGAGAATATATATGCATGCGTTGTAAGGTCACATGCCCATGTTTTACGGAGGGAGGGAGGGATCTCAGAAAGCACAGTGAGAGTGGGATTTTTGGTGCCCATTTGAAGGCATATAAGAATTCTCTTCCTTTGAATCTTCATGTGGGTTTTTGTTTGTTTGTGTTTGCATGGTCCAACTCATTTGTATAATCCCACCTTTTAGCGCGTCTCGAAAAATTCTCCACCTTACTCAGTAGCCACCCTCACCGTTGCTCTCTCTATCGATGGTGCTTGTGTGAGTTCACTTCATGCGAGGAGTAGAATACTGTCCTCAATTTAGTTTGTGAGAATCTGTTATTCACCATCCGGAAAAGGGTAAGATCCATGCTGGACCAGCTTGTAGAACAAAAGGTTTCGGACCCATACTGACAAGAGATCAACAACCCAAAATAGCCCAGAAAGGAGACTGATAGCTCGAGGAAACAGGACAGAAGCTCAAACAACACCAGAATGAACAAGAAGAGCTGCGCTTGGACATCACAGAGGAAACAAGAAGCAACTAATGAGTGTCTTATCAGGCGGTTCTTTCTCTCAAGAAGCATAGCCATCTTGATTCTCGCAGAGTAAAGAACAGAATGCAAAACCCTGTCCGCACAAGGAGCAGAACCATTGTGGTAGATGGATCCGTTCCAATCTAATTTCAAAAGAAAGTTAATTGTCACATGTAGGAAAGTCTAACCATCCCGTGTTCCTTTGTGGAAGTGCATGTTGATTGGTTAATCTTGCCTGTTAAGTCTTAGTCCTAGGTAAAACTGAGGCAAGGCTGTAGCAATTGTCTCATTCCACCACCGTGATAAACTACAACAACCTCGTTTGCGATTCGTTCTGTCCAGGTGGAACAAGAGTAGGACCATTGTAGCTCACACGAGAAAGCAATGGGTCACTTCTAAGGAGAACTTTTTGTGAAAAGGAGCGTGAAAACTTCTTGTGAGAACACAGCATGAATGTGCTCAATGTAAGCCAGCACAAGATTTCAATTTGGGAAATGATGTGCTACAGAGTAAGGCATTAGCCTCACCTCCATGGGCTGAAGAAGTCAACCGGGCCTCGGATTAGGAATCTCTCACAAAGACACCAAACATACATTGCCATTGACCGTTTGCTAAGTAGTCAGTCGCACATGATTTGCTCCAACCTAAATAGCTGGCTATACCATACTAGAAACTGAGGTCAGAAAATCAGAGCACATTGCTTTTATGGATACACACCACCTCAAGTAGCTGGACTATTGGTTATTGACAGGTATCGATGGCCGCACAGCATTTGCCCCTACGTTTCCCAGTAAGATAAAAGAAAACTCATGGTACACTGCATGAAGAAGTGCCATATACCAATGACAGGACCTTTGCACAACTGTCTCCATATCAGAGTTATCAGGGGGTCGGAATTCTTCTAGCCAAGTTATATTGGAAGCCATCGTCCAACAAAACGATGAATGTTGTCTCCCCTTGTGGTTTAAAGAATGGTTGTCGGATGTGGTGTGGCCATCTCAGCATCTTTGACAAGCTTTGCAGGTCTTGCTGCAGAATAAACAACAATGGTGAGTTTTAGCAAAAGAGTCCTGTTCCGAAGTTCAAAAAAATCATGACCAATTCCCTCAATGGGGAGATCATTAAGAACAAAAATGGACAGGACAAATAAGTAAAGCAATGGCGTCAAGTATTTATTCTTTCAATTTTCTCTGCTTCCAAGAAAAGTATCACAGAGTGCATCCATTTCAGAGCTATCCAATAACCTCCAGATAAGGATGGGGAGTTGCATTTGTTTTAAAGCATTGTTGAGATTGTGACATTATGCTAGAATACCTCCTCAGGAATATGCTAACCATAGACATTAACATGTGCAACAAGGAATTGCAATTAACATGCCAAGCAGTAAGCACAATGTAAGACTCAAAAAGCGGATTATTTATCCCCCATGAAAAGCAGTCTTAACATGTTCAGCATCAAATTCTCAGTGAAAGCAGGACATGTTTGACGGTGAAGATGAAACTGTGAAATCTCTCTCTCTCTCTCAGCGTGTGCACACACAAGAAGCAATTCCAGCTTCACCCAGAGACATGAAGCCTAAGTAAAGAACTTGAGATTGCATAAAGGTACACTTCTCGATGGTTCCGGTATCACTGTCTATAGGTTGAATCACGGCTGTAAGTGGAATACATAAAGTTATCATCCCAAGGCTCACAAATTTGGTCACCTTTGTCACTGTTCAGTTGTTCAACACTGAGATGCCTCTTCGTGAAATTCTAAAGGAAAAACAAAGGCACAAACCTTGTACTCTTGTAGCATATATTGATTTCAGGAAAACAAAAACGAGGGAGAAAATCAACTCCTTCAGGCAGAGCATTTTAGCGTGCTCCCCATTACTTGAAGGGATAAGACGTCTGGTTTGTCTTCTTAATAGATAGAAAGCCTAAAATACCATTAAAAACTCAAATCTTAAACAAGCAATCCCCTGCCGGCCAAAAAAGTACTCCACTTTATTGGATTAGATTATGGGTCAGAGAACCCTCACACTGCTGCTGTGCTTAGGTGCAGACTTTAATATAAAACGAAGTGTCACAATCACTTTCATCTCCTCTACGGACGTCTGTTGACTTCCAGACCTATCCAATGATCTCTCATGGAACTCTCTCCGTCCATACTCAAAATACGCGTTCTACTGTCCACGCGCTTCCCCCCTTTCATACATCAGGATGTAGTAACATAGGTTTAACATCTAGGAGCCCATTTCCTACCCAAAACGAGAAAAAAGTGATCCAGTTAGGAGTAGAAAACTCCTCTAGGGTCGTACTTATCACTGTTCAATGATTGTAACTAAATCTTCTCCTTTTCTTCGAAATTTTTATCGAACATGCGTTCTGTGTTACTCAGTTTACTCCTCCAATCTCCTAAAGATGAATCATGCACCCATTTTCACATATCAGATATCTGTAGTCAACAAATTACTTTTAAGTAAATCAATAAGAACAAAATGAAAAGACGAGGTCTAACTGCATGTCTGCATATAAGCATGTGTAAATTGACACTCACTCAGCTCCTCTCGTGACCTCCAAAGACAATGATATCCAATAACAAACATGGAGAAAAAAAAGGTTCCAAACTTGCAAGCATACTTCTAGAAGAACTTTAAAACAAGAACAAACTTAAGCAGTTAAATTGAAGATTTACACAAACACAAACCTTCCAATGGATCAACATGTGCAACTCAATCAACCGAGTCATGTGAATTTACATGCATGGCCTGGCCTCCTAGACAAGTTTGCTGAGCAGTCACTCCGGGATGATTGAGGATGGTGGCATGCAAAAGATTCCAATCTGCACGGGACAAAAGCAGCTACAATATGGATATGGCTCTCAAACAGCAGAATGAGCCTGCAAATTCAAGTTATTCATCTCTTAAAGCAGGTATATTTTGTATTAAAACTAAAGAATAATAGTGAAATGTGGGCATGTAAATGCAGATTCTCGCGCAGAAGCTATCGATTCATGTAAATGTAGATACTTGATCAGTGAAAATGACGGGCAACTAAAACTTCTTGTGGATGTAAAACTGCTTCCAACCACATTGACACCCAATAAGCTTCAGTAAATAGGGAGAGGGGTCTCACCTAAAACACCAGCCACGATTGTTTGGATGTATGGAGCCCAAGGAAAAATTTTTAGCTCTAAGAGCACTCGACACCTAAAATTAACCATTTCTCTTGGAATGAGCGAGAACAAATTATCATGGATATCCTCTGAGCAGTAAAATCCAATATTTGTTCACGTCACATGAAACTTGGTTTGTGCAAAGAAAGATTGTCGTCTCCACCTCTTATGACTAGTTATGAGAGTTCATATGAGAGCACGGACATTATTGAGCCTAACAAATATATAGAGGAAGTAAAGACAGGGACCCAAAAGATGACAGAAAAAAAAGTCACCATTGCCACCAAGAAATGCGTTAGATATCAAGTTCTAGAGAGACCCACTAATGCAAAATCTTGGTGGATATCCGATTACAGAATGATACATTCTGCCAAAGGCTCTACTAAAGGACCGGTGATAGAGCATTCCTGACAATCAGATGGATATGTCGTTGGTTTTGAAGTAAATTGCACCTTAAGCAACTTTCATCAGAATAAGCTAGAAAAGACAATACATCATCCGAGAATGCCAAAGCTTCAACACAAGTGCTCTATCCTTGCAATGTCATCATAAGAAGTTTCATAATAAAATGAAAGTCCAGCAGAGAATTGGACATGAATAAGATTTACTATTTAAAAGAGGCCATGATCTTGCAAATTATACTTGGACAGAGTCGCATACGCAGGGTCCCTCCAGTAATTACACTCCCTGAAAACAATGTTCAACTTGCGTGCTAAGCATATAGCTAGCGTTCCTTCAGAGCCAGGATCAAACTCTTCTTTTGACTATGATTGGGCCCTGCAGTGGTAGAACCTGGTGAACCGGGCGTACTACTTCCCAACCTTCTGTTCTGTGGACCTGACACTCCTAGTCGACTGTCCCTAGAATCCCAAAAGATAAAGCTGCTGACACGCATTATTGTATGCTCAAGACATTCGTGCTCAACTTCTTCCCCAGGGTAAAAACGGTGGGCTTGACCAGCTTAGTGTAGAGCAAGACTTGGCTGATCTATACTGCGTGTAGTTGCCGGTTCTAGTCCAAGTTTCTACATGCAGGCAAGCATGTTAGAATGGATTCCCTTCAATTCATATTAGACACACTGCCATGCTCGTGAAGTAAGTTATAGTTCATTTCTGGGAAATAGCAATTGTCATGGTACGGTAATGCATATCAACATCTAATTTTGGTCGGTAAGGAAGTCTTCAGCTGAAAGATAAGGGAGAAGCGTCTATCCATCAATTGGGGAAGTGCACAAGTTGCAGGAAAATATCTTTAGTTGTGTGGCCCAGCGCTAACTCTTTCGAGAGCTTCATCTGAGACAGGTCCATCAGGCGAAGATGATGCCTTGCATATTTTGTAAAGCCTCTGTATATAATAAGGCATGATGCCTATACCAGCAGCCACACCAAATAAAACCCACAAGTCACTGCGCCAATGTCACCTTCTCGAAGATCCAATCCAGCTGTGTACTTTATCGGTAACTCTTATCTAATTCTGCAAACCAAAGAGCTGCTAACTGGCCCACATTGTAGCCCTGCGATCCCGTCCAGTAATCCTGTTTAAGAGCAGCTACTGTGCATAAAAGAATTGAGTTGCACAGGCATTGAACTGGTTAACACAACAACTTATTCACCAGTTACTGTTACAGAGGCCATACTTTTCCAACTTATATAAGAACAGACCATAAGAATACAAATTTCACAAACAAAAGATTGGGACAAACTTCAAACTCAGAATATGTCATAGCAGACAGTTCATCCACAGAAAACCCAGATTACATATCTAAGTGCAATTCAGGAAGCACACCGATTTCCGGGGGATAAGTTTAACTTAAATCCCCACCCGAACAAGGGCGATCGGTTCTGCTTAAAACCAGCACCTAAAAGAAAGATCCAAAATTTTGCTGTCCTAATTCCCTGTCCATCAGTTTTTTTATCAAAGATAGTTTAACAATGAGCTTATTCACCGAAGAGGACCTGCAGAGCAGCTCAATGTGAATCCGATTCTCTGTTTCATCATCACCTCGAGAAACAAAAATCATCAGCCTTACAATAAAACTGCTGCTAAGAGTTGAAGCAGATGACTGAGTATGCGGTAGTCATGGCCACGGTTCGGAACCGACCGGTTCCGGTTCGGAACCGGCGGTTCCGGTTCGTGGCCAAGTATGAACCGGAACCGGAACCGTCCCTGGCGGTTCCGGTTCCGGTTCAGGTTCGGAACCGGTTCCGGTCATTTTTTTTTTCTTTTCTTCCTCCGCCGGCCATAGCCGGGGCCGGCGGAGGTCGCCGGCCTCAGGCGAGGCCGCCCTCGCCGGCGTCGGGCGAGGGCTGCTCTCGCCTGGGCTGGGCGAGGCCGGCCTCGCCAGATCGGGCGAGGGCTCGACCTCGCCGGCGTCGGGCGAGGCCGACCTCGCCTGCAACTGGCGAGGCCGGCCTCGCCTGAGGCCGGCGAGGTCGAACCCTCGCCAGATCTGGCGAGGCTCGACCTCGCCCGACGCCGGCGAGGTCGAACCCTCGCCAGCCGGCCTCGCCAGTTGCAGGCGCGGTCAGCCTCGCCCGACGCCGGCGAGGTCGAGTCCTCGCCAGTTTTTTTTTTTTCTATCTTTGGAACCGGGCCCGGAACCACCGGTTCCAAAATTTCTGGAAGCAGAACCGGGCCCGTAGGGCACGGGCCGGTTCCGATTCCAAACCGCGGGTCCTGTCAACGGGTGGGGCCCGGGTTTGACCGGGTCGAAACCGGCCCGTGGCCACCGCTCATGCGGTCTCTCGTGCCCATGCATCCAAATCAAGGCGATTACGGGAGCACGTCTCCGGAGAAAATTGCACTTTAATCTAATTACACCCCTTGGTAAAGAAAGGTTACTGTATGTAATTTGCTACTAGTATAGCATTAGTTTGGATAATGACACGTGCGATCTACAAACTTTTTTTCAATGTTCAATATAGCCCACAAACTGTTTGTTTTTTTGTGCGCTCGATCTAGCACTTGAACTTCCAAACATTCAATCAAAGTAATCGTTCTATTAAAAGTTCCAACGTCGTTAGCTGAGGTGGCCATAATATCTGTCAACTTAATGTGAGATTTGTCGTGTTGGAGTCCACCTAGCTTCCACACCATATCTCTCTCGTTGTTGTGGCCCAAAAAGAAAGGGTGAATTCCTGAAAACCCCAAACTTTAGGTTAATTTTCAAATCTGTCCTAAATTTTTTTTATCTAAAAAAAATCTCAAATTTTATGTTCAGTCTCAAATCTGCCCCGAACTTTATTTTTTGTAAAAAAAATCATCAAAGTTCAATTTATTTTCAAAAATATACCCCGGTGATCAAAGTTGACACTTCCATATCACAACAAATCCACATTAATAAAGTAATGGGCCGATAAGTATAGATTGACGTCGCATTTCCACTTCGATAACAAATCAAACCAAATAAAAATTAAACCATTCTAGGATATGAAAGTTAGGGACGATAACAAATTTACACCAAAAAACTTTTTTTAATTTAAAAAAAACTTAATTTTTAGGTTCAGTCCAAATTTGTTCCGAACTTTTCTTTGTCTAAAAAAGAGCCTCATTACTTTGTTGATGTGAATTTATTATTGACGTAGAAGTGCCACGTCAAATTGGGACTAGATCATTATGGTACATTTTTTAAAATAAATTAAATTTTGGTGATTTTTTCACACAAATGGATTTTTTCTGAGATAAAAAAAATTCGGGACAGTTTTAGAACTTAATCTAAAATTTTGGGCTTCTTAGGGAATTAGGCCCAAAAAGGAAAGGAGAAACAGGAAGGAAAAGATACATTTGCTAACTTGGGAGACGACAATCCATGTTACTATCACGTCAAATAAGTGCCTATGATGTGACCATATGTCTAACGAAAAGATTATACGGAGCGAATTTCTAAAAATTCAAAGATCAAATTGAACGGGAAAAAATCCAGAAATTCAAAACATCGAAGAAAAAACCAGGGACCATCTGTATTGTCGCGCCGTTGCTTTTTGTGTTTTGAGTTTGACCCGTGTTTCTTAATTTGATTTTACTCGAGGCATAACCTGGCCTACCACATGGGAAGAACCATCTTTCGTGTGGCATCAGCTCTCTCTCTCTCTCTCCGATTTCCAACTTGAAATTATTGCACTGATCTAATTGCTCGGATTATTTGACTTTCTGGGGGCTTTAATATGGAAAGTAACTCTGTCTAGAGCTTGTTTTGGGGACGGTTCAAACTGGGTGTGAACACTTAATACGATATTCCCCACCCAAAGCTGGCCACCACTGACGGTAGAGACCTGCGTGATTTTCTCATCTTCCTCTTTGGTTGCGATGAATAGTGTCCTTCGGGCGAAAACCTTATCGTCAAAAGTTGCTAACTATGGATAAATTTAAAAAAAAAAAAAGATACTTGTCAATGCGTATGCTTACCATTCACTTACTAAGAGACGATGCTCAATCACATATACAAAGTCTCTCCAATTAGATTGAATCGATGTTACGGGATCAGTTTCGCCGAAAGCGGCATCCATCCTCATTCCCAATTCTTCTCTGGCGGTTCCTTGCGATTCACCGCCCGCGTTATTTCCAAACTCGATTTTTCGAAACATTCTTAACGTCTTTAACATTAGTATCTCGCACTTGAAATTCAATCAAATAGTCAATTGCCTATTAGATCTTAACAGGTGCATTAGGTTTTAACAGGTGCATGAACCGCCAGTGCGTCGCGTCACCATTATTTCATAATGGTTCGTTATTTTATATAAACTACACAATCTATGGTCCCCCTATCATGGCCTAAGGCATGTTGTATAAATATATATATTATGCCAAGAAACAATCTATGATCCCCCTATCATGGCCGAGAAATGTTCACTAAATTTGGCCTGCACGTCACCATCTTTTAAAGAAAACCTTAGTCCCACGAGTTGAAGTTTCAACACGGCATTAGCCAATAATCAAATCTTGCGCACGAATCGGTCCTGTCGTCCCAGGGAGACGTCGTAGAGCCGTCCTTAGCTAAACCGACAACGACAAGTCCCCGGGGATCTCTCGTGTACATGAAAATCACTAATTTAATCAGACACCCAAATCGACACACGACATACCAAGGGCAGTTAATGTCCGAATGACAAGGGCACCGGCGACATGGACGGTGAACAACTTTTCAAGAATTCAAAAGAATTAACCAACGATCGCCCGCCGGCCTACGGCCATCGGAGGGGGGTGGTCAAAACTCGGGGACGGGCAGGTCCTCGTCGGCCAGCGACTCCATCACCCACTCGCCGTCCTCGTCGACCACCATCCCCTTGTTCTTCTCCACCCACCACGACGGGGGCACCAAGCACTCGTCCTTCAGGAAGTCGCACGACTTGTTCACCAGGGCCAAGCTCCTCTTGACCTTGAGCTCGAACTCGCCGTCCTTGCCGTTCCAGCCCGCCACGATGTGCAGCATCGCCTGCAGGTTGTGCCAGTCGCTCGGGTTCTTCGAGTCCTTCAGGTGCGGCGACTTCCTCGTGTCGATCTCGAGCTCGACCCCGGTGTACACGTACCCCATGAGCTTGCTCGGGTAGTGGGGGATGAGGTCTATGGTGTTCCTCACGTGCAGGAACTTGAGATTCGGGTAACTCTTGCACCGCTTGGCGAACGCCTTGTTCCCCACCTGGGGTAACCCGAAGACGAAGGCCGAGACGGGGATGTCCTGTACCCCGTTCTCGACGATGTCGAACGCGCTCAAGATGGACAGGCTTGCGCCGAGGCTGTGGCCGGTGAAGGTGATGCTCACATTCTCGCCCTGGTACTTTTCTCGCAGCTGGTTGATCTTGGTCAAGAGCTGCGTCCTCGCGCTCAGCTTAGTGAAGGGCGACCTCGGGTCGTCCGTCGTGTAGATGGTGTACCACCCCAGCATGACTTTCGGGACTTCCTCGTCGTCACGGTCGTCGTCCTCGTCGCTGCTGCTGGAGTTGTTCTTGGCCTCCTCTTCTCCGAGTTCAATTCTGCCGTTGCTGTTCGTGCTGAGGAGCGACTCGATGGACTTGCGCTTCACGCCCAGGACATCGATCCACTCGTAGTTCCGCGTCGTGCCCCGCCACGCGATGTAGATATCGCGGCGGCCCACCTTCGCGCTGACCTCGTCGTTGGTTACAGCGATGTAGCCGATCCAGTTGGACTCGCGGTCCCACGCTTCCCGCGACTGCGAGTGGAACAAGAAGTTCTCCTTGGTGCTGATCCGTGCCGTTCCGTAGAGGAAGGCCACGACCTGCTCGTGCGGAACACAATACCTATACCATTACTGTGAAGTCCTCGACTAGAGACTCTGATCCATAATCAGACTGATCAACAATCCAAGATAATATCCGACGAATCGAAAGCCTAAGATTATGAAAGAGGTTCTCGAATTCGTGTAATAACAGAGAAAGAAATCAGCAAAATGTTCCTACACAGGTCCAGTTTAATTGGCGTTTCTAATCATGTGTCGTTAGCGAGTATCAAGAGCATGGATGAACATGAACAGCTTGGTCAACTATTCCTCGTGCTAAAGCTAAAGAACATCCAGCATTTGAAATCCGTCACAACCAGTTATGAAACCAAACAAGAAGGGTAATCAGGAAATCCGGGACGAAATTAACCTTACCTCGTAATCGGGACCGTTCTCCATCATGACCTTCTGGAAGAAGTTGGCCTTGCCGTAGCGGCTGCAGCCGCAGTACTTGGAGTTCTGGTCGTTGATGAAGGTGTCGTAGGTGGCCTGTATGAAATCGCCGCACCGTAGGACGAGCCTCCGGAGCCCCAGGTCGAGCGGCTCCAGCAGGCCCTCCCAGTCCCTGCTCCCCATCAGCTCCGCCCACGTCGGCTCTCGCTCCCCCGCCGCCGCCCCTGGCTCCGCCATGGTGGTCATCCCGGCCTTCTGCTGCTGCTGGTGGTGGTTGTGGTGGCGGTGGAGAAGGTTTTTAATGTGATCCATTATAGTGATGAGGGGAGGAGAACAGGGAATAATGCCAAGGGAAAGTGATGGAGATTGAATTGAAAATCTGCGGTGCTCTCTTTTCTTGCTATTGCGCGACCCCACCAGTGGCTAAATATTAACTGGCCTCTCGGTCAACCGGAGGCATCCGATTGGTCAACGACCCATTGGAGTAGAGCACGGCTTAGCAGTATTCAGACCGGTGGGGAGTAATTAATTGTATAAGACGAGCCCTCGGCATGTATGGAAAAGCACAGCGAAAACGAGTGCATAACAATGATGAAACAGACATCTATGGTTATGTTACTGTGCTTAGGATGCTTCTGATGCAGCCTCGGTCGTTCGATGCTGGACGGTGTTTGGGCTTCATCCGGAACGAGATGTTGACAGGTTGGTTTCCTTTTAGTGCGGGTAGGAAAAATGGCGACGACCCTTCTCGAATGCTTCGCCTTGGTCCGCTATCCCCTTCGTTTTCTTTCCTCTTTTTGTGGCTGCTGAGCTGCATTTTCCTTGTGGGTTCCATGGCTGTCCCACGTGAATTGAGATTCCCCCCTTTTTCGTTTTCTTCTGGGGGGATTTAGTTTGTTTGATCTGCGCGTGTCCTCGTTTAATGCGTGTAATCGGTCCTCGTAACGTCTTATTTAATGATATCCGGAAAAGCAAGATCACGCCAGCGAACGCGACCCAAGAACGGTGCTCCCTCTTCTCTTTTGGATCCAACTGGGTCTGGACTTCTGGCACGTCGGCAAAGCGGACGAGTAAGCTCCGGGTGGTGTTCGACCGACGAACTCTCCGCGATATACACCCGAACATTCCGTAATAGACGAGAACATGTCACGAACCCCGAGTTCAATCTCTTATGCCTTCGGTGAGGGAGAGCAACTCTTGTCAATCTCTCCTTTTCAGAGCCCTATTTCAGAAGGCTAATGGTGGTCGTCTGGTCCATCTTTTTGGGGATACATTATTGTTTCTGGGCGGCTTTTTTTGCCCCGGGTGGTTGGGCGAAGGGTCAACCTTGTTTGGTATAAGATGTAATCATTCATTAAATTTGTGGGGGGCGTCAGTGCAGTCCATGGTAAATAATACAGATTTCGTCATGCCTGACTGCATGAAAATCTGTTGCAGGATTTGGCATTAGGTTGCGGTAGTTGAGGGAGGCGACAATCGATAAAGGCCCAAAAGAATAAAATTACTTCGAATCCGACCCGAATCATGAGTTCAAGCTCAACTTTATTGGTCGGTGATTTCTACAAGTCCGAACTCAAGTGGCTTGAGTTCCGAAAATACTCTCCGATCCGAAAAATAGCACTGTGCAATTCAATTTATCGAAGATAACCGAATTGGGGCGAATCCATATCTTTTGCTGCTAACTCCATAGTTTCTTGCTTCTTTTTGGATTTCTCTTAGCGCTGCTATGTTATTGCTCCGTCAATTCAACGACCTAGACATAGACCCATCAAATAGGTGAATCAGGTCAAGTCGGATCGAAAATGGGCCAATCAAAATAGATCCATTTAACTCCTTTTTACCTCATTTCCGTGCAATGCAAAATCTAGTGACACAAACCCGATTAATATTGCTAAAATATTTGTATGGTTAACCAAATCTAAAAAAACTCATACTCAAACTTAGGTGAGAGTGCAGAGTGAGTAAACGCGAGATCGAGTGAGAGCGAAAAAGAATGAAAAGAAAGTCATGGAGATGAGTTGGGTCTAAGAAAATTGCAAATTCATTTAATACCCATATTATGTTGGTCTCTACCATTCTAAACCTATTTATGATCTAATTACCGAATATAACTAATCTATATAATTTAAGAAATTGGCTATGACCCATTTTGACAGGTTTATCCATATGTCAGTTAGAATTCTATTTTTCCATGCTTAAAATACATAATTTATTTTTCGCTCCTGTAAATCTCAATAATTGTGGGTATGACTTTTTTTTCAGGTATCATCATATTTGTGACATTACCTACTCTAATCTAAACTTTGTAAATTAGCAATTTATGGATTATATTACCAACTTGTGTTTGGATAATTTACTAACCTTTCGATTACAAACTCTTATATGAAATTATCAGTGGCATTGTGAAGAAAGTTAAAAAACATAAGTTGGTAAAACATAAGAAAAAATATATTTTTATCCGAGATAAGAGAATTTAGGAACTTATGAACAAAAACCAAATAAACTTTGGAAACCAACTCAAATAAGAGTTGTAATGCAAAACGAGTTGGTAACTCGATTGAAAAAAAAAAGTTGGTGATCACTCTAGTGAAGATTGTTAAATTCTCCAAATGGTTGGTAAATTCAAAAAGTTGGTAAGCAAGATAATTAAAAGTGGGAAATTGATAGAGTAGTAAAAAAGTTAATGAAAAAAAGATAAATGATTGTAAGCAAGTCAAATGAAAGTCAGTAATCAAAGTTACTTGGTGGTTTAATTGGGGAAAGTTATAAGTCACACAAATAGTTATTGATAATTTCAGATGATGGTTAATTTATTTAAAGATAAATAAAACAATAAGCGAAGCTTTGTTTGTCAGACGTAAGAGAAGTTGATATTTAAAATACCTGATTAAACATTATTAACTAACTCAAATCGGATTTGGTAATTTAATAAAAAAAAAGTTGATTTTGTCACTCTAACTAAGGTTGGTAATTTTTAAAAGGAATAGGTAAATTTAAGAAGTTGACAGATAATCAAATAAAAGTGGTAACAACTAAAGAAAAACAAACAAAAGTTGGTAATGAGTAGTGTAAATGAGAATTGGTAACCAAAAAAACTAATTGGCAACTTATCAAAGAAAAGTGACAAGCCGCTCAAATATAAGTTTGTTTTCGTATAACAGTTGATACATTTAGGGCATCGGTAAGAAATGTAAATAAAAGTTTGTACATGATAGATAAGTTATTCTTTGTTTGAAATAAGGGAAGTTAGTGATTAAAAACCATATAAATATTGGTGACTAACTCAAATGAGAGTTAGCAACGCAAATTTTATTGATAATTAGGTTGATAAGCAACTTAAATAAGAGTTGGTATCACCAAACTAGTTGATAAATTAATCAACTAACTCAAATAAGAGTTAGTAACGAAAATTTTGTTGATAACTAGGTTGAAAAGTAACTCAAATAAGAGTTGGTGTTGCAAAACTAGCTGAAAAATTAATCGGAAAGAAATTAGTAAGTCACTCAAATAAAAATTGGTATATTCATATAAAAGTTTGTAAATTTAAGTTATTGTAAGAAAGACAAATAAAAGTTAGTAACAAGATAAAGAAAAGTCGACAGCTTATAAACTGTGAAAATGAGTTAGTAATCTCATAAGAATGTTGGCTCCTGTATCATATTACCCCCACATTTTTTATAACAAAATTTTGAGATCAAACTTTCAAGCGGCATTTTATATGTCCAACTTACGAACTCCTTTTATTTGGTACGCAAAAGCTATTGACATTAACATCGAAAAGAAAAGGAGAATAAATACCAACCGCTCAATTATAAATCACCTTAAATATATTTGGGCGGATGTGATTTTATTTCTTCGTATCCTTCCTCACGCCTTCCTCTCTAGAATTTTCAAAAACGAAAATACTAATTGTGTTTCCAAAATTATAAAAAAGATAATAATGCAACGAGAAAGATTTCAAATGTGTAGGATTTTGTTGGAACTAAATTCATGCTTGAGTTTTCACAAAACATGCAAAATCTAATTAAAAGAAGGAAAATAAAATAAAATAAAATAAAGAAATTCGTGTTTTTTTCACGAAGCAAACCGGCCTTTATCCAGTGGCCTGCCCTCCGCCTTCGAGTCGAAGGTTCGAAGAAAGCATTTGCAATTTTCTCTGCAGATTCAAGCTCGCATCCCCGGCACGGCGTCCCCCGTTCCTCCCTGATCGCAGCCCTTCGCATCGAACGTATCGGGTCGTGATCGGCGAAGCTTCGATCGGAATCGGGCCCTCGCCAGGCCCCCTCGTTTCGGTAGGAAATCCGGCCACCGATTCCCCGGGACGATGGAGGAGGAGGAGGAAGGCAGGGTGAGGCGGCTGATCGAGAAGGCGACCGACACGACCGCCTCGGAGGTCGACCCTCGCCTCCTCAAGGCCATCAAGTCCGCCGTCCGGTGCTCCGATCCGGAGCTCCGCGTCGCCGCGCAAACCCTCATGTCCCTCATGAAGCGGAACCACGCTCAGGTTCGCGAGACGTCGCCCGGTTGGCTTCGGTTTTTCGATTCTCGGTGTTCGATATTAGTTGCTGTGCGTGCTGCGTGTTTGTGGTGCTGCGCGGGATGGTGTGATAGGATAAGGCGACGGAAATGGGGTTTTTTTAGGCGTATTGCTTGCCCTGTTTGGGAATTGAATCGGTTGTTTCCTTTCGGCCGGAAGCAAATTGGCTGTTTCCTGGTTTAGCGGAAGTCTTTGAGATATTAGTTCAAGTTCGTTATTGCCTAGAGAGTTTCAATATGGCAGTAAGGAAGGTTGATAGCCTGGTTAGTATGAGATTTCCGGTCTTAATCGTAAAAAAGAGTTGGACTTTTCATGAAGATGTGGGGTTTAAGTACACATTGTGGGATCAGTTTGAAATTATATGCGACGCGACGGAGCTTTTGAGTGCTTAATGCTTCTTTGACGGCGTAGACTCAACATGCTGGTTTATTGGGGGTCGTTTTTTTTTTTCTTATTTTTGGTCTTAGATATGAGCCTTCTGTAGATTGTGTTCTCACGTTTGGTGTTTCTCAGGTGCGGTACATATCGCTGCTTATAATTGATGAACTCTTTATGCGATCGAAGCTGTTCAGAACCCTTATCGTCGAGAACTTGGATCAGTTGTTAAGCTTCAGCATGGGCTTCCGGAAGAATATGCCGCTACCAGCACCTCAAGCAGTTGCATCTCGTTTGCATTCCAAGGCCATTGAGTTTTTGGAGAAGTGGAATGCTTCTTTTGGTGTTCATTACAGACAGCTTAGATTAGGATTTGATTACTGCAAAAACAATCTTAGATTGCAGTTCCCCGATACACAGGGAAATGCAGCTAGGATTCAACAGGAGAGAAGGGAAAGGGAGATTAGAACTCAAGAAATTTTACGCAAAAAATTCGAAACTCTCAAGGAAAGTTTTCCCTTGATAAGGGAAGAAATACAATCCACGGTGAATGAGATTGAGGAATGTCTGGATATAGTTAGTAGTAAGGAGGAGCCAGTGCCACTTGTCCCCCTTGATGATGAAGATTGTGATGAGTTTCGATCTCGTGAAATCCTGCAGCTACGTCTTGCATCATTGAAAGAAGCAGAAAAGGTTCATGAGGATGTGGATAACAAAGTTTTGTTTGATGCATTGAGGGAGCTGTACAGACTTCTAGTGACAAGGCATTTAATTTCTGTACAAGAATGGATCACTGTTGTTGTTAGAGTAGATGTGACAGATAACAGGCTGAGAGATTCGACTTTGAAGGAGTTAATCGACGTTCAAAATAGGATTCAGTTAGTGAAGAGGAAATGTGAAGAACTAGTTTCTGCCTTACCAAGCACTGCAAAGCATGACCTAGAAGAGGAAGAAGATATCTGGGAAGAGGGAAAGATTCAACCAAGTGATAATGGGTCTTCAACAACACTGAGAAACCAATATGAAAATCCCTCTGTTCCATCAACAAGCGGGTTGAAAAGCATGACTTCTGAATGCAGTATTGGAGAATCCGGTGGCAATAAGGACTCCAATGAATCAGACTCTGGAAAAGATACTTCGAGGACTAAGCTCTTGTTACAAGCTCCAGTGATGAGATGGGGCTCTTACTTGGATACTTGGGGTTCGAACAGTGGTGTTCTGGCTAATCAGAGGGGATTGGATCTGGAAAGTCATTGGGGTCGGGTAGACTATGATGCTGTTATTCCAGCAGAAAAAATTGCAGAGCTGAATGTTCAGGCAACTCTATACAAAGAGGAGCAAGTAAATATCAAACCATGCCATGCTCCTTTAATCAGAGGGGGCCTCTGTCAGAGAAGAGATTTAAAAGTTTGCCCCTTCCATGGACCCATTATTCCCCGTGATAGTGCTGGTCATCCACTCGACCTGGATGTCTCTGCAGATGGTAGAACTTGTGGTCCAGAGACTGATGTAGTGAAGCAGTTGGCAAAACAAGCTGTGAAGAATGTCAGGACTCGAGATAGAGAAGAAATAGAGAAGAGAATAAATGACAAGCAATCATTGAAACGTGCCAAGCTAGCTAAAATTCGCGAACACAATGAAGCAGTTCTTCGTGAAGCTGCATTGGCTTCCACTTCAAGATCCGCAGCTATTGCAGAAGACATTGATGGTATTGGTGCTGATAAACCATCATCCAGAAATAAGAAGGAAACACTCGCAGCCATGCTGCGCAAAAAAGTGACGACGAAAGATAGATTGTCTCAGAGACTTCTGAATGCCCGTGCAACAGATGCAGCAGTCAGGCAACTGAGGTCGGATGAAGATTCATGTTACAGAGAGGCTTTCCCAAACCAGTGGTAGATGAATGTTTTTTCCTTAATTTAACGAAAGGAGTGTGTGGCTACAGTAGTGGCTTTCAGTGCATAGATGAAGACCGTAAACTTTGCATGTCTATAGTACAGCTTGTAGGCATGTCGGAGATGATTGCTTCTCATTTTTCTTTCAGTTTAGCTGAGAACTAGGAATTAGACTTAAGGAACAATTCTTTGCTCAACTTTTGTATTCTTGACACTTATGAAATATCAATAAGAAAATAGATTGTACGTTTCACTTAACATGGTCTTTCTTTATCGAGGAACACATGCATCTATTGAATCGTTGACATGTACAGTTGGGAATACTGTTAGTGGACTCTTGCATTCACATGTTAATAACCATGCGTCTCATATGTAGCAGTGCACAGGTTTTCACTATGAAGTCTGAAATATTCTTGTTTTCATTGTACTGGGCCAAACTCACAATTTCGTTGGGCAAACTATGGTAATGTCACACCATTGCAGTGCTTGTCTTGGGATGGTTTCTTTGCTAACTAGACCAGGAAAATGGTACCTCAATCATGCATATCATCGATGGAAGAGGAATGTAAGATATTTTTCATAGCAGAGTCTGTTTGATATCTCCTTCGCAAACATACAGAAATTGTTAAGCTCTCAATAGATAATGATGGTCATTTCTGCATCCATCACCATCAAAGAAACCATCCTCTGCTCTCTTGGTCTGCAAAATAGAAGTAACTTATGGATGCAGCAGTACCGCATGATAGCTCTGCGATGCAGCCAGATTTAATCGTAACTCCCACATGGGGAAAAAGGGAAAAGAATCTTAATCTCGTAGATTTTGATACCTCTGCTACCACTACTGGACCTAAAGATTTCATTTATCTTTCTAGATTGTTTGTTACTTTAAGACATGGACGATTTGATGATTTGAACCCTGATCAATGAAATAGTTGACATGTGCTGGAACTTGGAGGTAAGATGTAGGATTCCTCAACGCAGGCAAACCATGGAGATGGTTGAAACACTTCATGTGCGCTACAGGTTAAGGATATGACAGGACAGGAAGGCTTACTGAATTTCATGTTCTCAAGGATACGATAGAACAGGAGAGGATGTGCTTGACGAGGGACTGTCTTCCAGTAGAAGAAGCTTAGCCATTCTGTTACCTGGCAATTTCTTCGCCAACAGACACTGAAAGCAGGAACGCAACCAAAAAGAAAAGGCCCGATGAATCAGATATCCACTCCGCACCTTTTTTGCCTCATTGAGGATGAGATATCATCGGCATAAGAGAAGTAACGTGTGTCGCTCCATGCCCAGAGGTGCAGAGAACCTGTGGCTTTGACATTAACTATTTGGTCACTAGTCCTAAGATAGGATGCTGACCCGTTCTCTCCTTTTTATCTGGTCCATTTCAATTATGCCCTCCCAAATTTGACTGGAACGAATCTGTAAAAGCAGGCACACGAACCGACCAATTCTCGAGTTGTGTATGTATCCTCTGCAGTTAGTTTTGATGGGGTAATTTTTGGGGGCTTTTTTTTGTCCTCGCCGGAGCTGTCGATCCTTAATCCTTATACTTTGAGGAGCTATTTCGCTTTCTCGCTTCTCGTAATTGAACTGGGAATCTTTGTTTCCTGCTGAGCAAAGTGCATCAAAGAATGATTTTGTCCAGTTTGTGGATATTGCATAAATACATAAAGGATCTTCTTTAACCCACTCTGCTGTTGGGCCAAAAATCACCTTTAACCTACTTAATTCTTATTATATTTCTCCTGGAGCCCTCAGCACACTTACTTTGGTCTGGTTGCCATGCTTCTCTTGAAAAAATGCTGATGCTCATCCTTTTCAATCAGAAGAATTCTCCCTTTCCCTTCCTTTTTTTTTTTGGGTTTGAAGAATAAAGTGGGTACGGACCAGAAATGGCCGAACTAGGACTGTGCACAAGAGAACACAACACAGTAATTCCATATAGAAAGGGCTTGGATTTGGACCCCACTGAATCACTGATAGACTTTGCAAGCTCTGTTCATGCAACTCCAGAGGTTCAGTTACTTCTCTGCATGGCGAGACTGAGCTTCTTTTTTTCTTTTTCCCTCTTTTTAAGTCAGGTGTGAAGGGCCAATTTTGCTTTTGGTCCACTAGAATTCTGTACTTTGAGCTTCCATTTTCCTTCCAGGGGGATAAGACTGATCACTGGCACAGGCAGCCCGGGCAACGAGGACCAGAAGCTCTCATTGTCCACCTATTCTACTAAATTTCCCTGTATGGTCCATTCAGATTCCCTAGCTCAGCCGGTCGATTTCTTTAAAGAGAAAAACCGCGTCGGCCACAGGACATCCATATCGTTCATGCCCCCCCTGAAAATAGAAACCGTATTTAATTTCGAGACATGGGTTTATTATACTTTTTCGTGATTAGCAAATGTTGAAAAATTTGTCTATCCTCTCTGTGGATAACAATCCAGAGAATCGGCCTCAATGATGGTTCTTGGTAGGACCAAGATGCAAAGTTACTCCGAGGTCAGCTTCTATCATGGCTCAAGAATGATCTAAGAAGAAATTTGCTTTCAAAGTGGGGTCTGTGTGGGAGGGTCACTGCCATCAATTGGCCAGAAAAGAAAAGGACCCCTTTTTACATTTGGTGGGGTTTTGGGGCAGAGAACTTGGACTTCCTTTGCTGAAATTGGGTTCATTCCTATCACCTCCTCTTGTTCTTTTTTGGTTTTCCCTTCATTTTCCCGCCTACTTTCGAGGAAAAAAAAAATTCAGAGGGACATGGAATTAGGAGTTTGTTGGAGGAAAACCTTCTTATGGGGTTCAAAAAGAGAAGTTGCTTTTTATTAGTTCAATCGAGCCACGAAATTGCAAAAGCAATTCAATTAAATATCGGAACTTTTGACTCCGGTCTATTTTCGCGATGTCGTAAAGCACTTGTTCGAATTTCGAATGAAAAGATTAATTCACGAACATTGTGGAATTTCCCACTCGACTCTTGTGTAGTTCGATGATTGGAATGACCGGCTGGTCTTTGGATCTAGCCTACACAAGTATGTCTGTGCAATACCGCGGCCGAAAACCGCTTTATGCGCTCCTGTTTTTCACGTCGTCGTCCACGTTGTTATTAGTTAAAGACGCCGCAATAACGGGCTTTTTTTTTTTGTGTGATTTCGGGGTAGCACGGTGCTATCCTTTTTTTCCCCTCTCGAATGTGTAGAACAAAAAATCATCATTCCACGGAAAAAGACCCGAAACTCACCAATCTAATTTCCATAACATTCTGTACTTAAAAGGAAGCAAAGACATGGGGACGTGGGATGCTCTCCCAAAGTTGGGTAGGTCTCGGTCCAAATCGGAACACAGGTTGCTGAAAGTTGAAAGATGAAAGTAATCCCTTGTCAGTCCCACCCCCAGACTCCACTCCCACTTGTCTTTTGTTCAAAGCTCCTGGGAGATCGTTGAGATTGAATGTAAGCATGCCGTCCGACGTCGTTGCTCGAACCTTCGGTTTTACGGTGACATTTCATCGTGATATTCTCAGTTAGACAATGCAATTTAGGAGGGAAAATTGTTGAAAAAAGTCCTAAACCTATTATGTGGTGATCGATTGAGCCGTAAACCTTTCGATTGTACCAATTGAGCCATAAACCTTTCCAGAATTTGCCAATTGAGTCGTGAACCTTTCGAGCATTTGCCAATTCAGTCACGAACATTTTGACGATTTGCCAATTTAATCTTGAAATCTTTTGATAATTTGTCAAGATAGTCCTTTCGGCTAATTAACCAAATCATAGGTTTAGGACTAAATTGGCAAATCTTCAAAAGTGTTAGGGCTAAATCGACACGATTGAAAGGTTTATGACCAAATTGGCAGATCGTAAAAGGTTTATGACTAATTGGCACAATTAAAATGTGTATGATTAAATTGATTGTCATAAAGTAGGTTTACGGCTTTTTAGATAATTATCTCCGATTTAGGATGGAGGCTCTTGCCGCTTCCACGTGGATTGATTCCCACTCGTTCAAATTGGTCGTGGAGATCAGTAAGATCGACGGTGGAACTTGAGAGAGAGTGCCCAACATGCACGTGAATGAGGGGCATTATGGTACGATCACTAACATAGATTCGGACTGTTCTTGTTTAAGAAACTCTCGCAAGTCTTGATTTCAGTTGAGATCGGAACGTGGACTTTGGAGGCTGCAAAAAGGTTGGTGACGCAAATTTTTCACACGGTAATACGTTAAAGGTCAATTTGGGTTTCAACCGTCCTTCTAGTCGGCTCATCTGCGGACCTTATGATCGACGCGCCCACAATTAACACGAGGGGAAAAAAAAAAAAGAGAAAGATATCCATCGACCGACTCTACGATCATCACGCGACAGAGAATCAGCGCGTGCCGGAAACTCTTCCGATAACGAGCAAGTCGCTCGACGTGTTTCTCGACGTGCTCAGTTCCCTTATTAGTAATTCGGTTACCATATCGCATGGTCGAGACATGTCGGTTTTCATGCAGAGGAAGTGAACCGATACTTTTCATGCACAAATACATACAGGGGAGGTATCGGAATCATCACGGGGGATGCACACGGGATGCGTCAATCTACATTTATGCGCTGCTCCCGAGTTACTAATTAGGTTTCGCTCTCCGTCGGCAACCCCCTCTCTCTCTCTCTCTCTCCCAAAAGAAACCCGCCTAAGATGTAAGTCTTATTAATCGCGCGTACTTTGGCGACGCTGATAATTCTGTATTGTGACTTTTTCCCAAACGGGTCATCTCCCCATTATCAAAACATGTCAACAGCACGATGGCAGCCGGTGCCTGCGAATTCGCTCGCTGACAAGACCCGGATCGTTTTCATTTCTTCCGCTCCGTCCGAAATTAAAAAGGAGAGGGGGAAAAGGAGGGAACTTTTGTAAGGGGGGCCACGTTCGGGGGGCAATCGGGGGCACGGCGCGGATCATTGAGTACGCATTTCCCGACAGATAGATAAGAGGGATTGGAACTTCCGACCAAAAAAAAATTAGGA
Organism: Syzygium malaccense; assembly: GCA_031216405.1. NCBI lineage: Eukaryota > Viridiplantae > Streptophyta > Magnoliopsida > Myrtales > Myrtaceae > Syzygium > Syzygium malaccense. The sequence goes on from CM062253.1 coordinate 22,853,697, forward strand.
AAGGAAAAACGGGGGTGGGGGGAAGAGATCAGGGGAGTTTTTTTTAACCGATTATTTTAAATCCGATTAAAATGAGTTAAAATGATTGGGGGTAGGGGAGCGTGGTCGTCACTCTCTCCATCTCGGGCGTGGGTCTAACCCCCTTCTCTCTCTCTCTCCCCTTCGCTCGCTCCCTCTTATTCCTCATCGAGACAGAAGAGAGAGAAAGTCTCACTTTGAGGAGGGAGAGAGTGTTAGGGAAGGAGGGAGTGCGAAAGTAGAGAGAGAGAGAGAGGGGGGGGGGGAGTGCGTCGTGCCTGTGCGCTGTTCACATGGCCTCCATGCCCTCCTCGGGGCCTCACCACCACCACGGCCACCACCACGGCCACCACCACCACCCGCCGCCGCCGCCGCCGCCGCCTCAGGCGGAGAGCGAACCCCCGAAGCTCGCCTCGCGGCAGCATGATCCAATGGACACCGATAAGGTCTCATCTCTCCTCCCTCTCCCTCTCCCTCTCTCTCTCTCTCTCTCTCTCTCTCTCTCTCTAGGTCGCGCTGGACGCGCGGTTTTTAGCTTTTTGTAGTGGCTGGCTGTGCGTGGCGACTTTCTGAGATCGGCGATCTTGGACGATCCAGCTCGGAGCCGTCGCTGCCGCTCGAATTTGCAGCGATCTTCGCGTTTATAGGGTTTCGCTGGAGATCTGAGCTCGCGTATCCGGGGCTTCCTGAGACTCTGCCGTTGGCGGTGGTTCGGTGTGCGCGCGCGTTCTAGGTCGCTCGATGTCTCCTCTTCTTGTGAATGCGTGTTCGTGTGTCGACCTTGGTTTTTCGTGATGGAGATCCGATCTGTCGGTCCAAGCCCTGCCTTTCGGGCACATTCGCTTTCCTTTGGCTCTTGGAAAGAAAACGTAATGGAGAGTTAAAATGATTTTGGAGTTCCTTGCTGAGTGGTTTTTTTGATTGTGATTGAAGATGAAGAGAAGAGGCATGAAGGAGGATGACCGTGAGAGAAATCGGTTGGCGCGAGCTCTGTTGAGCTGAGTTCTCATTTTTATCGCTTGCTAGTTACCAAGGACACGGCAATCTCAATGTTTACAGATGTAAATGTTTTCACTTTGCTAGTATTATTGGCGGCCTGAATTAGGGTTTCTCAGAAGTGATTTACTCTTGTATTCGTACGTACTTAAATCTGTTTAAGATTCCCTAACGTCGACTCAATTTATTTTTCTGCCATTTGTGATGACGATCATCAGAGAATTCCCACTTTTGATCTTGGTTAACTTATTAAATCATCACGTGATTGGCTTTTGCTTTTTTATTTTGTTCTCAGGGTGTTTTCTTTTCATTGCTTTGGGTTCAAGATGTAGCTTGATTCGGTCTTTTAGTGCGTAGGTCGAGGTGTTTGGAGATATGACTATACAAAATTGCTTCTTGAATTCTTAAATTTGAGATCATCAAACTCATCTTTATTCAGCCTCACCCCTGCAACTCCTTGTCGTTCCAGTTTTTCTTACCCCGTGGCGGTAGATTTGTTGTTGCTACCAAAGAGTTCTCAGGCATCTTGCTTTTGCTCTTTGAATGAGCTTGTCGTTTTCTGTTTGAATGTAAGCGATCCTTCAATATGTGTCAACACAAAATCAGGCGAGATCGTGGAAACTCCTTGACTCAGATGACGATATAATGTCTTTTCATTCTTTCTGCAGAACACGTGTTGCTTACGTGTATTCATGACCGTACACTTGTTCTTTTGTACTTCGATGGATCTGTTTGAATCTATAGTGCAAGTGTTGTGACTGCTGAAGATTGACGGTGTACTAAAATTAAAATTTAGTGAGACTGACGTTGTTCGTAATAACTGCTTCGCCAGTGCAATTATAGTCCGTTGCTCGGATTTATTGGCTGTCTTGAAATTTCCTTTTTAACCCCGCATGCCATTTTCACTACAGGAAGCGTCACCCGCTATTATCGAGAATAACGATGCCGTCACTGGTCAGATTATTTCAACCACAATCGGTGGGAAAAATGGTGAACCCAAGCAGGTAACAATAGCTGTATTTTCCATGGCTCTGGATGTATCTAGACGTAGTCTTTGCATTCTTCTTGCCGTTTAAGTAAGCTACAGCTCTTTTAAAGAGGCATCGAGTTACTTGTCCTATTAAAGCCGAGTAAAAATGCAGTCCGACTAATATGTCATGGTTTGCCTCTGAGAGGTGGTACCTACTTGCTCAAGAAGATTCGCGTCAAAGTTGGGATTTGTTTCAGTTAGTCGTCAAGTACCGTGTTGTCCTCCAAAACTCAAGTGTTATCCTTCAATGCTTCTTGTAGACCATCAGCTATAAGGCGGAACGTGTTGTTGGCACTGGATCTTTTGGAGTAGTTTTCCAGGTACATTGTTGGGCTCCTTAAATCAAATGCCGCCTTGTTGTTTCAACCTTACTAATATGCTATCACTGTTCTCAGGCAAAGTGCTTGGAAACTGGAGAAATGGTTGCCATAAAGAAGGTTTTGCAGGACAGACGTTATAAAAATCGAGAGCTGCAGCTAATGCGTTTAATGGATCACCCAAATGTTGTTTCGTTGAAACATTGCTTCTTCTCTACTTCCAATAGAGAAGAGTTGTTTCTGAATTTGGTTATGGAGTACGTACCTGAAAATATGTATCGGGTTCTGAAGCATTACAGCAGTATGAACCAGAGGATGCCGCTTATTTATGTGAAACTCTATACATATCAAGTATGGACTGTTGTCTGTTTTTTTGGTAAAACTGGAAATTAGGGACTGTTATTCCTTGTTTGGCATAAATTTGAAATCTTTCCTCATTCAGTCATATTTAACAGAAACTTTTTGACAGATATTTCGAGGGCTAGCGTACATTCATAATGTTCCAGGGGTTTGCCACAGAGATGTGAAGCCACAGAACCTTCTGGTATTCTGCAGCATAACTTTTATCATCTTTCAAAAAACTATAGTATTTGTCCAGACATCATTCTTATCGATACCTTGCAGGTTGATACTCTGACCCACCAAGTCAAGCTTTGTGATTTTGGGAGTGCAAAAGTTCTTGTAATTACTTTTCCTTTCTATTTTGTCTATTCTCTTGACTTATTCAGCTTTCTTGGATGAGCTTTGCTATATTTTCTTCGCCCACTGGTCTTCTTGAGCTATATTTCTTATCATATCATTAGCAATAATTCTTCAGTCTTACATGCCAAGATAGGCATTTGGCTTTCCATAATAAATGCATATTATGTATCACTTTGGGATGCATGTTTCTTGTCTCGGGCCACCCCTTACAAGAATGACATGTTATTCTAAAATTGACTATTTACTGTTAAGTTTATTAAACTTCAATATGCAAACATTGGTTGCAATAGTTACATTGATCTTGTGGTTTATGCATCATTTTAAGAGTTTTAAGATTCCATCAGGTTAAGGGTGAAGCTAATATAGCATACATATGCTCTCGTTACTATCGGGCTCCGGAGCTTATATTTGGTGCGACAGAATACACGACATCGATTGACATTTGGTCAGCGGGTTGTGTTCTTGCTGAGCTTCTCCTTGGTCAGGTTAGTCATGTTTGGTGCAGAGTTATAAGTAATCTATGTCAGCTTATTAATTTGCTGCTGAAAGTCACCGCTTGATTTTTTTTTGTTTTGTTGGCGGGCCCGGGGGGGTGGGGGGTGGTTGGGGTTTTGGCCCGCGTGTTATGTTTGGGGTTAGATATATCTATTATAACTTTAACTGCTATATAATTCTTTCTAAAACGTCTTTTGCTTTTGTAGCCGTTATTTCCCGGAGAAAATGCGGTAGACCAACTTGTAGAGATTATCAAGGTGAGCCTATCCACCAATACTGATTAGATAGTCCCTCTGGTACCATTTGACCATATATTTGATGTGATGTTTCAGGTTCTCGGTACACCCACTCGAGAAGAAATTCGATGCATGAATCCAAACTACACAGACTTCAGATTTCCCCAAATCAAGGCTCATCCTTGGCACAAGGTTAACCTTCTGATTTCATTTTATATAAGTACTGTAAATGTTGTTATGTCAGCCTTCTGATTTTGTGTCTTAATTTTGGTTCAAACAGTGTTGTCTAGATTGTCTCACTAATTTTGGTGTTGACTCAGTTGCATCTATAGTCACGTGTGCATGCTGTTTATCTTTAGTTTATTTAAAAATTATGAAGTGTGAAAGATACCTTAGAAGGCATCTGATGATATTAATGTTGTTGAAATGGGACATCATAATCCTCTACTGAAGGAAATGCAGTTTCCGCCATTTGAAGATCAGATACTTAATGTTCATCCAATTAAAATATGACTAGTGATATTATGCATGTGGGGTTTTTTCTGATGTCTGAGATGAGGTGCCCTGTCCGCCTGGCTATCATATACTTTAAATTTTTCAGTAGTACTGGCATTGTGGACTTTATTAAATAACATCTATGATGTTGCCTTTTAGGTATTTCACAAGAGGATGCCTCCTGAAGCGATTGACCTTGCATCACGACTGCTTCAGTATTCACCTAGTCTTCGCTGTACTGCCGTGAGTGAACTGATTTCTGATCTTTGTATTAGATATATTGCGACCTTGGTCTAAGGACTCTCTGCATTAACAGAGTGAAAATGTTTAACATCTTAGCTGCAAATCTAGATTATGTTGTTTGTAGTGGTGGATTCTTCTTTTTGTCAGATGAACCGTTAATTTGTGGTGTTGAATTTATTAATTTAATCTTTATCTCTTCCATCACATTATCACTGATTTCTCCTTGATTGCTCTGCAGCTGGAAGCATGTGCCCATCCTTTCTTTGATGAGTTGCGTGAGCCAAATTCACGGCTTCCTAATGGTCGCTCTCTTCCGCCTCTGTTCAACTTTAAACAAGAAGTATGCCATCAACCTTTTCTATTTTCTTAATCTACATGAGATACGTGGAAACACATAATTCTTGGCTGTTCATGATTCCTGTCTATGAGAGTATAGTTGCATTTTGTTGCTCCTTTTCTGTGTGGGGACAATCATGGATTTAGTCTCACAGATGGATGGAAATAGAGCTCCTCTCTCTCCTCCTCTTCTTAATGTCTGAACAATCATTAATCAATCTAGCATCATCAACCATTTGTTCCATCTGCTGCTGCTTCACCAGAAGGGATCAAGAGACAAATGGTTGCATTCATTTGCGAACTACTAATGACAAATTAAATGTGATTTGGGGTTAAATAGATGTTTATGTCACCTCCTAGAGTCACTGATTGGGAAACCTATATCTGTGTATGAATTGGGACATGGACAATGCAATGCTCCAGGATCATGAGGCAGAATGTATATCTTATATATTCCCTGGGCATCTCAAATCAATTGTCTCTCTGCCTCTTCCATGAAAGTTATGTCTTCGTTTTTTTATGGGCACTATCTGATTGACTGTTGCTTGGCCTTAGTTGATTTATACTAGCTCAGTTACTGTTTTTGGCCTCTCATCCTGGTCTTTTTATAGTCTTGACTGGTAACAACTATCAGGTTTGCTTAACTTTGATCTGTTGGTGCATTTTCACATTGGTCTGATTTTCGTGTCATGGCTGTGCCTTGAATATCTTCTTGTGAAACATCCATGTATATGGGACTAGTATCGGTTGGCTCTAATAGTAGGTCTGCCTTGCTCCTACCAACTCATGACTGCATGGCATGCGTGGTTTGCTCACTCGTTTCTCAAGTGGAGGGCCGATTGAATTCAAATGGCCTATTAACTGTCTTGCTTGTCCATGAAATCAGAATGAACTGTTGTTGGGTTAGCTGCATTAGATTTCTCTCGTTTGTGGTTCATATTTTATGATTTAAACTTCTTATTTTACCACATTTGAATTATTGTTCAACAGTGTTACCGGAATTTTGTCAAATCTCCTGTCAGCTAGTTGACAAATTTTTGTTCTTGTGGAAGGTTAGTACCTAACTAAGATTGATGTGCATGTGTCTACAGTTGGCTGGGGCTTCACCTGAATTGATTAACAGGCTGATACCAGAGCATGTGAGGAGGCAGAACATTCTCAATTTCCCTCATCCAGTTAATGCCTAAGCGTAGAATGTGAAACAAGGTGTCGATCATCCAGTACTTGATGGAAGTGAACATAACCGAGGACCATCTATGTGTTCTGCAGTTTCAGCCCTGCAATCAGCTTTTCGCACCCTGCAAGTTGTGGGAATGGTGATATCTCAGCTTTTAGCATGGAAAGTGGTTGACTGTCTTCTCATGTCGTTTTAGCAAAGAAAGATAGTATTTCCTTGGATGTACATCATTTTGATCCTAAACTCTAGAAACCTTAGGAGTATAAAAAATGTGACGCTATTTATGTCTAGTTATGTAGGGGCTTTACAGACCCAAAAAGGAGCTTAAGTTGCTCATTTAAGTTAGCATGGCTTCCTTTTTTAATATGATGAAGAAGAATATGGTGTTTGTTTCCAGCTTGTGAATGGGTGCTGTACCATGGGGCATCGAGATCTCGGTCCAAGTTTGTTTAAATTGTCTTCTTTCGTGGAATTCGATGTCTCTTCTCTCCGTAGATCGAAGATAGATTGCTGATCTATCCATCCCATCAAGAGTGGATAGGTAAGCTAATAGATGCATCATTGTCGTCCCTTTCTGCAAAATTATATTTCCAGGAGGAGATTACTTAAAGAATGAAGCCGGAGGTGAGTTGAATAACTACCAGCAATCTTGCTTGGTGATTCTTGACTGATTGTTGACATAAGGTATTGATCTTGGAACGACGTCGCTTGATGATCCAAGCTGAATATTGTTTGTGTTATCTCAGATGCCATTGCCAACATATATTTCCCTGTGCAGTGCTCTTGATGTATGAGCCTGTGTTTCTATTTGATTGTTTAAAATAAATCATCGAACAAATTATGATGTCTTCATGGTCTCTGGGTTTCCTCGGACTTTGATTCAAGTGAAGCGGTGAATAAGTTGTTGATGGAGTTGCGGTCGTATGTTTCTGTCGTAGACACGGGCAGAAAGATTTTCAAGGATATTAACCACGGTTTCGACATTTAATTCAGGTTGGCTCCAAAAGGATAAAGAGATCAGCATCTAACTGAAGTGAGCAGGATCCACAGCCATTTTAAGAACAAAAGGCTTTAACATTGCAGAAGTAGCTTCTTTAACATTGCAGAGGATGAAATGAACTTTTGTCCCGAGAAAATTAAGGAACGACAACGACCGACGTTGACATTCTCATGCAAAGGCTCAAAATCCACCAAACCAAAGGACGATCTGCCCAACACAAAGTTACAGCATTGGGTAGACAGAATCATTTGCCAGGACTCCACCACGAACGCTTTCACCCCAGCAAAAGAAAACCATGCCTAGGTTAGGATACCAGCTTGGACCTCTGAAGAAGCCTCGTGTAACAAATGGAGAATTTCTTCTTTATAAGCTCATATCTGGCACGTTAACTTCCCTTTGAATGACCACGTCACCCTGTGGCTTTATTCCTTAATCATGTCTATTCTTTGACATCATCACCCAACAACATGCGTGACATCTTTATAGCTTAGCCTCCATGTTTATTCATTTGGCCGTGACTCAGCTCACTAGAGCAAAAATCGAATGTCTTTTTCCATACCCACGTGAAAGGAATCCCTCCCTGTTTGCTTTGATTCTCTTCATTTTCATCATCAAAATGCAGGCAAAAGGATACCACAAATGCCATAACTTTGTAGGTGCCATAATCGACTTTTTTTGTAAGAATCACTTGAGTGCCGCATCAGTTAAAAACTATTCACTTTGAGTGTTCATTACTTATCTTGCCTCCGTCCAAGAGCGAGAGATATCCATAAGAAGCAAACAGCGAGGGAATGGAATATATGCATTAGAGTTCGATGGATCGAGCGCGCGATGATAGCGTAAGTGGTTAATCCCTCTTGTAATGGTTCGCTTAGTTAGCATAATCATTCATTTATGCTTTATTGTGTGTGCATTAATTTTGTAGTGCGTGATTAGATATGATTCTATATCTGATTATGTATGCCGGATCGATAATAAGTAATAATAACTAAGGATAGGATCCTTTTAGCGAGGTGTGTGATTTGGAAATGAATTGGGAGAAGGCTGGTGGGCTCATGATAACTCGTTCCGACGAACTAAATCGCACATCAAATCGGAGGAAATTATTTCCGAGCGATATTGATTGACGGTAAATTGTGGCAGCATTAGCCGCTTGATTAATACGAGGAATGGTGTTGAGTGTGCGGGTTGAGATTCTAACGAATTTACTTTCGTGTCTTATCCATAATCCGCGACATATGTATAGTAAGATTCATGTTCTGATTCACCATATATGAGCATTACAATTTACATCTATCTCTAATGGAGGCGATGGATTTCTTACTCAGTCGATGATCCGGTTACTCAGATGTGAGCCTGACCACCAAACAGTTCTTGCAGGTTTCATTGAATTAGGGAAAATATATAGGTGGATCTTGGAAATAATCAGAGTGGCACAGCGGAAGCGTAGTAAACTTCAATTGTTTCGACACCTTTTCGTGTAACTTGTAGTACATTGGCCGGCCGGCCGACATCGACTTCCCTAATCACAGGCTCAAAATCCACCAAAACAAAAGAATAAATTTGCCCAACCCAAAGTTACAGCATGAAGCAGACCAAATCATTTGCCGAGACTTTACCACGTCCGCTTTCACACCAGTAAAAGACACGCTTTAGTATGCAGCTTGGACCTCTGAAGCCTGATGTAACAAAAACTGGGGAGAAGCATTCCCAGCAAAAATTGGAAACATGAGTATAATTTGGATTTTATTTTAATGGTTCACCTGTAGCTGTAAAAGTTACAACCCCCAATTCTCACGGGGAAAAGAATGAAACTAGTCAAGAAACAACAGGGGGCCGCTCTAAATCGTGCGCATGCTATTGCCCATCTTCCTAACTGCAACGAGAAGGGAACTGAAAGAAAATCTCATGACACTCATGATGGCCGCAAACTACTTTATGGAGAATACAAATCGAGAGTAGCATTATTCAAGGACTGACGTCTCCTTGATTAGGTACTAAGAAGATTTCGTCACCTCATTGATGGCATTTGCCAGATATCCAACGTTGCCAGTGGTTACACCTGCCATACTGCAAGAAAAAGGTTCGCATGTGAGGAAAGTCGATGTACAAAAGGAGGTGATTCCCCCAAATACGTTTGTGGTGGAGTTATTACCTTATACGGCCATTACGAGTCATGTAAATGTGATATTCTTTTGTCAATCGATCAACCTGCTCCGGAGTCATCCCACTGTAGCAGAACATACCAATCTGTTTGGAGGAACAGACCGTTAAGAACAGGAAATTGTGTGTAACCGATGCTAAAAAGCTTACAAAATTGGACCATACCTGTTCAGTTATGTGCTTCCACGATAATGGTGACCCAAGCTTTTCAAGGTTTTCTCGCAAGGCAGTACGCATCCCAATGATTCGGTCAGCCATTACCTGAACAGTTGCAAGGTTGATGTCAATTTACTTCTCGACAGGGGAGGGTGATTCATGTTCATATTAATTTCTTATGCCACTTCTAAACCCAACAGATATGCAGGACATGAGAGGAGCAGCTAAAACAAAAGGAAACTTCCAAGCAACTAGGAAAGCCAACAGAACAAGCTCTGCACCATAGTTCTTTGTTTCCTTCAAACAGCAAAACCCCAAACCAGTGAAAGTAAATACAACACAAATGATTGTTTCTTTGTCGGATTCTCAAGGAACGAGCTAAGCCAAAATTGGTAGCAAATTAGCATAAATGGGCTAAAAAAACTACCTTAACTTCCTTGAGCCATAAACTCTTCAAGTCTGGATCGCTAAGAATAGTTGACACTATGACGGCACCATGCAAAGGTGGATTGCTGTACATGGGTCTACCAAGCTGCTGCAACTGACTTTTCACGGCAATGGCTTGTTTTTCATCTTCACAAAGAACACTGAACAGCCACAAATAAGCGGATAAAGCATGAGTTTCTATTCACTCCAGAATGAGTGGCAATTGAGTTTCAACTCATCGATTGTCTTGAGGATGCTTGCTCTTACAATTTCTGTAGGAAGATCTTTTCAACTATATTTGGATTATTCTCAAAAGTTTGAAAAGGAGACTGAAGAAAACTCTATTAGCTTCATGCCCATGATAATTTCGAGGAAGATTCGAGAGAAAAGAAAATGTATGTCCACTTTTTCCTCAAGCGCAAAAGCATTATCTCATATCTCAAAAACATTTCCTCCCTCTGACCCAGAGGGATCTGCAAAGGTCCCAGTGAAAATACACTTCAGTTGAGAGTTTCAAGGAGAGTTCCTTTTACCAAGTAGGAAAGATACTACTAAATAATTGGCCCTAAAACTTAAGGCATGGCAAGCACAAAATTTCCATCCCCAATACCCAAGTATGCTCAAAATATCCAAAACAAATAGTACAACAGCTAAAAATGACTCTACCTCAGCCTCAGTATTAGACAAGATAATTACCTGAGGCAACCCACTCTCTGACCATACAGTCCCATGTTCTTTGCATAAGATTGAGCAATTCCAATTGCATGACCGTCCTCAAGAAAGATCCTGATTGACTTTGCATCCTTTTCTGGATCACCACTAGCAAATCCTTGATATGCCATGTCAAAGAAAGGAAAATGACCTTTGACCTGAAAATTGTGTCAAATCTCAGTTACAGAAATAATTGGTGAATGATTTTGGTCGGCATTTCCTGAAATTATACCTTAAATTGATAAGAAATCTCTCTCCACTGGTCCTCTGAAGGATCCACCCCAGTAGGATTATGAGCACATGCATGAAGTAGAAAGAAGGAACCATTCGGTGCATTCTACCGATCGCCCATTGCAACCCCAGAAAACAGGTACCAAGTGTCAGCCACAGAATATTAGACAACTAGAGCATACTCACGAAATTTCATCAACAAGAGATGAAGGAGCTGTCGTCATTGGAAGAATACACTTTGAGAGTCAAAATGTGCCATAACTCACCTTGATGTCATCCATTAATGCTGCAAAATCTAAACCCTTCGATTCAGGGTGATAGTAATGATAGGTCCTCTGAGGAACGTGGGCATCTCTCCAAATGTTATGGTGGCTGATTATGATGACAACCAAGGCTTAAATTACTCACAGCATAATTTACAACTTCAAACTCAAAAACATGTGTGTGTGTGTGTGTGTGTGTGTGTGAGAGAGAGAGAGAGAGAGAGAGAGAGAGAGAGGGAGTCAGCAAGCTCACTTTGCCCAGGTTGGGACAGGTATGTAAATCTGGGAGTCAGGACAAAAACGCTTCTGGAAATCAGCAAAAAGGCGGCATGCACCCGTCCCAGAAAGAGCTTGTACTGCTGCTATTCTTTTGTCTTTGATGAACTCAGAGTCCTCACCATATGCCAACTTCAATGTTTCCTCGACCATCTTCACACTACCACCCATAGGAAGGTATTCCCTGTCCAGAAAAAATCAACCAGCCCACTCCTTGAGTTCATCTTATCTAATACATGAAAAATCCTACAAGTAAGTTTGTGCAGTCAACTGTGATTACTCAATTGCATGAAAAACAAGGACATTCATTGAGGAAAATTAAAAATGTAAGCAGACTTAGGAATTATGACTGAAATTTCTTCTGGGACTCCATTTATGGCTTAAACTTCAAAACTTGCTTATAATTTGAAAAGAAAGAGAAAACGGTCTAAAAGACTATAAACTCTCAGCAAATAACCTTCTTAAGACATTCTAGTCTCCATAAATTTATTGATGAATACCACATAGTCATCAAATCCATCAAAACTAACACAAGAAGCTGCCGTTCTTCACAATGTGACCGGTTCAACTCGACCAATAAGAGGCAAGCACCACTTATTTATTTAAACTTGAATCTTCTTTTAACTTTTTGTTGGAAATTCTACTACTAGCACTCATCACAGAATAATTTTTGTCAAATAAGAGCTACAGTTTTAGATATTACGTTGAGAAACTGAATCCTGAAACTTCGATGAACGAACCCTTCATGTAGCTTGTGAACTATGAGCATCAGTTGAGTTTTAAACAAAGAAAGTAATCTACTTCGCAATGGTCTGGTGAAAAACAAAGATATATTTCAAAATGGTGACAAGGCAAAGCAAAAAAGTTTCTTACTTCGAAAGTATTTCATCGGCATTAGTTACACCGGAATGGCATTGGCCACAACTTTTGCAATAAAAAAGCGAATTAGACATGTCAACTTTTTCTATAGCTTTTTGCTTCAATCACATGCACTAGTGTCCTTTAATCAGCATCAGCACAGTGATATTCACTTTATCGTCCAATACATGATCCAGTAGAGTACGTAGTCTAGAGAAGGAATCTGGACCAAGTGGAAAAAGTTGAAAAGTAAGGTTATCTTCAAATACGAACACCGAAATGGTTCCCAACGATATAGGATAAGGACCCATGGAAAGAAGAATCAAAGTGGTCAGTGGAGGATGAAGTAAAGGGGAGCTTGATGGGCCACTACAATATGCTGCAACATGCTGAAAATGTCCCTTTCACGTTTTCGCCATAGAAATGAGAGCACATAGTGACACCGTTAAGTGAAAAATGACTACAGTCCAATAACGAAAGTCAACCCAAATTAAGCTGTTCTATAATATAAGGACTGGAAATAAACGAACTTACATGTTCAGATTCCCGGCAATTCTCCGCTCCGCTTCTCTAACGCACTCAAGAACGACCGGCTTCCCATTATCATCGCGGTAAGCACCCTTCACAGCCATGCCATTCAATACAAATCAAACGGGCATAGCACCAAAACATAAACAAAAAACTGTGGCACGCAATTTGAGCTCCTAGGAAGCTGAAACACTTGAGCTCGATGACTTCGAATCAAATGAAGCCAAATCAAGCACCAATGAGCCGGCAACCGAATCCCCGGTTTGGCAGTGCCAGCAACCAACTAAGCTACATAGGTAGAGCCAAAGTAAAAGACGACTGAAAAAGAACTAATTATTTTTTTTTACGTCTGCGGAGCAAGAAAGTACACGAATTTCAAGAAAATCGCATTCCATTCCCAGTTTTCAAGAACATGCAATAGGAGGGGGGCATTTGAATCAGCAGTCCCAGTGACTGCCGTCATCCACAAAAAAAAAAAGAAGAAAAAAAAGGTCGAGCCAGTACAAGAACAGAAATCGAGCGAAACAAAGGAGCAAAAGGCCAAAAACCAAAGAACAAGAAACGAGGGAGAGCACTGGGGACAGCTTCTGCTTACAACGCCGACGTTGACTTTGTCGGGGCTGGGGTCGGCGAGGAAAGCCTCGGTGACCCCGAGGATCGGGTCCTTCGGCGCCGGCTCCACGCTCCGCCACCGCGACGACATGGATCTCGCCCCGACCACGGAGCTCCGGCTCAGGATCCGACTGGTCGCACCGGCCCGGGCCGCCATGGTGGGGGTGGGGAAGGGGAGAGTGATCGAGCGAGAAGCAGCGACGACGACGGAGAACAAGCGAAGAAGAAGAAGAAGTAGAAGAAGACGCGAAGCAAGAGCTGGTGGAGAGGAGGCAGCGATTCGATTGCGAGACGCGACGAAAGTTCTCGGCTTCTCTTTTTTTTATAGGATGGTGCGGCGAGCGAACCTCGACCTCGAAGTGTGCGACTCCGACCTTGCCGCCCGACGTTGCCTTTGACTCACGGTTTCAGTTTATATCTGCAGATGCTTTCGTTTTATTTCGTTTTATTTATTTTTCAAAGCTGTTTTATGATATTTTTCTTTTTTTGGTCAGAGAGAATTCGTTTTCATAATTTGGAAAGTCGTCCTTTATTACACACCAAACTCTTTTGGTCGCAGGTGGAGGCCGGATCCAGTTCCGTGCTGACCGTGTCGCCGAATGCCGGGGGCTGTCCGAAAGGGGAGCGTGGGGACCACGTCGCGTCCAAGCGCGTGGCCGGGGGTTAATTGCGCTCTCTCTCTCTCTCTCTCTATCTCTCTCTCTCTCTCTCTCCAGATGGTCCCATACCTGTTCCGTTCGTTAAGAAAGAAAGCGGTAATTATATTTCCGGTCCCCTAACTTTTATGTCTGTTGTGGAATTATGCCCCCGCAATTTTTTAATCTGAACAAGTCGAGTCGTTTCATCGTTAACTCTTTTTTTTTTTTTGGCTGAAACAAACCTTTCAGTGCAACAGAGAAGATCAAATATTACACAGAAAAATTAGAGTCTACATCAACACGATAAATTAAAGAAGATTTCGCTAATACTAAGTTTTTGACTCTACATGGAAGATCACTAAAAAAGAAACATGATGCGGTTCCTAACTGATAAAAAGTCCATTTTGCAAGCTCAGGAACAACAACATTACTAGATTTCCTGATCCACTTCAAACTTCATTTTGGGTTGTTGCTAAGTAATACGCGAGAGTCCGAGACGAAAGGATGAATATACCAAGGACAGATGCTTTTTTGTTGAACAGCATCGATTAACACCTTACAATCACTTTCAAAAATCGCTTTGTGGATGCCGAGGGACTGAGTAACTTTGCATGCTAGAAGAAGAGCTGCAGCTTCCACTTCCACTGGCGAGTTCCATCTTCCTCGTCTTGTCCACGCTTGGACAGCTGAGCCTTTATACGATTGTGCAATAATACCTATAGCACCTCTATTATCTTTCCACGCTCCATTTACATTAAATTTCAACTTTTGGTTTGATGGAGGAATCCAAGAGTTTGACCTTACCCCAATAAAACCTGGTTCCTCGCTTAACTTAACTTTGTTGTCGCTTTGGAATAAATTTGAAAATTCCAAGAAGTCTTGTATGACCATCTGAATGGCCTGGGAAGGAACTAGAATAGTCTGATCATGTATCTTTGCATTCCTGTAACGCCACATTCTAGTGTAAAGAATTACTACATAGAGGGTGAAGAGCTTACAATCCACTTCCGTTCTTTGTACTATTTTTTATGGATCAAGAAAGTGATTCACCGTCTCTTCCGTAGACCTAAAGTTCCAAGCAGACGATATAATACCCCACGGGCTCTGTCTCCACAAAATTTGGGCTAAAGGACATCTTGTGAACAAATGTACTGAATTTTCCTTCGAAGTTCCACACAACGGGCAAGGGGGGTCTAGGATGTGTATCAATTGAAACAAGTTAGCTCGACAAGGTAAAACGTTAGTCGCTATCCTCCACAACATCATTTTGTGTTGCTCATGAGCTCTAGCTTTCCAGATTTTGCTCCAAATACCGCGATTGTTACCATTTTCATTTGGCGACTTTATGAGTTTGTAAGCAGATTTAACAGAAAATATTCCATCGATAGCTGGATGCCAAATCAGTTTGTCTACCCTAATGGAGTTTGGCACATGGATATGAAGGATGGCTTGGATTGAGGTTGGGCAAAATGTTTGATTTAGACTTAATACATCCTAAGTTTTTGTCCCTGGGATAAAGAAGCTTTCTATCTTTCTATACTTCAAAACAGGGTCTGGATCAATAAAAGAAGGCAGATGAGTTGAGACGTTAGGAATCCAGGGGTGATTTTCGACCTCGATTGACTTTCTATCCCCTATTTGATATAGAGTTCCCAATTTGAGTACTTCTCTGGTATCCATGATTGCCTTCCACAAAGGAGAGGTTGATGCCTTGACCTTGTGATTCCAGAAATTTGAGGTTTGCAAATATTTCCCTTCAAGGACTCGAACCCATAACTTGCCTCTATCTTGAATCATTCCCCAACTGAGCTTCAAAAGCAAAGCATTGTTGAAGTCCTTATTTTGCCGAAAACCATTCCTCCACTCTTCTTGTTCCCACACAGAGAATCTCAACATTTAGGTGTAAAATATCTATTTTTCTCGTTTGGCACACCCCATCAGAATTTTCTTATAAAGGCATCAAGTCTGTCACCAGTGCTCCGAGGCAAACGACTAGATTGCATAGCATAAATCGGTATGCTCTAAACAACCGATCGGATATATGTTGCTCTACCCGCCCAAGATAGTGTCTTTCTTTTCCAGGAGCTAAGTTTGTTATCAGTCTTTTGTTCAAGGAATTGATATTTTGTCCTCTTTTTTCCTATATTGAAGAGGGGATTTCCAAGGTATAGTAATTCAAGATCTGTCTTTAGCATGTGGAGCTCATCCATACAAAACTTTTTCATGCCCATGGAAGTATTTTTAGAAAAAAAGATAGATGACTTCTGATGATTCAAGCTTTGACCTGACCACGAGCAATAAAGTTCAAGACATTCCTTCAGTGCTCTCACTTGATGTTTAGTAGCTCCGACAAATAACAATAAGTCATCGGCATACATAAGGTGAGTTAAAGGCGGACTTTTTCGCCCTACTCTTATACCTGCAATAATCTTCAAATCCTCTGCTCTAGATAGAATTCTAGAAAGAAGTTCAGAATAAATCACAAACAGGTATGGCGAGATAGGGTCACCTTGTCGGAGTCCTTTATGAGGTTTAAAACTTCCCGCAAGTCTACCGTTGATGAGAAGAGAATAATGAACTGACGATACACATATTTTTATGAGCCTGCAAAAGCGAGACGAAAACCCCAAACTACAGAGTATTGCATCAAGTATATTCCAATCAACTCGATCATAAGTTTTTGACATATCAACCTTGACTCCCATGAATGGACTCCCCTTTCTTTTCTTCCTCATGGAGTGTAAGATTTCCTGTGTAATTATAGAATTCTCTTGTATGCTTCTACCTAGAACAAAAGCCGATTGCTGAGATGAGATAATACGACTGAGGTACCCTTTCAGTCTATTTGCCAACAACTTAGAGATAAGTTTATAGCTCACGTTGCATAGATTTATGGGCCGAAATTGGTTAAAGGTGTGTGGATTATGAGTTTTTTGGGATGAGTACTATAAAAGTATGATTGAGAAGATGAGGCAGCTGACCAGTGTCAAAGAAGTGCTGCACAAATTGGACAATCTGGGCCTTCACCACTTCCCAGCATTTCGTGTAGAAAATAGCATGGAATCCGTTTGGGCCTGATGATTTAAGAGGGGCCATCTCTTTCAAGACGCTATATATTTCATCCTCAGTTGGAATTGCTAAAAGATCCAAGATTTCTTCGTCAAAAACTACCTTAGGGAAGAGTTCCCTAATGAGAGGGTGTGGATCTAGTGATGGTCATAAGAAAAGCTCTGTATACTTGGATAAAAAGAAGTTTTTAATCTCATCTATACTCGTAAGCCATTGGCCTCCATCATCCTGAACTGCCAGAATATAATTTTTGCGCCTTCTGATAGTTGTAGAAAGAAAGATGGAAGAATTTGGTATTCTGATCACCCTCCTGCAGCCATGATTGTCTCGATTTTTGCTTCCATATCATCTCCAATCTCTCCCATTGCTCGTTAATAGCCACCTTGATTTCTTTTTCCCTCCTGCTATGCTCTGTTGAAGGGTCATCCCTTTGAATGGAATCAAGTGCTACCGTTAATTCCTTGAGGCGTTGTTGGCAAATACCAAAATGTTCCTTATTCCACCTTTTGAGAGCTCTTCCTATGCCATGTGGTTAATGAATTGCCAACCACATTATTATTCCAAGCCTTTCCCACTTCATTAACACAAGTTGGATCCCGTAGCCATGCGGCTTCAAATTTAAAAGGACGTTTCGAGTTGACCTCAATAGAAATTGAATTCAACAAAATAGGAGAATGATCTGAGTTTACCACCGGCAAGTGGACAATCCCTACTCGAGGGAATTTCTCACACCATGATGTCAAACAAAATGCTAGATCAAGTCTTTTCCGAACGCTTGCAAAGCCCTCTCCGCCATTTGTCCAAGCGTAAGGTTTGCCTTTGAACTCAAGATCAGCACAACCCAATGTGTCCATAAAATCCACCAGAAAGTGACGAGATGGGCCCGGACCCCTTCTATTGGACGCCTCATAGCCATAAATAGTCTCATTGAAGTCTCCAATTCCAACCCAGTCTTCTCCTAAGTTTTGAACCCGGCTTGTGAAGTCTTCCCAAAACACTTGTTTAAGCCCACAATAAGGAGGTGCATACACCAACGAAAGCCACCACATTTGTTCGGGATTTTCTTTGTTAGTAACCTCTGTATGAATTTGGTTTTTGTCTGCAAAGGAAAAGGATAAAGCTATATGATCTTTCCATATGACTGCTAGACCTCCCGCATTATTTTCCGCGGGAATAGAGAAGGACCGAGTAAATCCAATCCTTCTTGTAATAGTTTCTATTCGTCTAGCATCACATTTTGTCTCCGATGGAAACACAATATCATGGTCACAAGATCGGCATGTGGCCTTCAACTCTCTCATTGTCGAGTTTCCCGCAATGCCTCGACGGTTCTAGGCTATAATATTCATGTCTACAATGAGCACATATCTTGGCTCGCCTCCAGAATTTCGCTAAACATAGCAAGGGTCAGTCCTTGACCATCTACCACCTTCAACGAAAACTACAGCTCCCAACGGCACTTCAAGAATGAAAAGAGAGCCAACTGCATATGTAAGAAATCACCTTTCTACTAGACATTTTATCAAACACTTTGTGTGCACCTTCTTTCACCTGACTTGGTGCTTCCAGGTCATCCACTGTTTAGCAAGGCGGGTAGATAACCATTGGATCACCTACTCTATCAATCACCAAACGAGTCACAATTGAAGGAGTATTTCCGGCACCTCAGAGTTGGTGTACTGGGACTCAAATCAGACGGCGTTGTAGCAGGTAACACAATCAAATGTGAGATTCTAGATAGGTATATAGTAGGTGGAGGGCTCAAATCGGTTATGGATGGAGAGATATCCTAGTTAGAGATGGAGGAATTCGTGGTGGGGATCTGGATATGGATCTAGGTAGCTAGTCTTCAAAAGAGAGGGCTTGGATTTCCTATAGGATGAGCAGGGAAAACTTCCAAAAACGTGGGGATCTCACTCATCAAAGGAGCAGCATCCACGGCACGCCAAGAAGACAGAAAGAGAAAAGAAACTCCCAGATTAAGGATCGGGAGAGAAAGCTCCCATGAAAGGGAGAGAAGACTTTCTTAATTGAAAGTTATGGTCGCTTTCTTACGCGCTGCATATGTTGCTGTCCTAGGCCACCTGTTAGATTTGTTATCGTCGGCAACCGTGTCCGCGTCATGTTTCATCGTTAACTCTTTCATTTGCTGAGGGGACATATTGATTTTGGAAAATTTTGTATTATTAGAATTAAAAATAACCGATTAATTGTTTTAAGAACGCGCTGTGAAGGAATGAGAAATAAGATAAATTAGAAATTGCGAGAGGAACCATGACCGTGATTAAAGAGATGGAATAAAAGGAGCTCGAGGATCCATGACCGCTGTATGTCGCTTCTGCTTATGTAGGAAATGAAAACCGTCCCCTTGATTTTCTAGTTATGTGTAGACCTGTCAAACGTGGAAGTCGGGTCGAGTCGAAATGCGGCAAAAATGGTCCGACTCAAATAGATCATCCATTTAACTCATTTTGATTCATATCCATATAATGCAAATTTAGTGACACATATCCGACCTGACTCATATCACTAAAATATTTTTATTCTTGACCAAATCTAAGGAAACCTAATACCCGAATTGGCGAGTGAGA
The DNA here is from genome assembly GCA_031216405.1 of Syzygium malaccense. NCBI lineage: Eukaryota > Viridiplantae > Streptophyta > Magnoliopsida > Myrtales > Myrtaceae > Syzygium > Syzygium malaccense. The sequence goes on from CM062253.1 coordinate 22,873,264, forward strand.
GCAAGATTGAATAAGGGCGAGAGATAATGAAGAGAGTCATAAAGATGGATTGGGTCTAAGTAAGTTATAAACCTATTTATGACTAATTTATTGACCATAACTAACCCATATAACAAGTCAACTCTTCATATATGGGTTAATACATAGGTTTATGATCCATTTTGATAGGTTTAGTTACTTGCGAGTTAAAGATGAGATTCGATTTAGGAAATTTCACTAAATTGTTCTCTCTCACTCTCCTTTGCAGTATACAAGGAGCCAATCCACAGAAAATCGTCACCTAGTTTTCTTGGGCCAAAGAGAAGAAGAGATGGGCCTGGGCCTCTGCAAATGACCATCGTAGCCCACTTTTAGTGGTCATTGAAGTCCACAAGCCCTCCATTAAAAACCCTGCAAGAGCCAAACCCTAGGGTTCTCTCGAGCTTTCTCCTCCCACCTCCACCGCCGCCCATCTCTGCTGCTTGCCGCCGCGGTGTGACGTTCCACAATGGTGAGCCTCTCTCCTTCTCAATCCTTGTTCATTATCGCCTTCTTTTTCTGGATGTCTCGTTGATCTCAGCAAGTTTTTTGTGTCCGCGCAAATGCCGAACCGGAGCAGGCGTCGGAGAGGAAGCTGTCGAACCCCATGAGGGAAATCAAGGTCCAGAAGCTCGTCCTCAACATCTCCGTCGGCGAGAGCGGAGATCGCCTCACCAGAGCCTCCAAGGTAACTTGTCTCATTTGCCGCGCGCGCACCCGAGTGAACTTCTTTATCTGTCTGTCCGTTGCTGTTTGGTTGGATTTTGTCCCGAATCTAATCCGATGCCTGATTCGGGTCTCGCCGCTTGATGGGCTCTCAGGTGTTGGAGCAGCTGAGCGGGCAGACCCCTGTTTTCTCCAAAGGTTAGTCCTTTATCCCGGTTCGCATCGGATTCGATTCTCCGTCGATTGTTTTTGTGTCTATGATCTCGATTGTAGGAATTAGGAACATCCGAGTCCATCAGAGTTTTATTTTCTGTGTCCTCCGTTAACAATTAAATGGATTTTGAGCTGAATACTGACCTTGGGACGCGTGTAACAAGAGCTTTGCTAACTATAGACATCGGGTGGGTGGATACGAGCTGAAAATGCACTTGATTAATTAGGAAAAGTCGGGTCCTTTTTGCTTCGACTCAGCTCAAAGCTGGGCGTGGAGAACATTTGTTAGAGTCCTTTTATCCAAAGGGTGTCCCCTAGTATTTTTCTCGGTTGCGAAACTTGCTGGAAAGAGAGGGAAAATTGAGATTTTGCTCCTGACTTTCGAGATCAGTTAATAGCTATTAGGTTCTGAAGTAGAGAACTTGGAATTGCTTCCCAAGCAGTGGTATGTCCCTGATAGATGATGTAGATCTATCTGGGATGGTTATAAATATTTGGCTTGATAATTGATGTTAATATACTCAGAAAGCCTTTGATAGTGCCTGAGAGCTTAAAAAAAAAAGCTGATGCATGTGCTGAAATGGAGTCTCCACTTGAACTGCAATGGCGGTCGTAATCCTTCCTTCAGATTGCTCTGTTACACAGGTTATTGGTGTCGTCTCTCTTACTAGGGATTCAGAGGCGGCCATCTGACAACTGTGTTTTTTGAGAGTGCAAGCTACCTAAATTTCTTATGCTCTGTTTTTTTTCCTCATATGCACATGTTAATGCCTGCATGCCATATATGAAATTAGTACGCATTGGATGAAGTAAGCTACTTGTCCTTTATTGGGACCTTATCAATTGTTTTGTTGATTATGTGGAGTATTCATCTGTCATCTAATGTACATCTTCTGTTATCTAATGTTTTATACTATAGCTAGGTACACCGTTCGTTCTTTTGGAATCAGGCGTAATGAGAAGATTGCATGTTATGTAACTGTAAGGGGTGAAAAAGCAATGCAACTTCTGGAGAGTGGTTTGAAGGTGAAGGAATATGAGTTGCTGCGAAGGAACTTCAGTGACACGGGTTGCTTCGGTTTTGGTATCCAGGAGCACATTGATCTTGGCATTAAGTAAGTCATTCCGACCCACCTAATTTCAATTAGGAATTCATGGGAAAAGTTTCGTCTTCATCATCCTCTGAAGCAATGCATAGTGTGCAATTATTATCTCAGTACGCACTCACCCAAGGAGTTCAAAACACATTATGTTAGAAAAGTAAATTAGAGTTTGCATGAGGCTTCCATCTCCTGAGTTGCAATTGTACTAGCCTCGACTTAGTAGTCAAATCTGAGTTTGCCGGCGGCCGTTCAGTTCATTTATTCTGTTGAGCACACTCTCTGCATTCTTCACCTGGTTGAGCATTAATTTATCTCTCTAATTTCTCTAAATTAACTACCAAGGAAGGCATCAATAACTGTTTTTATATCATGATTACTGGTCCAAACTGTTTTCCAGTTCTACTTTCCATCATAATCTGTTTCATGCCTTGCTTGCTGAATAACCTTGTTTCCTTCTTTCCTAGGTATGACCCTTCGACTGGTATTTATGGAATGGATTTCTATGTTGTGCTGGAACGACCCGGTTATAGAGTCGGCCGTCGTCGGAGGTGCAAGTCTCGTGTCGGGATCCAGCACAGGGTCACCAAGGAGGATGCCATGAAGTGGTTCCAGGTTAAATACGAAGGTGTTATCCTTAACAAGTCCCAGAATATTACCGGCTAGGATCTTAGATTTCTAAGAAGTCTGCTTGCTTTCCCTTTATATGTTCAAGTCGTAAATTAGGATCTTGTCTCCAATTTTTGCTTGGGAACAGATATTTTTATGTATCGGTTTTGCTTGGGAAGAATTGTTTTTGTGTCACCTCTTTCATTGTTTCATGCACATTTCTGATGTAGTCCTCTTCCGTCCATGTCGAAGTGGATCTCTTTTCGCAAAACTAGAACCTGTAGCTTTGGGAAAAAAGGCCAAGCGAAGTATTTTTGCGTCGGGAATTGCTATAATTTTTTGTCCACGGGCGTGAGAAGTTACATTCTCAGCCAGTGCGCCTTACCCTAATCCAATTACTCTCTATACTACAATCTACCATCGCAACGGCTCCAAGTTTCATATTAGCACTCATTTAATTAATAGTTTAAGCTATTTCCTCGCACGCTAAGCAAGTTTCATGTTAGTGATCATTTACTCGATAATTGCGAGCAATTTCTTTTGATGAAGTGAATGAATCCCAACTTCTTCCCTATTAATGTAGCTGCCGCGAACTGTGGAGCGGATCCAACATGGCCGAAAAGGAGCACGAGACTTTTAAAGGGAGTAAAGGGAGTCTACAATTGTGTATCTGTCCACGTCGAAAGGTTTATCAGCCTGTCAAACTCTCCCAAACATTTAATAGTATGGAAACCGGTCACTCCAGAACGGGACGATTGGCAACCAGTTGCTCCGTCACTGCTCCCTTTATACTTAAGCCATTAATGCCGGGGTTTTTGAAGTACCTAAAGTTGACCGGGCTTGAACTAAGATTGTTGAGACCAGAATCCCAGAGTGAACGCTTTGCATCGGCATCTTCAAGTACCTGGCGCCACCATAGACAAGGCGATCTACTGGCGCCACCATAGATAAGGCGATCTATTTCATGCCTAGCCGCTGAGGTCATAATCATGAATTCGTGAAGCGAGCAGTGTCTTCATCCACTGGTTTATCTGCTATACTCTTACTGTACGTTTGCTTGAGTTGTGTTCTGGTTGCGCCCATGAATGTTGGAGGATTGGTTGCGGTAAAGTAGTGGTTGGTGGCAGCCGTTTTCATTACGATGGAGGTGAGGGTCCGGAAGTGGTCTGGACTCACAGAAGTGGTCATTGACAATGGTCATGGCCCGGCGCTAGCCGGGAATGGCTGGGAATGGAGCTCAGTCTCGACTGTTCGTACATGGTTTTCCCGGAGAAGATGATGCTGTCCTCGGTGTGACCCGGACCAGTGATTTGGCCCAAGGGCCCGGCCCGGGTCCCCTTTCTTTTTGGAATTAAAAAGTATATATTTTTGAGAAAATAAAAAAATCGAAAATTAAAAAGAAAAATCAAATCAGAAAATGCTTAGAAATAGGCCTTTGTCAGAATTTTAAGTTTTAACACTAGATGTAGCTTAGTTTATTTAGTTAGCACGACATTTATTTTATGGGTTTTAGTGATTTCCTTTGATAAGCTTAGCCTTAGTTTAGGTAGGAAATTGAACTTGACTTGTTAGCTCATGGGAATCCTGTCCGGAGGCTTAAAACATAGGCATATATATTTTTTTCCTGACTTGTGTCAGGTTTTCTTTCTGCATTTACTTTAAATTCATTTCAATATATGAGTGTTTCTTTATCGCACCACACTTGAATAAATTGTTTGTTGATTTCTTTTCTAAAATGATTAGGTCTAGCTTATGCGCATAATAAACCACCCTCAAGAATATATGCATGAACTAGTGGCTTCAATACCTTTTAGGTTCATAATTGGTAATCAAGATTGCAGAACCACTCATATAAACAAGTTAGTGGTACTGAAAGGACACTAATACAAATGTTAGCGCAATCAAGTTCACAAGTATAAAATCTCTAGTTGCATAGGAAACGAGGTGACTCTCCTGCGCCTCATATAATTACTAGCTGACTCCAAATAGGTAGTGGCGATTCCTAGAATCCTTTAGGCTTAAAAAAAACTTAAAAAGAATATCCTAACAAAATATAAGGTACGGGCTTGAGAGAGCCTGCGCTCGAAATCAATGAACCTCTTGTAAGTACCTCTAAACCCCCTTTGGGAGGGTAGAAACACCACATCCTCCCAATTCATCTACACATAGCAACAAGTCTAAGCAACCTATCTACTTCGTTCTCCAACTTATGAGAATCTTCCTTCGTAGGACTAAATCACAGCACCAAGACATGTGACTTACCAGCAACACAAGTGCAAGTTAGACTACCAGAGCACCACCAGGTTGCCAAGAGCAGCAAGAAACCTCCCTCTCCTCTGAATTAACGAGGACAAGACGAACTAATAAATGAAGGGAGCTCTACACAAAAAGAGCACAGCTAAAGCACACCAAGCATAATGGGAAAAGAAAATGCTATAAATCTGGAAAAAAAAGGGCTAGGTCTAAGTGAAGTGGGGAAAAACAGATAATAGGGTTAAAACGATGAGGAGGAATTCCATGGTGGTGAAGGTAAATGAGAATGTAAGGAATTGTTGTGAACTTCATGAGTGGAAGAGAGGTGAGTCAAAATAGGGCTATTCGACCTAGACTGATATTGAGGAGGAAAGTTTGCATATCAAACAAGACGCTATAAAGTACTCCAAGAGCTATTCGACCTAAATTGATATTGAGACCATGAGAGAGGATACATGCTATATCGATGAACGCTTTAGAGCAATTGAAGGAGGATAATAAAAGACATATCGTGAGAGGAGCAATATGTTCCTTGGAAATAATCTACCTATCAAATTTAGTGAATCTGTCAGGAAAAAGCCTCATAGAGAAGGTCAAGACAAACCAAGCGATGAAAGTGTGGGTAAATATCTATATTGAGTTTAGAATGTTCCCCAAAACGGCAAAAACCGGTAAGAAGCCACACATCTAGTAAGGTAACGGTTATTAATCCAGTCAAAAGAAAAAAACAATACGAAGAAGGATGCCAGAAACAATAAGGACTATAGATGAAGTTGAGTTTAGTAGAATTAAAAGACAAGCAACAGAATTTCAAGACTAACTTGATTTTAATTTGGCGCTATAGTAGCCACACCTCGGTTATCAACCTCAATTACCATCGAAGGAATCACTCATCAAAGAATGGAAATGAGTTAAATAGATAATTAGGGATGAATTCAACTATATCACACATGAAATCACCGTTGATTAGGAGAACTTCTGTATAATAAGGAGGGAAACATTCAATGAATTCAAAGGAGAAAGAAGTGATTTGAAATATGGACAAAGGATCATCTGGTATGTTATTATTTATAAAAATAATGACATGTAACCATTATTTTATGATGTGAAAGATCATTGAAGCGCCCCAAAAACGTAGACGTTGTGTAGCCTAGGAGTTCATTACTTTCTATTTTTATTTTTGCATGTGTATGATTAAAATATCACCATGTGTATGAATTACATATCACCACATGTCCATCATGTAAATATAAAAATAAAAAATAGTGAACTCCTATGCTAGATAGCCTTTATCTAATACTCACCACTCCGCTAATAAAAGAGTTCCAATGAATTCAATACCAAGGAAAATCTTGGTAGGAAGTAGTCGAACTTCCGTGAATTCTGTCACTCGTCCTAGTACATTATTAGGGCGCTTAAATGATTTTCAGCATTCTGAAGAAATGGCCGCATGTCATTAGTTTTTTTTGTAAATAATGATATATCAGATATCATTGGTCCATACTTCAAATCGCTCCCTTCTCTTATGAGTTCATTGAATATTATCCTCGATATTATATGGAAGTTCTCTTAATCAATTGTGATTTCATCTGTGATCTCATTAGATCCATCCCTAATTATCGATTTTAACTCTTTTCCATCATTTGATGAACGATTCTTTCAATGGTAATTGAGATTGATACTCTAGCGCCAAGCTCAAATCAAGTTTGTCTTGAAAATCTGTTGCTCATCTTTTAACCCTATTATACTCAGCTTTATTGGTAGTCCTAGTTTTTTCTAGTCTCCTTCATCGTCTTGCTTGTTTTTTTTAGCTAAACTAATAACCGTTACCTTACTAGATGTGTGGGCTCTTATCGGTCTTTGCCGTTTTGGGCTCTTTGCCCACACTTTCCTTCCCTCCCTAAAACGCTTTTTCCTGACAGGTTCGCTAAATATAATGGGCTAAATTACTTCCAAGGAACATACTGCTTTCCTCGTTTATTGACTTTCACGATATATTTTTTTATCATCCTTCTTCAATTACCTCTAAAGCATTCAATGATACAAAGTACGCCCTCTCTCATGATCTTAATATCGATCTAGGTTAAATAGTTCTTGCAGTACTTTATAGAATCTTGTCTGATGTGCAAACTTTCCTCTTTAGTGCATATCCTAGTCTCTACTCCTCTGTGGATTCCTCGGGGATGAACATGAATGTATTTTCATAGGCTTTTTTGTAATGAACGGCTCCCTCCACGGTCCAAAATTAATTCTTAGTCAATCAAGTCCAATTTTACGGACTTCAGCTTTTGTTAATCGACATGGACGATGTAGAAAATGATAATGCTTTTGATGCTATCGACATCGATATGTTCTGGAAAAGGATCCTGACTTAAGTGGATTGGGCATTAGACTTTTCAAATAGAGGAAAATTCTACCTAGGGTTCGAGGTTCATCACACTGCATTTATGCGCTCACCAATTCAATCTTACCCAAGAATTCTTATGCCAATGATCTAGTCGATGCAATTTGCCTTCTTACCTCACATGATCATTGAGGAGAAGCTGCTATTAGCTGCCCTTTTAGAGGATTACCATAAGACGATCCAAATAGTCCATCGAGAAGGTGAAAACTTCACATGATTTCCCGAAAGATGTTGGAATTTTTATTTAAGTTCTTAACAACCTAAGTATTTCTAGGAGCCGCCACTATCCTATTAGAGTCAATTAGAAACCATATGAGACACAAGATCGTCGTCTCGATTCTCACGGAACCAAAAATTCTAAATAGGAGGCTTGATTATGCTAATGTTTCTATTAGCACCATTTCGATACCCAACTAGTTTGGTTGTTTCTTAAGTGGTCATTCACTCTTGATCATGCTAATTACGATCCTAAAGGCCGCGATGTCACTTGAGGGGGGTTTATTATGATCCAAAACTAGTCTTAGCCATCCTACAAAGGAAATTAACAATCAAGTATTGTAAGTAAACGTGAAAAATAAAACCCAATACAAGTCGAGCAAAGAATATACATAGCTTGTTCTAAGGTCGACGACAACAACCCCATGAGCTAAAAGTCAAATTGAGTTTGATCCGAAAGATTAATTTCCTATGACTAAACTCATATTAAAGGTATACACCAAAACCCCCAAACTAAAAGCTCTATTAACTAAATAAAACTAAGCTAAATTTATCGTTGAAATTCAAAAACTTAATAAAATCTATTTCTAAGCATTTTCTGATTTTATTCTTTTATTTTCGATTTTTTCATTAAAAGTTTTTAAAAAAATCGAGCATCAACGCTCGTTCGTCGGAACCCACTCCCGACCGCCACATTCGGGCCGTCGGCTATTGCACTTTCACGAACGTAAAGAGAATGAACAACAGAAAGCTAAGGGGCTTTGTCTCGACCGGACGCCCACGTTGATGAAACACAGAGAAAAACACCCAAAGAAAAAGAAAAGGAAATGCGGTCACGTTCAAAAAGGAGAAATAAAATCATATACCAAGGTTAAGGAAAGATTATAACTAATAATTGACTTGTGTCAAATCGGAGGAAAATCTAGATGAACTTGGTTCGAACATTTTGTCGAATGAGTGGTGAACACAGAGTGAGGAGGAGATATTGACCCTTTTTTTAGAGCTCCAAACTCAGATCTAGAGCCAAACAATCATCGGGAGATGCTCGACATCAAAGAAATCAACCCAGTCGGGCACAAAACACTCAAGAACCCGTGGAACCGAGAGCTCAGCTCCTCCTTTAAACAGAACAGGGCAGACCAAGAGCGGGTTCGCAAGGACGAGCGTTCGATCTCGGAGACTCCTACCCGGCTCGAAGACGACGGCTACAGGGGCGAGTTCGAACGAGTCGAACACCGGCCGGCCTCCCTCCCAAGGTCTCCGAGCCGAGATCCTCGGAGAAAAAAAGGAACCCGAACTAAATGACTAAACGAAACTCACCGGAAATGCTGGAATCGGAAAAGGGCAGTGGACGCTGCCGGCAGGAGGTCGTCGGCCTGTAACGACGGAGGTGGTTGGTCGAGGGTCGTCGTGTGAGGCTGAGGAGAGGGAACCGTGAGGAGAAGAGAGCGAGAGCCCCTTGTGCCGCCGCTTCCCATCTCCACGAGTGGAAAACCTAGGTTTTGCTAAGGTTTTATGTGGTTGCGCGATCTCGAGGGCCGTGAGCTCAAATCCTACGGTGCTGGGTGTGGCGGTTTAGGCCGTTTGGTATCTGGTCAAATCGTGCCTCATTCTATTTTTTTTTTTTCGAGAACGAAAAATGAATAGAAATTCGTTCGATAATTTTTTTGTTTCCGGTCATAAATTTGTTACTGGAAGCAGTTTTGGAACACAATCAAGAATTATCTGGGAACAAGAACCAGAAATAAAGAAGAAAAATCTTTTTTCTTCTTCTTTTTTGGCCGGTGGCCGGCGAGGGCGGCTCGCGACCTGGGCGAGGGCCGCGAGGGTCCCTCCCTCGCCCTCGCCCTCGCCGGTCCTAGCCTGTAGTCGGTCGCCGACGCTGGTGACCCGGCTATGAGCCAAGAAAGGAGAAGAAGAAAAAAAAGAAAAGAAAAAAAAGAGAAAGAAATATTAAAATATTTAAAATATTATTAATAAAAATAAATTTTGTGCAATTACTAAACGTATTTTTATTCTTTTTCTATTCCAAGAATAGAAATTTTGGATAATTACCAAACGCTTTCAAATACTCAAAAATTATTTCTGGAAATTGAATAAAAAAAATCATTTCTAAGCATAAATTATTTTCGAGAACATAATAATTACCAAACGTACATTTTAAATGATGGATCAGCTGTTGAGGCTTCATAGATTAAAATTATTTTAATGGACTTTGAGACTTCTAAATTTCACTGTCCCTAAATCAAATATGTAAAAAAATTTTAAAAACGTGAAATCGCAATTTTTTCAGCCAAAGGTTAAATTCTTTGGTTTGACAAAAAGTTAACCTTCAGTCATTTTTATGAAAATTTGAAATCTAAAGGCCTAATTTCGAATCTCAAATTCTCTAACCTTGACAATCGGAAAAATTCGGGTGTAAAATAGAGTATAACCGGTGGGACGAATATTGACTGCTCCAATTAATTTTTGAGTGTTAAAGCAACAATTATCAAGATTATCAGATATCTCCTCATCCATTTAGGCGACAACTTTTTAGGAAAAAGCTTATATCGTTTAATAGTCAATATGCCAAGATGATTTAGTTACTTATTTCTTTGACAAATGTAGAATTTTTTCATAATTTAGAATGTCCTTTATTACAAACAAAAAATAAAAAAAAGTAAATAACAATATCAATTTGGTCCTTAAACTTATGCTTGCTATCTAATTGAGCCATTCGAATTTTAAACTTGCATAATTCGTGCAATCAAGTCCTTTCTGTCATTAACATCCTTAATCCCCTAGGTAGCACACTAACATTAAGATTATTGAAAAACCCAAAGAACATATTCAACACGTATCCACAAAAAAGAAAAAAAAGAGAAGCTATGGGAAAGAAGATCGACAAACAAGTGGAGAGCGGGAATGGTATTCCAGTTCCTTTCGGACGTCGAGAGGGTTAAGATTTCTAGAGATAAAGAAAAGTTTTACAAACGATGGAAACCTCATATGTACCTCGTTTATCAACGGAACTTTTTTTTCACGCATTATTCGTTTTTCAAATTCCAAACTAGCAAGAGAGATGTCTTGGGGGCAATATGAATAAGCCACAGGATTTAAAAACTGTACGGCGAAACATCTCCTCCTTATTCATTTTTTGAATTATAAAGATAATGGGAGATGAAAGTTTAGGGATGGAAAATCGATAGATTCACTACTTATCGATCGAATACGAGTCATATGGTAAAATCACGTCACGTGACAGTCATAGACGACACATAAAAGACCACGTGACGAGCATTGGAGCGACCATTCTCTCAAATCCGACATTAACTATATACACACACACACAGATATATATATATATATATATATATATATATATATATATATAAAATAGAATTTTTCATGGGCCTAAGGAAAAAAATCATGGGCCAGCAAATGCACAAAGAAGCCCACTTGGGCATCGAACTCTACAAGAGTCCTTCCACTAAAAAACCCTAGAAGAGCCAAATTAGGGTTCTTGGCCAATCTCAGACACTCTCTCTCTCCATCTCCTTCACCTCCGTTCCCTTTCGTTTGCCGCCGCGGTTCGTGACGTTCCAATGGTGAGTCTCTCTCCTCTCCCCTTCTCGATCCGAGTTTCAGCGTTGGTCTTTAGGTGTCCCGTTGATCTCATCAAGTTCTTGCCTTTCGTTGCGTCCCTCGGGAAATGCCGGAACCGGAGCAGGCGTCGGAGAGGAAGCTGTCGAACCCGATGAGGGAAATCAAGGTCCAGAAGCTCGTCCTCAACATCTCCGTCGGCGAGAGCGGAGATCGCCTCACCAGGGCCTCCAAGGTAACTTGTCTCATTTGGGGCGCGCGCACCCGAGTGGACTCCTGCATCTGTCTTGTCTGTTGCTGTCTGGTTGTGTTGTGTCCTGAATTCGTCCGTTGCTGATTCGGGTCTCGCCACTTGATGGGGCGCGCAGGTGTTGGAGCAGCTCAGCGGGCAGACCCCTGTTTTCTCCAAAGGTTGTTCCTTTATCCCGATTCGATTCGGCGTCATTTGTTTTCGTGTCCCTGATGTCGATTGTAGGAATTAGGAAAATCCGGGTCCAATGCTGTTTTGTGTCCTGTTTTTTCGGTTAAGAGTTAATGTGTTGGATTTTTCCGCTTGGCTTATCTTGAGCTGGATATTGACTTTGGGAAGGATGTCACAAGAGCTGTTCTAAGTATAGATATTTGGTGGGTGGACGCTAGCTGAAGATGCCCTTGACCAATTAGGAAAAGTCGGGTCGGTTTTACTTTGACTCACTTGGAGTTTGCGGAGGAGAACATTTGTCAAAGTCCTTTTATCTAAAGGGTGTCCCCGAGTTTTTTCTTGGTTTTGTTGAGAATCTCTGGAAAGAGAGAAAAAGTTGAGATTTTGGTCCTTACTTTTGATTTCAGTTATAGCTAAGGTTCTGGAGCAGAGAATTAGGAGCTGGTTTCCAAGCACTGATGCAGTTGATTTGTCCCTGATAGATGGCATGGCTATAAATGTTTGTCTTGATAATACATGTTAATTAACTCAGAAAGTCTTTGATAGCACCTGAGAGTTTTAAAAAATGCTGATGCATGTGCTGAAATGGAGATCACTTGAACTGCAATGGCGGTCCTAAACTCCTTCAGATTGCTCCATTACACAGTTATTGGTGTTATGTCTCTTATGTGTGATCTAGAGGCAGCCCTCTGACCAATGTTTTTTTGAGAGTGCAAGAACATTATTACCTTTGCTCTGTTTTTTCCCCAAATGCACATGTTAATGCATACATGCCATATGAAATTAGTGCACATTGCATGCAGTAAGCTACTTGTCCTTTATTGGTACCTTATGAATTGCTTTGTTTGCCTATTGGGAGTTTTCCCCTATGTCATCTAATGTGCATTTTCTGTTGTTCGATGTTTTATTCTGTAGCTAGGTACACCGTTCGTTCTTTTGGAATCAGGCGTAATGAGAAGATCGCATGTTATGTCACTGTCAGGGGTGAAAAAGCAATGCAGCTTCTCGAGAGTGGTTTGAAGGTGAAGGAATATGAGCTGCTGCGTAGGAACTTTAGTGACACTGGTTGCTTTGGTTTTGGTATCCAGGAGCACATTGATCTTGGCATTAAGTAAGTCAATCCAACCCACCAAATTTCAATTGGGAATTTCATCTTCATCATCCTCAGAATTGCTGCATTATGTGGGATTAACATCCCAGTGTGCGCTCATACAAGGAGTGTATAACACATTTCATGAGAAAGTAAATTAGAGTTTGCACAAGGCTTCTATCTCCTCAGTTGTCCTTGTACTATCCTCAACTCAACAGTCAATTTTAGTCTGCCTGCAACCGGTCAGTTCATTCAGTCTGTTGAGCACTCTCTACATGCTGCACTTGGTCAGACACTAATTTACCTCTCTTTCCTAAATAAGCTACCAAGGAAACCATCAATAACTGCTTTTATATCTTGATTACCGGTCCAGACTGTTGCTTTTCAGTTCTTCAACTTTGCAGCATAATCTATTTCGTGCCTTGCTTGCTGAACAACTGTGTTTCCTTCTTTCCTAGGTATGACCCTTCAACTGGTATTTATGGAATGGATTTCTATGTTGTGCTGGAACGGCCTGGTTACAGAGTCGGCCGCCGTCGGAGGTGCAAGTCTCGCGTCGGGATCCAGCACAGGGTCACCAAGGAGGATGCCATGAAGTGGTTCCAGGTTAAATACGAAGGTGTTATCCTTAACAAGTCCCAGAATATCACCGGCTAGGCTCTTATAGATTCTAAGAAGTCTGCTCGTTTTCCCTTTATTTGTTCAGTTGCGAATTAAGATCTGGTCACCATTTTTGCTCAGGAACAGGTGCTTTTATGTATCAGTTTTGCTTATGAGGAACATGTTTTTGTGCCATCTCTTTCATTGTTTCTTGCTCAGTTTCGATGGTCTAGTTTGCACAAAATTACAACCTGTGGCTTTGGATAAAAAAGGCTGAACGAACTAACTTTGCGTCATGACCCTAATCCGACTAATTTCTATTCCACAATTAACCATCCATACTGCACTCTGCAAGTCTCGTGTTAACGCTCATTTACTTGATAATTCAAGCTATTTCCTAGCAAGCTGAGCAAGTTTTATGGTAACCATCATTCACTTGATCAATGTGAGCAATCCCTTTTGATGAAGTGAACGAATTCCCCCTTCCACTCTGTTATTGTAAGCTATTGGAGTGGATACGGCATGGCCAAAAGAAGATTATGGGTACTGCACTTGCAACAGATGTACATGCATCCACGATGAAAAAGTTTAATCCTTTCGTTGGTCGATTGTTCGCCTTTGCGCTTAGAATTCGGGAATAAATTCCAGTAAAAAATTCCGACGGGCGTGACCAAGAGTTCAATGTCGATTTATCGATCATCACGAATTACATTACTTCTCTGTTTATTACAGGAACGGGTTGTATTGCTGATGATTCGTTGGTGAAAATTCAGATAGAAATTGTGACTTGACTACTCGATTCTTGGCGAACGCTGCTCTTCCCTGTGCAATGGCACAACGGAGCCCGCCGATTCCCCGGCTCCCCCTACCGCCGCCAGTCCCACTCAGCGCCAGCGCACAGCAACCGATTGAGGGCCCCCCCGCCCGTCCGTACAGTCCACGCTCCGCTCCACATGTCGCCCCTCGCGCCCGTGCGCGCGTGGTCTTTCCCGCCGCATGAAGTCTCCAACCTGGCATTCCCCGAACGGTCGGCTATATTTATACACCTTATCCATTTCTCTCAGTCGAGAAGCAGAGGAAAAAGCTAGGGTGACGGGGCGGTCATCGAAACAAAATCCCCCCTCGAGTCACCGGCGCGCGGGCGTGAGGCGACATCGCTATCCCAAACCAATTCCGTCACGTGCTGGAAAAGATCCCAGTTGATCAGAGGGAGTTGACGGGGGGCGGGCGCGCGTGCTCCTCACGTGACTTCAACACGCGGTGTTCTGCCACGTTCCCGAAAGTTATCATTTTTTTTCTTCGAAATATATTTTTTATCGCCTGTATAAATTTGACCCCCGCCTGATTATCTCCATAACTATAGCATCTGAGAATCAGTGAAAAGATTCATGTTCTCTTCTCCTCCTTCCCTTTGGTTCCTTTCCCACAAGAGGACACCACGTTGCTGCGGTGTGCGGCCCCGAGATTTTCACCTCGTTTCACGAGCTCGAGTCATGCATTGGACGTTCCTGACATCGGAGGATATCGCATTGTGAAGGGGGAGAGGAGAAAGGATCCGGGCCTGTCGTTGGCTTCGAGAACCGAGGTGGGGGTGCGCGTGAATTTCCCAAGCTGTTCCTTCCCCTTTTTCGCTTTTGAATTCCGTACGCTGCCGGTTGTCTTTGCATGACGATCGATGGGATCGCCGTGGATTTCTGTTTCTTGGCAAAGTGGGGGCCCGTTCTTCTGTATACGTTTTTCTCACTGTGAAAATGCAATGCGTGTGGTGGGTGGATTCCGTAGCTTGCGCCGTCGTGCTTGTTTCTATTAAAACGGAGAGATGTTTGATCCTCCGAATCGTGGGTTTCTGCATCCTCATGGATCTGAACTTGATGAACAGGGTCACTGTCTTGCGTGTTCTTGATCTTCCTGTACGTCGAACAGGGGTTTCTAGAATGGATAATGTCGTGCCAGCGTTTGCTGTTTACGTTGATCCAGTGCATTGGTTTTGCGAAATGTTGCTATTTCTAGATTGTATTGGTGTAAGCGAGAAGTTTTTCAATCACCCACTTTGGGTTCTTGTCGCTAGCTTCTTGGCATCTTGGTTTGTCGGAGCTTGTGTTGCTCTGGCAGATGTTCAGTAAGCATTTTTGTGAGATGATTTAGGAGTTACGTGTTTTGGTTGCCCAATTTAGCCATGCTTATAAACAATGTTTGACGAGATTTACCTAGTTTTGTGTTTTAGTATCCGTCTGTCTTGCCAGTCAGGTGAAAAAGATTTGGCTTTAGGCCGTTACGCTTGCAATCACCCAACTTCTGATCAGACATTTTCTTTCTTATCATCAGCTGCTTCAGAAAAGGGCGACAAGATGATGTCACGGTCTTATACCAATCTCGCAGATTTAGCTACAGGGAATTTCCCCGTGATGGGAAGGGAGAAGAAGCGGTTTCCACGGGTAATGACGGTTCCCGGGAATATTGCGGAGCTTGATGATGATCAAGCATATAGCGTGACATCTGAAAACCCCTCTTCTGTTTCTTCTGATCGGATGATTATAGTAGCTAACCAGCTTCCGCTGAAAGCAACGCGAAGGCCAGATAACACAGGATGGAGCTTTAGTTGGAATGAGGATTCTTTGCTCCTGCAGCTTAAGCATGGTTTTGCAGATGATATGGAGGTTTTCTATGTCGGTTTGTTGAAAGTCAGTGTCGATCCAAGTGAGCAGGAGGATGTTTCTCAGACACTGTTGGAAAAATTCAAATGTGTCCCCACGTTTCTTCCATCTGATGTCTTCTCAAAATTCTATGATGGCTTCTGCAAGAGGCAGTTGTGGCCACTCTTTCATTACATGTTGCCGTTCTCAGCAGAACACGGGGACCATTTTGATCGGTCTTCATGGGAAGCCTACATTTCTGCGAATAAGTTGTTTGCCCAAAAAGTGGTTGAGGTGTTAAATCCTGATGATGATTACATCTGGATACATGACTACCATTTGATGGTGCTGCCAACATTCTTGAGAAGGCGATTTAACCGCGTAAGAATGGGGTTTTTCCTTCACAGCCCGTTCCCCTCGTCTGAGATCTATAGGACACTCCCCATGAGGGACGAGATACTGAAGGCCTTACTTAACTCTGATGTGATTGGGTTTCACACCTTCGATTATGCACGGCATTTTCTTTCTTGTTGCAGTAGGATGTTAGGTTTAGAGTACCAATCAAAGAGAGGTTACATAGGACTGGAGTATTATGGGAGGACTATTGGGATCAAGATTATGCCAGTTGGCGTTCATATGGGTCGTATTGAATCATTGATGAAGCAAGCAGAAGAGGAGTATAGGGTAGAGGAGCTGAGACAGAAGTTTAATGGGAAAATAGTTTTGCTTGGCGTTGATGACCTGGATATTTTTAAAGGTGTCGACTTGAAAATTTTGGCAATGGAGCAGATGCTCAAGCAACATCCAAAGTGGAAGGGAAAGGCGGTTTTGATCCAGATTGTTAATCCTGCAAGAGGGAGAGGGATAAACATAGATCAAGTAATGGCTGAAATACAAAAAAATTACAGGAGGATAAACAAGGAGTATGGCCAGCCGGGTTATCAGCCAATCGTCTTTATCGATAGGCCTGTTCTAGCGAGTGAAAGGGTTGCTTACTATAGTATTGCTGAGTGCGTTGTTGTCACAGCTTTAAGGGATGGAATGAACCTCACTCCTTATGAGTATGTCGCATGTAGACAAGGACTGTCTGATGCAGAGTCGTTTTTAAGTTTAGAAGGGCCTAAAAAGAGTATGCTGGTAATATCTGAATTTATTGGTTGCTCTCCGTCACTCAGTGGGGCAATTCGTGTCAATCCATGGAACGTTGAAGCCACTGCGGAGGCTATGAATGAGGCCATTGGAGCAAATGATTCTGAAAAGCAGTTGCGACATGAGAAGCATTATCGGTATGTTAGTAAGCATGATGTGGCTTACTGGTCCCGTAGCTTTTTGCAAGACATGGGGCGGATATGTGCTGAACATTTCAGGAAAAGATGCTGGGGAATTGGCTTTGGCTTCGGGTTCAGAGTTGTGGCACTTGATCCTAATTTCAGAAAGCTTTCAATACCTACAATACTGTCAGCTTACACTCGGGCAAAAGCGAGGGCCATATTGTTAGATTATGATGGCACAGTCAAGGCACAAAGCTCTATTATGAAGTCACCAAGTGAAGACGAGGTATCAATTTTGAATACACTATGTGCTGACCCTAAGAATACAGTCTTTATTGTAAGTGGAAGAACCAAGGAAATCTTGAGCAAGTGGTTCTCTCCTTGTGAAAAGCTCGGTATTGCAGCAGAACACGGGTACTTCGTGAGGTATGTTACTTGTGTTATTTCTGCTGTGTCCTTTCTCCTCTCATTTGTTACGAATTTACATGCAGAAATTTATGTCCTTATTCTTGTCTTCTGTATATGCTCATGCCAATGCATTGACTGGCATATATACTTCTATATAGTTTTATCTTTCACTTCCAGTGCACAAGTCCGGTATGTGACTTCATACTTCGAAAGTGCAAGCTAACTAGCTGGATCTTACGTAGAAACCAGAATGCTATTTTGGTCGCTTAACATGCCATATGTACCCAGTGGTGACTGCGCACTATCCCTCCTAATCATGATCCTTCATTGCAAGATAAATGAGACGGATAGAACCATTAGGAGTGTTAGTGACCTGTAATAGGAAGGTACGAATGCATACACGATACTTTCTAGCGTTGTTGATCTGCTCGGAAACTTCTAAAGTAGTTCTTCGTTTCAAGTTTGAATGTTGAGATGCAGGATGAACACTTCCTTCTTTTTGCCACTCGAAGCTTATGGGAAGTGGGCTCTTTCTTAAGTTCCTATTCCCCTTACCTCCAATCATTTTCTTTCGTTTTCCTTTAAATGTGTTAAACCATGAGTCTTTTATTTAAATTGTTAATCTGCTGCATCGTAGGTGGTCACAGAAAGAAGAGTGGGAAGTCTGTGGACAAACCTCAGATTTTGGGTGGATGCTTATAGCTGAACCTGTAATGCAACTATATACGGAAGCCACCGACGGTTCTTCAATCGAAGCCAAAGAGAGCGCTTTGGTATGGCAATACCGTGATGCAGACCCGGGATTCGGATCCTCTCAAGCGAAGGAAATGTTAGACCATCTCGAGAGTGTTCTAGCAAACGAGCCTGTGTCTGTGAAAAGTGGACATTTCATAGTGGAAGTCAAGCCACAGGTATAATATTGGAATCTAGCTCTAGCTTTTATAGTCGTTTTTCTGTTCCAAATGTTCTTGTTACCAACAGACCGTCAACTGACAAGCACAAGTGATGATTTATTTTTTTTCTCCTCCTTTGATTTCCAGGGAGCTACTAAGGGTGCTGTAGCTGAAAAGGTATTCACAGCTATGGCTGAGAATGGAAAACAGGCCGACTTTGTTTTGTGCATTGGAGACGATCGATCGGACGAGGATATGTTTGAAATAATCGGCAATGCGGTATCGAGAGATATTCTTTCCTCCAACACCGCGGTGTTTGCTTGCACGGTGGGTCAAAAGCCTAGCAAAGCCAGGTATTACTTAGATGACACATCTGAAGTGAGGAATATGCTAGAGTCTCTTGCCGAAGCTTCTGATCCTTCGCCTACCCAAGAAGAAGAAGAGGAGGAGGAATTGGAGAGCCCTCATTGAGCTTGTTAGGATCTTCGATCGTTTTGCCATGGTTTTTCTTTTTCCTTTTGTAGCTGATTCTTTTCCCTTGCAAGACGAAGCCTGGACAAATAAATTTTCTTCTTGTCCTTTGTAAGAGGAATACGGTGAAAAACGAAAAAATTTGCAAGAGATTGGACTTGGGTACTTGAACCGAAGGCAAATTACAAGAGAGCTGCGCGTTCATGAACTTGGGTAGGTCTGAGACATGGACTATATCATCATGTTCCCAGTGAGAAGCCAATTTTGTTGATCCACCAAACTCTTTTACTTGCTCATGACCTGCAACGGGGCAACTACCGCAGGTAATGATAACGATTCCATGCTGAAATTGGTGCTCCTTGTTGCTGAAACATGTGGTTAACTGGAGGGAGTGATAGATACTCATGCACTAGAACCACCAAGCTTTTCCATCACTCTGATCATCACAATTTCTCTAGAAATCGATACTCAATGCAGTCGAGAAAGACCGATCCATCACCGACGTTCAGCTAGTGCCTTGGCAGGGGCTCGGCCATCTCCTCCAGTTCAAGCACCTCGGCGAGAGTGGTGATCGTGAGAGGGTCGCGCCTTCTTGGCACAATCTCAATTTTAAAACTGGAATACTTCTTATCCCAAATTCTCACTGTATATTATACGAACGTTTTCTTCCCATTATATTATAAGGACCCATCGGAATCTCATATACCTTTTTAGTTTTGTGTTGACTCATGTTAGCAATATAGGCTCAAATTTATGCATATGAGGCTGCACGAATTATGCCAAATAAGATCATTCTAATTACATGCCTTGCAAATGGAAGTTTTCTATAGTAATCTATTGCAGTAAATTATCGTGAAATAGGACCGTTTACCGACTTATTCTATACGACAACCTAAGATTCTTCTGAATCCGAGGCATGGCAGACTTGTTCGGTTTCAGAAGTCTGAACCAATGTTTGTGGATCATACTCCATAAATCCGGAACAAAGTTTCTGTTTGAAAAATGCATTCGATCATGAGAGGGTAGATTTCCCTTGAACAACTGATACAATTATGAGTTGAAATAGTGAGGGACAATTGAATAATGAGTAATCTATTCCAAGAAATGAATGAATAAACAAAATTGATGTTCTACCAGTAATCTCCACATGAGCATTGGCCATTCTTAAAATGATGAAATCTACTCGCATCCCGCACAATAATTTCTCGGTTTTTAATCTCCGATATGTACTTTATTGCCACGTGACAGTCACTGCAGACCCGCAAGTTTTTCATCACTCTGATTGGTGCATCTGTAGCAGTATTCATCAGAGCAAAGGCAATAGCCAACTTCTCACTATGGTGTGCCAAGCTATATTCTTTATCCTCATCATCCATATCTTGCAAAACCGAGCCCATATCGGGCACATAACCGCGCAACTTCATCTCCATGGTGAGCTCTTTCAAATACGCATTTATCTCCGTCGAGTATTGATGGGATTTGTCACTCATCACGAACTGATGAACTTGATTCTTGAGCTCCACCCAACTCACCCCCGGTTCCTTCTTCACTTGCTTCTCTCTCATGGATTTTCTGACCTTGGAAACATCTTGCCATCTCTTAGCAGAAGCATGTAAGTTTGAAAGGAGCACGTAAGAAGCTGAATCCTGCGGATCAATCTTAAGAACTTCCTCTGCAGCTCTCCTGGCTATGTCTGCATTCTTGTGGATTTTGCATGCAGATAACAAAGTTTTCCATATTACGGCGTCTGCTTTCAATGGCATGGATCTAATCATCACCTCCGCTTCCTTCAGACAACCTGAACGTCCGAGGAGATCAACCATGCATGTATAATGTTCCAACCGGGGATTAACCCCATGCTTCTCCCCCATAGAGTCGAAAAACTTAAGCCCCTCATCCTTCAAGCCACGATGACTGCAAGCATACAGCAAACTCAAATATGTTACATCATTTACCTCTACTCCTTCAATCTCCATTTGTTTAAACAACTCAATTGCTCTCTCTCCTCGCCCATGAAACCCATACGCTGCAATCATCGAGCTCCAAAGTACACCATCTACCTCTGCATCCACGGATTCTGTGAAAGCCTTAAAAGAATCCTCTAAACACCCGCACTTTGAATACATGCTAATCAAAGAACTTACGATGCTGACAGCTGAAGTAGCCCCTGCTTTGATCACTTCTGCATGAATTTGTTGACCCTGGCCTAGCGTTGCCAGATCTGAACACGCAGTAAGCACACTCACGTAAGTGATCCTATCGGGTTTCACAGCTGCTATTCTCATCATGTTGTACTGATCTAAAACTCCTTCAGGTGACCCATGTTGGGCTTTCCCTGCAATAAGAGTATTCCAAGCAACCACATTGCGAATTGGCATCGAGCTGATTACCCCTTCGCCTTCTTCCAAGCTTCCGCACTTCATGTACATATGAGCCAATGAGCTCCCAACTACCAAATTGAGTTCAAACCCAGTTTTCCCTGCGCAAGCATGGACCTGCTGCCCAGTATGCAGAGCTCTCAAACTAGCACAGCCCCTGAGAACACTCCCCAAAGCGTACTCATCAGGAAAAAAACCCGCCTCATGCATCTCTTTGAACAAACCCAACCCGTCCTCATTATACTCAAACTTTATAAGACCAGTCACCATTGCATTCCAAGTGGCAACATTTCGCGCAGGCATTTCCTCGAACACTTTCCGGGCACCCTCCAAATCACCAATATTCAAGTACCCGTTAATTAGAATGTTACGCGACATGATATTCGCCCAAGGAATGTGATCGAACAACTTCAGAGCAGTCTGCAACTCTCCGCACTTGGAGTACATATTCAGCAAATGATTGGACACGAACCTGTCCGAGCACCCGGAAGTGATCACCAGAGAATGAAGCTGTCGTCCCAAAGGAAGCGAACTTCTGGGTATGCATGCCTGGAGGAGGTGGGAAAACAAACGGGGGTCGGACCATATTTCAGATTTGAAGTTCTGGAAGGCTTCATTGACGCGTCCGCCCGAGCAAAGAGCCACGAACTCCGCGGCCGATGGAGCGCAGTTTGTGAGCTCGAAAGTGTTCGACGACAAAAAGCGCGAGCTTGGGACTCTCCCCGTGTCAAGTGAGAAGGGAAACGAGCTAAAGACTTTTCCCGTACATCTTGGTGGCATCGAGGAGCCGCCTAGTTTCTGTCCAACGTATGTCCTGTCGCAGGAAGTACAAGGATCGCTCGCTTGGTCGTGTGTTCCGCTTTCAGCGCGCTTTTCTCACGAGCCTCTAACATCTAAATGTGTTCAAATTGAACTTGACGGCGTTTTGGTCGGAGCGCTTGAAGTGGCTGTGGACGTGAAAACAGCACGACCCTGATAGGGATCTTGTTAAGTGCTTTTTTTTTTGGGTCAGAATTGTTAAGTACTTCGTATGAAGAAAAACCATGTTAAGAAGTGTTCCGTAGCACTAACTAACCATATGTCGGTAATATCCGTACATTGAAAACATATATTGTGAAAGAAAACGTGTAATTTGAAACCGAAGGTCCCCTCAAAACAAAGGTTGTGCCGTCCTCATTATAAAGATGATGTTGACCCGACAAGCGTCTGGGATCTTGCCAAGAGTCCGCGAGCAAATGAAGCAGAGAACTTTGATGTTAAGTAGCTAGGTTCCTGCCTCGGTAGTGAGGCGTTGCCAAGAGCGACTTGATCATTTTTCACAAGAGAAGTGCAACATCATTCAAACGGTTCACTGCATTTTTCCGAAAAAGCTCCACCTAACCAGATGAAAAAAATACACATGTTGTATACAATGGTTCATGGAATCCTATATCACAGGTAATCTGTTCATATCTGATGCTAGAGTATACAGGTACTTAACAGATAACAACAGCTCAACATATGAATCTCCTGTTGTCTTAAGCGCCAAGGCCACGAGCCATGCACTAATCAGTTGAAGATGTATGACCAAGTGTGAAGGCTGGAAACTGACTTATGCTACTTTATACAGAGACACGAGATGGAACTGAAGGAGGAGCCCGGTTCTCAACAGGGATTTCAACAAACTCCGAGAGGATAGCACGGAACTCATCCCCGGTCATTGTTTCTTTCTCGAGGAGGACTTCCACAATCTTGTCTATGGCCTCCCGGTTATTCCTAATGTGCCTCAGTGCAATTTCATACGCACTATCTGAAAGTCTCTTCACAGCAGCATCAATGTCTTCCGCAAGCTTTTCCGACATTGAATTCCTGGCCATCATCCTCATGATGACATCACCACTCTGTGATGCGTCCATGAGTGACCATGGGCCAATGTCAGACATGCCAAATGTGGTCACCATCTGCATATGAATTAAATTCCAGTTCAATGTCACTTTCAACTAACTGAGCGTTTTACTTTTTAAGGGAGGGAAGAACTGGTGATAAAGGTAGCTTTGAGTTGTGGTTCGACAATAATTAGAGCATGAAAACTGTGAAAATGACCTAAATGGAAGGTCCTCACAAGTAAGTGGGCAAAGTCTTCTGCTTTAATTCGTAAGGGACTTTGGAGCAACTTATAAATTTTAAAGACTAAATTGGAAGGCCAGTCCCCTTGACCATTCAGAAACTTTTATTTTATCAAAACTTGAAAGGACTAACATGGATATTTATTGGCATTTCAAAAGGAAGTGTAAATGAAATGGTGAGTTGCTCAAATCACCTGTTTTGCCAAGCCAGTGATCTGCTGCAAATCGCCTGCTGCACCTGTAGTAACCTCAGGCTCCCCAAAAATCACTTCCTCAGCTGCTCTGCCACCCAATCCACCAACAATTCTTGCAAAGAGTTGCTGCTTAGAAATCAAGGTTGGGTCATCAGAAGGAATGAACCAGGTAAGACCTCGTGCCTGACCACGTGGTACCAGGGTGACCTTTTGAACTGCATCATGCCCTGGGGTCAAAGTACTGAAAAGAAAGAGACAGCAAAGATATTAGCCAAACAAGCTGAGCTCCTTTGATATGTAGTCACAGAAATTTACATGTATACAAATATTGATACATGCATTTAGTGCAAGCCCAACTACATAGGTGACTCAAAAACCCTATTGACATTTCTGACATATCATCGACAATCGAGCATCACTGCATGTCAATGAAAGCAAATTATAACAATATTTCAGTGATCTAAATAAACGAAAGTCAAATGCGCACTGAAATTTAAATATCATAAACAGGAGATACTCATGCAAAAAATTTGCCCAAAAGAAGATGGGAAGAATCAGAAAAAAGATTAGTTGCTGGCATTCTCACTTACCCACAAATGGCATGACCAACTTCATGGTATGCCACCAGACTCTTACTCTTTCCATCGGTCATCACGGTTCCTTCCATTCCAGCAACAATCCTGTCAATTGAATCATCAACCTCCTTAGAAGAGATTGCTGTCTTCCCACGACGGCCAGCCAATATAGCAGCCTCATTCAAGAGGTTGGCAAGATCCGCCCCGCTAAATCCGGGAGTTCTCATAGCTATAACCTCTAGAGATACGTCTGCATCAAACTTCTTATTGCTGCCATGCACCTTCAAAATTTCTGTTCTACCCCGGATATCAGGAACATCGACAGTTACCTACATCAATACTATAAGTAAGCATATGCACCACAAGACTGACTTTTCCACCAACACTATCAAGACTCACCACCTGAGAATAAAACATACATACCTGTCTGTCAAATCTTCCAGGCCTAAGCAAAGCAGAGTCTAGAATGTCTGCACGGTTAGTTGCCGCAACAACAATGATACCCGTATTTCCTTCAAAACCATCCATTTCTGTCAACAGCTGATTAAGGGTCTGCTCCCTTTCATCATTTCCTCCTCCAATTCCAGTTCCTCTCTGCCGGCCCACGGCATCAATTTCATCAACGAACACAATGCAGGGAGCATTCTCTTTGGCCTTCTTGAAAAGATCACGAACTCTGGAAGCACCAACACCAACGAACATCTCAACGAACTCAGAACCTGAAATGGAGAAAAACGGAACACCTGCTTCACCAGCAATGGCCTTGGCAAGCAGCGTTTTTCCAGTTCCTGGAGGACCAATTAGAAGGACACCCTTAGGGATACGAGCCCCAACTGCAGTGAACCTCTCAGGTTTCTTTAGAAACTCCACCACTTCCATGAAGTCCTGCTTGGCCTCATCAACACCAGCAACATCATCAAATGTCACGCCGGTGTTAGGTTCCATCTGGAACTTGGCTTTGGATTGACCAAATGCGAGAGGAAAGCCAGGCCCACCAGGCCCACCCATTCCTCCAGAGGAGCGTCTCGATAGAAGAAATAAACCACCAATCAGGATCAATGGGAAGGCCAGATTTCCTATCAAGTTAAATAGTAAAGAGCCCGAGTCCTCTTGGGCATTATGGGCTGCAAAATCAATGTTCTTCTCTCTGAACTTCTGAAGGAGCTCTTGGCTCAGTCCGGGGAGCTGCACACGGACTCGTTGGACCCTGTTACCCAACTCAGGAGAAACCGCCTCGACAATAGCTATGGTCCCATTTTCAAATAAATCTACCTTTTTCACCCTGTCCTTATCCAGATATTCCAAAAACCTGGAGTAGGACATTCTTGAAGAAGAAACACCTTGCTCATCAGCCAAAGCTTTCCCACCACTCAAAAGTGCAGGTGCTGTTAGTCCCATATTTCCTAGCAACTTCAGAAACTTCCTCCTGCCTCCATGTTGCTGGTCCAAAGATGCTTTTACCAAAACAGCTTTTGCCTCCTTTCTCCACAATGGAAGGGAAGACGAAGGGAGTATCCGCCGACCATAGAAGTCCTTGGTCAAATTTGACTTAGTACCGCTGGTGGTTAGACTGTTAGCCACAAGGCACGACATTGATGAAGCCATGCGACAATATTCTGTCTGCATGAAATGAAAATGTAAATTGACCAAATTATAATATAGCGAAAAATCGCACAACGGTAGAATTCATAAGTTGGTGAGTACACCACATCCAGGAAGAATCTATCTCACAAGTATCCTCAATTAGATTTAAAATGATGTAAGCATCTCACTATTCGAAGTGCGATTACCAATGAGGAGCTCAACATATGCAGGCAGTGGTACAATCCCCAATCAAGCACCACGAAAACTTCAAAAAGAAAATCAACTGATCTCAGATCACTCCCGGTAAATGCGAATCAAGACTCGTGCACAAGGTGAAAAGAGCGAATCTTGTCAAACGAGTTACCTTTCGCATTACCAGTAAATGCGCAGTACTGTCTGAAGTCCTAATCTAGCTGAAAATTACCAGCTTAACGAAAGGTTCCTTTAAATTCAGTTCCGGCATCAAGCTTGCAGAACAACTCGCAAGGTGAACAAACTCCAATGAAATCAAACAAAAAGAGAGAGATCCAAACTCGACGAAAAAATCGCGTTTTCCAAATTGAAAAGAACGGCGAAGAGAGAATTCGAGCTGAATTCAGACGTAGCTCATGAGTGAAGAGGAAAAGCTCTAATCAGCCGCGCGATAAAGCACTTGAAAACCGCTGTCGCATTTACCCAAGCCCACCTGAAAACTCCAACTCTCTCAAAATTCGATCTTTTATCGTGATGGCAATAAACAGCAACAACAAAACGCAACCACAAGCAAAACCAAAACGGCCCACGAGCTCAGGTCCGCTCGGCACCTTCCGCCACTCCAGACGGTCATGCACGACCATCGTCGAGCGAGCGAACGAGCGAGACCCATCGTTGCAATTCAAGATGCGAGCCGAAACCAGCATAGAGAGCATGGGGCTTACCTCGAGCAGCAGAGGAGGATATTGCGGTCGAACGGAGGGAGCAGGGACGAGCTCGCTCTCTGTCTCTATGCCGAGGAAGAGGAGAAGAAGGAGAAGGAGAAGGAGAAGAAGAAGAGGAGGGAGTGTCAAGTTTTAGAGGGAGCGGATGTGGTTCGGGAACGGAATACGTGGCTCTTCCGCAATGGCTGCTTCCTCTCCTTCGTCTCCTTGTTCCCAGATTTTTCCCTCATTTTCTTCCTTCGATAATTTGCCTGCTCCAAGATTTTTTTTGGCTCTTCATTTTATCAATACATTATTAATAAATCAGAATTTTCAATAGGTCCACGACATGGGCTATGATCAATTTTAAACCGCCTGATGCAATTACGCATTTTCACATGTTCCGTTTCTACATCAAAACACTATAATCTATTTTTCTTTATCTCAATTGTCATATGAATTACTACGTCCGATTTTAATTACTTACATCGATCAAATGTAATTGAATTCAATAGACCTAATAAAAAATCGTTTTTTTATATATTATACTTTCTCTTTGATTGAGCCATGGGAAAGTAAATTCTTTTCCTCTTTATCCTTTTTGACTGGTGAGGAAAATTGGAATCGCACTTGGGCCTCATGTTTCGAACCTTTTGCTTGGATGGCAATCGAGAGTGCAAGCTACCGTGCGCATGACTCGTGGAGCCTATATGGACACCGTGTCATGATACCCACGATGAGCAGTCATTTGTCTTTGGCTGCACAATTTGGTGGATAGCGACATTTTCCTTCACCTTCATGTAATGTGCCGAGCTCGAAGCTACGTATGTTTCCTCTTTCAATGAGGAATCATCGATTTCCGCAACATCAACGCATGTTACAAAGAACAAATGACCGGTGACCACAACAACAGTCGTAGTTTGATCTTGAAATGCTTTGTCCGGACGGGTTGTGAAAGCGATTGTTCGTCGAAGAAAGTTGCTCACCAGTTTAAACGGTAGGCCGGGAAGAAAGACGAAATTATCTCGAATTTTGAGTTATAACTTTTCGGCGATTCCTTTAAGAAAAAAATTTAATATTCATAGATAAGATGTCGATGAAATAACGATATCAAAATCTTATGAACATGCAAATATTTGGCCCATTTCAAGCATCGAGTTCCTCGTATTAGTCATTAGCTCGAAATCATTTCATCCCAATTCATGAACTCCACAACCAGTAAATCCGAGCGAGGACATAAAGGCGCTGTCCGTGATATAGCCGCGAGGTCTCGCGTATGAATACATAGAAAATGCATGAGAGCTATGTTTATATGACTGCATTACTTCGTATGCATCAAATTGGTGTGCTGAGCTTTCTCCTCCATCCTTGTTACCGGAACAATGTTTCAGGCACATAGAACATTGTCTCCCAGGGTTGGATTGCTGCCGGTGCAATAGGCGGTTGGGTTTGCCTCTTCTGTTCATAGAGTGAAAATCGGCAAACGGGGCACTGACCGTGACCCTGCAACCACGGCACGATGCAATCCTCATGGAACATATGGTTGCAAGGAGTGACCATCACCTCTTGCATAGGCTCAAAGTCGTCTAAGCATATCGCGCATCTCTTGCCATCGTCGTCGTCGTGGTGCCTGTTCTGATCTCCGAGACCGTTCCTAGTGTTTTCCCGATAGTATAGGCTCAATCTCCTAAAGAGCCTCTTTGGCCCGGGGTTGTAAATCTCCTTCTTGAGCTTGCTTAAGACCTCCTTCTGTTCGTTGCCCGTCGACATGGAGTCTTGCTCAGACAAGACCTGGGCGTTAGGTTGCCCGATGGATCTCGGAAGAGGCTCGTGGACGATCACTCTGGGCGTCGCGTAGGCATTCTCGAGGAGTATAAGGGGCGAGATGGGTGTTGTGAAGCTGCATACGAAGCCCGCATTTCGGAATTGTCAACAAATCACAGCTTTAAGGATCACATGTACCTAATGCTCGATGACGACAAAGGAAACATGATCGAATTGAATTCGATTGGTTAGTATTTGTTTTGACGGAGCATGATCTGGTATGCAAAGGAAAATGTATCTCTGTCATCATAATCATGATAATCACTTCAAAGATGCCAAAGCTAAGATGATCTATGGATTCTCCTGGTGTGCTTACCCAGCTAAGCTAGAAGGAGTTGGCCGTGACATCACTCTTTCCGGGACAAACGACCGAGTCCGCGGTTGCCCCTGCATATTTCAGCACGCAAAAGACTATGAAAAGCACGAACACCACTCATCTTCAAGCCTGTCTCAGGCACTTACTCAAACAATAGTTGTGTGTGGCTTCAAAACACCACATTCTATGGGCACGAAGCTGGTATACCCCTTAGTTTTTTTTACTTACTGGTGAAGCCGCTCGATACGAAACGGCCCGTGGAAGCGCAGCCGGACTCGTAAGAACAAAATCGAAGAAGTCGTCCCATGGAGACGGCTCAGGGTCCGGCACCGGAGGGAAATTACTTGCTCTGCCGCTCATGGCATCCGCCGACCGTCGTTCACGGCGGACTTCGATGATCCTTTGCTTGCTCACTTCACATTTGCGTGCGTGAAAGTTTATAGCTTTTGCATTCGAAGCCGTGTCCGAATGCAATGGATAGAAGCTTGAGGGAATAAGTACGCAGTATTTGCTTTTGCCATCGTCAACTTTATGTCTGTGTCTAGTGCAAAAGAGCGAAGCGATTCTGTTTGCCTCCGCCATTTTGATGCTCTGCCTTTTTTTTCTTCCTCGGGTGTAGCTGGTGCTTTGAAGATAAAGAAGATGCAGCCATTATGAAGTAAAGAATCAATTCTAGTTTTTTTTTGTGGGGGAAAAAGGGTAAAGAGCAGGAGGAAGAATCGGATTCAATCTTTGCCCAGCCATGTCGCACGTCAACTCTCGTGAGCTTGCGGCATAAGTTAGTGGCGTCAGCAACTTCGCCAACGTTGCGGCTTCATCAGGAACCTCCTCCTCGGCTTGACAGTAGATGGATGTAAGTAAGGCATGTTTCTTAACTCGAAGGACTTCCCATCTCTGTGATGTCTTCACTGAATCGTTTATATTTTGCTCGAGAAGATAATTAAGATGTCTCCTTTGATACACATGCTATGACTAGAGCAACACTGCCATCTCCAGGAATTCAATTGTGTTTTTGCAAGATTGCAAAAATTAAACCATAAATTCCAACCCAGATTGATTCCGTTCTTGGCTGGACGGATCCCTTAACAGTTCTGAGCTTCATTCACTGAAAGTTCACTACTTTTTGGTTAGTGCCTCGCACAAAACATACTCATTTCTCAACTTCATGAGTTTCCTTATCTCATCTTCGTTACTTCTGTCATCGTCTGCATAACGTATAATCTGAAGGCAGAAGGTCATATAACAACTCGTCAGCCCTTGATGACTCCTCGTTAACAACTGGTCATTTTTTTACTATGTCTGAGGGTCTGTTATGATCACCTGAGTAACGATGGGCTCCTTACTGTGCTTTAATCAATCTTCACCTTGTATGTTGGTTATGCTTCTTTTCTAGTGGTCTAATAACGTAGATCCTGCAGTTGTAATTCAGCCTCTCTAAGCTCGGGATAGTCTTCATTCCTCTCTCCAACTGAGAGCAAAATCATCTTCCTTCTGGAAAATCCCTTCCTCTGGCGAAACTTACATGCACCATTCTAGCCAAATTTACCTATTTTTATTCTGGAATTGAAATTATTAATGTGGTACATCTCTAAAGTTCGGTGTTGTAGCAATTTTTACTAGTAACCCATTTTATAAACAGTTTCAGATCCATCCCAGTCAGACTTCTCCTTACTCAAATTGTGGTGTTCAAAATGTTAATGGGGGGAAGAACAGCATTGGTGCTAAAAAGTTGTGTACGGAAGCCACTTTGGTGCTAAAAGTTTCATTTGGATCACTCAAGTGCCAAAAGTTTACGCCGGCGATCACTTAAGTGTCAAATCGGAGAAAAAACGATCACTTAAGTGCCAACGGCTAGAAATTCCGATCAAATTTAATACGTGACTTTTATATTTAAATTTTAATGACACATGGCATTTCCATGTATATAATTCAATTTTTTAAATATTTTTTTTCTGATTTTTTTCTTTCTTTTCTTTTTTCATTTCTGTCTTCTTCTTCTTCTACCATGGCCGGTGGTTGGAGGCCAGCCACCGGCCATGGCCGGCCTCGCCGGGCGTCGGCCTCGCCGGCCTCGCCGGGCGTCGGCCTCGCCGGCCTCGCCGGGCGTCGCCTTCCTCCGGGCGAGGCCCGGCGAGGCAGCCGTGGCCTCGGCGAGGGCCGGCCTCGTCGGATCTGGCGAGGCGAGCCCTCGCCGGGGCTCGCCCTGCCCAGGCGAGGGTCGAGGTCGCCTGGGCAGGGCGAGCCCCGGCGAGGGCTCGCCTCGCCAGATCCGACGAGGCCGGCCCTCGCCGAGGCCACGGCTGCCTCGCCGAGCCTTGCCCGGAGGAAGGCGACGCCCGGCGAGGCCGGCCATGGCTGGTGGCCGGACGCCGGCCATCAGAAATAAGAAGAAAGAAAAGAAAAAAAAAGACAAGAAAGGAAAAAAGAAAGAAAAGGAAAAAAAAAGAAAAGAAAGGAAAAAAAGAAAGAAAAGCAAAAAAAAGAAGAAAAGAAATGCCACATCAGCCTCCCGCGAGCCACGTCAGCTTGAGAAATTAATAAAAAAAAGCCACGTCGGATTTCCGGCGAAGCGACACTTAAGTTATCGTTTTTCATAACTTTTAGCACTTAAGTGATCCGATTGAAATTTTTGGCATCAAAGTGGCCTCCGTACACAACTTTTGGCACTAATGATGTTCTTCCTCCAATGTTAATGAGTACATCTGATGCGTTACACATCTTGATTTAGAGAGAGGATCTTTCTTTTAGAGGAACGTTTTGCTTATTGGACAACGTGTTAGTTTACGGGAATTGGAATAGAAAAACTTGCAGTTTACATCTCTGAGTAATATTACGCTATCTTTGATACGAATGAGGCCTGGAAACACTTCAAACAGGGGACAGATCTTTGTGGGTCAACCTGCTCCTTTGTTTGGAAATGAGAAATATCATGCACCATAGTCATGACAGCAGGAAATGATTGGCGATTAACGAAAGATATCTTACAAGAAAGGTTGCTTAGATGTCCATTCCGTGTTTGGGTCGCAACGAGAACGAGTGATGGAATTTAGCATTGTCTACTGCAAACTGATTTATGTTTGGAATCTTTATTTGTACCATGACCTTTCAACCAATTAAACGAAAATGACAAGACTTAGAATTTCATTAAAATTATTGGATCATAAGTACGACTACTAGACAACAAATTTATATGGCAGAAACGCCAAAAGAAGTCACCCCATCAAAGCTTCGGAGTTTATGTCCAAAGCTAGTTTTGTTCACCTAGGACCTGATAACTGTGAGGGCAATAGCTGAGTAGCATCATCGACACCACGATCGCTGTGACCGGAAGGACCTGAGAAGCTGTATCTCAATCCATCTTCCATATCAGCTGAGCCCTCCAAGCATTTAACCACTTGCGACATGGGGGGCCTCTTGCTACTATCATCTTGCAAACACCATGCTGCGATTTTCATCATCTTGACAGCTTCTTGGCCGTGTAGTTGCATGTCACCACTGGACTTATCAACCATGTCCAGTAGTTGTTCTTGTTCTGCTTTGCACTTGAAAAGGGTCAACATATGCACTTCAGCACTCGGCAAAGAGCGGTCCACATTTTTCCTCCCACATACGACTTCTAACATGACAATGCCAAAACTATACACATCTACCTTTTCCGTGATGACAGAGCTTAACCACTCCGGAGCAAGGTAACCTGGTGTTCCTCGCATGGTCGTCATGACATGGCTTTGGTCCTTATCAATTAGCTTTGACAACCCAAAATCAGCAAGCTTCGCATTGAAATGTTCATCCAAAAGTATATTTTGGGGTTTGATGTCTAAGTGAATTATTTTTTGATGGCATTCCTCATGGAGATAGGCTAGTCCTTTGGCAATGTCGAGGATAATCTTTCTCCTCACTTGCCAACAGACGTCAAACTCTCGATCATTATGGAAGATCCATTTATCAAGAGAACCATTGCACATGTACTCGTAGACTAAAAGCCTATGCGATTTTTCAGCACAAAACCCAAGTAGTCTTACCAGATTGACATGATGGATAGTGCCGATGGTTCCGGCCTCTGCCAAGAATGACTTCTTTATTTGACCAAAACCATCAAGGCGCTTGACTGCAATCCTAACACCGCTGGGTAAAGTTCCTAGAAACACCGAGCCAAATCCTCCTTCCCCAAGCTTGATGTTGAAATCTCCTGTCATGGCCTTCAAGTCCTCGTAAGGGAATCTAGTTATCTGAAGCCATGGTAAGTCTGGATCATCATCTTCGACATCGTTTCTTCTCACCTTACTTAAAATATACACCCCAAATATGCTTATTAAAAATATCGAAACTGCTCCAACAGTAGTCCCTTGGATTAACACTGTTCGTCCCCTTCTCTTTCTTCCAAAGATTGATGATGGCGTTGATCTGCTTGTACTATTGTTGACTTTGATAAATGCTAAGGTGGAATAGTATCCGGTAGGGTCGTCCATAAGGGAAAATGGCTCTGATAATAAATAGCAGTCCCTACCAGAGAAAATGGTTCGGGTACGAAATAGTGCCATAGTGCACGAGCACCCCTTCCTCAAACACGCTTCCTTGCAACTCTCTGCAGTTGTGTTTGAGATGTCAGCACTAACATCATTGTTCACCAGAGCATAGTAGGTGATATTCTCAACCGCTACGAAAGTGTCATTCTGTGAATCACAAGAGATCGGTGAGCTGGGATGGCAACCGGAAGACGGATCTCTCTCTTCAATTTGCTTTGTCTCGCTTGGACACTGACACTGAAGGCCACCTGAACAAATGCCATACCTACCACATACAAGTGGATAATTGCAAATTTGATTCTTCAGAAGATCCATCCGGTTCCAAGCATTGGAGCGTTCATCAAGAACATAATGCGTCAAATGCCCATTCACTTCCAGACGGATAAACTGAGCTGAGGATGTAAGGGGCAATTCAAACTCACCGAAGGTTCCATTCTTGTAAAGTGCTCCAACCTGTCCATCGTCGCTCTTCATTTTGCTTACATTGCTCGTTCTGTAGTAAATTTGGGGAGAATAGGCCGCCCTTACAGATGCGACAAAGCCTATCTTATGATCAGTGGTGAACGTGTAGACCCACCTTGTCCCATCCGGCGCCCCCGATGTCGCTGTTAGTTTCATGCCGGGACGTAGCTCCTCTCCAGGAAGAATTCCGTCTGCAGGGTGATCGAAAGACTGCCAAACGATGGCATCATTTCTGTCGTAGAGCACGAGATTTCCGACTTCAGTCAAGTTGAAGCCTATGACTGACTTGCCAGCGGTATTTGTGGACCACTTTTTATT
This sequence comes from Syzygium malaccense, assembly GCA_031216405.1. Lineage (NCBI taxonomy): Eukaryota > Viridiplantae > Streptophyta > Magnoliopsida > Myrtales > Myrtaceae > Syzygium > Syzygium malaccense. The sequence goes on from CM062253.1 coordinate 22,907,293, forward strand.
TCCATCGTCACCCAGTAAAACTAAATCGCCGTCCTGGGTGAATAGCAATTGGGCAGTGTCGTTCATGGGTTCCGGACTGACCGAATAAACTAACCCTGGAATGATGTTTTCCATGTCCTGTCTCGGTTGGAAAATAAACAGGCCAAAATAGCAGCTACTGCCATTAACGCAACCGAAGCCATATGAGAAACTTGGTCCTGAGTTTAGCCTGGAAAGCACGACCTTGAAACCGGTATTGAGATAGGTTAGACTGAAGTCGAAAGGTTTACTGGGGGTCCATGCGGCGGGAACACTGACCGATGAAGGTCCATTCATGAATTTGGCGAGAGTTAGTGGCGGAAGTAGTAGAAGGAGGGGGAGGAGGAGGAGGCTCGGAAGAGGAGCGGGGAAACAAGAAGGGTTTATCCGACCAGGTAGGACCATTGAGTTGTGTGCAAGAAAGGTGAGGCGTTTCGAGTGGCAACTAGAAGAAGGAATGCCTCTTTTACTAAAGAGATCTGCGAATGACGATGCCTTTTAATAAACAAGAGGTCTCTTTCCTGTTGACCATTCCTGCTTTATACCGTGAAAAATCTCTCTTACTTCCTTATTTTTTCATTTGTGATCATTTTCCATGAAAGTAACTACTTCCGGAGCATGATACAAGAGGATCACTAATAAATAAATAAATAAATACATAAAATTGAAAGACGCTTGCTGAATGCAGGAGTATTGAGAACGTTGATAAGATATGCAAGTGCTCTATTTACAAGTTATTCATTGGTTAATTTATGAGTTCAAATGCGTATAAAGTTAATCCCGAGGAGGTAATAAGATGTTATTTGGAAAGTTTAAATGCAACAACGGAGAGTTAATTTTCATGGATAGAGAGCAATTTTTTGTTGGATTTGAAGAATAAATACGGGAGAAAGAAAATCGTGGACAGTAAGATTAAGGTGATTTTTGAAATTATGCGAAAATAAGTATTAACTGTTTCTTGTATTCCTAAAATAAAAATAATGAATCCATAACATTATCTTTCACCAAAATCATTTGCATTATGAACGTTAATAGGCAATACTGGATAGGATGTAAGAAAATGCTAGTTATATTAAAAAAAATAGAAATCTTTTCATTTGTTAGCAAAATAAATAAAGATCATTGCAAGTGTTATTCGGCTCTTTTACTACATCGACCGTTCTATTTACCATAGACCAGCTCTATCTCCATGACCAGCTTTTTGACGAAAGTTAAAGATGGTCGTTAGATCCTGATTTGGACAAAAACTTGGACAATCTTCCAATCAACCGAACGTGCAAATAGGGTAAGACTAATTTGTTTTGTACCTGAGTAACGCGTTTTCTTAAATATAAAAAAGCTTACTTCATACAGATAATTCTAAGTGTATGAAATAGACGAAGTAAATCATGAGCCCAGACCCGAACGGGTTATTCATATATGGATTTGGAAAACCGTATTCGTAGTGCGTCTTTACTCCACATATACATACATTTTCTTTTATCATCATACTAATCTCACGACTTTCGGCTAAAACACGTTGAAAGCAAAATCCTATATCAAATTTCACACGCACCGATATTAATTAGATAAGCATCGATGTGTGAACACAATCGCCAAAAAGATTGTGAGATCAAGCAAATACAAGACGAATTGAGTGATAAAACTACTCGATTTATGTAATTAGGTCATCGCCTTGTTAACAAGTGGTCATTCACTTTTAATACGAACTAGTTCAATTTCCAAATATCGAGTATACATGATTCAAGAAAAAGTAAATGTGTTCAAAATTGTGAAAAATTTCTTGATTTATTTCCAAATTTCAGTTAACAAAAATTGAACGTTCCCTAAGTGGGAGGCAATCCCATGCATGACGACAGTCAGACATGGTGGGGTACTACCACGTGAGATTTCCAGCAACTTGGTCAACCTTTTTAATTGCAGACCACGGTCAGACTAAAACATGCGCAACTCTTGCATCTATTCTCATGATGGTCCAAATTGTGTGTTGTAAGATAACGGGTGATGTGCTTAAATTATATGATTTTTGTAACGGCCTGAATTTCGATGTAATTTCAGGATCAATAAAACTGATATTATTTTGCATTTCATTTTAATAAGTCTCGCCCAGAGCTGATCACTCTAGGGATACTAACCAAAAGGGATATGGCTAACTAGGAAGATGGTACGTGGACCAGGGACCTGATCGCGAATCGAACATCGATCTTGAGAAATGATGAGGGAATATTTTGGGCCAACGTGGGCCGATCTTAGGAAAAGTGACGGATTTGGTTTGGCTAAGGTCAACGATGTACAATCGGATCGCGGTGATTCCACAAGTTCGAGAGTACACGTGGCCAACCAGTCTCGAATTTGAACCGAACGATTGCGACCTCTAGAACTAGCGATAATTCCTCTCATTCTCTGAGTGATCGGGACCGTCATGACTCGGATAACCTTAGGTCGATACGTGTAAACCCTAAACAGCCGCCCGTTAGTAAGAGACCTTAAAATTTGAAATTTAGCGAATTTTGATCACGAAATTGGACCCGAATTTCGGTGTAGACTTTCGAGGGATTAAGAGATTATTTTCACGATTCTGACGTCGTATTATGCTGGCCACACACGTTTGGGCTGAGTACGGTCAAAAAATGGAATTTCGACTCGGAAGTCAAAAATTACAATTTTGCCCATGTAGGCGCCGACGTTGGTTTTTGGGGTCGTTTGAGATTATTTTTCGAGGCCGATGACATTTTGGGGTGGCCACGCACATTTCGAGTTGTTATGGTAAAAAATTGAAATTTTGGCTCGGAAGTGAAAAATAATATTATTTTAATCCCCCAGGACTTTGCAGTCGATTTCCGAGGGCTTAAGAGGCTATTTTCATGAATCCGACGCCATATTATGTTGGCCACACATATTTAGAGTTGATTTGGACAAAAAATGGAATTTCACCCCGGGACCGGAAAAATGACCATTTTGCCCATGGGCTATTTTTTGTCCGAATTTTTGGAAAATTATTTGAGATAATTGTTAAGGGTCTTCAGCTGCATTATTGGACCTAATTACACTTTTGCCCTCAATTTTTGGATAGGAACGAATGAGGACCGTTAGATTAGGGGTATTTTGGTTAAATGGCCTGGATCGGCGACACGTGGCGTCCACCAGCCCCATTATTTGACCAGATCAGACCAGTTTCTCTCTCCTCTCCCCCCCCATTCGGCCAAGACACCCCAGAACAGCCTCCCCCACGTTTCCTCCTCCTTTGCCGGTTTTCCTCGCCATCCGCCGGAGCTCGTCGCTACCCCACGTGCCGCTACCAGTCCAGCCGTGCCGCCGTGCCGTCGCCTCGCTAGCACCATCCTCCCGTCCTTTTTCTCTCTCTCACTCATCCCCATTTTCTCTCTCTCTCTCTCTCCGGCGTCCGTATGGTGTCCGTACGCCGTCTGTACGGTCGCCGCGCCAGCCACCGCCGCCTCGCCGGCCACCGTCCCCCGCTAGTTCGTACGGTGTCCGTACGGTTCGTACAGTCGCCGTCCGTCCGTACGCCGCCGGCCGCCCCTGTTCGTACCGCCGTCACCGCTGATTTCGCCGTTCACCGGCAATCGGCAGCTCGTTTCTTGTCGTCGTGGTCTAGAATTAAGTGAGTATATTTCCTAAACTCGGATTAGGACTGATAGTGTATTTTCTAGACTAGGTTGAGTATTATCAGTGTATATTGGGAGGAATTAGCACACTGTATGGTGGGGAAAAATACTGGAATATTATTAGTGATTTATTGGGCTAGCACGGACTGATTGAGGATTAGATGGCTGGACTGCCGGGTATGCCCGGGCTGATTGACTTGTTGATGGCTGTGCCCGATTCTTAGAAAATTGAATAATGCCATGTCGTGTGACTGTGTGGCTGATCAATGCGGAGTGTGATTGGCCAATTGATGGCATGAATTTGATTGGATGCTTGAAGTTATTGTTGCTCATGGTGTTTTGTACTGCATTGCATGGCCATGCATTATGAATGCCGAGATTGAGGCGTGAGATGAAATTGTGCGAGAATGCGTGTCAGCCATGAGCATGTGATCACCTAATTATGCCCTGATGCGTTTTACGCGGGGTTCAGATAATAAATGAATGTGTGTTTGTGTGATCACAATTCGCCCTGATGTGTGTTACGCGGGGTATGCCGTCCTGATGCGTTTACGCGGGACGATGCCCGGTTCGTCCGGAAGACGACCAACCTGATACGTTTTACGCGGGCTCTGGTTCTTGAGAAGATCAGTGTTGCGCCTGTTACGTTTTACACGGGTTAGAGATACCGGGCCATGAGCGCTTTGGCGCGGGCCATGGAGTGTTGTGGGCCTTCGGGTCGATTGATATATATATATATATAAATGAGCATTGTGCCAGCGTGCATTGTTCGAGCTGAATCATAAGCATGGCAAATGTGTGCCAGCGTATATGGCTGATGTGCGTGTCGGTGACTTATGTGTGAGACAAGCACTGATGAGCATGAGCATGCGTATGGCGTATGTGTGATCGAGTATGATCGCACCTGTACCATGATTACTGTGATTGTATATAATGCCTAACCTGCAGGATCAATGTGATGAACGGTCTGGGCCCGAGAGTCTAGATCATTGGTTGTGTGCGGTAGTGTTTGTCGGTCAGGAGATTGCATGTTAGCCTAGCCTAGGTTTAGGGGGTTATACTCGCTGAGATTCGTCTCACGGTTGTAATAACTCAACTTTTCAGACCCCCAGCAGTAGGATGCCGAGGTCACCATCTCTTTTTGGAATACCGCATTTTATCCAGCGGTCGTCGAGCGTGTACCCCTGTGGAGAGGTTGCGGAGCTGGGATCTGATCAAGAAATAGGAGCTGAGGAGTCCGAGTCGCAGGAGAGCTCGTCAGAAGAATCATCAGAGTCCGACCCGGACTGGGCTCCCTAGGTTGGCATTGGTCTTAGGTAGAGCGGGATACACCTTTTGGACTGAAACCCGTCTTAGCCCTGTCCAGTAACCCTAGCCACTGCCCCCTTTTGAACGAGTGGCTTCTGACTGTGTGTTTTCTCTGCTAGTACAGTGTAAACGAATATTGTAAAAAGTTTTCTATAGTAATATCAGAGTACACATTTTTCTGAAGTGTTTGATTGCTGTTTGGTTATCCTGGTCTCCTTTATTAAGTGTCAGGTTTTGTTTATATATTGGTTCCGTGTGTGCTTGATCTTTGATTGGCCGTTGGGTCGGCGATGCTTCCCGAGACGTCGCACACCATTATCGACCGGAGGTGGATGTCGCGCTTCGTTAGGGTATGGGACGTGACAATTTTCATCTTCTATCAATTGGCCGACGAGATTTGACATCTATATAGAAATATTTCCCTTAATCTAAAAGGCTTAAACCTTGAAACATAAAATTTATAATATCTTCTGAAATTTCTGATTTTGCTTAATCACTAAAGATAAGATGAGCGATTATATTTATTTTGATCCCTAATTTTCTTCATAAAGATTGATAGCAAGACCATGCTCTATTGATGAGCCGGTCTATTTAATTGATCAACATTAGCTGTTATGCTATGTTTTTCATTAATTAAAATTGGTTTTGTTAAATTAATGTGTAGAAGCTTATAAGCGAACCAAGTTCTATTCACCCGAGACCTAATGATTGCTAGGCCAGCTCGGTAAATTGATCGACAATGCGATCGCTGTGATCTGAACAAAGGGAGAAGCTCAGTACTATCAAAGGGGTCTCTCCATACAAGCGTCGGAGCTTATATTGGACACTAAGTTTCTCCACCAAGTACCTGATAATTGCAAGGTCGATAGCTGAGTAATTTCATTAACAATCAGCTTGCTGAGACTGGACGCTATAACTTGAGCTATCTGTACTAGCTAATCCCTCCAAGCTTCGAAGCTATATCCAGCTTCGAAGCTATATCCAGCCTCGAAGCTCGGGACCACCATAGCTAGATCTGGCGTGGCGTCCAACAAGGGCCGACGAAGTCCGTTGGAGGTCCAGGCGGCCGTGGGCAACAATGGACAAGCACTGAGGAGCTTTGGCTGAGTGAGACGATGGATGGTAATTTCGAATTTTTTTCCTCTTTTTTAGTTTTTATTTTTCAGATCCATGTCAGACTTTTAATGGCAATTTATAATAGAACTGAACAGAGAGTAGGTGTGCCATTCGGATACATATTTTGGATTTTTAGTGACACAAAAAAAATTCAGAGTTAATGTGTCATAATGGATATAATTTAATCTTTTTTTTTTTTGCTTTTTTTCAATTAAAAAAGCCAGAATTCTTTTCCATTTTCCTTCAACAACATCATCTGTTAGCTTCTAATCAACTAAACGTGCTAATAGGGTAAGACTAAGTTGTTTCGTACGTAATGATAACGTTTTCTTGAAGTCAAAAAAGCTTGCTTTACACGGAGAACCCTAAGTCAATGAAATGCCATAAACGAAGTAAGTCATAAGTCGAGACCTTAATGGATTGCCCAAATATGGAATGGACAGATCATATTTGTGCCGTGTGTCTGTTACACTCATGCAAGCACTTTCTTTCCTCATTGTGCTAACTTCAAGACTTTTGGGTAGCATATGTTGAAAGTAGAATAAAAAACCAAATCGAACGCACATCAATAGTAATTTTATGAATATCAATGCGTGAAAACAATCGTCGAAAAGATTGTGAAATCAAGTAAATACAAGATGAATTAAGTGATAAAATATCTTCGTTCGCGAAATCCGGTCATTCCCATGTTAACAAGTGCTTATTATGCATATCTAATTCTAACTAGTTCAATTTTTAAATATTGAGCACACATGAAACGAGAAAAAGTAAGTGTATTCAAAATTATGAACTCTTTTTCTTGATTTATTTCTTAATAAATGAAGGCTGAAAGCGGTTCACAAAATTCAACGTTCCCTCGTATCATTTTCTCGAAAGGAGAAGTGGGAGGCATCCCCCAATCATGGCAATAGACATCGCGGGTGGGATACTACTAGACCTATCAAAATGGATCATAAACCCTTTTCTTAATCCATATATTAGTAAATGTGTCATAAATGAGTTAGTTATATTTAGTAAATGGGTCATAAAAGGGTAGAAGTCTTATATTAGTGTTAAATGGGTCATAAATGGGTCGCAAATAGATCATAAATGAGTTTACAACTGATTTAAACTCAACACATTTCTCTCACCCTCACTCAATCTTGCACTCACTCATTCTGCACTCTCATTTCAGTTTGAGTATGAATTTTCTTATATTTAATTAAATATGGAAGTATTTTAGCAATATGGATCTAATCGGGTATGGATTGGATATGGGTCGGGTCGGGTATGGATCAATAAAATTACATTGCGTATAAATGGGTCATAAACGAGTTAATGGGTCAATTTGGATCGGATCATTTATGACCCGATCCAAATCCAATCCGATTCACCCATTTGACATGTCTAGGTACTACCCCCACGAGATTCACCGGCTATTCTATTGACCTTCTTGGAAGTGATGAGGACAAAAGCCAATCATTAAACCTTCAGATTGCGCTACTTCTATAGCGAACCAACGGAAAGGCTCCAGCGTGTGTAATGCTCTCGAGTATCTTTTCTCCCAAAAAGTGGGAGGCATCCCCCCAATCATGGCAATAGACATCGTGGGGTACTACCCCGCGAGATTCCCGGCAATTTCATTGACGCAATCGACCTTCTTACAAGAGATGGGGACAAAAGCCAATCTTTAAACCTTCAGACTGCGCCATTTCTATCGCGAACCACGGAAAGGCTACAACGTGTGCAACGCTCTCGAGTCTCTTTCCACGACGGTCCAAATTGCGCGTTACAACATCACGTGTGATTGGTTAAATTATATGGTTTTCATTTTTTATCAATTGATCGACAAAACTTGACATCTAATTAGTAAAATTTTCCTTAATCTAAACAGCTTATTGCTTGAAGCGGAAAATTCATAATTTCTTCTGAAATTTGTTAATTTGCTAGAAACAAGCTGACTATATTTAATTTCGTCCCTAATACTCTCTCTCTCTCTTTTTCTTTTTCGTGAAGAACAATAGCAAATCTGTCCTCTATCTATCAGTATGAGCTGATGCATTTAACCGATCAACATTACCTTTTATGCTATATTTTCCATTAGTAAAATTTATTTTCTCAATTTTTCCTTGTATACTAATGATCTAGGTTTTATTTTCTTCCTTTTAAGTGAATATGAAGGGTCAAACTTCTTCAAAACTAAAATCACCAGATTTATCATTGGAGAAACAAGATTTGTCCTATCACATTTTATATATTTTATAGGCGAATCAGATGATAATTTTCTTGGAATCCATGTAGAGCGATTAGACGGCTCATCTTCAACTATGTTAGTTCTTGAGAACAATTGTTCAAAACCTTTTGCTAGTTTCAATACACTGCATTAATGGGAATCCCGGAAAGACATTATATGATCTTTAGACCACGTAAACCAATCTCATCATCAACAACGGTCCCAATGATAATCTTAACTCACACAGTGTATAGATCATGTGATATGATCAATTCTAGTGTTAGTGTCGTTGGCAACTTCGCCGTCGTTGCGGCTTATTTAGGAACCTCCTCCTTGGCTTGAGAGTAGATGGATGCAAGTTAAGGCATTTTTCTGAAATCAAAGGTCTTCCCATCTCTATGATGTCTTCACTTAATTGTTGATATTTTGCTTGAGAAGATGATTAAAATGTCTCTTTTGATACACATGCTATGACTAGAGCAACAGTAACATCTCCAAGAGTTCGACTGTGTTTTTGCATGATTGGGTGTCTCCCTGATTGTTAAACCATAAACTCCAAACTCAGACCGATTCCGTTCTTGGCTGGACGGATCCCTTATTATTTTCTGAGCTCCGTTGACTGAAAGGTCTCTGACTTTTTTACTAGTGCCTCGCACCAAACATACTCATTTCTTGTCAAAGGTAATGAGTTTCCTTATCTCCACTTGGTTACTTCTGTCATCGTCAGCATAACGCATATTCTGAAGGCACAAGCTCATCTAACAACTCCTCGAGTCAATCTCAGCCCTTGACGACTCCTCGTTAACAACTGTTCAGATTTTTTTTACTATGTCTGATTGTTTCTTATGATCACCTGAGTAACAATGTGCTCCATACTGTGCTTTAATCTTCATCTTGTATGTTGCCCGTAGTTCTTTTCTAATGGTCTAATGATGTAGATCCTGTAGTTGTAATTCAGCCACTCTAAGCTCAGGACGATCTTCATTCCTCTCTCCAACCGAGAGCAAAATCATCTTCCCTCTGGAAATCCCTTCCTTCTGTGAAACTTACATACATCATTCTAGCCAAATTGGCCTATTTTCTTCTGGATTTGAAATTATTAATGCGGTACATCTCTGAAGTTGGGTGTTACTAGCAACCCATTTTATAAACAGTTTCAGATCCATCCCTGTCAGACTTCTTACTCAAATTATGGTGTTCAGAATTGTTAATCAGTACACCTGATGCGTTACACATCTTGATTTAGAGATAGAGGATCTTTCTTTCTTGTAGAGGAATGTTTTGCTTATTTGACAATGCGTTAGTTTATTGGAGTTGGTATGGAAAAACTTGCAGTTTACATCTCTGAGTAATATTGTGCTATCTTTGATATGAATGAGGCCTAGAAACACTTCAAACAGGACACAGTGCCTTGTGTGTCAACCTGCTCCTTTGTTTGGAAATGAGAAAAATCATACACTGTAGTCATGACATCAAGAAACAGTATGGTGATTTACAAAAGGAATCTTAAAAGAAAGGTTGCCTTGATGTCCATTCTGTGTTTGGATCGCAACGAGAAAGAGTAGTGGAATTAAGCATTGTCTACAGCAAACTGATTTATGGTTGGAATCTTTGTTTGTACCATGACCTTTCAACCAATTAAACGAAAATGACAAGTGACTTGGAATTTCATTAAAATTATTGGATCATAAGTACGACTACGAGAAAAAAAATTGATATGACAGAAACGCCAAAAGAAGTCACCCCATCGAAGCATCGGAGTTTGTGTCCAAAGCTGGTTTTGTTCACCTAGGACCTGATAATTGCGAGGGCAATAGCCGAGTAGCATCATCAACAGCATGATCGCTGTGACCAGAAGAAACTGAGAAGCTGTATCTCAAGCCATCTTCTATATCAGCTGAGCCCTCCAAGCACTTAACCACTTGGGACATGGCAGGCCTCTTGCTACTATCATCTTGCAAACACCATGCTGCGATTTTCATCGTCTTGACAGCTTCTTGGCCGTGTAGTCGCATGTCACCATTGGACTTATCTACCATGTCCAGTAGTTGTTCTTGTTCTGCTTTGAACTTGAAAAGGTTCAACATATGCACTTCATCACTCGGCAAAGAGCGGTCCACATTTTTCCTCCCACATACGACTTCTAACATGACAATGCCAAAACTGTACACGTCTACCTTTTCCGTGATAACGGAGCTTAACCACTCTGGAGCAAGATAACCTGGTGTTCCTCGTAAGGTCGTCATGACATGGCTTTGGTCCTTATCAATTAGTTTCGACAACCCAAAATCAGCAAGCTTTGCATTGAAATGTTCATCCAAAAGTATATTTTGGGGTTTGATGTCTAAGTGAATTATTTTTTGATGGCATTCCTCATGGAGATAGGCTAGTCCTTTGGCAATGTCGAGGATAATCTTTCTCCTCACTTGCCAACAGATGTCAAGCTCTTGATCATTATGGAAGATCCACTTATCAAGAGAACCATTGCACATGTACTCGTAGACTAAAAGCCTATGCGATTTTTCAGCACACAATCCAAGTAGTCTTACCAGATTGACATGATGGATAGTGCCAATGGTTCCGGCCTCGGCCAAGAATGACTTCTTTATTTGACCAAAACCATTGAGGCGCTTGACTGCAATCCTAACACCGCTGGGTAAAGTTCCTAGAAACACCGAGCCAAATCCTCCTTCCCCAAGCTTGATGTTGAAATCTCCCGTCATGGACTTCAAGTCCCTATAAGGGAATTTAGTTATGGGAAGCCTTGTTAAGTCTGGATCATCATCTTCGACACCTTTTCTTCTCACCTTACTTGAAATAATCCCAAATACGCTTACTAAGAATACTGAAACTGCTCCAACAGTAGTCCCTAGGATTAACACCGTTCGTCCCCTTCTCGTTCTTCGAAAGATTGATGATGGCATCGATCTGTTTGTACTATTGTTGACTTTGATAAATGCTAAGGTGGAATAGTACCCGGAAGGGTCGTCCATAAGGGAAAATGGCTCGGATAATAAATAGCAGTCCCCACCATAGAAAATGGTTCGGGTACGAAATAGTGCCATTGTGCACGAGCACCCTTTCCTCAAACACTCCTCCTTGCAACTCTCTGCAGTTGTGTTTGAGATGTTCGCACCAATATAATGGTTCCACAAAGCAAAGAAGGTGACATTCTCAACTTCTACGAAAGTGTTATGGTGGGAATCACAAGAGAAAGGGGAGCTGCGATTGCAACCGGAGGATGGAGCCCTCGCTTCAATTTGCTTTGTCTCCATTGGACACGCACAATCGGAGACGGATGAACAAATGCCATAACTACCACATACAAGTGGATAATTGCAATTGTTAATTTGATTCTGCAGAAGATCCATCGGGTTCCAAGTATAGGGGTGTTCATCATAAATGTAATGCTTCAAATGCCCATCCTTCCCCAGTATAATGAACTGAGCCAAGGATGTTAGGGGCAATTCAAATTCACCGAAGGTTCCATTCTTGTAAAGTGCTTCAACCTGTCCATTGTGGCTCTTCATTTTGCTTACATTGCTCGTTTTGTAGTAAATTTGGGAAGAATGGGCTGCACCTACAGATGCGACAAAGCCTATCTGATCATCAGTGGTGAACGTGTAGACCCTCCCATCCTGCGCACTTGATGTCGCCGTTAGTTTCATGCCGGGACGTAGCATCTGTCCAGGAATAATTGTGTCTGCAGGGTGATCAAAAGACTGCCAAGCGATGGCGTCATTTCTGTCGTAGAGCACGAGATTTCCAACTTCAGTCAAGTTTAAGCCGACGACTGACTTGCCAGCGGTATTTGTGGACCACATTTTTTTTCCATGGTCACCCAGTAAAACTAAATCGCCCTCCTGGGTGAGTAGCAATTGGGCAGTGTCGTTCATGGGTTCCGGACTGACCGAATAAACTAACGCTGGCATGATGTTTTCCATGTCCTGTGTCGGTTGGAAAATATGCAGGCCAAAATAGCAGCTACTGCCATTAATGCATGCGAAGCCACATAAGAAACTTGGTCCTGAGTTCAGCCTGGAAAGCACGACCTTGAAACCGGCATTGAAATAAATTGTATTGAAGTCGTAAGGTTCACTGGCGGTCCATGAGGCGGGAACACTGACAGATGAAGGTCCAAACCTGAATTTGGCCGTAGTTAGTGGCGGAAGTAGTAGGAGGGGGAGGAGAAGGAGGAGGAGGAGGCTCGGAAAAGGAGCGGGGAAACAAGAAGGGATTATCCGACCAGGGAGGACCATTGAGTTGTGTGCAAGCAAGGTCAGGTGTTTCGAGTGGCAACAAGAAGAAGGAGGAGTTTTAGCAAAAAAAAAACCGAGGAGGAGGAATGCCCTCTATTACTAGAGAGATCTGCGAATGATGATGCCTTTTATAAACAAGAGGTCTTCTTTCCTGTCGAAAGACTTCGAAGTTTGGAATAAGTCTATTCTTGCTTCGCACCGTAAAAAATCCTAAACTGATATGCTTATAATAATTTTACTCAAAATTAATTTTTTGACCACTAAAAATCCCAAACTAGTACACTTGTGACAAATTTACCCTCAGTTTATTACCGTTAAATTTTACTATCAAATTACTTTATTAAATGACATGCGGCAATTGACGGATGTATCAATTTTATGTTTTACCCTCCATTTATCACAAGCGTGCCAGTTTATGATTTTTTGTGGTATTAATTTAATTTAATGAAAACTAACGGAGGGTAAATTTATCACAAATGTACCAGTTCGGAGTTTTTGACAGTCAAAAAATTAGTTTTGAGTAAATTTATCACAGATGTATCAGTTTAGGGTTTTCATGATATATAAAAAAACAAGATACAAGAGGTCTCTTTCCTGTTCAAAGACTTCAAAGTTTGGAATAAGTCTACTCCTGCTTCGTGCCGCGAAAAATCTCTCTTCCTTAATTTTCATTTGTGATCGTTCCCGTGCCAAATGAGCAACACCATGGTCCACGAAAGTAACTACTTCCGGAGAATGATACAAGAGGCTCACTAATAAATAAATATAAATACATAAAAATGAAAAGAAGCTTGCTGAATGCAGGAGTATTGAGAACGTTGATAAGATATGCAAGTGCTCTATTTACAAATTATTCATTGGTTAATTTATGAGTTCAAATGCGTATAAAGTTAATCCTGAGGAGGTGATAAGATGTTATTTGGAAAGATTAAATGCAACAACGGAGAGTTAATTTTCATGGATAGAGAGCAATTTTTTGTTGGATTTGAAGAATAAATACGGGAGAAAGAAAATCGTGGGCAGCAAGATTAAGCTGATTTTTGAAATTATGCGAAAATAAGTATTAACTGTTTCTTGTACTCCTAAAATAAAAATAATCAATCAATAAAATTATCTTTCACCAAAATCATTTGCATTATGAACGTTAATAGGCAATACTGAACATGATAAAAGAAAATGCTAGTTGAATTAAAAAATTAGAATTCTTTTAATGTGTTAGCAAAATAAAGATCATTGCAAGTCTTATTCGGCTCCTTTACTGTGTCTGACTCTAAGTCTACTGAATACTGTTGATAAAGTAAATCACGAGTCCAAACCAAACGGCTAGCCCAAATATGAAATGAGAACATTAAATTCGTGCCGTGTGTCTGTTTCACACATAGAAACACTTTCTTTTATCGTTATGCTAATTTCATGACCGTCAGGTACAACGTGTCGATAGTAGAATCCTAAACCAAATTGAGCACGCTGCGATATTAAATATATAAGAATCACTACGTGAACACAATCCCTAAAAGATTGTGAAATCAAGCAAATACGAGATGAATTGAGTGATAAAACTTCTCCGTTTATGTAATTAAGCCATGGCCGTGTTATCAAACGTTTATGCATATTTAGTATGAACCGGTCCAATTTCCAATATTGAGTATGCATGATACAAGAAAAATTAAGTGTATTCAAAATTACGAAATTTTCTTAATTTATTCTTAATCAACGAAGGGTTAAATCAATTAACGAAAAAGCAAGTGCATCCCGTACATGACAAAAGACATCGTGTGGTCCTACCGCGTGAGAATCCCAGCAATTTTATTGACGAAGGCAACCTTCTTAAGAGTAATGAGAACAGAAGCTAATCTTCAAACCTTCAGATTGCACGATTCCTATTGTGGACCCGGAAAGGGTACATCGTGAGTCGACGCTCTCGCGGGTCACAGCATCACCGCGTGATTGGATAATTCATATGGTTTTCATCTTTTATCAATTGGTCAACAAATCGCGACATCTAATTCATGCCAGTATCTGTTCCACATATGCAAGCACTTTGTTTCCTCATTATACTAAGCTAACGACTTTTGGATAAGATATGTTGAAGTAGAATCATAAATCAAATCGGATGAGCGCCAATAGTATTAACTGTTTCTTGTAATCCTACAATAAAAATAATCAATCGATAATATTATCTTTAATCATTTGCATTAGCAACGTTAATAGGCAATACTGAGTATGATAAAAGAAAATGCCAGTTAAATTTTAAAAAAATAGAATTCCTTTTAATGTTAGCAAAAAAAAATCAACACAAATCATATTCGGCTCTTTTACTACATCGACTCTAAGTCTACTAAATACCATCGACAAAGTAAATCATGAGCCAAAATCAAACGGCTAGCCCAAATATGAAATGAGAACATTAAATTTGTGCCATGTGCTTGTTCCTAGACCTATCAAATGGGCGGGTCGGGTCGGATTTGGGTTGGGTCATAAATGGTCCGACCCAAATTGACCCATTAATCCATTTGTGACTCATTTATGCGTAATGCAATTTTCGTGACTCATATCCGATCAAACCCATATTGTTAAAACACTTTCATATTTAATTAAATCTAAGAAAATTCATACCCAAATTGAGATGAGAGTGCGAAGTGAGTGATTGCAAGGTTGAGTAAGGGCGAGAAAGATGAGTTGAGTTTAAATCCGTTGTAAACTCATTTATGACCAATTTACAATCCATTTAATACTAATATTAGACTTCTACCATTTATGACCCATTTACTAAATATAACTAACTCATTTATAACCCATTTACTAATATATGAGTTAAGAAATGGGTTTATGACCCATTTTGATAGGTCTACTTATTCCATACATACATGCACTTTCTTTTATCGTTATACTAATCTCACGACTTTTGGATAAAATACTTTGAAAGCAAAATCCTAAACCAAATCGAACACACACCAATATTAATTGTACAAGCATCAATGGGGGAACGCAATTGCCGAAAAGATTGTGACATCAAGAAATATGAGACGAATTGAGTGATAAAACTTCTCCCTTTATGTAATCGGGTCATGGCCATGTTACAAGTGCTTATGCACATTTAATACGAACTAGTACAATTTCCAAATATCGAGTATACATGATTCAAGAAAAAGTAAGTGTCTTCAAATTTATGAAAAATTTCTCTATTTATTTCTTAATGAACGAAGGCTTAAATCAGTTAACAGAATTCAACGTTCCCTAATGTCAAAAAAGTGGGAGGCATTGTCCATGCATGACAATCGACGTGGTGGTGGGGTACTACCACGTGAGACTTCCAGCAACTTCATTGACGAAGTCAAGCCTTCTTAAAAGCAACGAGAACAAACGCTAATCTTCAAACCTTCTTTCTTCCTTTATTCATACTTCATCAGATTTGCATTATTTCTATTGCGGACCACGGTCAGGCTAAAACATGCGCAACTCTTGTGTCTGTTCTCATGATGTTCCAAAATGTGTTTTATAACATAAAGTGTGATTTGCTTAAATTATATGGTTTTCAGCTTCTATCAATTAGCCGACGAAATTTGACATCTATTTAGAAATATTTCCCCTAATCTAAACGGCTTAAATCTTGGAACAGAAAATTCATAACGTCTTCTGAAATTTCTTATTTTGCTATAACCACTAAAGATAAGAGGTGTGGCTATATTTATTTCGATCCCCAATTTTCTTCATAAAGAACAACAACAGGACCGTCCTCTATTGATGAGCCGGTCCATTTAATTGATCAACATTACCTATTATGCTATGTTTTTCATTAATTAAAATTGGTTTTGTTAAAATTAATGTGTAGAAGCTTATAAGCGAACCAAGTTTTGTTCATCCAGGGCCTAATGATTGCTAGGCTAGCTCGGTAAATTGATTGACTGTGATCTCTGTGATCTGAATGAAGCAAGAAGCTCAACACTGTCAAAGACGTCTCTGCATATATAGAAGCATCAGAGCTTATATTGGAAACTAAGTTTCTTGACCTAGGACTTGAAATTGCAAGGCTGATAGCCGAGTAATTTCTTTAACAATCAGCTTGCTGTGACTGGATGCTATAACTTGAGCTATCTATACTAACTAATCCCTCCAAGCTTCGAAGCCAGATCCGACCTCCAAGCTCGCGGCCGCCATGGCCAGATCTAGTGAGGGTCTAGCGAGGGTCTAGCGAGGGCCGATGAAGGCCGCTGGAGAGGTCCAGGCGGCAATGGGCAACGATGGACGAGCACGGAGAAGCTTTGGCCGAGCGAGACAATGAACAGTAATTTTGAATTTTTTCCTATTTTTTAGTTTTTATTTTTATTTTTCGGATTCACGTCAGACTTTTAAAAACAATTTTTAACGGAACCTAACGGAGGGTAGGCGTGTCATTCGAGTACAAATTTTAAGTTTTTGGTGATACAAAAAAAGTTTAGGGTAAACATGTAATAGTTTAAGGTTTTTCTTGTTTCTTTTTTTCAATTAAAAAAGCCAGAATTCTTTTCCATTTTCCTTCAACAGCAATACAGCATCATCCGTTAGCAAAATAAAAATCGGTGGAAGCCTTCTATTATTCGGCTCCATCATTCCATCGACTCCTCTATTGACTTTAGACTAGCTCTATCTCCACCATGTCTTTTTTTTTTGACAAAAGCTAGAGGTGGCCGGTGATCCTAATTTGGACAAAAAACACAGACTATCTTCTAGTCAACTAAACGTGCAGATAGGGTAAGACTAACTTGTTTTACACGTAATGATAACGTTTTCTTGAAGTAAAAAAAGCTTTCTTTACACGGATAACTCTAAATCAATGAAATATCATAAACAAAGTAGAGCATGAGTCTAGACCTAAACGGATTGCCCATATATGGAATGAAAAGACCATATTCGTGCCGTGTGTCCGTTGCACTCTTGCAAGCACTTTCTTCCCTTGTTGTACTAATCTCAAGACGTTTGGGTAAATGATGTTGAAAGTAGAATCATAAACCAAATCGAACTGCAAATCAATAGAAATTATATGAACATCAATGGGAGAAATCAATCTCCGAAAAGATTGTAAAATCAAATGAATACAAGAGCTTATTAGGCATATCTAATTCAAACTAGTTCAATTTTCAAATATTGAGTATACATGATATAAGAAAAATTAAGTGTATTCAAAATTATGAGCTCTTTATTTCTTAACAAACGAAGGCTTAAAGCGGTCAACAAAATTCAACGTTCCCTATGTCAAAAAGTGGGAGGCATCCCCATCCATGACAATAGGCATCAAGGGGTACTGCCCCGCGAGATTCCTGGCAATTTTATTGACGAAATCGACCTTCTTGGAAGTGACGAGGACAAAAGCCAATCTTTACCACCCGCCTGAGTGGCGCTGCCGGAGAGGGCACTCTTCCTCTTGTAAAAGGTTGAGTGTTCGAATCCTGGGCGCCGCAGGGTGACTTAACCGGTGCACGTGTGTGGTGGCTAGCACGTGTCGCCCCCAGGGTTTACCTCCCGACTATCGGCCGTGCGGGGGTTCCCTGGGTTATCCAAAAAAAAAAAAAAGCCAATCTTTAAACCTTCAGATTGCGCTATTTCTATTGCGAACCACGGAAAGGCCACAACGTGTGCAACGCTCTCGAGTCTCTTTCCACGACGGTCCAAATTGCGCGTTACAACATCACGTGTGATTGGTTAAATTATACGGTTTTCATCTTTTGTCAATTGGTCAACAAAACTTGGCATCTAATTAGTAAAATTTTCTCTAATCTAAACAGCTCGTACCTTGAAACAGAAGATTCATAATTTCTTCTGAAAAATTTGTTAATTTTGCTAGAACCACTGATGACGAAACAAGCTGACTATATTTAATTTCCGTGAAGAACAATGGCAAATCCGTCCTCTTTCGATAAGCTGATGTATTTAATTGATTGACATCACCTATTATGCTATATTTTCCACCATTAAAATTTATTTTCGTAATTTTTCCTTGTAAACTAATGGTCCGGGTTTTATTTTCTTCCTTTTAAGCGATTGAATATCAAGGGTCAAGCTTCTTGAAAACTAAAATCACCAGATATCTCATTACAGGTACGAGAATTGTCCAATCGCATATTATGTATTTGTGCAAGCGAATCGGATGGTCATTTTCTTAGAACCCGTCTAGAGCAATCAGAAGGCTCATATCTAACTGTGTGAGTTCTTGAGAATAATTGTTTAAATCCTTTTGATCGTTTCGATATACCACATTAATGGAAATCCCGAAAAGATTTTACATAATATTTAGACCACGTCAACCAAACTCATCATCAACAACGATCCAAATGATAATCTTAATTCATATCCTGAGATGTGCATACTTTTCATCAACATTGGGTTTTATCTTGATGAAAGAAAATTTAAACCCAAGATGTTCGGGTTTTTCTATGGGCAAAAAGTAATATCAAGCACCTTTTAATCTCTTCCTTTAATTTGAAAAGTTCTCCTTTGTGTACCTGAAGCAGTTGATTGCAATTTTTTGTAGGTTCTTCACAACCTGCTTTAGCCGCTGATGAATTGAACAAGAACATTACTATCAACTGAAGGAAACCGCTCAAACAAAGAAAATGCTTCCAGTATGAACGACTCCTAATGTGTTCCCACTTCCCATGCTACGGCAATAAAAATCCCACGATGGCCCAAATGAGAAGGCAGAGTAGAAGAATATAGCGGAAATGAAAGAGCCGAATGCTTGAAATATTCTAGCTTACGGTGGCCCTCTTCATGCTCAACAACAAGATGTGCCGCTTAGCAGTCTCTTGTTAGCATTCCAAGTTGCCCGTCTTCGAATCAGAAGCAGAAGGGGTCCTGCTGTGATTAAGATGGCGAGCCCGAGAAACCAATGCTCGACCAGAGGCAAGAGACCAACACATTTTCACAAGGCTTCAATGAAGCTGATGTGAATGGAAATCGCACAGGTCGACAAGGATCTTCAAATGACTTTAATTAGGCTCGTTGGGGGCTCAGTGTTTCTTGAGAACAGCAAACCTATGCATGTAAAGCAGAAAAAGAAAATGCTGCATTTGACGATGGTTCATCATCCTCTTTTCCTTTGAGATTATGTCAGCTCCACTGTTTGGAAATGAAACTCGTTTACCCCATCGATATCATTATCTGACAGTGAGACTTGATACCAAAGGTTTAATAATGCAACGAGAGCTGTAAAAGAATTAATGCGTAGAGCTTATGAGTGAAACCGGTTCTGTTCATCCAGGACCTGATGATTGGGAGGCTAGCTCTGTAAATTGATCGACAATGTGATTGTGTGATCCAAACGAACTGAGAAGCTGAGTACTATCAAAGGGGTCTCTCCATCGAAGCATCAGTGCTTATATTAGAAGCTAGTTTTCTTCACCTGGGACCTGATAATTCCAAGGCTGATAGCTAAGTAATTTCGTCAACAATCTGCTTGCTGTGGCAGGAAGGAACTGAGAAGCTATAACTTGAGCTACCTATACTAAACCAATCCCTCCAAGCATTTAGCCACTGCAGACATGGAAGGCCTCTAACTAAAGTCATCTTGCAAACAAAAAACAATGAATAGTAAGAGCGCGCACTCGTTTTACTCATCTCCGGGTGTCTCTCAGGCATTTAATCAAACAATTGTTATGTGTTGCTTAAAATCACCACATTCTACGCGCCCCAAGCCGACATATCCCATCGTTGAGTACTTACAGGCGGAGTCCTTCGGTACGCAACAGCACGTGGAAGCACAGTCGGAGTCGGAGGAGCAACATCAAAGAAGTAGCCCTGGGGAGGCGAGTCATGGTCCGGCGCCGGAGCGAAATTACCTGCGCTGCCGCTCCTGGCGTCGGCCGACCCTCGTTCACGGCTGACTCCGATAATCCTTTGCTTGCTCACTTCACATTTGCGCTCGCAAAATTTTATAGCTTTTGGATTAGAAGCCGTGTCCGAATGCGATGGATATAAGCTCGAGGGAATAAGTACGCAGTATTTGCTTTTGCCATTGTAAACTTTTTGTCTGGGTCTGGTTCAAAAGAGCCAAGTGACTCTGTTTGCCTCCGCCATTTTGATGCTCTGCTTTTTTTCTTCCTCTGGTGTAGCTGGTGCTTTGAAGATAAAGAAGATGCAGCCAATATGAAGTAAAGAATCATTTCTAGTGTTAGTGCCGTCGGCAACCTTGCCGTCATCGCGGCTTATTCAGGAACCTCCTCCTTGGCTTGAGAGTAGATGGATGCAAGTTAAGGCATTTTTCTTAACTCAAAGGTCTTCCCATCTCTGTGATGTCTTTACTTAATTGTTGATATTTTGCTTGAGAAGATGATTAAAATGTCTCTTTTGATACACATGCTATGACTAGAGCAACAGTAACATCTCCAAGAGTTCGACTGTGTTTTTGCATGATTGGGTGTCTCCCTGATTGTTAAACCATAAACTCCAAACTCAGACCGATTCCGTTCTTGGCTGGACGGATCCCTTATTATGTTCTGAGCTCCGTTGACTGAAAGTTCACTGACTTTTTTACTAGCGCCTTGCACCAAACATACTCATTTCTTGTCGAAGGTAATGAGTTTCCTTATCTCCACTTGGTTACTTCTGTCATCGTCTGCATAACGTATACTCTGAAGGCACAAGCTCATATAACAACTCCACGAGTCAATCTCAGCCCTTGACAACTCCTCGTTAACAACTGTTCATATTTTTTTACTATGTCTGATGGTTTCTAATGATCCCCTGAGTAACAATGTGCTCCATGCTGTGCTTTAATCTTCATCTTGTATGTTGCCCGTAGTTCTTTTCTAATGGTCTAATGATGTAGATCCTGTAGTTGTAATTCAGCCACTCTAAGCTCAGGATAATCTTCATTCCTCTCTCCAGCCGAGAGCAAAATCATCTTCCCTCTGGAAAATCCCTTCCTTCTGTGAAACTTACATACCTCATTCTAGGCAAATTTGCCTATTTTTCTTCTGGATTTGAAATTATTAATGTGGTACATCTCTGAAGTTGGGTGTTACTAGCAACCCATTTTATAAACAGTTTCAGATCCATCCCTGTCAGACTTCTTACTCAAATTATGGTGTTCAGAATTGTTAATCAGTACATCTGATGCGTTACACATCTTGATTTAGAGATAGAGGATCTTTCTTTCTTTTAGAGGAACGTTTTGCTTATTCGACAGTGTGTTAGTTTATTGGGGTCGGTATGGAAAAACTTCCAGTTTACGTCTCTGATTAATATTGTGCTATCTTTGATATGAATGAGGCCTGGAAACACTTCAAACGGGACACAGTGCCTTGTGTGTCAACCTGCTCCTTTGTTTGGAAATGAGAAAAATCATACACTGTAGTCATGACATCAAGAAACAGTATGGTGATTTACAAAAGGAATCTTAAAAGAAAGGTTGCCTTGATGTCCATTCTGTGTTTGGATCGCAACGAGAAAGAGTAATGGAATTAAGCATTGTCTAGTGCAAACTGATTTATGGTTGGAATCTTTGTTTGTACCAGGACCTTTCAACCAATTAAACGAAAATGACAAGCAACTTGGAATTTCATTACAATTATTGGATCATAAGTACGACTACGAGAAAAAAAAATTTATATGACAGAAGAGCCAAAAGAAGTCACCCCATCGAAGCATCGGAGTTTATGTCCGAAGCTGGTTTTGTTCACCTAGGACCTGATAATTGTGAGGGCAATAGCCGAGTAGCATCATCAACACCATGATCGCTGTGACCAGAAGAAACTGAGAAGCTGTATCTCAAGCCGTCTTCTATATCAGCTGAGCCCTCCAAGCACTTAACCACTTGGGACATGGCAGGCCTCTTGCTACTATCATCTTGCAAACACCACGCTGCAATTTTCATCATCTTGACAGCTTCTTGGCCGTGTAGTTGCATGTCACCATTGGATTTATCTACCATGTCCAGTAGTTGTTCTTGTTCTGCTTTGCACTTGAAAAGGGTCAACATATGCACTTCATCACTTGGCAAAGAGCGGTCCACATTTTTCCTCCCACATAGGACTTCTAACATGACAATGCCAAAACTGTACACGTCTACCTTTTCCGTGATAACGGAGCTTAACCACTCTGGAGCAAGATAACCTGGTGTTCCTCGCATGGTTGTCATGACATGGCTTTGGTCCTTATCAATTAGCTTCGACAACCCAAAATCAGCAAGCTTCGCATTGAAATGTTCATCCAAAAGTATATTTTGGGGTTTGATGTCTAAGTGAATTATTTTTTGATGGCATTCCTCATGGAGATAGGCTAGTCCTTTGGCAATGTGGAGGATAATCTTTCTCCTCACTTGCCAACAGATGTCAAACTCTTGATCATTATGGAAGATCCACTTATCAAGAGAACCATTGCACATGTACTCGTAGACTAAAAGTCTATGCGATTTTTCAGCACACAATCCAAGTAGTCTTACCAGATTGACATGATGGATAGTGCCAATGGTTCCGGCCTCGGCCAAGAATGACTTCTTTATTTGATCAAAACCATTAAGGCGCTTGACTGCAATCCTAACACCGCTGGGCAAAGTTCCTAGAAACACCGAGCCAAATCCTCCTTCCCCAAGCTTGATGTTGAAATCTCCTGTCATGGACTTCAAGTCCCTATAAGGGAATTTAGTTATGGGAAGCCTTGTTAAGTCTGGATCATCATCTTCGACACCTTTTCTTCTCACCTTACTTGAAATAATCCCAAATACGCTCACTAAGAATATTGAAACTGCTCCAACAGTAGTCCCTAGGATCAACACCGTTCGTCCCCTTGGTGATAGCATCGATCTGTTTGTACTATTGTCGACTTTGATAAATGCAAAGGTGGAATAGTACCCATTAGGGTCGGGCACAAGGGAACATGGCTCTGATGATAAATAGCAGTCCCCACCAGAGAAAATGGTTTGGTTACGAAATAGTGCCATTGTGCATGAGCGCCCTTTCCTCAAACACTCCTCCTTGCAACTCTCTGCAGTTGTGTTTGAGATGTTCGCACTAATATAATCGTTCCGCAAAGCAAAGGTGACATTCTCAACTTCTACGAAAGTGTTATGGTGGGAATCACGAGAAAGGGGAGCTGCGATTGCAACCGTAGGATGGAGCCGTCGCTTCAACTTGCGTTGTCTCCATTGGACACGCACAATCGGAGACGGATGAAGAATTGCCCTAACTACCACATACAAAGGATAATTGCAATTGTCAGTTTGATTCTGCAGAAGATCCATCGGGTTCCAAGAATAGGAGTGTTTATCATAAATATAATGCTTCAAATGCCCACCCGTCCCCAGACTAATCCACTGAACCGAGGATGTTGGGGGCAATTCAAACTCACCTAAGTTTTTCTTGTAAAGTGCTCCAACCTGTCCATTGTCGCCCTTCATTTCGCTTACATTGCTCGTTCTGTAGTAAATTTGGGAAGAATAGGCTGCACTTACAGATGCGACAAAGCCTATCTGATCATCAGTGGTGAACGTGTTGACTCGCGCTGTCCCATCCGGCGCACTTGATGTCGCCGTTAGTTTCATGCCGGGACGTAGCTCCTGTCCAGGAAGAATTGTGTCTGCAGGGTGATCGAAAGACTGGCAAACGATGGCGTCATTTCTGTCGTGGAGCACGAGATTTCCAACTTCGGTCGAGTTTAAGCCTACGACTGACTTGCCAGCGGTATTTGTGGACCACATTTTTTTTCCATGGTCACCCAGTAAAACTAAATCGCCCTCCTGGGTGAGCCGCATTTGCGCAGTGTCGTTCATGGGTTCTCGACTTACGAACCGAAGTAAGAATGGATAAATGATTTTCATGTCTTCTGTTGGTTGGAAAATAAACAGGCCAAAATAGCAGCGACTGCCATCAGAGCATGCGAAGCCAAAAAAGAAACTCGGTCCCGAGTTTAGCCTGGAAAGCACGACCTTGATACCTAAATTGGTGGTTATATTGAAGTCGAAAGTTTTACTGGCGGTCCATGCGGCGGGAACACTGACCGATGAAGGTCCATTCATGAATTTGGCGAGAGTTAGTGGCGGAAGTAGTAGAAGGAGGGGGAGGAGGAGGAGGCTCGGAAGAGGAGCGGGGAAACAAGAAGGGATTATCCGACCAGGTAGGACCATTGAGTTGTGCGCAAGCAAAGGTCAGGCTTTTCGAGTGGGCAACTAGGAGGAGGAATGCCTCTTATTACTAGAGAGACCTGCGAAGGATGATGCCTTTTATAAACGAGAGGTCTCTTTCCTGTTGGAAGACTTCAAAGTTTGGAATAAGTCTATTCCTGGTTCATACAGTGAAAAATGGTTAATACCGCGAAAAATCTCAAACTGACGTACCCGTAATAATTTTATCCAAAACTAATTTTTTGATCACTAAAAATCTCAAACTAGTACACCCGCGATAAATTTACCCTCAGTTTATTTCCGTTAAATTTTATTATTAAATTATTTTGTTAAATGACACGCGACAATTGACGGATGTACCGATTTTATATTTTACCCTCCGTTTGTCACAGGCGTGCTAGTTTATAATTTTTTTGTGGTATTAATTCAATTTAATAGAAACTAGCAGAGGGTAAATTTGTCACAAATGTATAAGTTCGGAGTTTTTTATGGTCAAAAAATTAGTTTGGGATAAATTTATCACAAATGTACTAATTTGACATTTTTCACGATAAAAAAACAACATACAAGAGGTCTCTTTCCTGTTCAAAGACTTCAAAGTTTGGAATAAGTCTATGTTGTTCGGTATTGTAGCTCGGCTAAGTTCGTATACGAGAAATTAAAAACAAACGTGAATAAAACAAACCTGAAAGCAGCACGACCAAATAAGCAAAATATTGATCCGAGCCCAACGAAATAATCAGTACCCGAGGATATTGGACAATCGTCTCCCAAGATAGAACGGATTTCGTTCCTCACTCCTCACTGTTCGCTTATATTGAAGTGGCGAAGAATGAAGGGTTGCGAGGGTTCGTGAAGAGCAGCGAAGGTCTACTTGAACCGGTTTGCGAAGGGCTTCGATAGAGAACGGAACGGAACCGAGCCGGACGGACGGCGGCGGAGGCGCGCGCCTAGCTTGACATAGGTCCTCTCTCTTCCACAAAAGTGGGGTACCCCTTGGGGCCCAAACCCATTTGTGAGGCTCAACTATTTGAACCCATTTCCCATCACCTCTTTTCCTATGTGGGACACTTTCAACCACGCACTTCTCATTCAATTCTATGGGATTTTGGTGCCAAAATCCCAACAGTCTACTCCTGCTTCGTGCCGCGAAAAATCTCTCTTCCTTAATTTTCATTTGTGGTCGTTCCCGTGCTAAATGAGCAACACCATGGTCCACGAAGGTAACTACTTCCGGAGAATGATGCAAGAGGATCACTAATAAATAAATAAATACATAAAAATGAAAAGAAGCTTGCTGAATGGAGGAGTATTGAGAACGTTGATAAGATATGTAAGTGCTCTATTTACAAATTATTCATTGGTTAGTTTATGAGTTCAAATGCGTATAAAGTTAATCCTGAGGAGGTGATAAGATGTTATTTGGAAAGATTAAATGCAACAACGGAGAGTTAATTTTCATGGATAGAGTAATTTTTTGTTGGATTTGAAGAATAAATACGGGAGAAAGAAAATCGTGGGCAGCGAGATTAAGCTGATTTTTGAAATTATGCGAAAATAAGTATTAACTGTTTCTTGTACTCCTAAAATAAAAATAATCAATCAATAATATTATCTTTCACCAAAATCATTAGCATTATCAACGTTAATAGGCAATATTGAGTATGATAAAAGAAAATGCTAGTTAAATTAAAAAAATAGAATTCTTTTTAATGTTAGCAAAAAAAAAAAATCAATACAAGTCGTATTCGGCTCCTTTGCTACATCGACTCTAAGTCTATTGAATACCATTGACAAAGTAAATCATGAGCCAAAATCAAACGGTTAGGCCAAATATGAAATGAGAACATTAATTAAATTTGTGCCATGTGTCTGTTCCATACATACATGCACTTTATTTTATTGTTATACTAATCTCTAGGCTTTCAGATAAAACATGTTGAAAGCAAAATCATAAACCAAATCAAACACACACCAATATTAATTGTACAAGCGGCAATGTGTGAACACAATCGCCGAAAAGGTTGTGACATCAAGAAATATGAGACAAATTGAGTGATAAAACTTCTCCGTTTACGTAATTGGGTCATGCCCATGTTAACAAGTGCTTATGCACATTTAATACGAACCAGTACAATTTCCAAATATCGAGTATACATGGTTCAATAAAAAGTAAGTGTTTTCAAAATTATGAAAATTTTCTTGATTTATTTCTTAATGAAACGAAGGGTTAAATCAGTTAACAAAAATTCCACGTTCCGCAACGTCAAAAAAGTTGGAGGCATTTTCCATGCTTTGACAATCGACGGACGCGGCGGTGGGGTTACTACGGCGTGAGATTTGCAGCAACTTTATTGACGTAGTCGAACCTTCTTGAAAGCAATGAGAACAAACGCTAATCTTCAAAGCTTCTTTCTTCCTTTATTCATACTTCATCAGATTTGCATTATTTCTATTGCGGACCCCGGTCAGGCTAAAACATGCGCAACTCGTGTCTGCTCTCATGATGTTCCAAAATGTGTGTTATAACATAAAGTGTGATTTGCTTAAATTATATGGTTTTCATCTTCTATCAATTGGCCGACGAAATTTGACATCTATATAGAAATATTTCCCCTAATCTAAACGGCTTAAATCTTGATACAGAAAATTCATAATGTCTTCTGAAATTTCTAGTTTTGCTATACCAACAAAGATAAGATGAGCGATTATATTTATTTCGATCCCTAATTTTCTTCATAAAGAACAATAGCAAGACCGTCCTCTCTTGACGAGTCGGTCCTTTTAATTGATCAACATTACCTGTTATGCCTTGTTTTTCATTAATTAAAATTGGTTTTCTTAAATTAATGTGTAGGAGCTTCTAAGCGAACCAAGTTATGATTGCGAGGTGATCGATGTGATCTAAAGTGAGAAGCTCAGCACCATCAAAGGGATCTCTCCAAAGAAGCGTTAGAGCTTATATTGGAAACTGAGTTTCTTGACCTAGGACCTGATAATTGCAAGGCTGATAGCTGGGTAATTTCGTCAACAATCTGCCTGCTGTGACCGGACGTTATAACTTGAGCTATCTATACTAACTAATCCCTCCAAGCTTCGAAGCCTAATCCGACCTCGAAGCTAGCGGTCGCCATGGCCTGATTTGGCGGGGTTCAAGCAAGGGCCGACGAAGGTCGTTGGAGAGGTCCAGGCGGGAGTGGGCAACAATGGACAAGCGCTAAGAAGCTTTGGCTGAGCGAGACAATGAACAGAAATTTCGAATTTTTTCCTCTTTTTTAGTTTTTATTTTAATTTTTCTGATCCACATCAGACTGTCAACGACAATTTTTAACAGGACCTAATAGAGATTAGGTGTGCCATTCAGGTACAAATTTTAAGTTTTTAGTGATATAAAAAAAGTTTAAGATAAATGTGTCAATATAGTTTAGAGTTTTTTGTTGCTTTTTATCAATTAAAAAACCCAGAATTCTTTTCCATTTTCCTTCAACAACATCATCTGTTAGCAAAATAAAAATCGTTGGAAGCCTTCTATTATTCGGCTCCATTATTCCATCGATTCCTCTATTAACTCTAGACCAGCTCTATCTCCACGATGACTTTTTTTTTGACAAAAGTTAGAGGTGGTCGGTGATCCTAATTTGGACAAAAAACACAGCCATCTTCTAATCAACTAAACGTGCAGATAGGGTAAGACTAACTTCTTTTGTTCGTAATGATAATGTTTTCTTGAAGTAAAAAAAGCTTGCTTTACACGAATAACTTTAAGTCAATGAAATACCATTAACGAAGTAAAGCATACGTCCAGACCTAAACGGATTGCCCAAATATAAAATGGAAAGATGTTGAAAGTAGAATCATAAACCAAATCGAACACACACCGGTAGTAATTATATGAACATCAATGAGAGAAAACAATCGCCGAAAAGATAGTAAAATCAAGCAAATACAAAATGAATTGGGTGATAAAACTTCTTCGTTCATGTAATCCATTCATTCCCAGGTTAACAAGTGCTTATTATGCATATCTAATTCGAATTAGTTCAATTTTCAAATATTGAAGATACATGATACAAGAAAAATTAAGTGTATTCAAAATTATGAACTCTTTTTTCTTGATTTATTTCTTAAAAATGAAGACTTAAGGATGTGTTTGGTCAACATTCCGAAGGAGCTTTGGGGGAATGCAAATGCCTTTGACTCAAAGCTCCTTGGGGAAATGCAAATTGCGTTTGATAAAAAATCTTTTATAAAGCTACTTTGAGTCAAGTAGTGTTTGGCAAATCTTATTTTGCAAAGAGCTTTGGGATTTTTTTTTATTAAAACAAAAAGCTTACCCTTCATTCAGCATTCCCAAGGAGTTTTGGGGGAATGCAAATATTTTTAACTCAAAGCCCTTTGAGAAAAAGCAAATTGCGTTTGGTAAAAAATCCTTTATGAAGCTACTTTGAGCCAAGTAGTGTTTGGCAAATCTTATTTTGCAAAAAGCTTTGGGATTTTTTTTATTAAAACAAATAGCTTACCATTCATGAGAGCCGGTGATGGGCTACGGCCAGCGCCAGCGCCAGATTTGGCTCGCCGACGGCCATAGCCCATTGCACAACCCAGGCGGCCGTCGCCGTGGTCAGGTGACCTCGCCGGCCTCTAGCTAGCGCTTTGCCATCCCGATTTGGCCTCGGGCGGCTATGGCCGGCCGCCCTCAGCCCAAAGAAGATGAACAGACATGAGGGGCAAAATTGGACTATTGAAGAATTAACGAGGGTAGTTTATGAAGAAAAAAAATTGGTTTCAGCATTTCTAATGGTAGCTTTTAGCTGAAAGCTAATTGCAGATGCTCGCCAAACGCCTCAACATTTTCTCAATGGGCTTTCGAGACCGAAAGCCACTTGAAATGTTAAATCAAACGCACTCTTAGTAAGATATGTAAGTTCTATATTTTCAATTCATTCATTGGTAAAATTATGAGTTCAAATGCGTAAGTACTCTATCCTTAATTTGAAGTCCAATCCTGAAGAATGTACATAGTGAAGTTGAACATACATTGAACGTGGCATAAAGTATTTGCAACTCACATAATGCTGGTTAAAATAAAATAAAAAAACTAGACTTCGTTTCCGTTTTCCTCTGACAACATCATGTGCTTGCAAAATAAAGATCATTGCAAGCATTAATAGGCTCCTTCATTCAATCTACACCTCCATTACCTTAGTCCATCACTATCTCCATGACCACTTTTCTCACCAAAAGTTGACAAAAACACATTCTTCTAGTCCACCAAACGTGCGGCAGGTTAAGACCAACCCATGTTTTGTATTTATCTAATAAACGAAAAAGCTGGATGAGGCTAATTGGCTCTTTCTAGCTTTTACAGGAAAGTGGAAGTAGAATGCATTTGGAAACACTTTTTGGGAAAGTCTGTAGGAAAATATAAAGAAATTTAAGTTGAAGGAGTTTTTCAAAATACAAATTGTGTTTGGTAAGTTGTAACTTAAAAGTCCATTGCAAAGCAACTTTCGGTAAAATAGTGTTTGGAAAAATTATACTTGCAAAGCTCTTTTTTTATTTCTTATTAAAGAAATGTTAAAATCCTTTGCCGGAGCCGGCGCCGACGCCAAATCTAGGTCACCGACGGCCCTCGAAGGTTGTTTAGGTCGCGCGACCTCAGGTGCCCTCGCCTGGATCGTCGGATCTAGGTCGTGTAGCCCCTCGCGGCGGTCTTGCGAGCCCAAGCGACGGTCGCTGGGTCGCACGACCACACCGGCCCCCCTCCGGCGGTCGCCATCCCCTCACAGCCATGCCGGCCGAGGTGCAAGCGAAGAAGATGATGAACATTAGCAAATGAAGCTAAATTCGGAAAATTAAAAAATTAGACGAGGGTAGTTTTGGAAGAAAATTTTTGTCACTTACCAGCACTGTAGTATGCCGAAAATGCTGAAATGCCTAAGGCACCTCCTAGGGTGCGTTGGGCTTTTGGTCTTTTGAAGGCCGACTTTGGCTCAATAGGTCTTCAAAAAACAATTACCAAACACCAAAATTTAGCCCAAGGGCCCAAAGTCCCTTGGCGAAGTGGTTCCCAAACGGAGCCGTAGTGGGATCATATATTCATGTATAATACTGGAATCCCGTCAAGAGGCGTGGGCCACAGGTCGCACATAAATCGCTAGGTCCCACGAATATTATATCCTAAACCAAATCGAACACCACCGATATTAATTATATAAGCATGAACGTGTGAAAACAATCGCCGAAATGATTATGAAATCAAGCAAATACGAGACGAATTGAGTGACCAAACTTCCTCATTCATGTAATTGGGTCGTGGCCATTTTGACACGTGCTTATGCAAATTTAACATGAACTAGTTCACTTTCCGTTAGATTTGCAGCAATTTTGTTGACGAAGTCAACCTTCTGGAAATAATGAGAACAAAAGCTAATCTCAAACCTTCTTTCTTTATTCATACTTCAGATTGCACGAATTTCTATTGCGGACCACGGTTACTAAAACCCGCAACGCGCTCCTGTACCTATTCCCATGACGCTGCAAATTGTGTTTTAACGTCACGATTGACCGGTTAAAAGGGAAAATTGTTCAAAAAGTCATAAATTTATTGTACGGCGATAAATTCAATTCTAAAATTTTTAATTATGTCAATTTAGTCATAAATCTAATAACAATTTAACAATATAGTCCTCCAAGTTAATTTTAGCCGATCGTTGACGTGGAAATTCAATCAACACTAATTGTCCTATGTGGCATGGTGTCAGCACTGATGGGGACGTTTTTTCTATAATTTTTTTCTATTTTTTTTCTTTCCTTTCTCTTTTCTCTTTTTCCACTATTTTCCTCCGCCATTTGCCGGGCTTCGGTAATGGCTAGAAGAGGCCGCCGGCCATGTTGCCTCGTTCTGGCGATCAGCGGAGGGAAATAGGGGAAAAAGAAAAAAAGAGAAAGGAAAGAAAATAAAGAAAAGAAATTGGAAAAAGGAAAAAAATCAGAAAATTGTAAAAAAAAATTATAAAAATCGTCCACGTCAGCGCTAATCATGCCACGTAGGACGGTCAACATTGACTGGACTGCTACGTTAGCAATTTATAGCCAAAATTAGCCGGAGGACAACATTAGAAACCAGTTTTCTTCATAGCATATGAAGCCATATAAGAAACTTGGTCTTGAGTTTAGCCTGTAAAGCACGGCCTTGACACCAGCATTGGCTAGATTGAAGTCGTAAGGTTCACTGGCGGTCCATGAGGCGGGAACACTGACCGATGAAGGTCCATTCCAGAATTTGGCGATAGTTAGTGGCGAAAGTACCAGGAGGAGGAGGCGGCGGCTCGGAAAATGAGCGGCGAAACAGGAAGGGATTATCACCAACGTCCGTTGGCCCAGGTGGTAAGGAGCCTGGGTTCCCTTAAGCAAGGTCTCCAGTTCGAGCCTTGTGTATGGAGCAAACAGCGCTGGGAGAGCCATCCCCCTTGTGGGTTCGACAGTGCTCGCTTCCAGATTTAGGCGGGGATACCTCGGATACCGGAAGGCCATAGACCAAAAAAAAAAAAGGAAGGGATTATCCGACCAGGTAAGACCATTGAGTTGTGTGTAGGTAAGGTCAGGTGGCAACCGGAAGAAGGAATGCCTCTTTACAAGACATCCGAGAGTGATACGCCTTGTGCAAATAAGAGGTGTCTTTCCTGTAGAAAGACTTTTGACGTCTGGACCTAGCCTATTCCTGCCTCAGACCGCGAGAATCTCTCTTAATCCTTATCTTCAATTGAGATGGTTCATTTTACACCGTAGAGGAGAATTTGACTTACGAAGAGCTGCCTATTCACATGATTGATAAGAAGGATTAGGTATTGCGACGGCAGACTATTCCATAATCCGATGGCAAAATCACACGGAGAGAGGCTACTTGGGAGCTTGAGAAAGCAAGCAAGACGCAAATACCGACATTTATTTGGAAGTTGAAATAAGTTCAAATTTCGTAAATTTTGAGAACGAAATTTATTTTTAAGGAGGGTGGAACATAAGAATTGACATCAAAGGAGGGGAAAAAGCAAAAAGAAAAAAAAAAGAAAAGAAAGGAGTATAAGACTTAAGCTCCGTTCGTTTCTGGAAAATATTTTTCAAGAAGTCATTTTCTTAGAAAATGACACAATTTTTCGGTGTTCGGCTGAAATCTGAAAAAGTCTCAGAAAATATTTTCCGTTCTTCGGTATGGAAAAGATTTTCCTCCTTGCAATACTTTTAATTTTTTTAATTTTTAAAAATCTTTTTAATTTTCTTTTTTTATTCTTTTTCCTTCTTCTTCTTCTCTGGCAGGTGTCCGGCCATGGCGGTGGTCGGCGACCGGCTGAGGAAGAAGAAGAAAAAGGAAAAAATAATATTGAAAATAACTGGTGAAAGAAGAAGAAGGAGGACGAGAAAAATGTTTTCTTTTTTTGAGAAAGTGGAAGTCATTTTCCTCAAAAGTGAATGTATTTTATTCATAGGAAGGAAAATGTTTTTCGTGGGAAGTTATTTTCCGAGAAACGAATATCGAAAAATCCAGAAAATATTTTTTCGAAAGTTATTTTTCATGAAACAAACGGAGTCTTAGTCCTGGTCAATAAAGGTAGGGACAACAATATTAAATAACTGAAGAAGAAGAAAAAGAAGAGGAGGAGAAGAGAGAGAGAGAGAGAGAGAGAGAGTGGGCGACAAAATCAAGTAAAATAATATCTCAACCACGAATCGGCTAAATTAAGCTTAATTGTTAACAAAATATCTCCTACACGTCAACAAATGATTTGTCTAAAGCGATTATTTAAAGCTATATGCTACACGGAGCTTGCACGCGAAATTCTAAAATTTCGCTCCAACTAAGTCGTCATTTCAAATCGGCTCCCGTCAAACCACAACTCCACTCTCCCTAATTCATGATTTACATGAAATTCCACAACTCAACAACTTTAAAATCGGGTCTCACAATTCAAAATTTACCTAACTCTAGATTTAATTTCGATTAAATGAAGGAGGAGTTCGAATAAGGCACCAGCAAACGAAGTTGATTTGACTCGAGAGCTCGGGCCGCGCGTGCTCTCCTTTTTCCTCTCTTTTCCTTCCTTCCTGTTTCTCTCACCCCTTGACGAGAGACATGAGGAAGGGGGGCTGTCTCTCCCTCGGTGATCTGATCTCTTTTCTCTTTTCTTTTTATCTCTCTCTTTCTTCTCTTCTTCTTCTGTCATTTAATTTTGCTGTCCCTTCCTTTATTGACCAAGACTAAGCAAGTCTTCCACTCCTTTCTACATCTTTTTTTTTTGTCTTTTCTTCTTTGTTTTGTTGTCATTTTGTTTTTTCCCCTCCTTTGACGTCAATTCTTACAGTTCACGAGTCAATAAGAAACACTTTGGTCCACGGAATATGAAAGGGGTCATTCAAGGAAGCTGCTGCAGCTTGCTTTTTGTTAAGTTCGCACTACTGGAGTATTGAGTACGTTCATAAGAATTTCGTTGAACCACCAATAGGGAATATGATGAGCCCCTTCTTATCAAGTGCCTGTATAGCAGCCGCGCAATCTAATCCAATTCTTATATAGAGAGTGACGGTAGGAAACATGGAGCTTTGGGATACTGTCGCATATCACGCAGGCACATAACACATTTTAGAGGATCTCTTTTCGGGTCTATTGCAGTAACCATACTGATAGAAATTGCAGAAACCGCTCTGGTTTGATTGATTCCACTTCCAATATGTTTTCTCTGTACAAACTAAGCTACTTAGGCACACGCGATGCGCGCAAAAAAAAAAACAGAGGAACGTTGGAAATATGATGTTATATTTCAAGTTATCCATTGGTAAATTCGTGAGTTCAAATGAATAGGTACTCTATTTGCATCATGAACATTACTAGGCATTACTGGGCATGGTAAAAGAGAATGCTAGTTAAATTAATGAAACTAGAATTCTTTTCCATTTTCCTTCAACAACTTCATCCATTGGCAAAATGAAAATCACTGGTAAGTCTTGTCCGGCTCCTTTTTTCCGTCAACTCTACTATTTGCCTCAGACCAGCTCCATTTCCATGAATATCTTTTTGATCAAAGTCAAAGATGGTCGGCTATCCCGATTTGGACTGACACACACCCCATCGTCTAGTCAACCAAACGTGTCGGTGAGGTTAAAGACTAACTTTGTTTTGTACGTAATGAACATGTTTTCTCAATCCATGAATAGCTTATTTTAGATTTAGAAAGAACACTCGTAAGTCTATATAATCCAAGCATTTTCTTCAATCGTTATGCTAAGCCTGTAAGTTTTGGGTAAAATATGTTGAAGTAGAATACTAAACTGAAGTGAAGTTTTGCCAATATTAACTATATAAACATCCATGGGTGAATTACTCGCGGAAAAGATTGTGAAATCAAGCAAATACAAGATCAATTGAGTGATTAAATTTCTCCATTTACGTAAGTGGGCCATGGCCATGTTAACAAGTGCCTGTGCATATTTCATATAAATTAGTTCAATTTCCAGATATTGAGTCTATAGAACAAAAAAAGAATTAATTGTATTGAAAACATTTTATGTTCCCTTTTGTCATGAACGTAAGGCATCCCCATACGTGACAATTGACATTGCGTGGTATTGCCTTGTGAGATTTCCGGCAATTTTATTGACGAAGCAAATGACTTGATTGATCTTTAACCAGAAACTCTAAAACGTTACTGTAGGAACAATAAGTTTTAGCTCTTGATTGTATTTTATATAGATTTTTGTTATGGATATTCGGTGTACTTACTTTCTGTTGAGAGAAGGGGGTTCACCGATGACCACCGTTTCCATTACTAAAAAAGGATTTAAGAAACCGGGACGAGAGATGCGTTAGAGACTCGCGATGTAATGCTGCCATTTCTCAACCTTTAGGCTTTGAATGGTGTTCTTTTTTCTTTTTCTTTTATATAGTTGATTAACTAGACATGGTACTGTTGGCTCGATATGACTTCACTTATCCTTTCTTGCTTTCTCCTCACTACATACATTGATGTCGTGTATCAAGAAAAGTTGTCCCAGATGATAATCTTGGTTTGTATAGTCTATAGGTCATGTCGTATCAGCTGAGGAATTCCATGTTTCGAGATGTACATACTTTTCACTAACATTGGGTTTTATCCTGATGAAAAAATATACTGACCTAAAACGTTCGAGTCAATGTCTGTCGTATCACAAAATTTTGCATGATCATGACCTACGGGGCGACAGTGATTCTTCTACGGTCAAAAGGCAAAATCAATCACCTCTTTATCTCTAAACTGAATTGGAGAAAATGTCGCAACTCTTTTGTGTTGATTGCTGGCCATTAAGTTCTTCCAGAAGCACTTGGTTTGCAATTTTTGCGGGTTCTTCACAGCCTGCTTTAGTAGCTGATGAACTGAACACCAACTCAGGTAGGTCTCAGGTAGTTCTTCCAGAAGCACTTGTTTGACGATGGTTCATCATCCTCTTTTCCTTTGAGATTATGTCAGCTCCACTGTTTGGAAATGAAACTCGTTTACCCCATCGATATCATTATCTGACAGTGAGACTTGATACCAAAGGTTTAATAATGCAACGAGAGCTGTAAAAGAATTAATGCGTAGAGCTTATGAGTGAAACCGGTTCTGTTCATCCAGGACCTGATGATTGGGAGGCTAGCTCTGTAAATTGATCGACAATGTGATTGTGTGATCCAAACGAACTGAGAAGCTGAGTACTATCAAAGGGGTCTCTCCATCGAAGCATCAGTGCTTATATTAGAAGCTAGTTTTCTTCACCTGGGACCTGATAATTCCAAGGCTGATAGCTAAGTAATTTCGTCAACAATCTGCTTGCTGTGGCAGGAAGGAACTGAGAAGCTATAACTTGAGCTACCTATACTAAACCAATCCCTCCAAGCATTTAGCCACTGCAGACATGGAAGGCCTCTAACTAAAGTCATCTTGCAAACAAAAAACAATGAATAGTAAGAGCGCGCACTCGTTTTACTCATCTCCGGGTGTCTCTCAGGCATTTAATCAAACAATTGTTATGTGTTGCTTAAAATCACCACATTCTACGCGCCCCAAGCCGACATATCCCATCGTTGAGTACTTACAGGCGGAGTCCTTCGGTACGCAACAGCACGTGGAAGCACAGTCGGAGTCGGAGGAGCAACATCAAAGAAGTAGCCCTGGGGAGGCGAGTCATGGTCCGGCGCCGGAGCGAAATTACCTGCGCTGCCGCTCCTGGCGTCGGCCGACCCTCGTTCACGGCTGACTCCGATAATCCTTTGCTTGCTCACTTCACATTTGCGCTCGCAAAATTTTATAGCTTTTGGATTAGAAGCCGTGTCCGAATGCGATGGATATAAGCTCGAGGGAATAAGTACGCAGTATTTGCTT
The DNA here is from genome assembly GCA_031216405.1 of Syzygium malaccense. Lineage (NCBI taxonomy): Eukaryota > Viridiplantae > Streptophyta > Magnoliopsida > Myrtales > Myrtaceae > Syzygium > Syzygium malaccense. The sequence continues at coordinate 22,944,318 of CM062253.1, forward strand.
TTGCCATTGTAAACTTTTTGTCTGGGTCTGGTTCAAAAGAGCCAAGTGACTCTGTTTGCCTCCGCCATTTTGATGCTCTGCTTTTTTTCTTCCTCTGGTGTAGCTGGTGCTTTGAAGATAAAGAAGATGCAGCCAATATGAAGTAAAGAATCATTTCTAGTGTTAGTGCCGTCGGCAACCTTGCCGTCATCGCGGCTTATTCAGGAACCTCCTCCTTGGCTTGAGAGTAGATGGATGCAAGTTAAGGCATTTTTCTTAACTCAAAGGTCTTCCCATCTCTGTGATGTCTTTACTTAATTGTTGATATTTTGCTTGAGAAGATGATTAAAATGTCTCTTTTGATACACATGCTATGACTAGAGCAACAGTAACATCTCCAAGAGTTCGACTGTGTTTTTGCATGATTGGGTGTCTCCCTGATTGTTAAACCATAAACTCCAAACTCAGACCGATTCCGTTCTTGGCTGGACGGATCCCTTATTATGTTCTGAGCTCCGTTGACTGAAAGTTCACTGACTTTTTTACTAGCGCCTTGCACCAAACATACTCATTTCTTGTCGAAGGTAATGAGTTTCCTTATCTCCACTTGGTTACTTCTGTCATCGTCTGCATAACGTATACTCTGAAGGCACAAGCTCATATAACAACTCCACGAGTCAATCTCAGCCCTTGACAACTCCTCGTTAACAACTGTTCATATTTTTTTACTATGTCTGATGGTTTCTAATGATCCCCTGAGTAACAATGTGCTCCATGCTGTGCTTTAATCTTCATCTTGTATGTTGCCCGTAGTTCTTTTCTAATGGTCTAATGATGTAGATCCTGTAGTTGTAATTCAGCCACTCTAAGCTCAGGATAATCTTCATTCCTCTCTCCAGCCGAGAGCAAAATCATCTTCCCTCTGGAAAATCCCTTCCTTCTGTGAAACTTACATACCTCATTCTAGGCAAATTTGCCTATTTTTCTTCTGGATTTGAAATTATTAATGTGGTACATCTCTGAAGTTGGGTGTTACTAGCAACCCATTTTATAAACAGTTTCAGATCCATCCCTGTCAGACTTCTTACTCAAATTATGGTGTTCAGAATTGTTAATCAGTACATCTGATGCGTTACACATCTTGATTTAGAGATAGAGGATCTTTCTTTCTTTTAGAGGAACGTTTTGCTTATTCGACAGTGTGTTAGTTTATTGGGGTCGGTATGGAAAAACTTCCAGTTTACGTCTCTGATTAATATTGTGCTATCTTTGATATGAATGAGGCCTGGAAACACTTCAAACGGGACACAGTGCCTTGTGTGTCAACCTGCTCCTTTGTTTGGAAATGAGAAAAATCATACACTGTAGTCATGACATCAAGAAACAGTATGGTGATTTACAAAAGGAATCTTAAAAGAAAGGTTGCCTTGATGTCCATTCTGTGTTTGGATCGCAACGAGAAAGAGTAATGGAATTAAGCATTGTCTAGTGCAAACTGATTTATGGTTGGAATCTTTGTTTGTACTAGGACCTTTCAACCAATTAAACGAAAATGACAAGCAACTTGGAATTTCATTACAATTATTGGATCATAAGTACGACTACGAGAAAAAAAAATTTATATGACAGAAGAGCCAAAAGAAGTCACCCCATCGAAGCATCGGAGTTTATGTGCGAAGCTGGTTTTGTTCACCTAGGACCTGATAATTGTGAGGGCAATAGCCGAGTAGCATCATCAACACCATGATCGCTGTGACCAGAAGAAACTGAGAAGCTGTATCTCAAGCCGTCTTCTATATCAGCTGAGCCCTCCAAGCACTTAACCACTTGGGACATGGCAGGCCTCTTGCTACTATCATCTTGCAAACACCACGCTGCAATTTTCATCATCTTGACAGCTTCTTGGCCGTGTAGTTGCATGTCACCATTGGATTTATCTACCATGTCCAGTAGTTGTTCTTGTTCTGCTTTGCACTTGAAAAGGGTCAACATATGCACTTCATCACTTGGCAAAGAGCGGTCCACATTTTTCCTCCCACATAGGACTTCTAACATGACAATGCCAAAACTGTACACGTCTACCTTTTCCGTGATAACGGAGCTTAACCACTCTGGAGCAAGATAACCTGGTGTTCCTCGCATGGTTGTCATGACATGGCTTTGGTCCTTATCAATTAGCTTCGACAACCCAAAATCAGCAAGCTTCGCATTGAAATGTTCATCCAAAAGTATATTTTGGGGTTTGATGTCTAAGTGAATTATTTTTTGATGGCATTCCTCATGGAGATAGGCTAGTCCTTTGGCAATGTGGAGGATAATCTTTCTCCTCACTTGCCAACAGATGTCAAACTCTTGATCATTATGGAAGATCCACTTATCAAGAGAACCATTGCATATGTACTCGTAGACTAAAAGTCTATGCGATTTTTCAGCACACAATCCAAGTAGTCTTACCAGATTGACATGATGGATAGTGCCAATGGTTCCGGCCTCGGCCAAGAATGACTTCTTTATTTGATCAAAACCATTAAGGCGCTTGACTGCAATCCTAACACCGCTGGGTAAAGTTCCTAGAAACACCGAGCCAAATCCTCCTTCCCCAAGCTTGATGTTGAAATCTCCTGTCATGGACTTCAAGTCCCTATAAGGGAATTTAGTTATGGGAAGCCTTGTTAAGTCTGGATCATCATCTTTGACATCTTTTCTTCTCACCTTACTCGAAATAATCCCAAATACGCTCACTAAGAATATTGAAACTGCTCCAACAGTAATCCCTAGGATCAACACCGTTCGTCCCCTTGGTGATGGCATCGATCTGTTTGTACTATTGTTGACTTTGATAAATGCTAAGGTGGAATAGTACCCGTTAGGGTCGGGCACAAGGGAACATGGCTCTGATAATAAATAGCAGTCCCCACCAGAGAAAATGGTTTGGTTACGAAATAGTGCCATTGTGCATGAGCGCCCTTTCCTCAAACACTCCTCCTTGCAACTCTCTGCAGTTGTGTTTGAGATGTTCGCACTAATATAATCGTTCCACAAAGCAAAGGTGACATTCTCAACTTCTACGAAAGTGTTATGGTGGGAATCACAAGAGAAAGGGGAGCTGCGATTGCAACCGTAGGATGGAGCCCTCGCTCCAACTAGCGTTGTCTCCATTGGACACGCACAATCGGAGACGGATGAAGAAATGCCATAACTACCACATACAAAAGGATAATTGCCATTGTCAGTTTGATTCTGCAGAAGATCCATCGGGTTCCAAGAATAGGAGTGTTCGTCATAAATATAATGCTTCAAATGCCCACCCGTCCCCAGACTAATCCACTGAACCGAGGATGTTAGGGCAATTCAAACTCACCGAAGGTTCCATTCTTGTAAAGTGCTCCAACCTGTCCATTGTCGCTCTTCATTTCGCTTACATTGCTCGTTCTGTAGTAAATTTGGGAAGAATAGGCTGCACTTACAGATGCGACAAAGCCTATCTGATCATCAGTGGTGAACGTGTAGACTCGCGCTGTCCCATCCGGCGCACTTGATGTCGCCGTTAGTTTCATGCCGGGACGTAGCTCCTGTCCAGGAAGAATTGTGTCTGCAGGGTGATCGAAAGACTGCCAAACGATGGCGTCATTTCTGTCGTAGAGCACGAGATTTCCAACTTCGGTCGAGTTTAAGCCTACGACTGACTTGCCAGCGGTATTTGTGGGCCACATTTTTTTTCCATGGTCACCCAGTAAAACTAAATCGCCCTCCTGGGTGAGCCGCATTTGCGCAGTGTCGTTCATGGTTTCTCGACTTACGAACCGAAGTAAGAATGGATAAATGATTTTCATGTCTTCTGTTGGTTGGAAAATAAACAGGCCAAAATAGCAGCGACTGCCATCAGAGCATGCGAAGCCAAAAAAGAAACTCGGTCCCGAGTTTAGCCTGGAAAGCACGACCTTGATACCTAAATTGGTGGTTATATTGAAGTCGAAAGTTTTACTGGCGGTCCATGCGGCGGGAACACTGACCGATGAAGGTCCATTCATGAATTTGGCGAGAGTTAGTGGCGGAAGTAGTAGAAGGAGGGGGAGGAGGAGGAGGCTCGGAAGAGGAGCGGGGAAACAAGAAGGGATTATCCGACCAGGTAGGACCATTGAGTTGTGCGCAAGCAAAGGTCAGGCTTTTCGAGTGGGCAACTAGGAGGAGGAATGCCTCTTATTACTAGAGAGACCTGCGAAGGATGATGCCTTTTATAAACGAGAGGTCTCTTTCCTGTTGGAAGACTTCAAAGTTTGGAATAAGTCTATTCCTGGTTCATACAGTGAAAAATGGTTAATACCGCGAAAAATCTCAAATTGACATGCCCGTGATAATTTTATCTAAAACTAATTTTTTGATCACTAAAAACCTCAAACTAGTACACCTGCGATAAATTTACCCTCAGTTTATTTCCGTTAAATTTTATTGTCAAATTATTTTGTTAAGTGACACGCGGCAATTGACGGATGTACCGATTTTATATTTTACCCTCCGTTTGTCACAGGCGTGCTAGTTTATAATTTTTTGTGGTATTAATTCAATTTAATAGAGACTAACAGAGGGTAAATTTATCACAAATATGCCAGTTCGGAGTTTTTTATGGTCAAAAAATTAATTTAAAATAAATTTATCACAGATATACTAATTTGAGGTTTTTCATGTTCAAAAAACAACATACAAGAGGTCTCTTTCCTGTTCAAAGACTTCAAAGTTTGGAATAAGTCTACTCCTGCTTCGTGCCGCGAAAAATCTCTCTTCCTTAATTTTCATTTGTGATCGTTCCCGTGCCAAATGAGCAACACCATGGTCCACGAAGGTAACTACTTCCGGAGAATGATACAAGAGGATTACTAATAATTAAATATAAATACATAAAAATGAAAAGAAGCTTGCTGAATGCAGGAGTATTGAGAACGTTGATAAGATATGTAAGTGCTCTATTTACAAATTATTCATTGGTTAATTTATGAGTTCAAATGCGTATAAAGTTAATCCTGAGGAGGTGATAAGATGTTATTTGGAAAGTTTAAATGCAACAACGAAGAGTTAATTTTCATGGATAGAGAGCAATTTTTTGTTGGATTTGAAGAATAAATACGGGAGAAAGAAAATCGTGGGCAGCAAGATTAGGGTGATTTTTGAAATTATGCGAAAATAAGTATTAACTGTTTCTTGTACTCCTAAAATAAAAATAATCAATCAATAACATTATCTTTCACCAAAATCATTTGCATTATGAATGTTAATAGGCAATACTGAACATGATAAAAGAAAATGCTAGTTGAATTAAAAAATTAGAATTCTTTTAGTGTGTTAGCGAAATAAAGATCATTGCAAGTCTTATTCGGCTCCTTTACTGTGTCGACTCTAAGTCTACTGAATACTGTTGATAAAGTAAATCACGAGTCCAAACCAAACGGCTAGCCCAAATATGAAATGAGAACATTAAATTCGTGATATGTGTCTATTTCACACATAGAAGCACTTTCTTTTATCGTTATGCTAATTTCATGACTATCAGGTACAACATGTCGATAGCAGAATTCTAAACCAAATCAAGCACGCAGTGATATTAAATATATAAGAATCACTATGTGAACACAATTCCCGAAAAGATTGTAAGATCAAGCAAATACGGGATGAATTGAGTGATAAAACTTCCCCATCTATGTAATTAAGTCATGGCCGTGTTATCAAACGTTTATGCATCTTTAGTATGAACTGGTCTGATTTCCAATATTGAGTATGCATGATAAAAGAAAAATTAAGTGTATTCAAAATTACGAAATTTTCTTAATTTATTCTTAATCAACGAAGGGTTAAATCAATTAGCGAAAAAGCAAGTGCATCCCATACATGACAAAAGACATTGTGCGGTCCTGCCACGTGAGAATCCCTGCAATTTTATTGACGAAGGCAACCTTCTTAAGAGTAATGAGAACAGAAGCTAATCTTCAAACCTTCAGATTGCACGATTCCATTGCGGTAGTGGGCAACAATGGACAAGCGCGGAGAAGCTTTGGCTGAGCGAGACAATGAACAGTAATTTCGAATTTTTTCCTCTTTTTTAGTTTTTATTTTAATTTTTCTGATCCACATCATACTGTTAATGGCAATTTTTAACAGAACCTAACGGAGGTTAGGTGTGTCATTCAGGTACAAATTTTGAGTTTTTAGTGATATAAAAAAAGTTTAAGATAAATGTGTCAATATAATTTAGGGTTTTTTGTTGCTTTTTATAAATTAAAAAAGCCAGAATTCTTTTCCATTTTCGTTCAACAACATCATCTGTTAGCAAAATAAAAATCGCTGGAAGCCTTCTATTATTCGGCTCCATTATTCCATCGATTCCTCTATTAACTCTAGACCGGCTCTATCTCCACGATGACTCTTTTTTTGACAAAAGTTAGAGGTGGTCGGTGATCCTAATTTGGACAAAAAACACAGCCATCTTCTAATCAACTAAACGTGCCGATAGGGTAAGACTAACTTCTTTTGTTCGTAATGATAATGTTTTCTTGAAGTAAAAAAAGCTTGCTTCACGCGGATAACTTCAAGTCAATGACGAAATACCATTAATGAAGTAAATCATGAGTCTAGACCCAAATAGAATGCCCAAATATGAAACGGAAAGATCATATTTGTACCGTATGTCTGGTACACTCATGAAAGCACTTTCTTTCCTCATTGTACGAATCTCATGACTTTTGGGTAAAAGATGTTGAAAGTAGAATCATAAACCAAATCAAACGCACGCCAATAGTAATTATATGAACATCAATGAGAGAAAACAATCGCCGAAAAGATTGTAAAATCAAGCAAATACAAAAAGAATTGGGTGATAAAACTTCGTCGTTCATGTAATCCATTCATTCCCAAGTTAACGAGTGCTTATTATGCATATCTAATTCGAACTAGTTAATTTTCAAATATTGAAGATACATGATACAAGAAAAATTAAGTGTATTCAAAATTATGAACTCTTTTTTCCTGATTTATTTCTTAAAAATGAAGACTTAAGGATGTGTGTGGTCAGCATTCCCAAGGAACTTTGGAGGAATGCAAATACCTTTAACTCAAAGTTTCTTGGAGAAATGTAAATTGCGTTTGGTAAAAAATCATTTATGAAGCTACTTTGAGCCAAGTAGTGTTTGGCAAATCTTATTATGCAAAGAGCTTTGGGATTTTTTTTATTAAAACAAAAAGCTTACCCTTCATTTAGCATTCCCAAGGAGCTTTGGGGGAATGCAAATATTTTTAACTTAAAGCCTTTTGAGAAAATGCAAATTGCGTTTGGTAAAAAATCCTATATGAAGCTACTTTGAGCCAAGTAATGTTTGGCAAATCTTATTTTGCAAAAAGATTTGGGATTTTTTTTATTAAAACAAAAAGCTTACCATTCATGAGAGCCGGTGATGGGCTATGGCCGGCGCCAGATTTGGTTCGTCGTCGGCCATAGCCCATTGCGCAACCCAGGCGGCCGTCGCCGGCCTCTCGACAGCGTTTTGCCATCCCGATCTGGCCTCGGGCGGCTATGGCCGGCCGCCCTCAGCCCAAAGAAGATGAACAGTCATGAGGGGCAAATTTGGAATATTGAAGAATTAGTGAGGGTAGTTTAGGAAGAAAAAAATTGGTTTCAGCTTTCCTAATGCCGACTTTCGGCTGAAAGCTAATTGGAAATGCTCACCAAACGTCTCAGCATTTTCTCAATGGGCTTTCGAGACCGAAAGCCACTTGAAAATGTTAAATCAAAAGCACTCTTAGTAAGATATGTAAGTTCTCTATTTTCAAATCATTCATTGGTAAAATTATGAGTTCAAATGCATAAGTACTCTATCCTTAATTTGAAGTCCAATCCTGAAGAATGTACAGAGTGAAGTTGAACATACATTGAACGTGGCATAAAGTATTTGCAACTCACATAATGCTGGTTAAAATAAAATAAAAAAACTAGACTTCGTTTCCGTTTTCCTCCGACGACATCATGTGCTAGCAAAATAAAGATCATTGCAAGCATTAATAGGCTCCTTCATTCAATCGACACCTCCATTACCTTAGTCCACCACCATCTCCATGATCACTTTTCTCACCAAAAAGTTGACAAAAACACATTCTTCTAGCCCACCAAACGTGCGGTCGGTTAAGACCAACCCATGTTTTGTATTTATCTAATAAACGAAAAAGCTGGATGAGGCTAATTGGCTCTTTCTAGCTTTTACGAGGAAAGTAAAAGTAGTGGGATCATATATTCATGTATAATACTGGAATCCCGTCAAGAGGCGTGGGCTACAGGTCGCACATAAATCGCTGGGTCCCACGAATATGATATCCTAGACCAAATCGAACATGCACCTATATTAATTATATAAGCATCAACGTGGAAAAACAATGGCCGAAATGACTGTGAAATCAAGTAAATACGAGACGAATTGAGTGACAAAATTTTCCGTTCATGTAATTGGGTCGTGGCCATTTTGACATGTGCTTATGCAAATTTAACATGAACTAGTTCACTTTCCGTTAGATTTGCAGCAATTTTGTTGACGAAATCAACCTTCTGGAAATAATGAAAAGCTAATCTCAAACCTTCTTTCTTTATTCATACTTCAGATTGCACGAATTTCTATTGCGGACCACGGTTACTAAAACCTGCAACGCGCTCTTGTACCTATTCCCGTGATGCTGCAAATTGTGTGGTTTAGCGTCACAATTGACTGGTTAGAAGGAAAAATTGTTCAAAAAGTCATAAATATATTGCACGGTTACAAATTCAATCCTAAACTTTTTAGTTATGTCAATTTAGTCCTAAATCTTATAACAATTTAACAATATAGTCCTCCAGGGTTAATTTTAGCCGATTGCCGACGTGGCAATTCAGTCAACACTGATTGTCCTACGTGGCATGGTGTCAGCACTGATGGGGACGTTTTTTCTAAGATTTTTTTTAAATTTCAGAATTTTTTCTATTTTTTTCTTTCCTTTCTCTTTTCTCTTTTTCCCCCTATTTTCCTCCGCCATTCGCCGGGCTTCGATAATGGCTAGAAGAGGCCGCCGGTCATGCTGCCTCCTTCTGGCGATCAGCGGAGGGAAACAGGGAAAAAAAAAGAGAAAGGAAAGAAAATAAAGAAAAGAAATTGGAAAAAGGAAAAGAATCAGAAAATTGCAAAAAAAATTATAAAAATCGTGCACGTTAGCGTCGGCCATGCCACGTAGGACGGTCAACACTGACTGGACCGCTACGTTAGCAATTTATGGCCAAAATTAGTCAGAGGACAATATTAGAAACCAGTTTTCTTCACAGCATATGAAGCCATATAAGAAACTTGGTCCTGAGTTTAGTCTGTAAAGCACGGCCTTGATACCAGCATCGATTAGATTGAAATCGTAAGGTTCACCGGGGGTACATGCGGCGGGAACATTGACCGATGAAGGTCCATTCCAGCATTTGGCAATAGTTAGTGGCGGAAGTAGGAGGAGGAGGAGGAGGAGGCGGCTGGGAAAAGGAGCGGGTAAACGAGAAGGGATTATCCAACCAGGGAGGACCATTAAGTTGGGTGCAAGTAAGGTCAGGTGTTTCGAGTGGCAACTAGAAGAAGGAATGCCTCTTGTTGTCATGCCCCGAGGTCTGTTGTACACATATTATCCGCTTTGGGCCCCACTGGGTCCTCACGGCTTTAAAACGCATTGTCGTTCCCTCTCCCAAGCCCAATATTGTCCTCTTTGGGATGCAAGACTCCCCTTATCCCATCCCCTCAAGGCTTTGTTCTCAGCACAGTGAAAGCTTGTGTGAAGTGTGTGAAGCGTGTTTGTACAGATAGAGAATTCCAAACCTTATAAACCAGACCATCTCAAATGATGAATAGGCTTACTTTAGATTTAGAAAGAACACTCATAATGTTGATTTATTGATCCATTTTCTAGAATTTCCTAGATTTACTAACCACAATCTAGAGCTGGATGAAGTTTGGGTAGTAAGAGATTATGCCCCAGAAAATGTCCAGCATGTAAGAAGCGCAAAATCTCTGTAACAAGTCAGAGATAATTTGGTTGAAGGCAGTGGATGATGTCGCTAGAGTCGGTTGTAATTGCCTATGAGAAGGCTTGCATCTATTCATGTTTGAAGTGTGGGAACAGCTCATAAATCCACATCCTTAGCTCCTCCAACACTCCTCCATCAACTATATTTGTGAAACCATTTTCCTTTACCCCGGGACCTATATCCTTGAAATTATCCTATTTTGCTCCCTTGTCCATCCTCTACCAAATACTTATTACACATATATACATTTGCACATCACTACCGAAAACTATGAGTGACATCAAAACCATGCTTCCGTGCAATCAAATTCTCAACAGCAGAAAAAGGAAATGTTTTACTTGAATACCCCATTTAAATGCTACTTTTGACCGTCATGCATCATTCTCTTGTCCTTTGAGATTATGTCAGCACCTATGTGTTTCGAAATGAAACTCATTTACCCCATTCATACCATTATCTGACAGGAAAGACTTGATACCGAAGGTTTAATAATGCAATGAGAGCACTTACAGAATTAATGCGTAGGCGCTTATAATAAAAACAAGTTCTGTTCATCTAGGACCCAATCATCGCGAGGCTAGCTTGGTAAATTGATTGACAATGTGATTGTTGTGATCTGAACGAACTGAGAAGCCCAGCTCTATCAAAGGAGTCACTCCATCGAAGCGTCAGGGCTTATATTGGAAACTAGTTTTCTTCACCTAGGACCTGATAATTGCAAGGCTGATAGCTCAGTAATATTGTCAACAATCTCCTTGCTGTGACTAGAAGGAACTGAGAAGCTATAACTTGAGCTATCTATACTAACTAAGCCCTCCAAGCATTTAACCACTGCAGACATGGAAGGCCTCTTCCTATAATCATCTAGCAGACACCATGCAGCGATTTTCATCATCTTGACAGCTTCTTGGCTGTGCAGTTGCATGTCACCACTGGACTTATCAACCATGTCCAGTAGTTGTTCTTGTTCTGCTTTGCACTTGAAAAGGGTTAACATATGCATTTCATCACTCGGCAAAGAGCGGTCCACGTTTTTCCTCCCACATAGGATTTCTAGCATCACAATGCCGAAACTGTACACATCTACCTTTTCTGTGATAACAGAGCTTAACCACTCCGGAGCAAGGTAACCTGGTGTTCCTCGCATGGTAGTCATGACTTGGCTTTGGTCCTTATCAATTAGCTTAGATAGCCCAAAATCAGCAATCTTCGCATTGAAATGTTCATCCAGTAGTATATTTTGGGGTTTGATGTCTAAGTGCATTATTTTTTGGTGGCATTCCTCATGGAGATAGGCTAGTCCTTTGGCAATGTGGAGGATAATCTTTCTCCTCACTTGCCAACAGATGTCAAACTTTTGATCTTTAAGGAAGACCCACTTATCAAGAGAACCATTGCACATGTACTCATAGACTAAAATCCTAAGTGATTTTTCAGCACAAAATCCAAGTAGTCTTACCAGATTGACATGATGGATAGTGCCAATAGTTCCAGCCTCGGCCAAGAATGACTTCTTTATCTGAGCAAAACCATCAAGGCGCTTGACTGCAATCCTAGTGCCATTGGGTAAAGTTCCTAGAAACACCGAGCCAAATCCTCCTTCCCCCAGCTTGATGCTGAAATCTCCTGTCATGGCCTTCAAGTCCTCATAAGGGAATCGAGTTATCTGAAGCCTTGGTAAGTCTGGATCATCATCCTCAACAGCGTTTCTTCTCACCTTATTTGAAATAATAATCCCAAATAGGCTTACTAAGGACAGGGAAACTGCTCCAGCAGTAGTCCCTAGTATTAGCACGGTTCGTGTCCTCTTCTTTCTTGGAAAGATTGGTGATTTCATCGTGTCTGAACTATTGTTGAATTTGATAAATGCTTTGGTGGAATAGTTCCTGTATAAGTCGTCCATAAGGGAAAACGAATCTGATAATAGATAGCAGTCTCCACCAGAGTAAATTGTTTGGTTACGAAACAGTGCCATTGTGCATGAGCACGCTTTCCTCAAACACGCTTCCTTGCAACTCTCTGCAGTTGTGTTTGGGATGTCAGCACTCGTACTATTAAGCAACAAAGCAAAGTAGGTGACATCCTCAACTGCTACGAAAGTGTTATTGCGCCAATCACAAGAGATAGGTGAGGTGGGATTGCAACCGGAAGATGGATCCATCTCTTCAATTTGCTTTGTCACGCTTGGACACTTACACTGAAGGCCATGTGAACAAATGCCATAACTCCCACACACGAGTGGATAACGGCAACCTCCAACTTGATCCGCAAGAAGATCCGCTGTGTTCCAATCATTGGAGTACTCGTCGTAAACATAATGCTTCAGATGCCCATCTTTCTCGAGACGGATAAACTGAGCCAATAATGTTTGGGGAAAATCAAACTCACCGAAGCTTCCGTTCTTGTAAGGTGCTGCGACCTGTCCAACGTCGCTCTTCATTTTGTTTACATTGCCCGTTCTGTAGTAAATTTGGGGAGAATAGGCTGTAGTTACAGATGCAACAAAGCCAATGCGCTCATCAGTTGTGAACGTGTAGACCCACGCAATCCCATCCGGCGTGCTTGATGTCGCAGTTAGTTTCATGCCCGGACGTAGCACCTGTCCAGGAAGAATTACGTTTGCAGGGTGATCGAAAGACTGCCAGATGATGGCATCTTTTCTGTCGTAGAGCACGACATTTCCGACTTCAGTCAAGTTTAAACCTACAGCTGACTCGCCAGCGGTATCTGTGGACCAAATCTTGTTTCCATTGTCACCCAGTAAAACTAAATCGCCCTCCTTGGTGAGTTGCATTTGGGCAGTCCTCATGGGTTCCTGACTGACGAACCAAACTAACACCGGATTGATGTTTTTCATGTCTTGTGTCGGTTGGAAAACAAACAGGCCAAAATAGCAGAGACTGCCATCATAGCATATGAAGCCATATACGAAACTTGGTCCTGAGTTTAGCCTGCAAAGCACGGCCTTGATACCAGCATTGGCTAGATTGAAGTCGTAAGGTTCACTGGCGGTCCATGAGGCGGGAACACTGACCGATGAAGGTCCATTCCAGAATTTGGCGATAGTTAGTGGCGAAAGTACCAGGAGAAGGAGGAGGCACGGAAAATGAGCGGCGAAACAGGAAGGGATTAGCCGACCAGGTAAGACCATTGAGTTGCGTGCAGGTAAGATCAGGTGGCAACTAGAAGAAGGAATGCCTCTTTACAAGACATCCGAGAGTGACATGCCTTGTGCAAATAAGAGGTGTCTTTCCTGTAGAAAGACTTTGAAGTCTGGACTTAGCCTATTCCTGCCTCGGACCGCGAGAATCTCTCTTAATCCATATCTTCAATTGAGATGGTTCATCATTTTACACCTTAAAGGAGAATTTGACTTAGGAAGAGCTGCCTATTCACGGCAAACTATTCCACAATCCAATGGCAAAATCACACGGAGAGAGGCTACTTGGGAGCTCGATAAAGCAGTCAAGACGCAAATACCGACATTTATTTGAAAGTTGAAATAAGTTCAAATTTCGTAAATTTTGAGAACGAAATTTATTTTTAAGGAGGGTGGAACATAAGAATTGACATCAAAGGAGGGGAAAAAGAAAAAAGAAAAAAAAATATAAAGGAGTATAAGATTTAGGCTTCATTCGTTTCGCGAAAAATATTACGTTTATGAAAAATTTTTCTCAAAAGTCATTTTCCTAGAAAATGACATAATTTTTCGGTGTTCGAATGAAATTTGAAAAAGTCTCAGAAAATATTTTCTGTTGTTCGATTGGAAAAGATTTTCCTCATTGCAATACTTTTTAATATTTTAATATTTTTTTATTTTTAAAAAATATTTTGAATTTTCTTTTTATTCTTTTTCCTTCTTCTTCTTCTCTAGCAGGTCTTCGGCCACAGTGGCGGCCAACGACCAGCTGAGGAAGAAGAAGAAGGAAAAAAAACATATTGAAAATAAATGATGAAAGAAGGAGGAGTAGGAAAATGTTTTCGTCTTTTGAAAAAGAGGAAGTCATTTTCTTCAAAAGTGAATATATTTTGTCCATGAAAACGTTTTCTCGGAAGTTATTTTCCGTGAAACGAACATAAAAAAATTCGAAAAACGTTTTTCCGGAAGTTATTTTCTACTAAATGAATGGAGTCTTAGTCTTGGTTAATAAAGGTGGGGACAACAATATTAAATAACTGAAGAAGAAAAAGAGGAGGAGGAGAAAGTGAGAGAGAGAGAGAGAGAGAATGGACGATAAAATCAAGTAAAATAATATCTCAACCACAAATCGGCTCAATTAAGCTTAATTGTTAACAAAATATCTACTACACGTCAACAAATGATTTGTCTAAAGCGATTATTTAAAGCTATATGCTATACGGAGCTCGCACGCGAAATTCTAAAATTTCGCTCTAACTAAGTTGTTATTTCAAATCGACTCCTGTCGAACCATAACTCCACTCTCCCTAATTCATGATTTACATGAAAATCCACGACTTAACAACTTCAAAATCGGGTCTCACAATTCAAAATTTAACTAACTCCAAATTTAATTTCGATTAAATGAAGGAGGAGTTCGAATCCCTGATAATTAAATGAAGGAGGAGTTCGAATAAGGCACCAGCAAACGAAGTTGATTTGACTCGAGAGCTCGGGGCGCGCGTGCTCTCCTTTTTCCTTTCTTTTCCTTCCTTCCTGTTTCCCTCGCCCCTTGACGAGAGATATGAGCAAGGGGGGCTCCCTCCCTCCGTGATCTGATCTCTTTTCTCTTTTCTTTTTATCTCTCTCTTTCTTCTCTTCTTCTTCTGTCATTTAATTTTGCTGTCCCCTCCTTTATTGACCAAGACTAAGCAGGTCTTCCACTCCTCTCTACATCTTTTTTTTTAGTCTTTTCTTCTTTTTTTTTGTTGTCATTTTGTTTTTTCCCCTCCTTTGACGTCAATTCTTACAGTTCACGAGTCTATAAGAAACACTTTGGTCCACGGAATATGAAAGGGGTCATTCAAGGAAGCTGCTGCAGCTTGCTTTTTGGTAAGTTCGCACTACTGGAGTATTGAGTACGTTCATAAGAATTTCGTTGAACCACCAATAGGGAATATGATGAGCCCCTTCTTATCAAGTGCCTGTATAGCAGCCGCGCAATCTAATCCAATTCTTATATAGAGAAATTGACGGTAGGAAACATGGAGCTTTGGGATACCGTCGCATACCACGCAGGCACAGAACACATTTTAGAGGACCTCTTTTCGGGTCTATTGCAGTAACCATACTGATAGAAATTGCAGAAACCGCTCTGGTTTGATTGATTCCACTTCCAATATGTTTTCTCTGTACAAACTAAGCTACTTAGGCACACGCGATGCGCGCAAAAAAAAAAAAACAGAGGAACGTTGGAAATATGATGTTATATTTCAAGTTATCCATTGGTAAATTCGTGAGTTCAAATGAATAGGTACTCTATTTGCATCATGAACATTACTAGGCATTACTGGGCATGGTAAAAGAGAATGCTAGTTAAATTAATGAAACTAGAATTCTTTTCCATTTTCCTTCAACAACTTCATCCATTGGCAAAATGAAAATCACTGGTAAGTCTTGTCCGGCTCCTTTTTTCCGTCAACTCTACTATTTGCCTCAGACCAGCTCCATTTCCATGAATATCTTTTTGATCAAAGTCAAAGATGGTCGGCTATCCCGATTTGGACTGACACACACCCCATCGTCTAGTCAACCAAACGTGTCGGTGAGGTTAAAGACTAACTTTGTTTTGTACGTAATGAACATGTTTTCTCAATCCATGAATAGCTTATTTTAGATTTAGAAAGAACACTCGTAAGTCTATATAATCCAAGCATTTTCTTCAATCGTTATGCTAAGCCTGTAAGTTTTGGGTAAAATATGTTGAAGTAGAATACTAAACTGAAGTGAAGTTTTGCCAATATTAACTATATAAACATCCATGGGTGAATTACTCGCGGAAAAGATTGTGAAATCAAGCAAATACAAGATCAATTGAGTGATTAAATTTCTCCATTTACGTAAGTGGGCCATGGCCATGTTAACAAGTGCCTGTGCATATTTCATATAAATTAGTTCAATTTCCAGATATTGAGTCTATAGAACAAAAAAAGAATTAATTGTATTGAAAACATTTTATGTTCCCTTTTGTCATGAACGTAAGGCATCCCCATACGTGACAATTGACATTGCGTGGTATTGCCTTGTGAGATTTCCGGCAATTTTATTGACGAAGCAAATGACTTGATTGATCTTTAACCAGAAACTCTAAAACGTTACTGTAGGAACAATAAGTTTTAGCTCTTGATTGTATTTTATATAGATTTTTGTTATGGATATTCGGTGTACTTACTTTCTGTTGAGAGAAGGGGGTTCACCGATGACCACCGTTTCCATTACTAAAAAAGGATTTAAGAAACCGGGACGAGAGATGCGTTAGAGACTCGCGATGTAATGCTGCCATTTCTCAACCTTTAGGCTTTGAATGGTGTTCTTTTTTCTTTTTCTTTTATATAGTTGATTAACTAGACATGGTACTGTTGGCTCGATATGACTTCACTTATCCTTTCTTGCTTTCTCCTCACTACATACATTGATGTCGTGTATCAAGAAAAGTTGTCCCAGATGATAATCTTGGTTTGTATAGTCTATAGGTCATGTCGTATCAGCTGAGGAATTCCATGTTTCGAGATGTACATACTTTTCACTAACATTGGGTTTTATCCTGATGAAAAAATATACTGACCTAAAACGTTCGAGTCAATGTCTGTCGTATCACAAAATTTTGCATGATCATGACCTACGGGGCGACAGTGATTCTTCTACGGTCAAAAGGCAAAATCAATCACCTCTTTATCTCTAAACTGAATTGGAGAAAATGTCGCAACTCTTTTGTGTTGATTGCTGGCCATTAAGTTCTTCCAGAAGCACTTGATTTGCAATTTTTGCAGGTTCTTCACAGCCTGCTTTAGTAGCTGATGAACTGAGCAACAACTCAGGTAGGTCTCAGCGATGATGCTGGGGAAAAAAGAGAGTAGAGAACTAGGCAACCATCAAGGTAAAGCATGTATCAAAGTTTGGTTTCGCTTGCGTTAAGATTAAAAATTGTTAGAAAAACAAACATGAACATTACTATCAACAGAAGGAAACTGCTCAAACAAAGAAATGGCTTCCACTATGAATGACTCCTAACGTGTTCACGTGTTACAGCAATAAAAATCCTACAATGGGCCAAATGAGAAGGGAGAGTAGAAGAATATGGCAGAAATGCGAAAGCAGAATGCTCGAAATATTCTAGCTTACAGGTACATGCTTAAAATCTTGGAAAATAAGGGACAACGGCCATCCCATTGAAGATGTGCCACTTAGCAGTCTCTTAATGACCCTCTACATGCTTAACATCTTGGAAAAAAAGGCAAAAACGGCGGCCCCATTGGAAGTACATCTGATTATATGAAGATGTGCGGCTTAGCAGTTTCTTGTTAGTTTTCCAAGTTGCCCGTCTTCGTATCAGAAGCAATTTGGGCCTTGCTGTGATTAAAAAGGCAAGCCCAAGAAACCAAGACACAACCATTTTGCTCGAGAACAACAAACCGATGCATGTAAAGCAGAAAAAGAAAAAGTTTCACTTGAATACCCCATTTAAATGCCGCCTTTGACCATGTTCATCATCCTCTTGTCCTTTGAGATTACGTCAGCTCCTCTGTGTTTGGAAATGAAACACATTTGCCCCATTTATATCATTATCCGACGGGAAGACTTGATACCGAAGGTTTAATGATGCAATAAGAGCTCTTAAAGAATTAGTATGCAGGACCTTATAAGCGAAACAAGTTCTGCTCACCTGGGACCTGATCATTGCGAGGCTAGCTCGGAAATTGATCACAACGTGATCACTGTAATCTGGACGAACTGAGAAGCTCAGCACTATTAGGAGTTACTCCATCGAAGCGTCAGAGCTTATCCAGGAAACTAGTTTTCTTCACCGAGGACCTGATAATTGCAAGGCTGATAGCTCAGTAACTTCATCAACAATTTGCTTGCTGTGACCGGAAGGAACTGAGAAGCTATAACTTGAACTACCTATACTAACCAAACCCTCCAAGCATTTAACCACTGCAGACATGGAAGGCCTCGTACTATAATCATCTTGCAAACACCATGCTGCGATTTTCATCATCTTGACAGCTTCTGGGCCATGTAGTTGCATGTCACTACTGTATTTATCAACCATGTCCAGTAGTTGTTCTTGTTCTGCTTTGCACTTGAAAAGGGCCAACATATGCATTTCATCACTCGGCAAAGAGCGGTCCACATTTTTCCTCCCACATAGGATTTCTAACGTAACAATGCCAAAACTGTACACATCTACCTTTTCCGTGATAACAGAGCTTAACCACTCTGGAGCAAGGTAACCTGGTGTTCCTCGCATGGTAGTCATGACTTGGCTTTGGTCCTTATCAATTAGCTTGGACAGCCCAAAATCAGCTAGCTTCGCATTGAAACATTCATCCAGTAGTATATTTTGGGGTTTGATGTCTAAGTGCATTATTTTTTGATGGCATTCCTCATGGAGATAGTCTAGTCCTTTGGCAATGTGGAGGATAATCTTTCTCCTCACTTGCCAACGGATCTCAAACTCTTGATCTTTATGGAAGATCCACTTATCAAGAGAACCATTGCACATATACTCATAGACTAAAAGCCTATGTGATTTTTCAGCACAAAATCCAAGTAGTCTTACCAGATTGACATGATGGATAGTGCCAATGGTTCCGGCCTCGGCCAAGAATGACTTTTTTATTTGACCAAAACCATCAAGGCGCTTGACTGCAATCCTAACGCCACTGGGTAAAGTTCCTAGAAACACCGAGCCAAATCCTCCTTCCCCAAGCTTGTTGTTGAAATCTCCTGTCATGGCCTTCAAGTCCTCATAAGGGAATCGAGTTAGATGCAGCCTCTGTAAGTCTGGATCATCATCCTCGACATCATCTGCTTTGACCTTACGTCGGACAAAAATGCAATATATGCTAACTAAACACATCAAGACGACTCCAACAGTAGTCCCTATTATGATCATAGTCCGTGCCCTTCCCCTTCTTGTCGATGATGACATCGGATTTCCTGAAGCATTGTCGACTTTAATCAATGCTAAGGCATTAGGGGTATGGCCCATGTTAGTGTTATCCATCAACGAAAATGAATCTGATAACAAATAGCAGTCTCCACCGAAGAAAGCAGTTTCATTGTGAAATAGTGCCATTGTGCATGAGCACCCTTTACTCAAACAAGCTTCCTTGCAAATCTCTACGGTTGTGTTTGAGATATCAGCACGAATAATATCAGAAAAAGCAAAGTAGTAGATATTACTAATTGCTGCAAAAGTGTGATTCGGAGAATCGCAAGAGATAGACATGCTAGCATTGCAACCCTTGGCCGGATGCCGCTCTTCAATTTGCTTGAAATATCCTGTCTCACTTGGACAATCACATTGAGGGCCTATAGACGTACCTGAACAAATGCCATAACTCCCACAGACCTGTGGATAACCGCAATCATTGATCCTATCCTTAAGAAGATCCTCCTTGTTCCAGCTATAGTTCCCATCGTGAACGTAATGTCTCAGATGCCCATCAGACTCCAGCATGATAAACTGAGCCAATGATGTGGCAGGAAGATCAAACTCACCGAAGCTTTTATTTCCGTAAAGTGCCGCAACCTGTCCGATGTTGCTTGTCATTTTGCTTACATCACTCGTTCTGTAGTAAGTTTGGGAAGAACTGGGTGTTGTTACGGATGCAACCAAGCCTACGTGATCCTCAACGGTGAACGTGTAGATCAGTGCCCTCCCACCTGGCACTGGCGACGTTAGTTTCATTCCGGGACGTAGTGCCTGTCCAGGAAGTAAACAATCTGCAGGGTGATCGAAAGACTGCCAAATGACAGCGTTGCTTCTATCGTAGAGCACGACGTTTCCAGCTTCAGTCAAGTTTAACCCCACGGCTGACTTACGCTTAGTATCCGTGGACCAAATCTTGTTGCCGTCGTCGCCCAGTAAGACTAAATCGCCCTCCTCAGTGAGTTGCAGCCGGGCGGCGTGCTTCATGGGCTTGCCATGGTTAGCTGACCACACGATCACTGGCTGGATGCTCTCCATGTCCTCAATCAATTGGAAAATGAACAGGCCAAAGTAGCAGTCACCATTGTCATAGCATGTGAAGCCATAAAAGAAACTTGGCCCCGAGGTTTGCCTGTAAAGCACGATCTTGATCCTTCGCTGAAGGCCAGATCCAGTTAGATTGTAGTCGTAAGGTCCACCAGCGGACCACACAGCAGGAAGGCTAACCGATGAAGGTCCATTCCAGGATTCGGCCATAGTTAGTGATGGAAGGAGGACCAGAAGGAGGAGGAGGAGGAGACTCGGAGAAGGAGCACAGGAACAAGAAGAAATTATCCCACCAGAGACCATTTAGAGCTTTGTGCGAGGAATGTCTCTTGCAAGATATTATCTGCGACCGAGGGATAGTCATGAACTCAGGAACAACAGGATGGTATCGTTGACTGCAACTTTTTTCTCGACGTCTTCCCTTCGCTAATCTCACATGGTGTTGAATTTCTGTCCTTGGGTTGTCGCCACAAATACAGGAGTGTTGAAATTTCTCGACCATAGAGCGTGGGGCATCATTTGACGCACCAAGTAGGCCAGATCTGAGAGTTGAAATTCCTCTCCCTCCCTCTCTCTCCCTCTCTTGCGTTTCATCCGTTCTTCGTCTCTTCAACTACTGTAGGAGAGGGATTTGACCTAGGTCTCTCCCTCCCCTGCCTCGTTATTTTTTCGTTTAATTTCTTCTTGTTTCTTTCCTTAGTCTCCTAATCTAGTTTTAGATATGAGAGTTTTGCTCTCCCAATATTAGATCTGTAAGCTTTTCTCTCCTATCTAATTCTAGATTTAGAAGTTTTAATGAATAAGTACTCCTTTCAATAATATTCACAATAACTTTGATGTCAAATTTGTGCCCGTTCAACGTGTTTTTATTAAAAGCTTCGGAGTCTCACACTTGTTAAAGGGCTTGTTCTCACATGTGTCAGATATGAGCTTGTTCAACATGTTTATATTGTCTCCATACGGTGATGGTATTGGAGACGCCAAATCTTAGCAAACACCGCCCAAAAGCAAAACCGTAACTATAAATAGAGATCCCAATGTGTGCTCATCACTGATGAAGATGTGTGATTCGATGATCGGCCGCCGATCCTTTTGCTTGGATGCAGTCGCGGATATATTCTTGAAGGACGAGCACATGATTATCTTTGTCAATCATGCTTTGATGATGTACCTTGATTTTTGGTTTTTAGTTTGTTTTAGAGTTTTACGGGCTTGCCTTGTTATGGCAACTTTTGAGATTTCCTATTGATCGTTCCATGTATCATTTTGATAACAAATAAAAATCTCTTTTGACCAAAAAAAAAAGGTAGGCTTGAAGAAATGGATAGATCAACTACCATACACTCACGATGTCGGTATATATCTAGAGAGGGTACATTTTCTTGGGAAAATTTTCAATCATTATATGATAAAATAACTGCAACTTTGTGAATCAGGAAAATTACCAAAAAAGTTATAAACCTATTGTACTTGCGCCAATTCAATCGTAAACTTTTCAATTTGACCAATTTAGTCCTAACCATTTTGACAATTTATCAATTGAGTTTATTCGGCCTATTTTGGCAGCAAATTGATGACGTGGACGCCGAACATCCTACATGGCACAGGCATGGAAAATTTTGAACTTTTGAATTTTTCTAAACTTTTTTATTGATTTTTTTCTTTTCTTATTTCTTTTTTCCTTTACTTTTTACTTTTCCCTTTTTTTTTATTGTTGAGGCCATCAGAGGCCTAGCAAGGGAGCTGGGCGAGGGCTCATGGCCCTTGATCACAACTGGTTGAGGCTGGGACCATCACTGTCAGCGGGATGGACTCAATTGGCATATTATCAAAAAGTTTGGGACTAAATTGGTAAAATTGAAAGTTTTAGTATTGAATTGGCACAAATGCAATAAATTTATGATTTTTTTTAATAATGTCCCCTCATTAATCCAGTCAGCATGGGACATTCATGCCTATTAACTTCATGTCGGCTTCTAATGAAGAATAATTGATGCCACAGAAATTAATACCAAGTGCCTATGCACTAATTCCCAAGAACGATGGCAACCTCCAGTTTGCGCTATATAGTATCAATTCAAAGGACAAAATAATTCTATAACTTCTCTCTTTATAGAGACATGGAGCTAGCAGAATTTTCCTCGTGTCTTTCGCTGATAATTTTCAGTATCCCCAGCGCTTCAGTTACTCAGATCGACATGGCAATACGAATCAATTTCATGGGTGCAAATAGTTATCAAGGCAAGAAGGGGACGTACTCGAACCCCAGAAGAACAGGATCTTTCCAGTATTTATAACTATCCATTAACATCTCTGTGCGCACATTTCCAGTTGTCAGTTTCAATCCTTGCGCCTCTACTCGCTTAAGCGAGCTTCAATGATTAAAAGAATGTGAGTGTAAAGAATAACACGCTTCGGTTGTATTTTATGCCTCGCAACAACATAGTTCAATTCCACTAACATCCATCTTATTTCTTGTCGCTTTCGCATTTCAAATGGCAACTACTAACCAAAGTGTGAAATATCACAACTCCTTTTGGATTGACAACAACCACTCTTAGTCTCGATATATATTAGTTTTGACCGAAAATAGAGTGAAAACCTGGGTCGAGGCGAAGCATCAAAGACAATTTGCTTCACAAGCAGGAACGATTTTACATCATTAGATCCAGGAAAAAGAACGTGCTATCAAAAGAACGAAACTGTTTAAACAAAGAACCGGCTTCCACTGTACATGCCACGGAATTTGGTTCACATGCTACAGCTATAACAATCCCACGGTGGGACCAAATTAGATGGAAGAGTAAAATAAACGGAGAAAATCAAAAGGCAGAATGCTCGGAATAATTCTAGTATACAATGGTCGTCTACATGCTTAACATTTAGGGCAAAAAGGCTATCCAATTTGGAATTATATCTCAAGAAATAAAGGTTTGCCGCTCAGCAGTCTTGATACGTAGAGACAAAATCTGCCTTATGGGAAACCTCTGACAGATGCTCAAGAAAAGAGCATTGCCTTTTAATTAACTGCAGGCAATCAAACTGCAAGGATGCGCAGCCTAAGTCTTACTGACATCCTGAAATGCATATCTTCGTATCAAAAACAGACAGGGCGTTGCATATTAAAATGACCGTCGTGGAGAAACCAAACTCAACACCAGAAGTGATGAGACATTTTCACAAGCTTCAAGAAGCTGACCTGAATGAAAAAGGTACAGGTCAACAAGCGTTCCCAAGCAAATTAAACTAGTTGGTGGCTCAGTGGTTGCTTGACAACAATAAAGCCATGGCAAGTAAGGAATCCTTAGAGATGATATCACCATTACGAAGTTTTGGTAAAAACCAATGAGTTATTTGTTACATCAAACGTGAAGAATAAGTTGTTACGTCAAATGTAAAGCATCTCTCTCTCTCTCTCTTTCTCTCTCTCTCTCTCTCTCTCTCTCTCTCTCTCTCCATCCATCTGACTAATATGTTGTCTTTAAATTCAGCACGAGTTAAAGCAACTCTTAAAGTTCAAAATTGAAAAAGCTATTCCCTCTCTTTTTTACTGCATTTTCATGACAACTAGGATGACTGCCTTGCTTAATCATTATGTTAGTCTAATTCCCAAATAATTGAGCAAAATGGGAGTTTAAGTTCAAGTGATCAAGGTACAGCCCTACTCGACATTATTTCCGCGCATGCTGACTCTGACTACTAGTTTAATTGTAAGTTAGGCGCCAGGTCATAGCACATTTCCCTCAAGGTATTATCAAGATACTCGTGGTGGGTCCTAAGAAAGTGGCATCACCAAGAAATTTGTCATCGAGGACCCTCTTGCGTTGTTTCCTGGCAAGCATTGACCCCTCTCGTCATGTTCAAAAAGGATCAACAAATACTTCTATCCTTTCTATCGAGGGGAAATTTCAATATTCATTCCTGAATGTGGCTAAGCTTTGGTACAACGGTTAGGATGTTTCACTGTAACTTGAAGGCAAAAAGTTTAAGACACAGAGAATATTTGCAATGCAATGGTAAGGCTACATACTTTCACCTTAACAGACCTTTTGGTCCAATGAAGGACTTTCACAAACTTTGACAGACTTCTGGTCGACATCGATACAGATATGGAAGACTTACATAAAAGATGCTTTCTGAAAAATATGTAATTGCTATGCATCGTCATGCATTTGCAGGCAAGATTTGTAAGCATGACATCAAAGCACGGCTCCACAGATTTTATTAAGTGCAACAGACATGGGATATCAACAGCTATGGTGGGGATAAACTTACTTGAGCTGTATCAAGAGTATTAGATCATATTCCTGCAGTAATCAAGTTTCATCAGCTTGATCATCCATCTCCTCAAGAATAACATATTTTGCTGAAGCATTTGTTGCAGGTGATCCCGAATGATCATCTGCACGATGCCCTTTTTGTAGCTTTTGATATCTGCAGAATCAATGAACAAAGAAGATAATTAATGCTTAACACCACACTGGAAACAAGGAACTAAACAAGTGATTTAGCTAATAAATCGTACAAAAAGATGAGGGACTAAAAATCATAACAGTCAGTCAACAGAGGCAAAACCTCATCAGGAGAAAATCTTTCACAGAATAAACTCAATTTACCATCATATTGAAGAAAGACATGTAAGAGCCAAGTAAAAACCTAGTGATGAACTAGCACAGAAAGCGTTGTACCTGTGTAATTCTAGATTGCTTCTGCCAATGGACTAAGTAGTCCCCTAGTTTGCCTAAGCAAGTTAAAAACTGACAGAAAAGGCAAGCCAGAACCCTAAAGAGAATTCAAATGACTTGTGCCTCTTTGACACTATTTTGGCCTTAGAGTATCTCAAAGTTACAATAAGCAAAGTACAGATTTGTGGACTTTTTTATGCGAGTTCTAATAATTTGCATCATTGCATGGTTGATATCAAACATGGTTCTCCTAGGTATTATATGATATTATATTATGACTCATTTAAGTAACGTTGCACGCCTTGCATGGCCAGGCCATAGTAGGTCTCGCGACAAGGAATTATAGACATAAGAGCATATTCAAATTTCTCGCAACAAGAAATGATAAGCTTATTCTGTTCCTCCACCTACTTTTGGCAGGTAAAAATCTGAGCTCTCAGAGTAAAATATTCTGTTTTGGGTCTTTTGGCGATTATCCAAAATTAGTTTGAAACTTTGGTATGTTATTACCGTCTGTTAAACAAATCGGCACCGATGTTTCATCATTAATTTTTTCTTAGTTCACATGAAATTAATATAGTAAAATGTGCACCCCAGAAGAAAAACTCTACACTGTTGAGGAAAATGAACATCAAAATAATTGAAGAGCAAGAAATGCATATCGTAGTCATCTGTGTATATTCATTACCAGTGACAAAGCATTAAAGTCAAAAATTTGAAGTGATAGCAAAGAAGTGCCAAATATAACTACATGGTTTACTTATCATGCATGAAGAAAAGAAAATTTTGAAAGAACATATACAACTGCATCTACCATGAACTTACTTGTACCAATTGAATAAACTGACGCCGACCATAATTATCAAGAGACCAAGTCCCTTTAACCAGGTAAACTCATCATGGAAATAGAACACCGCAACCTGAAAAACATCATAGAGTATGAAATAAAGTGGCTCTGCAACTCCACATGACTAGGGTTTACTTAATAATAACATGCAACAAAAAAATAATTAAAAACGCAAGGTAGTACACTCATAGGTAAATTCAACGCAAAGTACAACTCAACAACCCAAGGCACTGTTATTGTTATGTAAAGTGTCATTGCTAGCACTGCACATCTGACAACGACAATGTAAGCATGTGACTGACGAAGAAACAAGATACACATGCTCCATTTATTTCGCGAAATATGAATAATTTGGAAAACATCTTCTTAAAAATAATCGCTTGTTTGTCCACAAAAATATCAAGACATAAATTGTTGTCAATAATGCAAACAGCTCTTGATGACTAATTATTTCAAGCGATACAAGCGATCGATTTTAGGAAAATGTTTTCCAAATCATCGATTTCCGCAAAACAAACGGAGTTAGTAGCATTATTCTACTGGACCCAAAAAACCTAGCCACCAATTAACTAACAAGTTGGACATAAATAATTTTCTCGTAGCTGACATCATGGAAGGCCACTCCAGACATAACTCACATAATCTTTATTGGATAAAGTACTTCAGTGTGGTTAGTACTTCCCACACAGCTAGCTAAAAACCCAGTTAGTATTTCAGTATTGAATAAACAGGAGAAGATAACAAAAGTTAAGGAAATTTTCAAGTTCTTTTTCATTAATGGACATTTTATTGTAGAATTAAGTTCTCTCTGGATGACAATGAGCTTTTGCAGAAAACAGTGGAACCTTTACAGAAAATTTTAGCACATAGTTCTGAAGATACATGTCCATATAAACTAGTAAGAATGACCTAGAGAGAAGTCCATACCAGAATGGTAACAGCTTCCTTGACAACACCAGCAATCGTAACCGTAACAGCACTTGTCACTGAGACAAGAATGTACTCAGTTAAAACCTGCAACAAAAGGACAATGTGAAGACATGTCAAACCTCTAAAACAGTAGCAACTAGCAAAAAAGCCTATATAGCAGCAGCAATTAGCAACTCAACTATGATATTACAAACCAGAAAATGGTGTTCATATACATATATAAAAATAACACACCAGCTTGAAAATGAAACAAGTTCCACCATGTACACAATGTACCTACCATGAAGAAGGCCAGTGTTCCACCCAGAAGCATCAATAAGCAACTTCGTGTGAGATGACGTGAATTATTGAAATAATTATTATTTTTAAATTCGTCCCATGGATCCAACAAAAGGGAAAGAAAAGCAGTTGCTAGCGCCATCACTGGAGCTATGTAGCTCATCAAGGTCAGTGGATCTTTTAAACCTGAAACAAAAGTCAAGAGGTGTGTGCATCATTATCTATAATTTGCAATGAATTCCAAAGACATAAAGTATAACCTTGATTAAATGGCAAGCTTGAGTAAATTCTTTTAGATAAGCTGGCTCAAATAGTAATTTTCACTCCTCTCTTTATAGAAGCTGTACAGCAGAAACTACTATCTATGTAGCAGAACAAACTCCGATTTAGAACTCCTATGTCATCGAACAAATGCCAAAAATCCACAAAAACAATTCAATAAGACCAGGCTTTCAAGAAACTTTAACACTGTCCAGATAGAACTCTCCACATCAATATCTAATGTTCTTGTACAACTATTAACATTATGTTCTGCATTTCACCCGTCATTGTGCATGAAACATTTTACTTTTACAGAGATGAATGGATCAGTTTTTTCATCAGGAAAAAAAAAACTTATGCACTCAACAAACAGATAACATAGCATAGGAGCTGCAGGCCATTGATGTTGTTCTACTACTGCGAGAGGAAGAAAGGAAACACTTACCATACGCCTCTTTCTTCAGATCAATAACGGCATCAGGATGCAACGGTTTTTTCATTTTTTTCAAAACAGAAATAAAGTTAGTCCAAGCAACTGGCGTATCTTTGCTAGAAGAGAGGAAGGAAGCACAATGTATGTCGTACCTGAAGCAGTATTTGAGTCATGCACCAGCGAAATCCAGACATAACAGCAGCAAGCATAACAAAAATGAAACCCCAGAATTCAAATGCAGTCTCCTTTGCAACTGCGGAGCAGAAAATAAAAAAGGCCAAGGAAAAAAAGGAAAATTCATGACATCCCAGAAAAAATATTAAGGCCAAGACATCTTGACTCATATATTTTACAAACTTCCTGCAGTAACTCAAAAAGATTACTGCATCTGGCCCTCTTATGTAAAATACTGCCAAGGAATAATCCATAAATAAATAGAACAAACAAAACAAAAGTCCACTACATACCTGCTAATAAGATTCCAACAGAGATGACAGTGATTATACCCAAGAGTTTAATGCTGGGAGACTCCAACCTTTAAACATAACATCGAGATAGAACAGGGAATGAAGGTGATTTCACTAGGACATGGATAAAGGACAAAGGAGAGGGATTTGGAATGGTATGAGCAAATGCATATATAATGAAACTCTGCTATACTATGCAAATTTTTTTTTTTTTTTTGATAACCCAGGGAACCCCCGCACGGCCGACAGCCGGGAGGTAAACCCTGGGGGCGACACGTGCTAGCCACCACACACGTGCACCGGTTAAGTCACCCTGCGGCGCCCGGGATTCGAACACTCAACTTTTTGCGAGAGGAAGAATGCCCTTTCCAGCAGCGCCACCCAGGCGGGTGGTTATACTATGCAAAAAAATTGATCCTTCTTTGTTCTAATATCAAGGAGCAGGATTAAATCAGCCATCACTGCACAACCTAGCTAACAGGGGATATCACGACTCTGTGAGGATGTTGCTGTCCAAGACGACTCGGTCAAACACAAAAAATTAACTCTTAAGTATAGAGGATTCCATCCCACTCCCAACAGATATTGAAGGAATGAAAAGAGAGCCAGGAGAAGAATATCAATACTTGGTATACACATACAACAATGAAAAATTTACCAGACCGAAACATACATTCAACTAGATGACTACTAAAACAGAGAATAGATACTAAACATCTATTCTGAAACAAGAAATTCCAATATAATTAGGGATCTTAAAGGAGTGTGAGACACAATTATGGGCCATATAAATCATAATGACTCTTTGAAGCAGGATGGTAATGCTAGTCCTATAACATCCAAGCAAAATTACAGAAGTTGCAGAAATTTTGATTTGGTAAAAGTTAAGAAGAGAAATTCACCTGAAAGCAAAAGCAAACAATAAAAGAAATATAGGAGCTGCTGATTTACACTGCAAAAGGAAAAAAAAAACAGAGTTGAAGTTGACCAAGTAGCAAGAGATAATTAATAGAACTATAAATGAGCCTATGAAAGAATCAAAGCAAACTAAGAAAGCACGAGCAAGTATCTCTAGCATACAAAGGATAACAACCAACCATTGTTGCAAATGTAACAGAGATGAAAACGAGGGATTCGTTGCTGAGGTTCACATCCATGGCGGTTGCAAGGGCAGTCGGTACAACTGTGAAAGGCAAATTCCATCTGTCGCATTAGTTGATAGAAAGTTAATTAACTAATTTTTAAAAGTACTGCAGAAAGAAATGTAAATATCCAGTGATTGTGAACAAAACCAACCCTAGGAGAACTAAAGAATCAAATTGGTTGCATTTATTTCAGCAAAGAGGCCCTGATGGATATATTTCTGAAGCCAAAAATGTAAGCTTTTAAATTGGACATGCATCACAGTATCCATGCTAAACACCACTGTAACTCGGACACATTTTTAAGACATCAAGTATCTAAAAGAGATTCCATTGTAATGCAAAACCAGGGCGACCTTTTATGGGAAAAAAAAAAGAATTAAATAGTCCGTTAGCTTACCTCTGACAAAGTAGTCTGTCCATGACATTGTAACCTTAGTTTGATATTTATGAGACCAAAACCAAGTGATGCCCTTTGATAAAACGGCTTGCATAGTGAAGTGGATAGTATTCATCAACATGGGAGCGGGGAACTTTCCCATGTCATCTCCTAGTAGAGTTTTGTTGTACCTACGCACATCATGGGGGGAATACAATGAACGAGTATGTTAACATGCCACTTAAATAAGGGAAACGGGTATTTCTCGAGATTGACTAGAAAATGGAGAGACTTACAGGGTCAAAAGGGTGCTGAAAGTGTACCATACAAGTATGAAAAACAATGTCTTCAGCACATTAGCAGCAGAGATAGAACTCTCGGAATTTGGTGCAGATACTTCATGGCCACTAATAGAACTAAGGCCATCTGCACCAACATTTGAGAGATTTCTCTCACTAACGGATCCATTTTCAATATTTAGGGAAGAATACTTCTCAGATTCACTTCCTTCTCCATGTATAGAAGGATTGTCCACACTGCTTCCATTCATATGCACAGTATCCATCTGGAACTTACTATACTGATATCTACTGTGGCCTAGAAATCCATTTCCCTGCTCGTTCTGCTGGAGAAACGGCAATTCAAAATCAGGCTCTTCAATCGATTCATCAGAGTTTTCTTTCTGGATATTCAAAAGAACTCCGCCATCCTCATTGCACCATCGTGAGAAAGAAGGCTCTCGCCGTAGACTAACGGCCTGGCTTCCACTTTGAGTGCAGCTTCTAACAGTGTGTTCAACCTCTTCTGCAACCAAATCTCTGCCTAACATCTCCTTCCTTCACTAGACTTGAGCCATTAACAATACAGGATATTGCCAATATCAACTTCATTTGGTTCACATCTAACAAGACAGCAAACTATACGGGTCCAGCAGCAAAACCACGAGACCCACAGTCTCTCATTCAAAAAGTAGCTGATTTGGTCTGTAAGCCGACGAAACTCGGAAGAAATAAACGGTGCCTGTCGTACTTCACCCTAACCAGCAACAGATACTTAGATAAGAGTTCCAACTTTTCTGCCACAGCCAATTTCCAAATGTCCGGAAAAGTTGATTCGAGCGACCTTCCCTGCTTCCAGAGAACATATGTAACACACATGAGAACAAGTTTAACCATTCAACAACCAAAAATACATTCAAGACAATTTCCTTCGCTGTCATCAACAATCCAGGTATTGGAAGCAAAATCGAGCTCAGGACATTAAACCAAACAATGAACTGGAACATTTCAACCTCTACGGCGTATCTCTGGTAATCAGAATCAAGCTAAGACAACAGTCTGGATTCTATTTAATCAGGCAAAAAAAAAAAACAGATCGATTTGGCATTCTTCCCCGCGACAATTCTCCATAGGCAAAGAATCGCCTATTCACGCGAGAAGACGCCGAACGAACGAAATCCGAAAAAAACAAAAGTACCGACGAATGATTTCTACACGCTCCGAGCGAAGGGAACAACCGATCGCCATGAACAAGCTGGAACTACACACGACGATGCAATGTCGGCAGAACCACCACGGCCTGCCGGAGCTACCGCCATTGAATCGCGACGATCGAAATGCGCGAGAGGAGGAGGAGGGAGGGAAGGAGGGAGGAGAGGCGTGGGATCGACGCTGACCTCGACGGCGCCGCCGTCGACGCGCGGCGGAGAGATCTGAGATCGAGAGGCTTCGCGAATCCGATGGAGAGGCTCTTCTGGTGCGTGGAGCCGAGCAGGCGAAATTTTCCAGACGGAGAATGGCGTGCGGAGCACTTCGGGCTTTCGGCGTCTCCTTCTATTCGCGCTGAGAAATTTCGGTGCGTTTCGGTTTTGGTGCAGTTGTCTGTTGCTGTTGCGCCATCGCCTTCGTTCGTTGGTCTAATCGTAGATCTGAAGAAACGTTCGTCCTTTTTGATCTTTTTTTACCCCTTGATTTATCGACCTTTATGTCTAATTATATTCAATGAATATTATGTAAAAAAAATGGGCCTTCCTCGATTTTTACTCCGGAAATATTAAAAAAAAAAAGGAAATTTATGTTCAGTGCTGATTTTCAATGGAGAGCCACTGGTCATGGCGACAACACGTCAAACTGTACATTATTTGTTTTTCTGGCATTAATTAAGCATTTTTTTTAGTATTATTACCACAAAAAATACCAAACTAGTAGATTTGGGATAAATTTACCCCAAACTAATCTTTTTAATCACCAAAAACTATAAATTGATAAGTTTGTGATAAATTTACCTTCCGTTAATTTCCGTTAAATTGGATTAATACCATGAAAAATCACAAACCGTAACAAACAGAGGGAAGGTGAAACCCAAAATCGGTACACTCGTCAATTGCCACATGTCATATAACTCAGCAACTTAACGGTAAAATTTAATGGAAATTAACGAAAGATAAACTTATCACAAGTGTACCAGTTTTGGGTTTTGAGTAATAAAAAAATTAATTATGGGTAAATTTGTCATGAGTACATCAATTTGGAGATTTTCGTAATATTAACCCTTTTTTCGAAACAGTTTCATAACATCTGACGTCTTATTTCTCACCCATTTCTTCTTAATCACATGATTGATCATGTCGAATCTAACTGTTATATATCGGAAAAAATAATCTAATTGCAATTTCTCTTCTATGTGGCAATCAAAGTTAGGCACCCATCTTTGAAATGCATATCCAACTCCAAACGAAGTTTGGCACATACTCACCACATGTTCCTACGTAACAATTGAACCGCGTGAAGGACTCGCGCGGCGACACTCCTAGTGGCCGAACAGAAATGTATGCCATCCTTGTCGAACAAGGGCCACGTTCAAGATTACTGTTGCGGGATCGCAGAATCTTTGCGTTTCCTAGCGACAAATGCATCATCAAATCTCTCAACACTAAGCCCTTTTCATGATCTTGGGTAGTGTAAAACGTGCGACATGATCATTAGTTAGGACAGGTTGAATACATCAGTTCGTTCGAATACACCTCTTAACTAATACCTAGGAGCAGATACTGTAATATCAATGGAAAGAAACAGAGGGTGGACAACCACCAAGGAAAATGAATGACCCAACAGCCCATGCAGGTGAAAAAAGGTGTAAAAAACTATGGTGTTCCTAAAGCATCAACAATATCAACTTCTTCCTCCTGAAGCAAGGCTCCTGACATGCTTTGTGAAGTCGTTTCCGTAATGCGAGTTCAACCAGAACTTCCCGCGATTAGCTGGCTCCATAGGACTCCTGTTTCCATTCCCTTCTCTCCTTTCGGACTGCACTTCCTGAGAGTCGGTCGGGCAAGGGGCTTCGGTGAGGAACTGCTCCCAGAACACATCGTTGACAGCGGTCGGCGCGCCGGGCATTTTCTCGAGGATCTGTTCTTTCAAGTTATCCACGTCGTGGACACAGGGTGGCTCCACGTTCACGTCAATCACCGACGATTTGAGGCTAATGTCCATGTTGAGACACACTGATGATGTCTCCGGGCTTTCGACATGATCTGTACCCAGCGCTAGCTCTGGCGACGATGCGATGTCTTTCGAAGATGGAGGTGACCCAGATGACCAAGGGTGGATATGCCCGTCAGAATTGTCCAAAGATTCTTTTCTCCCGGTGAAACCAGCCGGCGAAGGCAACAATAATGCACCGAAGTCGTGCTGGTCCACGCCTATAGTATTATCAACTCCTTGAAGGAGATTTTCCAAAAGGTGCAAAGACTGCTCCAATTTCTCAACGGACTCCATATCTATTAGAGAAAAGGGAACTCCAGAGGGATTTTTATTCTGGAACTTCAAACTCTCTCGCTCGTTCATGTCATCCGAGTCATGTAAATGATCCAGTTCCAGCAACCTTCTCTTTTTGTTAGGGATATCCAACTGTTGTGTAAGAAGAGAAGCAAATACCGGTTTATGCATTAATTTAGCCAAAAATGCCATCAACTGCGTCTGTTTTTGTTCCATGCTTTGGAATTGCTTACATAGTAGCTGTATTTGGAAATCGACATCCGGATTCTCTCCCTGATATCTTTGAAGCTCCGACTGAAGCAAACTCTTCTCGTGCTGCAGTCTCCTGATTTCCTCCTCATACGCCTGTTTTTCCGTATCAGTCAAGCGAACACTCTGCCCTGAATGGCTATGGATTGGTTTGCGTCGGTAGATATTATTCAGAAGGTGTTTCTCCCCTCTTATGAATTCTTCATTTGCAAACTCCCACTGCTCAGGATCTATCTTTCTAAAACCCTGTTCAAGAAAAAAATCAAAATCAAAGAATCAGACTAGGAAATTCACACACGTGCATAAATCAACCATCTTGCCAAATTAGCGTGCTCCGGCACTAAGACAACCCACAAACAATAACAGAAATGATGAGAGTACAGCCAACAGCAAGACTAGAGGGCAAAGTGAAACAAAGACTTGCAATCTATCAACCCAGAAAGGCATTATTCAGGTCGCGGCAACCAAAGAGTGGTAGAAGAATTCCCATCAAATTTTAGTTTCATCCTTTCGACTGCATCTCCAACCAAGAAAAAAAGTTCAAAGGAAACCACTAACAACCACTGGTTTCAATTTACCAAAATCTGCAGACTTGTTGAAAGCACTCAGACCAGATCGAGCACTCCTCATTACCGTGGCCAAGAATCAATCGATCCGAAAGATGTAAATACTGGAGATGGATGGAGAACCTCTAAATCATAACTTGATTCAGCATAAAATGTGAAACCGAGAATCTCTAGTACACCAGGTGTTATCTTTTGACTTTTGGAGAGGTCTTTAGTTTTTGTTCACAAACATAGAGAATTCAGTCAGCCACTCTAAGAAGATAAGCACATAGAGAATTCAGTCAGCCGCTCTAAGAAGATAAGCAGGAACATATGCAAACATCGAACCAAGTGAAGAACATTGCGGAACGAAAAAGAACCAGGAACTCGGGGGGCTCGGAATCGAATCTTACATAAGTATTGAGCTGCCTCACGAAGCTCGAGAAGTTGTTGTGCTTGAAGTACTTGGGGAGCAATTCCCTGGAGAAATCGGGCGGGTTCCACACCACGAAGCTGCATCCATTCTCACTCCAGGACACCAGGGACTCCGTCTGAGGATCATCGACCATCTCGTAGGTCTTGACCAGAAATGGAGCGGGAGCATTTGATTTTCCTTGCGAACCATCCATCGTTGATCGACTCTCTACCAACTTAACATCCAAAGCGCAAACCCCAAGAGCTCGAAGTCAACGAATTTCCTATCAAGCGCCCCGACTTCCGAAGATTTCGAACTCTGAACACGAGAAGTCAGCTGAATTCTCAAGAATTCGATATCGGGGGGAGATCAAGAATCGAATTCAGAAGCGAAGGACGCTAAAACCTCAAAGCACAGGAAACAGGACAAGCTCCCCGAATCGAATCGGATCGCCAAGATCGCGAGAAACTCGAATCCGAATTCGCAAAAGTTCCCGCACCCGGAAGCCGGATCGCCGGACCGGAAACCAACCACCTCGGATCGGATTCGGATCGAAAACGATCGGGACAAACCGCGTCGAGGTGGGCAACAGCAACGGAAATGGCACGAAACCAACTTCCCGGGCCCAAATTCCGACAAGACTGACTCGCGAACGACCCAATCAAGAATCCTCGGAAAAGAACACGGACGGTACGCAGTATCCTCGAGGCAGGCCAAGCTTAAAGGGCGCTCGCGGACGGGACCGACCGTGAACTTGGAGACAGAGAGGTGGAGACAGAGAGAGAGAGAGAGAGCAAAAGGGGACGAGGATCTGTTAAGCCAAGTTGTTCAAAGTTTGAAACTTGGAAACTTTTTTAGCTGGTGGGTCGAAGAAAGAAACAGAAGGAGTCAGAGCAAGCAAGGGAAGGAAGGAGGTTTGACTTTTATGGCCCAAAGAGCGCAGGCTTTTTGGCGTGCATTGGCTGACCGGTTTGAATATCGTTGTTCTTCGTGTGGAATTTTGGGGATCTTTGACCGGTCTTTGTTCTCCGCCTCCAAATGAAGCCAGAGCATGTCTTGACACCATTCATTAATTAATTAATTTTTTATTTATTCTTTTCTCCTATTGTCCTGTGGAGGCGGAGCCGATGGACCGTCGAGGTCGAGGTCGAGGGGGGGCCCGATGCCGGTCGTGGAATTTTTCACACCGGCGGCGGGATAAGGTAGCTCGATGGCGACGGAGTTAGAAATTCAACTCAAGCGTCACGGGAAAGAAAGAAAGGGAAATAAAATAGTAATTAAGTATATTTGTTTCTTAATAAGTACCTGTTGTTCAATGTTTAGTGCTGTCTTGCGTGGTGTAATTTTGTCGAGGCCTAAGAAGCTCAACGGGGTTAGGAAGGGCACGAGCTTTAAAAGCTTCGAACTTTAATTGGTTTCTCTGTCTTTCTTTATGTGAAAGGTGAGTCCCCTTCTGGTTTTTTGTTTCTAATCGTGCAAAGGACGGCGTGTTTGACTCGGTGAACTTCGTCGGTTTACGTTTAATTTGAACAATTCACGTTGGATCGACCATGCATTTATTCTCTTAAGTCATACTTTAAGAAATCCTCCACCGCTCAGCTCTTCGATTCACACGGGTTGCAACGATTGTAGATTGGAAGCTCTGCTCGTACTGTGCCTTCTGGAAAACCAAACTTTTGACTTTTCGGCGTGTCACGAAAGAGGGAACGATGAATTGCGCATGCACGTTAAAACGACATGACGGCACGTGTAAGGCGGAAGTGCAGAAATTAAACGGACATAAAACACGCTCTTCAGTCTTTACGCATGGTGATTTTTGAAAGAGAAATATCTAGATTTTTCCCAAATCGAGCATGGGTGCTAATAATTTTTCCGACGACTCCCACGAAATTTCTGGACGAGTCCCGACAAATCCCACGTGGACAGGAAGGCGGCCGCTTTTCCGCCACGTGGACGAGAAAGTTTATCTGCTTCGCTTCGCACTGGCACTGATATTTTCTCGAGAAAATCTCTGCTGCTCCTCAGATGTTTGCATCTCCATGGGTCCCACCCACCCATCCTCCCCCCGCCCCGCCATGAGCAAAATATGTGGAGCTCACTCCACAGCGTCTCCCTTTTTTATCAAAGATCGTCGCCGTCGTCGTCTTCGTCTTCGTCATCGCAAGAGATCGAGATTCCGGAGCTCCCACGGCTCGGAAAGTTGCCGGCTTTCGTTGAGGCGCGCGGGAGAGAGGAATGGAGGGTCAAGTCGCGAGGCGCAGGATCAGCATGATCGCCGGCCACTTCGTCGCCGGCGAGGAGATCTCCGCCGCCGCCCACGTCGTGCCTCTGGTGAGAGCTACAATCGATTCTCCCACATTCGGGCTGTCGAGGATATTTAATTTGATAAGAAAAGAAGGGAACTTGGTTGGCACGTTGAGGCAAAGCTCGAATCTTTTATCAAATCTTTTTCGTGGGCTAAAGTAATCGGAATTGTGGCGCATGTGAATCCTGACGATGGCGTGTTCCGATGGTTTAGGCGTAAAGAATTAAGGAATTGGCATCGCCAAAGATCACATGTTGCATTCGCCGCGTTAAATTGGACGCGCGGCTCACGGGCATCATAGAATAGTCACAGGCTCATAGACCAAGACGAATTCTTGAGTTGTATTTAATTATGTCGATGTGCGTTGTTTACTTATGGAGCTTCCAGAGATTAAGGAGGTGGCTGCTCTGTCGTTGGCATTGGAGGAGAAATTTTGACTTTTAAGACAGTTGAATACACAACATGGGACCCTTACCCAAAAAAAAAAAAAATACACAACATGGGAGGGAATTGAAAAACGTGGAAGTTTCTTTGTCTAGCTTGGGTGATCCTATGATCCCTCGAGATGCCCATTCTGCAATCACGACCCATCGTAATCATGGCACAGTCTGTCGAAATCCCAACACAAATTGCCTGAACGTGCAAGAACTTGAATGGTTTTCAATCGTAAGGCTGTGATCCATTATCTTGATTCACCAGTTTAGTGAAACGGTTCGATTGTAGAAGAACCCAACTATGCTGCCTGACAAAATCATTGATACAGTGACATTTATGTTGATTGGTGGTGCTGGAGCCACAATTTTAGTTTAGTAAATTAGGAGTAACAGAACAATCGCCTTCTTCAATTTGGGTCCATGCAGTGGAACTTTTAGTTGTATAGGGATAAGTTTCTAGGTCATTTGATCTCTTATACAATTGAGACGACGCAACCGACTTGTCTATGGTGTCATGAATGTGAATTGATCATAAGAGTTTCTTTGCTTGTTGCTATTTTTATCCTAAACAGAAGCATATAATAGAAAACTTTGACAAGTATGTAGTTTTACATGAGAAGACGTAGTGCTGGGGATCCCATGAAACTGGAGCTACTTTCATCTTCTCATATAACTATTTACCTTATCTCCTGTAGTCCCTGAAAGTTATTAACATTAGTAACGCTTGTAATATAATTTAACCAACAGTCTTCTGCTATGTAAAGGCTGAGTCGATACTCTCATAATTCGAAGTTAATCTCAGAAGCATTGAACTAATATCTGCATGCTAAACCGAAAAAAACATATAAAGTTTTTATAGTTCTACTTTTAGTTTCCTGTTTTGGGTAAGATTGTTTCAAAAGATCTCTTTTCTCTCTTTGTTCAAGATGTTCAATCCGTTTTCTCTTCACAGAACTGCAGTGCTAGTTTAAACTCTGTGATCCGGAGATGTGACAACAGAATGCATTTTGCAAGGCAAGGGTCTAGTTCACAAGGTAGTTTCATGAGGCAGGCCTCAATAAATGAGGTATCTTCGCCCGCTTAAACTGCCCGCATCACTTTCCCAGAACTTATATATGTTTGCATTCCAATTACTAATTTTGTTTCTATTGGGATAATAACAGCAGGTGAGACCAACTCAGCCTGGCGCTTGTCAGGGCTCTAGCAACGCTTTTGAGGCTCCATTATTTTCTAGGCCTTCAAGAACTGGACAAAAACTACAATCTACAGCACAGTGTTGCAACTTAACTGCAGCGGAACCAGCACCTAGGTTTGCTCAGCCAGACAGAAGAATGAGTAGACAAAAGCAATCCAATTTGAAGAAGAAAGTCCATCCTCCAAATTCCAGGGGTTAGTTGAGTGTCTTCCCATAACTGTTCCTTAACTTTTTCTTCCTTTTGTTGAGGTGGAGATAAAAACATCGTGATATTCAGTATGCACTAAATGATGCTCATTAATTGACTAATGGCCCTTGCTCTTGCGCTGCATCCTTTGAGCAAATCAACTGGGGAGATGACAATTGGCTTTTTGTTGGGACTGGTTCCCATTCACAGAGAAATCGCTACCATTGACGAGGAAAAGATTTCTCTAGTTGTGCCAGATGTCGTTCATTTATATCTTCAAAACTCAAGCCATAGTTGGAAAAAAACGGAATGCAAAAAGTTGCCGCACAACATATGTAATAATAGTTTGAACAATAGGCTCCATATAGGAAACGTAAAA
Organism: Syzygium malaccense; assembly: GCA_031216405.1. NCBI lineage: Eukaryota > Viridiplantae > Streptophyta > Magnoliopsida > Myrtales > Myrtaceae > Syzygium > Syzygium malaccense. The sequence goes on from CM062253.1 coordinate 22,983,431, forward strand.
TATCTATTCTAGTTCTATCTTCAGCTATGGGTTCGAATCTAAAGAAATTCTATGCAGTTTTTTTTTTTTTGGTCGTGAATGGAGTTATGCTGTTATCAGCTAAATATCAGCTATGCTGTTATTTAGAAGCAAGAAAAATGGGCTTTAAATAGGAGAATTTGCTTTTTCGCTCTTGAATTGGATATGCATAACCTTTCTTCTCTTTCTAACTGATGTAGGGGCTAAATGGTCCCCACGAATGGATGTGGTAGAATCAGAACGCAATTATGTTCTGACTGTGGAAGTTCCTGGAGTTAGCAGCAAGGATATCAGAGTGGAAGTCAGTGACCAAAAGTAAGATAGTATTTTCCCGTTTCATGAAGCACGAGTAGAACTTAACTTTTGTCCTGTTTGCTAGAGCAAGATAAGGCCAAGTCTGTTGCAGATAGACGAATGAGATATTTAATAGGCATACAGAATTTCGAGTCCCAATAAGTAATAACTTTTTTGATCAAACAGATTGACTGTGACGGGAATGCGTCAGGCTTGGAAAGTATCTGGCTTTTCAAATGACTCGATTATGTCGTATCACAAGAGAGAGATCACACAAGGACCCTACCAGATCACGTGGCCGCTTCCCACCAATGTAAACAAGGATAGTGTCTCAGCAGAGTTTGTGTAAGTTATATTCTCAACCATTCGTTGTGATTTCATGCTTGCACTTCTCTGAGGGTAAAGTATGAAGATTATAGAGGTCAAGGAATACTTTTACCGATACCAGAGAGAGGTAGTCTAATGCACTTCAATGTAGTTGTACATGTGACCCTGAAGTATGAATCAAGATTTGATCATAGGAACATGTAATTGCTGCATTAGTCGGATATCATTTTTTGATCCTTTGCACCTGGCATAAACTGCATTCAACCACTCGGTTCATGTCAACGACTTGTGCTTTTCTCGTCTGTTAGTTGGGCTTCATTAGGCATTTATACCTGGACATAAACTCACTGAGCATGTTTATTCACATCTGCTTCATCTCTTTCTGTATTGAGAATGCTCAATCTCACATTTCTTATACATAGGAGAACAATCATCTAATGGGTTGTGGTGGTTTGGTGCAGGGAGGGATTTCTACAGATCATTGTTCCTAAGCTTTGAGAAACAGCCAGAGAGCAGCATCTAGAAGAGTAAATGACTACGTCATTATCAATACGGAGTAGCCAATATCGTCATTATCAATACCGAGTAGCCAATATTGGACAACCTTCTACACATGCTCTTTGAGTATATAATTGAAAATTTGCTAGCACTCTGTGAGCTTCTTGTATCACCGCGTCATTCTGTTGCTGTTAAATGCCTAATTACTTCAAAATGTACGATACATGAGCTATCTCCCTATAATTCCAATCAAGTGCTCGATATACACAGGTTATCCTCCCTGTCTCTGGTGTTTCTTCCTCCCGTGGTTTCTTCTTCTTTACCATTAGGTGGTCCATATACAGAAGATTTGGTTTTCAGGAGTCAGGAACCAAACAGGTACAAAAAGCAAATGCACAAAAAACACCTAAAGATCGTGCTACGTACGCTGATGCCCTGCTTCACTTTGATTATTGAATTAGTTCATGGAGAAACCCAGATCCGATGTAATTTGGCATGAACGAGGAACATGGGTTTACGGTGTGACTTGATAAAGGGAGCTTTTGTAAGATTTCTTCAAGCACAAGGCATTATTCCTTATGAAATACTCCAAACACCCAAGTGAGCATTGTCCATTTGGTTGCTTAAAACCAAATCAACATAAACACTGAGGAAGTACGGAGAAAGATCCCCTACCTAATGTTATGGCCCTTCTGTGTTACCCACATGGCCCAAAGAAGAAAAAATAATTTGGCATGTTCGGATCATGGAAGTCAGTTTCTCTTGAACCTCTCTCTTTCCTTAAAAGTGTCGTCGCCTTATACTTCGACTTCTCTCTTCCGTAGAATTCGTTCTATTGTAAGCATTTTGGACGCGGTGGAAGAGAAATAGTTTTTCTTACAGGTGGTTGCTGGGCATCGGGGATGGCTCGCGACAAGCCATAGGCGAGGGTCGGCGAGGGTTGATGACAAGTTGAGGAAGATGGAAAAAGAAAAAGAATGAAAATAAAAATGATAAAAAATTGTAAAAATTGTCCATGTCAGTGTCGGACGTGCCCTGTAAAACGGTTGGCATTCGTCTTAACAATTTCCTACAAAATTAGTTAGATTGACTAAATTGGCAAATTGTCAAAAGTTTATGATTGAATTGGCATAATCGAAAGGTTTATAATCAAATTGGCACAAATACAATATGTTTAGGAATTTTTTTATAATTTTTCTACCAAAATTCTCAAACTGGTTTACTTGTGCTGCATTAACTCTAAACTGATTTTCATGTCACAAAAAACTATTATGTCATATTTATCCCAAATTAATTTTTGTATCATTGAAAATCCCGAATTGGTACACTAGTACCACATTTGCTCTAAACTAATTTTTCATCTCACAAAAAATTCTCAAATCACCAAAATCTTATATTGGAAAATTTGCTAATTTTGCTGTAAGAGCTCTCTCAAGTTAGAAAAACCTGCTAAAATTTCTAATTATTTGTGACACATATGACATGTGTGTACCGATTTAGAATTTTTTTTTACGCGAAAATTAGTGTGGGATAAATGCAACACGAGTATAATAGCTTGAATTTTTTTGTAATACAAAAATTAATTTGAGATAAATGTGACATATATGTACCGATTTAAGATTTTTGATGATTTTAATTAAAAGTATGAAACTTCATCATGGTACGGTTTCTTTATATCTTCCTGGTGAGCAAAATTCGCCCTCAGATCTGAGATTCTATTTATTACTTTCCAGAGGGAGTAGCGACCGTCTCATAATTATTCATAATTATTGGCTAAGTACACAACAAAACTTGTTTAAGACTCTTGTAATAAATGGTCTTATTGGGATTGCGGTTGCTTCCCGCCTTCATCTTCAGCGTCGGATTCCTTGCTTAAAACTTGCTTAAGGACGACTGTCCTTTTCAGGGGACTTTAAGAAAGACAGTCAAATAGCAGGTTCGTCACAAGCAGCCATGAATGACTACAACGCGGTCACGAGTAGGTTTTTGTTAAGCGCACCGACAGCTTAAAGAAAAAAATGATAATAAATTGATGATAGATGATAAAACTCGTGCCGGTGATACTGCTGAATACGACTAATATTATTCAAATGTCCACCTAAAAATCTGTCTAGTCTGTCTAATCTGTTCAGTAAATTTCCTCTCCTTCTCACAACAATAGAAACATACGTCTCTTCTCCTATATAACTTCCTCTTTCCCTTTCAATTGAGCCCATTCACTTGTCTCCTTCTATTGCAGCTGTGGATTCTGGAATCTGCACGAGGACACTGTTCAATGCATGCATGCATGGAAGCTTCGTCTCGTATAACTTGGGCTCTGCTCATCTTCGTACTGCAGGGAGTGCATGGTGAAGATGTTGATGTTCATGACAATGTGGAGAGTAAGAAAGATCAGAAGACAGGGTGTGATGTGTTCCAAGGGAGGTGGGTGTATGATTCCTCTTATCCTCTTTACAATTCGTCCAACTGCCCTTTCCTCGAGCGGGCGTTCAATTGCCAGAAGAACAGCCGACCCGACCGGTCCAACCTCAAGTACAGATGGCGACCTTCTTCCTGCAACTTGCCTAGGTATATATTCTCATTAAACATCAACAATGCTAGCTTCATTTCATAAATCTCCTCGCTCTTTTGTCCGAATTTTCCGGTATATATATGATATATACCAAGTTGCATCAAGTTCTCAGATTAGCCCTTCAATTAGCAATAAACGAAGACGGAATATATTAGTCTGGAAACGTGGTTTGTTTGGTCTGAATTAAAGTTCATGGTTTTGATGCAGGTTTAGTGGGAGAAAGTTCTTGAAGAAGTTCAGAGGGAAGCGCATCATGTTTGTAGGGGACTCGATCAGCCTGAATCAATGGCAGTCGCTTACGTGCATGCTTCATGCCTATGTCCCCAAGGCAAAATACGCCTTCTCTAGAACGGCAGATATCTCCACTCTAACATTCCTGGTAATCAGAAAATCCCTCTTTCGCGGTCATCTCTTTACTTTTGCTCGATCATTCCACTTTGGAGGGAAAAGTGCCAAAAAAGTTATAAACCTTTTGCATTAGTGCCAATTTAATCCTAAATCTTTTTTTGTGTCAATTCAGTCCTAAACCTTTTGCATTGGTGCCAATTCAATCCTAAACTTTTTGTTTTTGTGCCAATTTAGTCCTTCCGGCCAATTTTGACCGGAATTTGCCAACGTGGACGCCTGCCGACCGGTGGCCGGTCACCAGCGCCGACGTGGTGCCGACGTGGACAACTTTAATAATATTTTAATGTTTTTTTGAATTTTTAATTTATTTTTCCTTTTTTTTCAGTTTTTTTTTTGTCTCTCCCTTCTTCCTCTGGTCGGTCGCCGATCTGGCGATCGGTCAGAAGCCAGAGGCCGATGAGCTCGACCTTGCCGGCCACTGGCGAGGGCGGCCTCGCCCGGCGAGGTCACTGCACGAGGCTCGCGCCCTCACTGGAGGCCGCGACGAGGGCGAGCCTCGCCATGGTCGGGCGAGGCCCGACCAAGGCAAGGCTCGCCCAATGACCTCGCCGGGCGAGGCCGCCCTCGCCAGTGACCAGCGAGGTCGAGCTCGCCGACCTCTGGCCTTTGGCCGGTTGCCAGACCGGCGATCGGCCAGAGGAAGAAGGAAAAGACAAAAAAAAAGTGGAAAAAAAAAAGAAAAAAAAGGAAAAAAAATAAAAATTCAAAAAAATATTAAAATATTATTAAAGTTGTCCACGTTAGCGCCGGTGACCGGCCGTAGGCTGGCAGGCGTCCATGTCGGCAAATTCCGATCAAACTTGATCGGAAGGGCTAAATTGACACAAAAACAAAAGGTCTAGGACTGAATTAACACCAATTTAAAAGGTTTATGACTAAATTAGCACCAAAAAAAGATTTAGAACTAAATTGGCATCAATGCAAAAGGTTTAGGACTAAATTGACACCAAAAAAAGATTTAGGACTAAATTGACACTAATATAAAAGGTTTAGGACTTTTTTTGTACTTTCCCCCCACTTTGGAGATCCTTCATTGAACTTGCGCCGGCCTCACTATTCTTGGTTCAACGTGTCTTAACAATCTCATTCCTCCGTTTTTCATGTCTAGCTTACCAAAATAGTGTTTCGCGGTGGTGTTAATACACTCATTATCTCCTCTTCCTCATGACATCTAGCGAAGGTCTTGTCTCTGGTCATTTGCAATATTGCCACACTCATCTTTTCTTACGTTACAAAGCCATGTGATGGAGATTTATTTCAGCTAGAACTCCTTGGATACCTACCTGGTCTGTCCTTGTCAATCAATTGATACTTGCACTAATGAGGAGTCAAACTAGGGTTTCTTGGCAGCAATTGCGCTAGAATGTGGAGTTAAGTCATGTTATCACCGCATTGTAAGCCACGAAAAATAGCACCCCGAGATCTCCATAGTAAAAAACTAGAACACAGTAATCGAGGAATAAGGATTTGTGCTCATAACTTGAAATCCATTATTCTTATAGTCTTTCACTAGTTTCATTTTATAACTGTTTCTATGGGCGGTTATTTGTGCATCAAGGTTAGAGAAAAGACTTAAGCACTATTCATAGAGTTTTAGTCATGGGCTCTCTCATTACAAACCGGGCTTTACTCGGCCCACACTTATCAGTCTCATATTAGACAAATTAATAACATTTATATCTCACCTTATTAGACCAACTCTTATAAACTGGTTAATTTCAATCTCAATCCATGTAATTCACATCAATAAAACTCTTAGACATGTCGTGGGACATGTTATCCAAGAAAATCAGATTGGCTTGGTTGACAGAGTTCTCATAATACGAAATCCGATCATTAATAGGATTGCCAGTCTGTGTCCTGCATAAAATATATTCACGTGGTCATTAATTCGTTGCACTTGGAACTGAAAAAGCGAGCATATATCCCAAGATTCACAGCCATAAAAGCATGACACAAATTCCAATTACGAGGCAATCTCTTACATTCTTTATAACCACAACATGGTTATGCAGGCGTACAACGTCTCCGTCATACTGCACCGGAGTGCGTTCTTGGTGGACGTCGCGAAGGAGAAAAACGGGTGGGTCTTAGAACTGAACTCGATCAGTGGCGGGAGCTTGTGGAGAGGCATGGACGTATTGGTCTTCAACACGTGGCACTGGTGGACCCACAAGGGGAGTCAACAAATGTAAGCCTTCCATTGGTATTCTGAGTGACAAGACAGATATGATTCCTAGATCGAGTTTCGAAAGTCCAGGGAAAAATGACACGGATGGCCTATGAACTCTAGTTCATCGTGCAATGTGGACCCTGAATTTTTAATTTATTTAATATGATCATAGTATTTTGGATACATGTTCAAATCAGCCCCTGAACTATATGAAAATGTTTAATGTTATCATTCCATTAATTTAAGTACAGGGGCAACATTGAATATTTTCATATAATTTAAGGACTAATTTAAATATGTATTAAAAGTTCATGGATCATATTAAATAAATTAAAATTTTAAGATTCACGTTTAGAGATTATTTGTATCATTATCTTAAAGTTCGGTTGATTGCATTGGACATTATTTGATTTGAGCATGCTTTAGCTCATTGAAAGTTGCACTAATCATATGGTTTCCTTGATGTGACAGATGGGATTTTGTTCAAGATGAGAATGGTACTTAGGGCCTGTTTGGTTCAACTTTGAAAATGCTACTTGGGGGAATGTAAATACCTTTGGGTGAAAGTCCATTGGGGAAATGCAAATGGTGTTTGGTAAAAATATTTTGTAAAGTTACTTTTGGCCAAAATATAGTGTTTGGTGAATTTTTTTTTGCAAATGGACTTTGAGAATTATTTTATTTATTAAAAAAAAAACAAAACCTAGCATCGCCGGAGCCAGCCGCCGGTGAGGGCCTACGGCCGCCGGCGAGATAGATTTGACGCCGGCGGCCGTCGCCCGAGGACGGGCGACCCCCGACGAGCCAGATCTGCCGCCGCTGGCGGTTGCCCGAGGCTAGGCGACCCTCGGCGGGGGTTGCACGACCCAAGTGGCCATCGCCTGGGTCATGTGACCCAGGCGGCCTCCACCTGGGGACGGCATGGCCTGGGCGGTTGCCCGACCCTAGGTGACCTCGCCAGCCCTTCTACCTCGCTGGCCACCCTCGCCGACTGCCTGGTGAAGAACAGCTTCAACCCAATAATAATAATAATAATAAGTGAATAGTAGCATTCGTGGAATGCTGAAAGCCCAAGGCTGGTCCGGACCAGTCTTGGGCTTTCAACATTTGGAATGCTAGCATTTGGCTAATGTTATGCCAAATGCTAAACCAAACACCTCAGTATTTTGGGAAGAGATTTTCGAGGCTCAAAACCCCTTTTCAAAGTTGAACCAAACACCCCCTTATACAGATATGAATCGATTCGCGGCTTTCGAGAAGGGGTTGACTACATGGGCGAAATGGGTAGGCTTGAATGTAGATCCCAAGGCCACCAAAGTCTTCTTCCAAGTTGTCTCGCCAGCTCACACCGAGTAAAAGTTCGTGTATTTATGAAGCCCCCGATTGATTTCATGCGTGTTGCATTGTTAGAGCGAATGTAAGGGAAACATCCAGCACCAATTCATATTCATAAGTTTCATAACATCTTCCATCGGTAGATCAAGATATGCTCTGCCATAAAAGGAAATTAGATGACGGCAGCATATTGAGGCTGATCGGCTAAAAGTTCATCAGGAAGCCCTGTCGAAACTTCCGGCTTGTCAAACCTAGCTAGGTAGTCATGCTTTGGATTAATGACTGTTGATGTTGATATGTGACAGTTCGAGAGAGTGGGGGGACTCGAGAGCGAAGGATTGTCGAGTGCGGACCCAGCCGCCACTTGGGTTGAGCTACCCGGGAGGTACGAACCCAGCGGAGGCCGTCGTGGAGAAGGTGCTGCGCGGAATGTCAAGGCTGGTCCAGTTGCTCAACATCGCGATGCTCTCGGCATTAAGGAAAGACGGGCGTATAGGTGGTTTCGGGTATGGAGGACCCAAAAGTCGTAGATTGCAGCCACTGGTGTCTCCCCGGGACCCCTGATACTTGGAACTTGCTTTTGTATGCATTTCTCATTCAAAATTAATTCAGTCGCTCGGTGGATGATTTTCGCATGTTCTTTTAGAATGATTCATAAAGAAGCAACATAGTCTATTTGATCGTTTCTTAACAACTTTCGACGATTAGATTTGTTTTCCTGAATTGTTATAGATGCGAGTCACATCGAGATTGGATTTACATATATTCAAAACGAGACTTGGAAAGTATCAACGGTTGGCGATACAAAATTAAATTGTAAAAGGGAAACCCCACTAGATATAAATGGTAGAGGTGATCTCATATTTGAGTAGAGAATCGAAAGCTCGTCGGAGTGCGACATGTAATGTTTAACTCTAACGATATAATTATCTCTTTAATGAATTGTACAGAGTGAAAATAGCGTTACCCTTTTCCCATTGTGCACTTTTGAGTGCCTAATAATAATTCGGCACAAATAATTTCAATAAACCGACACACCCTTTTTTTTTTCCTTTTGCTAGAAGAATCAATGTACTTATTAGAAAGAATATATTATCGTAATAATTTATCACCGTGACAGATGACATATTCTACCGACAAAAAAATTCCACGATGACCAAAGTTAGAGCGCCACACCAGTCAAACCGCCACACCAGTCAAACCAACTCACGTGAAGTTGCATTGTCTCATGGTACGGCACACATTTGATTTTAAACATGTTTCATCATAGTGAATAATGAATATGAAGCAGAACATTTGGACCAAAAGAAAAAGAATATGACGCAAGAACATGCATTTCCAATTAAAATCTTAGACTTTAGCGTCGCTTCTTGGGAATTTTTACTTCTTGTTTCAATTACCTTCTGTGACGAAGAAACATACGTATCTTGGACACCCCCAATAATGTAATACTGGACAAAAATACACTATACCGAGAACGACATAGATTCATTGGTAATGGAAATATTTTTGGGGAAATCGACTTCCTTTCTACGAATTCAATTGTCGGGTACCATCCATAGTCGGGACGATGAGCATTTCTTTTAGAGGTCTGGGGACCATGCATATTGTTAACTATAATCCCACATTGCTTAAATACGCGGTTGTAATAAAAGTAGAGATAATTGTTCAAAAAGTGCTAAACCTATTGTACGATTGCTGATTCAATTCTAAACATTTCAAATGTGCTAATTCAATACTAAACTTTTTGAAGATTTGCCAATTTAGTCCTCAACCTTTTGGTCGTATCAATTTAATCCCAAGCCTTTTGAAACTTATCAATTCAATCCTAAACCTATTTTTTTATAATTGTCCGAAAAGACTACATTGACAAATCGTCAAAAAGTTTAGGACCTACACAATTGAAAGATTGAGGACTAAATTGGCCACCGTATAAAAAGTTTAGGACTTTTTGAATAATTTTTCCAATAAAAATAGTCTCCCTCCACCAAATGGATGAAGATGACATTATCCCCTTCTTACGACAACCAAAAGTTCATCAATACTCGACGGAATCCTTGAGTCATGCTAGTAAGATAGACATAAGATAGAGAATAATTAGCCACTGATATTTACGTACGGACACTAAGCAACCCATAGTGTCTTGCAATCAGGGGTACTTAATTGGCAAGTCGGTTGCAAGACACTGTAAGAAGCACATGCCAACCAAGCAGGAGCCGAAGCTCCTCTACATCACCCCAGGCGCGAGAGACTACTATAAATACCAATATAATGGTAATCAACTGAAGTTGACGTGGAGTTTATCTTCTCCATCTGCAAGTCTTCTCAGTTCCTTTTCAATCTTTTTCTTCCCAGGACAGAAAGAATACGAAGAGATCTTATAAGGAAACCCCTTCTTTCTTATCTCTCCTCAAATCTTTTAAGGACCTACTCAGATCCAGTTAGACCATCATGTGTGGAATCAAAAGAGATTAATTTCTCGATGGAGATGAGATTGACATGCGTACTGTGAAAAAGGGGACAAAAACACTTCCTCTTATATGATTTTTCTTGCTTTCTACACGACAATCATATCATGTTAGTGAAATGACCGACCACTAGCCAAGAATAATCTACTTGGATTCAATTTTCTTGGACCAGATATGTTTGAATGCCAGCTTGCAAGTGAATGATTTGTGGGTCTGTATGTGTCTAAAAGACAACTTGGCTGAGGCATGCATGGAAGGTTCCTCTCTCTCTCTCTCGTACTCTGGGGGTAGAAAACATTATCACCATCATCAAAAAAGATTCAGACAGAAAGATAGACCATCCAATTTGTCTGCATGAGGAAGACTTCTGCCTAAACCCACGCGTTTTCCAAGTGCACCAAGCCGCCTCTTTACTTTCCATGCGTCCCCACACGTTCTTAAAGCTCGTCCTCTGGTTTTTTCTCTTATTGGATCCATGCATCCACATGATTTTCTCTTTATGTCATTCTGGTGAATGATTGTTCTTGTGGATGGTTTAATCAAGTGGATGGATCGTGAGTTGTGTAATGTCGTGTCATATCCACGCTATAACGCGACCCTTAAGCTCGGGAGTCGTTAAATAGCAACGATGTGTTATTTGACGAGGTTTTGTCATGCACCTCCCAAGACACCGCATAGCGAATGAACCAAGTATGGCACTCCAGTCTTCACTAAATCAGCGCATCATGCGTTATGGCTCTTTAATCCTTCACCGCTCTTTCCCTCTTAATTGTTTTCGAGGATCGTGAAAAAGGGTAGGACAGTCTCTCCCGGTTTCACAGGTTCGCAACTTCAGCAGTAAACAAAACAAGAGAAGACGAGAACAACAGGGAAGGAGAAAAGTACATGAACTCTCTCCATCCTTTCGCTCTCAATGCAGCTGGTGCATGCACTGCTCCAAAACGCGTGGTCCTTGGAGGATATGTAGGGTGAGATTTTGCGTTACTTTTCTTTATGTGTGAGGAGAAAAAAATCATTATGTGGAGGACCCACAGAGTACTTAATGAATCATGCATAAGAATTTAAGAGTCCTTCATCAGACGTGGACTTTGACTGTGGAATCACTCATCAATGCATTGCTCAGCTCTAAACTTCAATACTCCATTTAGCAGCGCAGTTGGTCGCTCGTCATCTGTCCAAGAGCACAGGGATAGTATTAAGGATCGATCCACTTTAGGTCAATACAAATGCTCATCCCATAGAGAAATCCCATTCCAAGATTTAATATATATAACCAAGGCTAGCTGCAAATAAGGAAAGAAAGCATCTCATGGCTGTTGGTCCTAATGCTTTCTTTTCCCCTTTGGTCTACTCAGATGAGTGGCTGAGGAATTAGTCTCATATCATTGCCGCTCTTCGATGCACACCGGCAAAACCGATCTCTCGTCGAATAAGTCGCGACGACAAGTGGTAACCACCTTAATGGCATTATTCCTAGAACAAGCGCTTCTGGTCAAACTCTACTGTTTTCGCTTGTTTCAAAGTAAAAATGACGATGATATGCTCGATCTCGACCGAATCTCATGCGGAGGCCTTTGCTTACTCATAGAGTTGGAGTTGGTCCCATTTCTCATACTCAATGTAAGATCAAACTCGCAGCAATTCATAGAGAGTGCAGTTGCTTTCAATGGTCAAAACATTTGGAATCGCTTACGGTGAAAGTCACAAGACAGCTGCCCGGAAATTTTATCCAGTCAACTCCACTACGCCGCAGAGCCATCGACATCGTCCACAGGATACAAATCATAACTCATCCTTTGAAAGACGAGCGCATCTTTTTCGTAGTTGTATATTTAATAAATATGCATGTGTACATATATGCAGAAACATTCCAAAATTCGTGGGTCCACATCTCCTGTAACGTCAATTATATACTATTTAATTTCATTTTCTCGTTTGATCTTATTGGCAGAGCGAGCAAATCACGTGGTCCTAGACAGTACGTTTATTTCGTCTATTTAAACATCTTCCGATAGATTCCATCGATCTTCACTCTCTGTCTCTCTCTCTCTAGCATAAAGAGGTTAATTGGATACATACAGGGCGCTTGAACTGAAACAGAGCATTGCAAATTTATAGGCAGGCACTTCAAATGGGTGCTGGCTTGGGGCCTCCTAAGCTGCTGATTCTTGCATGTTCCATCTGTTTGGTGGAGTTATACTTGCCTTCAACCTCAGCAATTTCGGACGCGGCGAAGCTCCACGCAACGGAAGGTAACAAAGTCGATTGTGCCTCCTTTCCTTGCTTTTTAGTTGCTAAAGAAGGTAGAAGCAGCATTGGAAGTGAAATTCAGAGTTACTAAGTAAATAGAGTGGTCTGTGTTCGTCGGTTTGCACTTTGCAGTGAAGGCATTGAGAGAGATAGGCAGGAAACTGGGCAAGACGGACTGGGACTTCGAGGAAGACCCGTGTAGTGGCCGTGGCAATTGGGTCGAGCATCCTGATGATGTCGATGATGATGGTGGTGCCGGTGCAAAAACAGGGCTCGAGAGCAATGTCACTTGCGATTGCTCCTTCAACCACAGTACCACTTGCCACGTCGTCACCATGTCTCTCTCTCTCTCTCTCTCTCTCTCTCTCTCTGAATTCATTGACAATGTTCTCTATGTTATCGCGTCAAATGCCATTGCAAGAACCGAACTTGCTTGCGACTTGGGCAAAGATTCGGAATTGTTTGACGGTCCCGTATACAGTCACACTGGAGTGTCATTGACCACTATTTTGAAAGTTATCAAGGATTGATTTGATATGATCTGAAACTGACCCGCCCATGGGGACGCTGATGCAGAGCTCTGAAGGCGCAGAATCTGTCTGGAACTGTCCCGCCGGAGTTCTCCAAGCTTCACTACCTCAAGTCGCTGTGAGTAAACGCCATGACCCACTGTTCTGTTTCTCTTCGAACAGTCTGAGACGAACGTGATGGTCTATCAAGTCTTTAACGTAGCATTGAACTTGTGTGCTTCTGAAGGGACCTGAGTCGGAACTGCCTCACTGGCACAATACCTTCCCAGTGGGCTTCCATGCGCTTGGACGAGCTGTATGTGCCTCAAAATTCGCTTCACATTCCGTGGTTGCTTTTCTATTGTATTGTATGATCAAAGAAAGTCATGAATCCTATGCTTTTGGTGGAATTTTTTCATGCAGCTATTTTATGGGGAACCTATTGTCCGGGCCATTTCCCGAGGCCCTCACAAGGATCACCTCCCTCAGAAATCTGTATGTGAATCTAATTCTGTTGTGTATCATGTTTGCATAGTTTGTCAATGCGCGCAAGCTCTGCGGATGCTGATTGGTTTGATGGTGGTCAGGATCTAGGCTTGCACTTGAACTGTCTAGTTGGCACTAATAGTGCTAGTTAGCAATTTACTCTAGCGCCGCAGCTCAGATGTGAAATTCAATATCCCTATCCCTGTTCATCAAGATTGATAAGGACGAAATTTTGCATTGTCATTGCTTAACTTTGGTCATGAAAAGGAAGAAACTAAAAGAACTAGAACACAGCAGATAAAGCAGCCAAGAAGCTGCTCAATGTTCTGTCAATCTCGTAACTTTGTCTGGCCCGCAGCAGACCTTACCTATCTATGTCTGGGATATTAGTTTATTGTTAGGCCTCACCAGAAAACTGTACATAAATTTTCCAGGAGCATTGAAGGAAACAACTTTTCAGGGCCAATTCCGCCAGAAATTGGGAATTTGATCAAATTACAGAAACTGTAATTTTTTTCCTCTCCACTTTCTTTAAAGTTGTCCTTAAGCTTAGAATGTCCTTGCAGTCTCACTTGGTTATCTGAAAGATTTGTTTCGAATTTTATTGTATTACAGCATACTATCGTCCAATGCTTTCACAGGGGAACTGCCGGTAGAGCTCTCCAAGTTGACCAAATTGAACGACATGTAAGTAAGTGGGTCATTTTCAATTCTGCTCGTATTTTTAGACATGCTCGAGACAACATACTGATGACTACCTTCATTTGGTCCTTTCTAAGTTGATGAAAAATTCAATTGCTGGACCATGTCAATAATCAACACCTACCTTTCGCATGATTTATAGCATGTCTTGTTGATTGAGAGTTTCCATAGATCATAATTCAATCCTTGGATATATAATCTTGTGCTAGGAAGCAAATGAATCGAACTAATATAAAGTATTTGTCTCTTTTGATCAATAGGAGGATAAATGACAATTTTTTTTCTGGAAAGATACCGGAATTCATAGGAAACTGGACAAGCATTGAGAAACTGTAAGCTTCCTACTTTTGACGTTGAAGTCTGCTTTCTCCATGTCCATCGTCTATTATTGTGATTTCATTGTCTTTGGGTCATAACTATGATTAAGTCCATCTCTGTCTTGACTTCGCAGACAAATGGAAGGTTGCTCTCTGGAGGGCCCTATACCTTCAAGTATCTCTGCATTGAAAAGCTTAAGTGATTTGTATGCAACTCTTTGACCATGATTACAAGTGTTCTCAAAATATGTTAACAGTATAGACAATGCTGTTGGTTACGAATTTTACAACTATTTTTGGAAACAGGCCTATATTGGATAATACCAAAATTATTTCGCTTAAAGCAAGTTATTTACTTTCATCTGCTGTGATATTCGATGAGATATATTCACATAAGAGGACTACAGATATTCCCTCTCAACCAAAATATTTTGTAATGGATTCTTCCAGTAATGGATTCTTCCAGTATCTTTATTATCATGACTTCTAGAAATTTTGGGTATCCTCGAGGTATTCCCATATTTATAAATCACTGAAGCTTTTTCTGTTATTATATTCAAACAGCATTTAATATCAAATTTTCTACAGAAATCCGGAGGATAGTTTAACTTATGTGCTTTTCATTTCCTAAGGGTTGGATTAGAAGATTGATGGGGCTCTTTTCTTTCAAATTTTAGGAGGATCAGTGATCTAAAAGGCAGAATATCCTCTTTCCCGCCGTTGAACAATATGAAATCCATGAAGACCTTGTGAGTTGATTGAGTTGAATATCCTAGTTGCTGTCCATTGCCGTGGAACTACATTATCATTGATTTTGTTAAAACTGAATGATAGCATTCGAGGATAAGAGTTTTACTGTGCTTTTGCAATACAGGATACTTAGGAAATGCTTAATTGATGGACAGATCCCTGCATATGTTGGTGACATGGAAAAGCTTAAAAACCTGTAAGTATTTGTTCCACATACTTAGATGAGTTTTGCTGTTGTTGAAATCTCGAAGGCTGTCATATAATCAGCAAACATGAATAAGCTTATTTGAAGTTCAATGTATGCAGTCATAGACTTACAAAAATTGGCTGTTTCTGTGATACTTCAATTTATGTTGGCGTATCTCTCATTCTCCTGAATTTAATGAGTTTGAGAAAATAATTTTACACTATTTCAGGCAATGACAATTTGCATACTTCATGATATGTTTGAAGTAATACTTGCATTTAAAGCTTTTGACTTTCCCTGAACAAGTCAAAATAGAAAAACAAGCGGTACTCGCATGCTAACAAAACAGAAAAAGAGTACTCGCGTGCTAAGTTTTGTTGACTTTATAGGATTATCAGATATACATGTTATGAGCTTTCTTTGACCCCGTATGTTGAGACTAATTTATTTATTCCACATAAATGCAGAGACTTGAGCTTCAATAATTTGACTGGCAAAATTCCATCATCGTTTGTCCATCTTACCAGAGTGGATTTCATGTAAGCAATTAACTTGACCGAATTCTAGCTTCTCAAACTCAGTTAGTCTCTATAAATAGTCACTATAACAAAAATTTTCCTTTCTTCTAGGTATCTGACTGGGAACAAGCTCACTGGTACCATTCCTTCATGGGTCCTTCAAAGAAACAAAAATGTGTATGCAGAATTTCCTTTAATCTGAACTTTCAAGATCTCTAGGTCTCCCTAAAGTAAATGGAGGTGTTGTGGATCATATTTGATGATAGGTCAAACGAACTATGTTACAATTCCAGTCATTATTGCACTCAAGTAGGGTTCATGAGTGATTATTGGTGAACAGTGAACACATCGGTCTCGAGGAAAACTGACGCACCAATCAATTTATATGATGCTATCTCCTCTGGAAGTTTGGTCCTATGTTGTTTGAAAGTAACTTCTACTGACTACAAAAAATTTTTGCTTTTCTTGACTTCATTTCAGGGATCTATCGTACAACAACTTCACTTGGGAAAGCTCAAGTCCCACCGAATGCCCTCGAGGGAGCGTGTAAGTATGAATGTAAGTTTTATGTCATGTATCTACACTTGCACGTTAGGAAATTTGGACTGACAGCAGCTTTTTATTCGCTTAATAGGAACTTAGTGGAAAGCTACTCTTCATCAAAAAATAAACTGTAAGTAATGACAATTCATAACTGAGATCATTTGTCTATGTGGCATGGCTTGTTCCTTGTCGCTACGTTTGGCTCAAGATTTTTTGTTAGTCTAGCCTCTCTTGCTCACTAGCTTGCACCTAAAAGCTTATGCACAGGCAATTCTTGTTCCATTTTCTGCAGAAATAAAGCTCCTCCATGCCTAAAGAGAAACTTCCCATGTGCTGCATCAAGGAAGCAATGTAAGCAAACAATTCCAAAAAAGAATCCCTTTTAGCAATTATTGTGTGCAACGTCAAAATTATGGAAATGATATGCTATGAGACACTCTTAATATCTTAGAATCCTGCTGTATCGACGTATCCTTAGAATGGTGAATGAATTTCCTGATTCCATTTTAATTTTAATTACTGCCTTTTACAACTGCTTTTAATGAGGCAAAAAGCAGTGTGCTTTCTTGCCTTGATTGATTATTTGACGATGGAGAATTCTGCCATGACGCTTCTAATGCATGGCTAGGGCTCACAGAAGTTAATATTGGTCTGCAAATAAATAAATTCCTCGTTTTCACCTAATCGTTTGGTTACACTTTGGGTTGATTTAAAAAGAACCGTAAATCTTCCATTTCTTAATTTAATCTGTAGGTTTCTTTGACAGATAAATCCTCATTGTACATCAATTGTGGAGGTAAGGAAACAAATGTTGCGGGCACGACATATCAACATGATGATGAAGGGAGAGGGGCTTCAATGTTTTACTCGGGTCAGAGCTGGGCATTCAGCAGCACCGGGAACTTCATGGATAATGACATTGATTCAGATGATTATCTCGAGAGAAATACTTCTGTTCTTTCCGGCATCTCTGTTCATGATTCAGAACTATACACAACAGCACGTGCTTCTCCTCTTTCACTCACATACTATGGGCTTTGTCTTTTCAATGGAAATTACACAGTCAGGCTCCACTTTGCAGAGATTAAGTACTTAAATGACAGCTCCTTCAACAGCCTGGGAAAGCGCATATTTGATGTCTATATCCAGGTAATGTGACTACTTAGTGGAGAAAGAGAAAGAGGTTCCTCTTCTTTGTGGCATGTATGCAAATGCAGTTTATATTTGTATTGTTTTACCATAGGAGAAGTTGGTCCTAAAAGACTTCAACATTGAAAATGAAGCCGGTGGTACTGGCAAGGCCATTGTAAAGACATTTGCCACTGTGGTATCAAGTAACACTCTAAAGATCCACTTTTACTGGGCTGGGAGAGGTACAACGGGAATTCCAGTTAGAGGAGTTTACGGACCTCTCATATCAGCGATATCAGTAGATCCTAGTAAGTGGATCTATTTTCTTCAATGCAATTCTTGGTTTACTCTTACACGAGCATCCTAAATTTTAATACGACGTCTTGTCTAAGAGCTGCATCTATCTTCACTCTTTTGTGTAACAGTAACTTGATCCCCTTACTGTTCAAACTAAAGATATTAATGTCTAGCTGCATCCATAAAGTGTGCATTATTTCTCCTGGCCTAAAATTATGATGCCAGGGATGTGGCTACCCATTATAATCCCTAGTTGTATGCTTTGTAATACAGTAATTAAAATGGTGTCATCATGCCTCGGAATGCTCTTAAGCGAATCTTTTGAGCTTTTGTGGAATATGACAGGATATATGAATTGAGATTCACTAAGTCTATAGCGAGATCTGGGTTGAAATTGTGAACTTATGACGAAATTTCATTGACTGACAGAGGAGCACTGGTCCGTGATTCTTTTTATGTTGAGCAATTACCACTTCTAGTTACATTCAATGCAACATAAATTTCATATGCCTAAAATTACCCTTACTTGTGCAGATTTTAAACCTCCTTCACTTGATGGGAAAAGGAGGCATCTTGTCAACGTAGTGGCTGGATCTGCTACCACTGCTGTAGTTCTTTTGATCCTCATTCTTGGTATTATGTGGAGAAAAGGCTGGTTGGGAAGCGAGTTATCTCCCGATAAAGGTACACTGGATCTGAACTATTATTTCCTTTTACTGCAGCACTTAAAAGAAAAAAAGAAAAACTAAAAAATTAATTTCATATTACAATTTCCCACAAAGCAAACTCTGCAAGGGCACTTAATTAAAATAGAGCACTTGATGTCCTCCACTTTGTTATTTAATCCGTTCTAGCATTTGATTCCAGCAGCAAAGTCATTGATCTAACTTATAAATTCAGGAGAATGGTATTGGAGTATTTGGTTCACCCAAATTAGGTATGAGGTTGCATTAAGAGCCACTATGATCCAGCTTGAAGTATATCTTATGATGTTTGAATTTCATATTCGTAAGTTGCTTTTGTTCTCTGATAATTATAGCTTACTACTTTGGAAAGTGATCTGTTAAAAGCCATTTCTATATGCTTACTCCTCATTTGTTCTTAAAAGAACTGGTGGTCTTCTACATTCCCTGTAGGAATAAGAGCAAATAATATAGATTGTTTAGACAAGTTCAATCAGTGTGGAGATTCCAATGCTTTACAAGATATCCAAAATCAAGAATGCAACCTTTGCGCTGCATTTGTGACTTCACCTCTTAAGTTTGCCACAACTCATTAATATATCACAATTCTTTATAGATATCTCTGTATAGTGCGGTCCTAAAGTTGTCTTGAAACTGAAGATAACTGAACCGAATAATAACAGAAACTTTCGTCTAACGGGTACTCATTAAGTGTAAGTGTATCCACCCTTGTAACATCTTATGTTGCCTTTTGCAGAACTTAAAGGTTTAGATCTACAGACAGGAGTATTTACCTTAAGACAGATCAAAGCTGCTACCAAGAACTTTGATGTTGGAAATAAAATTGGCGAGGGTGGATTTGGGACAGTCTATAAGGTAAATCCATGATCCTCCCCGGTTATGATTATTGATTTCTTTACATTCATTCTATTGTCTGATTTTTCTTACACCATGAATATTGTAAGTCTTACCGAGTGACCGGTCTCTCTCTGTAAGACATGCTGAGCTGACAGCCAGCTCCATCTATCCTTCACTAAGGTGGCTTTTTGGGTTTTGTCAATTTTTCTGACCTTAGTTATACATTTATTTCTATGAATAAAAGCTCTAAGTGCTAGAGCAGCACTTGGCAATAGAAGAAATGTGAAAAGCATGAGTGCAACTTGCATGTCTGTACACCAGTTATGATCGTCCAGTATCATATTCCATTCTTTGAAGCAATGCCAGATTTTAGAATTTAGTCCTTTGGATAAGCTATGCTTAGCTTTCTGAAAAAATGAACATGGAGTTTTCTCCTTTCTTGGTATGTGGAATTCATCATACAAAGCAAGCACAAGGTAGCTCCGTTATTCCAGTTCTAACCATTTGCTGATATATCTGCATTTTGGAGTATAGGGTGAATTATCAGATGGAACTGTCATTGCAGTGAAGCAGCTCTCGTCAAAATCTAAGCAAGGAAATCGTGAGTTTGTGAATGAAATCGGCATGATCTCTGCCTTACAGCACCAAAACCTGGTAAAATTATACGGATGCTGTGTTGAAGGGAACCAGTTGTTGCTTATCTATGAGTACATGGAAAACAACTGCCTTTCTCGTGCTCTTTTCGGCGAGCTAGGTACTTTATCTGTTCAAAGATGCATTAATTCCATTATATATGGACACTGACAAATTTCTTCACTAAATTCGCTCATATTAAAGGGAAGAATGCTGCCAGCAAGTTAAAATTGGACTGGCGTGCTAGATGGAAAATTTGCCTTGGCATAGCCAGAGGTTTGGCCTATCTCCATGAAGAATCAAGATTGAGGATTGTGCACAGAGATATCAAGACTAGCAATGTGCTGTTGGATAAGGATCTAAACCCTAAGATCTCTGATTTCGGCTTGGCTAAGCTCAGTGAAGATGGTAAAACCCACATCAGCACAAGAGTTGCTGGAACCATGTAAGTACCAACATAAGGAGGAAGAGCCTCAAAATTGTAGTTTTCCTTTTCCAGTTTCTATCAGCTAGAGCTGACGCAGTGGGCCTCCAATTCTTGCAGTGGCTATATGGCTCCAGAGTATGCAATGCGTGGTTATCTAACCAACAAGGCAGATGTGTACAGCTTTGGAGTAGTTGCACTGGAAATTGTTAGTGGAAAGAGCAACACAAACTACAGGCCAAATGAAGAATTTGTGTATCTTCTTGACTGGGTAAAACCCCCCCCCCTTGAGTCTGCATTTTTCTCCCCCTATTTTGTTATTGTGTAGGAATGCTTTCTATTTTCTAATGTGGTGTGCCTAAGTAAAGTCAGCTTCATCTCAATGCTATAGCATACAAGAAATTTTTTAAGGGTCATACGTACCTGATTTTCTGATTCTTCTGCCAAATGTCACTATTTGATCCTTTTTAGGCATGAGTAACTTTGAATCAAATTTACACTTGCATTGTAAAATATGTCATTATCTTCTTGTTTGTTCGAATCTCCTGTTATTGACAATCTTCTCTCGACGCTGTTTCTATCTGTCCCAATTTCTTGTCTAGGCGTACGTTCTGCAAGAGAGAGGGTGTCTGTTGGAGCTGGTTGATCCAGATTTGGGCTCGGAATTCTCTTGCGAGGAAGCGATGCTGATGCTCAATGTCGCACTCTTGTGCACCAACGCGTCTCCCACTCTGAGGCCCATAATGTCTCAAGTTGTAAGCATGCTCAAAGGCCAGACCGCGGTTCAGGACCTGCTCTCCGACTTAGGGATCTCAACCGTGAACGCGAAATACAGGGCCATAAGAAACCACTTCTGGCAGAACCCCAGCCAGAGCATGTCCACTAATGGTCCTTGCAGTGACTATTCCTCCATTTCAAACATGGAAGAGACTGGTCATCTGATAAAAGTTCGCTCAAAAAGATCAAACGGCGAGCTAGATGACTGAGTTGCTTATATCTTTTTGTCCTACTGTTGAGCAAGTGTAAATATCTAGATGTGATGACGATGATGATGTTCCTGTTTCTCAGCCCCCAAATAATCATGAGTTCTTGGTTTCTTTAGTTACAAAATTCAAGCTTTACCGGCTTGCATTATTCAAATCAATCATGCGGAAAAGCTTGCCTCTTATCAGTAAAAAGTCAATTTGTTGTTTAGCAATTAGGACACTAAAGTGTCTTAAAAGTCTAAGATCTCAACAAGGGAGTCCCATCATCAGCCCTATGGTTCAAACTTTTTCTTCTCTGGTAAGGAGTCCGTAGGCAGAAAAGATGCGACTGTGATCACATCCAACGTAACTAAGGCCATCTTTGAGTTGTCTCTGCTCATCATTTCGCTCGTGAATTTTTACGTATTGCTACATTCCGGTTCTCCTCTTATAACCTGAAATTCCTCGTCAGGGAGTATTGATAGAGATATCATTAGACATCAGAGATATTATGTGATGTTATGCTATCATCTATAGTTTGCATAATTTCTTCTTCCCACAAGATCTTTTGGGAGTCACATCTATATATTTGTAGTCCTTTTTCAGTATTATCAAGTAATACACGGTTTGTCATGTTTCATAATTTGGTACCAGAGTTACATAATTTCGTGTAATTCTCTTTTTCAATTATTAGGAGCATCCCCTCTGTCAAAGTCGATCATCAACATTATTCGTCTCACCAACAATGTGATGTCATACCAATTTGTGCACACCCCATCGATTCAACGTTCTCTTGATTCTCTCGTCAATGTGGTGATGCCCTCATCCTATGCCGACTTAATCATGTCCATGTTCCGTTTGTTTTCATGCAAGGCTAGGCTCAAACTTGTATACGATTGGAAGTGTAAAACGAGCAGCTTCTAACTGAAAATACAATCACATCTATTGCGATGCCAACCGATAACATGCACATCAAGGGTTAGCGCAACTTTTGATGGTATCAGCCCCCAACAACAGCAACGACAATAATGTGATATGTTTAATGTTACTACGTCTAAATTTTTTTTTAAAAGGATTGGCTTACACAACGAGCGAGAGTGTTTGCCCTATTCTTGCATCATATTACATTCTCGAGTGTTCAAGCATTATCAATATTCGAAAAAACATTATTTCCAAACTTAATGTTATTTCCATATTAAGTTTGATGGGATATTAGAGAATTGTGCCAAAAGTATTTACCAGGTATCACGCGTATTATTTGCAATCTCATTACCTAAATTAATCTTAAAATAAGTAGCTATCAAAAGAAGATTCCCATCCTTTACCAAAAAAAAAAGAAGATTCCCATCATATTAACGGCAACTCCATCTTTTAGCATCTTGAATAATTTCAATTTTCCCTTTGGTCGAACAATAATTCCAATTCAACCCCCACTTTTCAAAAAGTAACCAAAAAAAAAATTCCGACTCAAAAAAAAAAATAAAAAAGGGAGAGAGTCAGAGAGAACGCGCGCGCACGCTGAAAACCCAAGCACACGTGCGCGCACGCTGAAAACCAGTTCTCTCGTCGGATGTTCTCATTCCTCCCGACCTCGAAAGATCTCGCGATTCCCGGCTAGTCGATCCCTCCGCCTGCGCCGCCGTCGCCGCCGGCGCCGCCGTCCCCGATCGCGATCGCCGATCGGCGGCGACCCGGTTCCCTCCACCCCCTCTCCCTCTCCCCGTGGCCGGGGCCGTCGTCGTCTCCCCTCCGTGTTTCCGATCACCCCGGTAAGAGCTCCCTCCGGTTCTCCACCTGTGTAGCCATCGATTGGGCCGCGAGGGTCGCGCGCGCCCCTGGCCTAGGACCGAATCTGCATAGGATGCGAACGCTGTGTCTTCCGCCGATTCATGTTTAGCCACGGGGGTCGGGCCGTGTCGCGTCGCGTCGTCTTTGTACGGATTTCCGGCGGTTGCGTCGTTGAGGGATTGGTGTCGGGTTTTTCTGTAGCTCAAATGAGGGACTATTTGAGGCAATGATCCTCTCTCTCTCTCTCTCTCTCTCTCCAGCACCGTGTGTTCCTTCAGACATGTGATACTTTGTCTTCGCTCGCACGCGCATGTCTGGTCCCCGTCTGTGCGATTTTTCGTTTTCGTCGATCGCTTATTTTTTTCGTGGTTTATGGCGCTTATTGATTCGATTCCTAGCGGCATCCGTTTTGTAAATTGATAATCATTGTGCTTCTTACTCGACATTAGACTTTTTTTTTTAGGCAATGATGAAAGAGAGAATCGGATACTTCTGGAGCTGCATTGTAGGTCCTTAATTTGTTTCATTGTTAATCTATCGTGGATAAGCAAACTCGGGACCTCGAATTAGGGAAACCAGTTTTGATTTTTGTGTGAGGCCCTGGTTTCGAGCAGCTTGCCAGCGTCAGGGCAATGATGTTACTTACATTAATTCTCAAGAAATTGTTGTTCTGTATAAATTAAAATAAAATTTGTGTATTTTATTGTTACTCAGTGAATTGATTCCCGTGACAAATTTTGAGTATGCAATTTGTCCCATTGTTTACTTTTGAGATTTGTAGGTCTCTCCTAATAGACATTGGAAATGTATGGTGTCTGTAATAATAATTGAAAACATGTCATGTTTGCAGTCCAATACCTGCATAATTCGATTTTTATAGTCACAGCAGCTGCTCTTAAGAAGGATTACTGGAGAGGATTGCATAGCTACAATGTGGGCCTATTAGTGGGTCTTTCATTTGCAGAATGAAATAGAGTTACTGATAAATTACACGATTTGATCAGATCCTTGAGTAGGGGCTATAAGCGCAGTGACTTGTGGGATTTGTTCGGTGGGGTAGCTGGTATCATCTTTGCGTCATGCCATATTATATACAGAGACTTTATAACATCTGCAAGGCATCATTTTCATCAGATGGACCTGCCTCAGATGAAGCTCTTGAAAGAGTTCGTGCTATGCTAGGTGAGAAAAGATATTTACGTGTAACTTATGCTTCATTATAAGCCAATTACGTGGATGGATGCTTATTTATTTTCTTTTAGCTGAAGACTTCCTTACTGACCAAATTTAGATGTTGATTTGCATCCTCTATGCACTGTGATAATTGCCATTACCCGGAAACGAACTATGACTTACGTCTTGAGCGTTGCAGAATGTCGTCACTATCTAGAGACAATTGTGGTCTGTGTTCTTATATGAACTCTCATAGTTAGTCTTATTTGGTGGAGATGACAATTTTCTTTGCGAAATCCAATTTGTGTGACATTATTAAGTGTTGCTCTTTACTGCTTGAGGATATCCAAGATGGTACATTTTTGCTTATTCCTTGAGGAAAGTCCTGATTTTATGTGTCAAGTGCTCTTAGAGCTCTCGACTAGTCATTCGGTTTCATACTTTCGAACAATCCTTGGTAGGCTATGTATTTGGGTCAGCTTCTACTGTAGTGCTACCTTGGTTACTTTGTTTGCAAAGCAGGTTTGTTGGTATTTAAGGTGATACCCGCCCCTCTCTATCTGCTGAAGCTTATTTTGTGTCAATGTGGTTGGGACTAGGAGCAGTTTTACATTTATAAGAAGTTTCACTTGGTTGCCATTTCATGCACAGTGGTCTTCATAGGCTAAATTTTTCATTCATTTGTTTTTCTCCTCTTCTTCCTTTTTGAGATTCACATTATTGAATTCTCTTTTTTGAATGTTAATTTCGTGGGCTTGAGTAGTTTTAGCATATTGTAAATGTGACCGCAACTTGCTGAATCTTTTCATGGATATGCTTGTATGTTTAAACCAAGTTTTGTGCTATTGTGCCAATGGGAGATGTAGCTTCTAATTACGATCTTGTCTCTTTTCAGATAAAATCAAGCCCTCTGATGTTGGTCTTGAGCAAGAGGCACAGGTAGTACGTGCATGGTCAGGTTCAGTGCCTGAAAGAAATGGACGTCGTCAGTCACTTCCACCTATCAAATACCTACATTTACATGAATCTGATAGCTTCTCTGTGAGAATGTGTCCCTTATTTTCCACTAATTTTCTTTAGTTTTGAGTATGAAACCTGGCTTTTAGAGATCAATGACTTGAATTTGCAAGCTCTTATACTCCTGATTTTAAACTGTATTTCCTTATTGTAGTTGCTTTTGTCTTGTGTAGATTGGAATCTTCTGCATGCCCCCTTCCTCAATTATACCTCTTCACAATCATCCCGGAATGACTGTGCTCAGCAAGCTTGTATATGGGTCCATGCATGTTAAATCATATGACTGGGTTGATACAATTGCACCTATAGATCCATTGCAAGGTTCGTCTTTGTGTGTATCTTCATCTTTAACTGTTTATAGTTTCCTGTCGTTGAAAATCCTTTTAGATGTATGCTTTTAGGTATGGAACTTCCTCCAGCCCGTCTGTTAATGAATATTGACCTCTTTGAAGGTTACAAGTGGAGAGATTGAGTGTCAATGTACACATGTCAATAGTTGGACTTGCATTAAAGACCTCTTGTTTTTTTTATTCTGGTTTGACTGATTTACTTTTGAAGATGGACATGGAGGATTAAAATACTCAAGTTAAGTATGATTAAAAAAAATGCAGTATGCATGATTTGAGAAAATTACCAGACAGGGCAAAGGTTCATTTGCAATGATAGAACAGTGATCAAAAGATTCTCACATTTATTCTCTTTTGCTAATATTGGATCACTTTTTCTCTCTTTTGGTAGACAAGGGATTTGTTTATACTTTAGCGATGGTACTATACTCTGATTAATAAATGATGAAGAGATTTTCGTGAGAGGTCATTAGATAGGTCCTTAAAAGATGATCTCAAAGTCGACTTTGCTTTTGATATCACAGACTGCCCCTGATAGGTCTTTGAGGACCTATAACACTTGATCTGACCCAACTAGCTCTTATATAATGGTCAAAATGTGCCATTGAGCACGCAACACCATTATATTATGACTGATTTCACTGATCAGTGTTTGCTAATAATTTTAAGAGCTTATTTTCGGACTTTACACATTTTATGATTTGTGAGTAGTGATTTAGTTTGCAAACTGTTTCCTTAGATGTCCGGAGCTTGAGAATTGCTAAATGCACTTGCTACCTAACACGAAATAAAACCAAAGGTCTTTGCCCTATGTATTTGGTATTTTTTTGGGGGGGGTGGGGGGGGCACGCGGGCGAGGAACATGCTAAAACTGCTCTGCTTGAAAGAGTTGATTTTCTCTCTTATTTTTGTTCCTGATACTTAGTTTATACTATAAGCGTACAAGGCTTATTAAATTGTTTACCCTTGCTGAATGCATCATGTAGGTGCCAAGGATGGTCTTAGTAATTCAAAAGAACAAATGAAAAAAGAAGCAGCTCCTAAACTAGTTAAGCTGAGCAAGCTAATATCTTGAGTGGTTTTAGCCTCTCTGTCTAATCGATTTGCAGATGTCGCATGAAGGCACAAGTTATTTAAGTTGTTCCTTATTGCGCATGCAATGAAATCTTTCAACTTGTTATGAGATGAAAGTGTTTGGCCAACTGAGAATTAACAATTTATCCTGCCACTAGAACGAAGATGTAACATACCTTTAGACTGTTTTGCCATTGGCCATCTTCTGCTTCTTCCTTGATATCTCGAGGTTAAGCATGTTAGTTTCTTCCTTGGGAGATGAAAATTCTTTTGTTTGGGTCTTACATAAGGCATACTGCTTAGCATACTGATTGCACTACCTTATTTCACGCGTAACAAACACTTTTAAGTTTTTTGATTTATGAGATGATAGTTACTGGAACCAAGACCTCAAATGGTTTTGTCGTTTGATTTGAGAACTATACAATCAGCCTCTGTGACAGTCCACTGGAACAAGGATATAACATCTCTATAGAATGTGGGACGTTGAATTGAGGATTCTATTTTGTAGAATATACATGCCAAGGTGTTAGCTAGGTCAATGGATATATATTATTGGAGTGGCATAATGACATCATATCGCACTCTCGACATTGCTTCGAAAATGCAACTTGTTATTATCTGGAGATGATTGGATAGCTTGAAATGAATGCAATTTGTGGTACTTTTTGCAAAGCAAAGGAAATTAGAATAGTTTGTACTTAAAGTCGTTGTGCCCGCTTTTTTTGCAAATAAATGCGATTTGTGAACGTGATTTGTGGTACTTAAACAATATGTTCTCAAACAACATGAATGCGATTTGTGATACTTTATTGCATAGCAGAGGAAACTGAAAAGATATATACCTAAAGTGGCTATGCCAACTTATTTCACTTTTTCTGCGAAGCAGAAGCTCCTAATGAAGTTGACGCCTTGTACTTATTTATCATGCCACTTTTTCTTAATTATCTCCGACTCAAGGAAATTGGTCATAGCCTTTAAATATCAGAACAGGACTTCTTTACTAAAACTCGCAGTTATTGCTTTCTGCAGCAAGACCAGCGAAGCTGGTTAAAGATGCTGAGATGGTAGCACCATGTCCAACGACCATTCTTTATCCCACAAGTGGTGGCAACATCCATTGTTTTAGAGCAATCACTCCCTGTGCTATTTTTGACATCCTGTCTCCACCTTATTCATCAGAAAATGGAAGGCACTGCACTTATTTTAGGAAATCACCGAGAAGGGATCTACCAGGTACTAATTGATATTTTCTCTGTTGTTAATTTTTCAGTGTGCATTTATTCTGATTTTAACTTTCTTTTGATTTGAAGGGGAACTTGAACTGGATGGGACAACGGTCTCCAATATAACTTGGTTAGAAGAGTTCCAACCTCCTGATAACTTTGTGATTCGAAGAGGATCGTACAACGGTCCTGTTATTAGAACGTGACAATTCTTCTTGCGGTGTACCATAGGTTTCATGAATTTGTTGTATCTTATTAGGAAATTCAAGGCAAATGCCCTGTGGCTAGCGGTGGCCTGTCAATAATCAATAGTTCGACTACATAAGTTTAAGGCATGTGGTTTGTATATATTAAAAGAACGCGGTCTGGTTTTTTGACCTCAGTTTCTAGTATGGAACAGTAACTATTTAGGTTGGAGCAAATCACGTGCAACTGTCGGTTTAGCAGAGTCTCTATCAATGGCAATGAAAATTTGGTGCCTTTGTGAGAGATCCCTGACTCCTGGTTGATTTCTTCACCCCATGGACGAGATCATAATGCATTTATACTTTTGAGCACATGATTGTCACAATTGCATTCTTATGCTGGCCACAGGTTTCTCTTTTCTTATGTCTGAATATCTTTTGTTCTCCTGCTATTTGAATTAGTATTTTCACTACAAATTCATCGACTTATTAACATGGTATATGATTCTTCATGGTTAATGTGAGGAATTGTGGATCAACAAATGTTAATTTCTGGGTGCCGAGAGTATCTGTTTCAGCTCAGTCCCTTTGCTACTGGCTGTTTTTCTTTTCTCCCTTTCGTTATCAACTTAGCTTCTGCATTTATTTCCTCTTCCAAAGGTGGCATCCTAAGCTGACTGACCAGGAGATAAGCATCATAATCTTCTGTGTACCTAGAAAGATGATGTGATGGGTGCATGAAGCCCAACATATGTGGATCCCCTCTAAGCCACATGGGACCTATTAAATATAAGAGGTGTACTACATAGAACTCATACGGACCATATTAATGCTATAACCATTGTAAGCTTGAAACTTCAGTAGTCAGTGCTATTCTAGTGAATTGACTCTTTGCTTTCTTTGGCGGAAATATGTCATCTTATCAGAGCGGGTAGAAGGTTTCCTTGTTGGGAAAAGCGCTTTTTTATAGTATAGGGTCAAGTCTCAGATAAAACGGTCATTGCTTTGATGCAGCTCTGATCAAAATCTCAGCAAGGAAATCATGAGTTTGTGAATGATCTCTGGCTTACGGCATCAATACCTCGTGAAAGTATATGGATGTTTTGTTGAAGGGAATCAGCCATTTCTTATTTACAAGTACATGGAAAATTAACTGTCTTACTTCATGATGGTGAGCTTAATACTTTCTCTGTTTAAACATGCACTTTTTTCCATGATAAATGGTCACTGACAAAACCTTCCATTAATTTTGATCGTAGGGAAGGATGCGACCAGCAAGTTAAAACTGGACTGGTCCCCTAGATGGGAACTTTCCCTAGGTATAGCCAGTGGTTTTGCTTATCCCCATGAAGAATCAAGATTGAAGATGTGCATAGAGATATCAAGAGTAGCAATGTTTTGCTTGATAAGGGCCTCAATGGTCAGATCTCTATTTTGGTTTGGCAAAGCTCAGTGAAGCCGGTAAATTAGCACAAGGGTTACTGCCAACTGGAATTATGTATGGACCAACACAAGGAGGTAGAGCCTCATGACTGTAGGTTTCCTGATCCCTACTTGCTAGAAAGCTAAAGTATTCTTGCAGTGGCTATATCGCTTTAGAGTAGGAAATGTGCTGTTATCTTGGACGAGGCAGATATGTGAAGCTTCGGCGTAGTCGAATTGGGAATGGGTCGTTGATGGAGCAACAGAAACCGCAGGGTAAAAACTCTTGTTCCTTTTCTGTCATTGTGCATATTACCTTTATGTTCCGGTGTCATGTGTCTTAGTTTCCTAGCAATGCTAAAGCTTATTGAAATTCTTTTGTTAGTTATCTTGTACCTGGTTTTCGTTTTCGTAGTTTGTGATTGTTACTGCGTGATACTCTCTGGGGCATAAAGTACTATAAATCTAATTTAAGCACTTCCATTAAAGGTTATGTTATCATCTTCTTGTTTATTCAGCTTTCCTCTTGTGATCTATCTTGTCTCAGTGTGAATTGTCGGTCCTAATTCTTTTTTGTCTAGGTTGTGTTCTACAGGAGAGAGGCTGTCTTTTGGAGCTGGTACTAGATCCAGACCGGGCCTCAAAAATTCTAGTGCGAGAAAGCGATGTCGAAGCTAAATGCTCCGCTCTTATGCATCTCCTACCGTGAGCCCTAGAAAATCTCAGACGGTAAGCATGCTTGAAGCCCGAACTGCGGTTAAGAGCTTCTACTCTGACCGAGGAATTCCAGTAGGGAAATGCGAAATATAAGGGCCCTAAGTAACCTGCTCCCGG
Organism: Syzygium malaccense; assembly: GCA_031216405.1. Classification (NCBI taxonomy): domain Eukaryota; kingdom Viridiplantae; phylum Streptophyta; class Magnoliopsida; order Myrtales; family Myrtaceae; genus Syzygium; species Syzygium malaccense. The sequence goes on from CM062253.1 coordinate 23,013,843, forward strand.
CAGAACCCTAGCTAAAATGGTCCTTGCCGCGATTCCTCAAGTTTTCAAGCATAGAAGGGGAGACCGGCGATCTCATAAAATGCCTGTAGGCGAGTCTTCCATGCATACCAAGCTTTTTGCTTCGCACTCCATGTTCAAAACCAGTGTCTCGACGGCGAGGAGGAACACGAACATGAGCATACCGATTGGATAATTCAAGAAAAAAACCTAGTGATGGAGTGCGCGTAAAGTGAAATTGAGACGGAAATCTCAAGTGAGTCCCATCTTGAGGAATTTCGAATCCTTTCTAGGAGTGTTTTTTTAAGCCAATCGCGGTGCAAAATCTCCTCAATCGGAAGGTTAGAGATCCAAAGCGTTGCTTGAGATAAATTACACATTAAAGCTTGGAATTCGGAATGTGCGCCAGATAATTCCGATCGCTAGCGCGATTTGTGAATTCAATTCCAGCTTCTAAAAAAAAGAGCAATATGTAAAAGTAGTTAATGATGACAAAGCGACAGGAAAGAGTTCAGACCCCGACGAAACACCGAGAAGCGAAACAAACAGTTACGACCGTGCTCGCCAGTTGCCAACTCCTCGCCTACCCAAAGCACGCGTGCGGAGTAATTTCTTTCCTTTTTCATGCATTTTTTTTTTGGCTAAAATTTTCTGTTTTTTTTTTTTTGCTTTTCCTTACTTCGTTACGGGGGTAAGTGCACCTAAATGTTTTGAAATTTTTTTAAAGTCGAAATCCACCGAATTAGTGTAATTAAATCCTTATGTTAATTCTAACTAATTCAGCTAACGACAAAATAGTGATGTGGATTTTTTTATTATTTTATTTTTTCGATTATCAAACATGGGGTTAAGTTAATCGAAGCATAAAGTATAAAAGATAACGAAATTCGTGACAGCCCAAATCCTATTTTTCAATCTCGAATCTTAGCTAAATTGCATTAAACGAATGCCGTTTTACTAAGATTTAAGATAAAAAAAAAATTTAAGATTTGAATCAAATCTGACTATTATTTTACCCCTATACTCTATGTTTTAGTTAATTTAAGCGACGTTGGTATTTTTTCGATTGTCGCAATCTTTCAGAAGTTTAAGAATTCAATTATTGTCGTAAGTTTTTGGAAGAGTGCACATCAGCTCTTTTACATATTCCTTTTTCTGTTTCTATATATATATATATACAGGAGAGCTCGTCCCCGTTGAGCCTCGCCGCTCACCTGATAAATGTTTTCCGCCTTCCCTTGTCGGTCGCCCACCTTCTTCATGCAATCCCCTTTGACCTCCCGGAGGATCGAGCGCATGACCGGTTGATCGGTCCATCCCGCCGTTCTCCGATCGCGTCGCCCCCGTCGGGAACCGACCGGATTCCTCTCCCTTCCGCCGGCGATCGCCGGCCTCTTGGTCCCCCGATCGCCGCCCCCCGCCGGCGCCTCCCCTTCCCCTCCCCCTCCCCCTCCCCCTCCGTCGCCGATCGCTCCGGTGAGCTCCGTCACATCCTCTCTTGCCTCGTACGAACGTTCAATTGGCGGACCCTGCGTAGGATGATGTCGAACGTCGCCTTCGCCGATTGATGCGTGGGTGTTTCGATTGAGATATGCGTGGCGTCTGTGGTTTTCGATTGGATCGGTGTAGTGCGCGTTTCCTGCGGACCGACGATCTTTGATTCGTTCGAATTCGAGGCTCTGTTATTGACTCCTGCGCGGCGGCCGCGATGCTTTTTTTTGCGGTTCGAAATCGAGTTGATTCAGGTTGAACTGTGGTCTGGTGATGTTCAGTAATATCTGCTCTTTTGTGTAGCTCGATGAGGTTAGAACTCGGCGGTAGGAGAACGGGATGCGAGCTCGGTAGAAACATGCCGACGAGGAGCAAAGCTCCGTCGCTGGTCGATCTCTGCGTCAGGACCGCGATAGATAACCTGAGATATCTAGGCGACGTCGGCGAGACCGATGCTGAGCTTCTTGGGAGAATCTTGCCGCACTGTACGGTTGATCAGCTGATGCACATAGAGAAAAGTTCGAAAGTAAGGATCCTTTCGATATCTGCGATTTGATTAGGATCGCCGATGGTTTCCTTTTCCTTCCTTTCTTTTTTTCCCGATTCGAGCATGTCGTCACTGATGAATGTGGAATGATGCTTCTTGTTCTCTTATAGGGAAGAGACTTGACTCCGGTCACCGATGATCTGTGGAAGAAATTTTACGAGAAACAATTCGGTAGTCAGAGCGCTAATCTTGTCATCGAGAGGATGAAGCACAAGAAGTTTTCGTTCAGATGGTTACAATTGTATGAGGTGAATTCTCAGCTCATTTAGCTAAAACATGCATTCCGACATTCAGATGTCGACTTTCTCAGCATGTTGCTCTCCCGTGAGCAAACAACTGGACTGTCTGCAATCTTACCTCAATTACGCTTGGAAATACATGTTTTTGGCATCAATATTGAGTGTTGAGTTATATTGAAGTGGGTATCGATTTTGCTCCAGGCAAAGTTGAAGGACATTGAGGAGGCTCAGAATAAGTCGCTGGATAGGATGAGGCAACTATACAAGGAAACGGATGCCCGTACGTTATCCGAGCTAGATAAAGATTTCTTTTCAGCCTTCTATTAAACATTGATGTTATGCTCATACCACAAACTATCTGTGCGTCTGTTTGAATCACAGGATGTCTGGTCTATTAATAGGATAGAATTGATTTTATTGTCAGAAGCCATACAATCTCCGGTCTTGTTCGTAGGTAACAGAACTATGTTTTCTTGGCACTGCGGTGTGAACTGATAGGTCCTATATTTGCTCGCTGGCCTCGTCTTATAAATTTGAACTTGTAGCATCATCACAAAATTGGCCTTATCTGCTATTTTTTTACATCTGCAGATAAACAACGCCGGCAAGTTCGTCTTTGCTCAAAGGTGCCACCATCAAGCAATAAGAGAAGTTTTGGTGGGTGGTAAAAACTTTGCTTTGCTCTTGCTCTCCTCTAGGTTCACTAAGAACGCAGTTTCTGGGCGCCAGCACGTTGAACTGCTGACGCACAAAAGCGGACCTGTCAAGCTCTGTCTTCTCTATTTTCCTTACCGCTGTTAATCATATCTCTAGGTTGCGGATCTTACAACGTCTCCAATCTGAAGAGCAATATAATGAAGAAGGCAAAGATAGAGACTCTTAATAGGTTAACTCCCACCGCTTTGTAGCACCTAAATTTACTATATGTTAACTTGCACCAGTTTGGACATCTTTTGAAAAGGGACCGCACTTATTTTTGGCGAACCCTTTTTTCGCGTTTTCTACAGTCGAGAGGTGAAAAACATTGCAGCCATGAGGAAAAAGGCAATCCAGAGAGAATACAGGTATTCATAATCGTATGTCCACTGTCTTCGAATATTGATTTACTTCCACCGCTAACCGTACCTCTGTCTCATCGCACAGTATTTCTCCCTTGATGAGGCCACGAGGGCCGTCCGGTGGAGACTCTGCTTCATCTTCTAAAGTGATGAAACCCATGGGGAGAAGAATTTAGAAGCTTGCTTCTGTTCAGAGGCTTTGCCAGGAACGGCAATACAGGATAGCACTCATACATGAAAGATTTGCATATCAGGATTATATTATGTTTCGTCTTCTTCACCAGGTTTGTGTGAGCCTCCCTGCCTATTCACTATCCTTCGGCCACCTCGTGTGTAACTGTATTTGCTTATGAATTATTTAAAGACATTTAGTTATGATTTGAGTGATAAAGGTTCCCTCAAGTCCGTAACTGTATTTGCTCATGAATTATTTAAAGACATTTAGTTATGATTTGAGTGATAAAGGTTCCTTCAAGTACACCAGGAGCGATGTCGAGCGATGTTGAATTGTGAAATAAAACTCAGCATTTCTTCCATTCTCAGTAACTTCAAGAAGCAAAACAGACTCTTTTCTAAGAGATGGTTATGGCCAGCGGCCATTGTGACCTGTCCTAGCAAACCAGAGATTTCCATTGTATATGTTGTCCTTGACCATTGATCTGACCTCTGTAAATGGAGAGATCACGTCTCATGTGAGATTGGGCGCACAATTACGTGTGTTATCTGTTCCAACTTGACATCAATGTGTATCATATGTTGCCTGCACTTTGCATTTCTGCCCAAAACTCGCAATCCAAGAGTCATTGAAAAGCCAAACGCAGTTAATGCATATGGAATATCAGCGGACTGCTGTAGCTCACGATACTAAGGCGTCGATATGTTTCATGAAAGGTAGGCATCAACTGAGACTCTGAATCGCCTCCTGTTACCAAACTAGAGTAAGGATAGGAATTTCAGGAAGGGTTGGAGCCAGCATTGGTGCTTTATCCACCCTAATCCAGATAATTAGCGAAATTTGTTAATCTTTTTATATGCTGACAGTACCTCCGATCCCCCTGTTACGAAGACGATACCCACTGTCTTTAACTAAAAACAAAGCTGACAAGGTGCTTTCTGTTACGCATGTTCTTTAGATTCCTGAGAAGACGTTTGTCGCAAGGGATTACACCTATGCACTGCTATCCTTCAGGCAAAGGACAGGAAAAATCAACGCCATGACATAAAGTATTGATGGAGAACGGATCCGATTAAGTACAAGCTTAGCATAATAGATAAAGCCACTAGATGAACAAATACTACAGACTCGACATGATGACGCTTTAAATCAACAAATCAAGGAGCAGAAGACGCCCAAATGAAGACTAATTATGGAGAAAGCTTTAATCCATGGCCGCTTTGGGAAATTTTCAAGCCAAAACAATCAGTACAGCCAAATCAAATACCTGAGAAACGCAGGCAAATCAGAAAATGATATCGCCATCCTTCTCCATTGCTGCCGATAACAAGTTGTGGGCTGTATTTAGTGAAACCCCTTTTTGCAAGGAAACCTTCTCGGCAAACTGCTCTTCTGCAAATCTCTTGGCAGATGCAAGCTGTCTCTCTATTTCTCTCTTCTTATATCCCTGAATCTTCTTCAGCCTAAAAAAATCTTCCCTCTCCAGTTCATCCAACTCACCCTTGATATAACTTATTGTGTTCTCCAACCTGGGCTTCACAACATTCTCCAGCGCATTCACTCTACGATTGGTGGTCTTAATAGCCTCATCAAGAGTCAGGAATGATGTTTGCAGCGAAGCAAGCTCCACGAGAACCTCAATGGCTTTCACATAAGCAGCCCGACAAAGCTGAACTTGTTGACCACCCCTGGCTAATCCGGTCAGGTCATTCTTGGTCTCCCCATCAGTAAAATATTCGAATTTAGGAAGCTTCACACCAGCAACATTCTCTTGTCGAGATCGGACTTTCAAAGAAGCATTCTGGACGTTTTCCAGAACAACGTGCTTGACGTTTTCACCAGCAACATACTTGGCCTCAGTCAGGGCAAATGAGGATGCTTTCATAATGTCCCCCATTGATTCCTTTGTGGATACAATTTTCTTCAGGATCTGACGGAACTGCACTGTTAAAGCATCACTCTTCTTCTTCAGCAGAGCATGGCCTCTTGTAGCACCAACAAGGCGAGCCTTCATAATTCCAAGCATCGTGACAGTAGGAACTACATTCAACCTCTGGCTCTGACCAGACATCTTTACAAAATGTACTGCAACATGAAGATAAGCAAATTTATGATTTTGGACAGAAGATTGGTCTGTATCTTCATTGGGAAGAACTAAAAGAAATATTCAGTACTAAATAAAAACCATAAAAAAAATTCGTGATTTGTCACTACATGACCATGGGCTTTCATCACAGCTTAATATGAGCAATGAACAGGATAAAATGGTTATGAAGAGAGAAAAAAATAGGGATAAAAGTGAGATGGGTTTGGGAAAAGCTAAGCCCTCCCCAAACCCGTTACAGATTTTGAGGGGAATATCCCAAACACATCTCGTTAGAATTAGCGGGTACCCAGTCTCATCCCAAACCAGACAAGACAACTGGTAATACATATTCATGTAAAAAAGATTCTAGTATAAAAGGATTCTGGAATATGGTTTATTCAGGTGAGGAGTGACAGCACTTCTGTTTAAAGGAAGCTTCTCAAAGTGAGGGGTCTGCTCAAGCCACATATCAGATGTATAGTTAGGAATCAAAACAAGCATCTCCTTATGGTTTGATAGTTAGGAATCAAAACAAGCATCTCCCTGTGGTCTGATAAATGGCATCCGCATAATGCCTTGCTCGATTCTTATCCTGCCAAAGTACTATACGACTCCAATTAGGCATTAATGCTAGAGTGGCTGCAATTATTAAAAGCAATGACTGGAAATGGGCTGCTGCTAGGTCTGACCATCTGGTTGCTTTACAAGCAGCTTTGTTTGCCTGTGTATTTCCAAATTTCAATGCAGATTATAGACTGATTTTTACAGGATCCTCTGGTGACTATTTTGGTCAAGTTGGGTCTTGGCAACTTGTTAGAAGAAGAGGACTCAAAGTGGCTTGCCATCGGTTAACCTGGGTCAATCCTAATGTACCTAAAGTAGCTTTGATCAATTGGTTAGTCTTACTAAGCAGACTTCCAACACATGACAGAAACGCAGAAATGGGGTGATGTGAATGACGGTTGTGTTCTTTGCAAGGAGTTACCTAAATATAGAGGCAATCTGTTTCTCAGATGTTCATTCTCCAAGCAGGTTTGGACATTTTGCGGCTTTGTGGCGTCTCTACATGTATTGGAGTCCGGGAGGATGAATTGCCTTGGGCTTTGCAGTGCATTAAGGCAAAGTATGAAGGATACACTCTTAAAGTTGACGTGGAGTGGAGTGGAGTGGAATGAAAGAAACAAATACATGAGGAATCTGATCATCTTGAAAGCAGAGTCATTGCCAAGGTTCTTTTTCCGGTTTAGGATTTCCTCTGAATCCCTCACCCCGAGATGGTTGCAGGTTGATATCTACAGAGGTTGCTGAGCTGTGTCATGATCGGAGGATCCCTTGCCGATTTGGCCGGAAGGTACCGACAAATCCTAGATTTGGAGATGTACATTGTTGCTGATCAGACATCAATTTTCATTGTTTGGAGACGAAGAATCTTTTCATCGTTTTGGCGGGGACATGTATAGAGGGCTAATAGATGATTCGTTCAGAATCGGTGAGACATATGCAGAGAGAGTCCGTATGAGGGATCGTCGTGGAATTGCTCCTTCCACATTTTGGAGCTTCAAACTATGAGATCGTTTTCTTATCAAGGAAAGAAAATTTAAGCATCATGAACACAAATCCTACGAAGCAAAGAGCAAAATTAACGACTGAAGCTAAGACCATACGCCTCCAAATGCCACTCAGTGTACGAGCTAGTGCATATATCGATTCAATTCCGTGATCAACAGCCAGATCCTACCGAAAGAAAGGAGAAGAAAAGAGGAACGGATAGTACGAACCAGATCGCGACGAGATTCAGCGAGCAGAGGCAACGGAGCAGATCACGACGGCGAAGGCCGCGACGACGACGGAGAGGCGACGAAGCAGCGAGGACGAGCAGCCGCGAGAGCAGCACGGATCGGAGGCGGAGCGCCGACGAGCAGCACGGGACGGACGCGGAGAGCGAATGAGGCGAGGCAAAGAAGAGCGAGCGACCGACGGGCAGATCGGGGCACGAGGAGGCGGAGACAGCCGGTGCCGGCGGCGACGGAGAGGGGCCGCGGCGGAGATCGGCGGAGATCGGCGCTCGATTTCCAGATTCCACTGAGGAGGAGGAGAAGGAGGAAGCGAAAGGAAGGAGAGGGAAATCCTAAAAGCTCGGCTTTTTGTATATTAAAAAAAATTCTTTTAGACGTACTATAATAAATGCAATGAGACAAAAGAAATTAACTGTAAGTGAATTAATATATATATATATATATATAAAAGGTAATCTCGTCTTTAATTTCCAGCTCGATTTTCTTTTTCCAAAAGCTACATGAATACCTACGTCAATGTACTTAAGATGGATTGCATTTATGTGTCGAAACTCGGTAGGTAAATATATATTTGATGAGACAAGAATAGAGTATCTCGAATTGAATTAAAAGATGCTCTTTTTTATCCGAAAAATGCAAAGATCGAAATTCTTGGATTTTTTGTTCAGCTAAAATTGTGTGATTTTTTTTTTCAGATTTCAAAGTGATTAAAATTGTAATGAGTCACCACCCGCCTGGGTGGCGCTGCTTGAGAGGGCACTCTTCCTCTCGCAAAAGGTTGAGTGTTCGAATCCCGGGCGCCGTAGGGTGACTTAACCGGTGCACATGTGTGGTGGCTAGCACGTGTCGCCCCCAGAGTTTACCTTTCGGCTGTCGGCCGTGCGGGGGTTCTCTGGGTTATCAAAAAAAAAAAAATGTAATGAGTCCATCAATTGGTTTCACATCGAACCTTTATAGAAATTAGAAATAACGACAGTATATTGTTAGTATATTTTTTTAAAAAACTTTTATGAGGAGATTGGATTGGCCATATATATCCTAGTCGATGGCTATTGGCTATAGCTTGGGAACGTGTGGTGGTTCGAAGACAAATTCTGGATTTCACATTCGTTTTGGCATGGTTCAAACTGTGAGAAATTTGCCAATCCACATGTGTCGGGTGAACAACAACAGTTGTGTACACATCAATGGCTAGACATGAATAAGGGGGCATGAAATTAGTCAGATCATTCCTCTCGATAGAAAGGGGGACATATTTGTTTTTCCATAAGCGCTCATCACATTGGGCGCACGCGAATTTAATATCATGTTCTCGCATTCCATTTTCGTTCGATTTCACAACACAAGAACGAGTAGCCACATGGCGAATGCTGCAATGAAATCGACGAATGGATTGAGGGTCGTGCAATTGCTTAGTTCAACCTTGTTTTCTTTTTCAAGCCCTATTCTTAAAATACTACGAAGGATTTTGCTAGTATAATAGTCTTTAGATCACTGTGAGATTATCAACATGTTGTGAATCACGAATTCTTAAACGAATAGATCCCACAACAATTTATAATTATTTATTATTTAATTGTTTGTGATCCACAATAAATTATTATCCTCACAGAAAATTAAATACTATCACGCAATCATTTCTCTATTACGAATATGTCACTGGACATATAACGACCCGTTTGGCAATTTGCCATACAATGAAAATTTCTGTTCTTTTATTCTCAGAATCAATTTTGGAACAAAAATCCGTTTGGTAAACCTTTTGTTTTCGAGCACAAATTTACAAAAAATTATTCCTAGAATCAATTTTCGAACAAAATCAAGAAGAAAAAAAAAATAACTTCTTAATTTTAGGAACAAGAATCAGAATTGAAAAATAATTTTTTTTTCTTCTTCTTTCTCGTTCTTTCTATTCTTCTTCATTCTTCGACCACCGGTGAGGGCTGGTGAGGGCGTCGTGGCCCTTGCCCAGGCCGCAAGCCTCGAGCGTGGCCCTCACCGGCTCAGGCAAGGGTTGAAAAAGGGCGACCCTCACCGAATCCGGCAAGAGCGACCTTCACCCAGCCGCGAGGGTCCAGCCCTCGCGGGATTTGACGAGCGCAACCCTCACCCTAGCTACGAGGGCCACAATGCCCTCACCGACCATGGCCGGCGACCAGCCCATGGCCGAGGAGAAGGAGAAGAAAAAAAATAAAAAAGAAAAAAAATACTTAAATATTTAAATATATTATTAAAATATTATTAATAAAAAGAAATTTTGTACCGTTATCAAACGCATTTCTTCTTTTTCTATTCCAGAAATGAAAATTTTAGAACGTTACCAAAAACTTTCAAATGCTCGGAATCAATTCCCAAACACAAAATCAAAAAAAATCATTTCTGAACAGAATCAGTCCTAGTCAGAATTATTACCGTGCAGACCCTAACTCTTCTCAACTTTATTCACTAAAGAGATATATCAGTCATATTCATCAATTGCGTATTGCGTTGCTACGAACGAGCATCTTCAAGAAATATACCGCTAGGTTTCCGCACAGGTTTACATAGATACACTTTGTTATCCCTTCCAGCTTTTATTGGAAAATCCAAGCCTCCCGGCTACTAAGCTAAACTCCCGATCCAGCCAACCTCCGCCTCGAAGCATTCGAGATAGACACCTGACCGAGCCTGTCGGCTTCGGTGGATACCGCTCTCTCTCGAAGGGGCATATAGTGCCGCAGCCACACTCCCGTGTAGACCTAAATGAACAGAGAGATCACAGGAGTTTAATGATCGAGAAGGAGACCAGAAGAAAATTAGCAACCATACGACAAAATCGCATGAAACTGAGATGGTTGGGACTTTCTTGATCAACACCGAAGACGAGAAAACAGTCGTTAGGGTCAGAGATTATACGGTGTAAGTTGCGGAGAGAAGCTAACCTGTTGCGGTCTCATGATCTTTGTATCAGGATCATCCAAGGACTCTCGCCAGTGCGCCAAGTACCCAGCCATTCGAGGGACTGCAAATAAAACAGGGAAGAACTCTGTCGGAAATCCCATTGCCCTGCAAAAGAATTTCAGAATTAATTCATTATTCTGCCATCCTAAACCTCAAAGGCATGACAACATCACACTGACATCAACGTACCTATAGATTAATCCAGAGTAAAAGTCGACATTGGGGTACAACTTCCTCTTCACAAAATACTCATCTGACAGAGCTGCTTTCTCTAAAGCAACAGCCACCTGCAGCGGAAGTCAGAGTAGACACATCAGCATATTCCAGAATACCTAAACTCCTTTCTGCAATTGTTACTTCAAAGCAATCTTGTTCCACATTAACAAATCTTTTAACCTATTCTTATCATCAAGATCATGCTGTCTCCACCTACACAATCAACTGGTCGAGAGGCGATATGAACAGCAATAAATGCTGCAAGCATAGAGTTATCTAAGTTATGAGAGCTTTAAGTTTGAAGAGAACAAACCGAAACCATGTTTTTAATGCGGAATGTGTAGGCAGTACTTAATATGTATATTTTGGAAAGCAGATGCTTCAATGACGGTTTTCTTTCCTTCTCAGAAAGAATTCACAAAAGTGCCGATCTTCATAGAAAGACGAATTTCACTGTCAAATTACCTTTTGTCTTTACAGGAAAAAACACACTTATTTCTACTCAGTCAAAACAAATCGATCAAAGATGAAGTAGCACATCATTAGTTAAGGACTATAATAGCAAAGATCTCTCCATACTTCTTCCCTATTTGTGGAGTGAAGGGTTACAAGCAGCATAATCATAGAAAGTAACTTCAAAAACATGAACAGGTAATGAGCCCATTTTATGTACAGGAGATTGATGTAAATGATCTTTCACAACCACATAAGTGTATTCTCCTTGTTAATACCGAAAGACGGTAGCAGAAAAGGTACACATCCTTTGAGAAAGAAAATTCAGAGCAACTTACCTCTATTAGAGGGTCCCGACCAACAATGGAAAATACTTCCTCAGCCAGTTTTCTTATGACTTTTGCTCTAGGATCATAGTTTTTATACACACGATGACCAAAGCCCGACATTTTTCGTTTCCTGGAAAAAAAACCAAATTAAACAATGAACACAACTACAATGTTTCGTGCCATCTGAGATCATCAATTTCAACCATCAACTTACCGATTTTTCACACCCTCTATGAACTCTGGAATGTTCTCCACACTTCCAATTTCACTCAGCATCTTAAGCACAGCCTACAGGAATATAAGAAGCCTCAGCTGATGGCAATTCATTACTTCGTGAAACAGAAACCAAGAAAAAGTAAGTCCAAGAGAAGCGTCCAACTTGGCCGTTTCAGACTTCGCCTCTTTTTTTTTTTTTTTGGTTAAAGTGAATGTCATTACTAAAGGAGACCTTTTCAGACTTCATCATAATATAACAGACAAGATAAGTACCTCATTTGCTCCGCCGTGAAGAGGGCCATAGAGAGCTCCAACAGCTCCAGCAAGTGCAGTGTACACATCAACACCACTACACAAGCAGTTGCAGAATATTACACATCCAATTTATGACTTAAGTTTCCTTGCAGTAAGGACTCGAAAGATGAATACCTCGATGCAAGATGCCTAGCAGCAGCGGTTGAACAATTCATTTCATGTTCAGCATGCAATATGAAGAGGATGTCTAGCACCCGTGCCAACCGGGGGTTAGGTTTGTAAGAACGATTACCCCTGAAATTCGGTAAAAATTCTCCGCTGATCAATAAGTCCCATTTTCCCTTTTTCTATCTTCACCTCTAATAAGGAACATTTATTAGTTAAAAGCGCAAAACAAAGCAACACTTACAATGAATCCAGCATGTATAAGAAATTCTCTGCATAAGAAAGATTACTAGATGGGAGAACTGGAGGCCTTCCTGCCATTCTCAAGTATGCAGCAGCTGCAATAGTTGGTGCCTGCATTCACAGAATATTTTCTATTAGCCAAACATAGAGGAGTGAATCTTAGACAACTGAGGCTGAGGCTTTCATATGCAGCACATAAGATGAAGTTAAAAGAGAAGCCATAGAAGGGCCCAGAAAAGCCAAAATAGGAGATTGAGAGCAAACCTTCCCAAGAATGCGAGCAATCTGTTTATCTCTCACTTGCTTTGATTTGTAAATATCTTGGCCCTGTAAACAGAATAATTGAATAATGGCTGTATATAACTGAAGAGCATAACTTGTATGATAATTTCATAAATTTGATAAACTAAATCTTGTTCGTGCAGATATTGTTCATGCAGAAAAGGTGCTCTTTGCATAGGCAAGCAAACCCAAGAAAAGGTACTCTTAGCATAGGCAAGCAAACCAAACCGCCTTCAACCCCCAACCCCACCCCCACCCCCACCCCCACCCCCACCCACCCTACTTTAAGAAAAAGAAAGCTCCCTAACCTATGAACATTCAGACAAAAAAAAATTTACAATAAATCGAAATATGAGTAAGGAAACGTCTGACCAGCTTATTCAGATTTAGCAAACTAATTAGATTGATATTTTGCATTGACTTTTTCAGAAACTCAAACTACAAGCTACATTTAACTGGCCTGAAGGCCAAACTACACGTCAATTCTAGTATCCAACAGCTTTTTTACAGGACAGACAGGGTTTTAAAAACTGGAATGTCAATGGAACTGGAAGATGGTCGAAGTTTTTAAAAACTCAAATTTTAATTGGAAGGTCCAACGAAAGTCAACGGAAGAAGTTTCAACAGGCACACATACCTACCATTTTAATTTCAGAAACAATTATATCAGACACCGAATGTCACAAGCACATCAGTATTTCACGGATACACAAGGCAATATCTAGAGGTAATATCACATGATAAACACAAGATCATGATGGCAAAGCAGAGAGAGCAGAGTAATGCAAGGACTAGCATTGTCCAAATAAATTACGCATCCTGCAAGTAACTTACTCTAAGAGCAGGATTGGCATCAGGATGAAAGACAGAAAGAGCACTCATTGCACTGACAAGTACACCCATTGGATGTGCATCATGTGGCATTGCGTGTATAATATCCTACATAAAGAACATGGATTAGAGCGATTCAGTGAAACTTAATAATCCCACAATGAAACACAAATGAGTCACAAGCATCCCTAAGTAAGAGTTATAGCACACCTCTTAACAAGCTTAGTCCTATAAGCACCTCAGTCAAGCTGAAAAGGGAAAAGAAACCAAGAGACCAGAGAGAGCAATCGAGGATCTCTGTTCCATATAGTCTAAAACATTTGATGAGATCATTGCATTTTACTTGCTTTATATCAAAAGGAAAAAAAGAAAGCAGGAGGTTGTTCACCCTCTAGCTCACTCGTGGAAAAGCAACAATATTATGTGCTTACTCTCAACCACCTAATGCAAAATAGGTCTAGCCTTCTCTACTTATGGCAAGAGCCAGAGTTTTATTTCAAGAGTTCAGAAATGGAAGGAGAAATCAGAAAGAGAGTGCCTGGAAGACATGACAAAACATTTCATCGCTAGAAGCATGATCAACCAATCTAAAGACTGACAAAGTAAAGCATATGTAGGTCTTGTTCACAATCACAATTGCCCTCTGCACATTAAGTTTTACTAAAGGTAACAAGACACTCTGATATGAAATTGAAAAAGCATAGAGTGTGAAATTTTTTATTGAACTTAAATGAAAAAAATTGCATTATCAAAACTGTTCTGCTCAACGACAACATGCGACATATTGGCACTCAAAACATTTTCCAATGTTTAAAAAAAAAAATCCATATCACTAGCAATACCATCACCAGCTGAATTACAGCCTACAGTTTTTTTTGTTTGGTCGGAATTACAGCCTACAGTTGAATCTTAGCATAAAACCATCAGTTTTCATATCAAAAGTGATTCAGCTCCTCCTTCGCTTTTTGAGATGAAAAGGGTGAGCGAGAGAATGGAAACGAGAAGGCAATGCAGGGTCCACCGTGAAAGAAAAATACTACACAAATTATATCTCGTACTACTGAACTTCTGGAAAAGGTGAGATAGAAAGAACGGGGCACAAACCAGAATTCCTTGCGGAACTGCCGAATGTTGAGTAATAGCAAACTCCCAGTCTGCTAATTGACTTTCAGAAGGCAGATTTCCATACACTGCAATGGGAAGCAGACTTAATTCTCAACCGATATAACACGATCAAAATCTCGTGAAAGAAAATTCATCGTGCCCATCAAAGGGTCACAAATGAACAGACAATACATGCTTGCTGGGGGATCTTTCAGATTAGGTTTAAAAAAAATGAAATTCAAGAGCAAGAAATTGCAGAAAGAACACCCACTCAATAGGTAAGCCACTTCCACGAAGGAACTACTCTCGGCCAACTCTTCGATCGGATAGCCCCTGTACCTGAGTATCCCTTCGTCCCCATCGATGTAGCAAATCGACGACCGAACAGGAGCCGTGTTCAAGTATCCAGGATCATAAAGCTTGAGTCCCTTGTCATTCTTTCCAGTTGTTATCTGTCGAATCGCCCGTAACAAGCGCGACATCGAAACGTCAGGACACAACATCCGCCCAAAATAAACATGCAAAAAGACAAATGCTACAACACGAGCTGGCAACTATGGCCTGAAAAAAAGCCCATCGGCAACGCGATCAGGCGCGATTTACCCGACCGAAACTTCAAATTCGCCCAAATCAAACACTCTCAGAGCTCGGAACAAGCTCATCTCGCAACCGATAAATCCACGAAGACGATCGAATCCCGCACAAACATCGTAATAAGCTAACCTGCTTCAAATCGGTGGCCTTGACGGCGCCCTCCTCCGAAACCGGGACCCGGTACTTCCGGCCGGTGCGCTCGTCGACGACGGCCAGCGAGCCGCTGAGGTTCCCGGGGGGCGGGACCAGGTACCGAGCCGAGACGCGGCTCGGCTCGACGATCGGCGCCGCGGGCTCGATCGGAGCCGCCAGGTGCGCCGAGAGGACGGCCAGCCGGCCCCGAGCCGAGAGCCGGGAATCTGCGCTCGACATCTTCCGGGAGGGAGCTAATGGCCGGTTCAAGCCGGGAACTGTGGAAGCTAGAGGAAGAACAAAATGGAACGAAGGGGAAGGTGGAGGGAAGGGAGAGAAGTTGACGGTGAACGGCGGAGTTCTATATATATATATGTTGGAGTGGAGCGTGGGAAATCGATGGTGGATCGCGAGGTTTTTGTTTTAAGGGTATTTTTTTTTCGGTCAAAATATTTAAGTGAATTTGAGATTCAGCCTACCAAGAAGAAAGTGAGGTTTTGAGATTAGGTTCGACCTCCATATTTACCATCTGCTCCTCTAATTACAAGAATTATTAAGAATATAAGCATACGTCACTTATAATTCTCGTCAAAGCATTTTAAAGTAGTCGTGAAAATCCCAAACCCCTAAACGTTTGGACTCGGGCTCAGCTGGTCATTTTTGCCATCTCTTCGACCGACTGGATCTCAAAAACCTATAATCCGTAATTTGATATTTAATGAGGGAAGTTTTTTATTTTCAGTGTGTTGATTACATATAACACGAGAGAGACGATACATGCAATTCTTTTTCTTAAATGGGCATTCGACAAGTATTCTGAGATACTCGTTAATGAAATTATTATTATTATTATGTGTGCTAACCAAAAGAAAAGAAAACTATTATTATTCGATGAGCTGCTCTTTTAATTCGAGCTTAGCACGGTCCGGAGTTCCAACTCCAGATGGGAGAACTTTGCTTTGATAAGAAGCTCGAGCCAAATGAAGCCAAAAAGTTGGACCTTAACTCGATTTTCTAGATTGTCTTTTATTTTTAGTTCTTTGTTTTTTCATGGTTTACAGCTCACGCAATTTCCTGTGAGGTTATCTAAAATCATTTCAAACACGTGAATGTTGGTCTAAATTTACGTATAATCTTTTCACGAAATACAAAATTTAAGTATTCATTTTTTGGTATTTTCGCAATCAGCAAACGTTTTTTCAGAAAAAAAAACAAGCATAAACGAATGGCCCAATATACTTGGACAGACATTTCGATCTTGCGCTGTGCAAAACTTTACCGTAATTTACCAATTTTTCAAATTAACTAATCGCGTATAATTGATTTACTTATAAACGTATTAACTAATCCATTAATTTTTAAGAGAGGGGTAATTCCGTCAGCACGGGGGAATATTAATGGGGCACGTTATCCTCCCCGAAAAGCCTTTAGCCCAGGAGGAGGGGCCCACACGGAGCCTAAGACCGGAGGAAAGCTCCCTCAGCGGAGGAGTCGCGTGAGGCGCCACTCGCCCTTCGACAAGCGACACGTGGGACGAACCCCGGAACCATCGCCGTTCAGAGGGCGAGTACAGTGGGACCGGTATTCGCGGCGCGTTAAGTGGCCGTCAAGAGACGTGTCGGACACAACCAAAGCGTCTCGCGAAACGCAAACGTTTATCTTCTCTGGGATCAAATGATAATGTCAGTGATGGGATGGGCACGCATCATGAGCCCATTTTCGTCCCCAAGAAAATCTGATCGAAAAAAAATCCCATATTAATTCATTTAGCTTTAAAAAATTATTACTATTATTACGTCACATTAAATGATATTATCATCTAATTTCATGCACGATGGAAAATACAGGCATCAGATTTTTCTCATGAATTTTCCATTCAACGGCTGTTTATTGTTCCAAGAGCAATAAAATTCACACTAATATCATCAGCAAGAGACCACCACCTTCGGGGGTGTACACAAATCCAGCCGTCCCTTTGACCTGGATGAATCCGAGGAAGGACGACCGAGATTCGGCAAAAGTATATTGATTGTATTAGAAAAACCGAGGCATGGCGAAAACATGCACCGATTGGAAAGCATGCAATTGCGGCTTAAACTAATAGAAGAAGGTTGTAG
Source organism: Syzygium malaccense (assembly GCA_031216405.1). Lineage (NCBI taxonomy): Eukaryota > Viridiplantae > Streptophyta > Magnoliopsida > Myrtales > Myrtaceae > Syzygium > Syzygium malaccense. Next base: position 23,031,109 of record CM062253.1, read on the forward strand.
GATTAACACTAGCTATTCAAAGATAAAGAAACTCAATCACTGATGCGTACCTTGTGCGTTGCCTTGTTAAATGTTAGATCTAACCGACGAGTGATGTCTCTGAGCTGAATCGATTCAGAATTCGTGTGGTTCTGTCAACTAATCAATCAACCATCATATCTAGAAGAGAATGAAACTAGCTCAAAACTAGGAGAGAGGAAAAAGCAACATACCCACAGAGGAGGCACTCGGCAGCAACAATAGCAGTTGCATATGCTCTCGTAGAACGGTTAGTAGTCGAAATCACTATGATCCCTCAGGACTAGTCAAGGCCAAGAGTGACTTACAAAACTCAGTAGCATCTGCTACATGCTCTATTACCTTCAGTCATTCACAAGTGCACTTACATGGAAAACCCTCTCAGTATCTATTGCATCCACGATGTACATCAAGCACCCTCGACAAGTAAGATAGGATGGTGCTGCTGTAGCCTAAAATTCATTCCGCGATTGAAAAGCAGAAAACTAGAAGGATGGCATAGTAATGAAGCAAATCTATCTTCAAAGAATTTGAGAAGATCGAAGTTAAACATTACAGAAAAGATTTCCAAAACGAATTAGTGTGTGATGTGGGCAGAGAATAAGTACCTCCAAAGTGATCACTGCGTTAAACTACCTTTGTTCTTCAACAAGCTGTTCTGTGGATTGGATGAATCACTTGAACTTTCAAGACACTCATGTGTTTTGACTGATGGAATAATAAGAAAACATAATTTTCTCTACCATTATCCTTCTTTTTTCCTCCCCTTGTAAAGAAAAAAGCCAAGAGATATACATGGAGGACTCTTGAATTGCTGATCTAGACTTCAACTTTGTAACCACCACCGATAGTGTTAGCCCCATATTTTTGAGAAAACCTACATCCACGAAGTACAACACTTGCGGCTAACCACCTCCAATAGAATACATTTGAGCCATACCATGACCCTAACACCTCTTCTTTTTTGGTTTATTACCTTGCACCCTTATTACACGAGAAGTGAGCAGGCTATCATGTCATTGTGATGCAACTGCATGTGAGCCAAAGACTCGAAACCACACCTACCTGGAAACGTTGCAAACTGTAAGCCTAAGTCTCTGCCCATGTACCTTAATAAGGCTATAGCACTTCTATCATTCCAATGTTATACTCACATTTAGCCCTGTGTTCTCTGCACTATCACTTTTGGAGTTCTGGAATCATATGCTCCACATGTAAATCATTAGACTCTTATTTAAAATGATACATAATCCTGCTAAACAGATACTGTAACCCCAAGGATAGTGATCCAAAGACCTTAAGCTGCAAGATAAGAGAACATTGAAAAACACAAGAATCTGATCCAAAAAGAGCATGGAAGAGAATTATATGCATCACAGTATTGATATTTTGCTAACCACAGGACTTGCAAGAGTATGTTTGGTACATTTAGGATTGATGGCAATATGATCACCAGTTGTGATGTTATCCTCTGAAAGTTCCAGCTAGGCATTCTTAGATCAAATATTTGAACATTTTGGTCTTTGCATGGACAAAAACGATAACCATGAGGAGAGTCTTATCAAGCAGTGGACGAGTTAAAAACTTGACAGAAAAATGGAGTTCTCCCATCAGAGGGACATGATCCAACCGAAAAATGAATAGACGAATTTGACATCGATATGAATTGCAAAGCCTTCGCTGATAAAGAATGATACAAGCATCCAGATAAGACTGAAAAATTGATCATGATCTTGAGCAAAAGTCTCTTCAGTCAACGAAGAAATTACGCTTGGATCACTCAAGTCCATATGTTCATCAGGAAAAAAAATCTGTAATGAGCAATGCTTATTTATGCCAACACAACAAATGTTATAGGATCATCTTACCCAGTGATTCAAATGTCAACCAGGAAAACCCTCCTAAAAGGATTTGCAGCATCAACCTAGTACTTAATTATCAAGTAAAAGTATCGCAGGCTTCACAGCGAACAACAATTATATCCAAACAATCTCAGCCAGAAGAAAAACAATGATATGCAAACAAGAACAGTCAGAATAACAAGAGCCATTGACTAAAGAAGAACAGAGTTCAATGTATCAGATGGAAGCCGCGCTATACAAGCGAATTTTTTGCATCCTAGATGTCTATCGACTGCAATGATTGCAGAAACTGCAGTTTTGCCGGAGTTTTTGTCTCAAGCGATTGAATTCAACCGAGCGTGGTGAACTTGAAGCCTCATCCCTATCATCAGGCATGCAGCCATCCAGTGATTAAACCACTTGAAGCAATAAAACTTGACCATGCAAACAAGTTGCCGATAGCAGCAGAGGATCACGCTCAACATTCCCGAAATCTATTCCGCATTGCTCAGCTCAAGAACACAATGTCGGATTCAAGTGAAGGAAAGCAAGCGTGCCAAATCGGGAAAACCGCCATTTACGAAAGATACGAATCGACAATCAACGAACTGGCCATGGATCCTCGATGGCGGACAACTTGACCAGCTCGGGATCCTTCAGAGACGAGCGAATGGACGACGAACTCTTCGCGTCATACTCGGACTTCTCGGAGCTTCCGGAGGATCGAGGACCCGGGCGAGGTGGAAGCAGGAGGAGAGTCGCCGGTCGCGGCCGCGGGAAGAGGCCGAGAAGCGGCGTCGGAGAGGAGCCTCGAAGAAGTGAACGCGGTGATCGATCGGGAGAGCGTCCGCGGATGTTTCAGGCGAGCAGGGACGGCGCGGACCCGGTTCAGGTTGCCTCGCCGCCACGGCGAACTGCCACCGCACAAGCGACTCATTGATCGGCGACGGCGAGGGACGCGGGCGGAGCGAAGGGTGGGTGGGCCGTCGCGCCGATGAGAGAGAACTCGGAGGCAGCGACGGCGAGGGACGTGTGGGGCCGGTGAGGTAATGGGCCTCATCAAGGCCCGTTTGCGTGATGGATTAGCCGGCCCAATAGGCTGTTCGATCAATGTCATGGCTCGCGCAACTACGTCAAATTTGAATGCTACTATTTTGTCGAGGAAAAAGTTATAATGCCTTCAACAAATGCAGTACAGTTTCTCGAGATGTTGCACCAACTTTATGATTCGTGTTGCGAAATACACGTGCTACTAAGGGCGAGCAACCAGACCGATTCAATCCAGAAATTGAACCGGCCGGTTCATAAGAGGATCGATCCAGTTTCCAGTTTCAAAAACTAAAGATCAGCCTTGATTGGTTTGGTTCCCGATTCTATGCCCCGAATTGATCGGTTTTATTTGGGAACCTGGAACTTGCAAGGTTGTTTCGGGGCAAAACCTCGAACGGAACCGGATTGTCCATGATCCTAAGAAAGTTCATTTACTCTTTTTAAAGAAAAAAACATAAAATTTGCTAAAATTGAATATGTTTGACATATTGCCCTTAAGCAATAAGATTTATATTCATATTTGACACATGCATGCACGTTGTATACATCATAAAACGAAACAAGGGGGAAAAAAGCCCCGGCTAAGGTCAATAGGGTCAATTCCCGATTGCAAAAACCCAAAATTGACTATGATAAAGTACTTTTCAAGTTTCGGGTCGGAAATATACCCGCCCTTGAAAACCGATCGCCCTTACGTGCCACAACACATGATGGCGTAATTATTGCATACCGCGGTAGCAATGAAATCAAAGCCGTACCCAATGGACATATAAAGGGGACTGGTTGCGAAAGCCAGTTAGGAACATGCACCCTTTTTGATCGGCCATAAATATCTCTCCGCGATTGGCTAGTCAACGAATGGAGGATCGATCTTGCGAACATGTACTGTACTATACTACTAGGCAATGGAATGCAGTACCTGGCCTTTCCACGTGGGCCTCTGATACACTCTGTTTCAGTTGGCTCAAGAGAAGGAGGTGCGTGATAGCGACTGATTTCACTTTTATTTCTTTTGAATTTCTGCTTTTTTTTTTTGCTTTAATTGGGGATGTTGATGGACTTGGATGCCGTCCCAACCCCCTCGTGCAGTCATCTTTCACTATTTCATCTCTCCTTTCTCTTATGCCCGAAGCAATTAATACAAAAGGGAAAAAGGAAAATCTCAGCATCTCTCCCTCGCTCTCTCTTGTGGGCGTTGGTGAAAACCCTCCTTTGTTGACAAAAAGTGGGTCCTAGACGCAGAGGGATTGACAATGTGATTTCTTTCGCATTGTTTTTCGTTTCTTGCACAACACTTGTGACAGCATGAAAAATGGGTGTACAACGTGTGATGGGTGTAATGTGTTGTTTTGTGACGAGACATGACCCAAGTTGGGAGCATTTACTGTGGTGTTTTTGGGGCCTAATTTCAAAAAAAACCCTCAACGTTACACTTTATTTTAATTATATCCTGAACTTTTTTTTGTCTCAAGAAAAATCACAAACTTTTATTCGAATCCCAAATCTACCCTCCGATTATAAATCCGTCCAATTAACGTCAGAAGAAAAAAAAAAGGAGAGAGAATCGGCAACTGTGGTGGTGGCCAAGCCTTCGCCGGTGGCCGCCGCCGGGAAGCAGTAGCGGCCCTTGCCTTCGGGAAGGCCCAGGCGGGGGCTGCCGACCCTCGCCGGCCCGAGTGAGTAGCTGGCGAGGGCGTGCAGCCCCCGATCTGGGGGAGGGCGTGCAGCCCCCGATCTGGGGGAGGGCGCGACCCTCACCCCAGATCGGGGGCTGCAAGCCCTCACCGGCGACTCGCCCGGGACCAGCGAGGGTCGCCGACCTTCGGGAAGGCCCAGGCAAGGGCTGCCGCTCCTTCCCGGCGGCCACCGGCGAGTTGATTTAGGAGGGTTGATTTGGACGGATTTATAACGGGAGGGTTGATTTGGGACTCGGATAAAAGTTTGTGGTTTTTCTTGAGACAAAAAAAAGTTCAAAACATAATTGGGACAAAGTGTAAAGTAGAGGGTTTTTTTTTTTAATTAGGCCGTGTTTTTGGTGTCCTTTTATGAGGCGAGAGGAGAGGAGGTTTTGAAGCCTCCTTCTCCTTTTGGGTTGTTTTTGTTTGTTTGTTGTTTTCTTTAAAGAGGAAGAGTGGGATGGATTCTCCCAAGGATGGTTGCCCGCCAAGCATGCCCCATTTCTGTTCATATAATAATTACATAGTGACGCTACACTTTGGATGGAGACAGTTACACAAATGATTACTAAACTTTAATTTAATGAGTAATGTCGTACCTAACTTTTTAATTTACGCAATATGGTCTTTGAATCTTGGTCCAATACGCAATATCGTCCGTGTACTTTTAATTCGTTCAATGTGGTCCATGAATTATCAATAAACACACGGTATAGTCCATAAATTATATGAAAATGCTTAAAGTTCATGGACTACACCGAATATCGGACCAATATATTGAGGATCACGTTGAGTAAAGTAAAAATTGAGAGATGACATTAAATATATTGGACCAAAATTTCGAGACTATTTGTCTTATTTTCCCGTTTCGAAAAATTTGAAGTCCTCGAGGGACATGCTTTTCAGCAGATCCTGAAGCAAGAGGAGGGCTTTACATGAACATGGGTTGGGATAAATCACGAGGGTCCTTTTGCACTCTACATGCAAGACAGTAAACAAGAAGAAATCAGATGAGATGAGACCTTTCATCCACTTTGTTTTCTCGACATTCTGTTTGAGAAAACGAGGCGATACCCTGTCATGGGGAAGAGATTTGAAACGTCAGAGCGACACAAGGTCCAGTGTTTAAGCTTGCGTCCACACTATATATATACACCACTAAAACCACATCTCTTGTAGGTAAGTGACTGCTGTGATAGGATTCTGAGTGGAGTGCTTTTGTTATATCCTTAATTACCTGCTTAAACCTCGTTTTTGCGCAGAGTGTAATGGCAATTATATATTCACATAGTCATCAAAATCAAGAGAGACAGAATGGAGAGGGTTTAACACCATAAAAGTAATCGAAGTTCAATTCGAGATTTCAATAACCTCAGCCATATTCAAGTACTAACCCAATTCCTGAAGAGTATGATGTATCGATCAACATATTATCTTTTATTACGTGTCGATATCATTTACTTATTAAGTATGACAAAGTACTCTTTTTTTTTATAATTGCTAGAGTGACCATAAAAAATTAGTTACCGGGTAAAACTCGAGCGTGAGTGTGCCGCACGACTCAATCTGGCGCAAATTTTAACCAATGTTATGCATATATCTCAACCGGCATCACACAAAATAGCACATAGTCCATAACTATTTTCATTTGATGAATCCACAGAGGAGTCCAAGAGATCACAGAGTTGATCACATTGGAAGAGAGGACAGAGAGAGAGCAATGCTGAGGTTGAAAAAGTAAGGGTAGAATAACTACAAAAGAAGATCCCAAATGGGTGACAAAAAACGTATACAGACACTGCACTGTTGACAAAGTTGAAAGTTGAAACCTTTTTCAATGCAAAGAGTGGGTTCCAGCACTCTCTCTCTCTCTCTCTCAAGGTGTCCTTGTGCTCAGTCTCTGTGGGTGGTCTTGTTTCATCAAAGGACACTCCCCCTCCTGTTTTCCTCTTCACCTCTCCCATCTTTTCACGAATCCCCTGTCCCTCACATCGCCTGCAACTGTTGTTTACCGCTGGTAAATCCAAATGATCGATTTGGTCATCGAGTGCCGTTAAATTACTTCTTAAACAACTTAAATTAGGAAGAAAACTAATGGTTGTCGACGCATTTACTTTTTCCCGCGGACCCGCGACTGTTTACCAATGCTAACGAGAACACCGTGATCTTTTTCGCTGAGTTATGCATCCTGATTCTCGGATTCGCCGACCCTTGGAAAAGTTCATTCGGCTTTTGCACCGGTCCAAAAACGGGATCAAATTATTCGAGCTCTTGTAGGAGCCACAATCTAGGCCGATCATTGATCGAAAGACACATCGCTTTGGATGATGGATCGCCACTGTTGCAGAGCAGGCTTCACAGGATTTTACCCCCCCAACTTGAAGATGCCATTGAATCCTAGTATACACATGGTACGTAGGATCCTGTGCCTCCTTGTCTTTGGAGCTTTGGTTCCCTGGCGATGTTCATGTTGCCCTGTTATGGCAAGTAGTGCTTTGTCCATTCATCTGATTCTTTTTTCACAACAAGACTGATCTTTTCGTTTCACTCGTGAACATGCTCTTGTAAAAGTTGTAAGCAAAATTGGAAATGCATACGGTTTAAAAAGAAAGAACCGTGCCCCCTGGCCCCCCCCCCCACCCCGTCCATATATCTCGTTTCTAAATCCCAATTGATCACGCTAATTTCGTTACTGAACGGTCTAAGAAAGTATCGAGTGAACATGTTTTGTCACAAAAACCACAAGAACACATTAAAGGAAAGATCATTCTGGCAGCATACATCACCTGTTGAATTTTTTTTTTAAAATTTTGTGATGTGTATTTTCCTGGGTTCTTTCTAGCCCGAAATTCTAGGATTATGAACTAGCCAAGAAAACTGGAAACTGCCCGAAATTCTTTTGGAAAGAAGTTGAACCGGGGACCAGCAAAGAGACTATTTTGATTGACACGTAAGTGTGAACGGTCGACTTTATGACAGGAGACCTCACGTCCTTCACAAGCAGTGTCAGATGATGTGTTCTTTCATTGGCATGCTCGTGTAATTTTCCAGAGATCGCATCATGGCAGACATAAAGATCTCCGGGGAAGTTTTACTTTAATCTTTTAGTTCAGCTTTCGTATTGATTTCTTGCCAGCATTCAAACTCAACAAACTCCTACAATGACCTTTTGTTTTCCTAAGAAATCAAGTGCTGATAATATATAGAGTTCGTTGCACCGTTAAGAAACGAAAGTTGTACTGATAGCCCTATCCAATGACTTAGCTGTATAAAATGGGAGATGAGGGTTAGAGGACGAACTTCTCTTTCTAGTTAACGTAATCTTGCTTTCATGGATCTTTCATGGATGCCGATGAAGATTGCAAGAATATCAGAATTCCTTGCATCCCCAAATATTAGATCATTGTTGGTCTGGTGTGCGATTAGCGTCGGATCGCTTGCATTGTTAAGAAACTTGTCTAAACAATGGACACAAGGAAGCATGAGATGGCCAGTCTCATAAATTCATCAGGGCCAAGTGCAAACGAAGCGCAAAATGGAAACTTTCAGGATTCCTTCCCATTCAAAATAGAATGAACTAAGATGATAATGCTTCACAAGATTGGTACTAGTATGGGCAGTACAGAAGTAAATTCTACAGTATAAATCTCTTTTTTTGGCTAAATGGAGTAGAATCTAAGCAATCTAGTGCCTAACTGCCCTTCAAATTAAAATAAAACCCACTAAACGAATAAGTAAAAATAAAATGGACAGAGAGAAAAGACGGAATCTGAAGAGGTAACTGGGACGAATCACTAAAACCATGCTGAAAACAATACTTGGGGAATACCCAGGACACCAATAAGGTAGAACCAATCAAGAATTGGAGATGCAGCTCCAGATTGCTTCATTGGCATGATCAAAGAGCCGTTCTTGCTGGTCTTACAAACATTGACACCAATCTTGACACTGTATGCTTCGGTGGGATTCAGGCACAGCCCAGGATTGCCACTGAGATCCAAGTTCTTGCCCAACCTCTTCAAGAAGCTGGCATCAAATGGGACCACACCAGTCAACAAGTTCCTGCTCAGGTTCAAGTGGTATATGTGGGACAGAGTCCCGAACCCGACGGGGATTTCACCAGTCAGCTGGTTGTTCTGGAGAGACAACGTGCTCAAGTTCATGAGCTGAGTGAAGCTAGGAGGGATAGTCCCTGAGTACCTTGAATTGGCAAGCCTCAGCTCTTGCAATTTCACAAGCATACCGAACTCTACGGGAAGAGGTATGTCCATTGGATTGTTTTCCATGATGAAGTACTGCAAATTCTGCAGCTTTGACACTCCGGTGGGAAATTTTCCTCTCAGTCCGTTGTTGCTCAGGGCTATGAAGACCAGAGAGTTTAGCTTGTCGATGGTGTCAGGAATTCTACCTGTGAGTGAATTTGAGCTCAAGTCAAGCTTTTGAAGCTGACCCAGTTGGCTAACTGTGCTCGGGATTGAGCCAACAAGTGAGTTGTAGCTCAGATCAAGGCCCACAAGGCTCTTCAGATTGCCTATTTGGAAAGGTATGGTGCCAATGAGCAGGTTGTAGCTCAAGTCAAGGTGGATTAAAGACTCCAGGCTGAACACTTCAACCGGGATGAAACTGGTGAGGCGGTTTTGGGACAGTGTGAGGACTTCTAGGGACTTGAGGGAGGATATTTGGGGTGGGATTGGACCGACGAGAGCAGGGTTCGATTTGAGACTGAGCTGTTGGAGGGAGGAATTGAGGAGCCGGTTCGGCGAAACAGAGAGGGTGGTCCTGGTGTGGGTGAAGCAGTTGAAGAAGAAGACGGATTGAATGTGAGGGAGAGAGAAGACGAGGTAAGGGAAGGTGGCTGTGGGCTTGCAGGTTGGGTTAGGAAGTGTGCCGAAGTCCAGCCTCGAGACATGGAGGTGGTTGTCATTGCCGGGTTTGCATTCTATTCCAGGCCAGGACGAGCCTGTCCCACATGGGTGTGGGTACGAGGCTCTCCAGTTTTGGTCCGAGGACATGGACTCCATGATCTTGAACAGGATCTCAGATTCCGAGGGAAGCATGGTGTTTGGTCCAGAGCTGGTGCTTGTACGAGAAGGTGGCGGTGGTGGCGCGGTGGTCTTTGGAGGGGCATTGATGGACAGAGAAGGGAAACAAGAAGGCAGTGAGGAGAAGAACACGACGAGGAAGGGAAGAAGAAGAGGAGAGAGTGAGGGAGACGAAAGCATGGTGGCTGAGGATTTGAACTGTGGTCGGTGGTAGTAAGCTTGACTGAATTTGGAAGCCTAGTGGGTTTCATCTGATGGGTGAGTGACAGAGCTCAACAAGGAGAGAGAGAGAGAGAGAGAAAGAGAGAGAGAGAGATGTGACTGAAATGATAGGTGGGGCAAGTTTGATTAAAGATGGTGGGTCATATGACGTGAGTAAGATTTTGAAGCCAAGGTAGGGTCAGCACGGATGTGAAAAATTAGACACCCTTGTCTGAGGGGAGGGAGCTGGTGTTTCGAATGAGAAACTTAAAGCGCATGTCTCACTCCATCAGACACGTGAAAATGATTAAAGCCATGAGAACGTGTGTGTCTGAAAGGGAGAGGGAGAGAGAAAGAGATCATTAATGGAAGATTAAGAAAACTTTTGGGTTTCTCAGATGAACAATGCCACAGCATCATAGTCAAACTTTCGAGCACCTGGAAACTCTTACAACCTTCTCACATTGCTTTCGCTACTCACTAAAAGACCTTTTCATTTTGCCGGACTTCCGAAAGCAGATGAAGGCACATTTTTTTTCATTTGCTGTCTCTACATTGGCAAAAAGTTGAGATCATGCGTCGCCAGGGGTTTTCTGAGTGCTGAGCTTTTCCAAAATAGTAGTCAATATGGTGAAAATTCACTTCGAAACTATAGTTTTGGGAGTTATAGATCAGTTATAGCCAATGTCTCTCTACCGCGGTTAAATTCCCATAGTCCTATTCAATACGGAATCCCTCTTCGACTTTCATGTGTAAACTACCCGGTGTTCTCTTCGCCTCATTTGCCTCCGATTTTGATTGTTATTGAAAAAACTACAGCAGGAAAGAAGGGGAAAAAAAAAAAGAACTAGCCGTTGATCGAGCGTACCACGGGGTCGGCACAAGCTCGGCACAAGTTCAAAACTTCCAAATGTCCACTGTTTTTTTATTTAATATGCATGCGTGTGGCTTCTGCGTTTCTAGAAAACATATGCAAGCTAGAACGTTAGATAGCATTCTTACTTTTTTACTAGACGAACTTGAATTCAAGTGAATTACTTTCCCAGACAAATCTAGCAGAACCTGCAATGGTCACACGTTGTTGTACCACTCTCCCAGAAATGGGTCCCGTTCAACCCTTTTACAAATTCCCCATTTTTTTTTCATAAATCCCAGTAACAATAATTTCTAGGTTTTGTGGCAGCCCGATGAAAGGAGCCATACCAGTTACCTAAATTGACAGACCACTGTGAGCAACGTCTCTCTTGAAAAACATAAAGATCACTAATTTAGAGTTATTAATTTAGCTGTTAAGTGCAAAAATTCAAAAAATAAAGACCAAACCAAAACAATTAGATGGGAGAATGAAAAGCAATCTTTCGGTTAACCAAACCAAAAAATAGGGAAAAAAAACGAAAACAAAATATATCCTTTATCACTAGTTTAGAGTCTATTTATCAGAATATGAATAGGGAAGATTGCCTTGGTCATTCCTATGTTACAAATATATCACACTACCACAACAAGCCAAGAGAAGAGCTCTGTACAGAACCTTTCTGCATGCCTTGAATATAAAACAAGTGGATGCATGCTGCTAAAGCTCCTACAAAAAGTTTGTCTAACATTTACTAAATCAATCATAGCGGCTTATGAAAGAACGAAAAAAAATTAAAACAAAACTACCCTCTCAAGACTGAAACTTGAGCTTCTCCCCGGCATTCAAATAAAGCTGATGCTGATATGGTTTATCAGCAAAAACTGTTGAAAGATCTCGACCTCAGGTATTGCACAGAACATATATAAGTCGGCCAAAACTAACTTATTGCAGACATCAGAGCATTCACGGCTGACATCACCTCACGTTAATGTGGTTAAGAAAGTACATGAGAAGCCCCGCTCAGTCTTGTGATGCCTCCTATCAAAAATAGAAATGGGAGGGGTTAAGTCATGCACCGAGATGGACCAAAGCAAATACGAGTAATGAAAAGAACTGTTCATATGTCGTGATGGATGAAGAAGCAAAGCACCAACAACTTACTGCAATTACGGATGATGCATTTCACACCTCCACCGCGGTGTGTGATTCCATATCGCCAGTAACATGTGACAAATGTGAGTCATCCACCCTATCCGCTGCATTCTGGCAATGTGGATCACGGACCTCCTTATTTCCGCTGCAAAATTGTGATTCCTCAACTTCCATAGACATGGCATCGAGCTGTGATCCACCATTCTCAACTCCATGGAATGGCTCCACATCAGTGAGTTCACCAATGGTTTGAAATGGATGTTGATGATTGGCTTCTCCATCCGTAACGGCGCAGAGCTGCACATGATCGCCATCAACAGATACAAGACAAATCTGCGAATGGTCCTCTGTGTCCAAATTACATAGCTGCGAAGTGTTGTCAATTTCGGTAGGCTCTAGTGGCAATTCATCAACTTTTACAACTGCACCAAGAAACTGTGACCGATCATCGTCACTGGTTCCATCGCAGTCCATTGGTTCATCCTTGTGCTTTCGTTTCACAAAGCTCTTCCTCCTAACCTTTTCCTTACCTCGTGCCCTCTTACCAAGTTCTGTTATTGCGAGACCTGATCCAATGACCGGGGTTTCAACCTGGCCCCTCAGACATTCATGGGCAATATACCTGATCCTTGATATTGATTCTACCTGCTGGGGATCTAGACCATCTATCGGGAATGTGTCGGCAATGTGGGCTATATCCCTTAAACCAGAATTCTGCAGATATACAGCAAATCAAGAAAGTTAAAATTCTGTTCAATGAGAATTGACTTAATGTTATTGATAGGGTCTTACTGTTCTTTGGAACTCCGATGAAAGTGAGATGGGCCTGCCCACAAATCGACGAGTAATCTTTAGGTACCACTGCATGTATTCACTCTCATCTACACTATCATCACCTTCCGCAATACTAAGTCTGCGATTCACCCACTCGTTAAGCTCGAATTCCATCTTCCCTGATAAATCTACACCTCCATCAACTCCGCGATTTTTCCTTTGCCACTGCGGCACATCCTCAGGAATATGCTGAGGCATTCCACATTGCCTTAAGCAACGATCTGGAAGGTGTCTTTCAGCCTTGTCGAAACATATCAACATTGTCTTCGATCTTCCCAGGTTAAGATGGTTTTTAATATCTTCAGGTATTACTCTACTGTCCATATGTCTATAAGGGAGCCACTCCACCTAAAACCATGTAATTGGAATTCTCTTCACTCCATAAAATCCATTAATTATAAAACCATATAGCACAAGTTTGAGGAGGAAGAAACAAAAGTGATACTTACATCACATGCTTTCAAGGCATCCAATGCCTTTCGATAGAAAATGACGTCACGGTTGGCTGTTGGACCAATTTGTTTCCCTTTCCACCTGAGTACGTAAGGAAAGCAATCATGGGCTGGATCATGTTTGAGCTTTGGTCGCCCAATATTTAAGTGGTAATAACTCCAACACTGCAAAGTCAAACTAAGAAAGGTCAAATGACCACATATGAAGTCTAAGGAGAATATACATCCATGATGTAAGCAAAGCATTTATCAACAATATGAAACTGATCTCCAGCTTCACCAGCAGTTGAACCTGCCATAACACTGGAATGTGTGGTGAAATAGATGAGGAAATTACAAATAACCTGGAGAAGGGTCAAACAGCCACTGATGGTACTCTGAGAAGCAAGAGAAGCATTCCCCAGTGCTCTGTACAAGAAAGCCAGTGCCGCTGCACCCCAAGCATATTTTCCACATTGTTCAAAATCTCCGAACAATGGCAGGTACATTACGGGGACTTTGTTCCCTGTAGTAGTGGAAAATATGGTGCTTCCTACCAGATATAGTAGGTATGCACGTGTATGGCGCTCAATATCTTCAAGAGGAGCATCTTCAGGACAATCAGAGAAAAACTCTTTTAACCAACTTAACTTGACCATGCCACCACTAGCATACCCAGCTTCCGGGGTTTTCCCAAGGAATTTTTCACAGACGATACTGCAAGATGTATATGTGAAACCAATGACAGGGTCTCCATCAATTGCAAGTCCAAGCAAGAGAGCGACATCTTTGAGAGTTACTGTCATTTCTCCAACATTCATGTGGAACGTATTTGTCTCTCTCCTCCATCTCTCGACTAAAGCAGAGATAAGCGGATTGTCCAGACTGATAGCAGGAATTAACCTCAAGTACCCAAATCCAGCCTTGTCAACTAATTCTATCTGTTTGGCTGTGAGTCTCCACTGATCCAGCTTGGATGTGTGCTCATGACATCTTAGTGCACCACGCTCCTAAATAGAAATGCAATTATACGATAAACCCACATGAAACAGAAAAATATATTATTCATAAAATGGAGCCATAGCTTCTTTGTGGATGGAATTTCTCAGGTTGCCATCAACTATCCTTAGATTAAATTTGCTCAGACAAAGAACGAATCTTCTGATTTCTAAGTGCCAAATCCTATTGTCCGTCAATGTGCTACAAGTCTGTAAAAATTGCAACAGATGCAAGCTAAAGTTCTTCAAAGTCGTTATAAGTGAGAATTATAACATCTAGAATGGAGCCTTCTAGTTAGCTCCTGTGGCATATGCTAGAAGGAGCCGATTGAAACATGACTAGCTGTGGCGTCTCCCCATGCAATACGCTCGCTTCATGAAATACAGCTTTTTGGTTAAAGAGAGCTACTAAGAAACTGTGATCATAGTCTATTGCTTACAACAAATTCCTCCAAAATTGCTTTCACTTATTAGCATTAGCACAATCTAGTGGACATGAGCTTTTAAAAGAACTAATTATAACTGGCAAAACATTAGGAAACTTGACATCATCAGACAGTGAAGACTATATTACGAACTACACCTGTCCATCCCAGACTGCTGATGAGACATGCTTATCTTGATCACAAAGTACAGATACATCAATCGGACCGGGGTTGATTGCACTGGGTTCCACCACCACTGCTTCCATTGATTCCATTGATTAACTTCCTGCCCAATCAGACACAGCACGTAAAGCCTATTAGCATGACTTTTAAGTTAAAGTCAACTATCCTGAGATTTTGCAACCCTCAGGAGCATGTGTGGACATAACTCACAGTTAAAAAGATTTTGCAACCCTCAGGAGCATGCATGGATATAACTCACAGTTAAAATTCTTAGTGCACATAAGTTCCTCTCTCCCTTGACTGGAATAACCATAAAGTTGAACTTAGAGAAGTGGAGCTCAATTCTACTCCAGTGAGCAAAATAGACATGGTGCATAAGAACAAACAGAACAATCCCACCCTCCCTCCCTCAGCAAAGCCTTTCCATGCTCTCTACTTCATCCAAGATATCTGCAATTCCTCAAAGTCTGCCAGGGTCACAGAATCCCATCGAAGGGAAAAATTCCAAGGTCCAAGTTATCCATGCTTAAAAGCAGAATAAATTTGAAAATCCTTCATGACTAAGGGCATTAGGGCAAAGATATATCCTGCAAAAGTTTGAGTCCACAAACCTCTGTATTTCTGTCAGAAAACAAAAAATTCCTTCCACAAACCTCCTCAGGAGAAAGGGTTCATCAGAAGTTGGCACAGTTGATAGCACAAGTTGTTTGGCATCGGACAACCCTAAAGTACGGAGCAAACCTATTGAGCTACTTAAATGCATCTGAGCAAATGACCGTCGATTAGTTGAGTCTGTTGGAATCACTACAATTAAGACCCTCAATGGATGAATATCTTCGGAGGTGATACTTCACTGAAAATGGATCTTCTGTGCACTTGATGCAAAAAATAGGTACTCAAGGAAATGGTTACCCGAGGAAGATGTGCCTCTACCTATCTCAATCACCTGAGCATCGATAGAAATTTGCCAATCACACATTCCTACCTCAGATCGGGTCCACCGTGTATCATGACGCCGCAGTTCGAGTCCACCATGGCAAGATCTTGGGAGCCAATGATTTAACAAGTACCGCTTCATCAAAAGCGGCTCCAAAATTGAACTTCGATCGCGCTAAATTGGCGTGGGAAACTTAAAATCTTGGTTAAAGTCGCACCCTCGAACTATCTTAGCCACGACAATTTTTTACGCGCGCTAAGTCATAATCGAGTCAATTATTACACATCTTAGCCTCGATAATGCACGAAGCATATCCAGAATCTCCGGCGAAACCGACTCCATTCCCCGAAAAAAAAAAATGCCATCTTTATCACAGCTCCAAAAGCCCAGCACACAAACCTGAAAAGGGAGGGAGCGGGGGGCGGAAAAAGGTTCGTACTTTTCGCCAACCCCAGAAGAGGTAAACAACTGGGAGGGACGTATGGAAAGCCAATCATTTGCACATGGGAAGCTCTTGAAAGAATATGCAATACACCCCCCACCCTTTCCGCTGGGCTCCCACTTACCCAAACCCAATTTCAAAAGCTTTTCAAAAATCGAAATCCTGAGCTCCAATAGTGGTCCTCGTCATCCGGATGGAAATTCACCAGAATCCCCAACAATCACCGATCAACATGAAGTCGTTAAAAACACATAAATTACTTCATCAACCAGCCCATTTCGAGGGATTGCTATGTCCCAAGGTCCGCAAGCCCTGATAATAAAAAAAGAACCGAGCTTTCGAGGAGGGTTCAATTCGAGCGTCCATCGTGTTTTTGGGGGCCCCCCCACCTCCCCCCAAGATCTGCAGAAACCCTAACTAGGCCAAGACAGACAGACAGGACACAGCGCGAGGGAGGAAGAGGAGCGGGGCGAAGAGATGAGATTCCAACGCAAAAACGACGACGGCGACGGAGGAGCAAAATAGAAAAAAAGGCGAAAAGGGGGATTACCTGGCTGGAATCGAATGATGTCAGAGGGGGGAGTTCCTTTTTTCCTCAAAACGACGACGGAGAAGGGCCGCGCCGGTCCTCGCTCGCTATAACCATGGACGAGGAGCGCAGCAGGGTAGGCAAGAGTGAGAAACCCCAAAACCAAAAGCCCCCCGACTTCCTCCAAAACGACGACGATGGAGGAGACCTTTTTTGATCGGGTGCGGACCGGGATTACGGCTCGCTTATGCCCGGGGCTACACGTGGAGCGATGCCACTGGGCCCTGCTGATCCCCCTCCCCCCCCCGGGGGCGCAGGCCCACGGGTCGAGATCCGGGTGCGGCCCGACCCAAAAGATCCGACGACAACCCGGATCCGGATTAAGGTGAAAAGTCCGGGGTACCCCTTGATTGAGGTGTTGTGCGCGCGTACATATGTGCCGTTTGCGGGGGGCAATCCGGTTATGCGAAACTTGGAAAGAAAGCAGACGCCGTCGAATTGCAAATGCCTTTCGATTTTCTTGACAATATTCTTTGGGATTTGATATTTTACCGGACCAAGAGATGGATTTCATCTGGCGATCGTAAGTAACCGCGTGCTCGGTATCGCTGTGGTCCGTAGCGAAACATGTCGCTCTCTTGCGATGCATAAAGATCACGAAGACGCCATCCTCATTATTCGCAATGTTCTCGATCCATGCGAACATCATCGACCAGCTAGACCGACCTGATGTTGGACTTCTATTCCCCCAGAGATTCGTTCTTGCATTAACGATAACCGCGAGCCGATGTACAATCTCTCCCGAGCACAAGCCGATGCTGCATCGGACGAGGGAAATCATTACTCTGCACAGTTTCCCTCGCTGTCCAAATCCTAAGCAAAGAGAAGACCAAATCGCTTGTGGGGACGAAAAATACAACATCGACCCAGCAAAGAATAGCAACTTTATTCGATTTTCCCATTCAAATGACCAAAGTAAAGAGAACATGATGATAGCACAAATTGTTGGGCACTAAAGACCAAAATGAAGCCATATAATTTACAAGAGACAGCCATCATCAGTACACTGACGTTTTTTTCCACCAAACCCGCCTCGGGGACTCCGGGAGAGTTTCAAAAAAATGTAAAAAAGGGGGCGCAAAATTTGTCAACGCATCAAGCTACAACTGCTTCCAATATAGCACCTATCTCTTCATCCGGTCAGCCTAAATGAATCGCACCTCATATACCCAGAACAAGGAGCACTACTGCTTATACAGATTCATACTGTCCCACTCGCAGTGATCTTCCATTTGTCAATCAATCAGATGCGTAGGCTATGAGAACATACGGAGGAAGTTGTTTGCATATGCCATCGGCTTCACATCAGGGTGCGGCTGCAATTTTTTTCAAAGCAATCCAACAAATTAGTGAAAACAATCTCGATTTCTTTTCAGATTAATAACTTGGGGCACCTAATCTTTCTCGAGCCAGCTATGCACTGGTGAAAAAGACAAAAATCCACAGAAGGGGAAGAAGTCAAAAAAGTAACTGACCACTGCAGAAAATGTGACAATGTTGGGCTTCATCTCAGGGGCTTCAAATCGAATAAAAGCACCTTTGTTACCCATCTGACAGAAATTCAAATCAATGGTTAATAACATGTATAACTACATATGACAAACCAAGACGGACACTTTCTTCCTTTTTGGAAAATCAACAGATAGAGAAAGGCACAATGATTCAACGATTAGTTATGGCAGTACTAGAGAGATGGGACTGCAGTTCATATACTCCACTGTTGCAAACAGAACAAAGCGTAACAATTCGGAATATCCAAGTACCTGATCACAATAATTTGGAGCAGAAAATACGGTAATAAGTTTTCCATCATGCTCAATCTCATAGCCTTCGTCCTTCACTTCATGTGATCGCACAACTAAATCTGTTGAGGAGATTGGCAGTCAAGTCACTAAAATGATAAGATAAATTTGATAAGCTTAGCAAGTAGGACACACGCGCAGACAAGGAAAACAGAAAACTGAAGCACGGTAAATAATACCTAAGTTGTTTTCTTGTAAAAACTTTTTGGTGACATCTCCACCAAAAGAAAGACCCACGCCTCGCTTGCTAGGACCTCTTCCAGGTAATGGTTGGGGATCGCTCCAAAGCAATTCACACATCAAACCTGACAAAATCAGATAATAACATATAAAGCAAGAAGGAATCTAAATGGCACAGTCCATCTGAAACACCTCCTATTCTACATGTGAAATAGAAGAGGCTGGGTAATGATGGCTGGGGGACAGTGAGGAGGGACAGGCACTGAGACAGAGAGAGATCTGGGGCTGTGACAGACAATCCCAGCACACAGGATTGTTACTGGCTATTAAAGGTAATGAAATGTGCCAACTCACCTTCCTCAGGAGGCTCACAGAACCGATCGATTGACCTGATGTCGGCAAGCTTCACCCCGTCAACACTAAAAAGACCTCCATGAACCACGAAAATCTTCTCATTTATCACATGCGCCAAAGGAAGACAACAGAACACTTCTGCAAAGAGCTCAACGAATGTTTCACTCAACTTGGATCGAACTTCTCCCTCGAAGCCATAAATTTTGTTCATGCTCTTGCTCTCGTGATTTCCTCGGGCAAGATATATAGCTGAAAAAGTTCAAAAAGTCTTAGATCTTAAAGACAACCAAAAGGACCATGCCTTGCAGTTTGCACTGGTTATAACAGGCTTCAATAGAGGTTAAGATGCGTAGACTAATACAATGGGTGACAGGAAACGAAGAAAACATGAAAGTGCGAGTCCATAAGAAGGTGCTTTTGTGAACAGAAACGAAATGACATAGCTACTCTTTCACAGAAAATGATACTATTATAAATTGAAAGCATGACTAGGGAGAATTTACCTGATGGAGACATGCACTTGAAAGCAAACAAGGTGAGGATCACCTCCACAGAAAATGATCCTCGGTCCACAAAGTCACCATTAAATAGGTAAGGATTCTCTTCTGAGGGAAGTCCATTCAACTCAAAGATATTCAAAAGATCGTAGAACTGCATATGAAGAATGAATTAGCACTGGTAAACCAAGTAGAAGTACAATTTTCAGCAAGGAGCAACACAGGCAATTCCAGAAGTATGAGCGATCACAGAAAAAGAGAATAAAGTATCTATATTTACTCAATGTACAATTTAACTTACGATGGTAAATGAACAATAACTTGGTACAATCTAGTAATGAAACTTATAACACAATGTTCAACATAAAGATATCAAAGACATTATCTTGAAGATGTTACGGCACTCAAGCCACTATAACGAGGCACAAAATCCCCCACTAAAAAAAAGGGATGAAGCTTCCAACTGCAGAAGAAGAGAGCAAAGGAGAGGAAAAGGGGGGTTGATGAAACCTTCTAATGCAAAAGCCAATAGAGTGCTGAATCAATCTTACACACTATGCACAATCGACTATCATCTCCACTCGACATAAGTACCAACTTGGGTGGAATAATAAAGCTCAATGGTTTATAAGGCATCAGAAACCTGTTCCCCAAAGCAGGTAATGATATATAAACATTATCTCCATATCCTTTCTAATGGCCATTTGAGTACACTGTAAACTTATTCCCTACATGCCTATTTCTATCCATTTTGTTCACCAAGCACCTACATTCTCCTGCAAGCGACTTTTCTCTACCAGTCTACTGTCAGAAATTCCTATATGTCCTACTCACTGTCAACATCACCACCATTCAGAAATGTCAGAAAGGAAGACAGTGCGTGCAGCTCAGCAAACTTCAGCGACCAAGCAATTCATGCCAACAGAGGCACGATGAGGTTCGTTCACTGGCACAGAACTGCATCCGTTAGGTAAATGAGACATCAGAAACACCACCCCAGCTCTTCTCTCCCTTGCCTGCTCAGGAGTAAAGTTGCCAAAGTATGTTTATGAATGCTCTACTGGCCAAAAAAATATTCATGAACTCCACCTTGTACGCTAACTTTTTGTATACAGTTTCGGCCCATCAAATCTACCAGTAAAACAAGAAAAACCCTTGTGCTGTTGACCCATATAAAACTCAGTAATTATTTTGTTCAATTAATTCAATCAACCAAGCACAAAGAACAGCGAATTAATAATTCAGCATAACAACAGTTCTCACTAGGCTGTCATTAACTCCAAAGTTCAAAAGAGTAGGCGTTCTTGCTACAGTGCACTATATTGACCCTTTCTGTCAGTGATTTGTATTTTCAAATTTTGACGTCCCTGTAATACTAACAAGAATGATGAATTATGGGAAAATATATCATAGTTTGTTCATCCAGGCTTCATTGCGGCATTGGTGAAATCAAGAAGATTACAATTTAAGCCAGTAAATTGACACCAATTCTGGACAAAGAGCTCCAGCACCAACTCTGAGATGTAGTTTTTACGCATGTAAGGCTAATACCTCCGCAGCTAATCACATTCAATATATGAGGATTCTCATCATAAAGTAACCACCTGGCATGCCACCAGTACTTCTGCATAATGCTTAGGTTTAGCAAGTGCCAATTCTTAAGGTTAAGGAAGCTGATGTAAAGGAAAATTACCTGACCATGTACATCACCACAAACGGTGAAGTGTTTTCCACGAGGAACATTTACATCAACAAGAGAAGGCAATGCCCGCAACATCTCTCTTGTTTGCAAGACAATCTGGAACGCATATCTGCAGCATTGCAATATGCTGAGCCCAGGAAATACCGAAACAATTTTGACTAGCAATTTATTGTCGCCAAACATACCTCTTGTGTAAGCACTTTTGACTTTTAAAATCTTCAATCATCTTTTTCACAAAATCCAACGTAACGACATCTCCCTCTATTCTTGCACCAGAATACTGTGGCTCCACATCTGCATTAGAATAAACAAAAAAAGAAAAGTGAAAAAATTGCACTTGCTATGTAGAATGATAGTAAAAGAGTTACTAAAGTCTGCATCCATGAAAAAATTAATTTGCCAAATAAATTGCTTAGGACATAGGATTCATGATAATTGCATATCCAGCATATTTTGCAAAAACTCGAGACACTACAGCCAGTCATATGTTAAAAGTTGCATAATGTGAGAAAGTCAGGAAAGGGAATACATTTAAAAAGACAATTTCATGTTAAAGAATTACAGAAGTTTACATATACAGAAACATCAACAGCATAACTAAGATTTTGGAAGTACTAAATTCACATTCACAATGAACCATTCCAACTTTCCAGAAATCCTCGCCAATATCAAACTTTGAGGCTGAATTGATGGAGTGTCTCTTCAAAAGGAAAGGAAGGAAGAAAAGAAAACCAATAAAATAATTTTTATTTGCGCTACCTGGGAGCAAGAAGCAGCTAAAAAATAAAAATAAAAACTATGAATGTCCCGAATCTCCTTTCATATGCATTTCTACTTTGGTATTAAGAATCATTTACTCAGACACTAACCTCTCCATACTGTAACTAAGCATAGAAAACCACTTTACATAAAACAAGTATCTTGTTTGCTTCACAAAAAGATACTAATTATCATAACTATCTAGTATAAAGCATATCATCCCTCTCAAAGTATGATCACATCAGAAGCCTAAAAACTGAAAAACAGGAAACATACAAGAGAATTTCCATTTGCTAATTTCAAAGAACGCTTTTTTATCCTCCAATTAACATAAAAATATGCAGCTTTTTCTGTTAGAAGAATGACAGATCAGGTATTTTCAAAATTCAATGGACCCAAACCTAGGTCAACATCTGAACTCCTAGAAAAGAGGCCACCACCAGAACCCCACCAATAGGCCCCTAGACACACCAGCAGCATCAGAACAACTGCAGCTGCTGCAGTTCCCACCAACACTACCACTGCCGCCACAGTTGCAACTGCTACAGAAGCTACAGCCGCTTGGGTGGGCAAAGACGATGAATTGGGGACCGTTCCTATAATGATAAAAATATTTAAAATATTTTAGTGGTACTCCTTAATGCGATTTAACAACTAAATAAATATTTCATCATCGAATTACGGAAAGCTTTATTTATGGTCTCCTTGATACTAAGTTTCCCAGAATAGATGTTGACCATCCATTATTCATCCACAATTTTAAATAAGCTTTGCCCTTAGATGATCTTGACCGAGATAGGGTGCTTCCCCAATATTTCTTGACAGGGAAAGCTATGATTCCCCATGTTATCGAAGATTCAATCTTTAAAGAAAATATGATTCTGATAGAAACAGAATGACATCGGTAGGCGGTGAGAACTTTAAAAATGTCACTACCATGCCACCACAATGTGTTCCAGCAAACCCAAAATGTGAAACTCTCAACGATAACCTTGATGCATTCCTCATACCTTCAGAGAAACTTAGCATAATTCTCGACAACTTCTAAACCATAGAGGTTCTGAAATTGCTTCATACATAATTCTAAAGACCTAACCCTCTCAAAACCCCTTTTTTGGGCCAAATAGCAGGATCATACCCGTAAAGTAGTGCAGCATCCATTTGTAGATCAAAATAACTTTAATGGTGCCTTTCACCTCTTAACTTGTCAAATGACACCTAAAAAGAAGACCTTTTCAATGAAATATCAGAGGACCATTTACTTCATCTACTTCTTTTGTCCCGAAGAATCTTTACTGGGCTTCAATGGGAAAGGAGGGAAATACGAATGTAGTAAACTTAAACTACCAAACCAACTAATCTTCTCTCCTAAGAGTCAAAGATTCAGCGAACAGTACACAAGGCAGACTTCTACATAAGTGATTTTTCAGGAGAAACTTCAAACTCCCCCGATTTAACCCTGCTCCTCATCAAAATTCTCTTGCTCACAAAACTATACCAATCACTAAAACAGGACAACCAATTATTCCTATTATCTCTCCATTGCAATGGATCCCTACTTTTTAGAATTCAGTAACGCCTTCAGATGGCAAGCAGCATCACAAACATATTATATCTTTTCAATATGCAAGATGCATTCAAATATTCAAACCGGTATGAATATCCAGAGGGCTTGACCAAAGAAAAAGCCCAATTTAACTTTGCAAGCCTCTATGCAATTTTCAAGGAAACTTAACCGCAAGAAAAGGCCTACTTCTCGCGAAATTAAACATGCGCAGACAAATTCAGCAGAAGGAAGAAAATAAAAACAATGGGATAAAAAATACGAATATATATAGAGTAATTCCTTTTTCAATAAGAAAAGTACCTATAGAATCATAATCAATTGAATCTGCTACGGAGTGCCTCACAGATTCTGGTACAGCAATTGCCTCTTCAAATTTGAGTTTCATTACTGCCTTTTCGCATTCCTTTAATTTCTTGCTTGCATCAGGATCATTTGGACAGAGTCTTTTAACCTAAGAAAAAAATTTGTTAATAAATGCACGACAGAAGAAACAATATATAGGTCATTAATCCTGATGATATCAACAAGGTGAACAAAAGCTTCAACAAAGGATCATTGTTGAGGGTCACTCATCCTATCTTGAATATAAAGATGACCTTCAACTGTCAGAAATTATTTTACGATAAGATCCATCAATCACATATATATCACAAAAGCTCCAAAAATTTGTAGTGATGCAATTTTTCATCAAGTCATTGATTGTGCATGAGGGTTGCTGGATAACCTGTTCCAAGACAGGATGTGTCATAAATAAATATAATCTATAAAAAGGCAGCATAGAAAGCACCTCCATTCTTCACAATAAAAAAAAAATGAAGAACCAATCTGTTACAACAAAATCAAGCCAAAGAGTACAAACAACCATCTACCGAACTAATATATCATTGAGAAAGAACCTATAACACATTCAACTGCAACATTCCCAACATGAAAAGAGGTATGGAAAAGTAAAGTTGACAAGAGTAAAATACCTGCTGAAAATCCTTGAGCGCTTCTTTGAATTTCCCCATGGCAAGATAAGCCGCGCCCCGCCTGTAATAGCCCTAAAAGTACATGAAGCCATCAGCAGAGAGAACAACAACATGTGCAATAGCAGGGGAGAACACCAAATTCTTCGATTGATGCACACCTTTGAATATCCAGGGTCGATTTCAATAGCCTTGGAAGCATCTTGTATGGCACTTCCATACTCCTCCAGTTTAGAATGAGCAAATGCCCTGTTGGCCCAGTATACAGCATTCTCACCATTCGAATCAATTGCTTGGCTATACAGATCAATAGCTTGTGCATATTTGTGGGCTACATGTTTAAAGAAGTCGGCACAGGTCATTATAAGTAGAGAAAAAATAGAAGCAACTTCTGACTTACTCAAAGAATACAAGTTAATAATTGTGTGAGGAAAAATAAGTTTCAAAACTCCAGGAAGGTATAAAACTCGTATAAGGTTCTACTAGCATAAGAATTATTTTCTTCCAGCTTTCTTTATAAGTGAAAACTCCTTTCTCTTCCAGTTAGTACCCATTCTATCTATTACTTCATCCTCAATACTTTCTTTAGCGTTAGAATCAATAATAAATGCGAAAGACGCGTAAAATTTATTCGGATACATTCCGTTCAAGGCAGAAAACCACAATTACTACTGGCAACCCAACATAATACACAAATCTCCTAATACAGATATTATCGATAGAAGTAAAGCGAAATGCAAGCGCAAATGCCTACCCTTGAATGCTTCATTCGCTTGAAGTTTGAGTTCTTCGGCTCTTGCAACGCTTGAATTTTGAGTTTCCATATTGGGCAAAGTATTCTTCGTCCTATGTAAAGACGGAAAGCACGCAGCTAATGAATGCAGTGTCAATTATGATCCTTTCCCCCACTCCATCTGCTCAGTGAGCCAATGATGAGAAATAGCTTATATTTACCCACTTAATAAGCCGCAACGAGTTCGTGCTATAATTTCCTCAGCATCTACTCGAAAGAAAATATGACAAGTGAATCAATTTCGGCTGGATGCATTAAATCAAAGATATTACACTTATTGTTAGGCGTAAAATGTTCGAGCAGAAACACGTGTCAGTTGATCCCGAAGGTAAGTAACGCATAGTTTTCCACCAAAATTGGCCTAAACTGACCAGTGCATATCTCCATTTCCAGACACTAACCACGTAAATAAACAGTTTAAGCGACCAACCATGTTCAAATATTCGCGAAAACAATCCACGATCGACAACAACACCTGAAAGTCGAAAAATTTAAACGAAAGACCAAATGGGCTTTCCAGAATCATCACAATATCACAGGGCATCCGCCAATGGGAATACCCTCAAGCTCGAAACTTCCCCCCCTTCCCCTCAGCTCAGAAAGCCACATAACAGCGCGCTCGCCCTTCTTCGGCTGCTTGCGGAAGGCAAGGAGGAATACGGGAAACACGACCTTGCGGAGACGACGGGGCATGCGGAAAAACACGCTCCAACTAACATCCCCGCCGTCCGTCAATCTAGTTCAGCAAACCGATAACATCGTCCTTCACGACGGCGCACCGCAGCAGCGCGTGGACTGCTCAAGACTTCGTCGACGGAGATGACCCCACACACACGCGCGCGAGAGAGAGACGTACCTGGAGAGAGAGAGAGAGAGAGTGAACCTAATGATGCACGAAGCGGAGAGATTGAAGCGATGTGATGATGAAGCCGAGACTGTAGAGAGAGAGAGAGAGAGAGGGAAGCTTGGAGGGAAGAGAGACGCAGAGAAACCCTAACCACTGGGAGAGAGAGAAAGTGAGAGATAATTATTTAATTATTGGGCTTTTTATTGCTTTCTTTTATTTATTTTTTCTTTTCCTTTTTCTTTTCTTGTACTGATCGAACTTTTTTTTTCTTTCTTTTGGTCGAAAGTACAGATCGAACTTGCGAGGCTAATAATGTTATAAGCTCTTCTTGTAGCTTCGTGTCTTTGGCCCTCGACGATGTTTTTTTTTTTCCCCCTTTTTCTTTTTGCCATGTAATCGACTTGGAAAGTTTTCTTTAACATGTAAATCACGGGAAAGGAAAGACCTCGGCTTATTGGAAGCACGGATTCAGTCACGATCCTGATCGGATTCGCAACTCACGTCTCGGTTCTTGCTTTCATGATTTCAGCGCCATAGATACGGCCGTGCAGATATGGAACATATGTTTCGTGAGGTGTTCT
Source organism: Syzygium malaccense (assembly GCA_031216405.1). NCBI lineage: Eukaryota > Viridiplantae > Streptophyta > Magnoliopsida > Myrtales > Myrtaceae > Syzygium > Syzygium malaccense. Next base: position 23,057,834 of record CM062253.1, read on the forward strand.
CGGTCAGTCGATACGCATCGGGATTGTCCATATCAGCTCAGCTCGAAATTTTTATAATGTGATTTCACCCTTGTAATGTTTAAACCCACCACGAAGTTTAGGGTTTTCTCTATTCGTTCATCCAATTGTGGTCGGCGATCTCTTCACGTGGTGAAGGCGAAACTAGCATTGACATTGAAAGCCCAATGGGCTTGAAGGCCCAATGGGCTTTTGATTGTCAATGTCGAGCAAGGCCCAAATCACCTGTGGTGGGTGGGCCGGGCCGATCCTGTATGGAGAAAAAGAAAACTTCAGCGTAAGGATTAAGGATGAGAACGATTGTACAGAGCAACGTGATAAATTTGATTTAGTGGACATATATATGTACTCTACAAGAATTTATCACATTAATCAGAAATCGATCTTTATATCTTTAGCATTACTCCAGATAAAAAAGGGGAATGTCGCGATGCCGGAGAAATGCTAACTAGCCCAACGTGCGATGCACCGGAGCACTAAAGAAGTACACGATCGAGATGAGTGCTCTAAAAAGTGTAACTCCCACCGCTTGTCCGGATTGATTTTTCACTTCCTACTCGTTGCTTAATGTAACTCTTTCAACCCTCTAACTACGACCAAGAAAAAACACGTTCTGACAACCGATCCAAAAACAATCCTCTAACAAAAAAAAATAAAAAATAAAAACTCTTTCAACCCGTGCACTTTGACTATTTTTAAATATGAAACTCCCGAAAAGCTCGCATGACATGTAAATTCATGTATGGTTTTTTCATAATATTCCAAGATCTAAACAATACATTACGTTTTGGCATTTTTTTGCTTTTGCTCGAGTGTAAACAAACAGGTCCACGACCAACAAGGTATTTTGATAGCATCACTTAACGAAAAAAAGTCATCAGCAAAGAAGAATTCCGCATGTGTTCTCGTTACTTCTCGTTGGTTTTGTGATCCGGATGGTGTCCTCCGGTCTCCGATTCGAAAGGCATGCCATTCACATTGAGAATATAAATTTCACAAAGGACTTATCAAGTTGAATCGATAGATTGGTCCTGAGTACCCTTAATTCTCTAGCTCAATATGTACGAGCAAAGTGAATAAGATTGGTCCTGAGTACCCTTAATTCTCTAGCTCAATATGTACGAGCAAAGTAAATAACAGTGATGTGAACTAAAAAGAAAAAAGAACTAAAGCAACATGAACATGTGTGGAGGATATAGTTATTATATTAGAAAGCTCCTTTTCAAGTTTAAATATTCAAGCGCAGTAAATTGCGCAGCATGTGGAGGAATGACCTAAGTCGAGTCACCTTATGGTAGTATTTATTAAAATGGGTTTCCCTAAATCAAGCCTCAACACACTTGATTATTAAGGTTGACCAAATAAATTGCTTAATTCATTCGAGGCTGACGCGACTCAAACTTAATCGTCATCTGGACCTTACTAATAATCAACGTTCAAAGAGATTGATCTTTCCATCAGGTTACTTGGTTGACTAATACAATCGCCATACCGACCCTCGACCAAGGTATATATCATATCGAGAGTTCAAATTGTGTAGCTTGGTTTCATAACTCCTACAGATGAATAACTTCCATAACTCCTAGCCAGGCTAGATGACATATCTTACATGATTAAGCAGCTCGATCGATCGAATTGATTCATAACTTTTCAAAAGAAAGCTCTCTCGATTATTCCCCAACTTGTAATTAACTTGTGAGCAAATACACCAAGTATCTATATGAGTATGCAAGTTTTCTAATAATCTCGTAACTCATGAACGAGCGACACGCGTGATCTTTAAGCTTTGTTAAAGCTAATGGGTGATGGTGGTTTGACAAATCATGATTTGAGAATTGCCCCCAAGCCCTTAACAACTAAAAGAGGGATAAAATTAGAACTTAATGACATTTAGTGGCTGTCTAGCATAGTAGATTCCTAGGCAAAGTATAGGTGAAAACTGAAAGCAAGTGGTGGCACTAGAACTTTTTTGAGGGGAACGAAAAGGTGAAAAGGTTCTTTATTGAAAGGACTGTTAGCAATCTTACCTGACCTAACTAATCAGAATTCTCTTTGGCCAAGGAAACTGTAATAATTAACTCTTAAACCAGAATTGCCACATAATTAAAAAGAAGAAACTTTATTTAAAAGGAGGTGTGATGTGACAATAAAGAGTTATTAATTGATCTGATTACGAAGGTTAATTAATATATAATTTGTTTTTCTTGCGTTGATAAGGCAGCCATGACTTAGGTCCTGTCCTTTTCAAATATACCGTCTATTCTTTTTTTTCTAAGCTCATGCAGGTATTATGTAAAGTAGGGCAATAAATTATATATGGACTGAAGTACATCATCCATCTCAGATCTTATACATGTATAGCCCCCAAGGCAAAATGGACCCAACACGATTATTTAGGGGTCAGTTGTTAAATATACGTATAATTTGAATAGGTCTTTTTTTTTATATATACTTAGATTGGCCTTTTGGGTCTTGTATCATTTTCTAGAGTACCCAATTCTCGTTCCGATCTATTTCTCCTTAAATTTCGCATTCCAAGTAACCAAGCGGCATTTGTCAAGAATAGAAACCTTATTCGCCTGCCAGACTGAAAAACAAGACTATCTTAACCTTGGGAGTGGGCGTTATTGATTGGGGCAGGGAATTCCAACCCAAAAATTGAATATCACCCGTTCGAATCTCATCAACTATATGCAAATTACTTTGAGTCACGGTTGTTTGCATGGATTAAAGATTTATATTTAACCTGCTCATGGGTGGTTTGCAAGCTGCTAAGTAGGAAAGATCTTCCATGGCAACTCCAAAATAAAAGTGGGATTGGGTGGGTTGGTCTGTTAGGAAATTGTTGGTACCTTACCCATTTGTTTATTGTTTAAATTCCTCTAGTTTAGGCATATGGTGCAACAAATGGAGCAAGACACTCCTGACGGTTCTCTGCTTGTACAGTTAAATACCGAGTACATTAACCTCTAATCTCATTCCGGAGATTTAGAGCTTTCCCAATTGTCTCTCTTTGAAGGTTAATGGGCATTCAGGTAGTCAGATCTATGCATCCATCTCTCTTGATTATTAAAAAAAAAAAGACTATCCAATATACCACACTTTTTCTCTAACCTAATGATGGCCAACGTGGTAACATTTGCACCAACTTTTCAATCTCTCCATGGCGCCAATCCGATATGATCGTAGCCTTAGCATGTGTGCTTTCCAACGATGATTTCTCTAAATTAGTACATACTAATCTCTACCGATCGTCGCATGTAGTACTTAATTTTTCACAAAAAAGTCCTTCCATCTCAATCAGTCGATTATGCAGCACACACCATTGAAGACCTTGTATCTTTTAAGAGCCATACTGTTGTCGCGGATCTGCAGTTCCTCCATCTCCATCAAGGCTTTTGTTTCAGCTAGGCATTAAAGTACCTTAAACCTAGTTAGGTGAAGTTTGTTAAGCGAGAGATTATTTTTCTTTTTCCATTTCGAAAGATTGGTCGTTAAAGTTAGAGGCAACATATATATTCTATCTTTGCTGTCTCTTCGATCTTTAAGAAAAGCTGGAGATCGTATGAAAGGAGACACTTTTACCTAACTGAAGCATCATTGCCCGATGCTTTGCTAGCAGAAAGTGAAACTCGCTCTCACTGTTTGGAGAGTTAGGCAATAACCCAATTGAGAGGAAAACGAAGAAAATGCCATTTGACATAAGAATAAGGATAAGAATAAGAAAAGACAATGACGTTCAACACATAGGAAGGCACGTCGCTCTCAATTCGCCCCTCATCGAACATCATCATTTCATGCTAAATTGGACATTCACATTGGTCGAGATAGGTTCTTGTTACGAATCGAGCATTTCATGATTGAGGTCCGATCATTTCCTTTCACGCTAAATCGAACTCTATGTACATTCGACATATTCGACAAAGACCTTACAACAACGACAACGATGACAAACGAGCTTCTAGACACTATTGCACTAACTAAGGTCGGTTATACGCATGTTTCTCCGTAATTTAATCCGTAAGGAAACAAACACAAAAAATGGATCTTCGGCTTTTAATTGAAGGACGGGTTCTGTGGTGATTTGACAGGAAATATCCAAGCGATCATAAAAATCAACGTGAAATTGTACAAACCTAAATCAAACCGGAGTTTGACTCGACGGAAAAGTTTAGGAAGTATTATCGAAACAAACTTTGACGGAATTTGACTCGAGGATGAAGCTTGAAAGAGCGGCGGTACTATGCCGGGATTTGACTCGACGACGAAGCACCAAGGATGAAGATTCATATCGGAGGACGACTCGGCGACGTGAATCTGAGAATTAGAACTATTCCTAAAGAATTAAAGCTTGTAAATTGCAGGAAAATAATGGCCTTGGCCAAATGTAAAGGTACGAGGGTAGAAAATGTAAAGATAAAAGAAAGATAAACTAATAAAGAACGTGAGTTCTATTGTTGATTAGGGGGCCTTTACAATACACAAACTTGGGATATTTATAATCTCGTACAAGTGTTTACAACTTTTAAATTTTAAATAAAAAGTAACTACCTAAGGGTGGTTATTATCTTCCTATTTTCTAGGCACTCTCTACGTTCAAATAACCACCCTTATCCATAAGCAGATTTGTTATTGCTCATCCACTATCGGTAAGTTGCGAACTATCGGTAAGTTACCGACGTCAAAGCTCCCGATGCCTATTTCCATGATTTTTTTGCACTTTTTGGTGTAAACAACGCATGGAAATTTTATTATTGGGTCATCACGCTTGACTCTTTCGTTAGCTATAGGGAAGGACTAAACCTAAATTCAGAAAGGAAAATGAGAAGAGGATGGTACCGTCCATCTCAAAAAGTGACGTGCCCATCTCAACCACACAATTATTCCACACAAACCTAACGACTTGTATACATCCAGTTGCAGAGAGAAATTGGGGCAGTGCAGCTGGACCTTATATGAAACGACTGTTAGTACCAAAAAAGAAAAGATCAAAGATCAAAAAGAAGAAAGGAAAGATAAAACTAAATACGAAAATCAACCGGTTGCATATCAACACAACTTTAATAATCGTTTTTCTCCTAAATGGGGCTTGGACAGAGTTGGGATCTATCTAATTTATCAATAAAAATAATGCATTCTTGATAAGTTTTACCGGGTGTTCATTTTTTTGTCTTTTGAACTGTGATTACAAGCTTGTCAACTTCAAACCTTCACAGTCTTAATAGATGATATTTATGACTCAAATCATGCATTACTGATGCAAGAGACTTATACTAATCCCGGTATAGAGTATTTGAGTTAGCCTCTGCTCTCAACGTTTTATCAATAAAAGAAATGAAACAAGTATATTCTTCGAAAAATGTGTTATTTCTTTGATACAGTAAGCATATCTTATTAGGTTCAAATTGATGTACAATTTGTGTCAATTATGTAAGGTCTACACAAAAAAGAACAAAAAAGATGGGAAATCAAACATTGGCTTGTATTTCAATTTTTCGTTATAGAAAAATTTAGACATGGATATTGACCTATAATTGTTTCTTGATCTGTTAAAATGTACATAATATTTAAGATTTGATGGAAAAGTGAAAAAAGTTACCTTCGACTTTTGATAAATCTAGACGAACAGCCCTAATTTGAATTAACATATAAGTTAACTGATATAATTCAAACTTGATACATATTGCATCACCAAATCAAAGTCACCCATTGTACATACTAAGCACTTCATACGCCATCAATATATATTACACGTTCAAATCAAGGAGCTTATTTTTGTTGAGAGATCAATGTGCATCATGCATTGTCTCTTATCTGGCTTCCATTGTTGAATTGACTAAGGTAAGCAGATTTTAGAGGATATACATTTGGATTCCTCCATAAGTCCAACCGGTCCTTCCCCTAGTCAAAAGAGGAAGTTTCCCTCCAATTGTCACAAGAAAACACACAATCATCTCATTGCTTCATGTCATGAGCGGAAGGATGACTATATCAAGAAAGAAAAATCAATGAGAAAAGGGTTTTTTTTTTTCACCAGAAAGTCAAATGATATGGTTGACTTTAAGGAATGGGTCAATTGTCAAGTACAGAATTTAGGAAGGATGGGCTGTCCCCGTAGGACCATCAAAGGAGGTGCTTTTCTTTGACCATCTAGAGAAGAGGGAATTGAACCTTTTTTACTCCATGAGCAAGGAGAAATCACTTTGAGAGATGTAAAAGAGCATCATCCCAAACTTCCAACCTATTCAAGATGCTCATGATGTGGTATGCGACATTAAGATGACCACAAAGTATATAGCCAGGCAACACCAAACCCTAATTTCACTTCATTGGGTATATATATGTTTAGGGACAATGCATATATATGTACAAGCGTGCGTGCATATGCGTAATAAAAATTTTTAGATTATAAATTGCTGAAACGCCCTAATTGCACTGGGATCACAAAGAAAACTCATCATAATTTTAGAATAGAGTAATGCCGAATCTATTGGACTGGTTTACAAAATTGATGTATTGAGCGTTGTGGCAAAACTACAAGTGAATATTTAAACAAATGGTGCATATCTGATACTGATCGAAGTTTGGCACATCACTTTAGCATCCTAATTTTGTAAAACACTTTTGTTATATCTACCATTTAAATACGATTGTAGATTGATGGCTAATTGCTTGGCTGGTTAATATATAATTTAAGCACTTGATCATGGTCTCAAACGGTCTTGATGCTGGGATACTAATGCTATTCATTTTGACACGTCACCGAGTGAATGTATTCGAGAAGTTATTGGGTAGTCTGAATTTATTAGACTACATCAACAACATCTGAAAAAAAAAATTGGGTGGGATTCACATCAATTCAACAAAAACAGACATAAATTCTCACAAAAATTCAACATTGTGGTTGATTTTATCCACCGCTTTGTCCACGAGACGAGCCTAACTAAAATTTCCTTTCCTTTTGAACAATTAGTTTTGATAAATTTTTTTTATTTCCCACAAGAATTCTTTGTTACATTTCTAAATAGTAAAAGTCACAATACACGAAATAATAACGGGTTGACCTGCCATGCATTTGCATGTCAAGATTTTACGTCATGATATTTTCGGAGTGCGGTATATATTCAGTCTAGACTTATTTTGCCAATGTTCTGTGAAATAGTTTCTCTCTGTATGTGCTTTTCAATCAGCAAAATACAACCACACATTCACATATATGTTTGCCCTCTCGTGTGCTCCGTATCTTGATATCATCTTTTATGCATTCCATGAACACATGCTTTTGGCGGGAATCTGGGCAGCGTACGGATAATTAATTAAGTTAAACCCGATGGCTTCAGAAATAATAAATGGCGAAGGAACTAAAGTACACAGCTATAGGAGTCTAGTTAGGATGGCAGAACAACCTCGTTCCCTCCACTGGCAATTGCAAACGCAAACCCCCACTTCGAAACCATCTCTTCGGAACAGTTAAATCTAGGAATTCACGAAACAGTTGGCATTTCCAAGGTCCTATTAATGGACTTTTCTTTCATCATCATCTCAGATCAAGCTAATTATGGTACTGCTCTGGGAAGTGGAACCCCTCCTGGGTGTTCTTGTAAAGGAGCATGGGTCTGTGCGTGATCGAAGCAAGACACGGATGTCGAAACGCGCTCCAGTGTGTTGGCAAAGTGCTCTGAACCTAAGCCAACTGTGCGTGGAGTAATCATAAAAGATTACTGTTCGTGTTGGTGGATTAAGATAATGGAAGGGAAAGGGAACCCATGCTTTCTGGGGAGCGCGGGGGACATATCATTTCCTATGCATAAAGCATCGTGAAGCATTGCGACAAATGAGGCTTTGGATTGGGGTCTGCATGCTTCTTCACGCTTTTACAAGTTCTAGCTTCTTCTCAGGAGCCAAACCCACACTAACTTTTGTCCATTCCTTAGCCCCCACCCCTCTCTCTCTCTCTCTCTCTCTCTCTCTCTCTCTCTCTCTCACACACACACACAAACGCGCGCGCACAGCACATAGATGCATATGATCTTTGTTATGTCACCATAGTATTCTCTGCTCGTGTCCGTGTTCCTTCTCCACAAAAGGACAGGTTTTTAGGCAACAAAAATTGTCTACAGATCGAACATCCATGGGAAAGAGAAGGCCAACAACTTGTAAATTGCCATCTATCAGGTCAGAGGCTGAGGCCTAGTTTGCTTGTTTTCTCGTTACTCCATGAATGATCATGACCCTGAACGGAGAAGGGACTAAGAAGATGAAACGCTGGTCTATAAATTCACATTCCATAATACAAATGTTCCGGTGCCCGCCATCGATGGTGATAATGGATGTCACCCGAGCCTCAGGGGTTTAACGTCGAATTGCGTGATACCATATTATCTATTTATTCATTACATTGGTTGAAGTAGATGTTTCTTCTCGAAAAAAGGACAGTTTTTAAGCAAAATGGATGATCTAGAGAACATCCACAAGTAAAAAAAAAGGTGGGAGCACAACAAAGACAATCGTAAAGCATCGGAGCCTGAAGGATCGTCATCTTCAGATACGTAACTGACTCTTTCGAACCGGAATTGCATATCACCATTGCGACAGCCGCCGTCCACCTGCAAAGTCACGCATTCCAGAAATCAAGAACGCGCATACGCAGATCGCGCCCGACTCGACTCCGGAAGGTTTTCTCTTTTGCCACGCCTTTATGGAGCACCCTGGTCATGGAAAACACATGCAGAAATCAAGAACGCCCGCGTATTCACAATCCCCGAGCGAGCTCAAATCAATCTCGTGGGTCACTCATCTCTTCGACGCACGCCGTGCGCTCGAGATCCTTCACTCTTCGACCTTGATGTTCGCCTGGTGTGTGTGTGTGTGTGTGTCTCTCTCTCTCTAGAGAGACCGACACCACACATTGCTTGCAGCCTTCGTATCCATTGCTGGATATGTTATGATGCCTAATCGAAAGGAGTCGGATATGATCAAATCCTTCTTGGAACTGTCACTGCGCGCGAGAGAGAGAGAGAGAGGAGACAACAGTCTCGTTGTCTGAAGGGCAACGCAATGTCTTGGGGGGTGGTTTTCTTCTGGCTAAATTGGGTTTCAGCCTTTAACCTCTTACGTGCAGGTTGCTGGAGGGCGGGAGGGAGCCTATTGGTTTTTGGGGTTGGTGTCCTTGTCTCGGTATCATCGCACGAACTGTTCATTCCTCATGTTAGAAAAAAGAAAGTGAAATAACAGCGACTGTTGTCCATCCCATCGATCACCTCCTTTGACACCCAACCCCACCACCCTCTCCCCTCCACGTCACGTCTGCAGGTGGCCCACACTCGCTTGTCGGGTCCCCAAGTTCCCACAGGTACACGTGGGGCAGCTCGGTGATTAGGTTTTTGGTGGGGAGTTGCTCAAGACACGTAGCCAAGTTTGGGAACTTATATTTTATGAATAACATCGTGAAAAACCACAAACGATTACATTTGAGATAAATTTTATCATCACATTACTAAATTTAATAACACGCGATAATTATAGATGTATCAATTTAGAGTTTATTCCCACAGGTGTGCCCATAATTAACGGAGGGTAAATTTATCATAAATGTACCAGTTGTGGGTTATTGATGGTCAAAAAATTAGTTTGAGGTAAATTTATTATAAATGTATCAGTTTATGGTTTTTTATAGTCAAAATTTTAGTTTTTGATAAATTTGTCATAAGTATGCCAGTTTGGGATTTTTCAACGTATTAATTCTATATTTTATTTCTTCTTATAAAAAAAATGCCTATGGATTACTCTGGGAGAAATTTACTTGTGGCTATCATTCACAGCTTACAGCACATCAATCGGAATCTTAATTGGACAAAGCTTCCATGAATTCTGAATAGAGAAATGTAGTGTCCATTTTAAGCACTAGGCTTTCGCAACTCGAATTCTCCAATCTTAATTGGTCATGCTTTCCTAATCCTTAATTGGAGAACATTCCTCTTAATTACCTATTCATAAGTTATCAATATGGACATCCTCCGCCCATTCTACTGATGCGAAGCATTTTTATGCATGCAAACTCCGCCAAAAATAAATCTAGGTGATATCAATATTTGTAAACGACCAACTATAGATTTGCTTAGACATGTTCCTTAACCAATTATAAATTTATTATACAATTCTTTTTGATAATAAATATCTTAGTAAAGAATATAAGTAATGTCATACCTTGCATAATGAATTTCATATGTTTAACAAATACAATCAACGTACTGTCGTGAACTATCTAAGCCTTTTCATATTTCAGAATTAAAAAAAGAGGGTTTATGTGGATAATTTCAAATAGTTTCAGAGATTGTGCCTTCATATATATTTGGAGGTTCTCTCGCAAAAAGATTCTATTACGATGGAAACATTTCTTTAGATTGAAGGCGTCACTACAGTAAAAACCCACGTCCGAGGCTTTATTTGCTTCGCGAATAATAAATGATCCAAAAAAATATTTTCCTAGAAATGAATGAACTGTCGATAATGAAGATATTTTTTATTGATCAATTGTTTTAAATGATTGCTTTTAGGAAATATTTTTTAAATCAATTATTTATTTTTCGGAAAGCTTGTGTATATAACCAGTTCAGCATAAATTGTGATGTACTTTTTTTTGTTGCTGAATGATGTACTTTGTAAGTTGGTAAAGTAGGTTGCGCTCACCCATCGAAGTGGTCCCTCGTGAGCCACACGCGCCGCGGCAAAGCGTGAGCGGGGAGGACAGTCGCTTGGTTGGGGTTGACGGTACAAAAGCAGTCGGAACAAAGAATCCTTCGCTTCGCTTCATACGACGCAGCACGTGCGTCAGATGATGCAGCACGTAAATGGAAACGCTTGCTCCATGGGGCAACTTGCTTATATAGCAAATTAACATTCGTTTTTTATTTATTTATTTTTAATTTCACGGTAAATAATTGATTCGAAACAGCAATTCTGTGCTGTGTACATCAAACAATGTTATGTACAAAAGAAATGATTAATTTGCCTACCTTTCTATACGTACAATTTCAGCTTTTTGCTAAGACGAATCATGCTCATTCGTCGTAAATAGGCAGCTATACTAGTTAATTGTGCACAAGGGATCGAATAATGCACGGATTTATCGATTAGGTTCATCCCCGGCGTGACGAGAAACTTACACCATTCACTGTTAGGTGAGTGACGCGCGTGTTTAGAGTTAGCTTTGGCAATCGAATTATTTCGAATGTCAATAATCTAAAGTGGGAGCAAGTGGATATATTGTTTCTTACCCCGAAGACCGACCTGATAAAAACGCGTAAAATATTTCCTTTGGTTATGGTCTTTAGAACTATTTTTGTTGTCGTTTCAGTCCAATGACTTCACTTAATGCAGCCGTCCGTAGATTGATCCACTAATTGTTGCTCCAAATTTGGTTGGCTAATGACTCGCGAGATACGGCCAAAAAGGAAAAGGAAAAGGAAAAGTAGTCAAGTATTGACTTATGAAAGTTCTGCAGTTGCCTAGATTAATAATGCCCCCGTATATTGATATGGATGGCGCCGATATCACTTGTTCTTCCGGATTAGTAAGTAATCAGCGATGAAAACTAGCCTTTATGCACGCGCTACCTGCGCATGTGCCATCGATTTTATGTTCTAATAAACGGTTCCCTCCATGTTCTAATTGTCGTCGGCCTCGATTGACTGAAATCTCGGGATTAAATTTACCGAAGCCATCACTAAAGCTAGACTCGATTTTAACGTAAGTGCGTGATAGTAATTCGGGGGATGGACGTCAGAATTCGAAATTTACATACGGCATAGATGTTAGAGGGCTATTCACATCGATTTCGTCTCGAAACACATGAGAACATTGCGAAATTAGTATTGGTTTAAAAATTTACTTGCTTGCCTATGCGTTGGAAAAGCACAACTATCTATAGGATTAAGCCATCTTAAGCTCTGAAATACGCTTCTTCTTCTTTTTTTTTTTGTCGAAGTTCTGAAATATGCTTAGTTTGTCAAAAGTTACGATAAACTTCCGGGAAGCATTGAAATGTATCGCAATCATTTCACCGGTCGGATACATAAACAAAGAAAGGATTTACCGATTTGCATGATAAAAAAGTTACTTCCTGGTCACAAAAATGGTCTCCTAAAATATAATTCTTTAATCCGAACTGTCTTCTAATCTTAACAAAAGAAATTGAAATTCGCTATTTCGATAATACTAGATACGTGATATATGATGGGGTTAATATCATGAAAAACTCAAAACTAATTTTTTGACCACAAAAAATCTCGAATTGGTACACCTGTAACAAATAGACCCCAAGTTAATTTTTTGACCACAAAAAAAAAATCCAAAACTAGTACATTTATAACAAATTTATCCTTCATCAGTTTCCGTTAAATTGAATTAATACCACGAAAAATCACAAACTGATGCACCTATGATAAACGGAGGGTAAAACCACAAACTTATAGGAAGCGTTAGAATGTATCGTGGTCATTTCCCCCGCCTGATATATAAACAAACAAATGATTTACCGATCTGCACGATAAAAAGGTTACTTCCATATTACAAGAGGGGTCTCCTAAAATACAATTTCTTCATACGAATTGTCTTATAATTCGAGCAAAAAGAAATTGAAATTCGCTAGTTCGATAGTGCTAGCTATAATAGGATATAATAGGAGATTAAATCCTAATAGTTTTCAGCATTATTCGAGAGGTAGGTTGCTCAGATTCCCTTCCGTAGTCGCAAGAATGGTAGAGGAGCGCGCGCGAATCTGTCTATCCTGCGAAACACGCGCCTAGCTGAGAGCGCGTGGAGGTTTACAGTCGGGATTTGTTGTGCTAGGCTAACCATATCTCGACACTTAATAAGACTATTAAGACATCCTTGTCCCCATCAGAAGGCCCCCCTAGATCTACTCCGCGCGTTTGGTACCTCGCGCTGTCCCAGATCGAAGGGCCCTGATTGGATGGAGAGGAAAAAAAACCACAAGAACAAAGAGAGCATCAAAATCCCATTCGACAATACATATACTGCAGTATTCTAGAAAATAGGCGAGAGGAACAGTATATTGTGAATCACGAGTTTTTTTAAAAAAATAAACTCATAATAATTTTTAAGGGCCAAATCAAGTTGCCAATTTTACAATAAATTAAGAATTGTCGCATAAATATTTATGATAATAAACCCAATCCAAATATTTAAGTTTTTAGGTGGAGGGTGACCGTAACTCGACGTCCACCTTCGGTCAACGCGCACGCGAAATGGACCGAGTCGGGACCCGACCCTGGTGCCTTGTTCGGAAGCCCTATCCCAGATCGGCCTTGAGCTTACACGAGGGGCAGGGGAGATCGTGCGTACACGATGAGCATATAAACTCCACAATCGAAGTCGTATCGAACACACACGACATTATCAAAAAAGAGAAAAAAAGAAAAGAAAAAAAACGGATCTTTTCTCGGGGCAGGGAGGTAGACAATTGGGGGTGGTCCCGGGTGCAAAAAATTTATTCCGGGGAGCATCGATGTTTTCGAAATGGAAAACATTTCCAAGGAGTTAAATATTGTTAAGAGAGGAAATGGGAGAAAAGGATGGGGGAGGGAAATATTTCTTTTTTATTGTTATTTTTTTTTAGAGACGAGCTTACTTTAAGAGCAGGGGTTCGCCTAGGGGGGGGTCTCATAGGTCGCTGTCAGTCATAAATTTAGGGGAAAGGAAAAGCTATCATCACATCCTCCTCCCCCCCCCCTCAGTCTCTCTCCATCTCCTCAGGCCACAGAGCGGGAAAACAACACCTCCCCTCCCCACTTTCTCTCTCTACGCTCCCTCTCTCTCTCTCTCTCTCTCTCTCTCTCTCTCTCTCTCGTCATCTGCGCATCGAGGCAAAGCGAAAGCGAGGCGTGGCGAGGACCCAAATGCTTCCTCCATTGACGAAGGAGGAGGAGGCGGAGGGGGAGGAGGAGGAGGAGAAGAAGAGGAGCCTCTCCCATGTCTCCCTCCCCCTCTACCGCTTTCGCTTCCCACGTGATGGATGACCTTTGCTGTCCATCTACTTCGCCCAAGAAGAGCTAGCTCTCTCTCTCTCTCTCTCTCTCTCTTCCTCTCTCTTACTCTCTTTCGCGGGCGATTCGCCTGCGTCCTTAGCCGAGGAACCATGGCGGGTTCATTCGGAGGATTCTCCATCCGGTAAGTCTCTCTCTCTCTCTTCTTTCCCATGCATGATCTCTCTCTCTCTCTCTCTCTCTCTGTTTGCCTCCTAAACTTGTGGGTGGGGGGTGTCTTTCTTGGTGCTCTAGGGAGTACGCCTTGAAGATGAGGAGCGAGGACATCGCGAAATGCTGGCCGTTCGGTAGCGGCGGCGGCGGCGGCGGCGGCGCGATCGCTCGGGAAGCTGCGGAGTCGCTCCTCCCTCCCATGCCCGTCGCCAAGTTCCGCTGGTGGTCGCGCGAGCTCGAGATCGCCAGATCAACCCATGAGGACCCCGACGTGCCGCCCCCGCGAGGCGCGAGCGACGCGGGCGGCTTCGTCTCCAGGGGGTCGTCCGGCCTCGAGGAGCCGCGGGGGAGCTCGGGGGAGCCGCCGAGATCGGAGATCATCACTTTCGATTGTCCGGTCTGTGGCGTCCAGACGGCGGCTACGGTGAATGCCGTGAACGCGCACGTCGACGGTTGTCTCGCCAGGCAGGAGGAGAAGCGGCAGATGAAGGCGAAGGCCAAGCCGAGGGCGCCGAAGAAGCGCTCCATCGTCGAGATCTTCGCCATGTCGCCGCAGGTCCAGAGGGTTAGCGGCGGCGAGGACTCGACCGTAGTTGAAGAGGACGAGGAGGAGGAGGTGGAGGAAGAAGAAGAAGAAGAAGAACGGCGAGAAGACAGGTCTCGTCGTAGAGCGACGGATGCTGTGAATTTGACGAAGAAGAAGGTGAAGAAGAAGAAGAAGAAGAAGAAGAAAAAGAACACCGTGTGGGCTCGCGTGTCAGCCGTGGGGAAGATTCATAAGAAGAAGAACAAGAATAAGAAGAAGAAGAAGAAGAAGTTGAAGAAGATTAGTGGGAATGGGTCAATTAAGAAGGTACGCATATTACGCCATGAAATAATGTCTATTTCGCTTAATTACGCGGTTCTGGAGGCCTTTGATCGCTTGACATTCGATCGGTTGTGTCGACATTAGGGAAGTGATTATGGAAACAGTGAGCTGATTAGCGAATCGTAGTCTAATTTGCCACGTTCCTTTCGGTCGGTTCTCACTCGCCTTGCCCCATAAAATCACTGGCGGAAAAGCTGATTAAGGACCGTACACCGTTTCAAAGCGCGACCCAGTGGCCCTTTGTAGTCGTACTTTGGTTGTGTGAGCCGAGAAGGAATGAGGTTCGAGACAAAAGAGAAACGTTAAAAGAACCACGAGAGATGGGGTTTCTCAGGGTTTGGCGGGGGTGATTCCAGCTGGTTTTGGTAGCTAGGAGAGGGCAATGTCTGTGTTTTGCAATGTGTTTGTGTGTGTGTGTGGGTAGGTGTTCCAGCTGTATGGTACGATTTAAGCATTGAGGAGGGTGTTTTTTATGATAAGTTTAAGACGGTGTTCTCTTCCTCCTTGGATTTTGCAAGCGTATCCTTGATTGGCGATGCTGTTTTTTTCTCACCGTCACTGTTGGAGTATTTTGTGGGATATGTAATCATGGGTTCACATTTCTCTACTGTTTAAATTCTCACGAAATCATATCTTCATTTCATTCTCGGGTTGGGGATCGTATTCATCGTAGGCGGACATGCGTCTGTAGGGTGCCTTCAGGAAAGGGAAGTTCATATGTCTTTTTCAGAAATTGACACCTTGGGCAAAGATTTAATCGCTCAGTCGAGGACGTGCCAAGCATGATCCAACATATTGCAGATGGTGTTTGCATGCGATATAATCTTATTAACTAGTCAGTGAAATTGTGAGGATGGTGACCCTCCGATACCGATCCTTGTTCGAACATTAAGTTCTTGAAAAGCATCTACTTTTGGAGTCGGGGTTTTGCTGGTGTTGATGCCATATAAACTGTAGATTCTCTATGATATTCTTCTTTTAGTCATGTGCTGTTTGTGTGTGTGCGCGCGTTTGTGTTTGAGAGAGAGAGAGAGAGAGAGAGAGAGAGAGAGAGATTCCCCTTCGTATTGGATTATTGATGGGGATCTTGTCCGCATTCGATTGCTGAGTATTCAAGGATGTAATATCGTGTAGTTGTCACCATATGAATGAGGATGGGGTAAAATAATCGATTTGATATTTGATTTCTATCATCTATATGCTTTTAAAGATGGGATGTTAGGTACAGGCTCTAGTCCAGACCATTAGGGTTCTTGCAAAAGCTATGCGATGCCCATTCATAACTAATTAGATGATACATTCACTGAATTACATGCGATGTCGATGTGCCAAAATATGCAATGTATGTTTAGGTGTAGTTGGCAAGATATCCCGACTTCTTTGGCGCTTCGTCTAAGTATCATTAGCAAGATATCTTGCACTAGAAGATTTTCTATGATTGTATATGAAGGATGATAATAGTGCTTTTGCGTGTTCATGTCAAAGTAGAGCGCATGAGTTCATTCTTCCTGCTAATTTTATGTGGACTTCTCTACTAGGAATAACTTGTCTGACTTTCCAAGTCTAGGAATCAGGTTTCATATGCATTCAATATGCTGGAATCCTTGTTATGGTGACAACCACTTTCAATCTTTACTTTGTTCTTACTGATTACTGATTCATACCGGAGCATCTGCATCTATTTTGGAGCTTGTATTGGCTCCAACAGGATCCTTAGCTTTTCTGACTTGAATTGGTTTCTTTTTTATTGACTTTTCAGTTGCAAGTGTTATCGGGATTGTATCCAATCTAGGCTTCAATGATGGAATGTCATCTTTGTTAGCTGTTATATTATAATAGCGTCCTCAAAGGAAAAAAAAAGTTTTCCTTTTTGGAAATATGCATCCTAGAAAACAATGCACTAGTCAAATGTTTAACTTATTAATCACCGTCTACTCTATCCGAAACTTTTAGTTCTGACAGAAGGCCAGTATTGATCGGAGGGTGCTGATAAAATCACCTGCAGGATACAAGAGATTAATTTGGCCAAGATTACCTTATTTAACTCTCTATTATCTAACTTTACATTGGCACGGAATGAAACTCACGGGAACTCTTAATATGTGGTTATATCACTGTTAAATTGTAGAACATATGGTCTAGCATCAGCCTAAAAGTCAAGTCTGTATCGGGGCTCAACTATATGAATGGACAAGTTGAATGTCAAATTCTTCTGTTTGGGCCCACCTATAAGAACTTCAGAGTGGTAATTCCGGTGAATTGAGCCATTACTTAAACCTTGCCATCAACTTGCCCCCAATTGCTTCTCACGAATGTCATCTATTGACACGTCTATATACATGGAGATTACCGGTGAAAGGTGAAATTGTGTTTTACTGTGTTCTCTAAGTTTTATTGTTGGCAGTGAGATCTGAGTCACTTGGAAATGAAGAAAAGACACAAAGGTAGTAGGTGAAAGTTGGAGCAGACGATAGCTTGGGGAGTCATACGGCCATAGTTTCTTGACCTCTTAAATGGGCGACGGTGGTGCCGCTTCTGTTGCAGATTTCATACTCCCTGATGTTCATACTTAAAAGACTTCTTTCATAGAGGATGTAGAGAACCATTTCTTCAGGACTACAAAAATTATCTGTCTTATAGGTCACTGAAAGGTTATATCTTTTTCATTCTAGCTTTATCAAAGGCTCCAAGATTCCTTCCTTTGCCAGCTTAATTGATGAGAAGAGAGATGCTTTCCTTTTGCAGGCATCCATTTGACCTTGATTGATTAGATTTCATGAGATGAGCATTTTTTATTTGGTTTTAGTTTAGAGGAACATGAGTTAGGCTTAGAATAAGGTATATGGCTTATGCCATGAATTGGACAAGTACTTGAGCAACTGATCCTGCTCCATGTTTAGAGGAACATGAGTTAGGCTTAGAATAAAGTATATGGCTTATGCCATGAATTGGACAAGTACTTGGGCAACTGATCCCGCTCCAAGGGCCTTTGAGTGATCATTTTTTTCTGGTAATGCTTTGCTGTTGAAAAATTGACATGATGGCCTAAAAATAAAGTTGGAGATTTTGTCTGATAGCCTCGTAGAAGTAGCATCTTCTATGTTTCTTTAAGCTGGAAAGTCTCCATGGCTTTAACAGCCAACATTTGTCGATCCAAGAAACTCGAAAATTGCACATGATGGAAGGAAGGGAAGGAATGTGTGATTTCTTCTGGTCTAAATAGGAGTAATAGGTGGAAATTGCTGCATCAGGTATAACTCCAGCTATCGATGAAGATTTGTTTATAGTGATGGGCTTCATCATAGTGCCACATGCATAAATCTGGAAATTGACAATGCTTCCTCAGATCTTATTCTAGGCAAGATTCTATCCAACGTGCATATGGGCACATGCTTATTATCAGTTGAAGCTAAAGTGCTTCTATGCAGTATCAGTACCTAATGCCAAAAACTGAATTTCTTTTGTGGCCAAGCTCTTCTACTAAATTATGCCAGAGTTGAACAGATGGAAAGTCTTTCTTTTATCGTATAGCTGAAATCTTATAAATTTGTTTCAGGAGAGTAGTCCAAAGCTCAGGCGGAAAATTGCATCCCATTTGAGCAGAAATTTAAATTGTTTATGCAACGGGAAGAATAAAAGTGATATGCTAGATGCTGCAAGCGTAAATAAGGAAAAGCCCAGTCTCAAGTCCTTATCTTCATCAAAGAAGCATAAAGCCATGGAACCATGTAAGTCTATTGCCAAGTGCCTGAAACCAGAATATCCTGTTCGCGGAATTCTTAAAAAATGCGCAAGATCTTATTCTGGGCAAGATTCTACAGTTTGTAACAGACAGAGCAGTGCCCATGGAAATTCTCAGACTGGACTAGTTGAAAAGCATGTAAGGTTCTTGATTAAGGATGATAAGTCTGGGACCCAAGCAAAATCAAATCCTCAGGCCAGTCTTCAACAACCCCGCAGGCATCCAGGTTACACAGGCAAGGGTCCCTTGCATAGTTTAAGATTAAATTTTACTCGAGCTAAACTTTGAAAATTTGTTTTATGTACGTGCTTGATGCTCCTGCAGATGAGGACCATGGTCAGTTGATTGGAAGAGGAGGAGATCTGGTCCAAGTAATTAGAGCTGGGGACAACCTCTCTGATAGTGGGAAAGACGGATTTGAGGATCAAGCCATTACTAAAAAAGGACAATTGCCAGATACCTGTCATCATGCTGATATAAGAAATCATGTGAGGCCTCAAGCTAGTTGTCAGGATATTGTGAATCTTTCAGATGAATCCAATTCACCAAGTCAAATTACAAGGGTTTCCCATGAGCATTTCAAAATGTATGGTTCAATGAAGTTAGCTGTGGATGACAGCCCCCAAAATGTGGACTACTCTACATTCCGAGAGGCAGTGAATGGAAGGGCTGCGTCATGCTCAAATGTTAGTGTAGCCAGTAGTGCTTTTAGGCCTGAAAATTCTGGTACAGAGTTGATGAAACGCTTTGTTGGTCCCAGCCATGATTTTTGTGGAAAGAAACCAATGGCAATTGCAGCTACAAGATCGTCTTCATCTTGTTTTGCGATCAACAGAAGTTTGAGTGGGAGGCTTTCCATGTCATCAGTGTCTTCAGTGGAAGATGCAGCTGACCATGCTGTACTTAAACAACCATTATGTTCACTTCCTCCGAGGAATTTGAGTGGTAACTTGTCTCACAAGCCTGAGTGGAGCGAAAGAATAATTTCCTTAACAGGAAAATCTATGGATGAGGATTTTCTGGGCTTACCTCTCAATTCACATGGTGAGCTGATTCAGCTGAACTCAAGTGGTCCTATGCCTACCCAGGTAAAAAAGTGGGACATGGTACCAGGTTCCTCAAATTTCTTGCCTAATGAGAGTCTGCTTCAATCAAGAAATACTGGAGACAGGTCAAGATTGGAAGAGAATCATATTATAGAAAGAGCACGCGAAAAAGATCAGCTGGACTTGTTTCCCATGAAGAATTTTTCTGTAGAGAACTCGAGGTTGCTCTTGCTGTCCAACCAAGGTGGCATGGAATCTCAAGACATGACAACCAGAGCTGATGTCTTCTGGCAAAATTCTGAAAGGCATAGCAGTTCGGCTTACCTGCTTGATGCTGACATAAACCAGACAAACATCCCTGTCAATGCTTGCAGACAGTATGACCTATTTGAGAACCCAAAAGGAAAGGGAGTGATTTTCTTTAAGGAAAATGCGGATCATGTGTCGCCAACTACTACCCCAGTGACGATGCGGCTGATGGGAAAAGATGTTGCTGTTGGTAGAAGCAGCAGGGAGACACATGGATCTGAGGATGGGAAAATTTGGACTGATAAACAAATCATAATAGAGCATCATCCTTCAAGTAGTGTGAAAAACAGTTTCTCGGAGAATAATCCTCTCTTACATGACTGGTCTGCATATTCAGCTCAGAGAAAACCAGAAGGAACTCTACACCCTGCATTTGAAAGTCAAAACGCATTTCATCTCAGATTGCCCCAAAAAGCTCCCGAATTCTTAGTTTCCAATCCCTGCGTTGACTGGCAAAGTGATGTATTACTTCCAGATGGCAAAGTTTCAGCACAACGAAATCCCAAGTTTGAACACCGACCATCTAATCACCATCCTTTATCTCCTTTGTTTTTCCAGTTGACTAACCTTCCTGAGCCCTTTATGGTTGGAGCTGAAACATTAAGAGCAGACTCTCAACTAGCTTCACGATCCGTTTCTCATCAGAGCTGTCAACAGATGAATAGGGGTCCAGAGCTCAAGAACCAGCAGAATCTACCTCATCCTAAAACATCAGCTCCGACTTTTCCTTTTATAAGTCCAGATTTTAGAGAACATAAGCAAATGGCACAGCAGTGGCAGTTACCAAGCTCCCATAAGGAACTACCTCCTTGGTTTACTTTCAGTCATCCAGCCCCAGATTCTAGAGAGCGTACACCATCACAATTAAAGAGCTTCTCTAAGGATCTATCCCTGTGGAGACCAATACCAAATGCATCAGAGCGGGGAAGTGCCCCAAGTCCTCAGTATCAACCATTTTGTGACAGAGGCAGCATTCATCATTCCTATGGTACACCTGCAAACAACTTCTTCTCCACTCCACATGTGCATTATCCACCAGTTACTTCTTTTCCCTACAATACCCTGGCTTCACAAGTGAACAATCCTCTGGTTGTGTCATCTATAGCTTGCCCACGCCCACCGTTTGTGCCTGTGCTCCCACGGAGTAAGCCGACTTCTGCTGTTAGCATGAGCTATAGAAACAGAACTGATTTAGGAGATGGCACAAGGTCAAAGTCTTTCGGTGTTAAAATTCCCGCTTTTTGTAAGAAAACCAAGAAGAGGCCTGCCGTCAGAGCGGATGATCTCCAAAAGCATGATAAGCCAAACTTAAAACTGCAAAGGCATGGAGTGGAACTGCCAATATCGAGAGTGAATCCATCACCCGAGCTTGACTCAAACGGGGAAAGAGCAAGCAGCACAGTATGCCTTCAGGATGGGACTCAGAAGGATGGGTTAACAAGTTTGCCTGGTGGTCAGTCATTTAAACTGTCTGAAGCTGCCAAACCAGGTCCGACAAAACTGAGCGCTGGAGCAAAGCACATTTTGAAACCGAGTACGAATGTGGACTGTGATAACTCCGTGCCCATTCATTCAACGATCCCTTTTGCTGGAGTCACTAGGGTTCCGGAATCTCAAGTGAAGTCAGCAAAGATATATGAGTTTTAGGGGACGAGGTTCTACTCCAACAGAATATGAAGGCCGTGCTTCATAATTGCTGATTCTCCTATTCCAGGCAATTGCTCTTTGAGTGATTGAGGAAGAACGGCTGCTATTGCCCTTCCATGGGTGACTTCATAGATGTGTAATATTGCTGCTCCCTAGTTTTCAGGTGATTTTTGGCAAGCATTTTGGGGCGGTGAAAGCCAATTCGAGAGGCTGGTTAATTATTCCTTTAGTTTCTCTAATGTAATTGTAGCACGTGTTTTTGGTGCCGCGTTAATTTAGTTCTGCAAACTCTTGATTTCTGTGTCAGTAATTTTTGGATTGTTTTCTCGGGTGCTTGAATTCTGGAAGAACTTGTGTTTGCCACCAGAGTTAAGATGAAGTAAGAACCTTGTATTTACGGTTGCTTTAGAGCTCATAGGCTTTGCTGGCTTTTATCTATTCATGTCCTGTGATCCTCCTTAGGTTTATGCGATCAATTAATCTTTTTTTAACTTGATCTCAGTATTGTGCGGTTATGTTGCGTAACGATCCGGTTGGGCTTAACATGTGGATCATGGAAGGTTTGGTTTGCTTCTGGAATTTCATTTAAAAATTTGCACGTACCAGCGTTTCATCGCCATCGCTGGTTACATGCACATGCATGCATGCTCCAAATTAAGAACGGCACCATGTTTTATTATAGCCTTAAGTTGTTACATTCACAAGGGACACGGCCAACTAAACACAAAATAATCTTTTATACTGAGTTCAACATGAATATATACCATTCTCAAGTGTTCTTTTCACGAAGAACTGTGAATATGAGTTCAATATATGTTTGAGTTTTCCGTGAAGCATAAAGAAGGAACGAACTAAGATCTCGCCTCCTTCTGCTTCTTCGCTTCCTTTTCGGCCTGCACGATTATCGGCTAATTTGAGATCAAGAAGATAAAGTCTCTGTTAGAGAAAGAGAAATTGTCTTCTTTATGGAAGAAAAAGAAAAAGAAATATTACCGCTTTGATGACTCGATCAAAAGCATCGGGTCCATATCTTTCGATGAAACGCTCGACAGACTTTCTTGCATCAAGGCTCATCATGAGAAGGACCTTCTTTTGGCTGTCCGAATAATGTGTGCTCACATAATTACCGATCTTCACGTACTTCCTCACAAAATTCTGGTAAATATATGCAGCTCCATTGAAGATTGGTAACACCAGCCACATGCAGAACACAAGCTTTACATATGGCCAGAAGGGTAGCCTGACATATACGTCGCGATCAACATTACGCACATGCTTGATATTTGCGAATGATACAGCAAGGTACTCGATTAACTAATATACAGAAGAGAATTGAACGTAACGGTACGTGCATGGGCAAGCATGCATTTATTACCATGCTAGAATTTGAGAACAAGATAGCTCGAATAGCGTTATGAAGGAGTATAAGACCCAGTAGGTTAGCCACTGCTGATCATCTAGGGTTGTGGGGCTCTCTATTGCTCTCATGGATGCATACCTGCAACGATCAACCATTTTAGTGTTCCCGATTTCACACTCTTCTTCGACATTATCAATTTAATGACGAAACGATAGTATTGTGCGGTAGACTTGAACTTACAGTGGAAAAACAAGCATCACTCCAGGCCTGCTGGAAAACCAACAACTTATCAGATTTGGCCAATATGAGATTGCCCGACAAGATCCAAATATTTCACGTTTGCTCAAACAATAGGAAATAATATAGATATTGTGCTTCATATATGTATGATCCAATGACTACTGATTGATTAGTCCATTTTGAATGACCGATCACATCCTCCTAACACAACTTAATCACGTAGATGTAGATCAAAACAAAAGCGTTCACAATATTAATCTCCCGGCATATGCATGACATGCGCTACGATATAGCTACGTACCCGATCAATGCGTCCAAGCGTCTAGCGACGACTCCAATAACACCCATTATCGCTGAACTTGCGTGGATCTACAAGGTCTTGACGAATTGATCTAGACTTGGAAGAAATATTTTGAAACGGGGAATAAGACGTGCCAAGTATATAAGACGTTAAGGGGTTGATGGCATGAAGAAAAGAATGATCTCCATTGTGTGGGCAAGAAGTCTTCCTTCCTCCAACAACAAGTAAAAGGAAACACGTAGACCAAACAAAAAGAAAATATTAAATCCACACATGCGTGTAAACGTGCATAGGGAGGATTCCAAAAGATTGTATCTTTCCTTCTGTGTCGCTTTATACCATTTGTTTTATCATGTTAGCGATTAATTTCGTCAAAAGTTTAAGGTTTCTTTTGTTCTCTGCGAGGAATATACGTAGAAAACCCCTCTTCCTGCAGCATAAATGAAAAGTTGGAAAAGCCAAGCTTCGAGCATTCTTGTCCTGGCATTCGCATGAAGTTTGGTGTTTTTTCTTGTTCTCTTTCTCCCTTTCCTCTTCTCTGTCAAGTGCTTGTGTGAAGCATGATTCAGCTAACGGCCTTCGTCACATGTTATGCAACGAAGGACCACTCAAGGTTGCGTCAATCATCCTAGTTTCAACCGTCTAATTATGTTTAGAGATCTTCGATCTCTTACCTACCGATTAAGCAAAGTATTATGTTTAAGGGAAAAAGCCACCAAAAATCCCAAATTTTCTTACTTGTGACACATTTACCCCGAACTTTTTTTTGTGACACCAAAAACCCCAAACTTTGTTATTTGTGACACATTTACCCCAATGTATTTAGTCCATGGGCATTTTCGTCTTTTTTGCTTTTTCTTTTTTTTTTTCCTTTCCGGCGAGGGGGGCCCTCGCCGGATCCGGCATCGAGCGAGGGCGGCCCTCGCTCGATCTGGCGAGGGCGACCCTCGCCGGCGTCGGGCGAGGGTCGCCCTCGCCTGGCGCCGAGCGAGGGTCGCCCTCGCCGGATCGGGCGAGGGCCGCCCTCGCTCGACGCCGGCGAGGGCGGCCCTCGCCGGCGTCAGGTGAGGGTTGCCCTTGCTTGGGCGAGCGAGGGCGGCCCTCGCCCGACGCCGGTGAGGGCCCCCCTCGTCGGAAAGGAAAAAAAAATGCAAAAAAGACGAAAATGCCCATGGACTAAATGCATTGGGGTAAATGTGTCACAAATATCAAAGTTTGGGGTTTTTGGTGTCACAAAAAAAAGTTCAGGGTAAATGTGTCACAAATGGGAAAGTTTGGGGTTTTTGGTGGTTTTTTCCCTATGTTTAATTAGCATCACCGGTTTGAGATTAACATAACTTATCTGGATACCTTGAACTAGCCAGACATATGACATTTGTATCTCCATATGTAGAAGACATTCATATGAACCATTATGGGTGATGAAAAATGCGAGCACTTAATGAATGAAGTAAGTGAGGTCTTGCGTGCGAAGTGGGAAATACACATCAAATTTATGAAATCTAGAACATGTACTGAATTTGATAGCATGGTAGAAACTAATAAGGTGGCAGACTTTCCTAGTTTTTAGTTAATTGTTCATTTGTTTATGTGCAGATTTGAGTTTGTAGTTCTATGATTTCCTTAATCTCAAACTACAAGATAGATTTTGTATTAAGTGTCCCTCAGACCCCCAAATTATCGAAAAGAACAACTAAAAGGGCCGGTGAATTCAAGTGCGAATCTATGGATTTCGCGCCTATTTTTTAGTGCAACTTCTGCTATGGAAAACGATGGTCATCTCTAATAAATCAACCTTGCTTGCTAATCCCATCGCTCAAGCAAGCTATGTGGCTAGGAGTTATTCACTGTGCAGTCATCGTCGTGACTATTTGGTTCGTCTTTTTGCCTGCTCAATATTCATCCACTGGCAGGTATTACAAGGACGGCTGCTTCTGATTTTTTTCTGAACACACAGTATGTTAAGAGAATAGTTGATTTAGCAGGAATTGAGAAGAGAGGAGGGGAAAGAAGGAAGAGAGGTAGGAACAGAATTGTAATTGCTTACTCTTTAGTGTAATCTAATGGCCCTTTAAATAGCCGAGTACACATATGGATATCAATTATAAATAGAAACTAATTAATGGCTATCCTTATAGATAGAAATTAATTGATGGCTATCCTTATTAATGCTTATTACTATCCTTGTCATAAATGGAATGCGATTCTCCTTAGCCTTGTTTAGGCATGTTCTTGCGCCGTGAATATACTTGCAATACTTGGGTTGTAACATTCCTTCCCCCATAGAGAGACGACTTGTCCTCAATTCGAATATTATCCAAGAGGTGCTCATCCTCCCAACTAGAGTTGTCGGGCGCGAGGTCCTGCCACTAAACTAACACTTGTGAGACTGGCTTAGAATCCTTCGTAATAACTCGTTGACCCAAAATTGTTAGTGGCTTGTGAATGGGTTGGTGATCAACAACTGCCTCTGGGAGTGGGTGCACTCTAGTGGAGTGTGAAGTCATATACGGTTTGAGTAGTGAACAATGAAAAACTAGGTGTATGCGGCTGGAAGCTGGCAAGGAAAGTTGATAAGC
Source organism: Syzygium malaccense (assembly GCA_031216405.1). Lineage (NCBI taxonomy): Eukaryota > Viridiplantae > Streptophyta > Magnoliopsida > Myrtales > Myrtaceae > Syzygium > Syzygium malaccense. The sequence continues at coordinate 23,084,163 of CM062253.1, forward strand.
CACTTGTCCCATGTGTTCCTCCGCAGGGAACGGACCATACTAGCGAAGTCCAAGTTTGTGGGCTGAGTCTTTGCAAGCTGACAGTTGGCAATAAGGATGAAGATGAAGAAGCACCATGTCGCCTGGTTTGAAAGAAATATCAGTGCAGTGCTTATCTGCCTAGGTTTTCATGACCGCCTGAGCTTTGGATAAATTGGCACGTAACTGAGACAAGATTATATCATGTGAGCGCAAGTCATGATCGATTGCTTCGACAGCATTGGTGCCTGTACAATAGGCCAAGAGGGAGGGAGGTTGCCGAATGTCACCTCGAAAGGCATCATACCCGTAGAAGCTTGGAACGTGGTGTTGTAGTGGTACTCCGCCCAGCTAAGTATCGGGTTGATCATGAACAAATGAATGAAGGAACTATTCAATGCAGGGATTGACAAGCTCCGTTTGTCTGTCCGATTGCGGGTGGTAAGCGAATGCAAAGTGCAGCTTTGTCCCCTGGAGTTTAAACAACTCCTTCCAAAAGGAACTTTGAAAAATGGAGTCATGGTCGGAAATAATGGAGTGAGGTATGCCGTGTAGCTTTCCCACTGTAGTCCAGAAAACTTGGGCCACCTTGGTGGCAGTGTAACATGGTGGCAAAGAAGCGAGGTGGGCCCCCTTGGAAAAACGATCAACAATCACTAATATGGCCGTATACCCAGCAGATGGTGGTAAATGTGTGATGAAATCCATAGAGAGATCAGTCCATAATGAGTCGGGTGGAGCGATGGGTTGAAGTAACCCGTAGGGGTGATGGTTGGTGGGTTTGCACTTTTGGCAGACATTGCATGCTTGGACGAACTTGGCAATGTCCTTGCGCATGTCGTCCCACTGACAATGCGCAGAGATGCGTTGTAAGGTCCGTTGTACCCCAGAGCGACCACCATGTAAGCTAGAGTGATAATCCGACAGAAGGAAGGGCACAAGGGAGGAGTCCGTCGGTAAGAACAAGCGGCCACGGTGACGAAGCAAACCTAATGAGTAAGACCACCCGAGCTGGGAGGCAGGTGCACGCTGGAGGTCTTCAATGATGCTCTTTGTACGCTGGTTTAGCAGTAACTCGGTACGAAGGGTGTCAAGGTCAGTATTCACGGGACAGGATAATGTCAAAAGTGCGCTCTCCTGGTTATCGTCATTATAAACCCTTGACAGGGCATCTACCGTTGCATTTTTCTTGCCCGGCTTGTACTTGATAGAGCAGTCAAAGCCAATCAATTTCGAGAGGAACTGTTGCTGCTCTAGTGTCTGGATGGTTTGCTTAAGAAGATGGTGCAGCAGCCTATGATCGGTCTGGATAATGAAGTGAGCACCGAGCAGATATTGACGCCACTTTTGAACGGCAGACTATATTGTGAACAACTCACGCACATAAGTTGACTTGCTGCGCATGATGGAAGAAAGTTTGCGACTGTAGAAGGCCAGCGGGTGTTTAGACTACATCAATAATGCACCAATTCCTATGCCGCTAGCATCAATGTCCACAACAAAGGGAATGGAAAAATTAGGTAGTACCAATACCGGGGCATGACTCAAAGCTTCCTTGAGGGAGTTGAAGGCGTGCTCGGCTTGTGCGCACCATGCGAATCCGTCCTTGGTGAGGAGGTCTGTGAGGGGGTGGCTAACGTCGTGTAGTGGCGGTTGAAACGACGATAATAGCTGGTCAACCCCAAGAAGCCACGAACCTGCTTGGGCGTTGTTGGGAGTGGTCAGCCGCGAACCGCTTCAAGCTTGGCAGGATCAGCAGAGACACCATACGCTGAAACAATATGTCTAAGGAATTCAACAATGGCTATGACAAAGCTGCACTTCGAGTGTTTGATTACCAGGTGGTGGTGGCGCAGAGTGACAAATACTTGTTGGAGATGATCAAGATGAAAGGCCAAATCCTTGCTATAAACAAGAATATCGTCGAAGAATATAACAACGAAACGACGAAGAAATGATCGGAGTACCTCATTCACTAATGCCTGAAAGGTGGATGGTACGTTGGTGAGTCCAAAGGGCATTACCAGGAACTCGAAGTGGCCGTGGTGAGTCCTGAAGGCTGTTTTGTAAATGTCGGAGGGATCCATCTGAATCTGATGATATCCGGAGCGCAAATCCAATTTGGAGAAAATGACAGCGCCGTGCAATTTGTCCAATAGCTCATCAACTGTTGGAATGGGGAATCGCTCTTGAATAATGACGGCATTAAGCTCCCTATAATCGACGCAGAAGCGCCAAGAGCCATCCTTCTTTTTGACCAGGAGGACTGGCGAACTAAAAGCCGAGCGACTAAGGCGAATGATTCCATCCCGGAGGAGTTCCGTGACTAGGCGTTCAATCTCATGTTTTTGGTAGTGTGTATAACGGTAAGGTCGGACATTGATCGCCTCGGTGCCCGTTTTGAGGGGAATGCGGTGGTCAACATCACGCGCCAGTGGAAGGCCGGTTGGTTGGGCAAATAGGTCGTCGTACTCCGCAAGAAGGGTTTGTACTGACAGCAGAATGTCAGCATCCACGTCTGTTGGAGGTTGGTCTGATGAAGAGACGGATAAGCACATGTAGCCTGCGCTTATGCCATCAGCCGCCATGAGTTTGAAAAGGCCCGAGGATGAGACCGAGAGTGCGCGCAGAGAGGGGTCACCTTGTAGCCGCACTGGTTGGCCATAATGCTGGAATTCCATTATCATGTTGGCGTGATCTGTTACGACTGGCCCCAAAGTTTCTAGCCCTTGGACGCCCAAAACAATATCAGTGCCCTGCAGGGCAAAAATAAACTGGTCCATGGTAAATAAATAGGTCTGAAGCAATACGGGCACATTACGACATAAGGCCGTGCATCGTAGGGTATCACGATTGCCTACCAACACCTGGAAGGGAGTGATCGGCGACAACGGCAGGACAAGGAACTTGGACATGCATAGAGAGGAAGTTATGTGTGCTTCCTCCATCAACTAGTATGTGAACCGTCTGACGTCGCACTGTTCCCGTCATTCGCATGAATTTGGCCGAACGTTGGCCCAGGAGAGCATTGAGGCTGACTTCGAGTTCAGGTGGAGTAGTTTGGATGGCCTCACTTTCGATTGGCAGCGGGATGTCGTCTGAGTCGTCGAAGCCCTCCAAATAAAAAAGGGTCGGATGCCCTTTACAACGATGCCCGCGGACAAATTTTTCGTCATAGTTGAAGCATAGACCTTTGTCACGTCGTACTTGCATCTCTTCTACGGACATATGTTTAATGGGAAGCCGTGGAAGCAGTGGTTATGCGGTTGCAGATGCGGACGGATGGGTTGATGCGAAAGGGCGCAGGGAAAACGACCGGTTGCGCAACTCGCTGAACTGGGCCTCGTACATGCGTGCTAATGCGAAGGCATTGTGCAAGTCCACTGGTCGGTGAGCTTGGACGGCCATGCACACCCGGAGTTGCAAGTCGGAAATAAACAAACTACATAAGTGTGCTGGTGAGAGTCCACGTACCTTGCTAGAAAGATTTTCGAAGGTGGCCTGGTAATCAAGGACGAAACCCGTTTGCGATAACTTGGCAAGGAGGGCCGTTGCATCTTCGTATTCGGAGGGGCCAAAGCGAGGGCGGATAGCATGGGTAAATGCATCCCAATCTGGCAAAAGATTTTCAGCCGCCAATCCTTGATACCAAGTGGCGGCGAGAGCATCGAGGTGCATTGCCGCTAGCAGTAGGCAATCCTCGGGGTGAGTGTGATAATATTGAAAAAAATGGCTTACGTTGAAAAGTCAAACAGACGGATCACCCAAAGAGAAACGCGGAAATATGAGATGTGGTGTCGGGCGTTGGGTTGGCCTCTCATCCATATGGGTGGGTTTCAGTGGGCCACTCCCAAGAATGCTAAACGTCATAGGATTGGATGAGGTGGGCGGTGGTTATTCATCCGTATGGGTGGGTTTCAGTGGGCCACTCCCGAGAATGCCGGACGTCATAAGATTGGATGAGATGGGCGGTGGTGATGGTTCTGTTCGGAGGATAGCGGTGAGACATTGGTCACGTTTATCCAGGAGAGTCATGAGGCTCTCGGCAGTCAGTTGATTGGCTGTAGAGGTAATGAGATCTTGTCGTAATTGTTCGAGAGCTCCAGCAGTTTCATTGGCTAGTTGTTGCACCGCTTGCAATTGGGTCTCCTATTCTTGAGAACGAGTTGCAGGCATGGTGGAGGTGTGAGTCAACGAGAGCACCAAATTGTTAAGAGAATAGTTGATTTAGCAGGAATTGAGAAGAGAGGAGGGGAAAGAAGGAAGAGAGGTAGGGAAAGAATTGTAATTGCTTACTCTTTAGTGTAATCTAATGGCCCTTTAAATAGCCGAGTACACATATGGATATCAATTATAAATGGAAACTAATTAATGGCTATCCTTATAGATAAAAACTAATTGATGGCTATCCTTATTAATGCTTATTACTATCCTCGTCATAAATGGAATGCGATTCTCCTTAGCCTTGTTTAGGCATGTTCTTGCGCCGTGAATATACTTGCAATCCTTGGGACGTAACACAGTACTGAAGCGCAGCACAAGAAACCGTCCCTCTTTTGGTGTTGGCCCCTTTTCTTTTCCCTGATCTCACATGAAAGGAAGCAACAAAGAAAGAAAGAATCGCCAAGAAGCAATCCCTCAGCCACACCAAACTGTTCACAAGTCATACAATCTTTAATCTCTCCCTCTTTTTGAAAACACAGCCCACATTCATCATCATCGATTTGAAACGTGCTTTCCATCGACACTGTTCTAGGATTATCGCGTCCTTGGAATGAAGAAAACTAAAATTTAAGACCAGCCACAAAAAAAAAGTTTTAAGGAAAAACATCAGCTTTTGCGAACCTAAAGTCGTTGCTCGATTTGTCAAGATCACATGGATAAGCCATTTTCATATAATATAAATTGCCCCCATAGGTTTGGTAGACAAATTTTGTTCGATATGTAGCTTGCGTCATGATTGCATTCTCCTGACTTTTCGCCTCTTTGGTACGCCTTTTTTCTTCCGTTTTCCTCGGATTACTAGTCACTACAGGTGACTGGAAACACACATTATCTTCAGTGACCCAAAACAAAGAAAGAATGAAAAATAGGAAAGACCCGATCATCAACTCTTGAATGTTTTATCTTCACTGATTAACCTTGCATGCATGTATCGTACACACGCATGTGTTTGGAAGACGAGGATTCTTATATGTTGAGGCATGTTTACTCGCCGAGGATAGTTTATCCCATTTAGCGATGTCTTCGATCTATCGCATTGGAATGGCGATAGTTTCTCACCCGTGAGTGATCTTGGAAACCAACATCAGTTGACAGCAAAGTGGATGATGACCAAGTGAATGGAAATGGATAGTTTGTTCTCAAGTTTAATTTGTTGAGTGAAGAAAGACTACATCAATATAAAACCTATTATAATCTCGTATTTAAAGGGTGGGAGAATTCTTTAGACAGATGTATAGCTGCAAAATTAATCACGGGTTTCGACCGAAAAAAAAATCACGGGTGTTATATTTCCTTTCTGTTCCAGGTTACGAACTTGCCAATTCTGGACAAACCCATGCAAAATCAACCTTCATTTCCAAGCGTTTTACGCTTGTGGGTATGGACAGTATTGGCTGAGATGGGTAGGCATTGAAACAGGGGAGCTTGTCGAGGGACAGCAGTCGTTGCAAAAGTGAAAGCTTTTCCACTCTCCTTCCGAGCAAACCCACACGGCTCGAAGCAACTGATTCTGAATTTCAATGCCATATCTTTCGACAATCAAGAAACCCGAGAGATTTGCACTGAATGCTACTATCTTAATACAACAATTCCGTTTATATATCGCATCGACTCCGAATCCCCCTGGCATCATCCTCTCCAGGCAGGCAATGGTCTCGCTCGTATCTCCTTCTTGAGTCCACAGGGAGCTCGAGACTAATTATGTCCTAAACAGTGTGAAGCATCACTGCTTTCAAGTATTGCTTTTGATGCAAGTTACTTGTCAGAAAGGTAAAGGGAAGAAAGGAAAGCTGAATCACAGACAACGAGAGAATGTAATCCCCTCTTTGGTAGGAATTACAGATCATTTCTAACACTTATTGAACACAATCTATTCCATCTAACCAGACTACTTTACATAAATGTCAAAGATTTGCATAATTCTGTATACACCGAGTGGCTGAACCTGACTATGGTGTATATACCTAGGACAATATATCTTCATCCTTTTTCTCTCTATTATAAACAGGCTATTCTGTAACATTTGCCTAGGGCAGAGACTGAAGGCAATACCTTCTTCCCTCTGTTCCCTTCCTTATATCTGCTCTAGTCTCCAGATAAAAAGGGCCGAGAGACATCTTTGTCCTCTTCAACCGGTTATCCTACATTTTCTAATAAACTCATTTGAGGGATTTAAGTGCCTGTACCATAAGCTCCGTATCTCGGGCGATCCGATTTCTAACCATGGCTTCGCAGGGCCACTGAAATGTATAACCGCGGCAGCTTCCACTAGCCTTTCCTGAGTGTCCGGGAACCGACGGCCCAATCCAGCCAGGTGCCATGAAGGATCAATTGGATGCACATGACCTTCAAAAGCTATCAAGGCTGGTGGAAGAACTCCAGGAATCCATAGTTCCAATCCCGAATTGAGGCTCTGTGCATAGGAAAATATGGCTAAAGATTTTAAGCAAACAAAAACCTAAAGGATGGACACTGAAAAAGGGAGTGCGCTGTGCTCTAATCAAAGAATTCTTTTTCAGGTACCGAATGCTACGGCACTTGGAAAAAGGAAAAACGGAACGCTACAGCAAAGAAGTCATATTCTAGTGCATCCAATAGTGCGAGATTGATATTATGGAATCAGTCACGGCAATAACTCGACAACTATGAAACCAAAGAGGCTGCTCACCTTTTTCAGCCAGTTTAGGTAATTGCTTGTGAGGTTACTCCTCCTCCAGGCTTCCAGATCGAAAACATTAAGCCCATACAACCATGCACAACGATCCGAATCAAAGTTGGATGAGATAGTAGGGTGTGAAAAATTCAAGTAATCCTTGTACTGTCTTCCTGGGCAGCAGTCATCTCCGCACCATGAATTGACAACTGCACCGACACCTTTTCCTTTGAGATTTAATTCCCAGAGTGGAGATAAGTCACGTTGAACTATGAGATCATCGTCCAAGAACACCACCTTGTTTAGATCTGGAAACAGCTGTGACCGTGGAAATCAGCTAAAAATCAAATACAAAGTTCACAATTATTGCCATCCACTGGGGCAGCAGACTCTCTATTTAAAGAATTACCTCAGGAATGAAAACACGGAGATGATTCAAGAGGGAAAGGTTGCTGGGACTGAGAGCCTCAACATATTTTCCTTCTGCTTCATCCAAGTACTCTGCTTTCAGATTCCCGTAGAAGTGTCTCCATAAAAGACGTTGAAAATCTATCATCTCCTTGACACGAATGTTGACTTCCTGAGACCAATCATATTGGTGCAGTCCCTTAACTTCAACCACAGCTAACCTGACTGGATTTATGGCAAACCAGGCATGCATAGCAGTATATGTTTTCTTATCGGTGACCACATGAAATACCAATTTTTCAGGTTTAGCTGAGTTTTGTACAGTAGAAGAGATCACAACCGAGGCAGCAAGGACATTATCAGTTATGAGGACAACATGATGGAAGCGAGGATCAGCAAGGTGAGGAACATATTGAGGTGGAGGTAGACGAGACCGAGCCATAGCATTGACTGCATATTCTTCAGCCAGTTTCAGGCAAAGGCAATGAAGACCTTTTGGTATACCGTGCGATGCTAAATGCCAATAAATTGACTCCTGCCGTTTGGCGGAATGAACCTTCCGCTCCATCCTTGTTAGCTGCAAAAGAGGAAGAAAATAATGACCTGAAGCAAAAGAACACCTCTATGTATCCTCTATATTGTATATGATCTGTCACCAGAAAGAAAACATCTTACTTCCAAGAGCCTACTTATCCATGTTTTCACTCTCTTTAACAATGGAAAGAGGTTGCTACAGAACATCCTAACCACAGGGATTCACAAATTGCACAAGAGAACAACTAGTCCAGTTTCCAATTACTCAAGCATAATGTAACAGATCGAAAATCCAGTAAGCAGGACAAGGATGTCCCTGCCCTGGATTAGCCGGGATCACCTTCGGTAGAACTCGCACTATGACCGTGCTTCTAGAGGCACGATTTGATGTTTACATCTAAACCAACATTGCCGTAGCCCCTCAAGGTTGCGTGTCCAAACTAACTTAAAATTGTGCTTGAAAGTGTTGTGTGATGGGGTGTCCAACTTCAACCACTTGATGATGTGCAAGAAAACAAGCAGGGCCATTCGACAGCACAGCAGCAGACAGACCATCAGATGTCTCTGACTCTTACCCTGGCCTTAACGGCAATGAGTGAACGGACCTGTCACGTGAGTCATCACTCGTGAGCCTATGATGATCGCTAGTACAAATTTTGTCTACAACGACACTAACTGACCATCTCGTGATTTTTTCGGAGGAAATCTATCGACCCATAAAAACAAGTTGCTAAACAAAGCGATATAAAACAAATCAACAATCCAACACAAACACACACTTTCCGAAAGAAAGATCGAAAGAAACACGATTCGGTTCGCACATTCTCTCGTTCACTCACCATGGCCTTGGTCTTGAACGCAAATTCCTTGATGTCAGGTGTGCGGGACGTCATCTCCTTGACCAGCTCATCAAATGACTCGAGCGATGAACTCTCCATCCCCCGCCGCTCGTCGTTCACGTTGCTCTCCTTCGCCTCCAGCAGCGCTCTCGTCAGCTCCTCTCTGAGCTGCATCACAGAGCCCACAACCCCACCACGTTGATCAGTGAGACGTGGCCCCGGAACGTGCAAAAAACCGCGTTGACGTTGGACCCCCCAAACACAAAATAAGCCACACATATATGGCTGTGACCAACTAGAGCTAATTTGACAAAAGGGGCATATCCCCATTTACTACCATTACATAATCGTCCCAATATCCATTCATGGTCAGACAAGACATATAGAACCGTAAGAATAGCAGCTTTTACCAATTATGATTATTTTTTTCTTTTACTTCGGCAGAGAAAAAAGAGTATAAAACGGCGAAAATGGTTCCCGCTAATCATTCAGCCTCATGTTTCTGGGATATTATTCCAGCGAATATTTTTTTTTTTTCGATTGAGTGGAGGAGAACGATGGAGGGGCCGCGAACTATCGCAAGGCAACTGGCCTCTTGTGTGATGTGCCGACAGTTCTTAAGAGTGCGCTTTATCCATGGACTGTTGCGAGCAAGCATCGTCGATTGGACGATTTCTAGGTAACCTTTTCATCACGTTGCGCACAGATTCCAGCAACCAGATGCTAAAACAAACAACGAGACAAACATGGCCGGCGACATCTCCGGGGTCCGCCAGAATTGTCCATCGAAACTTCTTCGAAAAAGGGTTGCTCAATCCTCAATAACAACAAGAGCACAACCTGTGTAAGCTCGACGCAGTCCCGATCCGTCGAAACATTCGAATCGCGCCCCGGGCGTGCGTATTTTAACCGACATCGAACGAGGGCGTGTAACCTCGGGCCGAGCAGAAAGGAGGAGGACGGCCCTGATCAGATGATCTCGGAATCAATTAATAGGACGGTCCTCACTCGAGAGAAGGCGACGGGCGGCGAAAAGACCGGCGTGCCCTCGGAGTGCGAAACAAGGATGCATGATCGGCGGAAGTTCGAGGCAATCTAGCACTCACAGCCTTAGGCAGAGATAAAAAAAAAAAAAAGGAAGAAAAGAAGGAAAGGTCCGCTGGATTCACCAAACATGTAGACATATAAAATTCCTCGAACACGAGAAATTTTAGCGAAAGAAATGTCGGAGGTTGACACGGGCCAACAGTTGACATGGGGGGGACTCCGTCCGTCCCTCAACCACCACTAGACCAACCTAAACAATCAGGACTGGAAACCGCGACCGGTCGGAAACCGCGACCGGTCCCCATCAAATTGGGAAGCAACAGTGGGAAGCAGAGATTGAAAAGTGCGATAAGAACGGTAAATTTCAATGACCCACGAGGGAGGGAAGGAGGGCGGGTTGATTTTCGGGGGGTCGAGGCAGGTCCAGGTCGACAAGAACTTACAAGAACTGAGCCGGATCTCGATTGGCGGAACGAATTTCGGGCAGAGAGAGAGAGAGAGAGAGAGCTCGGATCTTACTAAGAGCGGGCGGCCCGACCCGCCTCCGACGAGGAGGGGGACCGACCTCGGCGAAAGCGAGGGAGCGCATTGAACGAGTCTTATTGGAGTGAGAAGCTCTAGCGACTAGCCTCGGTCGGATTCCCATGCGATCCAATTCGGAATCCACATCTCTTAGGCTCGTTCCCCGTGTCGAGAGATGCGCTTGGGAGTACAGTAATTACACTTGCCCTTTCTACTACTACACGGCGTGGTTTGAGAGTCGTGCTTACCAGAGCCGCGTCATTCCCGCTGAAGAACCTCCAGCCAAAGCAATCTGCAGAAAGAGAGAGGGAGAGAGAGTGAGTGCACAAGGTGGAGGGAATCAGAAACCAGTCCCAATCACATGACAACGGAGTGGAGAGCCCGGAAGTTTCAAACGCCGTCGATCGGAGCAAACAGCCGCCGCCGCCGCCCGCCGAATCGTTGCTAGCTGAGCATTCACACTTACAGAAAACGGCCCCCGTTCGATTCTCTTCCTCTCGGGGAATCGCATCTCGAATCGAGCATCCAATGGAAAGCAGCAACACCGAAACGGGGGATTCGATAGGGGACGAGAGAGAATATACCGTTGGAGGAGGAGGAGGAGGAAGAGCAAGCGGCGGCGGATTCCAGCACCAGGAACGCGACCCTGACGAACAGAAACGGCAGCGCGAGGCCGAGCACCAGCACCGCGCGGCTCGCGATCCGGCGGCCCGGGTTCGCCGGAGCAGCGGCCGGATGCGGCCCCTTCCCCCCGGCGCCGGAGCTGGGTATGGTCAGCTTCTTAATCCCCGTCGACGCGGATATGTAAAGCCTCATGCTCCCCCGCCCCGCTACTACCACTCCCTCCCCTCACCGCCGCGCAGCCCGCACTCTCCGAAACCAAACAAACCATCACCGCTCCCGCTCCCGCTCCCTCGTCCAAGCGTGGACGGCAGCGTCATGTCCGGCGCGAGATCTTACCTCATCCGTACCAAGGCCCGTCGAACTCGAACCGACAAAGATCGATCGATGGGTGGAGGCGATCGAAATTGGAGAATCTCGATCGACAGAAAGAGAGATGGCCGCAGAGAGAGAGGAAGAAAAAGAAGAAGAAGAAGAAGATCACGAGCACTTTATACTCGCGGCTGCGCATATTAAATAAGCGATGGATACTATACCACCACTGGTTCCATTTTGAGAGAGAGAGAGAGAGGGGAAGCGAAAAGCCAAAAGTGAAGCCGCGTTCAATGCCGCGGGAAATTAATAATCAAGCGTCACCAATTATTTTTTATTATGTCAGACTCCATTAGACGGTGGATAATGGAAGTCCGCCATTTCCTGACGTATAGATTTTTTTCTTTTTAACTATGCCTCTAATCGATATCCGGATAGTTGATTTAAGTTATTAGAAGGTCGTGATCGGATCGAAAATGATCTGACCCAAATCGACTTATTTTTAACCTGTTTCCCATGAAATATAGACCTAGTGACCTATATTCATACCTAATACATACCCGACCCGATCCGTATCACTAAAACATATTTATGTTTAACCCAATCTATATTCAAAGTGAGGTGAGAGTACGGAGTGAGCAAATAAGGGTGAGAGCGAGTGAAGAGAGAGAGAAAGTTATAGAATTTGATTGGGTCTAAGTAAATTGTGAATTTATTTAATACGTATATTATTCTGAGCTTTTACCATTCAAAATCTATTTATGACTCATCTACCGAATATAAATAATTAATTTAATAATGAGTTTATTAAATATGAGTTAAGAAATGTACCTGTGACCTATTTTGACGGATCTTGACGAGTTTCTTCCTACAAACAATGAGGCAAAAAAAATGTAAAAAGGAGAAAGTAAAAATGCATATATGCCCAAAATGGGAGCGGGGGTCGGAGTGCACTCGAAAACAGGGAGAAAGCTGTCGCGGGGGGCTGTGATTTGACCTTGGGGTTGGAGCGTTATTACGGGTTTGACCTTGTCGCCTGGCTTTACCTTCATTTCATGCCACCGACAGATATAAGATGTAGGAATTTGGAGTGGGGCCCACACCCACCTGGCTCTGTTCTTAATCTTTCTTAATTAATCGCTCGCCCCTTTGCTTTGAAAAAAAAAAAAAAGAGGCATACTTGATTTGTCTATCTAGAGTCCGTGGCGTTTTGTATATATTTTCGCACCGGATGAATGGTACGTACATTTTGGAAATTGTTACATAGACATGTTCCACTACGAGTCAATCATATCTACCGACCGTTTCCGTGACAAATCATTTGTCAACCATCTAAAGGCGATAATGTAGGCTATGCCTACATCTTAGGATAAACCCAGTATTAATTCTCTTTTTTCGTTTTTTTTTCGATATCTTCTTTAATGGAACATTTCTCAGGCCGCTTTGTTTTTAATGCGATTCATATTATCTCATGTCCAATGAATACTCTCCTGATCTAGATATAAAAGTTTAATAAATATGTTTTTGGAGATTCGATGCCCCTCTATTTTGTTTGTGTATAGGTCCTCTATCACCAACTTTCAACGGTCATCGTATAAGCTCTAGCGTCTTGCTAAACCTTGAATATTTTGCTCTTCCAAATATTAGATACGTGTTTGTTCAGCATATTTTGGTTGCCTTCATATCGCAATGGTACAGAGGAAGTCGAAGTTAGGCGCGCACCACTAATTGGCAATACCGAAATTATTGGAGAAGGAATTCCCGGCGTGCGCTCATAACCGACAAAGATACGAGATCCAGTGATCTGTCGCCAATTCTGATTAACAATCCTTGAGAAACGAGTGTGTGCTTGACCTTGTTGATGCTCCATTAAATCTCTTTATTTTCTGGATTTGGCTTCGCCTCGTAGCATTCCCGAATTTTGCTTCGTTTCGATTCGCTTTACCAAGAAATCTATATGTTTTGAGCGAACCCAAGAAGCTGAGCCGTCGACATCACCTGCCCTACTTTTCGTGTGGGGGGGGGCGCAGTCACATGAGCGATCTCCGCATCGCCTGTCCTCTTCCTCTGTCCTCCGAGCGGAACCCGCACGCAAGCTGTTCGGATCTGCTACGCTCCGTCCATTGAACGCAAGGATGAGCCGCAAAACTTCCTCATCGCTGATCAAACATCCCCACATGAACCGAGGGATCCCGTGATCTTGCGATCTTTGCCTCCGGGCCATCGCCAAGAATTTCAGCAGAGGGGTGTCGGGCAACTGCCGAGCAGGGACTGGTGTGCAAGTGTAGGCCGGAGGCCCGGCAAGATAGGGTTCGGCCTCTCTCTCTCTCTCTCTCTCTCTATCTTTTCATTTAATACCCGTCGATAGCAATTGGGCATCATTTCATTTCGGTGGGTTCCATCTCGTGCCTAGCTTCTACGCAATTCCTTGTCCCTCTGAAACGAGACTTGTTCGAGGTGTCCTGGATCTCGGCGGATTTTTGGTATGGCCGCTGCGCAGTAAACATGTCTCGGTGCTCGCGATGAATGGCACGGCAGAAAATCCAGCGGGCATCCGGGTGAGCGCGAGACTCGTGCTGGGACGACCGACTTGCGCGACCCCCGCTTTGACAATCTGACGACGTCGTACAATATTAATGTGTTCGTAACGTTATTTCACCACATTTGTTTTTTTTTTCTTCCTTTTTTTGGGTTAATGAGCATGATGTGGCAACGTGACGTCATTTTTGGAAGCAATGGCAATCTTCTTACATGGTTAGTGCTTATTGGGTTCTCCAAATAAATCGAATCTATCTTATGCTATTGCTAAGTTACAATCAGTTTTTTTGGGGGTGCAAAGTTGGCTGACATTCAGTGCATGCCTATGTGCTAGGCCACGTTGTACCAGTGATCCTCATCCTCAGGCGGCAGGCCTTGTTACCAATTTAGCATTAAACCTTTTAATTGTGACAATTGAATCATATATTTTTATACGTTTTGGCCAATTAAGTTCATACGACTGATTTTAACGGCACCTGATGTGGCACGGCTGGTGTTGACGTGGATAATTATTTTTACACATGCAAATTTTTCGAATAAAAAAAAATTGGTTTTGGAATGTTACCGTTGCTTTCATCTTCGCTCTCAGTGGAATGAGAAAAAAAAGGGATAAAACAAATTAAGAAGATTATGCAAAACGACGTCGTTTCGCTTAAGTTTCTTCACGTCGATTTACCAACCACGCGGCGCATCGAGTGACATGGGATGACTGGACTGTCACGTCAGTAATTCCACGCGAAAATTGGCAACAAGAGCTACATTAGAATTTCAATCAAATGTTTAGGTCTAAATTTGAATAATTAAAAAGTTTAGAATTACATTGGAATCCCTAAAAATAAATTTAGGTATGAAATGGTGATTTTCCCTGTTCTCATGTATTCCATCCTTAAAAATCATTCAACTAAGAACTAAAAGTTAGGAAAATAGTGGACAATTTATGATGCTATTAATTTTGTGTTTATACATAAAGTAATAAAAAAAATTTGAGGCTAATTTGTTTAAATAGCGCTTACCAATCAGTTCCCTTAAAGAATTATTTAACTTCTACATAGATTATGAAAGAATGGCCAGTTTTGGCATGTTGAAATCGCCATATATGTTCTTCAAGCTTTGATGTATTTTGATCACTATCAACTAATAGAAATAACAAAGTTACCAGTCAATATGAAGGACGAAACTTTATTGCCTCTATTATTCTTTAAATTCACCCTCATTTTCTCTTGAGTATAATTTCTTCGGTAATTCTACGATTCCTAGGAGGCACGATACCTTTGTAATCGATCATCGTTGAACTAAAACGTAACAAATCTCAATTGTTCAATATATTTCAACCCGGGCAATCGTGATTTTTTTCTCTAATCGATCAAACGGTGGATAATTCAGAAAACACGGGGACTATAGACTCACTCAATTCCTTCACAAATAAAGAGCTCACGACACGTAGGCTGTCCCAGTCATGCAACACGTCAGCAAAGTAAAGCAAAATTCCACCCTGGCACGCAATACTGGGGAAGAAGAAGTGGATGAGGTGGAAGAGAAAATAGTGACAGAAGCAAAATGCCACGTCAGCGCACAGCCCCTGTAACGCGGGTCTACTGTTGATTGTGCCGACAGTAATTAAGGGAGATTATTATAGTCTCGTCTTAAATTAAGGTTGGAAGGCTCCATAATTACGAACGGCCACGTTCGAGGAAGCTTTGATCCTCCCAGCTAATTAAATAATTCCATTTGACAGAATTCCATGTCCCGGTGAGTTTTGCGCTCGTGAATGATTAAAGGGTATTGCCAACGAAAGTCGTTAAGGCACTTGTTAAGCATGCGAAATAAGGAACGCTATCGATTAGACAAGACACGAGCGAATCATTGCATTGAAAGGCTACGAAATCACTACAGGAGTTGCTTAATAAGTGCTCGCGGGATATATGTCTAACAACATCCATAGCTCGAGGTCGAGACCCATCGCTCGGGGCCTTGCATGCCAATGCTTGGAGAGAGGGGGAGAAAGAGAGAGATGGATATTCAGGATCGAGTGCTGGCGTCGACGATGGACGGCAACGACAAGATGGCAGTGAGGATAGACACGGCAGCGATGGGCAGAGGCGCGCACGCACGCACAAGAAAGAGAGAAGGGGTTGGAGATTGAATATTGGGTAATGTTATAAAGTCAAATCCTAAAGTTTCAATTGATAAGTTGAATGAGCCGACGTTTATAGAAAGAGTATATACACGCAGCATTAGATTTTTGTTCGATTATTTATAAAAATAAGTTTACGAATAGGAGGCAAATACGTGCTTGTAATTCTCTAGTTACAAAAGTGGGTGGACAGAGTTTCTTCCAATCAATAATGTAGGGGAGCATCGCTTTCATAGACATTATTCCTACGAAAAGACTTTCTGGAATTGACAATAGAATATGAATCTTCATTTGAAAATTGCTTTATAAAGTTGCGGTCAGAAAGTGTCGAAGCAAAAACAATTGATGGAGAAAAAGGCCAAATTGAAAAAAAAAAAACAAAAGAAAGAAAAGAAATGGAGAAATCGATATTTAATTGACCGAATTATTATATAAATTAGTTTTATTGAGTAGATGGTTCGTAAATAGATTTATAATGATAAAACTAAAATAATATAAGTGTTAAATGGGTTTACAACTTATTTATATTCAACCCACGTCTATGGCTCGCTCTTCATTCTGCCTCACTAATATCTGATCTCGCGCTTGCTCACTTAGCGTCTTTACCTCAGTTTTGGTGCGGATTTTCCTAAATTGTGTTAAATATGAAAGTATTTTAGTAATATGAGTCGGTTCGTGTACATGTTGGATATGGTTTAGGTCAGGTATGAGTCACTAAATTTGTATTATATGGAAATTGATCAAAACAGGTTAAGTGGGTCAATTTGGGCCTGACCATTTTTGGCCCGGCCCAAACTTGACCCAAACCCCAACAACCCGCCTGACGAATCTATTCAGGGGATGGCGGAAGGCACCGAGATCGAACATCGGAGATGGTGGAGCGACTCATGCATTTTCAAATGCTAAGTTCTGTGGTTTTTGAGCAAAACCTTCGAAAACGAACAAATCTTCTTTAATCTCCCTGAAATTAAGCTCAGGTCACTATTCGTGCCCACAAGTTACAATCGATTAAGCTTTCCATAGATATGTGAAAATCTAGCCGACGGAAACACGGGTCAGACTCAAAGCGAGAGGCAAATTGAACCCCAGCGGGCTTAAGTGGCTCGCGTTTGCATGAACACATATGATCTTTTCATGGGGTCCATGTTAGCGACGGCCGATCAAAATTAGGCGAATAGATTGAATTGACATAAATATAAAACGTTTAGAACTAAAAAAAAATTCACTAAATTGGCACAATTATAACAGGATTAAGACTTATTTGGCAATTTTCCCGGTCCGAGAAAGACGGGAGGACATGATGGGAACGTTGGATATGAACCGATGGTTTCGTGTCTGTTCGAAACGAAGAGATCAATTTCCTCCGATTCAACACATTTTTGGTCGGCCCACTGACTTTAACCCCGGCAACGTGCTCTTTGGGGACCCGCCCATTGAATCAATTTTAAACACCGACACCTGGATTCCCAAGTTAATTTCTCTCGTTCTTGACTAAGGTGTCCACATCGCAATCTATCCTCATCGATCGGTCGCTCTCTGCGTGTGCCCCATGTTTCTTTTACGAATTCGCGACTTTTCCCCACCCATTTGTGATGCAACGTGAGTCGTAAAAATCGACTGGCATCGGCAATTGGATATGCACGACGGCGACGTCCGGTTGAAGCGTTTGATTGGGACCTCGATGCTCGAGTACCGCACTAATCGCTTGACGGGCATTGACAATCGGGCATGAAATATCTTTCTAGAATATGGATGGATTGAGATATGAATCGACAAATGTTGCGAAAGGGTGCCTCAATGATTTTGGACAAGGAAAGTAAATAACGAGAAATTTAAACGTATGAAGACAGTCGCGGTTAGCCATTTGAATTGCATGAAAGTAAAGATAAAGATAAAAATAACTTTGCGAGAAAGTTGAGTTTTTTGATTGATTGGGGAATTCACAAAGGGTACACTTGGAGTATTTATAATCCTCTACCGATGGTATATACAATGGTTACATACAACGGTTACTGAAATAAAATTAACATTCTAATTCTATCGGTGATTATGTGAAGTTACACAATATCCTATTATCTAGCAAAACTTATATGCAAGAAGATATATATATGAAAATCTCGCTATTTGACAGTTACACGTCGATGTCGATGACTTCATCTTCGGTGCAGGTTCTTGTCGATAATCGATATATGCTATTAATAACTTTATCGGAGAGTTATCCATTCTTTTCAAGTTGTTGATTATCCAACTGTCCAATTCATCGATGACTTCTGTACGCTAAACTCTTCTACTATCGACTCAGTCTGTCACTTGTCGATTATAATCAATAGTTGGTCATTTTTGGGCTTACTAAACTAATGAATTCTCAGATCTTATCTTTATTGATGTCCGATTCGCTTGTTTCTAACGGGATTTTAGGCTTTCAATTCCATCAACTCTCACATTTTCATGCGATCACCTTGTCCATGTGCATCAAGTGAGGTTCTCAAGTCCCCTTAGGTGGCCAGTGTGATTCCATAAATTAGTTATTTTAAGTGAAGACATCGCGATTGGAACGCGGAATTTGGATAGGATGAACTATTTGTTCTCACTCGGCCAAACTCCGAGGACTAGAATTTGACTTCAACATCACAATTTGAAATAGCGAGAGCCGGCGTACGCCCATGGGATGAGATGACACCAGTCCATAAAGGCACCCAAATCGTCGTGTCTTATCGTCAAATGTCGATTAGATTGACTGATTTATTAGTTTAACAATGTCAAAAGGAGGGGCTTTTGGTGTTGCTGTTTTTTGGTGACAACTTCTCCTTTTGCCTTTTTCCCTCTGACCAATGACCATAGTGAAAGTATATGTCTTTTAGCACTTCTCCCCTTTTTTTTTTACTTATCTTAGAAGGCGTTTCTATTAGACTATGGCTCGAAATGACTTCCATTTAATTTGGAACCTACACAAGCGCGTGAATTTCGGGACGTTCGGTGTGTCTGCGGGGTTATGGAAACAGAGGTGGACGATCAAAGATGAGAGGAAACGGCCTGCTTCGCGCCTGGACAAACTACGTCGCCAGGCAAGCGCTCGGTCAAGGAGTGGCTGGGCTCATGGGACAGTTCGGCGTAGCTGCCGGTGTTTTTCAGTGCGTTAGCCGGCGCCCGGGCCTATTTGGGCGGGCGACGGGATCCTAACGTGGCCCTGATCCAAACTTGTTGAAATCCTGTTTTCAAAATTTATTTTCTAAAAAAAAAAAATACTTGCGAGAACCCTAGAGAGCTATCATCCAAGAGAGCTGAAAGCCTGTGAATACTCCTCTTTTGTGATTTATTCTCGTGGGTCTACATATATAGCACTTAATGTGAGCGTTTTGAGCGATTATAATCTTCTATTTCCCGGTTATAATGGAACCATCTCGTTGATCTTTTTCCCTTAAACTAGACACACTCGCAAACCGTGTAAATTGACCGTGTTCAGATTCTATTTCTGCAATTACTCGAAGCGTCTCGTTTGTCCACGCTTTTCATGATACTGAAGGCAATAAAACCTCCCAATCCCATTAAAGGGCTTTTGGTGCCACCACAATGCGTCATGTCCTCTTTGTTTACATGCTCAGCTTGCAATAGCTACTTTTCAATTTTCTAACCAGCCACGGAACCTCTAGATGGTTTTTGTAGCATACTTATCTTAACATATCATCAAATTTAAACATAATTATCAGTATGCTTTAGTACAATTCTATGCTTCTCACCTGGGGAATCTGGAGGGGACATAGCTTGTAATCTTCTAAGTCGTTGGATATCCCACCGGCCCGTCAACAATAAGATCCAGCCCCAGCTCGCAACGTTCTTTAGGCTGACATGAACAGTCACAGGCCACCGAACGAATCTCACTTCCCATCTGAATCTTCTCCCCCAAATAAGATCTCTACAACTTCTTTAGTGTCTCGACTTGATAGATAAAAGTGGGTAACTTAAAGTCAGGAAATTGGTTGTTTAATCTGTGTAAAATGAAGTGATTTAGGTTGGTAGTTTCACAAGGTAGTGCAAAAATTGGTAGTATACAGCCTATGGAGAAGAATTTCGAATTTCATTAAAGCATCAGTAAGCTATCAAATGAACGAAATTTCTCTTCCTCGAGCCTCAAGAACCGATCCAAAATTACTCTACGAGAGGAGATTCATTCCCCTCTTTTGCTATTAACAATAATGCCGTTAGCTCTTTATCTCTCATTCAAGTTTAAAATGACGAGAATCGATGATGAGTTCATGTCATATTAGTGCACTTGTATGATCCCACATGACTGTTTTCGAATAGCATTCAACAAGTTACTCCAACCATACAGAAAGGAAATGAAAGTCGAATTAATGTCTACGTTCCACAATCCATGGGAAATTCGAAACCGATAATTACCGCTGACGACATCTGACGCATGCTAAGTTACGCTAAATCGTACACAAACGTACATGAAACAGACTTCATCTCAAATCCCAACTAAGGATTAGAGAGCCACCACAAAAACACTAACACATATTGCTCCGACAACCTATAATAGCCAGACAAACAGTGACGATCGGTTTCCCTTCAATTAGCCCTGGGCTTGAGACGGCCTTCGTTGGCCAGCTTGAAGAGCTGAGCTTGAGACGACGCGGCTCCGTTCGAGCTGAGAGCCGAGACGAAGCTCTGTTGGACTTGAACGGTGGTGAAGGGAAACCTGTAGTTGACGATGGAGTTAAGCAGAGCCGCGGTCCCTTCTCGGTAGAGAGCGCCGAGCCCATCTATGCTCGTGTTAGAGAGAGCCTGAATCAGGTTTAGGGTCGCGGGGATCCCGGGGATGGACGTGGGTACGCGGAAGGCAGTTCTCATCGGCACCCACCACCCAAACACCCCCCATACCATTCCTGGATTTGATAGCCAGTAACTGCAGTTTGTAGCAATAGACATCATCGACCGAAAGGTTAATTAATATATGTGACATCGTATACAACTATACGCGCAAAAAGAAAACTAATAATCTACTGGATCCATGCATATCGTTCATATATTTTAAGGGGAAAATATACACTGTACTTTCGATCCAGTTCTGGCAAAATCGTTTACTGAAGTACTTTCTCAATAATCGAAAGCAATTCTTTTGTGTTTCATCGAGTTGTTTCTTACGTTGTGTCGAGAGACTTTATATGTATATTAAGCTAGGAAAATATAATACTATTGCATCCCATACAAAAGCAACTATGGGCATTCCGTGCAAATTGAAAAATTTGGGCATAGTTGGAAAAATTGCACTCCTCACTTAGAACAAAATATACCACGAGTGCACGACATTCCTCTACGTGATTATAAACTCTTTTTTTGGTCGAAATGTGATTATAAACTTACGTGTAAGGGCGGGTGAAGGGATTTGGGTAAGGACCGAAACTGAAAGGAGGTGCTGGGACGGAAGGGCTGCTCGGAGTGCCGGGATCAATAGGAGTGGCTGGTGGCGTCGAAATCACCGGAGTTGGGGTACTACCGCCTCTGGAAGTCGGAGGAGATGGATAGTAACCTCCCCTTGGTGGCGGTATGGTGGTGGGAGTACTCGGGGTCCCGGGATCAATAGGAGTGGCTGGCGGGGTCAAAATGACTGGGGTCCGGGGTCTGCCTCCGGAAGTTGGAGGAGAACGGTAGTAACCTCCTCTAGGAGGTGGCGTCGACCGGGTGGGGTCGTGCCCTTGCGGCGGGTTGCCACAATATCGGGCAGGTGTTGGCGGGGTGGGATGTGATGGGGTGACATGGTAAGGTGGTGGTGGCGTCCCGGCGCGCCGGTAAGGCGGTGGCGAAGTAACCCGCGGGGGACTCCCATGTCCACGTGAACCTGTCATCAGGCATGAAAGTTAAGATTGCACATAAATGAAAGGTGCAAATGGAAGGAAACGAAAAGAACAAGGAGGGGAAATAAACATGAAATGTTGGGACAATGAATTCTTGAAGTCAAGTGTTTTATCTCCAACATTTCCAAGAGACATATGGTTTATACATCATGATCGAATGAACTTCTTTGTAGGAGTCTTTCTGAGTACGTGGTATCTCTTTCATCGATCTACCAAGGACAAGCAATCAAACATAGTAGGACAAAAGTCACAAAACCTGTAAGACGTTTTCATGCCAAAACGATCACATGACAAACATGTCAGCATTTGGAGATTTCATAGTCGTGAATGGCGAAAACGGGGTTTGACCTGAGGGAGGAGAACCAGCACGAGGGTCTGAAGGAGAGCAATAGTTCTTCTCATCCTCAAATTCAATGCCTGTAACTTCAGCAAGCAAGAAACTCTGGAGAAGCAGCGACCACCCCACAATCATAACGCAACCTCCCATGAACGAAGAAACCACTTGTTCTCTTCTCGCCATGTTTCGTCACCAGAGGAACGAAAAAGGATGGAGGATCCGGATTGAAGGACGCGATGAGAATATATGCTGGAGAAAGTAGGGAAGCGAGTGGAATAGTGAAGGATTTAATTGAGTCTGAGAGGAGTAAAGATGGCTGGTGGGGATGGACTGATGTGGTTGGTCCATGTATTACAGTGGCATTTACGCGCTTCTCTATCTTATAATCTGCGTATATATTTTTGCAGTGTTCGTACAAACGCAGTGCTATAACTATAAGTAGGGGGAGAGCTTATTGGTCCTCATCATCAATGAAAGAACTTGCAAATCTTGGGGGATGGAGAAAGTAGCCATGTAGGACACAGCCTAATATATCTAGGTTAAGAGATATAATAACCACAATCTCAATTCAAGCTACTGGAGAAAGTATTTCCAATGAATGATGTCACAAGAGAAAAATAAAAGGAAGAAATGAAACATCAAATAAGTAAGGGTGATTCACAGTTCATTAGTGTCTCGGTGTGTATCTTTTGAATAGATAACTATCACTGGATTGGTGAGGTGCAACATGGAAAGCCACCCCCTGTGTTTGCAAAGCCCCAGTGGACTTCGATATGAGCTTGTAACCTTAGGTCCAAGAACCCCGGCATAGTGACCCTCAATTTGGGTTGCCCGAGGCTGGGTGTGGTGGGCGCAACCCACTCACCCTCACTATGTTCGCGGAGAGTGAGAGGGGGGGCTATGGCATGACAACGGTAGTGACCGGAACGTGTTCAAGGTGGCGACGAGAGCGTGGCTGTGGCGTAGACAAGGGAGAGGGCACCCTCACTATGTTCGCGGAGAGTGAGAGGGGGGGCTATGGCATGACAACGGTAGTGACCGGAACGTGTTCAAGGTGGCGACGAGAGCGTGGCTGTGGCGTAGACAAGGGAGAGGGGGAGGACGAAGATGTAGGGTTTGGGTGGACGTTTTTGGGCTGAATTCACTCATAACTAGGGTTTTTTTTTTTTTACTTTTTGGGGTAAACCCACACTTCGGAGGATTTCATATCCAGGCAAAGAAACCCTTCTTTGGTGCAACTTTCTTTCGTAGACCTTCTCTTTAACCTAGCACATAATACAGGAAAGCACCTACTCCACATGTAGAGAGAGGTAAGAGCACAATAAATTAAACATGTCGTACAGCTCGCTACCAACACACCATCATCAATTCATAGTTATGGTTAACTTCACCCTTTGGCTTTGGCAGACAACTTGTTGGACCATTTTCAGTCCCATTTATCTGGGTGCCTGTGCCTGTTGTCCTGTGACACAGTTTGACCATTTTCACGAACACGTGGCGTGCAGTCTATGTTTTGTTGAGCTGTCATAGTAAATGCCACCAGGTCTCGCTGCTACTGGTGAATGGTGGTGCATCGTTTCTTCAGAACGAGTCTCTAGGCAAAGCACAACCTTGTTGTTCATGAAAACTCCATAGCATCAACCTCGAAATATCTAGTTCGACGTTAGCGTTAAGTACAATGATTAAGTTTAATCACTAGCTAGTTCTATTACATGAGTTATTATATGATACTAATTCGTTTTCATTTTCTCCCTCAGATAATACAGCACCCTAATCTAAATTTGTTTTTGGTCTGCTCCTAGCATCAATAAAAGATGTTTCTAAAGAAGCCTTACAAGGAGAGGAAGTAAACTAAAGCTCCGTTTGTTTCACGAAAAATGAATAATTTTGAAAACTTTTTCCCAAAAATGATCATTTATATTGCTTGAAATAATTAGTCAATGAAAAAAATTTCACTGTCAACAAAAATTTATGTCTAAATATTTTAGTGAACGGTGAAAAGTTTTTTGTTCGTTCATTTTTATAAATAATATAAACGATCATTTTTTAGGAAAATTTTTTCCAAATTATCATTTTTCGAAAAAAAAACTGAGCCTAATAAATAATTTATGTTGCACACATTGCATATTTCAATGGAATTCTAGATAAACATTCTCGAGGAAGAAATTTTTGGAATTGTCTTTGACAATGTAAATTGAATATTGTGCATTTCCGCAATCCAACAATACTGTTATGATGCATCATGATATGTATGGTGAGATATCGTTTTACTCCCTCGCTAGTTTTAGTGAGGGCCACAAATCCCTTGCCTGAATATGAGTGAGGGCCCGATGCCCTCGCCTGGATCTTGGCAAGGGCGGGGAGGCCCTCACTTGTGGCCGATGAGGGCCACAATGCCCTTGCCTAGACCAAGCAAGAGTCGTTGGCCCTTGCTTGCAGGCGGAGAGGTTGTAAAAAAAAATAAAGAAAAGAGAAGAAAAGGAAAGTGGAAAAAAACAAAAAAAGTTTTACAAACATTCAAAAAGATTAAAAGTTTTAGAAAATTATCAACATCACTGTTGACCATATATTACGTAAGACGGACGACGCTGACGTCCATATCAGAGATTTACAGCTAAAATTAATCAAATAAATTATATTGATAAATTCGTCAAAAGATTTATAATTAAATTGATTTAATTAAAAAATTTATTATTGAATTAATACTAATGTAATAAATTTAAGAATTAATGTAGTACTTTTATTCTGTCCCTTTCGATTTGCTAGTTCTCTGAATTCTTGTGGCTGGTAGCAACTCTTTTTCCCAAATAAAGAGAACCCACCACCATCAAGATATTACCATTTGAGTAAAGGAAGTCAGTCCATCTGTACTCAGTCTACCGTGGGATTTTTCATCAATGCCACAGATGTCAGTTCCCATCTTTCTTCCTGACGCGCCAAGTCACCAATAAACGGACAAACACAATTCTTCTGAAAGATGAAAACCCTAAAACAAGATTCAGCCGGTGCATCGTATCCCTGTGTCCACCCAACTTGACAAGATTCAGACGGTGCATCAAATCATTATTCACATGCCCTCTCATTGCTTCCTAAAAATGGATTACACCTCTCTCTCTCTCTCTCTCTCTCTCTCTCTCTCTCTCTCTCTCTCTGCTGTAGTGGACGACTGTAGGAGCTGTAATAGATTCCTTTTCTGGGTTTGAATTCCCAAATACGAGACATAATAAAAGGAAAATGAGTCAGGTGGGTTTCTCTAAACCAGATATCTAGGGATCCTCTGGCCAATTGAATATTCAACCATGTTGACCATGGACGGTTTAGAGAATCTGTGTAGTATCTTGCTTCCTTAAAATAAGATAGGGTTTTCCAGGTACAATATGGTGAGGAACGAGGCTGATTGAATTCTCGAAGGGTCGGTGTGGTAATGTTTAGGTACTACGCATAAGAGCACATGCATGCCTGAGGGGTGGCGCTACTTAATCATTACTTTGGTTCGATGATCCCTTCTTAATCAAGTCGACTTAGCGAAAATGAGCTATTTCTTTGAAAAAGAATGCCCACAAACCTAATTTTGTGACATGGGGCAGGCGAAGTCGAATATATAATGCAGGAAATGGGGGCAAATTGCGTGTTTTTCTCCTGACAATAGTGCAAGCTCCACTGTATTTCGATATGATATTGAACTGTTTATTTGATTGACAGGTATGACGGAATTAAGCTGATGATTGCTTGGGCTCATGATTGCAAGTTAAAAAAAATAAGAGTTGCATGGCGCTATGCAATGTATCTCCCGTGGGCAAATCGAAACATGGTGCTGTAAGAGTAATAACTTATTCAGTGTGCCTCTTAGATATTAATAGTTGTCTGACTTGTTGTAAGATCAACTTGTTTGATTATTTTATTACTAGTCATGCTTCGACCAGTGGGGCATCACCTATATATAGAGACCCCTCATCCTTCCTATCATCACGATAACAACACAGCAAACTATAAATTCCCTAGTTCTCAAACATAACGTCCGCACTCTTTCTTGGCCATGGAGATCAACCACTGCATTTCCTCTTGGCTCTTCCCTCTCATTTTAGCCCTAGCACCTTTGTTCCTTCTTCTCAAACTCAAGCAAAAATGTGCCAACACCAAGCGCAAACTACCCCCGGGCCGAATGGGCCTCCCTTGGCTCGGCGAAACCATGGATTTCTACAGGGCCCAGCAAGCCAACCGGCTATTCGAGGACTTTGTCCAACCTCGCATCGCGAGGCATGGCAAGATCTTCAAAACTAGATTGATGGGGTCGCCGACGGTGATAGTAAGTGGACCCGAAGCAAACCGGTTCTTCTTATCTAATGAGTTCAAGCTGGTGATAAGCTCGTGGCCTTCTTCTTCAGTTCAGCTCATGGGCAAGAACTCCATCATGGAAAAGCATGGCGAGCAACACCGCCACGTCCATGGACTGATCGCCTCTAGCCTTGGCAGCTCCTCAGCAGAGTCTTTAGTGCCAAAGTTGAGCAAATTAGTACAACGCCACCTAGATGCACGTTGGAGTGGCCAGGAGAGAATCAACCTATACCACTTCACCAAAAATTTGACCTTCCACATTGTGTTCGAATGTTTGTTAGGGATAGATGTGGAGACGGGAATGCCGGAAATATTCGAGAGGATTTTGGAGGGAGTCTTCGCGCCACCAGTAACAGTCCCCGGGACTAGTTTTTCGAGGGCAATGAGAGCGAGGAAGGAGATAGAGAGCATGTTGGTGAGGATTGTGAGGAAGAAGAAGGAGGAGTTGGAGAGAGAGAAGTCGGGAGGAGGTGGAGGCAGGAACAAGGAGGGTGAGGCAGTGCTGCTGCCACGGTACTTGGCGGCGATGCTGCAGGGCGAGATGAGCGAGGAGGAGGTGATCGATAACATTGTGTTGATGGTGTTTGCAGCTCACGACACCACCTCTTTTGCCATCGCCATGACCTTTAGAATGCTGGCTCACCACCCAGATTGTCATCAGTTGCTACTAAAAGGTGAAAATCTGTTGCATGTTTTATAACTTATTTTTTCCCGTGTCTTTGATCGGTTTATAGTATATGATTTTCGTTCTAGTGAGGGTAGTCTAGGTCACAGAACTTAGGGTAATGATTGCTGATATTTGAGATACATTTCAATCGATGACATTGCATGAAACGTATGGACTATGTTATTAGAATTTTCTCTTGGGATTTTATATTTATTTTTTATTAAATTAGTGAGCATTGTTCATTTGCAGAACATGTGGATATCAAGAGCAGAAAAAGACAAGGGGAGGATATCAATGGTGAAGACATTAAGAAGATGAGTTATACGTGGAAGGTTGCTCGTGAGGCCATAAGATTGTTCCCTCCCATCTTCGGCTCTTTCCGGAAAGCCATCGTCGATATCGAGTACGAAGGATTCACCGTCCCAAAAGGATGGAAGGTACGTAACTTTTAATCCAATCGCAACATTTCAATTTGTATTTCGTGAAATTAGAACTAATTCGCTATAAATGCATCTCTACAACTTATTCATCTCTCAAAACGATGTGTCCTAATGGTCAAATAAGAAAAGAGTCAATTGTCGTCACATCGGACGCCTAGATTGAGTCTCTAAACCCTCAATCCAACTCCATTTTCAATTAAAAGATTATTTAAGTGGCAACGTTGCATCCCCTTCATGTCCCATTAACGCCACATGCCAATACGTTGAATAACATAGACCGGGTCCAACACCGGCCATACTTTATTTTACTCCATATCAGTTGACCTAATCGTGAAAGAAAACCTTTGTACGCCGCCCACGCTCATATGATTGAAGTTGCTTTGAAAAGAGAATGTCCATTGTCCAGGGCACATGCACGCTTGTTAATTAAATTGAAGTCGTCATGCACTCATCTCGAGCATGCATGGCATCGAAGTCACCCGCTTCTTCCTTAACTTGAGTTATTAAATGACGGTCGAAGCCGTATTAAAAATGAGCCACTTGTTCATGATTTAAATCTCTCCCTACCTAGATTTCACCGTTTCGCTTAAGATATATAAATTGAGAGGCAAAGAAATTGACGATTTGAAAAAATGCCGTGCAAAATTACATGATTTCAAAACGCTTGTATTGACATGACGACCTAAGTTGACAAGAATCATGATAATGTATTACATACATGTGGAATACACCGGCTTTATATCTTATGGAGCCATTCGAATTTCAGGTGCTGTGGACAACCTATGGGACGCATTACGACCCGGAGCAATTTCAAGATCCGATGAGCTTCAACCCGGACCGGTTCGATGAAGCAAAACCGCCGTATGTGTACGTGCCCTTTGGAGGAGGCCCGAGAGTCTGTGCTGGGTCCCAGTTAGCAAGAATGAACATCCTCGTGCTTGTGCACCACGTCGTGACCCGCTACGACTGGTCCTTGATCCATCCCGACGAGCCGATCACTGTGGACCCCCTCCCATTCCCCGTCCATGGGATGCCCATCCAGATTTCTCCCAAGTGATCCATCAATTGATTCAATAACGTGTTTCATTTATTTGGCGAGAGATGCAGTTGTATCGCTTTCTTTATTCAAATCAATTTTAAATGAACGTTCTTCAACAAGTTGCTAAAACTTGCATGGCAGGTCCATCTATGAAGTCTGATGATTATAGTTTTAAAATGGACATTTTGGGAATAACGAGAGTCTACAGTGAGGAGGGTGACTCCAGGTCAAACTTTAGGTTATACCTAAGTCTAGAGGGCGGTATTTCCCATGGTTTACTAAATCTAGAGATTACTAAAACCAAGATCTGCTCTAAAAATAGGTCCACAGGACTTCTCATGGTGAGACCTCTTGCATTGCTGGCATTTAGAAGCGATTCGTATGAACGTTAGTTTCGTTCCATGTAAGTGAAATCTTTGGTCCTTTCTGAGCGCCCTTTCGTGATCTGTGAATGATAGACCATGGTGATTTTGTCTGATTTTCATAAGGTTGTCCCGACCAAGGGACATGATTGAAATATCTTAGGAAAAATCTTAATCATGAATTTTTTGACGAACAGGATCGAAGAGAATGGGGTGCCTAGAAATTTGCTTATTAGTCGACAAAACAAGTTTGTTTGTCTAATTGTGTATTCTCCCGTTTAAATTGGCCTTTCGCAAGGACCGAATATGTATTTTCTTTGTCTTGGACCACAGAAAAGGCCCCCATCCATGTGACTACTACTGTCAATTAGGAATTCCAAGTTAGGCATTTTTGGTCCAGCCTCTTGGACCGACTCAGAAAACTCTCAATCATTCTTATGGGCCGGTAATGCGATAGATCATAGATCGCACAAGGTTGCATGGCAAGTAGTTTGCTTACCTAAAAGGGAAGGCGGACTGAGTTTACCAAATCTGAACAAATGGAACAAAGTATTGTTGGGCCGCATGATGTTGAACCTCATCAATCATCTGTCTTCTCTCCTTTGGAGTATATAGGTTCACAACACCAAATGTAGAGGCACTCCAATTATGCAGTTCAACATTAAGGGCATATAACATGGAGTTGGTGCTGCCTCCTGAAATTGCGACTCGTTCTAACCTCGATTATCCCTATCTCAAGTTACTATATCACGAACTCAGATATGTGGGACCAATTGTGGAGTAGTATAACCTAATTTGGTCCAGCGACATTAGCAAACACAATTTTATTGGTTGGCTAGTTTGCCAAAATAGACTATCGACAGCAGAGATCGTTGCCTAATGGATGTCTTTAATTGATATCCAATGTCATTTCTGTAGGGCCGGCGCAGAAGACAGAACACATTTGTTCTTCCAGTGTGAGTGGACATGCAACATATGGCGCAGTATCCTTGCACAACAAGGGATTCAGTGTCCTTTAGGAGGATGGAATGAGGAACTTCGATGGATAATTAGAACAACAAAGGGCAGACTTGACGGCAAGACTCATCACGGTGTCCTTTCTAGCAACCATCTATTGCATTTGGATGGAACGCAATAGAAGACGTTTTCAAAACAAGACTACTGACAGCCATATCATTTTGGCAAAGGTGCGTAAAAATGTAAGAGGTAAAGCCTTGCTCTATCAAAAAATTAGACCTTTCCAATCAAATGTTGTATTGGCTACTATATGTAGACTTCTTATCTCCATATTTTTGAATCATTAGCTCTATTTGTAATGCTGGAGAATGCCCCTAAGCTGCTGTACTTTATTGGTTTTATAATACTTATATTTTACCATAAAAACAGAAAAGAAAATGGGCAAAAAGAGGGCTTCATTGTTCTCACTAATCACATGACTATAATTAATTTACAATATCTCGGTTCTTGCATTCGGGAGGAAAGCCTTGAGGAAAGCGCTTGAAGTCCGTGTAGAGTCTTTGGACATTGTGTCTTCTTGGTGATTACTTTCTATTTGGAGTAACTGAGCCAATAGTTCTTGTTGAAAGTAAGGAGATGTAAATCGGAAATCCGAAGGCATTAACATCCCGGCAAAGTTTTGGCCATAAGAGTCCAAAGGCTGTGATGATTATGTTAGCCTTCGTATGTTATGACCACAATCGAGGGGCTTGGAACGATCTCTCGACTTGATTCTTTACCGTGCTTCCTTGGCCGATGCACCTGTAATAACTTCTGCAATTGTTGAAGTATTCAAAGAGGTTATTGGAGGACATGACGAATCATAACATTTATTATAAAATTTCATTCTAATCATTTTCCAACAAGCCATATACTTTTAGGCTGTCTTGTGCTAATGTACCTCGCTAGGCACCTAGTAATCACACAGTTTCTAGATTTAATGTCATTGAACGAGTCATTACAAAAAAGCATCAACAAAGAGACTCACGCCTGCATGTACTAAATGTTCAACGATCAATCCTTAAATTCCTTCTTATATAATTCATGATTACTTCCAATCGCAAGGCAATGGTTTCAATTACAGTTAAATGTAGGTCATATCTTGTCATAATAAGAATAATCAATTCGAATACTCCTGAACGACTTAAAAACGGCGATCAAGTATTGATCCAAAGAAAGCATGAATTAATCGGATTACAACTTTTACAAAGAAGGTGAGAAGGTAGAACCTTGTAAACAAGAAGTACCTTGGAGATTCCTACTTTAGCAAGGCGCAATATATACATAACTAAATGACAAATTGAGGTCATGAATTGCCGAAAAAAATGCAATTGATAACTACATCCAAAAGATAATTCACAAAAAGAATTGAGAAATAATCAAAATAAGTGTATTGAAGTGCACGGCACTAGCAAAAGTTAAAACGAATGTTGGAGTTTATCTTACTATTCCTTTTACATGATTCTCATAAAGCCAATTAGGTATATCACACTTCTAAAAATAAAAGCCTCTATTCATACTGTTCTTTTAAACTGATTTTGGCATCTTATATACTACTCTATCTCTTCAACCGCAAAAGTAACAAGCACCCATAGCAAATAATATGTATTTGGCTACATGCCTTCAAGAGGCATTTATACTGTTCTTTTAAACTGATTTTGACATCTTATATACCGTTCCTTTTTTTTTTTTTGCTTTTACTGATCTTTCTTTATGTTTTCAGGTGGAATGAATTAGGAGAATATGACCCGCGAGTCGATTCGGGTTATTATTATTATTATTTATTTATTTTTCAAACTGGAGATATAATTTAACAAGTATTGCTATTAAATTACAAGACTTTGATCAATTTTACAAATAGCTCTTATACTAAAATAAAGACCATTAAGGTTATTTCAATGTGAAAGTGGTGATCTATTTACTACTTCAGCAGGACGCAATATATACATAACTAAATGCCAAATTGAGGTCATGAATTGTCCAAAAAAATGCAGTAAATAACTACATCCAAAAGATAATTTACAAAAAGAATTAAGAAATAATCAAAACAAGTGCATTGAAGTGCACAGCACTAGCAAAAGTTAAAATGAATGCTGGAGTTTATCTTACTATTCCCTTTATACGATTCTCATAGAGCTGATTGGGTATATCAAATTTCTAAAATAAAAGTCTCTATTTATACCGTTCTTTTAAACTCATTTTCGCGTCTTATGTACTGCTCCATCTCTTCAACCACAAAAGCAACAAGCACCCATAACCAATAACATGTATTTGGTTGCACGCCTTCAAGAGGCATTTAACACATTTCGATCTACGGATGGTAAATATCATGCTATCCTAAAACAACAGAAGCATAAGTAAGTATTTACGATATTATGGTTCAAAATCTCTTTTTTTGCTTTTATAGATTTTCCTTTATGTTTTCAAGTAGAATGAATTAGGAGAATATGACCCGCGGGTCGATTCGGGTTATTATTATTATTATTATTTATTTATTTTTCAAACTC
This sequence comes from Syzygium malaccense, assembly GCA_031216405.1. Classification (NCBI taxonomy): domain Eukaryota; kingdom Viridiplantae; phylum Streptophyta; class Magnoliopsida; order Myrtales; family Myrtaceae; genus Syzygium; species Syzygium malaccense. The sequence goes on from CM062253.1 coordinate 23,116,551, forward strand.
AAGAGATAATTTAACAAGTATTGCAATTAGATTACAAAACTTTGATCAATTTTACAAATAGCTCTCATACTAAAATACAGACCGTTATTTCAATGTGAAAGTTGTGGTCTATCTACTACTCCAGCAAGACGCAATATATACATAACTAAATACCAAATTGAGGTCATGAATTGCCAAAAAAATGCAGTAGATAACTACATCCAAAAGATAATTTACAAAAAGAATTAAGAAAAAATAAGTGCATTGAAGTGCACAGCACTAGCAAAAGTTAAAACGAATGTTAAAGTTTATCTTACTATCCCTTTTACATGATTCTCATAGAGCTAATTAGGTATATCAAACTTTTAAAAATAAAAGCCTCTATTTATACCGTTCTTTTAAACTCATTTTCGCATCTTATGTACTGCTCCATCTCTTCAACTGCAAAAGCAACAAGCACCCATAACCAATAACATGTATTTGGCTGCACGCCTTCAAGAGGCATTTAACACATTTCGGTCTACGGATGGTAAATATCACGCTATCCTAAAACAACATAAGCATAAGTAAGTATTTACGATATTATGGTCCAAAATCTATTTTTTTGTTTTTATAGATTTTCGTTTATGTTTTCAAGTAGAATGAATTAGAAGAATATGACCCGCGGGTCGATTCGGGTTATTATTATTATTTATTTATTTTTCAAACTCGAGAGATAATTTAACAAGTATTGCAATTAGATTACAAAACTTTGATCAATTTTACAAATAGCTCTCATACTAAAATACGGATCATTAAGGTTATTTCAATGTGAAAGTTGTGATCTATCTACTACTCCAGCAAGATGCATATATACATAACTAAATATCAAATTGAGGTCATGAATTGCCAAAAAAATGCAGTAGATAACTACATCCAAAAGATAATTTACAAAAAGAATTAAGAAAAAATAAGTACATTGAAGTGCACAGTACTAGCAAAAGTTAAAACGAATATTGGAGCTTATCTTACTATCCCTTTTACACGATTCTCATAGAGCCAATTAGGTATATCAAACTTCTAAAAATAAAAGCCTCTATTTATACCGTTCTTTTAAACTCATTTTCGCGTCTTATGTACTGCTCCATCTCTTCAACCGCAAAAGCAACAAGCACCCATAGCCAATAACATGTATTTGGCTACACGCCTTCAAGAGGCATTTAACACATTCCGGTCTACGGATGGTAAATATCACGCTATCCTAAATCAACAGAAGCATAAGTAAATATTTACGATATTATGATCCAAAATCTTTTTTTTTTCTTTTTTTTGCTTTTACAGATTTTTCGTTATGTTTTCAGGTAGAATGAATTAGGAGAATATGACCCGCGGGTCGATTCGGGTTATTGTTATTATTATTTATTTTTCAAACTCGAGATATAATTTAACAAGTATTGCAATTAAATTACAAGATTTTGATCAATTTTACACATAGCTCTCATACTAAAATGCAGATCATTAAGGTTATTTCAATGTGAAAGTAGTGATCTATCTACTGCTCTTGAAGCGCTCTCTCCAAATGTTAAAGATCGTTTTCAAAATGAAAGTGGTGGTTCTTCTTCTTCTTTTTTTGGTATTAGCATTGCTTTTGGAAGGTTCTCTTTGAACCGTTACGTGCCTGTGTGCGCTCTTCAAGTTTAAGCGACCCATCTATATGAAAAAAAAATTAAAGTTGGTCAAAACACGATTTTTATTCTTAAGAGCGGGTAAATCGCACATAAGTCCCATGTGATGTTGCTTGTGAGTTGTATGTAAATCTTAGTTGTTCGTGACTAGCACATAAATTGCACATGAATTATACAAGTGAAAGCAATGCCATTATTAATTTTTTTTTTATTAAAAACAATGTAATTGAGTCCTAAACCTTTCAAAAAATGCAATCAAGTCATAAAACTTGATACGAAAGTGTAATTAAGTTTTAAAACTTTTAAAAAGTGCAATCAAGTCCTAAAACTTATCACAAAAGTGCAATCGAGTCCTAAAATTTTTGAAAAAATGCAATTAACAGAAGAATTTGATTGGACCAATTTAAAAACTTAAGGATTTGATTGCACTTTTTGAAAGTTTTAGAACTCAATTACACTTTCGTGACAAAAAAACTTACTTTAGGTCATCTATGATCCAAGCACTTTCTTCAATACCGATAAATAATAACAAAATAATAAATAATCCGTAATTGATTATATAAACATCAATGCAAGAGAGCATTGATTATAGACATAGCAACATATTGAAATTTGGCAAATTTCGGGCGTGCATGCTCCAATTTTAAAATTATAATGAGAGTAAGAATAAAATATGGTGATCGTGAGGTCTTAGATATTCGATTGATTTTTGAAGAGCACTAATGGTTGATGCTCACTTTTTCACGAACACGCTACGAAGTTTTGCAAACCATTAAGGTGTACATTTGTTTTGATCCGAACCATGACCCGAACAAAATATGACCCATGGGCTGATTCAGGTCGTTTTTTTTTGTTTTTCTGCTTGAACTCACTTAACAAAAGCCAAATACAAAAAATAATAATTGATAGTGTTCCTTATGTTAACCAAAAAGATAATAATCAGCATTAAACTCGTATTTTCTCTATTTGTTTTTATTACTTGTATATAGCACCATAGTACATAATGATTTTAATAAATATGTCATATTTCATTCAAACGAAAATTTCTTACAATGCCTTTGGAACAAAAAAAATGCTTTTACTTGATTAATTGTCATTTGTTGAAAGAAACAAAACTGTTTTCCAACAATGAAAGTCAAAAAAAGGGAATGGACTACTTTCGTCTTGTTTTTTTTGGTCTCACAAACTTAAGGAATAAATTAAATAAATAGATAGATAATATCTCTAGATCAATAGCAACTTAAGAAAAAAAAACTGTTTTCCAGCCTAAAAAAAGAGAAGTGAAAAGTGAAGATTAAGGTCCCGCTATTTTCATTGTAAGAGTTAATCTCCCATGCTATTTTCGTTGCCAGAGTGAATAATTAGTAGTCACATCTCGTACTTGCGAATTTAAGTATAAGATCAGTCAAGCAACCAAATTTTAAAGTAATGCCCCATTTGTGCAATGACATATTTGAAAGACCCATAATTAGATGGGTGAAGTAGAAGTTGATGTAGGAAAAACCTATATATATATATAGGAAAAGCCTAGTTATAAAACTGTTCCTAAAAACGATTATTGGTATTACTTATACTGTTGAGGAACAATATGCGTCAAAGATTCTCGCTGATAATGAAAATATGTTTCCATGCAATTATTGTCTATATACAACGCACCCTCGTTGATGAATTGTAAATAGGTAATCTCAGCACGCATGAGACTAGCCATTTAACAATTGCTTTTCTTACTATGACTCGTTGATCTTTATGCTCAATATGCAACGCATTCGAAAGTGGGGTATATTCCACGAGTATAAATCCTAGAAAAACTCTTAACATAGCACTGCAATGTAAGATATTTAATATACAAAATATATAGTTAGGGCTCAAGGAAGTCTTCAACAAAAGTGAACTTCTACTTTAATTCTCTTTTGCCTAAAGGATAGGAATGGTTGGGCCATGAGCAGGACCTTAAAAAGCTCAAGGTAATTAGGGGAAGGAACTCCTCGGTATGATGGAGGATCCCATAAGTTCTCTCCATATTCCTTCTCTCACGGGAAGAAAAACACATGTGGGAACTTAGGCCGCTCAAATGGGGAAATTTGTAAACCTAGATTGTAAATATGAAGGGAACTTAGGCGCCTCTTAGATTTATTCATATGCATGTAGCCCTTAAAAAAATTTTTATTTTATATGCCATTTAAATATTGAATTTGTCATGTTTTTTCCATCAATCCTCTGATATTGGTGTAAGATTTTGATATTAACATAGAAGTCAAACATTGTGGTATAGGAAATTGAATAGTTGGAGGAGGACATAAGACCGTGCATTGAATGGATCACACATTTGATTAAATTCCATCAGAGAGAAAATCATATCTAGAATGTTGTCTGCTCTTATTTGATGATCTTCGCATATATTAGATCACCGTGTGTTATTCCTTGATGATTTTGGACATTCTTATCCTATAGGCAAAAGAGAATTAAAGTAAAGGTTCGCTTTTGCCAAACTCTCCACTCATCATCTCAAGCGTGAATAGCTACTATACTTCTCTACCTGGTGATAGCCATCATATGAATATATGATTTACAGAAAAAGGAATGTGTCATGGTTGATTGACAATCTGTCATGTGAGCTGAGGTTTACAAGTATATGATACACATATATATAATTTATATAAAAAGGAATATGTCATGGTGAACCAGACCTAATAATCAGTTATTAGGATTGACAATTTGTCATATTGATGTGTCTATATTTACTATGAATAGCCAATTGATGGAGGGAGGACCCTCGCAACAACAAAATTCATCTTTTGAAATATCCTTTAATTTTGAGAATATTGGGTTGGGCCCACCTCCTGGGTTTTGGGCCTCTTGCGTTCTTATGTTTGTTATTTTTTGTCCAAGCATTATTTCGATGAATGACAAGTTTGTTCATGTATTTTATTTTTGGGTCAATATCACAAAAAAACTCCGAACTATATCTACTATGATACAAATAATTCAAAATTTTTTGTGCCGCTGAAAACCCTAACTTATTTATTGGGACATAAATACCCAAATCATTTTCCAGTATAACAAATATACCCTAGATGAACTGAAATAGATAGTATATATGTCACATATATATAAGTTTGGGGCTTTTTGTGGTATTTGCCCTTTACTTTTATTGCAATCGAAGTGACTTTTAATAACTTGTTTTGGTGGTTGGTGATTAGATAAGATCATTTTAGTTGCATAACTTTCCCAATCGAGAACTCAAGAGCCAAGCCCAAGATTAATAGGTTTTTGCTTCCATATATTAATTTAGTGTCATTCAAAGGTAAAAAGTTCCCGAATACCCAAAATACCTGGCTAACCTAAGTTATTAGTGAGAGTAACTGTCAATAAATTTGATTTTGATGATCTCCCAAAACCTTTTGCCATGAAAGAATGTGGAGGAACCAACTCGGATAATTATTTGTCGTTGTTTAGTATTTTCAAATTGATTTGTAGCGTCAATCTTTTTCAAGGCTAAAAAAAACTAATCATTTAAATTAACGTGCAATTGAGAAAGTTGACGAGTCGATGAACATGCCCAACAGGTTCCCGTTGCCCCTGTCCAAAGCCACCCGAGCCATTTGTTCCAGCTTTGCCCTTTGTTGCACGCCCCCTTGCTGATCGACGGGAAACATCGTTGTTTGAGTTGATACACGATCTAGGTAATTTCCTAAATCATGCTCAATCAAATGCTTAATTACCTAAATTGCTTTTAGTTTAAAAGCAACCCAAAAGACCACGAGACCAAAAGGACTACATAGCATTAGGGCAAACACTACTAAAACAGGGCGAAATAGAACATAGCCTCATGGCGAACAACGAAATATTCACGAGCCTACTAACTGAGAGAGTGATCGCATTCATATATGTCCAAGTAGTTCATATCTGTTCACTGGCGTCGAGCTCGTTATCAAATGAGGTATCAAAGTGATGGAATGTTGTCGATGTGGTTGAGCCCCTTGGATGGGCCGAAACCCCAATCACCCTGGTTGATTTCTTGCTATCTGGGTTGCTACGATAAGGTGCAATTTTCTTTTCGACAACACGGTAGGACAAAACATTTGGCGCCACCAATCGTCACGTATGCACACGAACCCTCGTCCTCTTCATGATGTTCATATTTTGGACATGATCCTGCTTAGGAGTAGGGGTGTGCATGGTCCAGGTGGGCGATTCCCACCCCGGAACCGTGGATCGCTCGCTACAGGACCGGTTCTAAAAATTGGAACCGAGAATTGCCCGTCAGTTCCATGGACCCGCTCGAGAACCGGACCACCGGTCCGGTCCGGTTCTTGGGCGGGTCCATGGAACTAATCTCAACAGGTTTTCCTAGACAAATAAAAACAAAATCTGTGGATCAACATCGGATCAATAGAACAAAAGGAAAAGAACATAACTTTTCATACAATTCCTACACTATGATCGATTATATTAACCACATCATCTGTAAATCAAGTGGGTACCTATTAATTATTGAAAAAAATGATCAAAGTATCTCAACTACATAAAAGCTTCAGACATGATAACAAATTTTCTTCTTTTTAAAATTTTTTTTTTGGTCAGATTTTCTAATTAAAAATTAAAAAAAAATCAAAATATATTATTATTATTATATTATCGGTCCGGTCCGGATGGGCGGGTGGGCGGTTCCACACCAGGAACTGGGAACCGGCCCAAATAGTACCGGTTCCAAAAAATTGGAACTGGGAACCGGACCAGTTCCCTTGGGAACCACCGGTTCCGGATGGTCCCAGGCGGTCCGGATGACTCCCGGTTCTTTTGCACACCCCTACTCGGGAGTCTTTTCCTTCTAGAGTGAGCATTATAGTCCGATGGGCCAATGTAAAACAATTGCATGGACTCATATTGGTTGTGCAAAAAGAAAAGGACCACTTAGTTGGGTCGTCTCTTCTTATGATCCCAGCTCCAATGCACTTATTTTGACTATTTCGAAAAGAACTAAAAAGCTAAGTTGCTTCTCAACCTTAGCTTGGAGGATTCGAGACTCTTCATCCCCACACCTTGTATACTTTCACCGAAAAATTTCTTGACTTTTTTTCCTTCACCGACTTCTCTGGACCCGTGAATAGCAAAAAAAAAATTATCCTATCCGACTTTAAATCCGTAGTCCACCAAACAGTGGACAGGATATGAAGAAATCCTAAGATTTTTTATCCTATCATATCCAGTCTTATCCTGTTTAGAAATCCGGATGACCAAACGCAATCTATGAGTATATTTGGTTGTCTGGACACTTCCTTTTTTATTGTTTTGACAATTTTATTTCTTGTGGGGCTCACCACTTCTACTACAATTTTATATGATCCATTTTTATTATTTGGTCAAATCTTTTTTTTTTCAATGCAGGTCCCATTTTCCTTCTTTTTCTTTCTTTCCACGTGCTCTAAATGCAGTAGTGAAACACAAGACCAACCATTTCCACGCCCAAAACTCAAATTCACTTTCAAGAATAGATATCAAGAAATACTCAATAGAGACGGGAATGAGCATGATTTGAGACCAAAAAAACTAAAGAGGAAAAAAACAAGCTTTTGCCAAAACCATATCTCCAGTAGCGAATGAGGAGGGTGCGGATTGTTGAATTAAGCAGTTTTTTTGGGGATTACAAATGCAGGAGAGATTTGTGGAAGAAGAAGAAAAGGCATGGGAGGCGTGAAAAAGAAAGAAGAAAAAGGATAGTGGGATCCATATGAAAAAAAAAAGAAGAAACTAATTAAAAAGAGTTATACCAAATAATAAAAAATGGATCATCTAAAATTGTAGCAGAAATGGTGGACTTCACAAGGGATAGGATGATCAAAACAACAAAAAAGATAGTGTGTAAGTCAAAAGAGGAGTGGAAAAAGCGTGGCACAATATTTTTAACTTGCATATTAGGACTTTTTATTTAGTAACATTAGGTCCACACGAATTTAATTTTAATTGGACTAGGACGGTGCGGATCAGGAAGCCCTAATCCTAATTGGATTCACAAGATCAATCCCATTTAATCAAATCCTTTTTTTTTGTCAGAACCATTTAATCAAATCTTGGCCAATCCATTTTTCCTTTGCTTGACCGAATATCATGTATGCAATATAAGTGATGTTCTGAATTTGGAAGGAAAGTGATCTAGGATGCAAATAATCTCAGCAAAATATGAAAATAGGAGAGAAATTCGATTAAGATTGAATTATAGATTTCGAGGAGCACTAGGATTATAAAGGCCGATTGATGAAAGATCCTGAAAATCAAAAGAAAAAAAAAGTGAGCTCGAGTTTTAAATAGCAGAGAAGATCAAGTGATGGAAACAGAAAAGATTACGAAGGATAATTTGGAAAGGATGATAAAGATCCCTCTTGGAAAAAAACTCTCAATATAACCTCGGGGTTCAAACGAGGAATTCAATCGATTGCCATGTCTCTTGCTGCACGTACGCCTTCAGGAGGCCTTTCAAGCTTTTCAGGCTGCCGATAAGAACTATCATACTCCCCAAAAGAAACGGAATCCTGGGTGAGTGCTTGCAATTCTTTTAGTCGAAAATATTCTTTTTTATGGCCTCTTGATTGCCATGTTCTTCTTCTCTACTCAGCCCGTGCAAAGTCGCCGACGCTATGGAGGCACGCGCTGCTGCTAGGGCTGCTCTGGACCAGGTTGTCGCTGTCCTCCGACAGGAGGAAGTGCTGGTTCTCAGCACCCTGGAGCAGGCGAGGACGTTCACGCAGTTCTTGTCACAGTTTCCTGACTACGGCCGTCTCAGCCGCGTGAATATCGCTGCTAATGTCGACGAGCGAACCTCCGCGCGGGTGTGCGACACTTTGAGGATGGCTGGATTCGGGGCACCCACCCAGATCTTCTATCTCCCGGACTAGTGTCCGGGTGTGATAGCTCTCTCAGTTGTGATTAGCTTTCTGAAACTAAGTATTTTATCTAGAAGTGTCGGTTTCCAGGAAACGAACAGGGTGTACGTTTGCTTTTGAACCGCGCTTGAACCCATATTCCTATCTTGTTTTTATTTATTGTATATAGCATTGCAGCACATAATCTCGAATCCCAATTACTTTCACGCACATCAAAAAACATGAGGTAAGTTCGTCAGATGATTTTAATAAGGGTAAATACTACGAAAAACTATACCTATGATAAATTCATCACCAAAAACTCTAAATTAGTATATTTGTGACAAATTTACTCATCGTTAATTTCCGTTAAATTTGATTGATACCACGAAAAAATACAAATTGGGACTCCTGCGACAAACGGAGGTAAAACTCCAAATTGGTACACCTGGATGGTAAATTTACTAGTAGTTTTTGTTCGTTAAGAAGCAAGTAGGATTGTTCCAAGGTTGGATTTAGAGCTTAATTGGTGCAGTTCTGGTTTCTAGTTGCTGGAACCGGGGCCATATTGGTTCCTTAGGAATTCAATTGACCAGTTTCAAGATCGAACTTGGCGGGACGCTGATATCCAGTCACTACCCACCCAATTGGTGTACCTAAGGGGGAAAAAGAAATGAAGTCAAGGCTAGCTAGCTATCCACCAACGCTTTTTTTTTCATTAAATCTTGTAGCTCATTTTACAGAAAGAACAAAAGAATGTGGCAATATGTACACGCTAATTAATCAGGACACGTGTGCAGGAAAATCCCTCTCAAATTTGAGCTCTCAGTTCTTGCATTCGGAAGGGAGGCCTTGAGGGAAGCGCTTCAAGTCGGTGCAGTAGTTATAGATCATGAAGTTCTTCTGCACCCACTCGAGCCTCTGCCTTCCGCTGGTGTCCAGCGCCTGAGTCTGCCATTTGTCGCTGCCCGAAGTGGTCGAGCTGGTGGTGGTCTTGGAAGCACAGGATGACTTCCCGGCTGACCATGCACAAGCATTGGCATTGGAGTTGCGGTAGGAAGCGGTGAAAGGAGCTTGAGTCCAGTCGGTCTTGACGCGCCCCCCCATGGTGACCCAGTCGTCTGCGTTCCACAGGCTCGAGTAAATCCTCATGGCCTGCTTGTTGGGGAAAGGGACACCGATCGATTGCTTGTTGTTGAATTCTCTAATAGGCACATTGTCCACCAAGAAACTGATAGAAATTGAACAGAGCAATGTGTTAGCGTGTGTTCAGGTCTAGCTAGAGAATTTTCACTTTGATACATTAGAATGATTCGTGAACATACAGGATGCGTTGAGAGTTCCACAGTATGGAGTACGTGTGGAAGGTCTTGGTTGGGTCGAACCAGAGATAGAACTGCTGCTCCCGGTTGCCTTTGCCCTGAGTGAATACGTTGGTGTGCACAATGTAGGGGTTGCCTGACAGATTCCCCAGGAACTTGAAGTCGATCTCATCGTGTGTTGGCCCTTGAGAAGACAACTGCATATATTGTGTAGCAAAAGAATGTTGTCAATCTAATGATCTCTGTCGATGCTAATTAAGTAGGATAGTATTATTCGCACGCATGCAAATTTAATGAATGAAGAAACATACATAGTAGGTGGTGACGGTGCCGGCAGAATTGCCAGGGACGAGCATAAGTTGCATGTCGTTGGGGCCAAAGAGGTACTCGTTCTTGGACTGAAACCCAGAGCCAGAGTACTTGTCGAGAGAGAGGGTGAGAAGCTGACCACCTTGAGATATCTTGGCTCGCTGGCCGCCCCAGGTGAGGTCGAAGTCCTGGTAGAAATTACCGGCTTGAGCCCCCATCATCATGAGAGAGCTCATGACCAGACTGACCACTACTAAAATTACCTTCATCCTTCAAACACTCAACAACAGTAAGGAGAACAAGAAGCTTGAAACAGAAGGCTTTTGTGAGCGATGGATATGATGGGTGCATGGAAAGAAGGTATTTATACATGCTAACCAGGAGTGTTGTTAGCGTTTAAAAAAGGTTCGACTCTAGAGAGAGAGAGAGCGCGCGCTTCTTCCGGCTGTAGACAGAGGATATAAAACCTGACCAAATGCCGTGTTGATATATGGATATAATGTTGTTCGGTATTGTAATTCGGCTAAGTTCGTATACGAGAAATTAAAAACAAACGTGAAGAAAACAAACCTGAAAGCAGCACAACCAAATAAGCAAAATGTTGATCCGAGCCCAACGAAGTAACGTCGTGTCCTTAAGACGAATTTGGCCCCTCAATCAGTACCCGAGGATATTGGACAATCGTTTCCCAGGATAGAACGGATCTCGTTCCTCCAAAGCAGTACGTATTCGGAGGACTCCAACGAACGCAATTCTGTAGAACAATCGCACCAAATGATAATGACGAAGCGAATGTATGTAGAGCGCATCGGAAAAATGCCGATGTCACGAAGTATGTCTTTCCCGAACTATACTGTTCGGTTATATTGAAGTGGCGAAGAATGAAGAGTTGCGAGGGTTCGTGAAGAGCAGCGACGGTCTACTTGAACCGGTTTGCGAAGGGCTTCGGTTTTCGTTCAGGCGAACCGAACCTCATGAACAAACATGTTTGTTTGTCAAAAAATAAATAAATAAATTCTAAACAATGTGTCTGTTCGAAAAATAAAAAAATAAAAAAATAAAAAACCGATAGAGCGTGGAACCGAACCGGCCGGACGGACGGCGGCGCGTGCGGGGGGTGGACCGACCTAGCTTGACGTAGGTCCTCTCTCTTCCACAAAAGTGAGGTACCCCTTGAGGCCCAAATCCATTTGTGAGGCTCAACTATTTGAACCCATTTCCCATCACCTCTTCTCCTATATGGGACACTTTCAACCATACATTTCTCATTCAATTCTATGGGATTTTGGTGTCAAAATCCCAACATATAAAACCTGACCAAAGGTATTTATACATGCTAACCAGGAGTGTTGTTAGCGTTTAAAAAAGGTTAACTTCTGCACGAGGTGGCTCTGCGTCTCTTGTGAGATAGAGCTCATTTTGGTGTCATTTGCACTCGCCGGGAAGCTGTCCTGAAGAGCTTAGCATAATAAACTATATCAATTGCCCATTCAACGTTAGCAAAGCCTGGTTTGACTTTGACTGGGTTTTCACCAATTCCGAGAGCATCCTCATTATTGCAGTTGCCCCATTCATTTGGCGGTGGCCACTCTAGACTTATTTCCGCCCTACTCTCCTTGGCTCATTGAACTCGTCCTGGTGAGCTGGCTCGGGTTGGAAATAGCGGATACGTTTAAGATGATGCAGTGGATATAAAGGACTCTTGGATATTCAAACATCAACAATGCAAGTCTTCTGAAAATAAAATTGTATGCTCATTTCCACGAGAATGCTCTATAATTATCCGTACAAGGAAATCGCTAGCATGACGATCCATAAGTTGTCCGCATCAGCGTGCCACTTAGAACGACTGGCGATAGTTGGATGCCACATCGGCAATTTTTGGCAACAATTAATTGGAAGGACTATATTTGAATTCCGCACAAAGATTTAGAGGACTATATTGAAAAAATTAAAAAGTTTAGGAATGAAATGGCTTTGCACAATAGGTTTAAGATTAATTTTGTAATTATCCCCAATCAGAAGGGCGGGATAAGAAATTCTGTGACACCTTAACTCTCGAGAATTATCAACCACTATCGTTATCGATATATAGTAACAAGATCAACAAATAAGAAGAATCTTAGCGTGAGGAAGATAGAGAAGGGTTAGAGGAATTAGGTGGTGCGGCGATGTACGCACACGCCAAGTATATGTGATCTAACCCTAGTTCCTCATTGTGCGCCGATCTTCTTTTCTTTCCTTTGAGTTTTCCTTGGAGATGTGTGTGTGTGTGTGACAGGCTGTCGGATTAAAGTTTTGCCTTGCTTCTGTCTGCGCAGCTGCCAGATCAGGATAGGCAACCCGCACGTGCCATAAGATAACGTCACTTTCCAATGCTTTGAACCGCATCTGCTCCTGCCAAGGGAGACAAAAACGAAAGCCACAGGAAAGAATACGTAGGAATCTCTCTCTCTCTCTCTCTCTCTCTCTCTCTATAAAGAATTTAGGTCTTTGTTTTCGATGAGGGTGTCTCAACACGTACGTGCACGCAGATTGAGTAGTGGTTGCATGCATGGGTTTTGCTTCTGCTCTGTTTCCAAAGGTGGAAATCTTATCTGTCTTTCCAATGGGTGGATTGACCTGGCCAGATGCATATATATCAACCACACCAAAAACTACCTTGACCCAGTTGAAATATTGCAAGCTGGCATTTGGTTATTGCTTTGGAGGATTATCTTGTCGTGGAGCCTTCGGGGAATCAGGCATGCCACTGTTGCTATGTACCTTCATTTCCTGGCCAGAGCTTATCCCAAAATACCCGACCATACAGAAAAAAAAAAGTGCTAGGGACACTACAAGACTATTTTGTATGATCCTTTGCAATAGTTTCAATTGTGAAATTGAATGATATATATCTCAATAAGGTGTTTGACGAACAACTAGAAATTGCAACTCCTTTTACCGACCCTTTTTAACAACCGTTAGCAACAACTTTGACAACTTTTAGAAAGCGCTCCTTCCGGTTTCAATGTGGTATATTTAAAAAAACACACATTACCAAGTGGTGCTTGCAACACTTCACAGCACAGTTCCTAGGCGCATAGCACCATTACAATACAATGATGTCTATATTGTATGAACTTTGATACCGTACAAAACTGTTATGTACTAAGTGATGTAACTTGCTATTTATTAGGTGCTATTCAACATGACCGACTTTCTTAAACGCCCAATTACATGTCGCATTACTTGATTAAGTTACTACTTTATCTAACCCATTTTAATTATTTCATTGATGTCAATTACTTTTTTCTAGCTTTATATATGAATAAAATATCAAAATGTCATTTCACTTTATATTTACATGATTATCCAAACTTTTGATTCAACAACTTTTGACAGACGAAACAAACCATCTCAATATATTGGAAGCGCACAACAGAAACCCCAAGTTTCACATGGGCAGATTGCTAAGAGGGAGCCCAAGTCCAAATCCGTAATATATCTAGTTAGACCCAATTTCACTTAAAAGTTCAAATCAATAAATTATGGGTCAACTAGGATTATTAACTACTCTACACCACATTAATTCTCCAGTCCTATGACTTTTTCTAACACAGCCCATACGTGTATCTTAATAATCTTCCCCTCGTGTACAAACTTAATATTAGGTCTGCTCCTCCTTAATTCAAATATCCTTCTGCATCAACATGTATCAACTTAATCTCCACTTTCCGTCATCACCGGTTCTCCAGACGAAACCATGGAAGTTTAAATCGGGATTGCATTGGTATCCATGACACTCACCTTCGCCTCAGGCCTCTTTCTCTAGACCAAACAATGAAGACTGCCTGAAAACCGTGTTAATGTTGGGAGCGCACAACAAAAGCACAATACCTTCACCTGAGGAAATCAACAAGAGAGAGCTCAAGCCCGAACCATGTGCAACTTTTTCCTATACAATTCATATGTGCATCTCACAACATATCATGTTTAAAATTATTTTGAATGGAGGCCCTCGTAATTCGGAGTTTCACAAGCTGTCATTCCTGGTGGAGGGCAAATATTGATCTTCTTGTTTCATCAAAGTGGGTGAGGATGAGTCTTCTTGCATGCCAATCTTCCTTTTGAGCGTGGTTGCGGTGCAATGATTATGCATCTGGGCAGGTGTGTGAAGGTATGCATTTGAAATCGACTTCCCACTTGGAAAACAATGACAACTGATAAACTCAAAGTTTGTGCACACACGCCGCCTCAAGCAGATTAGAATATTTTTGTCGGTTTACCCTTTGGTCTTCCAATCAATAAGCAGACAGGTCGTTCCCGGAAGATGCTAAAGTGGAAGTAATCTTTTAACATCAATTTCCTAATATAAGTAATTAACCGAACTAAAACATAGTAAGAACTTCGGCTATCATAATTTTATTAGCTCTAAATGAAATTTCAAGAGACTAATAATTTGGACTAAAGCCAAATGGGAGGAATCTTTAAGAATTAAACGTTTCTTAGAAAACCTATGGAAAAACAGAAGTAGTACGTAGACCGGTTCCAATATCGTAATCAGAGCTTATTGGCCCAGTCCTAGTTTCGAGCAGTTGGAACCTAGACCGAATTGGTTCCCTTCGGAATTCAATTGACGACGCCAGTTTCAAAATCGAACTTGGCCGGACGCTCGTCTCTAGTCACTACCCACCCAACTGGTGTACCTATTAAGGGGGAAAAGGAAATGAAGTCAAGGCTAGTTAGCTATCCACCAACGATTTGTTTTTCATTATTTCTTGTAGCTCATTTTACAGAAAGAACAAAAGAATTTGGCAATATGTACACGCTAATTAATCAGAACACGTGTGCAAAAAAATTTCTAGGGTTCTCTCAAATTTCAGCTCTCAGTTCTTGCATTCGGGAGGGGGGCCCTGTGGGAAGCGCTTCAAGTCGGTGCAGTAGTTATAGATCATGAAGTTCTTCTGTACCCACTCAAGCCTCTGCCTTCCGTTGGTGTCCAGCGCCTGAGTCTGCCAAGTGTCGCCGCCGGAAGTGGTCGAGCTGGTGGTGGTCATAGAACCGCAGGATGACTTTCCGGCTGACCATGCACAAGCATTTGCATTGAAGTTGCGGTAGGAAGCGGTGAAAGGAGCTTGAGTCCAGTCGGTCTTGACGCGCCCCCCCATGGTGGCCCAGTCGTCCGCGTTCCACAGGCTCGAGTAAATCCTCATGGCCTGTTTGTTGGGGAACGGGACACCGATCGATTCCTTGTTGTCGAATTCTCTAATAGGCACATTGTCCACCAAGAAACTGATAGAATTAAACAGAGCAATGCGTTAGTGTGTGTTCAGGTTTAGCGAGAGAATTTTCACTTTTATGTAAACATTAGAATGATTCGTGAACATACAGGATGCGTTGAGGGTTCCAGAGGATGGAGTAGGTGTGGAAGGCCTTGGTTGGGTCGAACCAGATATAGAACTGCTGCTCCCGGTTGCCTTTGCCCTGAGTGAATACGTTGGTGTGCACAATGTAGGGGTTGCCTGACAGATTCCCCAGGAACTCGAAGTCGATCTCGTCGTGCGTTGGCCCTTGAGAAGACAACTGTATATATTGTGTAGCAAAAGAATGTTGTCAATCTAATGATCTCTGTCGATGCTAGTTAAAGTAGGATAGTACTATTAGCACGCGTGCAAATTGAATGAATGAAGACACATACATAGTAGGTGGTAACGGTGCCAGCAGAATTGCCGGGGACGAGCATAAGTTGCATGTCTATGCGGCCAAAGAGGTACTCGTCCTTGGACTGAAACCCGGAGCCAGAGTACTTGTCGAGGGAGAGAGTGAGAAGCTGACCACCTTGGGATATCTTGGCTCGCTGGTCGCCCCAAGTGAGGTCGACGTCCTGGAAGAAATCACCTGCTTGAACCCCCATCATCACCAGAGAGCTCAGGACCAGACCGACCACTACTAGAACCACCTTCATCTTTCGACACTCTCCACAAGAAGGAAGAAAAGAAGCTTGAAACAGAGGGCTTTTGCGAGTGATGGATTTGATGGATGCATGGGAAGGAGGTATTTATACATGTTAATCAGCGTTTGTAAGTGTTTAAAGAGAGGTTTGACTCTAGAGAGAGAGAGAGAGAGAGAGAGAGAGAGAGAGAGAGAGAGAGAGAGAACTTCTTCCAGCTGTAGACAGAGGTGGATATGAATGTTTATCAAATGCCCGTGGAGTTATTTAGATACTGCGCGTCCGGTTAAATTCTACACGAGGCTGCTCTGTGTGACTTACGAGATGGAGCCAAGTTATTATGTCATTTGCACTCGCCGGGAAGCTCCGTGGAGTGCTTAGCTTATTAAATTATATCAAAATCACACGATTCTACAACATTTTCAGGCGCTTGGCCCCTCAAAATGGGGTCCATATTTAATCAAATGCCCATCTTTTCAACAATTCCGACAGCATCCTCGTTGCAGCAGTTGCCCATTCATTAGGTGCGCCCTAGACTCCTTGGCTCATCGAACTCGTCATGGTGAGCTGGCTCGGTTTGGAAAATTACTTGATATACCTACTGATATTCAAACTTAAAAAATGGAAGCTTTCCGGTACTCGCCCACCAGAGCTCCTAACAACTTGTATGCTCATTTTTATCAGAAAGCCCTATAACAATCCAAGTAATCAAATATCTCTTCGATGTGACATGGGCGACAGTTTCGGTTAGACGGGCGAGACAAGAAATTCTACAACATCTTTAGCTCTCGAGATCATTATCAATACGTAGGAACAAGATGAATTTTCAGTTCCTGCATATAAGAAGAATCTTAGCATGATATAGTAAGAATAGCGTTTAGGCAATTAGGTTGTGCTATGTACATCCCTTCTGAGTTGTCCTCGGAGATGCGTGTTCGACAGGCTGACAGATTAGAGTTATGCTTTGCTTCGGTCTACGCTGCTGCCAGATCATGCAACCCGCACGCACCATAAAAATAATGTCGACTTCACCATGCTTTGAGCTGCATCTGCTCCTGCCAAGGGAGACAAAAAACGAAAGCCGCGAGAGAGAATACGTAGGAATCTCTCTCTCTCTATAAAAATTTAGGTCTTTGTTTTCAAGGAGGGTGTCTCAACCCGTACGTGCACACAGCATGAGTAGTGGTTGCATGCACGGGTTTTGCTTCTGCTTTGTTTTTAGAGGTGGAAATCTTATCTATCTTTCCAATGGGTGTATAGACCTGACCAGATGCACATAGGTCAACCTCACCAAAAACTACCGTGACCCACGAAATAAAAATCAATAGGGTATTGAAATATTGCCAGCCGGCTATTGCTTTGGATGATCATCTTGTCATGGAGCCTTCGGGGAACTAGGCATACGCATGTTGCTACGTACCACGATTTCTGGTGAGAGCTTTTCCCAAAGTGTTTAACAAACAAACAAAAGAGCTAGGGCCACTGCAAGATTTTGAGTATGACCTTTTATTTTTGACAAACACCGTAAAATTGCCACGCTCTTAACAGGCCGCTTGCCAACAGCTTCGACAACTTTTAGAAAGCTACCCCATCTCGTTTCAATGCAGTGCATGTTTAAAACATGCATAATAAGTAATTAATTAGTCATGACACTTCACGGGATGGTTTTTGCGCACCTAGCAGAGTACCGGTACGGTGATGACGGTACCAATTAAAACTCTGATATCGATGAACGTACTAAACTGGTATGTATATGTGTTATTGAACATGACCAATTTTCTCAAACGCCAATTACATGCCGCGTTACCAAATTAAGTTGTTACTCTTTCCACCTCCTTTCAACCGTTTTGTTGACGTCGGTTACTTTTTCTGGCTCTATATATGACTATAGTATCAAAATGCGGTTTAACTTTGTATGCGTGTGATTATCCAAACTTTTCATTCGATGTTTTGATTCGATAAATTCTGATATGTGCACAAAATCATTTCATCGTATTTAAAATTATTTTGAGCAAAAGACGTGTTGATTTAAAATTGGGAGCTTCCACACCAAGTGGAAAGTTGACTCTAAAGGATAATCTTTACTTCCACTTTGGCATCATCCATGGATGACCTGTACGCTTACTGCTAGGGTGACAAAAGGGTAAACCGACAGGATTATCCTAATCTCCTTGAGGCGTGTGTGCACAAACTTTGAGACATTCAATAGAATTTGCTTCCCAAGTCGAAAATTAATTTCAAAAGCATATGCATATACACCTGCCAAGATGCATATTCATTTTATCCCAACCAAGCCAAATAAGAGGATAGGCATGCATCCATGTCAGGAATCTCATCCACACCCATTTGGATGAGACAGAAGGACTCATAAATGCCCCCCACCAGGTATGAAAGCTCCCAATTATAAATCACGACGTATTTTACTCAAAATAATTTTAAATATGATGAAATAATTTTATGCGTCTATAAAAATTCATCCAATCAAAAGTTTGGATAATCATACACAGACAAAGTTAAACCACATCTTGATACGATAGTCATATAAAGAGCCAGAAAAAGTAACTGACATCAACAAAATAGTTAAAATCAGGTGGGAAAAGTAACAACTTAAATTGGTACTGTGCCGTGTAATTGACGTTTGAGAGGGTTGGTCATGTTCAATAACACCTAGTACATACCACTTTTGTATGTTCATCGATATCAAATTTTTAACCGGTACAGTCGTCACTATATCAAGACTGTGCTAGGCATGCAAAAACTATCCTGTGAAGTGTTGTGACTAGCACTTTATGATACATGTTTTAAACATGCACCACATTGAAATAAGACCGAACGGCTTTCTAAAAGTTGTCGAAGCTGTTGGAAACAGTATGTTAAGAGCGTCGCAATTTGCGGTGTTTGTCGAAAAAAGTTCATACTCAAACCGTGCAGTGCCCCTAGCTATTTTCTTGTTTGTTTAACTCTTTGGGACAAGCTCTGGCCAGAAAAGTAAAGTACGTAGTAGCACATGCATGCCTATCTCCCCGAAGGCTCCATGACAAGATGATCCTCCAAAGAAATAACCAAAGATTGACATATGTGCATCTGGCCAGGTTTATACATACACCCATTGGAAAGATTGATAAGATTTCAACCTTTGGTAGCAAAGCAGAAGCAAAACCCGTGCATGCAACCACTACTCAAGGAGAAAATATTCTACTCAAGCTGTGTGCACGTACGTGTTGAGACACCCTCATCGAAAACAAGTCCTAAATTCTTTATAGAGAAAGATTCCTACGCATTCTTTCTTGCGGCTTTCGTTCTTGTCTCCCTTGGCAGAAGCAGATGCGGCTCAAAGCATTGCAAAATGAGATTATTTTATGGCACATGCGGGTTGCATGATCTGGCAGCTGCGTAGACAGAAGCATTGCATAACTCTTAATCTGTCGGCCTTGGCGTGTGTGTACATGGCACAACCTAATTGCCCAAACACTTCAATAACCTCCTCAAGCTAAAATTTTTTTCTCATATGCAGGAATTGGTAATTCATCTTGTTTCTATATATCGTTAATGATTTTGGTCAATTATTCTCGAGAGTTAAAGATGTGGTAGAATTTCTTGTCTCGCCCGTCTAACTGAAAATATGCCCATGTCACATCGAAGAGATATTTGTTTACGCGGATTATTCTAGGACTTTCTGATAAAAATGAGCATACTTGTTGTTATGAGCTCTAGTGGGCGAATATCAGAAAGCTTCCATTGTTGATGTATCCCCTATTTCCAAACCGAGCCAGCTCACCATGACAAGTATGAGCCAAGGGGTGTAGGGCGCACCTAATGAATGGGCAACTGCTGTCACAAGGATGCTGTCGGAATTGTTGAAAAGATAGGCATTTGATTCTCATATATATTTAAGAGATGGACCCCACTTTGAGGGGGCAAGCGCGTGAAAATGTTGTAGAATCGTGTGATTTTGATATAATTTATTAAGCTAAGCACTCCACGGAGCTTCCCGGCGAGTGCAAATGACATAATAACTTGGCTCTATCTCGTAAGTCACACGGAGCAGCCTCGTGTAGAATTTACCCGGACGCGCGGTATCTAAATAAACATTCATATCCTCTGTCTACAGCTGGCAGAAGTTCTCTCTTGCTCTTGAGTCAAACCTCTTTTTAAACACTAACAAACGCTGATTAACATGTATAAATACCTCCTTCCCATGCATCCATCACATCCATCACTCGCAAAAGGCCAGTGTTTCAAGCTTCTTCTCTTCCTTCTTCTTGTGGAGAGTGTCGAAAGATGAAGGTGGTTCTAGTAGTGGTCGGTCTGGTCATGAGCTCTCTGGTGATGATGGGGGCTCAAGCAGGTGATTTCTTTCGGGACGTCGACCTCACTTGGGGCGACCAGCGAGCCAAGATATCCCAAGGTGGTCAGCTTCTCACCCTCTCCCTCGACAAGTACTCTGGCTCCGGGTTTCAGTCCAAGGACGAGTACCTCTTTGGCCGCATAGACATGCAACTTATGTTCGTCCCCGGCAATTCTGCTGGCACCGTTACCACCTACTATGTATGTGTCTTCATTCATTCGATTTGCACGCGTGCTAATAGTACTATCCTACTTTAACTAGCAGCGACAAAGATCATTAGATTGACGACATTCTTTTGCTACACAATATATACAGTTGTCTTCTCAAGGGCCAACGCACGACGAGATCGACTTTGAGTTCCTGGGGAATCTGTCAGGCAACCCCTACATTGTGCACACCAACGTATTCACTCAGGGCAAAGGCAACCGCGAGCAGCAGTTTTATCTCTGGTTCGACCCAACCAAGGCCTTCCACACCTACTCCATCCTCTGGAACCCTCAACGCATCCTGTATGTTCACGAATCATTCTTATGTATCAAAGTAACAACTCTCTAGCTAAACCTCAACACACACTAACGCATTGCTTTATATAATATCTATCAGTTTCTTGGTGGACAATGTGCCAATACGAGAATTCGCCAACAAAGAATCGATGGGCGTCCCATTCCCAAACAAACAGGCCATGAGGATTTACTCGAGCCTGTGGAATGCAGACGACTGGGCCACCATGGGTGGGCGCGTCAAGACCGACTGGACTCAAGCTCCTTTCACCGCTTCCTACCGCAACTTCAATGCCAATGCTTGTGCATGGTCAGCCGGGAAGTCATCCTGCGCTTCCATGACCACCACCAGCTCGACCACTTCTGGCGGCGACACGTGGCAGACTCAGGCGCTGGACACTAGCGGAAGGCAGAGGCTCGAGTGGGTGCAGAAGAACTTCATGATCTATAACTACTGCACCGACTTGAAGCGCTTCCCTCAGGGCCTCCCTCCCGAATGCAAGAACTGAGAGCTGAAATTTGAGAGAGCCTAAGAGATTTTCTTGCACATGTGTTCTGATTAATTAGCGTGTACATTGCCAAATTCGTTTCTTCTTTCTGTAAATTGAGCTACAAGAATTAATGAAAAACAAATCGTTGGTGGATAGCTGGCTAGCCTTGACTTCATTTCTTTTACCCCCTTAGGTAAACCAGTTGGGTGGGTGGTGACTAGAGACCAGCGTCCAGCCATGTTCGATCTTGAAACTGACGTCCTCGATTAAACACCGAAGGGAACTAATTTGGTCCCGGTTCCAACAACTCGAAACTAGGACTAGACCAATTAAGCTCTGATTCCGATCTTGGAACTGGTCTACGTACTTCTGAACAAACAGAGTTTTTCCATTGGTTTTCTTAGAAACGTTCCTCCTGTTGGGCCTTAGTCCATTAGTCTCTTGAAATTTCTTTTAGAGCTAATAAAATTATGATGGCTGAAGTTCTTACTATGTTTTAGTTCGGTTAATTACTTATATTTGGAAATTGACGTTAAAAGATTACTTCCATTTTAGCATCATCCATGAATGACCTGTCTGCTTATTGATTGGGAGACCAAAGGGTAAACCGACAAAAATATTCTAATCTGCTTGAGGCGTGTGTGCACAAACTTTATGTTGATCAGTTGTAATTGTTTCCCAAGTGGGAAGTCGATTTCAAAACACCGGCCTAGATGCATAATCATTGCACCACAACCACGCATAGAAGGAAGATTGGCATGCAAGAAGACTCATCCTCACCCACTTTGATGATACAAGAAGGCCAATATTTGCCGCCCACCTAGAATGACAGCTCGTGAAACTCCGAATTATGACTGCCTCCTTTCAAAATAATTTCAAACATGATATGTTGAGATGCTCGCTTATATTGTGTTAGAAAAGGTTCCACATGGTTCAGACTTGGACTCTCTCTCGTTGATTTCCCCGGCAGAAGGTATTGTGCTTTTGTTGTGGGCACCCAACATTAACGCAGTTTTTAGGCAGCTTTTATGATTCGGTTTGATGAAAAGACCAAGGATGAAAGTGGCATTCAAGTGTAGCAACACAGTCTCGATGGCAACCTTCATTGTTCAGTCTAGAGAAAGAGGCCCAAGGTGAAGGTGGGCGTTATGGTTACCAATGCAATCCTGATGTCAACTTTCATGGTTTGGTCCGGAGAAAAAGACCAGTGATGAAGGAAAGTAGAGATTAAATTGAGACATGTTGATACAGAAAGATATTTGAATTAAGGGAGAGCGGACCTAATACTAAGCTTACATATGATGTGGAGATTATTGAGATCCACGTGTGAATTATGTTAGAAAAAGTCATAGGAATAGAGAATTGATATGGTATGGAGCAGTTGATAATCCTAATTGACTCATAACTTATTGGCTTCAAGATTTTGAATAAAACTTGATCAAACCGGATATATTACAGGCTCGGACTTGGGCTTCCTCTTAGCGATCTCCCTAAGTGGAAAATTTGGGTATTCACTACGCTCTTCCAATACAATGAGATCGTTTCTCATGCCCATCAGAATTTTTTAAATCAAAAGTTTGGATAATCATGCACATAAAAAGTTAGACCACATTTTGATATTTTAGTCATATATAAAGCTAGAAAAAAGTAACTGACCTCAATGAAATAGTTTAAATGGGTTAGAAAAAGTAGTAACTCAATCGAGTAATGCAGTGTGTAATTGGGCATTTAAGAAAGTTGGTCATGTTAAATAGCACCTAATAAATAGCCAGTTACATCACTTAGTACATACCACTTATGTATAGTTTCAAAGTTCATACAATATAGACATCGTTGTATCATAATTGTGCTATGCATCTAGGAATTGTGCTGTAAGTAATTAACCACTCGGTAATGGGTGTTTTTTTAAACATGCACCACATTGAAATCGGACAAAACGCTTTCTAAAAGTTGTCGAAACTATTGCTAACGGTTGTTAAAAGATGTTGCAATTTTGAGGTGTTCGTTGAACACCTTATTGAGATATACATCATTCAATGCCACAGTTAAAAATGCCGCAAAGGATCATACCAAATAGTCTTGTAGAGTGTCCCTAGCAATTTTTTTTTGCTTGGTCAGGCATTTTGGGATAAGCTCTGGCCAGGAAATGAAGGTACCTAGCAGCAGAGGCATGCCTGGTTCCCTGACGGCTCCATGACAAGATACACCTCCAAAGCAATAACCAAATGCCAGCTGGAAATATTTCAACTGGGTCAAGGTAGTTTTTGGTGTGGTCGATGCATATGCATCTGGCCAGGTCCATACACCCCCTGGAAAGATGGATAAGATTTCCACCTTAGGAAACAAAGCAGAAGCAAAACCCGTGCAGGCAACCGCCACTCAATCCGTGTGCACGTACGTGTTGAGACACCCTCATCGGAAATAAAGACCTAAATTTTTTATAGAGAGAGAGAGATTTCCTACGTATTCTTTTCTTTTCTGTGGCTTTCGTTTTTGTCTCCCTTGGCAGGAACAGATGCGACTCAAAGCATGGGAATGTGACGTTATCTTATGGCACGTGCGGGTTGCCTGACCTGGCACTGGCAGCTGCCCAGACACCCAAGCAAAGCATAACTTCAATCTGACAGCGTCACACACACTCGCACATCCCCAAGGAAAACTCAATGGAAAGGAAAGAAGATCGGGGCACGATGAGGAACTAGGGTTAGATAATATCTACTTAGGCGTGTGCGTACATCGCCGCACCAGCAAATTCCTCTAGCCCTTCTCTAAATTTCACATGCTAAGATGTCTCTTATATTCACTAACTGGTGATTGATCTTCTTCTTACATATCTCGATAACGATTTTTGTCGATAAATTTCCTACCTTGCCCTTAGGAATAATTACCAAATTAATATTAAAATTATTGTGCGGATGTCAATTTAGTTTTAAACTTTTCAATTTTATCAATATAGTCCTAAACTTTTGTGTGAATTCCAATAAAGTCCTTCCGGTCAATATTGTAAAAAATTACCGACGTCTTACATGGAACATTGACGCAAATAACTTGTGGATTGTCACATTAGCGATTTCTTTACACAGATAATTATAAAGCTTTCTAGTGAAAATAAGCATACATTTTATTTTCAGAAGACTTGCGTCATCGGTGTTTGAATATTCAAAGAGTCCTTTATGTTCAATGCATCATCTTAAACGTATACGCCATTTTCAAACCAAGCCTGCTCACCATGACGAGTTCAATGAGCCAAGGAGTGTAGGGCGGAAATAAGTCTAGAGCGGCCGCCACCACCACACCCGAATGAATGGGGCAACTCCAATAATGAGGATGCAGTCCATGGATGAATTGTTGAAAACCCATTCAAAGTCAAACCAGCCTTTACTAACGTTGAATGGGCAATTGTGTGATCTGATATAGTTTATTAAGCTAAGCTCTTCAGGACAGCTTCCCGGCGACTGCAAATCACCGCCTCGTGCAGAAGTTAACCAGACGCGCACTATCCATATATCAACACGGCATTCGGTCAGGTTTTATATCCTCTGTCTACAGCTGGAAGAAGCTCTCTCTCTCTCTCTCTCTCTGTAGAGTCAAACCTTTTTTAAACAGTATCAACACTCCTGGTTAACATGTATAAATACCTTCTTCCCATGCACCCATCATATCCATCGCTCACAAAAGCCCTGTTTCAAGCTTCTTCTTCTCCTTACTGCTGTAGAGTGTGGAAAGATGAAGGTAGTTTTATTAGCGGTCTGTCTGGTCATGAGCTCTGTCATAATGATGGGGGCTCAAGCCGGTAATTTCTACCAGGACTTCGACCTCACCTGGGGCGGCCAGCGAGCCAAGATATCTCAAGGTGGTCAGCTTCTCACCCTCTCTCTCGACAAGTACTCTGGCTCGGGGTTTCAGTCCAAGAACGAGTACCTCTTTGGCCGCATCGACATGCAACTTATGCTCGTCCCCGGCAATTCTGCTGGCACCGTCACCACCTACTATGTATGTTTCTTCATTCATTAAATTTGCACGCGTGCTAATAATTCTGTCCTACTTAATTAGCATCGACAGAGATCATTAGATTGACAACATTCTTTTGCTACGCATTATATGCAGTTGTCTTCTCAAGGGCCAACGCACGACGAGATCGACTTTGAGTTCCTGGGGAATCTGTCAGGCAACCCATATATTGTGCACACCAACGTTTTCACTCAGGGCAAAGGCAACCGCGAGCAGCAGTTTTATCTCTGGTTCGACCCAACCAAGGCCTTCCACACCTACTCCATCCTCTGGAACCCTCAACGCATCCTGTATGTTCCTGAATCATTCTAATATATCATAGTAACCATTCTCTAGCTAAACCTGAACACACACTGACACATTGCTTTATTTAATGTCTGTCAGTTTCTTGGTGGACAACATGCCTATACGAGAATTCGCCAACAAAGAATCGATCGGTGTCCCATTCCCAAACAAACAGGCCATGAGGATTTACTCGAGCCTGTGGAATGCGGATGACTGGGCCACCATGGGCGGGCGCGTCAAGACCGACTGGACTCAAGCTCCTTTCACCGCTTCCTACCGCAACTTCAATGCCAATGCTTGTGCATGGTCAGCCAGGAAGCCATCCTGCGCTTCCATGACCACCACCAGCTCAACCACTTCTGGTGGCGGCACGTGGCAGACTCAGGCGCTGGACACTAGCGGAAGGCAGAGGCTCGAGTGGGTGCAGAAGAACTTCATGATCTATAACTACTGCACCGATTTGAAGCGCTTCCCTCAGGGCCTCCCTCCCGAATGCAAGAACTGAGAGCTGAAATTTGAGAGAACCTAAGAGATTTTCCAGCACCTGTTCTGAGGGAAAATTCCAATTAAGGACCCCAAGTGGGGTCAAATTCTCAAAAAAGGGCCCAAAGTGAATATTGTGTCAAATAAGGGCCTGAAGTGCTCAATCAGTCTCAAATAAGGACCCGAAGTGCCCAAAACGTCTCAAAAAAGGACCTGGGTCCCTCGCCGGCCGGAATGTCCGGCCGGCCGGCGAGAAAGTTACTGTTCCGGCACCGGAACAGTGCCGGAACAGTAACTTTTTTACTTTTTTAATTTTTTTTTGTTTTTCCTTTTCTGTTTTTTATTTTCGTTTTCCTTTTTTTTTTTCCTTCCTCCGCCGGCCATAGCCGGGGCCGGCGGAGGTCGCCGGCGTCCGGCGAGGGCCGCCCTCGCCTGGGCGGGGCGATGCCGGCCTCGCCGGCGCCGGGCGAGGTCGGCCTCGCCAGTTGCAGGCGAGGCTCGGCCTCGCCGGCCGCTGGCGAGGGCGAGCCTCGCCAGTTGCAGGCGAGGCTCGACCTCGCCTGCAACTGGCGAGACCGGCCTCGCTGACGCCGGCGAGGGCGAGCCTCGCCCGATCTGGCGAAGGCTCGACCTCGCCGGCGTCGGGCGAGGCCGGCCTCGCCAGCGGCCGGCGAGGCCTCGCCGGCGTCGGGCGAGGCCGGCCTCGCCAGCGGCCGGCGAGGCCTCGCCTCGCCAGATCTGGCGAGGCTCGCCCTCGCCAGCGGCCGGCGAGGCCTCGCCTCGCCAGATCTGGCGAGGCTCGACCTCGCCTGCAACTGGCGAGGCCGGCCTCGCCCGACGCCGGCGAGGTCGAGCCTTCGCCAGATCGGGCGAGGCCGGCCTCGCCCTCGCCAGCGGCCGGCGAGGCCGAGCCTCGCCTGCAACTGGCGAGGCCGACCTCGCCCGCAACTGGCGAGGCCGACCTCGCCCGCAACTGGCGAGGCCGACCTCGCCCGGTGCCGGCGAGGCCGGCCTCGCCCAGCCCAGGCGAGGGCGGCCCTCGCCGGACGCCGGCGACCTCCGCCGGCCCCGGCTATGGCCGGCGACCTCCGCCGGCCCCGGCTATGGCCGGCGGAGGATGGAAAAAAAAAAAAGGAAAACGAAAATAAAAAAAAAGAAAAGGAAAAACAAAAAAAAATTAAAAAAAGTAAAAAAGTTACTGTTCCGGCACTGTTCCGGTGCCGGAACAGTAACTTTCTCGCCGGCCGGCCGGGTATTCCGGCCGGCGAGGGACCCAGGTCCTTTTTTGAGACGTTTTGGGCACTTCGGGTCCTTATTTGAGGCTGATTGAGCACTTCAGACCCTTATTTGACACAATGTTCACTTTAGGCCCTTTTTTGAGAATTTGACCCCACTTTAGGTCCTTAATTGAAATTTTCCCCCTGTTCTGATTAATTAGCGTGTACGTATTGGCAAATTCTTTTGTTCTTTCTGTGAAATGAGCTACAAGAAATAATGAAAAACAAATCGTTGTTGGATAGCTAGCTAGCTAGCCTTGATTACATTTCCTTCTCCCCCTTAATAGGTACACCGGTAGGGTGGGTAGTGACTAGAGACGAGCGTCCGGCCAAGTTCGATATTGAAACTGGCGTTGTCGATTGAATTCCGTAGGGAACCTATTCGGTCCAGGTTCCAACAGCTAGAAAGTAGGACTGGGCCAATCAAGCTCTGATTACGACCTTGGAACCGGTCTACGTACTTCTGTTTTTCCATAGGTTATCTTAGAAACGTTTAATTCTTAGAGATTCCTCCCATTTGGCCTTAGTCCAATATTAGTCTCTTTAAATTTCATTTAGAGTTAATAAAATTATGATAACGGAAGTTCTTACTACGCAGGAAATTGACGTTAAAAGATAATTTTTACTTAGTTCCACTTTGGCGTCATCTCATCCATGGATGACCTGTCTGCTTATTGCTTGGGTGACAAAAGGGTAAACCGACAAGAATATTTAATCTGCTTGAGGTGTGTGTGCACAAA
This sequence comes from Syzygium malaccense, assembly GCA_031216405.1. Lineage (NCBI taxonomy): Eukaryota > Viridiplantae > Streptophyta > Magnoliopsida > Myrtales > Myrtaceae > Syzygium > Syzygium malaccense. The sequence goes on from CM062253.1 coordinate 23,144,752, forward strand.
CTTTGAGTTAATCAGTTGTAATTGTTTCCCAAGTAAGTCGATTTCAAAAGCATATCTACGTACAGCTGCCCAGATGCATATTCATTGCACCACAACCACGCCAAGAAGGAAGATTGGCATGCGTCTATGTCAGAAATCTCATCCTCACCCACTTTGATGATATAAAAAGACCAATATTTCTCCCCCCCCCCCCCCCGCCCCCCCACTTGGTATGAGAGCTCTTGAAACTCCGAATTACAATGCCGTCCATTCAAAATAATTTGACACATGCTACTTTGAGATGCGATGCACGTAAAAATTGTATTAGAAAAAAACCATCATCAAAAAATCGATGTGCTGTGGAGCAGTGAATAATTCTAGTTGCCTCATAAGTAATTGGCTTAAATTTTTTAGCGAAGGCAAATCTAACAGGATATATTGACGGGTTTGGAGTTGGCCTTTCCCTTGGTGATTTCCCCTTGTAAAGGTGTCGAGCTTCTGTTGTGCGCTCCCAACATTGGTATCAGAGCCAATGATTGATTGGTGACTCACTCACTCACAATGTGTATTGGAGTCTGGTGCATATCTCAAAGAAGTAATATTGTGATTAACACAATTTTTGGCAGCTTTCATGGATCGGTTTGACGAAAGAGACCAAAGATGAAGGTGACATTGCGATGCAGCAATGCGATCCCGATGCAACCAGTAATGTTACTTGTATTTGGGAGTTTAAGAAAGTTGTTAATGTTGAATAGCACCTAATAAATAACAGGTTACATCACTTAGTGCATACCACTTTTGTTTGTAGATTGGTATAAAAGTTCATACGATATAGACGTCGCTGTATCATGATTGTGCTATGCGCTCAAAATTTGTGCTATGAAGTGTTGTAAGTAATTAACTACTTGGTGATACTTATTTTTTTAAACATGCACCACATTAAAACCGGACGAAGCGTTGGGTTCAAACTCGCCCATAGGTGATTTAAGTGGGGGGTCATGGCGGTGGAATGTTGCGCTAGCCCCCCTCGAGGACTAGTCGGGTATCACCGCTAGTTTGAGCCCTAGCTCGCCGGCCGCGCGGACATCTCGGTTATCAAAAAAAAAAAACCGAACGGAGCGCTTTCCAAAAGATGTCGAAGGGATTGCTAACGGTTGTTAAAGGCGTTGTCCTTTTGAGGTGTTTGTCGAACACCTTAATGAGATATACATCCTTATATTTAAAACTGCCATAAAGAACCATATCAAATATACTTGTAGTGTCCCCAGCACTTTCTTCTTTTTTGGCCAGGCATTTTGGGAAAAGCTCTGGCCAGGAGATTAAGGTACGTAGCAACAGAGGCATGCCTGGTTCCCCGAAGGCTCCATGACAAGATAATCCTCCAAAGCAATAACCAAATGCCAGCTGGCAATATTTCATTACCGTATTAATCAAGTTTAAAGGGTCAAGGTAGTTTTTGGTGAGGTTGACATATGTGCATCTGGCCAGTTCTATACATACGCCCATTGGAAAGACCGAGTAGATTTCCACCTTTACAAACAAAGCAGAAGCAAAACCCATGCATGCAGCCACTACTCAAGCTGTGTGCACGTACGTGTTGAGACACCCTCATCGAAAACAAAGACCTTAATTCTTTATAGAGAAAGATTCCTACGTATTCTTTCCCGTGGCTTTCGTTTTTGTCTGCCTGGGAAGAAGCAGATGCTGCTCAAAGCATTGGAAAGTGACGTTACTTTTATGGTCTATGCGGGTTGCATGATCTGGCAGCAGCGTAGACCGAAGCAAAGCATAACTTTGATCTGTCAGCCTGTCGCACACGCATCTCCGAGGAAAACTCCAAAGGAAAAAGATAAAGATCGATGCATAATAAGGAACTAGGGTAGATCATATCTACTTGGCGTGCACAACCTAATTGCTCTAGCCCTTCTCTAACTCCATCGTGCAAAGGTACTTCTCATATGCAGAAACTGGTGATTGATCTTGTTCCTATATGTCGATAATGATCATGGTAAATGATTCTCGAGAGTTAAAGATGTCGTAGAATTTTTTATCTTGCCCTTCTAACCAAAAATGCCCCCTCCGTCGCATTGAAGAGTTACTCAATTACACGGGTAGTCACAATACTTTCTCGTACAAATGAGCATACATGTTATCAGGAAACTTCCACTTTTGATGTTCGAATGTCCGAGAATCGGTTTTATTCAGTGCAGCCTATTAAACGCATGCCCTGTTTCCAAACCGAGCCAGCTCACCACGATGAGCTCAACGAGCCAAGGAAACCAAGCCTTGAGCGGAAAATCTGGCCAATTCAATCACTCCTCGTGGGGAAAGGTCCACAGAGGCCACCACCTAATGAATGGATAATTACCTTAATGAGGACGCAGTTGGAAATGTTGAAAACCCATGAAAAAGTCAAACCGACCTTTGCTGACGAGATAGGCATTTGATTTACATATATTTAAGATATGAACCCAAAAGGACGGTGCAAGTGCGCAGAGATATTGTTAAATTATGTGATTTGATATAATCTATTAAGCTAAACTCTTGACGACACCTTCCTGGCGAGTGCAAATGCCACTAAAGCCGACATAAGATGAACATTTGATAAAAATTCATATCCTCTGTCTACAGCTGGAAGAAACCTTTTTTAAACACTAACAACGCTGATTGACATGTATAAATACCTTTTTCTCATGCATCCATCACATCCATCGCTCACGAAAGCCCTCTGTCTCAAGCTTCTTCTTCTCCTTGTTGTTGTAGAGTGTTGAAAGATGAAGGTGGCTTTAGTAGTGGTCTGTCTGGTCATGAGCTCTCTCGTGATGATGGGGGCTCAAGCCGGTGATTTCTACCAGGACTTCGACCTCACCTGGGGCGGCCAGAGAGCCAAGATATCTCAAGGTGGTCAGCTTCTCACCCTCTCTCTCGACAAGTACTCTGGCTCTGGGTTTCAGTCCAAGGACGAGTACCTCTTTGGCCGCATCGACATGCAACTCATGCTCGTCCCGGGCAATTCCGCTGGCACTGTCACCACCTACTATGTATGTGTCTTCATTCATTAGACTTGCACGAGTGCTGATAATATTATCCTACTTAATTAGCATCGACAAAGAACATTAGATTGACACCGTTCTTTTGCTACACAATATATGCAGTTGTCTTCTCAAGGCCCAACGCACGATGAGATCGACTTCGAGTTCCTGGGGAATCTGTCGGGCAACCCATACATTGTGCACACCAACGTATTCACTCAGGGCAAAGGCAACCGCGAGCAGCAGTTTTATCTCTGGTTCGACCCAACCAAGGCCTTCCACACCTACTCCATCCTCTGGAACCCTCAACGCATCCTGTATGTTCATGAATCATTCTAATTTATCAAAGTAATCATTCTCTAGCTAAACCTGAACACACACTAACACATTGCTCTGTTTAATTTCTATCAGTTTCTTGGTGGACAATGTGCCTATTAGAGAATTCGACAACAAGGAATCGATGGGCGTCCCGTTCCCCAACAGACAGGCCATGAGGATTTACTCAAGCCTGTGGAACGCAGACAGCTGGGCCACCATGGGCGGGCGCGTCAAGACCGACTGGACTCAAGCTCCTTTCACTGCTTCCTACCGCAACTTCAATGCCAATGCCTGTCCATGGACAGCCGGGAAGTCGTCCTGTGCTTCCACGACCACCACCAGCTCGACCACTTCCGGCGGCGACATGTGGCAGACTCAGGCGCTGGACGCCAACGGAAAGCAGAGGCTCAAGTGGGTGCAGAAGAAGTTCATGATCTATAACTACTGCACCGACTTGAAGCGCTTCCCTCAGGGCCTCCCTCCCGAATGCAAGAAATGAGAGCTGAAATTTGACAGAACCAAAGAGATTTTCTTGCACGTGTTCTGATTAATTAGCGTGTACATATTGGCAAATTCTTTTGTTCTTTCTGTAAATTGAGCTACAAGTTAATATGAAATACAAATCGTTACTCTATCAATTCCTTTTGTATTACGTAACCCAACACACGTAAAACCCCGAGGGCTTTACCGAGTCGCCAAATCCATCGGGAAATTTCGTGTTTGATTTTGACTTGCACCATTGCTGGAAATCTAGTCACAGGAAAATAATCTCTTACGACTGTCTCTACCCCGGGGAAGACCGAAGCTGGAAGGTTGTTTTCACCTTGTCCCCATAATAAGCAAGACAAGATAAAGGAACTACGGTTCCGGGTATTAACCATTTATCATTGGATTACATCAACCATTTCTGTCTTAAGTCAACCATTCACCGTCCACTGATAAAACACGGAAGAACAACACGTGCGAATGATCAAACCAACATTCTATTACTCTTTTCTTTTTTAACTTTTGCGGATGTAGAAGAATTGTTTGCACGTTTAGACAAGCCCTTGTGTGAACGAAAAAATTAGTTCTATTTTTATACGTGACCTCATCAAGGTGCGCAGTCAAAAATAGTCATAGCATAGTGTCTTTTCACATCCTCCAGATGTGAAAATCTGTTGCTAAATAAAGCAAGAAACGTTAGCTTCCACAGATAAATTAGGGAATTTGGTATCAACCTGTACACTTTCATCTTCTTTAGAGTGAATCCTTCCTGTAATTCTTATCTCTTCTTCTTGAGGCAAATCAAATTTAGCCAGCTCTATTTTTTCCAAATTTCAACTCTCTTATCACCAAAACAATCCTCCACACTTTTTTGTGTGTCTATATATATAATGTCCTCGTCTTGAATATCTGTGTACCAGATGTAACATCATCTTCTAGGGCTTCCCGGATTGCGGAAAGCCTTCTGGGATTCTCGAGCTAATTATCCATTGATACGTGATTTGCAGAAGTGCCAGATATGTCTTCCCCAAGGCTTTTCCCGATTGCCTTACTTTCTCTGTTCCATTGTCTCATATCTGCCATGGCCGGGAATTTCTATCAAGACATCGATATCCTTTTCGGCGATTGGCGCTCTCAAATTCTCCAGAGAGGCGAGCTTGTCACACTCTCTCTCGATAAGGCTTCTGGGTCGGGATTCAGATCCAAGAACGAGTATCTATTTGGAAGATTCGACATGAGAATGAAATTAGTTCCGGGAGATTCCGCTGGCACGGTCACCACATTTTATGTGCGTGTACATATGCATTTCTCGTCAACCATAGCCTTTATTCATGCAATAGCAACACTATTTTACTGCTAAACCGTTCAATTTATAACCAATATTGCAGTTGTCTTCTCAAGGACCAACCCATGACGAGATCGATTTCGAGTTCTTGGGCAATTCATCAGGAGATCCATATACTGTCCATACGAACATCATCCTGCATGGGAAAGGAGGCAAGGAACAAGAGTTCTTTCTGTGGTTCGATCCCACAAAGGACTTCCATTTGTACTCAATCGTGTGGAACCCTAAGAACATCATGTAAGATAACCTCTCTCCCTCGTACAAATCTTTTCTTCAATAGTTCTAACATTGAAAGGATAACATATGGTTCACATATTTCTTGCTTGTACTATATTGCCTAACCAACAATAATCAAGTTTTTTGAAGATATGGAGGCACCCGAATAATGTCAAATTCATTTGTTTGAAAAAAATGGCCAGAATTTTGGTGGATGAAGTTCCTATTAGGGTTTACAACAATTGGGGAATCAGGGGAGTCCGATATCCGACCAACCAACCAATGAGGATGTACTCGACTATATGGAGCGCCGAAGATTGGGCCACACAAGGCGGACGAGTGAAGACTGACTGGTCAAAGGCTCCATTCACCGCCTCTTACATGGGATACAATGCGAATGCCTGTGTCTGGCCGTCCTCGTCCTCGCATTGTCCCTCCAACTCAACAAGTCCAACGCCGGGCACTGCGTGGCAAAATCAAAAGCTCGGCGTTAAGGGCCGGAACATGCTTCGATGGGCACAAAAGAAGTACATGGTGTACAACTACTGCACGGACTTTAGGCGGTATCCTCGAGGCGTTCCTCGGGAATGCAGGAAATCGAGGTTTATGTAGGGAAAATTCGATCTATACGTGGTTTCATGAAAATGAGTTCATGGAACTGTTTGGCCGGCCTTGTACCTTCACTAATACAAATGTAAACAAAAATTTCGCTTCCTCCCCTATTTGTTTAAATCTTATGGTGTATGTGCATAAAAAGAAAACATTTGTCTTGTTTTTCAGAACATTTGAGGACAGGAATATACGTGATTAATCACAAAGGTCGAATTTTGAATGACCATTTGCCTTTTCTCTTCTTACTCAAGATGTTCTCCATGTATAGAGACAAAGAGGAGAATATGGTTCTGCTGAATAATTTCATTGATCGATGAAAAAAAATTAAGAAGAAGAAAAGTTTTGAGAAAAATGCATCTAAGAAGACTGGAAAAAATGTTTCATAAAAGAGTCATGTTAACAGTACCTCGCCATATTTAATAAAGAAACATATTCATTTCCAATGCAATGAATGCACATAAAACGAGAGAGACGTGCATTGAAAGCGACAATGTTTCTTTATTTAGAATTTGAACGTACAACTTTCCAAAGGATATGTCTCAATTTCAACAAAATGTTAGACGAATGCTTTCGAAAATTAGATGAGCCAAGTAGTGCAACCCTTAAACAGTTCTTCTTTCCATTTTTCATATCGAGGCTTTCCGTGTTGACCCCGAAGTATGCACCCCTTTAAAACATGTGATGCCAAACGAATTTAACATCGGCACAGCTTGATCCACCACATGATCAGATCAGCACCAAACAAAAGACACTTTATCCAAATATATGCAGACTCTCAAATTCAATTGATGCGAGTCACGGGTTGGCGTTTGCCCCCACCGAGTCACTGACCCACGGCACCCAACCCTCCATCGCCACCCGACCCAAACGCGCATGCCCTTTTGTTTTCTTCTGTCTAAGCCAAGAAATTGCCAGCTTGGCGTGAACTGGGCTGGGTCTGATCTTGACTTGAACCACATCACCTCCACCACCTTTTATTGCTTCCTGCGTACCTTCCTCTCTCTCTCTCTCTCTCTCTCTCTTTATTCCATCTCTACTTTCACGAAAAAGACATTCGAGTTTTGCCAGCTTCACTACACACGCACACAGACCAACTTGCTTGCCTAGCTTGCATTTGCCAGCTCTCTCGCCCACCCTTTACAGCTCCTACGTGCACCCATAAAATGCCCTCATCCCCCCTCCGTCTTCTCACCAGTCGACCCACCAAATCATCGCAACTTGACCCAAACTTCCCCATCTTCCTCCTCCAAGGCGCGCACCGCTCTTTTAGTCCCTTCCGGTTTAAGTTGAGACGATGTCGCCCTCGATGAAGCTCTGCGTTTGTTTGCTTCACCTGGCCACGATCTCTGCCGTCGCCTCTGCCGGTAACTTCTACAATGACTTCGACATCACCTGGGGCGACCGCCGTGCCCAGATACTCAACGGCGGCCAAGGCCTCGCGCTCTCTCTCGACAAGGTTTCTGGGTCCGGTTTCCAGTCCAAGAACGAGTACCTCTTCGGAAGGATTGACATGCAGATCAAGCTCGTGGAAGGCAACTCGGCTGGCACAGTCACTGCATACTACGTAAGCCTTTTTCATGAACCGTTCGCTCTTTGCCGTGCGTAGTAATCATGTGAGCCCTGCGTGCTTAAAATCTTTCGTTTCTCTTTTATGACTCATGCAGTTGTCCTCTCAAGGACCGACGCACGACGAGATCGACTTTGAGTTCCTTGGCAATCTGTCCGGGAACCCCTACACACTGCACACCAACGTGTTCTCGCAGGGGAAAGGGAACAGAGAACAGCAATTCCACCTCTGGTTCGATCCCACCAAGGCATTTCACACCTACTCGATTGTCTGGAACGCTCGACGCATAATGTAATGTCCCAAAAGCTCATTGACGAAGACCTTTTTCCTCTCTATACAAACTTGAATACCGCTCCGGTTGCTGACTAACCCGCGAATTCCTATTTCAGATTCTCGGTGGACAACATTCCCATAAGAGTGTTCAACAACTTGGAGTCAATCGGCGTGCCTTTCCCAAGCAACCAGCCCATGAGGCTTTACTCTAGCCTCTGGGACGCCGATGACTGGGCGACAATGGGCGGCCGCGTCAAGACTGACTGGATGAAAGCACCTTTCACCGCATCTTTCAGGAACTTCAACGCCGACGCTTGTGTGGTCTCGTCCGGGTCTAGGTCCTGCACCTCGAAGTCCACCAATGGCTTACAGACAAGCGCATGGCAGGAGCAATCCCTCGACGCGTCCGGCAGAAACAGGCTCCGTTGGGTGCAGCAGAAGTACATGATCTATAACTACTGCAGCGACTCCAAACGGTTCCCTCAAGGTCTACCGCCAGAGTGCAAGAGATCAAGGTTCCTCTGAAGCTGAAGCTGCATCAACTTCCGCTACCACAGTCGGTCGATTCTTTTGCGCAAGATGTGACGTCAATTAGCGAGCAAAATTCATTCATTATTCTTTCCTGTAACTACAAGAGATATCAATAAAAGGCGATTTCCCCACCATTATTGTATCCATAATCTCCTTGATGGCCTCAATAATTAACATCATCTGAACGCTTGATGAATGTCGTGTAAAGTATACTTCCATGACCTGCTATGATGCCATGCTCTGTCCAAAGTATACATTCACAACCTCGTTGTGAAAAACCTTAACCTAGAGAGTTAAAACCCAGCACCGCTGTGTTTTCAATGTCCCTTTCGCTAAAGCTCTGCTTTCCAAGGAGAGCAATCAAATGACAATATTACCCGGAGAACCAATCTAGCTCCCAGTCTCTTACAGTTAAGCTAAAAATAAAACATAAAGAAACGTTCGAACGGGTGAAAACTCCATGACAATCATCTGCCTCGAGCATCATTTCTGAATTGAAAAGAACCATAGACTCAATAACTTGCACTGCGCGACCTTCAGCCACGGTAGCAAAGGAGATGTAATGCATCATTCAAAATCGAAATCTATACAAAATTGTCAAGTATAGTTGATAGAGTCACAAAAAAATGATAACCCCACAAAGCACTCGGCATTTCAATTCAGTACACACACATTCAGACCATCTCGAGGGTTGTGAATCCCTCAGAGGAATTGTCGACATGATAGCGCAAATAAAATGCTCGACGGACCAACGGCTTCATTCCCTACTACATACACTACTTACTTATCTAGAACATACTCCAGGAGCACTATAGAGGATAAGAAATATAAAAACATATGCTGGTCGAGCCACTCGAAATTGCAAAGCAGAGACTACTGCCATCTCGGGACCTGTCACGCAATGAAAAAAAGCAAGTATTAGAGACATATGGAGGTTAGAAGAATCAGCGTGCAAGATGCTTCTAAAGCCAAACACAAGTGGAAAGAAAGATCCTAATAAAAATCCACATGGGCAATATCGTCGTCCCTTGGTTAAATGGCTGTCGGAAGGCAGAGAGACCAGAACATACATGGAATTCGTAAGAGGAAATAGCAACTTCACTAAATGCTGCTGAAAATACCACTCAAACAAGAGGAGGACAACTACTTCACTAACACTGGAAATCTTGTAGCTTGGGCAACTGCGACTCAACTAGCTTTTCATGGTTCCAAGTGGAAGAAAACCTCATAACAAGGACTTTGATACTCGTACAATCAACTACATTGACTTACACAGGTGCATATCTCATAATTTTTAACAACTGAACAATTAACTACCAAAGCCAGATCTCATTTTCTCTACAGAATTAATCAATAAATGCAGCACTAGTTAACATCCCATGAGCTCTATCAAAGGGTCAACAGTCAATTCGCATCTTCCATTTTTCTTCCAGAACCTCATGACTCTAGTATGAATTGCCTATATTGTCCTTAAGAAAACATTATCAGAGCTCTGAAGTCAGTCATCACTTCCCTGGCCCACTTTACAAATCAAAGTAAAGTCAAGAAAGCCAGAATGTCTGTAAAAGATAGGACAAACAAACACCCAACGAGCTCCTCAATGTGTTCTCCGTTCAAAGACTCTTTTAAGCAAACCACCTGATTGAATTTGGAACCTAATTACTAACAGCTCCAGTTTCCTACTTCATCAAATGGACGTCACGCATATATACTGTCTACCTACTACATCTATCCCAGACTTCTCAGCAGAGGCCCAGCACGAACTCAATGCTTGACTCAATTTCTACTACACAACTGCTTAAAACAATGATGACGAAAATCACTTGAAACCACTAATTCAGGGACAATTTACAATCCCAGCAGAAGACATTCCTTCATTTGACCAGATTACGGCTGTCTCCCTAGGATTTACTACTTTACAAAGCCTAAAAGCCAACTAAACGAGCATTAACCATTAAAGGAAAGCTCAAATTTGATCTCTATTTTCCATCCCTATCATCCAGTCAACCAGGAGATGCCACCATCCTTCGTTAAAATTGTTAATTACTTTCAACAATATACCGTCTCTGCAGAGCAATTTCATTCTCTGCAATCTTGTCCCAGCACTGGCAAGATAACAGTTTCAAGCATTTCAAACTCACTTGACAATTTAATGAAATAGCTTGCGACATGGCATTAGAGCTTGATAAATTCAGTTTCAGAGCTCAACAACTTGTCAAACCTCATAGCCCCTAGACTTTTCATGGGGTGCGTCCCAATCCGGTCCCAATTCTCAGATTTTCCATAAATAAATAGCAGCGCTACGGAAGTATCAGATACCCAACATTAATCCACACCAAGAATTTTCAGATTAACTAATGCAAGTGCCAAAGTTGAGACCTTTTTCTGCTCTCACAAACAAATAGGGGTCGAAAGCAAATGACCCTTTCCAAAAATACAAGAAAGAGAGAAACGAGCGAGTCCTCAACACAACAAGAACTGAGCTTTAAACACCGCAATGAGGCTCCACAAACTGGGTAAAACTCCAGATTTCATATCACCAAACCCGAGGCTTTCTTCACCGAAACCACATGCACCCAAGAGAGAGACGGGTAAAAAGCAGAAGAAAGCAAAGGAAAAGTGCGTCTCTGCTTCGAAGGGAAGGAGCTCGAGAGAAGCAACCCCAGAGGCTTACCTCGGCGAAGCGAAGGGATTCTCCCAGAAAGCCATCGTCTTGCATGGGAAGGAACAGAGGCCGTGGCCGCGAGCTTCAATAAATGGAGTCCCAGGAGACATGTATGAGCCCTAGGTTTATTCCCCCGGAACGACAGAGATTACTCACTGAGCTTTTCACTTTGACCCAATCGCCCCACCTCCCCCTCCCTCTCCCTCTCCCTGTCCCTCTGTCTCTCTGTCTCTCTCTGTGTAAGCAGGCCGCAGGGTACAGAGGGAGTACCAAGAAGACGACGAGCGTCTCTCAGTCCCTCCCTCTCTCTCCCTGCGCGCAGTCTGCAGAGAGCAGGGAGAGTACCACGAAGACGACGAGAGCGAGGGGCAGAGAGAGAGAGAGAGAGTCAAAGCAAATGGATGGGGGTCCTTTTTTTCTTTTTTTTTGGTCAGACTAGGGGTGGGTTTTGTGAGGCCACTTTCCGCAGGGCAATACGGTCTCTCTCTCTGTCCGTCTGGCTCTGTTCGTGCGTTGGGCTGGGGGGGGTTTAAGGAGAGGTTTTCAGAACAAACCTCACGAATCGCGAGGCGAGGCAGGGGCTTTGCACGGCTCTCCCTCTTCCGTTACTTCGCTCCACCCTCCCCTGTTCCCGACAGGCTTTCCTTTTTGTTTCTTTGATTGGATTAGACTAATCTTTTCTCGGGGCATTTACGTTCAAGTCCCTCTTCCGGCTGCTTATTCTGCGTGAATCCTCCAAATGTTTTGTTAGTAGCCGTTGGACTCTCAAAATGTGGTGATTCGTCGTTGAACTGGATTAGAGGGATCGATTTCCAATTTTTGAAACCGGGGACCAGACCACATGATCTTGTCCGACTCTAGTGTGGGTGAATGAAACCGGATGCCAACTCTCTCTCTCTCTCCTTCTTCTTCTTCTTCTTCATCTTCGTTCTTCCCTCATCGAGAGCACCACTTGCGCACGATCACATTCTCATGCTCCCTCCACTCCGAGCTCGCTCGTCGTCCCTTCTACATAGCTCTCAATCTCAGCTCTATCTCTCCCAACCGGAGCTAAAACTTGATCTTAGCTCCATCTCGCGAGCCTCCCTCTCTCTTTGTTTTGGGGTCAATTGGGAAGGAAGGAACGAAGGTAGCCTTTATGCGTTCGGTTAGTGATGGAAGCGAATGAGTCCTCCTCGTCAAAGTGGGACAACGCGACGGCTTCATCGAGTGAGGGCGGAAGATCAGTAAAGGAGGAGGAAGAGGAGGCACGAACGAGAGGAATTAGGGTTTTATTTCAAATTTGGAAAAGACTAAAGAGCTGTGAAAGAGTTACGAAGATATTAGGGATTTTTCACATTTGTTGAAATAAAAAATATAAATTAAAAATAAAAAGTTGATTCGGTCTAGGTGGTCTAGGTGTGCAGTTTCGCACTTAGAACTGGGATTCAAATCGAGATTCATTAGTTCCAATTGCACGGAACTGGATCATTGCCCCTAGGAATCACCTAAAGTCAGTCGATTCGATCCGATCCGAGCGATTCCTAATCCAAGCAGTTCCCTAATCATCATGCTGCTTTTTTTTAGGAAAATGACACAAATAATCCATGAATTTTGATCTAATACACAATGTGGTCCTTGAATTTTAGCCCAAAGTATAATATCGTCCCTAAATTTTTAATTTGTTTAGGGATCACATTGCACATTAGGCCAAAATATAATGACCATATGTGTCATTATCCCTTTTTTAGTTTAGTGTTGATATCACCAAAAAAATATAAATCAGTATACTCCCATCACATTTTTCCCAAATTCATTTTCGTACGAAGAAATTTCCAAACTTGTAACCGTGATAAATCTACAAAGATCTTATGACAAAATTGAGGCAGAATTTAGCATATTCCGCAACACAAAAATTGGTTTAGGCAAATGCGATGTGGGTTTCCCAAATTGAAAATTTTTGTGACACAAAAAATAATTTGAGATAAATATAATACGTATATACCTATTTATGATTTTTTGTGATGCAAAAAAATGTAGCAGGGCGTACTAGTATAGGGTTATTTGTAATTAGTAACTTTTTTTGAGTAAGCAGGTGAGAGGATACCTGACTAACTCCCCTCAAATTTTTTTCCTAAGAGTCACACCCGCGATAAAATATTCAATATAAATCATAACTACTCAGTCTATCGTACGAGCCCATCATCACTAAATTGCCAACATGCCAAAAGTCAAGAAATCTCTTTGCATGAAATACCTTTTAACTCCCTCATTAGATAAACATTCATCCCTCATGACTATTGTAATGCCCTTTTCTTATAAATATAATAATTCTCATTGCGCTCGACTAATCTCTACGGACATATATAAATCATTTCATCCATGTGTCTCGAATAAAACTCTATCTAAAAAGTGATGTACTTCTTTCATGATTATTTTAAGCGGGGAGAAATCATGATTCTAACACAGTAGCCATTATATTCTGCGATCTCCCAACTCGAACAATATTCTTAGGCAATGTATTCATAGATGTTCATTAACAAGACAAGACTCGTTGGAGAATTAAGAAAAGCCAAGACTGGACTTGCAAAAGCGAATTCTTCTCCAAGTTCTATATTAAAGTTCGAGGTATAATTATCTAATCAATGGTAATATAAACACGATCAAAACAATCTTGGAGATCTCGAGATAATGTTCGATAAAGTGGTTTTCGTGAACCTTGGACGCCCATCTTTCTACTCAATAAATCGCCCCGGCCAATGTTCAAACTTACACTAGTTATACAATTGAGAAGCGAACTTTTCTCAGTCCGATCACTTGTAAGCTTCAGCATCAATGGAGGTCTCGAGATGAAATGGTTTATCATAACAAGTAGTCAAATGGTGCTTTCTCGCAAGCACTGGACACTACATCATAAAAGCATGCCGGTTCCGTAAACCAATCCTTTATGATCCTAACATATCTCAGTGGGGTTGTACGCATGATCAAGTGAGCTGCAGAAAGCACTTACAACTCGCAGCAGAGCTTACTGACGCAGGTAAAAAAGGGAGTTTTGCGAGTGTGCTGAAAGCTACAGCACATTGCATGTGAAATTCAGGACAGGACCATCACGAACCAGTGCCTCCCCTCCCTTGCTTTACATCTGATTCCAACATTAAAAGCCGTTCTGGGTGTGTTTTTTTACCCTTTGTCAACAAAAGTAGCAGAAATCCGTTGCTTCTTTTGACCCCTCCATCCCCCACCAAAACTACCGCAGAGACTAATCAGACCCCCTCACCAGCTTTTGCCTCTGCACCCACCATTTGTGTTAATCAGACCAGATACTCTACCATTTTTACCTTTCGCTAACGGCCCAAGTTTGCTTTCTTTCCCTTCTTCTTTTCACCTGTGACCGGCTTGATTACGAGAACAGGGAAGGAGAGAGGACGAAGAAAGTCAATTTGCACAGTGTGATCTGACCCAAATGAATGAGCGCCAGCAAGCAAGAAGGGCAATTATAGATTTGGCAGAGTTCATTTTGTTCGGATCTGTGGTCAGCTCTCAGCTCATCCCGTTTCCTCGTTAAAAACATTTACTTTTTGCATCTATTTATGACATGTTCCATTTTCGAATTCACAGTTTCTTTCTACCGCTTTGTCACTTCTTTTGTTGTCCTCGAGTCGTGCTCGGCTCTTTCTATGCGACTTCTTTCTATTTTCTGGTTCGTCATTTTTGGTGAATAATACATTATGGAAGGTAAATTTCTCCCTATCGACTATAGTTAATAGTGGCGAAAATTGTCCAAAATGTCTTACACCAATTGCACTTTTGCCAATTCAGTCCTAAACCTTTTTAATTTTGCCAATTGAATTTTAAACATTTTCACGTTTTATTAATTGAGTCAATCCTGCCAATTTTGCCCGGAAATCGCTGACGTAGATATTGAACGTTCTACATGGCACGGCTGGCGTAAGACGACTAACGCTAAAGTGAATAATTTTTAATAAATTTTTTTCAAATTATTTATTTATTCTTTCTTTTCCTTGTTTCTCCTCCCTTTTTCTTCCTCTAGTCGATCGCTGAGCCTGGGCGATGCTGACGACCGGCCAAAGGCAACCAACAGCAAGGGCGACCCTCGTCGAGATTTGGCGAGGGCAACCCTCGTCATTTGTTTCCTTTGGCCGATCGCCAGCCATCACTCAAGCCCGACGACCAGCCGGAGAAAGAAGAAGGGAGAAAAAAAACGAAAAAATAACAAATTCGAAATTTTATTAAAATATTATTAAATTTTATCCACGTCAGCGCTGGTCATGCCACATAGGACGGCCGGCGTCTACGTCAGCAATCTCGGATCAAAATTGATCGGATGGACTCAATTGGCAAAACGTGAAAAGGTTTAGAACTCAATTGGCAAAATTAAAAATGTTTAGGACTGAATTAATAAAAGTGCAATGGATTTATGACTTTGTGGATAATTCTCCGGTTCATAATGAACTATTTTCATTTTTCATGTAGTTATTATATATACCACGAGAAAAACAGCACATTGGAAATGATGAATAATAGAAACTTGTTTCTACAATTGTCGTTAATCGAAAAATGAGAAAGCGAGGGAACCAAGAAAACTAGCCTTTGTAATTTATATAATTTCAAACGAAAAGAAACTCGCCACTCTATATACATGGCAAGCGCCTTGCGCGGCATGGATCGTAGACACATCTTCTTCACATGCGCCCGTCCGAGAGTGAAATTCACGGTCTAAACTTAGATCAGAAAACGCATATGAAATCGCCTTATTATTAAGAAACGGAATCCAATCTCTAATCACAATGAAATCACGAAAGTCTTTCACTTCTTTCTTGTTTTGTCCTTCGAACACGGTTCGAGGTGGTCTTCAACGGCGATGATTCTTTTTTCTTTTTTTTTTTTCTGAATACGATTCGGGAGCCTCGATGGCCTAACGTCGAATCAAACACCATGAATTCGAACCATCTTCGTGAACCGGACCGGAAGTCGTTGACGGGGTTTGATCTCAAGCCGAAAACCATTCGGCTGTGAAGATGGAGGCCGTCTCGCCCGGTTGCTCACCAGCGCCGGAGGCTGCGACTGCAGGCGACCGTGGCCGCAGCTCAACGGCGGCGATCAGGGGGGTCCATGCGTGGCTTCAAATCTCGAAACAAAACCGAGAAAGTCAAACGACATTTGTCGTCCATGGGAACGAGGTGATAGCTTGGAGTATATAAGGGCACAGGCCGGACGGACGACATAGATTCGCTAGCTCTTTGGCCGCAAGCGACGACGGTCGGCCCTCCTCGACCACTGTCACATACTTTCAACCTTGGGAGAAAAAGGGAAAGAAATGACACAGGGAATCCAAACCCGAAGGCCGGACGAGTTGCTTAGACGAGAAGAAAAAGAAGGTGCGAACGTGAGATCAGCAAAACACGAACGGGAAAACAGAGTGTCTCTTTCTCTGGTCGTTTCCGCTGCCGACCTCTTCTCCTCACAGGGTGTCGAAAAAGTAAGACCTTTCGAAGGGGTGTTTCCATCCCCCATCTGCCCTTCCTTTCTTCCCTTTTCGGCGACCCAAACGAAAGGACTCCGAGGCTTGCACAACCACCAGTCAATCGCTTCTCGTTTCTCCTGTTCTTTTCTCCTCATCGATCCTTCCTTTTCCATCGAATCATGCCATCGAGCTGCTCCGGAAATTGGCGAATCGCATCGTAAACGGTTCTCAATTCTTTCCGGCCGTTTCTCCTCTGCTTGGGGACTTCCATCACACAAGCATCATCAAGATCAACCACCCTCCAAAGGTGCTGCTTTCTTTCTTTCCCCATCGTCGCCTGCATCACCCTCCACTTCCTCTCTCTCTCACCTCTTCTCTGCCTCCCCTGTAAAAAATTTAATATCAATATCGTTCACATCACTTCAATTCTTTCGTTATGGGCATTTAATTATCAATTTATCAATTTGCTGTATGGATCGAGTCTCAACTTTTTGGTCTTCACGATCTCAACCTCACCCACTTGGTAATTGTTTAACGTTGCAGGGGGGTTTGTGATCTGAACTCGCTCGGGAAGACAGCGAGTGGTTTCGTTGGGTCGAGCCGGTTTTTTCTTGGATCTCAGGATCGATCCTCTGTCTTGGGTTGAAGCTGCCAGAAGCTCCTAGAAAGAGAGAGAGGGAGGGAGAAGCTTTGCGGCGTGCTCTGATGGAGGAGGCTTCTAACGGGAAAGTGGCGGAGCCGACCCTGAAGGAGGTTGCAGAAACAGGGGACGTGAGAAAGGAGGGAGCTTTCGAGGAAGGTGGCGAGTACAACCACAAAGTCGAGGCCCGGTCAGTGATAGGAGCGCCGGTCGTGGACGGGAATTCGGGGGAAGCCACGGAGACCCGGCGCGAGAAGGAAGCGAAAGACTCGAGCTCCAGCAGCAGCTCCAGCAGCAGCAGTTCCGATGACGAAGAAGAAGAAGACGATAAGAAAGAGAAGGAGGAGGAAAAGATCGTTCCTTTGATGGAGGAGGAAGAGAGCGTCGCCCAAAGCGGCGCCGTTTCGGTCGAGCATGTCGTCGTCGCGGAGGAAGCACTAGCAGCGACTGAGGATTCCGAGAAGGTTGACGCTGCGGCCGCCGTGGGACAGGAGGAGGAAACGGAAGCGGAGATTCCCTCTGATGATACTGCTAACGGAGTCGTGCTGCCGGCGGGAGCCGAGGAGACGGCGCCGGTAGCTGTGGACGAGAGCGACGTGGCTGTTCCTGTGGCGGCAGCGGCGGCTGCGGCACTGGAAGAGAGGGCGACCGAGGAGCCCGTGATGGCGGCGGAGGAAGAAGTGAAGGAGGGCGATTTGACGCCGGCCGCTGCCGACGTGGCGCCGAAGGAATCCTCGCCGGCGCAGCCGCCGGCCGACGTTCCGGCCATCTCCGAGGGCGGTATCGCGGCCGAGCAGGGGGTCGACTACGGAGAGATCCCCGAAAGCACCGGGAGCCCGGTGAGTGCGCACTCCATTACCAAAGTGGTCTTTTGAGATTGAGTTCTTAGTCATTTTCAAACGAAGGAAGTATCCATCTGTGCATGAAAAATCGACTTAGAATTTCTAAATTATACGAAAGATTATTATTCCTATTCGTTCGGCACTTTCTTATTTTACAGTTTATCATATTATTCTTATTCCTTTCTACCTTCCATGTATAAGACCTTGTTTTCGCCCGACGAGTAGTGCTGAGAAGTATAAGTCGATGTGTACATTATACCAATTTGATCGTATGGTTGTCGCTCGTTTAATGTATGGAAGATCAACATGGTGATGATAGGACAACTTTTATGGCGTGAGCGTGAGCGTGATTAAATTTAATCAATTTTTTTTGCAGCCGATAATGTCGGTGAGTGGACGCACCGCACCACCAACTTCTTGGAGGAGTTGCTGCGGATTGTTCGAGGTCTTGCGACGCTCTGATAGGTGACTCAAAAGGTGAGAAATCTTTCTAGAATTTATTCATTCCACACAAAAAGAATTGTGTACCACTCCCGACTTTATTGTGGAACAGGACTTTCGAATATCGATTTGCAACCAACTTAACAGCGTCTAAGTTGTGGTTCTTTTAAGCCTCTCGAGACCTTTTGAATGCATATCCCTCTTCAAGTATGTCTCGTATTCTTTAGGTTACCTAGTTATGATCTTTGGTTGAAAAGCTAAATTAAGCGTGGGAGAGCCAGAAGAGATTTAAGAATTGTGTAAGTTTATTCCACTTGATCAAGAATCGCGCTATTTAGTAATTAGTGTTCGGAAATTAATTCGATGTCAAAACCAATTTTGTGATTCTTGTTTCCTCCGCTTGTATTTTATCAGGAGGACGACCATATTGGTGTATTCATTCATAAGTGGCTGCGAATCGTCACGTTATGGATTCGATTGGAGAAGTTATTAGGGATGATGAATTTTAATCATGTCAAGTAAAACTTATCTAATTCAATAACATTACGAAAAATAGAGTATACGCCCACTCGTGCAAAGAAAATCATACACGAGCGGCCTCATCCACCATAGATTTGAAAATTATAGCTATTTGCTCTTTCAATTCGATGGTGCATTAGATTAATTCTGTAAAAGTTTTTCGATGCTAACGATATGTGCTAGAGTTACTCGTGATATTAGTAGCTACAAGAATGGACCGTCTCGTTATAGAGCATTAGAATCCTAGAATAACTAACCCGTCTTCCTTCGCTATCTTTTATGTTGCAGAATCGGAGAGAAGAAGAGTGGAGTGCTATTGATTTTTTTCTTTTTGACAATTTGGCGCCTTCGGGGTCGACCAAATGGATTGTGTGTTTATCTTGTCGCTTTCGCACGACCCCTCGGACGAGCCGAGGCGTGCTCTTTCATTTCTCGTTACAAAAGGATTTGGAGTTTCCGATCGGCACAGATCCGCGACGGCTCACGAGGATGTGCCATTTGATGAGTCCTAGAAAAGAGTTATTTTCTCAGCCAGGTCGAAGCTGCTAAAGATGTCGATGGTTTTCTTCTGTCTTGCTTGTTTTGAATGCTGTCGAGAGTTGTTGTATTGTCAGTGCGAATCAAAGAGCTTGCAAAACAGTGTATTGATATATTCGTGCATTCTTTTCCCTGTAAAATTTAGTGCCGTCCCTCCTCAGATTTCTGGTGTCTGAATGTAATGGAAGAGTCTAGATGGTTTTAACACAAACGGGAAATGCAGCATCTGGTGAGTTCCCAATGAAGAACACAAACGAATTCGATGCGATTCCGCTACTCCGAGCTTCAGAAGCATCTTTGCAAAAGAACTGCTAATTGCAGACTCCCCAGTGCTGGCGAAAGCCAATGGGAAATGCGCACCAGGCGTGACGCATCCTTGTTGACACCTAAATTTTGACGCATCATTTAGTGTTAATTGCATAGAAAATTAGGGATTAAATTTTTAATCCCTGAACAAAAAAAAATTAAAATTGCATAGCATATAGTTTAGGTTCATATAGATTAATTGCATTCCGCATCGGATCGACGGTGGCAAGCGAGCTTAAAATTCATCACGTAAATCGAGCTCGGGAATTGAACGAGACTCGGCTCACTCGAAAAGCAAAGGTCGAAAATCACAAGTCAAAAAGGGCTCGGTTGTCTTAATTAGAGCTTAAATTAGCCCATCAAGTTTAATTGAAAAATCAGCCCAAATTAATTTAGCCCGTTTGAAATTAGAATGAAATTAAATGGTAAAACCTAAGTCTAAGCCCATTAGGATTAGGAAGTCCGGCTAATTAACCTAGGGTTGTTATATAAATACATATTTATGCTTCATAAAAAGGGGCTCTCATAATTCTCATAATACAATTTCTAAGAGCACGAGAGAAAATCGTGAGCTAGAGAGATTGACGGTTGAAAAAGAAGACAAGTTCTGTCCTCCCGCGGTGGTTCCTTCGGTGCTTGGCAACCATCCATCATCGCCGCACCAACGCTTCCGTCATTCGAGAGATTCGGCCATTGAAGACCCACTGCCAAAGCAATAAATCAAGCGGTGGTTTTTGTCTTGAGTGGTCCAAGCTGAGAGTGACAAAGGAGAGGAAATATTCACGAAGAAAAGAAAAGAAGTAGTGGCTGTGAATAAAAAAATCAAGTGAAGACAAAGGGGTGTTGCTGCTTGCTGTTCGTTGGTCCAATTTCTTGTTGCAGCTCTCGCCATGCCGGTCCCTATTTCGTACAGCGTCCTCAACATTCCACGGGCGTGCTTGAAGCTTTCCGCTGGTCTGGTTCGTTGGTGATCGTCCCGGTGTGTCAAGTGATCTCACTCAAACGGCAAGCTGAGTTATCTGAAGCTCTCGCTGGCCGCGTTGTGAGCACCTCACCGATACCGCGACACCGAGAAGTCTCCATCGATGGTCCTTGCTGTGGCACTGTACCTCTAGCCAAGGCGCCATTGTCCTTGTCACCGTAGCCAGTTGAGACCCTCATCGACGGTCCTAGTCGAACCGCCACTGCGAACTCGTCGAATCACTGTGAGCCATTGTCACCATCGTGAGAACCGTGTCCGCCATCGATCACCCACCATCGGTCACCGTCCCGTGATCCGCAATCCCGATCCGCTGTAAATTCAAATTAGGAAAGAAATCTGCAAATCAAGTAATTATCTTATCCCAATTTGATTTGAATATTTTGTTGCTTAATTTGTGCTTATTGATATCTAATCTTGCATATTTGAATAATAGGCATATTTCAATTAGGATTTATTTCTTTTTGTTGAAATCTTAGATATCTATTACTCGTTAAATTTGGATAGAATTTAGAATTTTCAAAATCTTTTAAATATATCCAAGATATCTGAGATATGAAAATTCTTTCAAGATGTGATCATTAGGAAAATTTCCTAATCCGCAACCGCACACGTGGAAATAAATCTATCTATCAGGCTTTAGATAGAATTATTTCCATAGCGGGTATTTCGAATTTTAGGGTCGATCTGTCAGGTTTCAGATCGAAACTTAATTTGAAAGATTTCGCGGTTATATTTTTTTTACTTGATTTTAATTTCGAATTTCGATAAAAAAAATACCAAAAAGATTGCTTTAGAATAGGTCGATTTCTTTAGTTTAAAATTGCATATTTAGATAATTGGTCTTTTAATTCCGAATTTCATTTGGAAAAATACAAAAAATAATATGCCCGTCATTAGAAATAGGTCACGTCGTCGCATGACATATAGTTTGCATGTTAGGTTGCATTAATCGCATGTCAATTTTTGCACGTCATTACATATAGGTTAGCTTTCATTTAAATAAGTAAAAATCAAAAAGAAATTTCTGCACCTTTGAACTCTAAGTCAGGATTTATCAAAATTGTCAAATTAAGTATTTTTCTCGAAATTGGTACCGAAAGCGCGTTAGGGAATCTAGCATAACCAAGTCCCCGAATTTATGATTTCTAGTTCGTAGAAATAAAATAGTACTCCCGCTATTTTATTTAGGTTTCTAATCAACATACCCTAAATGATTAGTGGCGACTCCCGTTGAAAATATTTACATGCTCACAATTGGACCTAAGTTGCGATTTGGTAGAGTTTGGGAGAACTCGAGCTAGGTTAGTTAATTTAATTGATCTAGTAATCCATTAGCCTAAGATCGAAACCCAATTTTTTTTAGGTCGCGACAATCCTGCAGGTTCATCAACCGATGACAACAACCTGAATGAACTTACCACTGAATTTCTTGACGAGGAAGGCTTGTCTCTGCAAATGAAAAGGCCATGTCCTTAGAAGCATGAAACCTGGGGCACAATGAGCTTATAATGGTGCTGATGGTTCTTAGTTATGTTCTGACAACTAACATGTGCGGGGAAGTGTAATCACTACTTTGTATTACCAACTTCAGAAGATTGATCCCAAAGCAAGGTCCTTGCTGGGAAATGAGCTTGTCAGGATATAACTTAATTTCTTGACCCCTTCCGAGGAATGATTCCTAGAAGAGCTTGGACCCGGAGTCCTCTACATGCCGAAGCAGAGCATTGAACTAACATATCCAGAAATCGCAGAAATAATGCCATTGAAACAGCCAGCCAGCGACGAAAACAGCGGGGTATCAGAACCAAAAGGCTAGAAGAACTCACTAAATTCTCAATCCAAGTACAAGGCAACAGCAATGAGCACGGAACATGAGCGATCACTGAAGTATATGGAAGTCAGGGGAAACTTTACTTCACTCAATAGCTTGCAATAGCGATTCAGCTTCTGTTCAGACCACATATGATATCAAACAAACAGCGAGACACCCCAAAAAAACAGAATAGAGTTAATTCGTAGGCTTAAAAAACAAAGCCCCGGAAAAAAACTGTAGCATCTAGCAAAATTGAAACATAAGAGTAGTTTAAAATCTCTGAGGCTCTTTGTTTTTCTCTCTTCCAATTCCTCCGTGCTTGCTCGTTATTTCACTGAAATCCTAGCTTTGGCGCCTGCTGTAGCAAACATAGGCCACAGCAGCTGCCAAAACAATAGCTCCTGTGGACCCTGCTGCCACGACCGGCCATTGCAGCTTCGACCCTTTGTCTTCGATCGAGTCGACGATCTCTCTCCTCCCATTGATGGTCTCAGCCATCTTGTCTTTCAATCCGCCAATCACCCTCTCTGCCTGTTCTAATTCCATCTGCAATTCAACCAGTTTCGACTCCACCTCCTTTGCCTTCTCCTCAGATTTCTTCAACGCATCCTCCGCAACAATCTTATCATTCTTCGAGCTCTGCAGCTCGGACCCGTCCTTCGCGATCCTCGCCTCCAAATCCCCAATCTTCTCCTTCAACCCACTTATCTCCCTCTCCTTCTCCTCAGCCTTCTCTCTCAATTCCACCTCGGCCCTCACTTTCTCACTTCTCGCCTCGCTCTCCCTGACTTCCAATGCCCCGATCTTCCTCTCCAATTCCCTCACTTTAATATCGCTTTCCGCCCCACCATTCTTCAAACCCTCCAACTCTCTCTCCAACCCCTCGATTCTCCGGCCTTTCTCTTCCGCCACGCTCCTCAACTCCGCCACCTCCTTGTTGGCCTCCCCCGCGTCGTTCATCGCCGAAATCAGGTCATGCTGCAACCTAGACACCTCAATCTCCAAATCCGCGGCCCTCGCCATGATGGACTCCATCGCCCTCTTCCCATCCTCGGCCAACTCGACCTCCCTCTCCAGCTTCTCGAGCTTCGCCCTCATCACGCCCTCCCCGCTCCTCAGCTTCTCGATCTCCGCCGTCAGCTCCCCAACCCTCTCCTTACTCTCATCATTCTCGCGCAACAGATTGAACTTCTCGAGCTCTAACAACTTCAGTTTCAGGGTCGGGTCATTTACCTCGGAATCGACCCCGCGCTGATCCGCAAGGGGGCGCGGATGATTCTCCACCACCTCCGGATCGCTCACGCCATTGACAATCGCCTCGTCCGCCATGTTAATCCTGCGAAGAAGGCACACACACACACGGCTCTCAGCAAACGAAATCAGGACGACCCAGAAAACGCGGCGTCCAATCCGACAGAAGTCGCGAAAGCCGGCGATGCAAACGCGGGAATCGGCAACAAAGCCAAAGGAATCGATCGAAAGGGGAAGCCTTTAAGAGCCTTTAAAAAGCCTTTAAGCCATGAAAGCATCGAGCAGACGAAGGAAAGCAGCCGGAACTTACACACGGTGGGCCGCCGAGCGAGGAAGACGGACGAAAGATGCGAACTTTTCGCCCTACCCTTTGCGAGATATCTCTGCGTATGGAAAGCGAAGAAGAAGAAGACGAAGAAGAGGAGCAAGGGGACAAGAAACAACAGAGACGCACAGCTACTACCGGGCACCCACGACCACCTCTCTTTTTGGAGACGGAGAAAAGGGTTTTCTGGGGGGCCTCGGGGAAATGTTCCGCTGCGACGGGAGCAGGATAAGTGTCGGGTTTCAGAACATCTGGGGTTGCACGCTCGTGGACGGTCGGGACTAGGGTTATGCATGAGGTCAACGGCGCCCGCCCTCCCCCGTTCCCGTGATCTCTGCCGCTCGTTTTCGTCCCTCGGCCTGCACTTCCACGTGGCGAGATCGGACGGCCCGCGTCGATGGCGTGATCGTGCCGGGATGTGCGATGTGGGATGCGAGTGGTGGGAGTACGTTACGGCTATCCCGTTGATCTCGCAAGACCAGAAGCACATCAGCACCAGACCGAGTGATCCCGCACGTGAAATTGTTCACGTAAGCTCAATTTTTTTCGTGAAAAACATCGCTTGAAATAATTAATCAGTGAAATATAATTTCACAATCGATAATAATTTATATCTAAATATTTTCATGGACGACGAGGATATTTCTTATCATCCGTTCATTTTTATAAATAATTAGAGCAATCATTTTTTAGAAGAATGTTTTTCAAGCCATTTATTTTCTCGCGAGGTATCGGACGTCCTTACTTATAAAAACTTTGGTTTTATTAAGCAAATGATTGCATGCAAAGCCGAAGGCAAGTGCGGGCCATACTTGGATTTATGCATCAACGACGAGATCCGACGGTTGAATTTCAACTTCAATTACCATAAGCAACGAGATTTATTTCTAAAACACATGTCCCTATCATTGTCATTTCTAGTAATTATTTCTTTGGAGGATTAACATCAGCACTAGATTACGAGGATATGTTTCCAAACATGGCGAAGCTTTGTCTAATCGCTTCAGGCAATGGTTTCGTTTGGTTACCAGATTGAAAGGGAAGGAAAAAGGTTTGTTCGAATTTTCCTGAGACACCGGAAGTTCTCTTCTTTAATATTCATTGTGTTGGTGTCTCTCGTTTGACGTTGATAATCAGAATTGCAAAGAAAGTTACAAGATGAGGGCCAAAAAGAATATAAGCAATTCATGGATGATAAAAACAATAGGGAAAATGACATCGTGAGTACCATAATTTTCATACGGCGCTCACTTCACTGATAATTTTTTTTTCGATCACTTAAGTACCATTTTGATAAAAAATCGATCACTTCAGTATTATCAACGATTTGTGTAACCGGAAAATCTAGCGTGGCATTAATTTATTATATAATGTCCGACGTGGCTTACCGGTAAAGCTCACTAAAAAAAGTGAGTAAAATGATGCTGTTTTTCCTTATGTTTGCCCTAAATTTACTCACTAAAAAAAGTAAGTAAATTAGCCATGTTCTTCCTACCCTAACCTCCAAATTGAGGAATTGGGGCAAAATTAGCTTATGAAATTCGGACATGCAAGCAATGCTCCTGCAAAGAAAAGGAGGATGAGGAAGAGAGGCTTGAGTACGGCTTGAGTGTCTCTCTCTCTCTCTCTCTCTCTCTCTCTCTCTCTCTCTCTCTCTCTCTATATATATGTATGCATGCATGCATGTATATGGAGAGGTTGAGCAGTTTGAGAGGTTGCGATAGTGCGTTTCCATGCATATCCCTTCTAGGATTAGGATTTCGTTTTCAAATCAATTCGGAGGAACAAAAGAGCCAAATTTATCCCATTTTTTGTCACGCCATGTTGAACTTCAATGTTCTTCTAAAAAAAGTCACTTGGGAATCAAAATTTAATTTAGTAATCCATGTGACATTCCAAATTTTGGCCCACTTGGTATTTATGAAATGCATAATTTCAATAACGCACTTGGAGTAAATCTCGCCCAAACTTGATTACTCTTGGGACACTAACCAATAGGGAAAGGCTAATTAGGGATCTAAATTCGCGCGACCATAGAACCTGACCATGAACTGACTTTCGACCATAAGGATTGTCGAAGTGATATTTTGGGCTAATATAGACCGCTCTAAGGATGGTCATGGATCGATTTGCAAATGCCGTATAGTTGGATCGCGGGTGATTTCGCCTCACCAGAATACGAAATTTGCGAACAATCTCAAACCTATTCCAAACGATCGCGTTCTTAGAACTAGTGATTGATCATCGCAATTATATAACAATTGAGGTCGCCATGACTCAAGTGAATTTAAACGTAGCTCGATTTAGTATCGACCAGGGGTCGAATGTACGAATTTTCCCGAAAGCCATCCGTTAGTTTGAAATACGCTCAAGTTGCGTTATTTGGAGTTAGTCATTAATTAGAGACCGAGTTTGGGTATCGAAAATTTTGAAAGTTATGATAAAATAATTGGACGACGTCGTTATTAACGTAGTCAGCCTCGGATTTGTCCGGATTCGTCAGAAAACTAAAATTTTGACAGGAAGTGGAAAATGACCGTTTTGCCCCTAGGATTTTGTGAAGACCAAGTGTAATATGAGAAAGGCATTTTGGTCATTTCATACCAACTTTAGAGATAACAAATTTTGGACGATTTTGCCCCTACACTTTTTGTGAAATTTTAATTTTGCCCTTGGATATTTTGATGGGAATCGATTTGGGCTGTCAATTTTAAAATAAGATCGAATCGTGGCCATCGATTAGAAATTAGAGAGAGGGGTAGGATGGTAATTTTCCGGGGTAGGTTAGACTAGGCTTTTCTTTTCTTTTTCTTTCTTTTCCTCTCTCTCTCTCCCCTCATTTCTCACGCTCAACTCTCCCTCTCCCTCTTCTTGCCGAGAACTCCCTCTCCCCTACGTGAATTGGCCAACCGGCCAGCCAATCGCCGTCCGTTCCTCGCCGTTCTGTCGAACCGTCGCTCGCCCTTTCGTCGTGTCGCACCACCACCGCCACCGCCATATCTCTCCCACGGTTTCCACCGTGAAATACCCTCACCAACCCCCATCTCAGCCCAGCATAGCCGAGAAAGCCAGCAGCCCATCGCTGCCGTTCGCCGCCGCTCGTGGCCGCCGGTGAACCACCGGTACCCCTCATCTTGTGACACCGCCGCTGCTGCTGTTTCTCCTCTGTACAGCCACCTGGTAGTGCTCAAATCTTGCTTGGAATCACAAGTAAATGATAATCTAACCCTCGCCTAGGATAACGGGTAATTTCGGGTTAGTTTGGGCTCATTTTAGCGAGTTTTAGGGGTTAATCGTGAAATAATGGTTGGACTGATTTGGCTTAGTGGTTTGGGTGGAATTATGATAATTTATGAGGTGGACTTGAGGTTAGAATTGATTGATTAGGTAATCGGAATGATTACGGGTGATTATTGTGATTTATTGCGTGAAAAACGGGCCTAAATGTGCCGTTATAGTGATTTTTCCGTGATGGCTGAGTTGCTGTGCATTGGTGGCTGAATTGATGTGTATTCATGTTTGAGATATAATGTGTGCTAGATTGGGGTTGTCGGTAGGAGTACAACACCCTTAAGTGGTGAAATTTAGCTTAAAATGCAAAAATTCATGTTAAATTGTGCACGTGCAAATTGAATTGGCGAAATTGTGAGTTAGCATGGCTTATTGTTAGCTTGAATATGTCAAATGACGTGTGTGAGTTGGTCATATGAAATTGGTATGTGATTGGGTGCACGATCATTAAATACTCTGAGGGGTTTTTACGCGGGGTCAAGATAATAAATGGAAAATGTGTGCACGTGTAATAACATAATCCCTGATGCATTTTACGCGAGGAATTGAACCCATCCAGAGGCGTGTTACGCGGAACGATACCCGGTTATACCGGAAGACCGTCAACCTGATACGTTTTACGCGGGTTGTGCTATAAAAAGGAGATGGTGTTGCGTCTGAGGTGTGTTACGCGGGCTAGAGACACTGAGCTTGAGGCATTTTGACACGGGCTATAGAAGTGTTGTTCAACCTTATGCATGTTACGCGAATTGTGTTATAAAAAGAGATATGGTGTTGCGCTTGAGGCGTGTTCGTTTACACAGGCTAGAGATACTGAGCTTGAGGCGTTTTGACGCGGGCTTTAGAAGTGTTATTGGACCTGAGGCGTGTTTACGCGGGTTAGAGATCGATGGCTAATTTTTGGACTTACGGCGTGTTTACGCGGATCAGGAATGAATTGGAAGCGTGTGCTCAAGTGAAATGGGAATCGTATGATGTTGTGTTTGTTATGCGAATGTGGGCATGAATATGGTTTGATTGGTATTATTGAATGCGACATGGTGTCGGTTTCTAGTAATAATGCTTGAATTCGCATGCAAGATTTCGTGCGTATCAAGATGAGACATTTGTGCCTGCTATTGTTCTGGCTTGATAGTTGTGTGATTTGTGTGTTAGAACATGCCCAGTGATACGTGTTAACCTAGGTTGGGTTTAGGGTGTTGCTTACTGAGAAGTGTTCTCACCGTTTTATTTAAAACCATTTAGCCGATCGAAGTTCCAGCGAAGTCGGGAAACAAGGACAATCCGATTGAGATCAATGCTGAGTCCAAGTCTTTAGAGGAGCAGACTAGCATCGATGAGACTGATTCTGAGTGGACCCCCTCTAGGGCGAACAGGGGTTAATTAGAAGTTAGAGGTTGGACAGTTTTGAAAGACGCCCCTTTTTGTGATAGTATTAGTCTACCCGATGCCGCTAGTCCCTTTTTGATATCGGCGGTTGTTAGTGCAGAGGTTGCTGGTTGTGATGGATTGTAATGGATATTGTATATATCGCGGTGTAATATAGTGCTTGGTGATTTGGTGATTTGTCTCTCCCTATTACCCCATGATTATATTGTTAGGGTTTATGTTTTCGTTTTCGCAGTGTTTGACTCTGATATGTTAGTTTGGGTTGACAACGTTTCTTGGGACATTGCACTAATTCGATCGAGCTTGTGGTGTCGCGCGCTCGTCGAGATTCGGGGTGTGACAATCCACCAAATACATATCGCTGGAATAAGAATTTAAATGATCGATTTTTTACCCCGTGATAGTTGGTGATAAAAAAAAAAGGTTTTTGCATTATGATTAGCGTCGTACGAAAATTATGACGCATGTGGTGTCTTTTTTTCTTTAAAAGGGGTTTAGCATGGCCTTCTAATCTATATCACTTAATCCAACTAAGATGGGCTACTCTTTCTCTGGGCCAAGCTAAGATGGGCTATTCCACGTACTTGTCTTGTGGACAATAGCTTCTTTTTTAGGGAAAAAGACATAAACAGTTTCTGAATTTTGACCAAATGTGCAATTTGATCTTTGAACTTTAAATTTGTTCAATATAATCTCTGAATTTTAACCAAATATGCAATGTAGTCCCTGAACCTTTATTTTGTTCAATGTCATCTCTGAATTTTTGATACATGTTCAATTCAGTCACTGAATTATATGAAAATATTGAAGGTAGTCCTTGAACTTGAATTAATAGAAAGGACTACATTAAGCATTTCCATATAGTTCGGAGACTGAATTGAACATGTACCAAAAGTTCAGGAATGACATTGAACAATATAAAAGTTTAGGAATTACATTGAATATTAACCTAAAGTTTAAGAACTACATTAAACAAATTAAAAATTTAGAGATCAAATTACTCATTGGATCAAAATTCATGGACTGTTTATGTTATGTTCCCTCTTTTTTATCATGTTCCAGGAAATTAAATTCCTCCGGAATGGCTTGAATAAAAAAATTCATTTTCCTTTGTTTGAGCTCATTGTTCAACGAGCTTACCTGAGTAATCCAACTGTTCAGGTGAAAAATTATGGTGCCTTTTGGAAATGGCTTGCCAGTTGCCATTAACATGATGCAAGTAAAGATAAAACCAAAAAAAAAAAATGCAAATTCATCCATGGTGACGATAGTGACTCGTGGAGAAACAAGTCACAACGTCTGTCTATCAGCTGAAACTTTACTATCCATCCCCCAAAAGTTCTGCAGATAGCACATGCAAGAAAAGATGTGCTACTGCTACCTTGAGATAAATTAGAAAAAAAGAGAGAGGAAACGATCATGCTTTATCTCATGAAGGACCAAACATGTTATCAACGTATCAAATCCAAAGAATGCCAAAATGACTCTGTCACTGTCATCGCATCTGTTCCGCTGAATAACAATCACCATCTATGGTCATGGCATTCAAGGCCCTACTCACTATCAACTTGGGGGAAAAAACAAAGGCCCCTTCACTTTTTCTTTTCTTTTATGCCATCTGAACTATCTCTTTCCATCCTCAGAGCAAAAATGATGCTTACAACATTAGCAGATTTGGAAAAAAAATAATTAAATAATAAACCCAGTTTCTCTTTCAATTTGTTCAAAGCACCATCTGACCTCTCCCTCTCTCTCTCTATCTCCTCCTATTCATTCCAATACCAAGCCAAGAACCAAGCGATCGAAAAGGCAACAGTAGGGCAAGTAAGCAAAATGAGGAAAAAAACAGAGAGAGAAATCTATCTTTCTTCAATATTGCAAAGAACAAAATAAATTGACAACAAGGGAGAATAAAGTCTGACTAGAAATAATTCGTCCTCCATTTTTTTTTCTTGCTTTTTTCTTTTTCCCAATCTTCCATCATCACCATCATCCTCCAAGCTTCCTCTTCTCCTTCTCTAGGCCTTCAAAGAAGTTGGCGAGTGCTCTCATGGCTTTGACCTGGCCCTGTAAGGCCAAGATGTACCCGGCAGTCTGTTCAAACAGCTTGTCCACCCCCAAGTCCACCCCACCAGGCACAATCCTCTGCAACGCCTCGATCTTCCTCTCCACTTCGGCCTTATTGTCGTCGTCCTCGAGCCCGCCATCGCCATCGTTCCCATTCGCAACCACCGCAGTCTTCTTCCGCTTCTGCTGCAACTTCTTCAAGTCCCTCCGCTGTCTCGACTTGGCCCTCGCGAGGGACCCCAGCTTCTTGCCGTGCTTGCCGCAGCTTAAAGATCGGTTTTTCGGAGCACCCATCTTGGGCTCTCGATCTGAGGACGTGGCCGTGCTGTGTTGAGTCATCTCCGTGGATAAAGATTGGAGAGACAGAGGGCGAGGGAGAGGGAGAGGAGAAAAGAGGGGTTGGACTCTGAGAGAGAGGGTTGAGAACGCGAGTTGCGAATGTGTGAATGAAGTAGAGAGAGGGGGGTGGTTAAATTATTGTTGAGTTCCAGAAATGTCAATGCCAACGAAGCTTGGCCCACCTAGTTTTTTTTTTGGAGGGGAGGAGGGACTTCACTAAAGTCTGTTCTCCCCTTTTTTGGGTTTGGATTGGAGTGGAGGTGTAATGCTGCTCTCCAATTAAAGTGCCTGGACACGGTGATCCTGTTGCTGCTCCCATGTGCCCTCTCTTTATTTTTTTTCTCCCCCTCCTTCTCCTCCCCCTCCCCCCACTTTTGAACAAGAGAAAACCATCTCAAAAAGTACCAAGGCTCGTAACCTATGATATCTCGGCATGATGCATAAACTATGATTGATTTAATCCTATCTCAATCAACTTTTTCTCAGGCCACGGATGCTGGAAGCTAGCGCGAAGTTGCCTTTCTACCGGCGGTTCCCCTTTTATTTTGTCCTGCGCATGATGACTATTCATGTGACAGCGCATTGAATATCCAACAACATCTCACATGTTTCGAGGGCTCCAACACACGAAAGACTGAAGGATAGCTACAGGGGAAGAGAGAGAGAGAGAGAGAGGGAGAGAGCGAGAGTAGCTCCAGCCAGCAGCAGCGCATGAAATATTTTCAGGGCATGTGACCACTTGCTCGTGTCCTGAGATCTGTCACTGTCCCTAGTAGTGATCAAAGTAGAGCGTCACAGCTCGAGGACTCCACCGCAATTCCACGCTGCGAGACGAAACGTCGTCTCGGCGAGCACGTGCTCATCTCTGCATGCATGTGCGCGAGCGAGATGAGGGGGTTCGTGGCGCTGCTGCTCCTGCTCCTGCATCGCCGCACGATGCAGAGCGGTGCCTCGTTCGAGCAGTCCCGTCGTCTTTTTCCTTGTCTCGGGTGATGGGGGCGCGGCCTTGTCGGGGATCAGCGCCGGTGGAGCGCTCTCGATGCGTTCGATGGTGGGTGCGTGGGTTCTTGGAAGGAGGAGCGGTGCGGTGCGGTGCGGTGGTGGGGGGATGGGCCCCAGCGAGCGACGCATCGCGCTAAGCGGGGCGAGGGGAAAGCGCACATGCGATCACATGATCTTCTCGAACCTAACAACGCTACGTTACAGCACAGGTGGGGCCCCAACCCCTGTCCCCCCTGGCCTCGCTGCCACGTGGGCGCATTCCCTTTTTTTTTTTGGGGGTGGGGGGTGAGGCCCACCTAGAGCCCCTCAACTCTAGGCTTCTTTTTTATTTAAAAAATTCTTTTGCCCTCGTTCGTGTTTAAATTAATGGGGGGGTGTCTTGGCGCAACTTGATCTCATTTGCAAAAGTGTAATGATTAGATGTCGTGAATGGCGACTAGGTCCACGCTTGGACGTTCAAATGTACTAGTCGTAAAGCTGGACTGCATAACACGTAGTATAGTAATAAAAAAGAGAAACGTGTTTTACGACACGCTCTATCGCCGACGGTAATCCTGTAAATTATATGCGGCAAAGTCGGGATGTTTTGCCCTGATAAATAAAAATATAAGGAAAAAAAAGAGAGGCAATGTGATACGATTTCATCGAACTCTGCTGGCTCGGGAGGCGGCAAGCACCGGTATACGAAGCCTAGTCCGTCTACATTCTATTCAAGAAAGCTAAATACGGTAAATTAACTTTATCCGAGAGGTTGAAAATAAGTAAAGCGTAATAATTTTTTTCCATCCTTACCTCCAAAAGTATTCGTATCGACATTTGTTAGTAAGAAAGATGCGACGATGATTGCCCTAAGCATACTCATTAAGTGTAACGATAAATGTTTATTTTTCGATTTGGTCTTACACCAAGTGTCTCAAGTACATGCTCTCTTGGTAAATTTCATGATCAACGCACAAAAGACCACCAAATGGATGATCCGCTCCTGCAAGAGTACGAGGTCGGGGCCAATTCAAGACCCGCCATTTCCCACGGCGGTGGTGGCGGAGGCGGCGGTGGCGGCGGTGTTTCCGAGGAGGAAACCAGTT
This sequence comes from Syzygium malaccense, assembly GCA_031216405.1. Lineage (NCBI taxonomy): Eukaryota > Viridiplantae > Streptophyta > Magnoliopsida > Myrtales > Myrtaceae > Syzygium > Syzygium malaccense. The sequence continues at coordinate 23,178,069 of CM062253.1, forward strand.
GGCGAGCTGGCCCCACCGGGGATGGATCGTGGGGGGGGGGGGGTTAGAGATAGAGAGAGAGAGATTGGTGTTGTTGGGCATATGGGGCTCCATGTGATCAGAGCCACCCGATTCCCTGTTCCTCCCGCACACTACAGCCCCACCTCGTCCTCATTCTCGGACAACTTTCTTGGATCCAGATTCAATTTCCCCCTATTTTCTTTTCATTTATTTTTCCAATTATTTTTTTTTCATTTTGCTTCAACATTTGCTGGATTTTCCCCACTTGAATTCTCTGAGTCCCTGGCGTTTCCGTACTCAATTCAGGTACATTACTTCCCACGCCACCGACCGCCGCATTATTAGAAAAAGGGTTAATACCTTGAAAAATTTTAAATTAATATATTTATAATAATTTTATCTTAAATTAATTTTTTGATTATCAAAAACTTTAAATTTGTACACTTATGATAAATTTACCTTTAGTTTGTTTCCGTTAAATTTTATTGTCAAATTGCTTCGTTAAATGACACGTGACAGTTAACTGATGTACCAGTTTTATGTTTTACCCTCTATTTGTTACAGGTGTACTAGTTTGTGATTTTTTGTGGTATCAATTCAATTTAACGGAAACTAACGGAATGAAAATTTGTTACAATATTAGTTTGGGATTTTTAATGGTCAAAATATTAGTTTTGGGTAAATTTATCACCGGTATATCAATTTGGGATTTTTTGTAATAAAAAAAATAATTTCGAATAAAATTATCATAAGTGTATCAGTTTAAAGGTTTTTGTGTCATTAACCTTAGAAAAACTGAGTTACGAGATTTTGTCAATCGGTGCATGGCATTCATAGTATACATTTGTTTATCTGTCTAGAGCATCTTTCACGTGAAGCTCTTGCTTGAAAAATTCAATCCTAATCTTATCCCTAAATTACAGAAGGACCCACTTGCCACTTGGCACTATAACTCTCTCTAGGCTTAGCCCTCTTTGGATCTGAGATCTGTGGCATAGGGGGGGGTGGTGGGTGGTATCTTTTATCCGCTCCGATTTTGGCTAGCTCGGCTTTATGACGCGCCAATCCGAGTCGCGCGCCGAGCTTATCTGATAGGGCATCGGTGGATGCGAAAGGGGCGATGTCGAATCAAAAGACATGCACGACACCCAATAAGACATGAGAAATCGGTTCATGGGAGCCACGATGGACGTGCTCCGACGATTAACTCGACATGGGTCGGATGCACGGGATTCGATAATTGCGAACCGACGAGGCTCAGAGTAGAATTGAGTATGGGGATGGCGGGGGGGGGGCGTGGGACAAACGTGGGGACCCATGTTGGCAAAAAGGACAGAAAAGGTTAGGGGGGGCGACGCAACGAGCAAATGATAGGAAAAGAGCCATGCATGATGCTGCGTCCTGGCACTTTGCATCGGATGGGATCTATGAGCGACGCCATCTCGGGGAGACAAAAGAGGTCAGACCTTGTCGCACGTCTCTCTGTCTCTCTCTCTCTCTGTCTCTCGTCTCAGGCCAACAACTTGTTCGATCTTTGATGCCAACCCACCCTTCCTCTGCACATCCTCAGCCGACCTGAGGCTCGGGGATCGAACCGGAAAAAACCAGGAATCGTGGAACACGACAGAGTTCGTAACAGTGTCGGGCTATCGAATCTCCTTGACTTTTTCAAGAACGTTGAGAATCTGACGCGATTGAAGGGTACCTTCTCTTTGAGGTTTCTTGAATTGTGAACGATAGGCTCGTAGGGCGGCGTTGCATCAGAAAGGGACAACTGAGAAACCGTGGATTGGCTTTTAGCTTTTAGTCTTGATTTGGGGGGTGATTGTTTATGACTTCGATGCCATGTTCATCACGTTCCTACAGTTTGTTTGGATCTTGGAAGTGCGCGTTAGCTAGCAAGTCATTTGACAATGGGACTTGACTATGGGGATCGACTGATACGCCTTAGGAGTGAAACGACTGAACAAAGAAGACAACACCGTGCCTTTTACTGTACATATACTGTTTTGTCTGATCAAGAAGCTAAAGCTGACGTCGCCATTAAAAGTTGCGGATGATGGTCCAGTCTTTCCCGGTTTATCAGATCCTGCGACTCCTCTTTTGTTGGCCTTCTGTCTCTCGAACTCGAACTCCGCTGGTGGAATCGGCTGACTTGCTGGTTCTCTATCGATTTTCGCAATGCCTCTGAAGCATGGATCGGCCAATGCCTAGCGGAAAATAAAAAAACAAAATTCACATTCGCGTCAGATCAAATCTAGACTATCAAAACCAGGCAAGGCAAGTCAAGCCGTTTGAACTCTAGAGCTCGCTCGATCGAGATATATGCATGATCGTCGAATTCAGTGGACGAGTGGATGAGCGCGAGTGCAAGCATTAGTTTTGAAAGTGTCCAGGCATCGAGACAAACCTCTTCAGCGGTCGGTCGATCCTTTGGATTAAAGGCGAGAAGCCTCCGCAATAGCTGCAGTGCTAAAGGGTCTGCATCGGGGAATTTATGTGCAAATGGAATGGGTCGCTTCTCCCTCATACCAGTCAAGTATCTCATTGTCTTCTCATTTTTGATCTGAAAGAAACACGGACTAAGATCATATCGAAACCCAGAAAACATAGCGTATGCGCACAGTTGAGTTGTTATTTTTCAGTGATCACCTGCGAGATGATATCTAATGACGGTTCCGAGCAGATCCGTTATTAAATCTAGCTGATTTATAGCATTTTCCTCTGGAAACAATGGCTTCATGGCAAGTAACTTGGCAAGGATGCAGCCTATGCTCCATATGTCAGTTGCAGGGCTATATTATTGTATCCAGATGCCATAACATATGATATGGTCCACAAACCAATAGCGTTATAGATGTCTCGATAAAGGACGATAAAAGCGATGTACGATTTTGTTGGTACCCCGGCCCTGGACACATCAACTCAGTTGTTTGCCATAACATCAGTTTATCCACTTCAGCAGGACGTGTAAAGCTCAAAAACCAGCTGGCTTCGAGAACTACACGTCTGGACAAATCAAGTGAACAGAGAGAAATGGATTATAACTGATGGTTTCGTCTCCAAATCCCTGAGTAATGAAGGAACCTTCCATGAGAAGTAGACCGACCAGGACCATTCATGATGTCGGGATGCCTCAGCAGCTTCATCTCTCTGAGAACTCAGATCACATCGGAGTTGTGTTCAAAAATTTTGCGCATCTTCTTTATAGCTACACGCTCTCCAGTATGAGTATCAACGGCCAAGTAAACAACCCCAAAGTTTCCTTTGTGATTTCAAACCTGTTTCTATGGCCATATTCAGAGAAATTCTCCATCTCCACTTCATTCTGCAGCATAAAAGTTTGTCCGGAAAAGACATTCTAATGTTAACTTATCAATCGTCGGTTTCTAGCATCGCATTTGGTTTCTTCTATCTGTTTATTATCTTCTTCCCCAAAATGATCCTACACGTACTTTTCTTTTTTCCAATTTGGTCTAGCGACGGAAATACTCCTATGGAGTTGCGAGCAGAGTTACATTAAGCAGCTTTAGAGTTATGGCTCCAGAAACCTTTCATAGGGTGAAGAAGAAAAGATTCATCTTGCACAGCCAATCGCATTATAACCTGTAACAGATAACATTCACAGCGACTTGCCTGTACGGGATTGAACTAATGCAAATTGCAGTGAATGGAGCATCGAAGGCTTGGAAGATTCTGAGGGTGAACTTTGACGACGACAAGTGTTTGTGTTCGACAATTTTGGCCAGGCGCATAATGTAAGTGGATGGTCAGTTGCTGAGCTAAAACGACGAACACGAGAAACTTGTAACGGTAATTTATATAATTCGCCAAACCGTTTGGTAGCTTGGGAAAGAAATGGCGGAAACGAGTCCTTTTCTTCCTTCTGCATGATGCTCATCTGTCTACTCACTCACCCATAGTCCATGTACAAAGCTGATTGAAATGATGGGTATTCGATCGACGCACATGTGATAGAAGCAGCCGTGGGTATCATCACTGTGACCAATGTTGGATCGCTCCTTTTACTAAGATTGTTATGGAGGTTGCGATCCAACTCGTGATTAATTGCATCTTCGGAGATCGATTTATTTATTCTGCACACCATTTCTCCAGGACACATTCAAAGGCTTCAATTCAGAGAAAGAGTTCGTATAATCAGTAGTATAATTCACTAACAGTATAGTTTTTTGAACGTTTGTATTTGGCCAAGTGCCCACCAAGAAGCTGCCTCCGCGAGATGTGCACCAAACCTGCAATCATTTTTACGCAGCAAACGCGACACGCGGAATTGTCATCTCTATCCCGAAAGAAGAGCCGGTCACGGGTCACTGTATTCAGACAAGTCGATACTCCGCTAACAACCTTTCTTCAGTACATTCTTGTTATACCAAACTGTACAGACCCAACCTTCTGGTGAGCTGCTGCGGTGGCTGCAGCACAGCTGCAGCGCCAATCCCGCCATTGTTTATGTCTATTGCAGCCTGCTCCTCGCCATTCTCCATTTTGCCCCCTCCTATCCTTGTCAGAAAGAACGGATTCCCGGCGCTAACTTACTGCCATCCCACGGTGCGGAATGTGCTTGACAGTACGCAGGAGGCACTGCCTGCTGTGGGAAGACGGTGCCTCGGATCACCCGTTCGAGGATCATAAACATCTTTGGCAATGTTCCCGTTCTCGTATGGAACGACAAGGCCCACAAGTCTTCCTGGTCTGCCTGAGGAGCAACAGTATCAGCATGAGAATTACCGTTCGCTGATAACTTTCCTGGATCAAGATCCATTTCCCTTCTTCAATATCTATTTTCTCACATTTGCTGGATTTTCCACTATAATTCTCTCAGTCCTGGCGTTCCGTAACTAATTCAGGTTTCACATCACAAACCCACCATCGCACATTTACAACAGAACCAGACTCTTCAGAAAAACATGAAAATTCAGGATAAAAGCTGAGTTAAAAGATTTTGTCAATTGGACATTGCATTTATACTGTACCTTTCTTTATCTGTCCAACACTCAACTAGGAAAATAACTTGCTGTCTAAAGTGTCGTTCACGTGAAACTCTTGATTGAACATTCAATCCTATGCTCACCCCTAATCTCAAAAGGACCCAACTTGGCACTATAGCTCTCTCGAGACTTAGCCTTTCTGGATCTGAGAATTGTGGAATAAGGGTGATATATTTTGAATCAAAGACACGCTTGGCTTTAAAAACGTCGTACTAATTTGAGTTGCACTGATAGAGCAACGATGACTGCAAGAGGGCGATTTCGAATCAAATACACGCTTGACGCCCAATTAGCTGAAACGGGTGCATGAAGCTACCGCCGATATATTCTAACTATTTTGTTCAATATGGATTGAATGGACGCGATACACAAATTTCGTACCAATGAGACTAGAAATTGAGCATGGGGGGGGAGAGGGGGGGGAGGAGGTGGCGTTGGGACAAACGTGGGGACCCAATGTTGCAAGACAGAAAAGAAGATAGGGTGATGCGATATTGAGCAATGATAGGCAACAGCAAGAGCGCACACACCAGGATGCATCATGCATTTGCCCATCTCTCTCTCTCGTTCCAGGCCAACTGGTTTGTTTTTGATTCTATCTCCTGCATATCCCCAGCCAACTGAGACTTGAAGATGGAACGGAAAAGCATAAGAATTCGAAATTTGAGGAATGAGACAGATTGCGTAGTATCGTGACATCGAATCTCGAACCTAACGATATCGAGGGGTTTGATAGATCCGGGGTGATTGTTAATGACATATTCATCATTTTCTAAACCTTGATTAAACTTAGGAAGTACCATGAGCTAGCAAGTCAGTTTGCAACGACAGTTGACTACTTGGATTGACTGACAACACCATGCCTTCATCGTGCATACATGTTCTACCTGATCAAGAACCTATAAGCTGAGGTTGCCTTCAAAAGTTGCTGATGGTATGAGAGTATTTCATGGTAAATCAGATCCTGCAAATCCTCTTTTGTTAGCCTTGGTTTCTCAAACTCAAACTTGGCTGATGTAATCGACTTACTTGATGGTTTTCTATCTATTTGTGCTTTGACTCAGAAGTAAAACAAAAATTCACATTCGGATTGGATCAAATCGAGACTATCAAAAGCCGGCAAGTCCGGCGATATTAACTCTAGAGCACACTCCGTTGATATATATGCAAGATTGTCAAACTCAGTGGACGAGCGCAAGTGCAAACATTTGTTTGGAAGTTTACTGACATTGACACAAACCTCTTCACAGCTCGGGCGATCCTTTGGATTAAAGGCGAGAAGCCACTACAATAGCTGCGGTGCTATAGGGTCCACATTGGGGATTATATGTGCGAATGGAACGGTTTGCTTCTTCCTCATACCAGTCAAGTATATACTTGCCTTCTCGTTTTTAATCTAAGGGAATGCAGAAAAAGGTCATATCAAAACGCAGAAAGCAAAGCATCTGCACACGGTCGAGTTGATAATATTTTAGTAATCACCTGCGAGATGATATCTGATGATGGTGTTCCGAGCAGATCCGTTATTAAGTCTGGCTGATGAACAGCATTTTTCCCTGGAAACAATGGCTTCCTAGCAAGTTAATGGGCAAAGATGCAGCCTATGCACCATATGTCAACTACGGGGTATACCGAGTTAAGTGCTCGCCACCTTTAGGAAAAGTCCACAACTTCTGACTCGTAGGTTCAACAAACTACTTTCAGAACACGCAAAAGTTCCTAGAATCGCACAAATGAGCAAGTCAAGCTCATAAAAAGCAAAAGAAATGCTGCGACACTGGGAACTTTTGTATTTTCCCAGAGTCGTGGAATGTGTAGTTTGCCAAAGCATTCACATGTTTGGTCTAGACTTCTAACAAGCAAATCACTCATCATGCTCTGTGAGGAACAATATAACCCAGACTCTCTGGTATATCAACAGAGAGCTCCACATCCCCCACGGAGAATATATTAGATAGAAAAAAAGAGAATAATGTACAGGTTCATATTAGTCGGTAAAATAGTCAAATAGTAGGTCAAGCCTCAAATTTCCAACATACTAAGTGAGAAGCAAAGTAAAGCAAAAAGAAACCAGCCGTTCACCATATTCTGCTCATAATGAAAGCAATACCCATAATAAAACAACAGAATAAAATGAATAGACAGAATGCGATGGCTGTAAGTCAAAGGAAATGCTTTAACAAGCCTTGCAAAAGGAGCTATAGCTATGTTGGTCCAGATAGGTACCAAGAAACATTAGGAGTCTCGGATCTTAAAATGCATGATGACAACCTCATGTCGTGAAAGATTCTAACAGGAGAAATAAGATGCATGACCACCATTACCTTGGAGGGAAATAATCCACACAGTTCTGGAGCTCTATACCAACTTGCAGCAACGTAATCCTGTATGAAGTAGAGGGCGGAGCATTAGTGACCATCTTCCACTGACGTCAGAGACTTAAAAGTTGAACGACCGGTTAAGAAGTTACATACAGTCCAGAATACGGTGGAAGGTGTATCATTGAACTCAACCCTTGCTAAACCAAAATCACAGATTTTGAGCTTACAATCTGCATTTGCCAAAATATTCTTTGGTTTCAAATCTCGATGGAAGACATTTGCTGCAACCATGTGCATAAATATCAGAAACGGTCTGTATCCACTTGAAAAGAAGATAATTTCACCACCAGAAGACCATCATGCTCTAACAAGAATCAGCGGATCGGAGATATGAAAGATATAGTTTTTTTTTTTTTGCGGAAGTGAGCATCATTCACAATGGACAAATGACGTAAAAAATGGACAGATTAAAGTCATATATGTCTGACCAAAAAAAAAAGTACATATATGATGTCGACCAAAATAAAAAAGTACATATATGATGAACACAGTGTTTAAGATGTGACAATTAGTAGATAGGTGCAAAAGAATAAAGATGAAACGTTACCTTACAGTGAATAAAGTGACGAGAAAGCTAAGAGCGAGGGATGCCCGAATGAATATACTTCAAAGCGCAAAGTAGCTGGTAAAGGAAAAACTGGAAAGATCCTTAAAGTCATCATTAGCTTTAATGACTTGGTGAAGATCCGAGTCCATCAGCTCAAAAAGCACCTTAAATCTCTTCTGGAAGATGGCAACATTATGTGTTATTTTAGAACTATCAGAGCCATGAAAATTTTAGTTTACTTTCTTTTACAGAAGCGAGCATCCAAAATGGACATATGAAGCGACAAAAAAAGACTGATTAAAGTACATATAGGATGAACACACTGTTGTACATGTGATAATTAGTAGATAGGTGCAAAAGAAAAGAGATACACATTACCTACAGTGCATGAAGTGATGAGAAAGCTAAGAGTGAGGGATACCCGTATGAATATACTTCAAAGCGCGAAGTAGCTGGTAAAGAAAATACTGGTAATGCTCCTTTGTTAAGTCATCATTTGCTTTGATGGCTTGGTGAAGATCCGACTCCATCAGCTCAAAAACAACATAAATATCCTTAAAATCTCTTCCGGATGGTGGCAACAATATGTGCTTTGTTTCAACAATGTCAGGATGCTGTAGAAGCCTCAACAGCTTAATCTCACGAAGAACTCTAGCCGCATCAGATATGTTCCCAAATATATTGCGTATCTTCCTTATTGCTACTTTTTCACCTGTATGAGTGTCAGTTGCTGAGCAGACAACCCCATGACTCCCTTTCCCGATGACATCTTGAATTTTATATCGATTTGCATCTCCATAGTCAAAGAAGAAGTCCATTTTTTCAGAATTCTGAGGCACAGAGATTTGTTTCAGCATGAAAACACCGTAAAAGTCCATGTCATATTTACTACGAAAAGTTCAAAGTTTCAAACCAATGTCAAGGAGGAAGCACCAAAGTTACACATATGAATGCAAAATCACACACAACAGGACAGGAATTCTCCTTGCAAAACAAGAGGAAATCTTGAATTGGTCGTTGCAGATTTGAAAATGCATAACAAATGGTGGCCAGAATTCGCTAGCAGGCAATGCCAAAAATAGAACTCTCTGATCATGAGATAGATGCCCGAGGCAATGATATGCTCAAAAGCTGTCAATTAAATATCTCAAATGGCTGGTCTACAACGACGACGACGACGACGAAAAGATTCCCCATGGTGCTTCTGCTTCCCCTTTCGACTTTGACTAATCAACAAAGACAACCCGACACTCGTGAGATTCCAAAGAGGGCGTTTTAAGATTTCAAGGGAATCCTTCACTTGCGAGAAGTTCGAGTCAAACAGTTTTCAATTAATCCATTTGGTACTTGTCAGGCCTTCAGCTTTTAGATACGCACAACCTAGCTCGAACTCTTGACAGATACGATTGTCAACTTAAAATTGCGTGGTGATCCTAGATAAACAGAAGCTCACTCTGCCCCCATTTTCTACTCTCCTCTCTGGTTCTAAATCAACACACACACAATCGCATCAACCGAAGGCGAATACTCTTGAAACTGGAAATATTTTGGTTTTCTATGTCTTAACCAGCGGCAAATTCACTTGCAATCCTGACCCGATTGTCCTCAGACACACTTAATGTTCCTTCGGAATATCTCGTCTCCCTTGAATCCTGGCCACCCCTTGCCTCCATCACTTCAACTCTGAAACAGATGAAACAACAGTCAGAATCGAATTTGAGCTCCAACATCGAAACCTAACTATAGGAAGCCGGCGATCCCAACATAATTGTCAGTGAGCCCCTAACATAAGTTCAATAAAAACCTCGCAAGATCCTGAGTCTGTCGTGTCTCCTCTACTGGCAGAGCAGCGGGCTCATTTGACTGATGCACAGAGAAAAAAACGATCCCGCCGAGGCAATTGCTGCAGGCTCGAGGAGATGACGAGGCAGAAGACAAAGCAGAGAGGCACACCGGCGAGCCTGGGTTAACATTATAAAGATCATCGTTGGGAACGAAGGTCAGGAACTTGAAAACCATTCTGCACCGATCAGTCCTCAGCTTGAGCTAGAACCCAAAAAGGAGCATCAGCCAAGAAGGCAAGTACTAAGGGTCGTCGTCTATATTTTCTTCGAAATTCAAATAACTGAAAGACCGCAGATGACAACGAGAAGCGGTCTTTTCTTTTCATATGTGGAGCGTGTGGGGGTGGTGAAATCAACGAAGGTTGCCTGTATAGGATTAAACTAAAGCAACTTGCAGGGCAGGTAGAATCGAAGGTTCAGAAAACTCTGAGGGTGACTTTCGAAGACAATGAGCGTCGGCAAGTGGAGGATGCGATGGTGACTACATAATGCTAAACCGTTTGGCAGTTTGGTAAAAAATGGCGGGAAACGAGTTTTCCATTTCTTCCCTCGGCATGATGCCCATCTATCTAGCCGCTCACTCATATTTCACATACAAAATTGATAGAAAGACTGCTAATTTTGACAAGCGAGGAACATCTAAGCACCCGTTTCAAACTCGCCCTCGCCGTATGAGTCTATGAATCAAATCTACAGATCGATCTTAATAGCAGTTGGCGATCATATACCATGATGACCAGCGAGTGGGGTAAAAACAACAGAATACTGCTCTTGACCGGATGTCGAGAAAGATCAACCTTTGAAATGCTTGTTCATATTTTATCACTACTCTTCATAAATCAATCTTAATACCCCAAGCGGTGTGTGTTTGCGCGAGAGATATCCTTCACTGATCACTAGTTTTTTCAAGCGTTCTTCATCTCAGAAGGAACGCATTCAGTATGAACGAGAATGGAAAGGAGAGTTAAAGATGGAAGTAATCGCGTGAAAATACAGCCGACAAAGCTCCAATACGTATGTCTGTTTGGTTTCCAATCGAACCAAAGGGGAGTTGAACGTATATCTTGTCGAGTAATAGTTAAAAACCTACTCAACGTTCTCGTCAACGTACTTCTTGTTCCAATTTTTCATGTTTCCAATTTCCTAAGAGGGAAGAGCGTCGTACTCCGTGCGCGCGCATGTAATAGAAGCAGCTATGGGTGGTATCACACACGTTAGATCACTCCTTTCACTAAGATCAGTTCGGAGGGTACGCTCCAACTCGTGATTAACTGCATCTTCGGACATTGATTTATTTATTCTACACAACACCATTTCTCCAGAACATAACGAGAGAGAGAGAGGGAGAGGGAGCGAGTATAGAATCAGCAGTGTAATTCACTAACAGTATAGTTCTTGAACAATTGTATTTGCCAAGTGCCCACCAAGAAGCTGCCTCCTCCGCAAGATGTGCACCACGCCAGCAATCATTTTTATGCAGTGAACCCGATACGCGGAATTGGGTCATCTCTGTCCCGATAGAAGAGCCATTCACGGGTCACTGTATTCAGACAAGCCAACACTGCGCTAATGCCCTTTCTTCAATACATTCTTGTCATACCAAATTGTACTGACCCGACCTTCCGGTGAGCTGCAGCGTTAGCAGCAGCTGCAGCACCAATGCTGCCATACTGTGTCTTTGCCGCTAAAAAGTTGGCGTCTATTGCAGCCCGCTCCTCGGTGTTCTCCATTTTGCCCCCTCCTATCCTCGTCATAAAGAACGGATTAGCGTCTATGTTTATGGCAACTTCTGGCGCTAATTTTGCTGCCATCCCACAGTGCGGAATCTGCTTGGCATGCGCAGCAGCCATTTCTCTCTCGGCTTCAGTCCCATGCCGCTCTTGCTTTCCCATGCTCGCTTTATTGTAGCAGTATGCAGGAGGCACTGCCTGCGAGGGGAAGACGGTGCCTCGGATCATCGTTCGAGGATCATACCCATCTTTGGCAATGTTCCTGTTCTCAAATGGAACGACTGGGCCCACAACTCTTCCCGGTTTGGCTGAGCAGTGACGATATCAGCATGAGAATCACCATTCACTGATAAAAGCAAACGTGCATGGAAGAAGGTTATCTACCGATTGGAAGTCTCTGGGTTGCTAAGAAGTTCCTGGATGGGTTCATGGAAGCTTCCTCGCCTTGAGTTGGCTGATCTTTATAGCTGTTTATTTTTGGTTGCTCCTTTGGCAAGCCTGAATTCGAATGTACTATGGTAGACCTGTAATTGCACAAGGCATGCAATGTCAACCACTAAAAACGGTTCAAAACTAAAATACAAGCACAAGACATACAACAAAGCAAGCAAAACAAAAGGGGGGGGGGGGGGGGGGGGAGGAGCGAAACGCAAATGTACCTCGGCAAAGACACATGCTTTCTTTCTAGAGGGGCCGAAGTACCACTTTTACCACCATTTTCCTCCAGCTGTGCAAACTGCTTCCTAAATTGATCAACAGCACTGTACACAACATAGACAAAGGGAAGATCAAGGTGGAGCAACCGATGTTCCATTCATGCTGATATCGTCGGAGCAATCAGTATTGGGGTTGCCGATGTTCTTCAAGCAACAGGGAGAAATAAGAGACAGATTGACTACACCCAAAAAAATTGGTACCAACCTCGGATATAGAAAATTAGTCCTCTCAGTTCCATTCATGTAGTCCTTAAGCAGTTGAGGGTGATATTCAAGGATTTCTCGGAAAATTAGTTCCCGTATATCCTCCTTGGTAACCCTTCGTCTCTCAAACTCGAATTCCATCTTTGTAATAGGCTGGCATGAAGGTTCCCTTTCCATTTTGGCTAGTCCTTTGAAATATGGATCGGCTAACGCCTACGAAAAGGTCATATTCTTTAGTACATGAATACACGATACCATCGAAAGTACTGAAAGATAATAGGCAATCTAGTATCTCTAACCTAAAGAAGAAGCATACTAAAATGATCAGACAAAATGAGGACATATATGATCTCAACCTCTTCAGCAGTAGGGCGATCTTTTGGATCAAAGGCAAGAAGTCTTTCCAATAACCGCAGCGCCAAAGGGTCTGCATTTGGGAATTTCAGCTCAAATGGCATAGGCTGCTTTTTCCTCATGCAAGTTAAGTATCTTCTGGCCTTGTCATTTCGGACCTGCACGTTTTGATGATTTATAAGGATCTGCCTTCCCCGTATTTATCTAGGAGATAAATCGCTCATAAAACCCAGAACATCATAAAGAAATAATTTCATACCCTTGTAATGGTATCTAGTGAAGGCGTTCCAAGGAGATCAGTCATTAGGTCCAGCTGATGGACAACATTTTTTCCAGGAAACAGTGGCTTCCCAGTCAGTACTTCAGCAAAGATGCAGCCTATACTCCATATGTCAATTGCAGGAGTATACTGCATTGCAATCACGTAACATTGTAAGTTCGACAGACAAAAAGTTCAATATGAAAGAGAATCTGAGGTACACTTTTAAGTAGCCAATCTACTTGCTTATCTTCAGAAAACATCCAACTCTAATATCTCTATTGAGAAACAGAAGATAACAAAAGCATGAAGCATATCCTATCGCTCAGCATCTCAGCATCTCAGCATCTCAACGAAAGCATTCAAGCCACTTAGCTATGTCGGATTCAAGTAGCCTATTTACTATTGTCATCTCTAACAGAGTCATGGCCTTTCCGACGAGTTACTTAATGGTTCCAGTCTCTTTCAGTTTCCTTCAAAAAACTCTCCCTCAAAATTGGAACAATCTCTCATTGACACCCAAGCAATTACTTACTCGATAGCTTACTAATTCTATCTCGTAGAAACTAAAAAGTCCATCTCCTGCCACTTACAAGATTTTATAGCTGCATATCTCACCCAACAAAATGATCACCAAGCCAATCATCACAGATTTCTGCCCGTATGCATGATTGTATCAAGTCATATTCCCCTATTAGTGTTGTTCCAACTGATTTATCCCTCCTCTCTCCAAGAAATGGCAATGTGATGATTAAGGTGTTCACCACCTTTAGAAAAACTCCTCAACTTCTAGCTCGACAAATTTCAGAACATATTAAAGTTCCTAGAATCGCAGAAATTTCATTTATGAGTAAGTAAAGCTCAAAAAAAAAAAGTTCTATGTTCCCAGAGCCGCGGAATGGTTAAATTACCCAAAGCATTCACATGTCTCGTCTAAGACTTCAAGCAAATGACTTAAGTCATGCTCTGTTTGAAACAATATAAACCCAGACTTTCTCTAATATATCAACATAGAGCTCCACATCCCCAAACAGGGAAAATATTTGAGAAGTTGAGAACTTCCTAAAGATATAAAGAGAAAGCAGAATAATGCAATAGGTTCACATTGGTCAATAAAATAGTCAAATAGAAGATATTAAAGGAGATCAAGCCTCAAATTTCCAACTTATGAAGTGCAGAAGCAAAGTAAAGCAAACAAAACCAGTCATTCAATGTCTTCAGCTCAAGATGAAAGCAATTCCTGTAATAAACTGAACAGAAAGAATAGTTGTAATGTAATAGCTTTAATTTAACGGAAATGCTTTAACAAGCCTCGCAAAAGGAGCTATAGCTATGTTGGTCCAAACAGGTACAGGACACAACAGGAGTCTCTAATGTTAAAATGCATGATGATGAGCTTATGCTGTTAATGATTCTAACAGGAGAAATAAGATGCATGACCACCATTACCTTGGAGAAAAATGATCCACACAGTTCTGGAGCTCTATACCATCTTGTAGCAACGTAATCCTATATCAAGAAAGGGGCGGAGTATTAGTGACCATCTTCCACCAATGTGAAAGAATTAAAAGTTAATGACAAATTAAGAAGATACATACGGTCCAGAACACGGTGGAAGGTGTATCATTGAACGCAACCCTTGCTAAACCAAAATCACAGATTTTGAGCTTACAATTTGCATTTGCTAATATGTTCTTTGGTTTCAAATCTCGATGGTAGACATTTGCTGCAATCATATGCATAAATATCAGAAACAGTCTGTATCCACTTGAAAAGAAGGCAATTCATTACCAGAAGACTATCATGCTCTGACGATATAGATAATCAACGGATCAGAGCCATGAAAGATATAGTTTATTCTTTCACAGAAGTAAGCATCCACAATGGACATATGAAGTGTCAGAAAAAGACCGATTAAAATACATATATGACGAACAGGGTGTTTTAAATGTGATAATTAGTAGATAGGTGCAAAAAAAAAACAGAATTGGTTACCTACAGTGAATTAAGTGACAACAAAGCTAAGAGTGAGGGATACCCGTATGAATATACTTCAAAGCACGAAGTAACTGGTAGAGAAAAAACTGGTAATGCTCCTTTGTTAAGTCATCATTAGCTTTAATGACTTGATGAAGATCTGACTCCATCAGCTCAAAAACAACATAAATATCTTTAAAATCTCTTCTGGAAGGTGGCAACATTATGTGCTTTATTTCAACAATGTCAGGATGCCGTAGAAGCCTCAACAACTTAATTTCACGAAGAATCCTAGCCGCATCAGATATGTGCTCAAATATATCATGTATCTTCTTTATTGCCACTTTTTCACCCGTGTGAGTGTCGATTGCTGAGCAGACAACCCCATAACTCCCTTTCCCAATAACTTCTTGAATTTTATATCGACTCGCATCTCCATATTCAGAGAAGAAGTCCATTTCTGCAGAACTCTGAGACATAGAGATTTCTTTCAGCATGGCAACACTATAAAAAAGTTGCGGTATAATTAACTCAAAAAAAAGTTCAAAATTTCGAAACCATCACAATGAGACAGCACCAAAGTTACACATGTGAATGCAAAATCATACACAGCAGGACACAAATTCCCAATGCAAAAGAAGAGGGAATCTTAAATTAATCAGATATGAAAATGCACAACAAACGGTGCCCAGAACTGCTTAGCAGGCGATGCCAAGAATTGGTTAGACTCTGATGATGAGATAGATGCCGTAAGCAATGAAATGCTCAATATGCTCAAAAGATGTCAATCAAATATCTCAAACGACTTGTCTACAACAACAACAACAAAAGTGATCCCCGATGGTGCTTCTGCTTCATCTTTTGACTTTGACTAATCAACAAAAACAGAACCCCACAGTTGTGAAATTCCAAAGAAAGCCTCCTAAGATTTTAAAAGAAGCCTTCACTTAAGCGAAGTTCAAGTCAAAAGTTTCCGACTCCTCATACCAGTTGATCTTATATTTCAAGCAGCTCAAAAAATAAACATTGGCAACCAAAGTTATAAGATAAAAGGAAGCTTCTATACTGACAAGTCTAGACTCTAGAGTCTGAAATTTTTTCCCATATGAACAGGGCCTACAGGCTCATCTCCAAGCTGCACAGTAATTAATGAACCAAGCAAGGGCAAATAAAAGTGTCAAGGATTAACAATTCTATACAGTCAGAACAGTTTATTTTCTCTTTAGGCAACATATGCAAACACAGGTACCTTGCAATGTAAAAGCAAAGGCAACCAACATATGATGCCCAGAACTTTGGTCCGTGTAATTTGTTTCTAAATCGGATAGCTCCCAAGCCCCCCATAGACCAAAAATGCATAAAGAAACAGTCTTTGATTTGAATTTGATGATATATTACAGGGTCATGGACTAAAAACACGCAAAGAATTAACAAGTATCCCTGAAGTATTTATCAGGTACAGACAAGTAGACGGATATCCATCAGCTCAAATTCAACTTACTATGTCCTACTTCCAGCTAAGAAACATCCAAGATCACAGTGATCCATAAAAAACTCGGATTCGAGATGGAAGAGGTGGAGCATGCAAAATGAAAAAGAACTCGAGACCAAGAATAGATTCCAATGACAGATAGAACAAATCAATGGAATCAAGTGAGATCAGAAAGAGATGTAAGCACATATTTCAATTTGCAATATCAATGTCAGAATAAGTATGAAACCCACCACCACCATCAAAACTAACTCCCGTTTATTTATGCTGTTTCACAGTGAAAATGTAACAGAAACCCCAGATAATTTAAGAGGCAAAGCGCTTCATAAATGTACAATGATGAGCCACCACCCGCTTATGATGAGGGAGAGAAACCAAAAGTGAATAATAAACAATAAAATGAAAGTCAGTGTTTTTATCCTGATATAAGCCCCCCGAAATATCCCCACCGAACTGGCAAATAAGTTACCCCATCACCAAATTTGAGCAAAAAAAAAAAAAAGTCAAACTTTATCCACAAACGGAGAAGCACATGAACATGCACCGTGAAATCAAACTCCATAACTCCAAAGGGCATCAAGATTACCATGTCAAACCACATTGCAAATAATCTCTTCCTGTCTCATCTCAACACAATCAGATGCATTCAACCAGTGAAACTCCCCCAGCGTCATTATACTCACAATTCATCAGAAACCAAGAAACGAACTCGCAAAACGAAAAAAAAAAAAAAAAGAAGAGGCACAGAATCAAGAGATCGCCCAGAGCAAATCACCTTCTTCCTCTGATCCTGCTGCATCTTTTTCCCAATTCCTCCAAAAAAAAAATGCCTGGACCCTTAGCGCCCAAAAAGAACCCAAATTTCCGAAACCCGAGACCAAAACAAGCAAAACCCAGATATCTTTTTACCCTCTTTCAAGAGCTCAAAACGTGCAAACAGAAACAAGCCAAATCCAGCGTCAGCCGCATTTGCCCCATCTGCCTCTGCTCCGAATCACAAGGCAAGAGTCCCACCTTATTCTCCTCCCTGAACAGTCCTTCTCCAAGCATATATCCCTCATGCACTCCCTCCTCTCCAAAAAAGCCTCAACCACCCAACAGAACACCCCTTTTCTGGGTATCATATATTTCTCCGACTACGACCGAGCAACGGCAGCACCGGCTCCCGCATATCTACCGGATCCAAAACTCCGAGCTGATTGCCACCACGGAAAGAACCCGGCCACCACACCTTGTTGTCTCTCTCTCCCACGGAATTTAAGGCATCAACCTACTCTTTCCTCTCTGTTGTTTCTCCCCTCTGATCCAAGCCTTGAAACCAAAGGTTCGATCTTTCCCCAGCAATATGTCTTCTGCCGCCTATATATTGCGAATGACGAAAAGGGGTGGTGGTAAAAAGAGGCCCGAGCAAGTGTGTAGAAGCCGCAAGCAAAGATCTGAAAACAACACCGACAAAAGAGTGGCGCTGAGGGAGAGGAGAGAGAGAGAGAGAGAGAGAGTGGGAAATTTATCAGTAGGGAGAGACGAAAGCATATAAATGAGCGGTCTTGCCCCTCCTCGGGGCATGAATGACGCACGTTCGCCGTATACGGATACGTATCCGGATACGCGGGAAGTGGCGGCGTCGTAAATACGCGGGGCCACGGGGAGGGCGTTCCGGCGAGGTGGGTCGCCGCCTCCGGTGGCGCTTCGGCCGCGGCAGCCCCGGCTTGCGGGATTCCGGTTTCTAGAATCACCGCCCCCCCCCCCTTCCCCTCTTCTTGTGCGTTCCCGAGTTAGGTACAACTGTGCCATTGGCAAATCTGTATCAGTATCCCCCATGAAAGGGGTTGGACAACTCACCGCGTCACGTGCGCCTTTCTGGTGGTGGAAGAGGCCGCGGGCGGTCGGGCCCCGCGGGCGGAGGAGGCTCTTGGGGAAATTATTGCCCCCCACCGCCCGATCACGACCTTAGCCAGTCACGGGTAGGGCCACGCGAGGCCTATGCAATTAACGAACGCAACGAAATTGGGTTTGAGTTTAGACGAGAAATCCCGAAAGTTTTGTGTACAGTCAGAGTACGCATCAAATACATTTGTTCGATAAAAGGTTTGCTTTTGAATGGGGCAATACAATACATGGATTGTATAGTTGACGTCATAACTGACTTCCCATTTCTTTAAATCGATTTCCGTATGCCGCTGTAATTAGACGTGATCAAGTGCCTAACAGCTCAGTGATACAGTGATCAAGTGCCCGACAGCTCGGTGGCCTTGGCTAGACCGCAAAGGCCGAAGGCCACTTTTGGGCAAGCTTGGATAAGGCCGCTTAGTACAAAGCCCGGCTCAATCAGGCTGGAGTCGGCTCGAGCCCATCCATTGATCACATCTAATTGCCAAGTAGAGTGAGTTCGAACGAATTCGAATACGCCGTTCGATGCCAATTACCAGTTTCCTCTTTCCGCGGAAGGGCACGAGATGACAGTAACAATCGTCCATTCCATTTAAGTAAAAACACATTCAAAACTCAGAAAATGGATGGAGCATCATGAGTCCGATACGTCACCCCTTCCAATGTCTTTGAACCTTGGGAAGGGGGCACGGCCGCCCCGGGGCAAGGGGAAAAGGAAAAGAAGTAAAGCACAACAGGAGCGGAATAAAAAATGTGCTGCACGTGCCGATTGGATTGGACGTCGTTGTGCAAGACGGTTGGGCGGTAAAACAAGGTGGGGGACGATGTAGCTGTTTTAACAACTGTACTACGTCGTGTTTTCATATCGTCGCAGGCGCGCAGCTTCAAACAATTCATTGTTTCCTTGCTGGTACCGATCGTCCCTGACCAGGACTTTCTTGTTCTCTTCCCTGTCTGCCAATCACTCGTGGAAGTGGAAAAACCAATGAGGGTTAGGGCAATCGATCGATGCACCGAAGATGACCCGATCCAGATGATCATTGTTCTTGAGATTTATTGCGATTTCTAAGAATGATTGATGGGAAAAAAGTGTCGGCAAAGCTTAGAATTTATCAGTCCAATAGACTTGGGAAGATATATTCAAAGTCGTGACCCGTTTTTTCACTTTAGGGTACCATCGAATATTGTAGATGATATTTGGTTAAATGAGCTGAATTAGCGAGCTACAAGCTAATTTTTCTCGCGGATTAGTATGTCGTGTGATCAATATACGTGAATTATTCAATTGCATTGATTCTATCACATTTGAATTCTTTCGGATGAAGCCCATAATGCTTGGTGCTACACAAGAAGCGTCTTGTAGGAACGTCGACAGCCACGTCGTGCGCCAAGTAAAAGTCGAGGAAATGAACAATCTTACCTATTTTTACCAGCGTCTATGAACCCCATTAAATGCTGAAAATCAAATTGCTTCGCCACTTAGTGCCATCAAGTGCGTTTGACAATTAGTAACCACGGACAACTTAATCGATCTCCATGCAAGTATAGTAGGAAAGGCTTGTTCAATTGGGATTACAGATATTAGGGATAATGACACAAATTGTTCTTAAACTTTAATCGAATATGCAATATGGTTTCGAAACTTTTAATTTGTTCAATATGATCAATGGACTTTAATTTAACGTGTAATGTGGTCCCTGAATCGTTTGTAGATACTATCCCTAAATTATACGGAAATGTTCAATATTATTCTTCCATTAATTCAAATTCAAGAATAACATTAAATATTTTCACGTAGTTCGAGGATTTAATTGAACATGTATAAGACAATTCATTAACTACGTTAAACAAATTAAAAATTTAGAGATCTCATTGGACATTGGGACAGAGTTTATGAACCATTTTTATCATTTTCGTTAGATGTTATCATCCTTTTTCCTCATTTGTCCGTGTGGTTTTCGTTTTTCCTTAGCCTAAAACGAAAAACACCCCACGTGCAACACGTGATAAACGTGCCCAAAAGTGGATGTGGGGTCAACTTTGCAATAAAACCCAGTTGATAAAGTACCCCGAATCAACTCGAAATGAAACGGGCATTAAGATAACTGGACAGGATCTCAAAGTGTATCGATTAAATTAAGATTAATTAGCTGCAAGAGATCGGAACCGAAAGCCCCTAGAAAAGGAGAAACATCTACATTATACACATAACACTAAAACAATAGAAATGGACAAACCCAGTACATCTCACCAAACGCATGACGACACATCACCCACCTCGAATTGACTTTGTTTAATACTACACTTACGAAGGTGCGACCTGAAAAAACACATTGCTAAAACCTGATCTCGTCAAGTCGTGTCTAGTTGGTGGATGCTTGTTGTTAAGACTCTCCACCGTCCATTAGGGGGGGGGGGGGGGGCCAAATGGGAACAAAAATATGGGAACATCGCCAAAGTGTCCAGAAAAGGAATTACATGAGCAAGGGTTAAGTCGTGGATCCATTTGATATTCGACTATGATTTCACGCGTCTCGAAATGGTTCTCCACATGTGCGAAACATGCACCCTCGGACACACATCATGCGGTTCGAGTATAGATAGAATAGAGAGAGATATCTTGCGGTCAATCAAGTAGTCCTAATTGCAATAATAAGTAGTGAACTTTGTTATAATTTGCTTTTACACAAGTACAAGCTTCCTAGTGCCAATGCATCCTCTCTCTCTCTCTAGCGTGCATTTTTTAGGACAGAGGGTGAGGCGGAGAGAGAGAGAGATGCAGGGCGATGGTCGAGTGGCGGTGGACAACGATCCAATGGCAATAGGCGGCGAAGGGACTGAGTGCCGGTTTTTATGGTCGAATGCCACGGGACGGTGGCGGCGCAATTGCCGATAGTTTAGTTGCAGCGAAAGGAGAGAGAAAGAAGAGGGAAAAGGTGTGCTAGGGTTAGTGTTGATTCTTCTTTTCTTTTGTTATACATTTCGCATTTGAAAGTTACGCGAAGGTTTAAGTAAGCAATCTACCGTAAAAAAATGATAGGAGAGACTTTTTTAATCGGATACATAAAAAGAATACGACGTAAAGAATAAATTAAGATATCTCAAGAGTTCATTTATTTGAGAGGATCCCCTCTAGGGAAATGCCAATGGACCCATGCAGACCAAACTTATGTTGAAATTTCTGCTCTGGTCAATGAACGACTAATCTCTATGAAAAAACCAATTGTTAGCTGGCCAATCCCATTGAATACGGTGATTTTTAACACGAAACGGTTGAGCTGGACATGAAACTCGACGTGCACCCTTTTCAACTTTTTGTCTCTTTGCTAAGTTGTATTGACACCGCTTTCGAAAGCTCGGTAGTAAAATAGCGATGAGTGTCGCACCACGGAGGGAAAAGAATCCTCGCGTTGCATGTCAGCAATAGCGATTAGGGGTGTCAAAAAAGCCCGCGCTGGCCCGACCCCACCCGTGCTGACCCGGCCCGACCCTAAATTTTGGCGTATTTTGGGATTGGGCCTCAGTTTTCTTCTAATAAAGCTTTTAGATATGGGTATTATTAGGGTTGGGGTAGGGTCAAGCCCGACCCATTGACACCATGGACCCACCCACAAATCTCTCTCTTTTCCCTTCTCTCTCCTCTCTCACGTTGAAACCCTAGATCTAAGCCAACAGGAGGACTGTTCTTAATCGCCTGAGCAAAGAGGCGCCATGGCTTCGAAGCTCAGAGAAGCCACGACGGCGCTAGCAATCGCGGCCCACCAGGCGCCCTCTCACCACGCTGCTCCAATCTCGGCCGTCCGTTGCTGCCGTCGCCTCGTGGCCCGGCGACGATGGGATGTCCGCGTCCCCCAGCTCCGGTAGCTCTGGCGAGTTGCACTGGGAGCTGCGGGCGCTGCGTGACCGGACCAAGTCCTCGCTAGCCGCGAACCTGAGCTCCGGCACTCGAAACGGTGACCGCGCGCGACTGCTGGGCTAATGGACGGCTGGCTTCACGGGCAATGGGGGCTTCGGGGCCGCTGCGAGGTGACTCCTCCGCCGAGGCTCCGGTCGCTGCGGGGGCGGCGGGGGCGAGGTTACCGAGTGGAGTCTCTTGCTTTTGCTACTCTTTCGGAATAGGTTGTGGAAGACGGACGTCGGAGGAGGAGGCGGCGGAGGTGGAGGCGTTTGCACAGCGGAATGGGAGGTCGTCTCGGGCATCAGTTGGCGAGCGGCATCGTCATGTAGCGTTCTGGTCCTCCGCTTCTTATTTCTCTTTCTCTGGTTGTGCAGCACCGAAGCCAAAACCGTCTTTACCTCCTTCGCCACGCTGCTCTTCCTCCGCTCGATCTTCGCATACTTGTACTCCGTCAGCGGTGCGGGCGGCGGCCGCGGGGGAGGCGGCGGCCGCGGGGGAGGCGGCGGCGGTGGTGACTTTCTGACTTTAGCAAATTTAGCTTCATCGCCTGCCATACCTGTCGAGCCTCCGGAAGCGACGGCCTCGTATGTGCACCTCACCGGCGGAGGAGGCAGTGGCGGTGGCGTAGGCGGCTGAGCTAAAGATTTCACCGCTGGTGGAGGCGGAGGAGATGTTGGAGACGGAGGCGTGCGGAGAAAGAACGTGTCCACCGGGATCACATCATCCTCATCGATGGCACTTCGCCATCTCCGAAGAGGGTGTGCTTGTTGCTAACCTCAAAATCGTCCAAGAATAAATTAAACCCGGCCCGGCCCGACCCGACCCGACCCTCTCTTGGGTGTGTACGATGAACAGGGTCTCGGGTGGGTCTGGGCGGGTCAAGCATGACCCTGTATGTTTCGGGTCGGGTCGGGTATCAAGAAAGCCCGACCCGACCCGACCCATTGACACCCCTAATAGCGATTAGTCAAGCACCACGTATCCATAATTACTAGCGTATTAAGTTACGTTACGTAGTATATCGTCGCGTGCTTCGTGTCTCGTACGGTTCATGCAAATGATAGAAACTCGACCTTTGGGGATCCGGTCCAAACGAGTTTGGAAGGGACGGATTTGAGCCGGCGCAACTTGTTCTTAACATGTTTTGATACAAAGTTGACCTCTCCCCAGTTGGTATGGTTGATAAGAGGATAATTACCCAAAAAGTCTTAAATCTATTATAATTGTGACAATTCGATTTTAAATCTTTTTTTTTGTCATTGAGTCATAAACTTTTTGTATTTGTGCCAATTCAGTCCATCCGATCAATTTTGACTGGAAATCGTTGATATAGATGTCAGTCGTCCTACGTAACACGACTGGCGTTAACGTTGATATTTTTCAATAATTTTTTGATATTTATTTTATTTTCTTTTTTTTTTCTTACTTTCTTCCTCTAGCCGATCGCCGAACCTTGGCGACTGGCTAGAGGCGAGGGCCGGCGAGCTTGACCTCACCCGGCCACTAGCAAGGATCGCCATTGACCTCACCGGCCCTCGCCTCTACTAGTCGCCAGTCCTCGGCAACTGGCTAGAGGAAGAAGGGAAGAAAAAAAAAGAAAAAAAATAAAAATTCGAAAAATTATTAAAACATTATTTAAAAATGTCCAGGTCATCGTCGACCGCGCTACATAGGACGCCCGGCGTCCATGACAATAATTTCCTGCCAAAATTAATCGGATCGACTGAATTGATATTGATTATAATAAATTTAAAATTTTTTTAGTAATTTTTCCGATCGATAAGTGGCAAAGGGATTGAGTAGGATAGAAGACCGCTACTTTTAAAGGTATGGGTAGTGCACCTATACGTGGCTAGAAGACTGCTACTTTTAGTCGTAATGCATCCTTACGTGGCTCCCTCGCCTCCGCACTTCTTTTCAACCCGCCTTGAGTACCACCGTAAAATTTGGTTTCCCTGGCACCGACAACATCGCACTCGAAATCTTCTTTTCAACCAAACGCGAAAAACTCGATTAAGGCTGTCCCAATAAAACTTATTCAAAGCATGGACCTAAAGCCCCCGCATAAAAATAATCGGTTCCTTCGAAGTGCAGCCCATGGAAAATGAGCAAGAAAACTGCCTTACACATAGTTTAATCCTTCCCCCCTTTATGCCCATAAATAATATTATTGCCGAATCAATTTTATTATATTTGGACCATTGGAAAGCGATTAATGTGTGGGGGGATGAGGTCACCAATCATTTATGCAAAAGCGGGTCGCATCGCTTTTAGCCGAATAATGTTTTTCCTTTCACCACCGCCACCGCCACCACGCGATGCCGAACCATATAAAGTTTCTCCTTTCGTGGAAAGCCAAAAATTGAAAGTTTAATCAGTAGTTTAGGCTGATATTAGCTGGGGCCGTGATTAAAAAACACAGGGAAAGATTTTGTGCTTTTGTTAAATGGTTATTAAGCCAAAAAGGACGTCTCTTTCAATATCACACACTCTCTCTCTCTCGCTCGCAAAGAGCCAAAAACCCCCCATGACTTTAGCATAGAATAAAAAGGATGCAGATCCCTCGTCTCTATCATTCAATCATTTTTTGGTTCCTTTTATTTCGATTACCGCGAAAGGGATGGCTTTGAAAACCGTATTCTCAGCCCTTAGTGCTGCGGCCACTCATATACATATATATATATATATATATATATATATATATCTTTAATTAATTATATCGAAGGTAATTAGGATATCAAAAGAATGCTGAGCTTCTCGCGTTAGGTTCAAAGTGCACTATGACTTTCGGGAAAGAAACCGTCCTACTCCGGCTTGCTAATCTAGAAATCGATAAGGGCAAGGGCGGTAGATTCTTTTCATCGACTCCTCGAAAGTTACTTAATATTTTATTAGATGATAGAATAGGGATAATAGATTGATGACGTTAAATTCGTGTATTCGGTTTTAACCCCTTTTTTTCACGCCCAAAGAAGAATAAGGAGATTTTCCATACTTCCCTTGATTGTGTATATCAATCACGATGACAATTGATATTGTAATATCTCGTTGCCTCATTTTAATTTTGAAAAATTACAATTAATCAAGTCTATACACAATTAATAAAAATGGAGAATCTTCTAATCATCTCTTAATAGGTTTTTATTATTAATAACCATAAATTTTTTTGGGCAAATATTAATAACCATAATTACAACTGTTATTTTATCACTCCCGCGTTAAAGAGTTGAGATGTAAGATAGTTAATTATAATGCTTAGGTGAATAGAATTTTTTTTTAAATTTCATTTTAATATTTGTATCTATCTCCTTTCATATGTATGGGCGGTATCCCTCACATGCCACGAGTGCTTGTCTCGCAAGAGCAATAGTACGCAGAAATACACATTACACATGATGGAGATACATTAATTACATTCATCTTTCACTATCATTCATTACATCCTGCCTAAGAGGCATAGACACTTTAGGGAGAATTATCTAGAAAGTTCTCCAGCGATCAATTCAATCGTAAATCTTTCAATAGTGCAAATTTAGTTTCAAACCTTTTGACGATTTATGAATTTAGTCCTTTTGACTAATTTTAGCTAAAAAATCTCTGATTTAGACAATTTTTACAAATTTTTTATTTTTTCCTTTCCTTTTCTGATTATTTTCTCTTTTCTTTTTTTCTTTGTTTTCATTTTTCCCTACGGCAAGCAAAAGAAAAGAAAGAAAAGAAAAAGGAAAGGAAAAAAATTAAAGAATTTGCGCTTCAGCGCCAGTAGCGCCACGTAGAATTATTGGCATCCACATCAGTTAAAGACTAAATTAGCATAAATTGAAAAATTTAGGACTGAATTGGCCGTCATATAATAGGCTTATAATTTTTTGGACAATTTTCCTATACAATTTATATATGGAGTAATTCTCTCTTATTTTTGTTCTCTTAGCCAAAATAGAAATTAAAACATGTCTCTCTTATGTCTATGTGATGGATCATAGTATATCATCTCCCGTAGGGGTGAGCGATTTCAGGTTTCTTACAGGTTTCACTTGGAACTTGAGACATATCCTCGAGTACAGGTTCCTCATTTTTTGGAACTTGGAACCTACTCGTCGAAACTTGGAACCTAGAACCTACCCTGTTACAAGTTCTAGGATCTAACAGGTTTTTTTTTTATTTCATTCAAAAAGAAAATGAATGCAACAATAATGAACAAGCTTGTCATTCACCAAAGAGATATACAAAAGATTAGTTTTTATGGCATTACGGTTCAAATAAATATAATTAAAATGAGAAGTTATTGCGTGAATCAATACTAGGGGTGAGCGATTCCATGTTCCGTACAGGTTCTACCCGGAACCTACCCATGAGAATAGGTCCCTCATTTTTTGGAACTTGGAACCTATTCTATCAGGTTCCAAGTCGATTATAAGGTCTACCAAAGTTTCATTTGTATTATTAATTGAACAATTGCAGTGAATTATCACATTTAATGATTACAACTTGTTTATGATTTATAGACCATAACTTATATTTAGATACACGAAGAATATAAAATATTAACGAGTCATAAAATGAAAGCTCATAGTAGTGGTTCTAGATTATACACTCATCATCTAATACCATGAAATACCGCAGTATCATGTGAAAACATAAATTAAGAAAAAACACAAAAAACTTGTTTATATTTCAGGTTCCAGGTTCCACCTACCTACAACCTGGAATCTACCCGTTGAAACAGGTTCCTCAATTTTTGGAACTTGAAACCTACCATGCATACCTTGGAACCTTAAACCTATAGGTTCCTACCGTTCAGGTTCTTAGGTTCCAGGATAGAACCCGGAACCATGCTCACCCCTATTGTAACCTACCCTGCATACCTTAGAACCTACAGGTTCCCACCGGTCAGGTTTTCAGGTTCTAGAGTAGAACCTGAAACCATGCTCACCCCTAATCTGCCGTGCCAAGTGAGCCGCTACTTTTTTATTTTTTTTGCATTAATAAAGAGCATAGTTGGATAATGTTTGCGAGAGATAACCAAGAGATTTTGCATATCTCTTTTGATCTTACGAATCCTTAATTCATCGTAATTGTTATTGGATATACACAATAAGAGAGATATGGAAAATTTCATAATTATCTCTAACAAAGATAAAAACGTTCGTAAGAGAATTGTGCAATCAATTATGATCAATTAAAGGAGATATATGTACAATCAACGAAGACATAGATAACCTTCTAATCAATATATCAAAAGGATATATCTGACAAGAAAAAGAGTTACAATACTCCCTTTAACTGACAAAATACAATTTTCCGTTTAGCACGAGATTGGATTTTCCCAAGAGAAAATTCTAAAAGTAAACTTTGATGAGCAAATCTAATTTTGGATGTAATTCAGAAAAGGGAGTTTTGGGCATATGTGACCCAATAGATAGCACAACTACTTAATATAGATGTATGCTTGTAATATACAAAATGAAATACGTGCTGATGAGTGATGACTTTTATCTTGTACAAGTTATCCAGCACAGTCAACGGACAAAAGAAAAAAAAAAGTTGATTTACGCATATGTTACGTTCGGTAGTCAGGATAAAATTAACGATAAGATAAAATTTATCTCATGTGGTAGGCGGGATAAATGTGGTTAGGATTTCTTATATTCATAGTATAAAAGCCATATTTCTCGAATAACAAACTACTTAAATTAATAAAATTGAAATAATAATTAAATATAAATAACATTTGAATTCTAATATACATTTCAAAAAAACAAAAATTTTCGTTTTTATTTATTTCTATTTTTATTTATATATTTGAATTTCTTTCTAACCTATAATACATATTTAATATTAATTTTTATTACATATTTTAGGTATTTTAGTATATTAGGTATATTCGTATAGTTTATTGTTTAATAAGATTTTAGTAAGAAAAAAAAGACCGTATAAATTCAAAGACTTACGCAATCTCTCTCTCGTTTTAGCTCTCTTTTCTCTCAATGTTAGTGATATTAGGATATTTACTTATATATTCTATTGCTGTTTTGAATTTGGGAGATGAATCCGTTCTGGTCATGTGTATATAAGCCTTCTATTATTATTATTATTATTATTATTATTATATGTTATATGAGAATAAGAAAAAAATGGCCAGATAACTTGGATATATCAATGGAAAAAATAAGGATTTTGAAAACAAGACGGATTCTATAAAAATGACACCGTAGACAGCGCAGCTTGGTAGCGCGTTTGTTTTGGGTAAAAAATGTCGTGGGATCAAATCCTGTCATCCCTACCTATTACTTCTTGACTGAGCAGTAACAAGGGATTCATGGAAATCGATTAGAATCAGACGTACATCATCTTTATTTTGTTATATCATATTCTATATGATAGTCTTATGCATACAAGATGCATTCGCGTTAGAATTGAAATACGAGATTGCTCAATCTCAGTCACTCGTGTCTCTGCTTCTTCATTATCAAGGATGCTTAAGCCACGCGAGGACGGAAAGGGGTATTTCTTCGAAGGAAGGAGGCATGAGCATCTCTGATCGTTCGGCATTGTTAATGTTTATGCGAGTGCGCTTGGATTGCTCTAATAGTTTTTACATGTATGGTTTTATGGATGAAAGGCGGGATTTCAGGAAGAGTTACTCCGAGAAGGAGTTCGAAGCTGCTGTTAGTCTTGGAACTCTCATCTTGCTCTACTATTTTTAGCTTTCCATCACTGAGAATCGAGTCGATCGCATCTCTTTATAGACCCTTTGTTGTTCTCGGATTACCTTTGATGCTCTTCGGTCTCATGGCTTACTGATGATCCCTGATATAAGAAAAATTTGCCTCGGCAGTCTCAATCCTCTCTCGGAACCATAAGCAGCTGTGCCCGAACTGACGTGCCGGTCACAAAAGCCGGTGGTGAGAAATGGGACTCAAGCTCAATGTCCGAAGCCGTAAGATGCCTCTTCTCAATGCTTGCTGTGTGAAGCCCATGAAAGAAAAACACGAACCGCTATGAACACAGTGAATGCACTGTTTATGCAGGAGAAACGTCCGCACGCAGGAAAAGTCTTGGAGAGGAATGCGTTTTTTGGAGGAATGTTACCAAACATGCAAAAAAATTGAACGAGGCATTTTCCCTTCTTCTCAACTGGAGTTCTAGTTTGAATCCGCGTATTCGCTCGCGCGATGCTTTCGATAGAAAAACGTGGGATGATGCAGTAGCTCCTTGCCGTTAGCCCCCGCGCCAAATGCGGCATGCTTCCCCGAAACTAAGTTGAATATGCTGTACATAGCACATGAAAATGGCAACAAAAAAATAAAAATGAAATGAAGCATTTCATAACCTATATCATTGGCCTATATAAAAGCTGTATAGAGTCTTTCAAGTCGCGGGGGTGGTCCCTCGGAATGAAGTTCGGCCGGACCCAAGCCTCTCTATAATTGGGCGGGGATGATGATGACCGATCGAGCTTCGTCACTTCAGCTTTTGACAACGCGCACACGGTGTCGGTCGCATCCAGAGATCTATCCTCCCGCTTCGTTACGGGAGCGAGCTTCGACAACGGAAAAGACTAATGCCGGATACGTTAAAGATCGAGCAGAAGCAGCAACTCACGACCATTCAACACAGACCGAGATTCGCATCGCTCCGTCATTTCCGCGTCGGTGGTCCCCGGACGGAGGCCCGGGCCGCCGAGCGACACCGCACGTGCTCCGTACGCGTGAGGTACCGACGGTGTGCCCACCCACCACGAGGCGAAGGAGGAGGAGAGGGGGGGGGGGGGCCAGGAGGGTACGCGATAATGCGACCCATTCGAAGCCGTACCGAACTGGAAATGGAAATGGAAGAGAATGAGAATATGCTTGCTCTACCTATGCACGTCGCAAAGCGTCTCGCACGTGCATAAAAACTCCCTTCCCTCCGCCATGTGACCCGACCACGTTAAGTCATCCTCAGCCTTTTAGCCATCGATAGCTGAGTGACCCCCCCGCCCTTCCCAACATTGAGAGAGGGGGGTCCGACCTCGTGCTAACTTTACCCGCCTATGGGGAATTAAATGGTATCGAGTTTGATCGGCGCGTGATTCGGGGTGCGTTTGTCAGTGGGACCGCGTTTTTCCCGGAACTAGATACTCGTGCGCAAAATCGGAAAGAAGCGAATTCCTAAATCTGAGTGGGCGAAAACACTTTCTGGATAAGACCTCGCCGTATCCCGGCGAGCTTAACCTCGCCCGAGGCCGGCCGGGCCGGCCCTCGCCAGTGACCTTTTGGCAGCCATCGCCGTGGCCCGTCGACCGGCGAAGGAGGAAGAAGGACAAGGAACAAATAATAAATTAAATTAAAATATAAAATTATTTAGAAATTCGATTTCTTTTGTCCGTGATAAAAATCATGAGATTTGAATCATTTTCCAAACGACATCTAAACACCAAAAAACACGTTTTCGGTTACATATCATCGAACAAGAGAAAAGCAACCATTTTCCTGAAGAATGATTTTCCGGAAAGTATTTCTCCTTCATCACGGATTTTTCCCCCACGAACAATCGCAGCCTTAGTTTCGCTACGCATTTTATTCAGAGGACGCAAGTAGTCAATCCGAGGGATTCGATCGGGTCGGTACGAGTGACATCGGCAGCTTTGAATCCGGAACCTTCAAAAGAGCGCGTACCCCGGAAAACGGGTCTATAATTTAATTCGATATGCAAATTGCGCACAGATGTAGGAACCAGGAACAAGAGGAGGAAGCTTTCACGTAAATCACTAGACGTCATTATCCTAACAATGATTAATGAATTTAATCATCCTACGCAAAACTCACCTTCACGGCGGTTCCTAATCACTGCCGGCGGCCTATGGGCGCGCGCCACGTAATTACCGCGTTAAAAAAAATCGACAAGTGAGGGAGGTTAAAATATGCAAATTTAGAGAACGCACGTGAAAACTCCCATCTCTTTCCCACGAAAGTACGCAACAACTTAGGTATATGCACATTCAACGTCAAGGATAATTTCACAATAACGTAAGATATACATCCGAGGTTTACCTGCCTTATAAAAGACGGGAAAAAACGATTTTTTTTTTCCGTCTCTTCGCTAGCGACGTTCCGGAAAATTGGAATTGATATCGTCGCCGTTGAAATTCGAAACCATTACAGGAAGCAGCGGGGGTTTCTTTTTCATTTCCTTTACTTTAAGGGTTAATATCACGAAAAATCCAAGACCGGTATACTCGTGACGACATTATCCTAAACTACAGCCAAAAATCGAAAATCGGTACACTTGTAATAAATTTAGACTCCGTTAGTTTCGGTTAAATTGGATTAATACCACGAAAAATCACAGATCGGGACACCCGTGATAAACGGAGGGTAAAATCCCAGACCGGTACACCCGCCATCTGCCACGGGTCATCCAACTCAGCAATTCGACGGTAAAATTTAACGAAAACTAACGGAGGACAAATTCGTCACGGGTGCACCGATTTGAGAATTTTCGTAGTCAAAAAATTTAATTTTGGGTAAAACTATTGTAGGTGTATTGATTTATAATTTTTCGTAACGTTAACCCTTATTTCAAAACATCATTTGTTTTAATCTGAAAATAAAAAAATTACCAAGGCGGAGCGATGACACTCGAGCTGTCAATTGGGCCTGGGCCCAAATGATCGGCCCAACACGTTAAGCCCAGGAGGCACTTGCCGTGTCACCCACGAATCCAGTTGGCAGTTTCGTGAGACTGCCAACTCAAGCGATTGCTTCACCTGCCGAGTCTTGGGTCATTGCTTCACAATTTCTCGCTCTTTTTTTTTTTTCTTTCCTCTTTCTTGTTATTTTATTTTTGTTGAGTGAACAATACAAAATAGGGGCCAGCCGTTGACTTTCCATCTGGGTTTGACCATAAATTGATACCTCCCTTTTCGTACGAAGGATATCCTAAACCGGCTTGCCCGCTTTGGAATGCTTCCGAAACGGGGAATCACCGCGTATCGCCAAAGCGCGTCGAGCTCTCGAGCACCCTCCGTTTTATTAAGGACTTTTAATTTCATTTGCCCGCCTCGAGCCTCGTGCCCATATATCTCAGATTCCCGAATGATCATCGGCGTCTGGATTAAGCCCAATGGACACGTCGAGCTATTCAAATTCGATCGCGAGCCGATGCCGCGCATTGTGAGGCGCCTGCCTCAGCAAAGTTTTTGCCACGGCCGAGCTAACCGGGGGCGAGAACGGGGGATCGCAAGTGCCCCTTTGCCATCAATTCAACACGGGCCTTATCATCATCGCGCGAGTCCCGCTTTTGAACGAGCACCGACCTTACAATTTACAAGAATGGGCTTGTTCATGACATGTACGTCCCGTGGAGCTCCAAGCATTCGCCGGTTTACAATCGCTCTTTTTGGAACCATTATGGAGAAAGGTCCTGCTCATGAAAGGAACACAAAAAGGCACGAAATCAATCATTCGTCCACGCCCGATGGGTGCGAAATTGGTCCGAACGCCACCCCCGATGGACTTTCCTTGATTATGTCTCCGCCGTGTTCCCCGTCGGCCCCACTTTGATTGGTTCAGCTATAAAACGCGCCACCGATTGAATTGAGCACTCGCCGTAAGCGTTAATTATTGTACGAATCCGATTGCCCACGTTCGTGCATATGAGACGGGACAGGACACTTCGGCTTTAATAATCATTTCATGACGATGTAGGCGATCATCATCGCTCCTCGAAAAGGAACCTGATATGGAAAAACCGCGGACGACTTGACTTCAGAGACCTCGCTCCGTGTTGGGTAAACGAGCATGGAGGCTATCGCAGTCCCCGTCGGCTTTATGGAGTCGACCATTCGAAAGCGTTTACCGTTTGAAAGGAGATTCTTGGAATGCGAGTGAGGGGTCTCGTCCTTTATGGAGTTGGCAAAGCCTGTTGATGGGTAGAGAAGGGATTCGCCCCCGAGGTTAGATTGGTGGGCGATGGAAAGAATGTTAATATTCAAGAGGATAAACGGCTTTCGATTGAAGCGATCGGCGGACCAGCAAACAAAGAAGATCCTCAAATAGCGGTGGATTTGACTAATCAAGAAGATGGGGAGCTGAATGATCAGAAGCTGTATGAGCTCTTTGAAGAGCAAACCGTGAAGGAAATTCTAATGATCCTACTAAGTGCTAATCATGTGGAAGATATCTAGCGTGGACCCGGAATACATTAGGAACTTAGCTCTCTGAAAACCCTAGCGTTAAAGGAGGCCTTGATGTACTACTTGACCAAGAGAGATGAACTAAAGTCTTCTACTGATGTGAGCATCGAGTTGGAAATAGATAGCTTATCAATTGTTGAATTCCTTTCGGGTACGGCTTAAAGCCCATTGGCTCTGCGAAACATCGTAGAAGTGCACAGAATCATATGGCCCAGCTAAAAGGTGTCGAAATAGTGCATCGTCCTTGTGAAGCCAAGATTCATTGGGATTTTCGAACGGTGATTGAGAGCCACATTTATGAATTGAAAGGTTCGAACGATCAGCTCCACGATACCAACTTAGGCCGAGTTTCATTCCAAGGTAGGAGCTGTTTCTGACTTTCGTACTTCTTTCCCCATAGAAGTAGCAATGACGATCCGATCCCAGAAGCTATTCCTAGCTCGAGATTCAATGATCCCTTCCTTTTTTTTTTTAAACTTATCTTTTGTTAATGCACAGACGCCCAGACTGATGGTTTCGCTTTATTTTTTCGCGGACTTTAATTTCTAAGCTCGAATCTGGTCTAATTCTTTATAAACAATCTCACGGGAAAATTTCGAAATTTTAGAAACACTTTTCTCCCTTTCCGTACACAATTTTCGCATTGTTTCGATAATTTTTTCCTCATTAATTAATGATACCGACGATCGTGTTAACCTTTACTTCCATGGACATTTTCCAAATGTCGATTTTCAGGGGCATGTCCACCCAACATTTTTTCCGGCGAGTGCCGACAAATGCATGATGATATACCCCTAACTTTACTTAGGAGACAAAACCTAAGGCCGAATTGGTGTGCCGACGCGAGGCCACGTCACGGGGAGGTCCCACCACCCCCTCTCTCCCGGGTGAGCGAGGACTGGAATAATAGCCTGCGCACGATCCCACACGGAGCTCCGGTACACGTCACCCCCCCGATCGGGCCCCACCCGGGGAAAAAAAATCCCGGGCGGGGGGCGCAAAAACGACGACGCGTCGCGGGGGCCCCACGGCGAATGGGATCGAAACGGGGGAGCGGGGCGCGGTGGTAATTTCGCGGTGGCAATTCGGTCAATTCGGGATATCCCGACAAGATATTTTAGTCTTTTCGGCACTCGATTGGGGTGGGGCGGGGGAGGGTCGTGCGAGCCGGGAGTGTTGGTGTGGGGTCAACGGACGCCAAACGTGGATTCAAATGCAGTGGAATGTTCCTCCTCTTTTTGCCCCCCCCCCTAAAAAAAGAAAATTATTATTTATTTTTTTTTTTCATTTTTCTGGAGTAACCCAAACACACATTTTTGTTTTTATAGAAAAGAAGCTCTGCTTTATGGATATTTTTCAAGGGGGAAATAATGACACCGTGGCCGAAGAAGGTTCCCCCTTTTGTATATTCAAAGCTTTGGTTTTTTTTTGTTATTCGCGTCTTCGGAAAAGGAAAATGTATATTTCCGTGTGATTTTCGCGATCGCGATCTTTGTGCCCGTTTCATACTCCTCCCCGATAGGCAATTTGCTAATGTTTGATGCGGCGACGTTCCGTGATGAATTTCGAGGAGGTTGCTCCACCTAATATTAAAGACTCGCAAATTCGTCGAACATATTTGCCAAGTACAATTTGACAGTCAAGCCGTAATCGCATCGGATTGACCCGTGTTTGGATTGGGTTTTAGCGTTTTAAGTATGGTTTGTTCGAGTGAATTTTTTTTACCCGAAGTATGTTGTAGAAAAAAGGTAAGCCTCTTAAGTACGATTAGGAGATGAATTTAGGATTTCAACGTCCGGTAATGGAAGCAAAGTCGAACGATTCACGCGGCCTATCGTATCCCTTAAGTTTTATCTACTCATGTCGTCTCGAACGAAAGACGGATGGTACCATGATAAGAACGCTTCTTTAGGAACGGGGAAACGGATTAATCGGAGGGTCGCGATCGAACTTTAAAGCCCATTTCTTCGAAAATCCCAGCAGTCGGACGAATGACCGAGCTGCCAGTTTCGTTAGCCAACCGGACGCAACTCGGCCACGTCGATTCAAGATCTGGACGGACGGATCGGCACGCCACGAAATCGCGCATCTTCGATAGATAACCGACGTGATCTCGCGTTTCTAAACTCATATCATTACCATGTTTAATTACCATAACCGGAGGATGTGCCGCCCTTTTCTCTTTCCCACCGAGTTCGCATCAGTCAACCGGCCGAGTCGATTCAAGATTTTTTTTGCGCCGATGGATCGACACGCCACAAAAGTACATTTCCCAATAGACACATGCCCGTTTTATCTTTAGATGGATAAATGACCTATTTGATTATATATTTTAATTACCATAAACTAGGAGGAAGGGAGGGGGGAGGAATCTTCTCGTTCAAGAACAACACGTATCCTTAAAAACCTTGTATCTGTGCCGCCGTCGCATTGCCAATTTTTTTTCCTCCTTTCGATGATTTGATGCCGGGGGGTGCTTCCCTTCCGTTCCCAATCATATTCTAGTCTCGGTGCCACACCCATTCCCCCTCTCTCTCTCTCTAAAAATCCCTTCCTTTCCTCCGTTTTCTCTCTCTTCCCGGAGCTCCCCGCTTCTTCACTGGATTCCTCCTCCTCCTCGTTCTTCGTCGTCGGCGTCGTCGTCGTCGTCGTCGTCGTCTCGCGGCGAGTGGGGAGAGGCCCGGCGCCGGGAAGCGTTTCGAGTTCGGAAATCATCTGGGCTCGCGCGGAACTCCCTCGCCGTCTCCGGCCTCCTTGCCTCCGGTCAGCGTTTTGATCCGGGACGGCTCTTCGTCCCAATCGCTGAAGGGGGCTCCCTGGTTATAGACTGCTGCTGCTTGGGGGGCTCGAGTGAGGTGGCAGTTTCATGGTCGCGTGTTCATCCGCTTGAGTAATTCGAGGTGGGTTTTCTTTCTTTTCTTTCTTGGCCCCTTTTAGGGTGCCAAGTTTTGGTTTTTGCGTGGTTTCTTGGGTGTGATCCCGGTGATTGCGGTCCGGGTCGAGATGAAGCGGGCGTGCGGAAATTCCCGTTATAATGTTGATTGGGTTTTTGGTTCGGTGGTCCGAAAGTTAGCGACTTTGGAGGTTGTTGGGTCGTGATGAGGAGACCGTTTGTGTTTGTTGCGATGATTGGTCTTGGTCGTGAGATTTTGCGAACTCGGGAACGTTTCGTCTCTCCACTACTTTTTCCAAGCTGCCTCCTTTTGTTACTTATATCGTTTGATCGGATTCATTTGAGACTTTAGCAAAACTTAGATTGGAGACGCATATGGTTTATGGGTTCCTTTTATTGGAACTGTGTTGCTACTTGTTTTTGTTTCATAATGGTCTGGGGCTCTTTTACCGCGGAAAAAACATACAGTTACCTCATGGGGATTCCATTTGGGCCCCTTTTTCTTTTGAATTTCATGCTGACCCGGAAATCTGTTGTTGGCCAATTTTTTTATTTTTATCTTTTGCTGCAGTTAATTCATTGATTATACTGAAACCTGGAGTGTGATGCTCTTGTAAGCAGAGTTGTAGTGAAAAAGGGAAAGGCTTTTAGCTCTCGGAGCTCATGAGGGCGAAAAGAAATTGTAGGTTTTAGTTGCTTGCTTCAGGCGTCGATCATATGACTGTTGAAAGTAGGGAAAGGATACAGAGTTAGAAACTAGGTCGATATCTTTTAGTGCGTGGGCACTCTATCACTCTGAGAATGTTCTTGTTGACCTTTGCGATGCTTTCTCTGGGCTGTGGTCATATCCAATTTGGTGTTGTTCCATGGACGAAAGAAGTGGAAGCAGTTCATTGTGTTTGAAAATTTTTATTAACTGCAGCTTATTCCATTGCTTTACTATTTCTGTTTTCTTATAGTTTGAATCGTTTACTTGTCTTCAGTTCTGTGCTTCTTTTCTTTGATTAAATGTCAAGTGATTTCAGGCTGCTTTGTGCTTGTCAATATACTTTGTTCAAGTCTCATCTAATTGCTTCATGACAGCAGCCAGTGGCTAAATGGAGTGGAACTCGAAGGATTTGACTTCTGGAAATTTCGAAGGTGTGATTATTCCGTTAAATTGAACATCGAATGATAACTTCAATTTCGGTTCCATCGAATGTGTTTCCACTTATTTTGATGCGGAATTTCCATTCTCCTCTTTTCTTTCCCGGTAATTTTTGTAAGAGTATAGGAGCAATAAATGCCGCCAATTCAAGGTAAACTGATCCTTTGAGTCAGAGTTAAGTGGGTATGGATCCAAACTCGATTCTGGTTTTGGGGTTCTCTCTCCTCCTTGGGCAGCCATGGGTTGATTAAACGGTGAATCTTGAAAAAAGGTTGAATGTTTTTTTAGAAGGATATGTGCTAAATATAAATTATGCGTAATTACATATCAAAATGTATCTCCTTTTAAGTCATGTATTATGTGGACCGATATCATTCTCTTTCAGGAAAAAGGAAAATGACATGACAGATATTATTAGGAGCTCTTCTGTGCTGATACACATGATACAGGCTATATACACATGTAAACATTGTTTTGGTTAGACCCTTCGAGGATGGCCGTCTTATATCTGGCTATTGTAGGCGACTTGCCTACTTCATGAATAGGAACAGTCACTTATGCAGCAAAAAAGGAGATAGTTTTTCTATTTCTGACCTGACTGGTCGGATTTGGATATTCTTCGTGAACCTTTCCTCATGTTTTAAAACTCAGTTGAGGGATTCACATCTTGACTCCCTTTAGATGCAAACATTACAAGTTACTTTGTAGCTAACATTTGAAACATCAATGACTTCTCTTGCTTTTGCTAATTCAAGTCCAACTCATCTCTTTCTAGAAGGACCTTTTTTTGTTGGTCATTTGACTGAAACTGTCTCCGAACTGATGATGCATGGTTTGTTAGAAGCGATCTTTAATTTTTAAATTATTCATTTTTATAAAAA
Source organism: Syzygium malaccense (assembly GCA_031216405.1). Lineage (NCBI taxonomy): Eukaryota > Viridiplantae > Streptophyta > Magnoliopsida > Myrtales > Myrtaceae > Syzygium > Syzygium malaccense. The sequence goes on from CM062253.1 coordinate 23,216,470, forward strand.
TATTTTGTGGCTTTCAAAATTTGACTTCTATTCAATACAAAACACCTAAAACCTTTCAAATCTATCAATATTTACATATAGAATCTTAATATCAACTTTTCATGTTTCATTCCAAACAATGGGAAAATACTAGCTTTTCTAAACATGTTTGTGATGTTTGCATGTATTTTAATTATTGTCTCAGGACTTTTATTCGGCAAAGAATACCTCGCCTATTGTGTCTTATTCATAAGACTAGGTGCTTTCTTTATAGGTCCCTCCAAGGTTCCTTCAGCAAATATTCCAAGAAAAGTAGGATTTGGTGCATGGGGGATGCCGCATGATGCACATGCCTCAAATGATACTAGCTTGTTTTCTAGCTCATTACCTGTCCTTCCTCATGAAAAGTGTAAGTATGTGCCCTTGCAATTGAACAAGACACTATTCCTACAGAGCGCTTCACAAGGATGTTACTTTGTATGTGCAGTGAACTTCACCGAGTCTGGGAAATTTGGCCATTCTATTGATGACAACTTCCCGAAGCTAAGTAAGCTGAGTCAACAACTTGAAGAGACTGATCCACTTGAAGATCTTGAAAGAATCGCAATTGGAAATTTGCTTCCTGATGATGAAGATGAGCTTCTAGCTGGCATAATGGATAGCCTTGACATAGGTGGACTGCCCATTCAGCTGGATGATACAGAAGAATATGATTTATTTGGTAGTGGAGGAGGAATGGAACTGGACTACGATCCTCAGGACGGTTCAACTATTGGCTTGTCAAAGATAAGCTTATCTGATGGCTTTTCAAATGGGTTTGGTCAGTATGCTCTTACAAATGGTTCCGGAACAGTGGCCGGGGAACATCCATATGGTGAGCATCCTTCGAGGACACTGTTTGTTCGGAATATTAATAGCAATATTGAAGACTCTGAATTGAGATCTCTGTTTGAGGTAACTGCATATCTCTGCCACTCAGTTTCAAGTCATAGTGTTCCTTTTTATCATCAGATTATTGTAAGTAGAAGCTTGCTTGCTTTTCTTTCATACTGTGGTATAATAAACTTGAGTTCGGGCTATCTTCACTGAAAATGGATACATTGATGCAGTCTTTTCTCTATGGTCTTAGGTGATCGAGTGGTAGGTTTTCAAGGGAAATCTGTTTTCACTAAAATGAGAAACGTAGTATTATAGCTCATGCTATTCTACTCTTTCTTAGTTACTGTTTTTTTTTGTAACTTCAATTTATCCTTTCATCGTAAGTTTTTTTTTTGTGGGTTTCAATGATATGGAAATGCTTACTGCTTATCGTTTGTTGATCACAAATTTTCTTACTTTTCCCTTTTCTGGTAGCAATATGGCGATATAAGAACTCTATACACTGCATGTAAGCATCGTGGGTTTGTGATGATTTCATACTATGACATTCGAGCTGCCCGCACTGCAATGCGTGCATTGCAAAATAAGCCCTTGAGACGAAGAAAACTTGATATTCATTTCTCCATACCCAAGGTACCATTAATTTCTAGTGTCTACTTGATCTGTTGATTAGACTGCTGTCGAGTACTCACTATACTCCTGCGCATACAGGATAATCCATCAGAGAAGGATATAAATCAAGGAACTCTTGTAGTTTTCAATTTGGATGCTTCTGTATCAAATGATGAGCTTCGTCAAATATTTGGTGCTTATGGGGAAGTCAAAGAGGTCATTGCTTTTAGTATCATTTTGTTTGGAGTAGTATGCTTCCTTCTACACGTCATTCTAAAATTTGTATTGTGGATTTCATTGTCCACAAATACAGATTAGGGAAACTCCCCACAAGAGACATCATAAGTTTGTAGAATTTTATGATGTGAGAGCTGCAGAGGCAGCTCTTAGAGCATTAAACAGGAGTGAAATTGCTGGGAAACGCATAAAACTCGAACCTAGCAGACCTGGTGGTGCTCGTCGAAAGTAAGTAATATATTCGCCACCTTAATATTATACTTGTGAAAGTTCGATTTTAGGTACTTGTGACTCTGATTTCTAATGCTATATGACTTGTACAGAAGCCACGAGGTACATGTTTGAAATCTCAGGACAGGCCTTTCTGTTTTGTTTGTTGTTCCAATTTGCTCTAGACAGCCTTGAATAAAAAATGGGTGTAGCCGCTGAATTTCCTTAAAGTAATAGAACCGTTGGAATATTTTTTTGGCCAATTGACAAAGTAAATCGCAACCTTTAGAAGGATTTTCAATCATATGCGCACCTTTTAATCCTATCAGTAAGATACCCAACGTTTCGAATCTGTTTCAAATCTATTCCAGATCCTTTAACACCTCTGCCGGGAGGGATTTTCTGTTGGATTCATTCTCAAATTCCAATTTTGCCTCGGACTTTTATTTTTGGTTTCTTCTGTGATTTTTTCCCACCCCTCATCGTTCATTTTTATCTTTTAAGTTGGATAATATTTATATAGCTTCGTATCATCATTTTTCATTTACTATAATGTGTTAATTATTTTTGTAAATAAAAAAAAATGAAAAACTAGGTTTTCTTAAACAAAATATGTCCTTAATGGAGATCCTGTAAATACATAATGCAAAAAAGGTAAAAGAGTAATTAAATTATTATAGGGAATCTAATCTTGGTATGGATTTGATATGAGTTCAAAAGGTGAGAATTTTTTTTGATAACCTAAAAAGGTGGGGATAAAATTGAAAAATGGAGGAAAAGGGAGGATTTTTATTGCAATTAGGCCTATTCTTTTATTGTTTATCTTTAACGAAGCGTTTTCAGACGAACTTTAAACTTAGTAGCTTTGTGGAATAAGGATGGGGAGAATAAGACTAGTGATTTCATTTATTGGGTGAGTTTTTATTTAATTGGTGTCATTTAGATTGTGGTGAATCGAAAATTCAATTTCTTGCTGTAGATAAGTATCTTGACTTCCTAATGTGCCAACCTTATGAGATTTCGCTCTACTTACCACGTAGTTGAAAATAAAACTATTGTACGGAAGACACTGAGAAACAGTTATTGGAGTTCCATCTTAGGCTCTCCTCATTAAGCATTGTTATGTAGCAACCTTACATGAAATTGGCTCCAGCCTCCAATGAACAGAAATAGACATACCGGAGGGCAATTAACCAATTCACATATTAGTGATTTTCCTTAAGATAAAGGTGTTTGTGGATGCTGAATATCTTGTAAATATGTTATTTCTCTTCCACTAGCTAAGTTTTGGCTGTACCTCTCTTGTCTAGCTTGATGCAGCAACTGAGCCTAGAGCTGGAGCAGGATGAATCTCGAGCTTTCAGGCACCCAGTAGGTTCACCAATTGCCAGCTCTCCTCCTGGTTAGTATTTCAAAAAGTCAGCTAATTTCATTATGTCACTAGAATTTGCTTCTTAATCAATTAAAACACTCGAAACCCCCTGATAGGTAATTGGATACAGTTTGCGAGTCCCATTGAGCAGAGTCCTTTGCATACTTTCAGTAAATCCCCCGGACTGGGTTCTCCTAATTCTCTACAGAGCAACCATCTGCCTGGGTTAGCTTCGATTCTTTCAGCTCACTCATCTACTTCGCCAAATTATGCAGCCATTGGCAAGGATCAAGGAAGAATTAATCATGTCAACCAGATTTATACAAACGCTGATTCTACGAAAGGAGTGACCTTCCCTCATTCTAATTCTTTTCCTGAGCATAGTCTCAGCACGAGTCCTGGACCTGTTTTTCCTTTGGGTGAATCAAGTCCAAATACATCTTCTGTTGGAACTTTATCTGGTCCTCAATTTCTTTGGGGTTCTCCCACTCCATATCCTGAGCGATCCAATTCATCTGCCTGGCCCACATCTTCAGTGGGGCGTTCATTTGTCTCCAGCAGACAGGGACAGGGATTTTCATATGCCAGTCGCAATAATGCATTCATGAGCACCCAACAATTACATCATGTGGGATCTGCTCCAACTGGTGCACCTATGGACAGGCATTTTGGATTCTTCTCTGAGTCACCAGAATCGTCATTCATGAGTTCAGTTGCCTTTGGAAGGCTGGGTCGAGCAAATGGAAATTACATGATGAACGTGGGTTCTCATGGCAATATAAATGCTGGTATAGGCCTTCCTGGAAACATAACTGAAAATGGTTCTCCTAATTTTGGAATGATGTCATTGCCTACTCATGCTCCTTCATTCTATGGAAATGGTTCATTTCCTGGGTTAGGAGAAACCAGCATTGAAGTATTAGCTGAACGCAGTCGAAGTCGGCAGACTGGTGTAAACCAGATGGACAACAAGAAGCAGTATCAACTGGATCTAGAAAAAATTATGAATGGCGAAGACACTAGAACTACATTGATGATCAAGAACATCCCTAATAAGTAAGGAGAATGTATGAACTTGTGTGATATTGCAAAACCATTGATGTGTGAAATTTCTCAACATGTCTACTACTTATCTACTTCGCAGGTACACTTCAAAAATGCTGCTTGCCGCGATTGATGAAAATCACAAAGGGACATATGATTTCCTGTACTTGCCTATTGATTTTAAGGTAACTGTACTCTGGGATTCAAAAAGAAGTGGTACTTACTATGAGTCTGCTGATTTGCTGCTGATGCTGAGGTTTACTCTTATTGCAGAATAAATGCAATGTGGGTTACGCCTTCATTAATATGGTTTCGCCTTCACACATCATTCCTTTCTTTAAGGTGTATTTTGATTCCTTATTCATTGGGAACTCCTCATGGTTAAATTGTTTTTAACTTTTCAATGCATGATCTATTGGTTGAGAGATCGGCTACTAATGTTCCAGTTGGGATGGGACTTTTGGTTGAGAGATCAACTACTCATATTACTTTGAGTAGTTGTAGAGTTATTGTTGTCTTGGTGCTTAAAATTTTGAATTTTTGTGCAGACATTTAATGGGAAGAAGTGGGAAAAGTTTAACAGTGAAAAGGTTGCTTCACTGGCGTATGCACGAATCCAGGGCAAGGTTGCACTTGTCTCTCACTTTCAGAATTCAAGCTTGATGAACGAAGATAAGCGGTGCCGTCCAATTCTGTTTCACTCGGAGGGCCAGGAGACTGAGGATCAGGTAGCTTTAGAATTTTCATTCTTTGGAACTATGTTGGCATGAGCATAACTATTTTCTTTCTTTTCTAATGTTAGAAGAGGCTGCTTCGTTTTTATTAAACTATAAAGCACCAAGTCAAGCGAGGGGAGTTGTTGAAAGTTCATTAAACTTTCATTTGTTATTTCAGTTACTATTTGTGTTGGGAATGATTGGAGTTGTACCTATTGCTTATACAAATCAGTTGACTACGTAGTCCTTGCATTTTTTTAATAAAAACTGGTCATAACTTATAGATGCTGAAATATGGAGCACTGGTCTAGATATTAGTAGTTTCTTCTGATATTATGGCTTTTCATTCCTTAAATCAGAGACCCTGCGAAAAGTTAGGACTGACTTTACCTCCTGCGTTTGTCGTTCCTCCAGGAATCTTTACTCACTGGAAATTTGAATATTTATATTCGTCAAGCGGATGGTTCTTATGCTGGGGATTTACTGGAGAGTCCAAAGGGCAGTCTGGACGAGAAGCCCGACAGGAATTAGCAGTGTGCTACATCTCTTAGCCATGGTAAATGATGGCTTGAAAGCTAACTCCTGTATAGGTACATAACTGTACAAAATCAGAACAGAAAAGGGACAAGGTAACATAACTGTATGCATGACATGACCCAGAGTTTCAGGTGCCGGTTGAAGCTTGTAACTATCTATGAGGGGACTTCGTTGAGATGTGAAGTGGAGAGCGGCATAATCACTATTCAAAGGCATAGTGAAACATGCTGCTGGAAGAGCGTATTTGCCACCGAATGGGGAAATGCGATTGTTAGCACCATGTTAATTTGTCTCTTCTTCTGGTTCTCTTTTCTAATGTATTTAGCATCTTCAGTCATTTTTTGAGGACAATTACCTGCTCATGTTGGTACATACTCTTAGGATGAGCGAGAGGTACTGTTTTCGCAAATGTACAGAAGAGAGAACATGCCCTCTGTACTCTCTATTTGTCATCTGTCATTGGCATGCATCTGTAAAGAACGTATATTCCATCTTTGGATGATCAAGTGACTTTATCATATTTTGTTGTGCACAAAGTGTAGATTTCCGATGCATGATGCATCTGCAGAATCCGGTTACGAATTCTTGAAGTGCATCCATGTCTATGGTTGTGACTTGACAGTTTTCAGCCAAACCCCTTTGTGTTTCCAGACCACGGGAGATGAGTCGAGTACAAAGATGTTCATCGAGCAAAATTTATTCATACCCAGTCAGTAAACCTATATGATGTTAATGTACGGTGATGTTAACAAGTATCTTGTAGCACTTGCGAAGGCCATGAATTTTGAGGAAAACTTTAGTTTGGAAGACACTGATTAATCATGTTATTATATTTATCTAGCGATATTGAAAACTGGTTCATGTTACGTCATAAGATGAGTTAGTACAATGCATGGCATTCTTCCAAATACCAGTTGTGACATGTTTTTCTGAGGGGCGTGAGCATGCACTCATATACACCGCTCTCGTTCCTCCATTCGTGCAGTTGAGAAAAGTTCATGGGAGAGAAGATGCTGCATTATTCTCTGTGAACCATTGTGAGTAATGTGGTCAAATGTTCAAGTGGACAGCCAAAGCAAAATTTTAACATTTTCTAACCTCATGAAATAGAAGAAGCAAAGAATTCTAAACTTTCTATCGTATTTGAAAAAAAGCTAGATAATAATCTCACAAAGCCAACTAATGGCAAGTGCATTTTCCTTGCGTGGATCCTATTTCAATGGGAATTCCAATGCCAAGAAGAATCATCACAAGCGATAGCTAAAATTGGGAATGCCCATTAATTGATCAGTACAACCTTGTGGTGAGGCGTCGCATGAAACTCCCTTGTTCCAAACACAAATAAACCAAGGTTTCTGAACTGAATTATTCAGAAACTACAACCCTCAGAAGGCCTCACAGAAATAGCGTAATTCATTCCCTGCACTCGGGAACTCTGACGTTTTGGCTCCTTTATGAAGCCTACTTAAATCTGTAAGGCATCGGCAATGGATCCAGCAAGACTCAAAACTTCGAAAGGGGCTTGATTTCCTATGGCTTTAACCGTGTGTGGGCAAGAATCCGTTATCCAGAAGTAGGTGAATCCCTTGTCAGAGCCTTCCAAAAACAATGTCAAAATAACTGTAAGATGCTCATGTTCACTCTGATAATTTTTAACATTTTGAAAGTATGGAAGTTAAGTAGCATACCACCATTATTGCAAGTGAACCTCTCCCAAGATCGTTGCGGGAATACCGCGTGAGTAACATATGCGCTCACCTTGGTGGCACCGTGAGCTGCCAAAACTTTCTGGCAGAGTAAAAGACAGAGATATAAGGTCCAGCATAAGAAAATTGCAGTTTACATTTGATGTACTATGTAACGGGGCTAAATTGCCCCAGATTCAACCATATGACCAAGACAGGGCCCTCCGGCACTTGCATAACAAAATGGATGTTGGAAACAATGGCTTACAGAGGCATTTTGATATTTTTCTCCAGTAAATTAAAATGCTAGTTGCTAACTGATTGCAACATACTTTCATCTTCGTCTATGCCATAACAAGTAGGGAAAACTATTACTTTGGGCACCATATGATTCAGTGTGAGATACATTCGTATCAATCAAAAGTCGCAGAGAATTATGATAGACACCGCTACTAGATGAAAACTCAATCAAGCCAAAATGCAACCTCTTTTTATCATCTGCCTACACTTCAATTTTGATGAATTAGTGTAACAAACCCCAAGCATGCATGTCTAGATAGGCCTTCTACCACTGCTCTTTCTTTCAACTATTCTTGCGTTGAAGTTCTTCCAATCCTGTGCATTTCTCATCGGATAATATGTTTTATTATCAATCGACAAGCATTTCTTAGGAATAAGAAACGTTTATTCCTCCACCAGCAACATGCACAGTTACGGTATACGACTCAAGGACATAAATAAATGACATTAATCGACAGTATTCAACAATGTGAAATTATGCACCGCACGGTTTATGATGCTTGACTAGCATCAGCTAAAAAATATGACAAAACGAGCTCCATATTTGTTGGAGTTCTGGAAATTAGAAGTATACAGTGTCATGTAGATGAGCAATTTGTATTTTAGAACATGAGAAAGATGATGTGCAAAAGTACCTGGCAATCAATTAGGGTTCCCCCAGACTGCACCAGATCATCAACAATAACTACATGACAGCCAGAAGCATTTCCCTCCCTAAGCCGCACTATCCTCTTATCACCTTCACGAACCTTTGTGCACACCACCTGTTGTACACAGATATTAAGTATCCAACATGCTAAAAATGCCCGTAACTAGATTCAACTGAAAGTAAGAGCAGGACTGACCACAGGAAAATTATCCAGGAGCTTGTGAAATCTCTTCCAGGCTCCATCATCAGGAAATGCGATGACAATCTGAAAAATGACTAAAAATTAAACGGGAGATTTAAAATAGAGAGGTCTGGTACACAGATCATCAATGGGGGATAGCAACAACACTCACAAATGACAATAAACAGATCTTATAAAAATGGAAACCTGGGCAATCTACTTACTTTCTCAGACTCAGGAAGCTCGCAAAGGCGCCTCTTTAACAGAGGAATCCCTGTCTCAAACAAAGGCAAAACATGGTCCCCAAAATAAAACCTTTCCTGTGGTAAGAGAAAAACCTCAGGGTACAATTAATACAACAAGGCTACTGGAAAACTGCAGTTGCAGACAGGCAATAAGCAATGCTTTCACTATAAAAGCAAGCACTATGGTAAAAAAACAGGAGATGGAGTGCACCCCTAAATAAATAAAACAAAAAGAAAAGAAAAGATGGAGCAGCACTCTCAATAACAAACTTACTCATCAATAATGTCGCAAATATACCAACTACATAAGTTGCTGACTCAAAATGAAACATGTTTGTTTCTTTGATCGTACAATTACAGTGGGCCTAAACCAAACTGGCACACATCTACCCTTTGCCACACAAGCAAAGCCAAGGTGACAAATACTTTTGATTGGAAGCACACTAACAAGGGCCTAAAATTATAGATTGTTATAAGATGTATAATGTCTCTGTCTTCAACTACTCTTAGTACTTTTGAAGATGACTCAACCTCATAGAAGAGATAACTAAAAAGTTACTTCTCTAAGACGCATCCTATCTGATGATGCCTTTGTCACTTTGAACCACCCTAGACATGGATATGATAAGTTCGATATGCAGAGTTCCAGTGCATCAGTTGTGCTTCCACATACCGGTAAACTTCCAATCACAGAAAATTGAGTACATTAAACAATCTCATGCTGTTTGTACTAGCATGGATCATGTTCTCATGGTCACACTTTCGCAAAACCACTAATATAGCAGAAACAGAAGTGCCGGAGAAAATACGAATAACATCTCTTCCATCTCAATCTCGTGCTGTTTCTATAAAAATTACGGGAGAATTGAAAAGGAATAAGTCAAAGCCTTTTCTCTATAAGTAGAATTGAAGGTATATATTGAGTTCAATCGGTTCCCATGAACCATACCTGCAAAGCATGTATATCATAGATAACTAAACTTGTTGGGCCCCCCCTTGAGATGGGAATGTTTGACAAAATTCTTGCCATGGTAAACGCTGTAGCCACATCTCCTTCCTCTTCCATTCGTTCAAAGGAGCCAGTAGGAAAATACGCCAACACCAATGTAAAGGAAGCAACAAAAAGCCGTGGCAGTGCATAAATGACCGAAAGCTGCTCGAAGATTACTGCTGGAGAACTGAAGGATGCAAGAAAAGCCACATGCTGACCACGTATATCTTGTGCATTGTTTATGAAAAGGTTTGGGAATCCATCATCAAAACTCCTGCATGTACGTCAAATTTGTCATTTCTAGCCCTTAAACAAAGAGTATATTGCAGACATATGTTTAGCAAGTCCATCGTCCAACTGTATCCACCTCAATTACATTGTACACTATGCCCAAATGCCAAAAACAAATGAGAAGTAGGGACTAGACAAGATTTCCACATATGGATCAGAGAAGAGGGTGAAGAGCCACTTCTCCAGTTGCTTGCCGAACAATCCTAAGTCGATTCATTACAGAGTCAGTAAAATCACCTGGGGGTCTAACTTACTGCAGATATTTGTCGATGTTCTCTCCTTTCAAAAATTGAATATTGCAACGTTAATCCCCTACATATCATGTATAAGCCACAACTAGGAATGAGACTCGTTAGTTCGAGAGAAACTAACATAAAAAAATTGCAGCTTTGTCTCCCTATGAGGAGTAAAGGTTGCAGCTTTTGATTCCTAGCTGATAATTTCATAGTCCAACCGATTGCCGTCATCCAAGAACACATCCCTCAAGAAAAAGAATATTGAATTTCTCCCAATCTTGCTCTAAAACAAGTGCCCAGCATCTCAAATTCAAAGCTCAAAGCTCACCCATGTCGCGAAAAACAAAGACTCGCTCGCCTTTGGATCACGTGATGAGGAATTTCAGCTCCTCAGGGTGTAAACACAACAGTCAACAGAGCAGAACGTGAAGGAATATAAAGCACTATGTCATGTCGTACCAATTACGGCAGTGCAAAGATCATATCAGAGGTTTCCGAGAAAAGGATTCATCCGCACACCCACACCCACACCCACACACACGCCAGAAAGAGCGCAAGTCTCGCGCTTTCGCAAACGACGAAGCTCTTTGGAGCAATCGATCCCCGTATACATTAGCCCGTTTCGGGTTTCACGAAACTGTACGCAGCTCGAGAACATGTGCGTGAGAGAGAGAGAGAGAGAGAGAGAGAGAGAGAGGGAGACCTCCATTTGATGGACTGGAGGTGGATGAGGTCGGAGCGAGCGGCGACTTCGCGGGCGAGCTCTTCGGATTCCAGGCAGTGGAAGAGCAGCACTTGTTTCTTCCCCGTCTTCTCCTTCTTCTCCATTCCAACACCCACCCACCCACCCACGAACACGCGCAGATAGAGAGTGTGAGAGAGAGAGAGAGAGAGAGAGAGGGTTTCTTGCTCTGCTCTGGTCCTCTGGAGACGCACTCGACCCGGGAGGAGTCCACGCAGAGACACAGAAGAGAGGGAGAGAGAGAGACAGAAAGAGAACGTGTGCGCCGCGTTGCAGGCCGTTCTCGTTTTAATGTTTCTTGTCCCCCTTTTGAGGATTCTCTTAAGGTTTTTTCTTTTGGGATGACCACGAAAATAGTCGCTGAATTTTAACTCAATATATAATTTGATCTATAAATTTTTAATTTATTCAATATAATTTTTAAATTTTAGTTTAATATTCAGTTTGATCTATGAATTTTGAATCTGTTCAATATTGTCCATGGACTTTTGGTACATATTCCATTTAGTCCCTAAATTAAATGAAAATTGTTCCATTTAGTCTCTGAACTAAATGAAAATATTCAATGTGATCCCTGAACTTAAATTAATGGAATGACCATATTGAACATTTTCATATAGTTCATGGACTAAATAAAATATGTATTAACTGTTCAAGAACCAAATTAAATAAATTAAAAGTTCGGGGACCACATTGAACATTTGAAAAAAGTTCAGGGACTATACTGAACAAATTAAAAGTTCAAAGACCCAATTGGACATTGGGCCAAAGTTCAGGAACCGTTTGTGTCATTTTCCCTTTCTTTTAAGGATTTTGTTGATGAATACATAGAGATGAGGTATTAAATGAACACACTTAAGAAATGAATAATTAGAAAACATCAGTATCTAATAAATAGTATTTTCTTTTAGTCTTTACCCAAATGTAGAGAAATATTCCTTTGAAAATAACGAGGGCGATGCTATTTCCAATTCTTCATCCCTAATCTGGACGTACTTTTGACTCCTGCGTCGGCATGTCGTCGATGGCGAACAGCTCAACAATCTTTCATTAAAGAAGATGATTCCGTTTTTATGCTCTATGGTTGCTCTTCTCTTGATGCTCGCTCATAAGAGATCAAGATGAGCATCGAATCTTATCCCTGTTTTCTCAAATTGAGTGATTTTTCTTGCAATGATCAATTAAGCATGCTTAGTATTGCATAAATTGTGATATTTCAAAGTGTTTTTTCTGGGGTAAGTAAGAGATTCTCATTAATTTTAGAAGGATCATAAATACATCGTTAGCATAACAGCAACGATAGATTCTCATTAATTTTAAAAGGATCACAAATACATCGTTACTACAATAGCAACGATAGTGTTTGTCATTAGGTTGATGCAGAATCGATTGGTGTAGTTTATGTTAAAAGCAAAAAATTCGATCTGCACTTAGTGTGATTGGAGCTCTTAATCTCTTAGAAGACATATCGTGTCTCATGGAACCGGCTGGTTCGAGGCCGATTCAGGACTAGTCAGGTAGGTTCTTGGTTCTGTTAAACTTGGAACCGGCCCTACTAAGTAGTCTCATGGTTTCAACTTCAGAAGCGACAACACTCACTTGATACATGAAAAAGTTCTCACAGTGAATAAAGTCCCAACATTCGATTTTTGACACGACCAGCCATAGCTTCTACTCCTTTTTTCACAGCACTCGCTCTATGCAAGATGCCATGTCCAATCTGAGAAATTGTAGCACGACTAGCAACAACAATGGATGTTTCATCTCACTCCCACTCCCATCTCTGCAATGCCCTTCCAATCTTACATCTTTGACAAACTTATTGCCAAACCTCCGATGGCTACTTGACACTCCACGAACAAATGATCTTGCAGAGAAACACATATCCGCTGTATTCACACATTTAGCTACTCTATCTTTAGATAGAGCCAATTCAGAATAGCTAACCAGCTCATAAAACTGTTTTGAAGTATTAGTTGCCAACCATACAAGTTTATGCGATCTTAGGAGCGTGAGTTCGAAGCTTCCTCCAAGCACCGCGAACGGAGAAGCATTTTGAAGGAGCAACCACCCATATCGCCTTGTCCTTCACATTAGAATTTGGCATGATTGCATCACAGGGAGAAGCTTGCATGATGATCAAATCATCTGAGACCTGCTTTATGCCCAATCCTCTATTCTTTTAGTAGACAAACATCCACCCATTTAACCTTCACGACCTTAGTTTTCGTATCTAGCCTGGCCACAAATAGGCATTACAGCATAGGTCAATCTTCTTAATAGCCTTCTTAGAAGGGAAGAAAGCTCCACATAAGAAAGAGATGATGCTGTACATAACAAAGCTGACGAGTAAAAGTCTCCCTGCAAAAGGAAAGTCTTTTGGCACTCCAAGCTTTAGTTCTACTCAGGATTCTCTCAATTAAAACACTACAATAACAGAAAGCTTCCCTGACATCAATGCTAGCCCAAGATACCTAACTGGCAAAGAACCAATCTTAGATCCACTAAGCTGCACCATTTCTTGAAGATTAGTATTAGAGACACCAGAAGAAGTAAATTTCAGTCTTTAAGTGATTTAGCTTTAAACCAGACATATGGTAGAACTGCAACCCTGTTTAACAATCGAGAAAGAACTTTGATTGGGAAGATTGTAGGATTTTGAAAGTAAGGATGAAAAAGAAAAGGTATGAAGAAAGTCAATGACAGGTGTTATAACAATCCATAAACTTAAAAAGGGAAAAAAGATGGTGCACATTGGAGGGACCGGACTAATGATGCTTTAGGAATAAAGATGGGCGGCCTCTGGTGCGGGGTCTTCGGTGTCCCATTACGATCATGATGCCCATCAATATAAAGAAGTGACCCTACGAGACAACTTGTGACATTATGCAAGCTAAAAAGCTAATGTTATTCCATTTTCACTACCCATTTTATAATACATTTTTCACATTGTTCTCCTGATTATCAGGAAGCAGTACCACTGCAGCAGCTTGTACAGTTCGATAGCATTTTGATATGGGCCAAAAGCCCACTATAAATGGTCTTAGATTCCATCAGCCCATAAACTTGGCTCATGCAATGTCTCAACTTTGAGGCCGGCTGAGAACATCAGATGCAATTGGAAACTAGCCAGCTTCACGAAATTAATTATGGGCTCAAGAGACCACAATAAAAATGAGGAAGATGTAAAATTTTTGTGAGAGTACCGCCATCTGTTTTGAAAACTTAAACTATTAGATTAATGCGTGGTTTAACATTTAAACATTCTAACATTCTCCCTCACGTGTAGCCTCGGTTTTGGCCTAAGAGTAAGCATGGAAATATGTAATAATAGAGGCAAATATGGGCCTGGAAAAATGTGAACTCGAGGCTACTTGCTCCATGAAAGCTATTGTGGGACTACCACTAGCTTTTAAAACAGTTGGTACAAAATCTTTCAAACATAAGAGTTATTGGAGATCAAAAGATATTATACATTGCGTCTAAGAGGCTGAGGAAAGCAAAAGGAGGTGAAATGGAACTTTTCATGTGATTTCATGTTCTATGTTTTTTGCTGAATGACAATATGGGAAAACAAATGGGGAGATGAAGAACAGGAACTCATATCATGTGATTTCAGGTTCTCTGGTTTTTTCCTTGAATGATCATGGGATTCTAAGCTTATAATCCACAGTAACTATTCACCCAACACGATGCATTAAGGAACCGCTACAAGTTCTATGCAAGCATTGCACATGCAAGAGTGTAAAATCTTTACACAGAGTGCGTGCGCAAGCTAAATGTACGTTGCAATACATGGAGGAAGAAACTCAGCAGCTTCCGGTGGACATTCAAAGGTCTCATTACGCGAGTTCATATCATATCTCTCCAACCAAAAAACAAATAGAAAAGAAAAAAAGATATGCATGTTGCGCGACGTACGTCACCGTGGATGATGTTCGTTACACAATAAGTTCAACAATAAGGAGCTGGAAAGAATAAGAAACCCTAATCACATGCACGGCATTTATCACAGACCTTGAAGGAACATCAACTCCCTATATCTTTTCTCTGGCTATAGGTGGAAAACCAAGCCTGTGCTACTCATAGGGAAGCCGTGACGAAGTATATTTAGTTTCAATCATTTTGGATCTGCATTTGCATGAACAGTTCATTAGTGCGTGACAGTTTCCATCTTTCCCTTATATTTTCGCAGAGAATACATCAATCTCCTTTTTCTTTTTTTTCTCTTCTGCTCCTTTGAAGAGTCAAAGGAACGCGAATCGGGTGTGGTGGGGTTAAGAATCTTGAATTAACCTAACGTCAGCAAAAGGAAGACATGCATGAAGAAGAACAACATACTTCGCGAATGATTGATGTAAACCTCACCAAGACAAGTAATGAAGAAAGCATGAGCTTAGCTGCCCCATCCGAAAGAGAGTTTTAAGAAAAGTTAGGGAAGAAAAAAGAGGTCCAATCGATTTTTCTCTGTCTAGATCTGCTAATGAACGTGAAATCTGCAATGATGTCGAATCAATAAATTACTCTAACGTCATCGAGAAGAAGACACGCGTGATGAGGATAGCATACTTCGCGAATGATTGAGAACCTTACCCAAACAAGTAACCAAGGAAGCATGAGCATAACTGCCCATTCGAAAGAGAGATTAAAAAAATGTTAGGGGAAAAAAATGTTCAATCAAAGTTTCTTTCTAGATCTGCTGATGAACATGAAATCTGTAATTAAAGAAAAGGTTGGAATATTTCAATATTAAATCACACTTTCATTTAATAACTTAAACTTTTAGAGCAGTTGATAGTGGTCTAAATCTTTCAAGATCTTTTATTTGCCCCCACTACTATATATTTCCATGCTTACATTTAAGTCAAAATTCAATCTACGCGTGAGGGGGGAGTGTTAGAATATTTAAGGGATAATGACACGAATAGTCCTAAAACTTTGCTAATGTGCAATGTGTTCCTTGAATTTTTAATTTGTTCAATATGGTCTAGGAACTTTAGCCCAATGTGCAATATGATCCCATAACTTTTAATTTATTCAATATGGTCCATGGACTTTTGGTACATGTTTAATTTGGTCCCTAAATTATATAAAATGTTCAATGTTGTCATTCCATTAATTCGAGTACAAAGATAACATTGAACATTTCATATAGTTTAGGGATAAAATTGAATATGTACCAAAAGTTCAGCGATCACATTACATATTGGGCTATAGTTCAGAGACCACATTAAATAAATTAAAATTTCATGGATTACACTACACGTTGGGCCAAAATTAAGGGACCATTTGTGTCATTTTCTCGACTAAATATCCAAATCACGACATCATCTTACAGCTTAAGTTGATAGTGATCCCACGAAATCTTTCAAACCCGCCGTCGGCAAGATGAAAAAATGCACGGGTAAGATTACATGCTTAGCGAATGATTGAAAACCTCACCTAAACAAGTGAGGGAGGAAGCATGAGCTTAACTGCCCAATCAAAAGAAAGTTTAAGAAAAGTTGGGAAGAAAAAAAAAGTCCAATCGAATTTTCTTTCTGGATCTGCTAACGAACATGAAATCTGCAAAGAATTCCGCAATGCCTTCACCTACCCGACTATCACAGTTGGGCAAGGGAAGATCTAAGAAGAAACTTATATAGTGGTCTCGTGCTTTTTTGGTGAAATGCAGTTGAGATCTCAACAACCAAACTCATGCTTGAAATCAGAAACATGGAACCGCGATGCACATGTTATTCCTTAATTCCCTATGGTATTCATACAAATATCGTCATGAGAGATGTTACAGATGCACGAGAGCAAGCAATTATTGGCGCTTTTTATGAAGAACCATGTAGGATTTATATCGGTTGTCCTCGTATCTTTTAGTATCGAATCTTCGTATACCTCTGGCGTCATTGTAAACATAAAGATTAAATCCATCCAGTTTATCTTCTATTGTCATGCATCATGACACATTATTCAGTGGAAATTAAATAGCTGTATCTAGCACATCATCACCAACTATCTAGTCTCCTGTATACTCCATTCACGCGTGCATGCATAAGCTTCACATAACGGAGGGCATCTACAACATCATGAACATTTTCACTTTTATACTGTTATTGCAATTGGACATCAAGACATTAGCCCATTTGCTATGGAAAATACATATGGTATTATTGGTCAACCGTTTCCATGTTCATGTCGAATTGAATTGAGGGAGGCCCCAAAAGTTTCCTTAAAAGCTCCACATGTTCTTATTCATCATTAAGCATGTTGCAGACTTGGGGAGGGAGAGAGAGATTCAAACATGACAGAGAACTTGCAAAGGCGGTCACCAACAAGCCAACCTACTATCCCTCTTTGACATACATCCGTGGAAGGGAAAGTGGTGAGGGGGAGAGACCTTGTTTTCCAAGGTAGATAACAGTATAACACATTACCAAACAAAAAATAAAGAGAAATAAATTGAAAGAAAAAGAAGAAGAAATTACTAGACTTACCAATATATGTATAGAAAAATATAGCATATATATATTTTGGCGGTGCTGAAGAATTTTTGTGCCAGTGGCTTTATATACCATTGATTCAAAAGAGTGGATAGCTATAATCCTCAAAATTAAAGGCCGATAAAATTGTTCATGTAAAACTTGTCGTGATGTTATTTTTTCGTAGAAAATACAATTCGGAATTAAATGCTAGCGGTGTGGCTAACCAAATATTGCTGTGGTCAACCCCCCTCGTCGACCCCACCTTAATGGCTGCTCACTATAAATACCCTCTTCATGTCTCACACTTTTCCATAGTCCCCTCCTCCATCAACTCTCTCTCTCTCTCTCTCTCTCACATTGAAGCTCAGGGAAGTCAGTAAGCCATGGTGTTCCCAATGGTGCTCCTCAAGCTAGCAGACTGGCTCCTGTGCCAGCTCCTGGCCGACTCATGCTACAGAGCCGCCATGAGAATGAAGAACTATGGCTTCCTCATCACCAACACCAAGAACCCATCTCTCCGATCACCACCATCATCACAAGCCCAACAACAACCCCCGCAAAGTCCTTTCCCTCCCGTGACCAAGTGCTCCTTGCAAGGCAGAGAGTCTGAGACCTTGGTCTGTGACATCCATGGAGCCCTCCTGAGACCCCAGTCCTTCTTCCCTTACTTCATGCTTGTGGCCTTCGAAGGGGGTAGCATTTTCAGGGCATTGCTCTTGTTGCTTTCATGTCCCATCTTGTGGGTCTTGGACCATGAGCTCAAGCTCAGGGCAATGACCTTCATCTCCTTCTGTGGGCTCAGGGTCAGGGATATGGAGAGTGTGAGCAGGGCTGTGTTGCCGAAGTTCTACCTCGAGGGACTCAATGCTCATGCGTATGAGGTCTTGGCCTCAGCTGGTCACAAGGTGGTGTTCACTAGCGTCCCTAGGGTCATGGTCGAGGGCTTCCTGAGGGAGTACTTGAGTGTCGATGATGTGGTAGGGACTGAGTTGCAGACGCTCGGGGGTTACTTCACTGGGCTTGTCTCTGGGTCTGGTTTGCTGGTGAAGCACAGGGCGCTGAAGGCGTACTTCGGAGAGAGAAAGCCTGAGATTGGGCTTGGAGGTCCGAGCTTCCATGACCATCTCTTCATCTCCCTCTGCAAGGTACAGACTTTTCCTTCTCTTTAATATTCAATACATTTGACCAAACTAATCTCTCTCCACCTCCTAAAAGAGGGGGGAAAAACAATTAGCGTGTCATTTTGGGAAAGTCTGATGGTGCATGACAGTTGCACCTTTTTCCTCTTCAAGGAAAATCCGATGCACCAGAATGTACCATATTGGTTCCTCAGGGAAAGCGCATTTGCTGCTCTGTAGCTCCTAGATATGTGCATGTCCTCATTCCTTAACCATTTTCGATTATTGACCTACATGTTGGTTTGCAAATTGACAGGAGCCTTATTTGGTGACCAAGGAAGAGACCAAAGGCAGTGCAGGCTCAGTGGTCTTGCCCAGGAGCAAGTACCCGAAGCCGCTGGTGTTCCACGACGGGAGGCTCGCGTTCTTGCCAACCCCGCTCGCAACCCTCTCCATGTTCCTGTGGCTTCCGCTCGGAATCCTCCTGGCCATCTTCAGGCTTTTGGTGGGCATCTATCTCCCTTACAAGCTGGCCATTTTCTTTGGAACACTGAGTGGCGTGCAGTTCTGGATAAGCGGGTCGAGACCCACGAAGTCAGACCCGAGGAAGGGAGTCCTCTACGTGTGCACCCACCGGACCCTCCTCGACCCGGTCTTCCTCAGCACATCCCTCGGACAACCTCTGACCGCAGTCACATACAGCCTCAGCAAGATGTCTGAGATCATAGCCCCAATAAAGACGGTGAGGCTGACCCGTGACCGAGCCAAAGATGGAGAGACCATGCAGAAGCTGCTGAGTGAAGGTGACTTGGTGGTGTGTCCTGAAGGAACTACTTGTAGAGAGCCATACTTGCTCAGGTTCAGCTCACTGTTCGCCGAGCTGGCCGACGAGATCGTTCCGGTGGCGATGGACGCCCATGTAAGCATGTTCTACGGGACGACCGCGAGCGGGCTCAAGTGCTTGGATCCCATCTTCTTCCTCATGAACCCTAGGCCCTGTTACCACGTCCGGGTCCTGGAGAAAGTGCCCCGAGAACTCACGTGCGCCGGCGGTCTGTCGAGCCACGAGGTAGCGAACAACATTCAGAAGCAACTCGCTGATGCTCTGGGGTTCGAGTGCACTAGCCTGACCCGGAGGGACAAGTACATGATGCTCGCAGGCAATGAAGGGATCGTCAAGGAGAAGAAGAAGAAATTCTAGCTAGCTTGAGATTATTAATGTTACTTGATTTTTTTAACCCTTCTCTCTTTCTTTGTAATAACTACCATTATATGTAGGTTTTGATCTCACGGCATGTGCTTTGGATGTGAAGTTATATTCACTTACTATGCCTTACAATTGTGGACCGTGGAATCATCATCGTTCCATGTATTAATTGATTGACTGTCAGGTTGTTCCCATCACCAGTCCACAGTTTTGCTAGCTTTTGCATGCAATGGGCAATCCATTTTCTTTTCATTTTTCCTTTAATGTATGCTTTTCGAAGTCTTTTTTTTTTTTTCTGTTTCTAGTTGCTAGTCAAAGAGGCGTGTTGGAAATTCATATGTTTTGCCTAGAATGGAGTGTTTGTTAGGTTGACTACTTTAAAAGGCTGAAATCTAGTTTGCCAACATTTATTATGCACAGTCAAGGAGAGATCACACATTCAACCCCCACATCTCTACACAGATAAAATCACATGGCACACGAGATTAACAATTTGCAAGTCACTGAACAAGAAATATATATTTGGCCATCCATTGGATTGAATCGAGTTGCTTTGGCGCGTGTTGCTTCGGCGCAAATTTAATGTTGCGCAAGTTGTTGATAGAAAACTTCATCCATAACTTGAATATCATCTATGTTTGAAAAGAAGCGAAGGATTTGGAATTCAGAATCTACTTCTGCGATAACTTGATCCGATGACCGTCATAATAAACATAACAATAACCATTGCGAGAGTTGCATCTGCAAACCCTAATCTTGAGAACTTAATGTTAAGCAAGTTGGCGATAGAAAACTTCATTTATAACTTGAATAAACAATAACCATTGCCGGAGTTGCATCTGCAAACCCTACACTCGAGAACTTAGCTTATCCATGAAAATAACATGAAAAGTGTACATGCATGAGGATGGGGTATGAAGAAACTTCTCTTCCTTGGATCATTCACGGGGACCCTCAATCTGTTCTTGCAGGCTTTGACTTTTTCCTTTTCTTTTTAGGTTTTTGGTGGAGATATTAAAATCTTCGGAGGCTCTCAAGTTCCAATACCACATTGAGATACGTGCATGTCAATGTGGTAATCGATCGTGTGAGTTGGTGTGACAGTGTCAATTCTTCTGCGTGATGGCAATGAATGATACGATAAGTGTCAGTGGTTCTCATGATGGAATTTAATGCAGTATGTGTGAATGGTGTTAGATGGGGACTTGCAGATCGATGATATAACAACAGAGGCAAATCATAATCATGACATCAGCCCTTCGATGAAGAATATGATATTTTTCCTGCAAAAAAACCAGAAAAACCAAGAAAGAAAGCAAGAAAGAAAGAAAACAGGTGCTTCCAACCACATAATTCAATCGGTTTGTTCCTAGTTTCTTTTTCACTTCTCAAGTGATGGCTCCTTTCCTTTTTTTCTTATGCTTGAAGCCATAAGCTATCTCCCCAATTTCATGAATTTGGCAAGATGAAGTCGAACGGGATATGGAATTCTAGAGAGATTATTTTGACTTCTTACGAAGGATGTCTTTTTCTTTTTAGAAAAATGACACAGAAAATCCCTAAACTTTGGTTTAATGTACAATGCCATTCTTAAACTTTTAATTCGTTCAACATGGTCCTTGAACCATTCCGAAATGTTTAATCTAATCCTCAACTTTTCATAAAAAGGGTAAAAAGTTTTCATTATTACACTATTGTTCGAATTTTAAATTCATTTCAAATATTATGATTGTGCCATTTACGCAAATTTTAGCTTATGATCTTCATGATAGTAAAAGTAGAACCTAATTTAGAATCGTATCATATTGATATTCTTGCAATTTTAATTTCCTAATTTATATATTTAACTAAATTTTATTAAAGAAAACACAAAATAATGGTCCAAAGTAAACATGATTTCAAATAAGGGCCCGAATGGGAGCAAAGGAGGGAAGGAGAGGGAGGTGGAGGAGGAGGAAGGAAATGTACATTTCGTTTTTTACAAAAATGACTTGTTTTGGCTGCCGAAAAAATCAAGTGTTCGTCTGCTGGCGAGCTATGTCCTTATTTGAGATTGACTTAGCCAGTTTGGGTCCTTATTTGAAACAAAATCCATTATGGGTCATCATATGAGAAAATCACTCTACTTCGGGCCATTATTTGGATTTTTCCCTTTAATTAAAGAAAACACAAAATACAAAAACTTGAAAATTATCTATCTTAAAAATTAAGAACAAGATTTAGATTAGTAGAAGTATCTTTAGATAAATTAGTGTCATTACCAAATATATTTATGAAAACACTTATTTATAAATTAAAAGGAATATGAATCTAATATAGCTTTAAATGGGGTCATATTTTTAGAATCATAGAGATCTTAAGTTAAAATATCTTTAAATGGAACTATAGTAATATATATAAAGACACAAAAGGTAAAAAAAGTTGCAAAAAGATGGCATATCTTTTGTTGATTTAGGAAATGGATTTAAATGAACAAATATTCTAAAATCTGGGCAATAGTGTAATTATGAAATCTTGTGCATGGTTTCGAAGGACTAATTTGATTTTGTTATGAAAAGCGAAGGGACTAGATTGAACAAATTAAAAATTTATGGACTAGATTGAACATTTCGAAACATTTCAATAGCAACATTGAATGAATTAAAAGTTCAAGAATGATATATTGCACATTAAACCAAATGTTAGGAATTGTTTTTGCCATTTTCCCTCTTCTTCCCCCTTGATGTTCGTTGTGTGCACCCCAAAAAATAATCATAAGCTTATCCTCTATCATCTCCCACTGCCAATAACCATTTCGAAATGGGAAAATACCACAAAAAATCCTAAACTATGTCAATTGTAACAAATTTACCATGAACTTTTTTTTTTGTGATACGAAAAATCCCAAGCTATGTCACTTGTGGCAAATTTACCCCTAAACTTTTTTTTTGTGATACGAAAAATCCAAAACTATGCCACTTGTAATACATTTATTCTACAATACTTTGGCACATGGACATTTTCGTCTTTTTCCTTTTTCTATTTTTTTTCCTCTTTTTTTTCTTTTCTTCTCCTGCAAGGGGCTGGCGTTGGGCGAGGGCTGCCCTCATCGGAGAAGAAAAGAAAAAAAAAGAGGAAAAAAGCGAAAATGCACATGAGCCAAAATATTATGAGGTAAATATATCACAAGCGGTATAATTTGAGATTTTTCATGTCACAAAAAAGAATTCAGAGTAAATTTATCACAAGTGACATAGTTTGGGATTTTTGATAGGATTTTTCATTTCGAAAAATGTGCCTATGGGACAAATCTAAGTCCATGACGAGATCATAAACAGAAGTTGGCTTTTAACTCTCAAAGTTCCCATTTCGCAGACATCAGTCTATAACTATGCAAGTCGGTCAGAAATACATCTTGGTCAATCGAGTGTTCTACAAAACTTCCAGACAAAAATCAATACATGATCATGTGACCCAGAAGAAATATCAAGGCGAATTACATGAATGGTAATTCCGCTCCCCAGTAACAACTTGTGCTTACCAAATTCCCGTCTTATAGTCATTTCCAATATCGACAAACATGCTTTTCTTTCCTCACACCATGAACAATCTGAAGCTTCTACAGCTGACAACAAATTGGATCATCTCATCCCACCCTACATAATCCCCATTTCTGATAAGGGGATTCAGTAGTCGAGAAAACAGTACAAGTCGAAAGGAGTATAATGTCAGGCATGCCGCAAGATCATCGTAGATATCTTGTAGAAATCAGCAATATATCCATTTTGTCACTCCAGAGTCACTGCAACTAAAGCTCATTGCTGTACATATGTGTGGCTTGGTTAATGGATTCCAGAAGCAAAACTCAGCCAACTCAGTGTCATGACAAGAGACGCAATGTGACTCAATTGGGAAGCCGATGAAGTGGAAGGGCCTGAAGGCTCGGCGCCGAAAACTGTGGCCCCGCTAGAGTTCGTGGTGTTCAAGATTGATGAAGCTGTGCTGCAAATTTCATACAGATACATATATGTGACATACTATTGATAGCGAAGATCCCCTCACTTTTCCATGAGAAAATCATCAAAGGAAATTCAGACAATAAAGTTGGGAAAATTCACCTCGTGGATTGATATTGACATGTAGAACTACCTGCAATCATGAGGATGAACAGAAAAAAATCAGCAAAGGGGAGATTTCAAACGGGTCTCTGTCCACGTACCCGAATCAGATGATTGATTGCAGAAAATTGTATGCAATGAACAGATTAAGAAGATCAAATGGAAAACGTATGGTTCACATGAAATGTGTTATGCTCTAGTGGATTCGGCTGATGGCTTGTCACAACCCACCTAGTATTCACTATCACAAAGTTGTCATCACTTTTATTTTCTTTCTTATTGGGAGAACTGCTGCCAGTGCCAGAGCAACATGCTATTTTTCTATTTGGTACACAAGACAACAGGCTGTGTTTCTTAAAATGCATGAATTGTTGTGTTATTGCATTACTTCAGTTGGGTTGGCAGGCAACTGTCTGATCCAGATTGGCTCTGTACACAATTGCTAAAACTTTTTCCCGTAGAAGGAAATTGGTATCTTTATTAGGCCAAAGGGTTAGTGCTTAATGCTGAAGTTGGTAGCCCAAGCAGCATCTTTTGGGCTTGGGCCTAAATCATCTGCACTACTTTTGCAGAATGGGGCAAGAGAGGGCTTATACTGTTGACGGGTAGGCAGGCCTGGGCTAAACGTGTGGTGGCACTCTCGCATCACTAGGAGGTGCCCGTTACAGACTCGATGACAAGAGGGAAGTGACTGGCAACAACAAGAAGTAATATCATGTGAAACTCTAGGAGGGCTTCAAACTTATCCCACCAAGCCTAGTTATTAAATCACACTCGGTATAAACAAATCAACATTGCCTGAGATATAGAACTACTTATGCTAGGTTAAAAAGTAAAACCAAGAGCTTACTTGGGTCAGTGCTGGTAACAACAGCTGTTCCTCCAAAGCTGCAGCTTGTGGGAACAGGATTCTTCTGATAATACTTATTGAACGCATAAGACGCGTGATCGCGCACCGTGTTTGGGTAATAACAGCTCCCGCCGGTCTGAATTGCCGAGCAGTCGGCCCCGCCGTACCCACAGGCATAGTCCAGAGCGACTTGCAGAGCAGTTTGCGACACGCTCTGGCTTGCAATGCACCAGCTGGAACTCAAGGATGGGGGCGGAGTCACCGTGGCTGTGAACGGGGCGGGGGTCATCACGGTCGGTGGGGCCAATTCGGGGTTCGATGTCGGGTTAACCACCGGATCGGCGGAAGCGAAAGGGGCTGGAATCATGGTGGGGACAGTTGTGACTGGATTTGTGATGTCCTTTTGGCCGGAAGGTGAGGAGGGTTGGTACTTCTTTACCTGGGCTACTTCATTGGCGTATCCAACTGCTTCCTTCCTTGTCACAAGTGACCCTGAACCTGAAGCTGTCACCAAAAGTTAAAGTAGGGCTCTACTTTATTTCTCTTGTGTACATAACCATTCTTTGACAGTGAGATAGAAAACAATACTTGTCTTGTACTGAAGTTTAGGTACAGCAACTGAATTCTGAAACACTCTCCCAGCCAAATCCCTCTTTTTTCTTTTTTCTTTCACACCCGTTTTTGTATATAAAATTTTCAATTGATTCTCTGATGTATCTCCTATATTTTTCCACAGGGAATGACCGGGTTACACCCAACACAATCAAGTCAATACTACTGAAACTCTAATATGGAATTACTGATCTTAGTAGGAACATGATTAACGGTCATTTAGAACCAACAGGCTAAAGGGGGAGGGGGACAAAGGGAAAAACACAAAGGGGGGGTTCATGATTTGAATACTGCTACGATTGGGCCAAAAGGTCAAATAATCAAACGGCGCAGGGAATAGAATATTTCCTTTTTTTTAAGCATTCAAAAGGGTGTGTGTAGAAACTCCAGAATTCTACGAGCACCGTAGTGTTTTCACATGACCAAGTACACGGAGACCGCCCTGAACTGAACCGAGCCGAACCGACGAAACCAATCAGACCTCGCGATCCGCCGCTAATCACGTAATGGGTACTGTAAAGAGGGGACCCCCCCAACCGCCCTAGGCCATAAATTCCATTTGACAGCTCGATTTTACTTGGTCCCAGAAAGCTCAGAAAATTGAACTGCTCAATCTACTCCGCAAGGAAAGACAGCTAGCGAAACACATGGAACAGGGACAGTGGAGCTACGGTACGAACTGGTCCGAGCACATGGGTGTCGACCCAGACCAAAAAAAATCTAGAGAGAAGCGCGAGAGAAAACGTGGAAGTGCCATCACCTGGACGCAGGAAGAGATGGCATAGCAGGATTATCGCGCAGCGCACACGCTTTCCACCCATATATAGCCTTCGAATCTCGCCAGCCTCTCTCTTCTCCTCCTCCTTCTTCCTCTTCTTGTATAGCACAAAGCTTCGCAGCACCTCGGACGGGAGACTCAGCGGGCGGTGTGGCTGAAAGGGAATGGCGGGTTTTATACCCTTTGGCGTAAAGATGACGACTTGAAGGGAGGGAGGGAAGGACAGAGAGAGCAGGAGAAGAGAGACACCAGGAGAGAGAGAGAGAGAGACGGGGAGGGAAGGGGAGGAAGGTGCAAAAAGGAGGGAAAAAGTGGGGTATAAGATGGAGGAAGGGGGGGTTGAAAAAAAGTTGAGAATGGCTTTTTTTGAGGGGGATTTTAGGTTGGGTGCGTGGGATGTGCGAGTGATGATTG
The DNA here is from genome assembly GCA_031216405.1 of Syzygium malaccense. Lineage (NCBI taxonomy): Eukaryota > Viridiplantae > Streptophyta > Magnoliopsida > Myrtales > Myrtaceae > Syzygium > Syzygium malaccense. The sequence continues at coordinate 23,242,928 of CM062253.1, forward strand.
TAATGATGGTGATGATGCTTGTGTGCGTTTACGGAGTCCCTTTTCACTTTTCTTTTCCCTGCTAATTTCGCCAATCTTGAGCTAGCGTTTTCTTAATTTATAGAGATGGTGCGGGATTTTAAAGATTCACATCGTTTTCTTACTGTATAATCGAGAGATTTCCGAACTTTTTTAAAGAAATGATTCGTCATTGGGCTCTTTGGCTAAAACAAGCACCGCCGTTTTCATGTTGATATGTATCGTCAATTTGACATCGTTATCTTATTTCCAACTCAAGATAAAATATACACACTCTCTCTCTCTCTCGCTCTCTCTCCCTCTCCATTTGCTCCTCTTGGTGTTTTGCTTAAGCGCTAACCTTCGTAGTTATCGGCACCTACGACGTCACGCCATCTCACCTCATCATTACCATCGCCACTTCCCTAATTCGATCCCTCACTCCATTCGCCAATGCCACGTTATCTTCCGCGCTGACCATCGCGTTTGTTGGCGCCTTGGACGTCGCTCTGCCTCGCCTCCCCACCATCACCACAATCATCACTTCCCTAATTCAATTCCTCACTTCACTTACCAATAAAGTACCGGGAACTATTCTGAGGCAGTGCTCGGGATCGTGCGACTTACATATTCAGAAGAGCGCGCGCCCATACCAAGAGACAGCAAAAAGCGAAGACGTACCAGAAAGCTTCTATTCCAATCGGCCCCGTTCACTTCAATGATATTCCCATTCCTTGGGGCACCATCATAAGGGCTAAATTTGCTTTTCGCAAAGCATTTTGTCCTGGCGTTAATCAAGCAACACTCCCATTGGGGTAGGGAGGGGGCTAATGCGGAGAGCTGCCTAAGCTTTTCCTCCTTTGGGCTCCCATGTCCATCGGTCCTTTGGAGGACCCGCCCCATCACACCCCCCGCTTTCTTTCTCCCCCTACCTTTTCTTTTGCTTTGCGAAGAACCATCATCTTCCTTCCTGGGTCTTTTTCACTTTTTCCACAGGTGACACTGCGACTGTGATTTGATGTATGCAGAGATTGCTCTGTCACGACCACGAGGGGTCGAGACCAAGTCCGCTAATTGTGTCGCCGGTTGGCCGGACATGGATCTAAGCACAGTCACAGATCCTCCCGTGCCTTTTTCCTAGACTAGATCTCCAACGGCGCGATCTATACCGCCGGTGTAACATTACATGTGAATCTCCACACTGCAAACTAAACCCGTCGCGCTTGGAATGGTAAGGGCGAATTCGATGTAATTCACACGTTGTGTTCGCCATTCGTTTCGGGCATATATATAGCGAATCAGCATAGTAAGACCCTATATTGAAGGGAAAATGACAAAAAACTTTGTTTTAATGTGCAATGTGATCTATGAACTTTTAATTTATTTATTATGATATCTGAACTTTAGGTTAATGTCCGATGTTATCCCTGAACTTTTAAATTGCTTAATATTGTTCATGAACTTTTGATATATGTTCAATTTAGTCCCTGAACTTATCAAAAGTTCAATATAGTTATTTCAGAGACTAAATTGAACATGTATAAAAAATTCAGGGATTACATTGAGCGAATTAAAAATTCAGAGATCGCAATTCACATTGGAGTAAAATTTAGGGATCACATTAAACAAATTAAAGGTTTAGAAACCACATTACATATTGGGTTAGAGTTCGAGGATTATTTTTGTCATTAACTCTACATCGAAGCATAACGCGACACTTGCCGATCGTTTCAATTTTTTTTTTTACATATTCCTACAAGTTCGACGGCCCTAATTAGCTCGAAGGTTGACACACAGTGAAAACGAATACTAATCGATCTCGAGAACCACAAACTCAATATCGCCGCGAATTAAAAAGCACGTACTTGGAATTTGCTAGGACCTTGCTGACGACCGACGAGGGCAGCAAGTCAAGAAAAGCCATCATTAGCGAAGCATTAGCATGCTTAACATATAATATTAATCACCGTTATAAATACGACAAGCGTATGGTTAGACATAAAGAAATGGGATTAGTGGAGATATGGTCCTCAAAGCGGGACTGTCCGAAACCCTAAATCCCAATCAAAGCCATCGCTTTTGACCTATGGGACAAGAAAATATACCTACGTGTACATTTATAATATTCCCCCCTAGACCCCTCTTTTGTTAGCTTTAGCTAAAGGCCCTGCTGAATTCTTGCTCACGTTTCTCAATTTTTTGTAATTTTTTTGTAATTTTTTTTGGCCAAAAGGGAATTATTGATGGAGACAGAGAAGTGTCTATTATATTTCAAGAAGAGTGGGTATTGTACGACAATAATTGGATTATATGAATGCTGCTTTTTCTCACTTCCTCTCTTGGAGGATATATCGAATCTGATGGATCGAAATCTATGATGGCATCCTTATCTTAGTGTATTGGTCGCACGAAACAGGAGTTTTTGTTTATGTTATCTTGGGCCGTTTTGGGGTCCGATGAGGCAATTACATGGGGACAAAGACTAGCTTTAAGGATTTTTAGCCAAAAAAAAAGGGACTAGCTTTAAGGTTGTCGAGAAAAAAAATAAAAGGGAAATTATGCGGGGAAGCACGAAATTAGGCCCTTAATTAATCCGAAATCAAGCAGCACCTTAGCTTGTTTGAGCTAATCAAAGGGAAAAAGAAATCTCCTCAGCTTAGAAATTGTACTGTGTTTCTTGTTTCATTAAGGGAGTCGATGGCAAAAGGAGAAAAGAAAAGGAATGATGGAATCCAAAATTGCCCGGACGGTAAAATTTATAGGTTTAAAACTGTGATTAGCCCTTTTTATCTTTACTCAAAAACGGAACAAAAGAGCTTCTCGACATTTGCATTTTTGAGAAAAAGCTACAAAAAACTCTAAACTTTATCCACCTTGACACATTTATCATAAATTATTTTTTGTGACATCCAAAAATCTAAATTTGTATCTGTGTGATACATTTATCTAAACTTTACCTCAAACTTATACCTGAGTGATACATTTATCCAAAATTTTTTTTTTGTAACACCAAAAATCCAAAACTTTTTTTCGTGATATCAAATTTTTGAGATAAATGTGTCGCACGGATACAAGTTTGGAATTTTCAGTTTCACAAGAAGAAGTTTGGGATAAATGTGTCGTACTGTACAAGTGGGGTAAATATCTCACATAAATATAAGTTTGGGATTTTTAGTGTCACAAAAAAAGTTTGGAGTAAATATATTATAGTAGGCATAGTTTATGATTTTTTATGGCTTTTACCCTTTGCATTTTAAAGATTTTTTCCTCGTTACAGAGCAATGGGAGCAATCGGGCCGATACAATCCGAGATAGGGACAGAACCGGCCTCACTCGACCGGTTCCGAGGAGAATCGGAGCGGTTCGGTTTCAAATGTTGGAACCGGCCCGGTTCGGTCATCAGGAAACCGCTGGTTCGACCGGAAAACGAAACCGCGCGGGCAGGCCGGTGGTTCCCGGACTTCCGGAGGAAAAACACCGGTGAACCGTTGGAGCCATCGAGCCTTCTCTTCTTCCTCGTTGCGGCTCTTCCTCATCCATGGAGGATCCCGAACCGTGACGCCACACAGCACCAGAAGCAAGAGCAAATCCAAAAATGACGCCATGCGAGACCTGCTGCCACTCCGCTTCACCCTCCACGCCCACCCTCGTCCCGGACCCGCACCGCTGCCTCGCCCTGCTGGACAAGCGCTGCGCCACCATGAGGGACCTCCGGATCCTCCACGCTCAGCTCGTCAAGACGGGCCTCTCGAGCCACACCCTCCCCGCGAGCCGCGCGCTGGCCTTCTGCGCCTCCCCGTCCGGCGACATCGACTACGCCTGGAGGCTCTTCAGCCGGACCCGAAGGCCCAATCTCTTCATTTGGAACACCATGATCAGAGGGCTTTCCCGGAGCTCGACCCCGGAAGATGCCATCTCTCTGTTCATCGACATGCTCGTGGGTTCGCCAATCGAGCCGCAGAGGCTGACTTATCCTTCGGTTTTCAAGGCCTACTCTCAGCTGGGGTTGGCTCGCTCGGGAGCTCAGCTGCACGGGAGGATTGTGAAGCTGGGTCTGCAAGACGATCCGTTTATACGGAACACCGTCATTCACATGTACGCCCATTGTGGGTTCTTGGAAGAAGCGCGACTGGTGTTTGATGGAAGTTCGGATTGCGACGTGGTCGCTTGGAATTCTATGATCATGGGCCTCGCCAAGTGTGGGGAAATCGATGAGGCTCGGAGGTTGTTCGACCAGGCACCGCTGAGGAATGCGATTACTTGGAGTTCGATGGCTAGTGGGTATGTTAGAAATGGGAGGTTTGTGGATGCAATGAAGCTGTTCGAGGAAATGCAGGGGAGAGGCATTAAACCGAACGAGTTTACATTGGTTAGTCTGTTGAATGCTTCTGCCCACTTAGGAGCTCTGAAACAAGGGCAGTGGGTTCACGAGTACATAAGGAAAAGTGGGACTCAGCTAAATGCAATTGTTACCACCGCAATAATAGACATGTATTGCAGGTGTGGGAGCATTGGGAAGGCATATCAAGTATTTCAGGCAGCACCTAAGAAAGGACTATCATGTTGGAATTCCATGATCTTAGGACTCGCGAGGAATGGTTATGCAGAAGAAGCAATTAGCTTGTTCTCTCAGCTCGAGTCATCCGATTTTAAGCCAGACGAAGTCAGTTTCCTTGGTGTTCTGACAGCGTGTAATCATGCTGGATTTATAGATGAAGCCACAAAGTATTTACTGCTTATGATGGAAAGACCTGAGGTTAAACTGTCAATAAAGCATTATAGTTGCATGGTTGATCTGCTGGGACGCGCCGGTTTCCTCGAAGAAGCAGAAGAGCTGATAAGAAGCATGCCTATGGACCCGGATGCTATTATATGGGGTTCTTTGTTATCAGGCAGTGCAAATCATCGAAAGGCTGATGTGGCTGAGCGGGCAGCAAAAAATATGATCGAGCTGGACCCCAACGAGAGCTGTGCTTATGTACTCTTGTCCAATGTTCTAGCTGGCTCAAATCAGCATGAAGAAGCCCTGGAACCAAGGTTTTCCATGAAGACGAGGAAGATAGAGAAAGAACCAGGAGCTAGTTTGATTGAAGTTGATGGGGAAGTTCATGAATTTGTAGCCGGTGGAAGACAACATCCAAGAGTTGAAGAGATCTACTGCTTGTTAGATGAATTAAGACTGATATTGCAAGATGTTGGATGATTCCATAATTAATAGGCTTAATGATGTAAGAGGTTCTCAGGGAAGTTACGCCATGTGGACATCATGAAGAGGAAGATGTTTATATATGCCTAGCATAAGCAGGATTCCTGATTCCTGATCTACAAGAAGTGGACAGCATCAGTGTCCTGGATCGAATTTTACATGATTAATGTCATAAACTGGAACTTCTATTAATTTATAGCAACAGGCACTAGAAGTCGCGGCAATTCAACCAAGCAGCGGAGAAGCCGTTTGCAAAATCTGTATCGGGTTAAAAATTGTGACGGAAGCTTCACTAGGAGACCTCAGCCACACATTGAAAGTGCCCTTCAACGTACTCCAACCGGCACCTTTGGTCTTGTACAGATAATTTCCCTAGATGAGACACAGGTCTTGGCCATTTTTTATGACTCTGATCTTTATGCAGAGAGGAGGTCTTTTCAACCTGCTCCTTCTGCAATCTCTTTGTTAGTCATAAATTTCTCTCATGTGCAGTATACATCATTGAAGTCCCTGATGCTGTGACCCTGACCTTCCTTAATATGGACCGATTAAAGACGAGGATACATATTTGGCACTCACCTGTCGGTCGCCATGAAATTGCAATATGCCTGCAGAGGAGACTGATCTTTGGGCATAGATGCGGTAGTTCATGGAAGATAAGCAGGCAACAATACCTACACAGAGTTGCTTTCCGCGTGTTCCCACAACTCTAAAGAATGGATAACAAAACGGAAATGCTATTTTTGCTTATGAGACCAACTACCTTAAGCTGGCTAGGATTCTGAGAGGGTCTTGTTCAGACCTTGACTTGTGATTGTGGGCACCTAAATAAACTCACGAGTCAACAATGTTTTTCTGCTGAAGTCTATGTAGCACAACCGGTGACGGTGATTCTAGGAACACAAAAAGTAGAATCAGGAACGACTTGCCTTGGGCCACCAATTGCACTTCGGGTTTAGTGGGCTGCCATACCCACGATCTACGCCCAAGTCCCTGAAGTATTGAACTGCAAGACAATTGTTTCTATGCACGCTTCACGATTTAATTTTTTTTTTTTGGTCATGCTTCATAATTTAATTAAATACTCTTATCCCCATTTTACATTGAATTTATTATATTATCCCTTGTGGGTCCCACTCTTGATTTAAGATTATTTCTTATCTTTCTTTCTTCTTTTTCTTTCATTACAGTTTTACTTGGGGATAATTACATAAATAGTCCCTGAACTTTTGCTCCATGTGAAATGTAGTCTCTGAACTTTTAATTTGTTTAATATGGTTCTTGGACTTTTGATACATGTTCAATGTAGTCTTTGAGCTACATGAAAATATTCAACGTAGTCCCTGATCTTGAATTAATGGAAGGGCTGTATTGAAACATCAAAGATTTTTTAAGATTTTCAAATGAGAGGGATTTTCAAAGATTTTCAATCTTATCTTAGGTTGTGGATTTTCAAAGATTTTTTTCAAAAATTTCAAATTCTATCTTAGGTTTTGCACCAAACATATGATAGGTTATTTTTATAATCCGGGAGAACGTGGAGGATTTCAAATTCTCCTTTAACCTATCCCAATTTGACTCCGGACAATCAGATGCAGGCTTTCTGCGAAAGCCGAAACTGAAGCTGGATTTTGCCGGCCTCTATGGACTCTCCATCTCCAAAGAAGCCCCGCTCCGAATCCGAATCCAAATCCGAATCCGAATCCGATGGCAAGGTAACGAATTCACCTTATAAAGTTTCGTTTTTGAGCATGGTTCTGGTCGTTCTCGGAAGAAGACACCTCTCTGTCTCTCTCTGCTCCCTAAAGAGGGAACGTTGTTTCGTAGAGTCTAGGATTATCGGGAATTTTTAGTTGATGTCCGATATACTGCGGTTGTTTCTAGCATTGATTCGGTCTTATTGTGCACAAGTATGTTTGTTCCTGTTTACCATGAATCCATTTCCAGATTTTTTAAACTTTTTTTTTTTTGCTTTTGGTGAAACTCAATCCAGGATTGGATCAGCTGTTTGCCCGAACAAGTTTTCGGCAGTGTATTATTTCGGTTGACATCTAGGGAAGCACAAGCGACTTGTGTTCTTCCTAGGAGATGGAGGCACGTGCGTACTTCTCTGGTCACCAACCTCGATTTCGACTGGCTGGACTTATTGGAGAAGTTGGAACATAACTTCAAGTTGACGGAAAGAGGGCAAGATATGTGGAATGGGCGGACAATGTCGTGCATCGTCAAAGTGGAGGAGAGCACACTTTACAAAGATTCGCCTTACGCTTTAACTTGAATATCTCATATAAGTCTAGCATCAATCGTTGGATTAAGTTTGCTTTGGCAGAACAGGTTAAAGTGCTCGAACTAGATTTCATGCCCCCGTGTTACGGGGATTTTAAGCCTGGTTGTGACTCTAGTCGCTTGCCATATGTGTTACAGCGTGAGATACTTACTTGCCATATGTGTTACAGCGTGAGATACTTATAGTTGGGTGTTCACGGCAGGCTTCAGGTCTCGGGAACTTTGGCTTGAGCCCTTCCATTTCTTGGCATGTTGGCTGTAGGTATCTTGAACAGCTCTCCTTGGATTGGATTAGTGTTTTTTGGCCAATCACTCAAGTTGAAATACTTGTGCATAAGATGGTGTGAGGATCTTCTATACGTGCTTTCAAGACTTTCTTATATGCAGATTCTTAAACTTTTCTTTACCATGCCATCCCCTGTAAGAGCACTAATCTTTCCTAAGGTTTCTTAAGTTATTTCCTTATTACAATCTGTGCCACTTTTGATTCTCTATCTCTCTCTAATATGTAGGAAAGACTAGGGACTTATCTACGTCAACTGCCTAAATTAACAAGCGTCAAGCAATTGGAACTGAGATTTGAAGTATTTGAAGATTTGAGTCTACTTCCATTGACTCCCCTGATCGAGGCATTTCCCTGCTTGCAGAGTTTTGTAGTAGAGGTGGGTTTTCGAGCCTCATTCAAGTCCTCATCTATTTAGGCATTAGATTGGTGTAGTAGGATCGAATTTAATGAATCAAGTTATCGTTGAATCCTATTCGAGTCTCTCTCATCAGTAAGTTGTTGTGACATCATGTAACCAGTATCTACTAGATGTGATCATCGATATAGACAGTTTTTTACTTTGCAAGTTCATTCTTCCACATGCATTCTCCAATGCAACATATATTATGTTGATTACTTTTGTAGGGCATTCTTCTTTTGCCACATATGACGTACCCGATGGACATGATATGCAGGGAGAGAACTGAAAAGAGTTGTCGGACCTCCCCATCGGTACATAAAGGTGGTGGAATTTCATAATTATTACGGTTGATCTAGTGATCTTGAACTAGTGAATTATTTTATCGACAATGCCATTGCTCTGGAGAAGTTAGCGGTGAATCCTTGTGAAGAAGAATATATCACAGGCGGGGTGAAAAAAGTGAAGGAACCTAGAGAACGTGCTCTGCAATAGCTCAAGGGAAAGTTGCCTTCTAGAATTTGAGTTGGTGATTAATTAAAGCATCATTCACGCGGCATCCACAAACGGCTGGCTTTGATTCTGCAACCTAATCCTCTTCCCCGGTTTTCTTTTTTGTCGGACTTACAAATTACGTGTTGACTCTTTTGCAATTTTACCCAATATGGTAAGTGGCAGGGCCATGAATAGTAGATGTTTCTGGTTTTTGGTTCAACTTTCTCTTGTGTTTTCCCCTTTTTGTTGATGATTAAAGTGATAATGTAGTCAAAAGCAAATGTTGGTGTCTGCCTAAATGAAAAGTGCTCGCCACTTGGTACAAACATTCGCCTGATCATGCTACAATGCTGTGCCTGATCACTGCCCTGTCTGCACAAAGTACATTGTATAGGTACTTACTGCTGCATACCTATGCCAAATTACTACATAATTACAGTCTTGGTACATTGAAGATGCACGTGAGTGAATGCTACGGGTATGACATCAAGTGCACCCATATAGCATATGACATGGATCGCTTTGAACTGAGAGAATGAGTGGAAGTAGCCTATTATCTTCATATGCTACAAGACTGACCTCAAATTTGCTTGACACTGGTCAATTCAGGCAGAAGATGAGTTCTTAGGCATCCCAACTGTATCAAATGCACAGCGCAATGCAGGGTCATCAGCCATGAGGTGGGTGAAAGGAAACATAAGAATTTAATAAAGTCTGAAAGCCCGATATTGGTTGATGCTTACATGCAGTAGACATGAAAGTTCATAGTGTGAGAATCTGCGGACAAGAAAGAGAGGTTGAAATCCGAGACGTGATCACATGCGCGTGTTCCAAACTCTCTAGCCAATGCAAAACTGAACTAGCAAGGGGACATTGTCCATACCCAGTAGAATTCCTCTCCCAAGGAAAGTAAACGGATATGAGATTTGTATCATAAACGTGGTGAGAGGACAACCTAAATCTATACAAAAGGTGATGTCCTCTGTTTTTTTTTTGTATTGTCGCAAAACATTATCCTCCCATTTCCCATATCTTGCGCTCGTTCAATCGGGGTGGGCTCTAATCTTGTGAAATAAATCAGAGCCATCGAAATCAAGGTTAGTGAAACAGAGTCAAGAAATAATTGCTTATGCTTATAGAAATAGTATAACACCTATAACTTCATCCGGCATACAACTCGCTCAATCCTTCATGTGATCAAGGACAACCTGACCGTTATCTGCTAATTCTAATGTCCGTACAATTTATCATTAATTGGTACATATCATGGAATTGGCAAGATATCATTTGTAATATCCCATAACAATCTTCCTAGTCCTAAGTCAATTTCCATTATTCCATTACGATATCTCGCTATTCATGACAAGATCAAATAGCACTAGCCAAAATTAAATTTGTGGCAAAGGGATTCAGCATATCTATCGAGTCCAAATTAAAGAAAGTCGAATAAATCGGTCGCCGTTCGCGGTGGCGAAGGAGCTCAATTCAGGCGGTTCAAACGGCGAGTGGTGGTGTCCACGTGCACAGCCCGACGGTTCTCCACGTCATCGCCCCCGCGAACCGACCCGACCCGACCCGATTCATTCTCAAATGCTACTGTGCTGCCGCTACGTGACGCGGCTCTCCTCCTCCTCCTCCTCCTTCATGGCCTCCTCGCTCTTCCTCTCTCTCCAGGTACCGTTCTCCGATCCTCTCGCCGTTAGCTTCTTCTCCGTCACGACCTCGACGCCGCCGGCATTGACGGACGCCGGAGATTCCGTGCGGCGTCTTTTCAAGCTTCGTTCTTTTTATTCTTCTTCTTTTTGGATCGTGCCGGCATCGACTCTGCTTGGCTTGAGCAGCTTGAGCTTTGGTCTTCGCTTTTCCCCGCACCATTGCTGTGAATTTCTCCTTCGACTGTTTACCTGGGATTTTGTAGAAGGAATGCGCCTATGAACTCTTGAGGAAAACCCAATCTGGCGCTGGGAACGCCCGCAAGATAGTCTGTTCCGCCGTTGCGCGATGGTTTCTGGCGGGTACTTGGGGCCGCCCGCTCGTGGAAGGTCACGTCGTACATCGCCAGTAGAGTAGAAACTGTTCCGGTGTGCCCGAAATTAAGGAAATTGTGATTGGTCCGCATGCGAAAGTTAGATTCTCTGTCTAGTTTGGGCCGAACTTCAGGTGAAATGAGATTTTTTTAGATGATTTTCTTTCAGGCGACGCGCGGAGGAATCGAAAGACGGGTCGCCGCGGGTGCTGAGAACTGATGTTCAAGCGTTGAGTTGAGGAATCACCCCCGGCTTTGCGGAATTTTTGTGCTGGTGAAGGGAAGGCAGCATGCTGGGTGAGGATGATCTTTGGACTGATGGACTCGTTTGTGCTTTTGAGCTTAGACGGGGCAGGAGGAGGATGTGCCATTCCCAACCCGGTTTCAAGTTGCAGACGGCGCCGCGAGCCGGGACGCTGGCGACGAAGAAGTGCGAGTCGGGATGTCGACCCAATGTTGCATCCCGCGGCCGGGACGACGGCAATAGTGACGGGTCCTTTCCGGTGAACAGGAATGATACGTTGAGTGACCTCGATTCTGGCCATTGCCATGCTCCAGAAGAGTTTCGAGCGAGCCATCATTGGGTGCCAATTGGCTGGGTTAGGATACTTGAACTCGTCCAGACCGTGCAAGCTGATTCTGGCTGGGCCTCGCAGCCCACCGTGTTTGGGGACGACGAAGATGATGTCACGGTCGCGGGCATAGCGACTCCGTACTGGGAGAGGCCGGTGGGCCCCACTTGGTGGTGCCATGTAGTCGCGGATCACCCATTTGTCGAATCATGGTTGAGCAATGCACAGTGGCTACATCCTGCCACAAGTATTGCTCTGCGCGATGAAAGTAGGCTGATAAGTGAACGAATGAGGCACCTTCTCTATGAGGTAATTAAAAAGGGTAACGGTCGACATATTCTTTCTTGGCCAGTTCTTTAGAAGTTGGAAGAGATTATTTGTGTGAAAGTTCGGACATTCTTAAGATGTCCGAATTACATTTGTCTTTCGCTTTAGATTGATATAAGATGGTCTTTGCTTGTATTTGACTTGGTTCAATGCCTTTCATACTCTTGGTTTTCCTGCCTTTTGACTCTCGTGAAAAACAGTCACTGCATGGACATTTTTTTAGGTCTGTGAAACACTTGTGACTGAACATCTGAGCCAGTAATCTTTCTTTTCTGTTCAAGCATCCTTTTTCTTCATCCTAGTTTGTTTTCTTGGTGCTAAGTTTGCTGCTTACATTGCTGTGAGTGTAAGCAGGAACAAGATAGCTCAGTAAATGCCAGTCTACTGTAATCACTAAATAGACAATACAATGCCACAACAGGTTTTGTATCCTTATTTTTCATTACTAATAGTTCCTTGTAGAATATGCAAGTACAAAAAAATTGGTGGTGTTACAGAATTTTCAGCCCAGTTTTGGGATAATGTAGCGAAAAATTGGTAGTTAGGCTGCCAAGATTACAATCTGTGTCATCTTGCTTAGATATGTGAACAAACAGACATGTTAAGGCAAACCTTCTATCACAGTGGAAAGAGACTGTGACTTCTGACCTAATCAAGCTAGAGCACAGACCAGGTGGGATGTCAAATTCTCAATGAGTTTCGTATGTGACTGCAGATTTAAATAATACTACAGGGTTCAAGATTGACCAGGTAGTTGACCATAGATCACAAAGATTATAGTGTCATGGGAACAAGTACATTCAGATTTGCTGTTTCTTTCCTCCTCCTCTGCCGCATAATTTGTTAAGCCTCAAACGTACGGTGTAGTGCAATTTTTGACTTCATTTCCTAACAGGTTCCGGTTAGAGTTGCTGGTGGCCTTCTATTTGAGCTGTTGGGGCAGTCAGCTGGTGATCCATGCACCGATGAAGATGACATCCCCATTGTTTTACGGTCATGGCAGGCTCAAAATTTTTTAATTACGGCATTGCACATCAAAGGGTCTGTCGCCATAATTAACATCTTGGGTATTTCGGAAGTTCAGGTTTGTCTGTCAGATTTATAATTTCTGGTTTTTTTCTTGAATATATCTTACTGCAATTTCCTATTTCCAAATGCACCGCTCATTTTCTTGTCAATCTTTATGTAGGAACTGCTTGCTGCTGGAGGTTCTAACATCCCACAAAGCATTCACGAGGTTGTGGCACATCTTGCCTGTCGCCTAGCACGATGGGATGACAGGTGTGTATACTTTTCGTCCAATTCAAACTTGCAAATGCCTTATTGACTGACGGCAGTGTTTGCTGTCAACAAATAATGCGAATCTTGATGCCCGCCTCATGAAGGTATGATCTCCTTTTACCTCGAAAAGAATGCGGCAATTGATTTTTTGGCTTGTGGACATGGGTGACTTCTTGATGTTCACTGGTGATGTTTGTAGTCAAACTCCGAACATTCTATGTATTGGGAGTAGCAAGTTCATCACACTTCAGTAAAACTGAATGTTTGACGTGGCTACTCATTCATTCTGTCAACTTAATAAGGGAAGAGAGTTAAATTAAGCAAGCAATGTATGCGTGACCTTTCTTTTTGGCTATTCATGCAACAGAGCACACAGTTTTTTGGTTCCATAGGTTCTGGTTATAGTTCTGCAGATCCTCCTATTGTTTTTTTGAGTCCCAAAACTTGAGATACATTGGGTTTTGCACCTGATGATTTCGTTCCTATTTGATGTTTTACCCTTTTAATGATGGAAATTAGCATATGTTAAACGGGTGTTAGACAGTACTGTAATTGAATTTAAATTTTAGACTTTCACACAGCTTTACTTTAGTTAACAGAAAACTTATTACATTGCATCCGTTGTCATTTTCTTGGTTTTTCGCTAATTCATTTTTGCTGTTGCTTTTCTAGATTATTCCGCAAAAACATCTTCGGTGCAGCTGATGAAATTGAATTGATGTTTATGAACAGGTGCTCCTTATGCTACCGTCTTTTGTTAGAAGCAAAAGTAATTTAATGCATATTATATGCATGACATGTACACTAAATGTTCCCTTTTATCCTCATGGATAGGAGAAACCTCGAAGACATGCATTTATTTACGATAATTTTAAATCAAGAGATCCGAAGGTTATCAACCCAGGTACACTTCTATTCTTCTAATGGAACAATTCCCAGCCGAATGATCGCTATCTATAAGTGTAGAAAGATCATTATCCATAAGTGTGCTTGGCTTGTCGCAAGTTTAGGTTATTAGAGTGAAATGGTCACTTCATGCGAGAGAGGAAATAGTATTTGAGCTTCTTCAACACTTGAGAGGGAATGCTGCTCGGACCTTGCTGGAAAGCATACAAAAGAGCACGAGGGAAATGATTGAAGAACAAGAAGCAGTTCGTGGTCGACTATTTACAATTCAAGATGTCATGCAGAGTACAGTTCGTGCATGGCTACAGGTTTTCCAACAGTTACAATATCTTCTAGCCTTTTCTCTTCTCAATTTTATGAGCTAGTACATGCAGTTATCGAGCATATAATGTGCTATGTCACTGATAAGATCTCTGTTTTTTGTTAATTATAAGTTGGCATTAGTTTTGTAGATTGGTGAGTACAATTGGTGGTTGTGATACTTGGTGGTAGTGACTTTTGAAATTGCAACTACAAACTTAGAGGTATTCTGACTAGACTCGTTCTAGAATCATCCATGTCGACTAGCATTATCATACCATTGGTGTACCTTTATATATAAAATTAAGGGAAAATGCCACCAAAAACCCCAAATTATGCCACTTGTGACACATTTACCCTGAACTTTTTTTTTGTAACATGAAAAATCCCAAACTATGCCACTTGTGACAAATTTACCCTAAACTTTTTTTTATGACACGAAAAACCCCAAACTATACCACTTGTGACACATTTACCCCATAATACTTTGACTCATATGCATTCTCGTCTTTTTCCTTTTTTCTTTTTTTTTTCCTTTCTTCTTCGGTGGAGGGAAGCCGGCGAGGGCGGTCCTCATTGGCGGTGGGTTGGGCGAGGGCTGCCTCGCTGGATCTGGCGAGGGCGACCCTCGCCGGCGTCGAGCGAGGCGGCCCTCGCTAGATCCGGTGTCAGGCGACCCTCACCGGCATCGGGCGAGGGTCGCCCACGCCTGGGCGGGCAAGGGCGACCCTTGCCGGCATCGGGCGAGGCTGCCCTCGCCGGCCCGGGCGAGGGTCGTCCTTGCTAGATCCGGCGAGGGTCGCCCTCGCCAGATCCGGCAAGGGCAGCCCTTGCCCAACCCACCGCCGGCAAAGACCGCCCTCGCTAGCTTCCCTCCGCCAGATAAGAAAGAAAAAAAAAAAGAAAAAGACGAAAATGCCTATGGGTCAAAGTATTATAGGGTAAATTTATCACAAGTGGCATAGTTTAGAGTTTTTCGTGTCATAAAAAAAAGTTCAGGGTAAATTTATCACAAGTGGCGTAGTTTGAGGTTTTTTGTCACAAAAAAAAGTTCAGGGTAAATGTGTCATAAGTGACATAGTTTAGGGTTTTTGATGGCATTTTCCCTAAAATTAATGATGCAGTTACTCTTTTATAATATTTCCATTCCGGTTCTCATTTTATTCTTTATTTTTGTTTGGCTTACTGCGGTGGAAGGGTTGTGAAAGTGTGATATGTTGCTTGTTCTCATTCTTATATGTCTGGTGTTTGCTCACATTTTCCTATTGTTAAATCTAGGACAAGAGCCTCACCGTTACACACAATCTAGGAGTTTTTGGAGGCTGTGGCCTTGTCCTATCTATCATCACTGGACTTTTTGGAATCAATGTAGATGGAATTCCAGGATCAGATGAGTCGCCTTATGCGTTTGCTCTATTTTCTTGCTTCCTGCTCTTTCTGGGAGCTGCATTGATCGCAATTGGTCTCCTTTATCTTGGCTTAAAGAGTCCCATTGTTGAAGAGGATGTTGAGGTTAGAAAGTTGGAGCTTCAGGAGCTGGTTCGACTGTTTCAGCATGAAGCAGAATCTCATGCCCAGGTTCGCCAAAATGTTGCCAGAAAGAATGTACCTCCTACTGCTGCAGATCTACTCCCAAATGGTCCGGGTTATACTCTCCTCAGCTGAAAACATAACATCAAAGTATGCCCGATATATCGATAATCTATTGCTGCTCTATGAGTTGCCAAATATATTTATACAATTCATAGTCCTTATCTTTAGCACTCAACTAAATCGCTGCACTGAAGTTCATTCTTGGCTGAACATGGTCATCACATATGAAAGGTCACTTTGTGCTTATACAAAAATCAGCGTTAGCTCTGTGGCCTCTAGCATTCTTCGGTACATAAAGTTTGTAGTTATGGTGAGTATCAATCTTTCTTTTGCACATACCAAGTGCTTATAGTCCTTAAGTCAGAATCCAATGCACGATTGCAGGGTTAAACTGTTAGTAGTATGTTAAAGTACAATTCTTCAATCCCAGCAGTTGAATCTCTGAACGTTCTCTATGCTGTTACGACCATTTCCTTGGTTGCACAGAAAATTTATACATACTGATCATTCTCGACAATTACAAGTGAAATCTAGTTGTCTGGTGCACCATGGCTTCATCATCTTGCTTGTGGTGCTAAGCCAACCAGCTTGTCAAACAACTTAGAAGAATCAGATGATCTAGCTCCAAATTTATCCTTCCCTTCCAGTGATATTTCACCTTTTCCTTATCCTCACTATTTTTTCATCTGTTATAATATGAAGAGGTTCGTGCTTCACAGTTTGACTCCAATTTATTCTGCTATGCAGGTATCATGATCAGAGACAACCCACAAATGGACAAATATGCCATAGATATATCTTAGATTCATGAGCTACTGCTGGTAACTCTTCGCTACATGAGCCTAAACCCCAGATCCATCTCCTTGAGAAGGATTAAGGATGTCATTGCCATACGTTCTATTTTATCTAGCCTGCATTGGTATATTGGCAGTGAATTGCCTACGCGTAGTTAGTTTCCTTTTCAACCTTCTTAGTGCAGTTTTCGCCAGTGCGATGACATGAGAAAGTGCAATTCTCCACCCTTCTTTCAGAGTAGATTTTCCTCTGTGAAATTACCCATCAACTTAGAGTTTCAAGAGGAGTAGACAGGAGACATCTGTAGCAAGCCATAACCAAATTATGTACAGGGACTGTTACGAAGGTCCGAGATTATGCTGATTATGAAGTAGTCTGGAAATTTATCAGGCTTTTTTTTCTTAGAGTTAGTCTTGTTTTTATAGCTGTTAGAAAGTATCTGCAGACTTGAAGAAAGCGAAACAAGAGGAGAGTTGGTGTGTGGAATGATATGTTACTATGATTTACAAACTTAGATCTAAAAATTTGAGCGGAGAATTTCGTTGCACGGGAACATTTAACTGAACGAGGGCCCGGCTTACGTTGATGAACCATCTATTAAGGCTAAGGTTCTTATCATAAAAGTTTGTCAAAATTAGGTTGCGATTCCTATTATTTGTGGCTAGCCAGTGAAGTGTATGGTTGGATTCCATCGGAACAGACCGGTCCTATATGACTCTTAGGATGTTAAATTTGTTCTAAGCTGAATCATTCTCCGGTGTCGATGTCAATTCGAAAACATTTCCGCCAAAGTGGCCCACATGGGGGATGATTTATCTGCATGTGATGAGATTTTCAGTGTAGGGCCAGGGTAATTTTTCAAGCTATAGGATCATAATAAACCGGCAATGAGGTCTTTTAAGCCACTTGCTGAGTATATTAAACGAGATTTTCTTTTAATAAATTCTCGCTTATTACAAACATCGCGATGAATCTTGTTTCCCTCATTTGATTGCTTAGCAAAATGCCTATCGGTGCTTGTTAATAGGTTCTTATAAGGAAGTTTGAAGCTGAATTTGCTTGTGGAGATGATCAATCGCTGATAATGGCAGTTGCTGTGGCTATCTCGCATTTGCGGAGCCTATGCAGAACCCGACAACAAGCTGGCTGGTGGTGGTGGTTGGTTGCCACTTTGTGCGAAAAGGAAGGCAATTCCTTAAATGTTTTTGCACCGTCTTAGGCACGATTCTTTCTATGTCAACTCGTCGTTGATGACGAAATTAAGGTTGTGGCTTCCAAGCGATACAGGGGACTTGAGATCAAACAAAAAGCTGGCATGATGCCGAGTGCAGACGGCATGAAAAGCCTAAGCTTTAGCCTTTTTCTAATTTTGGTTACGAAAAGCTTTACTCATTTGATGCAATCGTCCCTGTATCATCCTGCACTTTTGAGGCCACTTTTTAAGATAAGAATCGTCACGATGTGGCCAACAGAAGTCGCTATTTTCCTCAACAAGTTAAACGCCTAGGAACCCCACCTCAATCTGTCGTGCACGACATACAGGAGCTATATAATTCACGAAGGAAGATGACTCTTTTTGCTAATAAATTAGAACCTCCTCAAAACCCAATTTGGCATTCATTAATCATTCTTGGGTCCTCACCGGTCACTGTTATATGATGTGGACGATGTTGGATCTCGGATTAATGACCTATAGGAGCGAGACTGGGGGAAGAGCCTAGCATGTAATTTTCGTGGGTTTGACTTGGTTTTAATCATGTGCTGACACGTGGAACCACCTATCTATATGGCCTGGACTTTTAGGCATCAGCGCATATAAAAAGATCATATATTTAATTTATTAATAAAGCCCATTTGAGGTTTTGATTGGGGCAATGGAGAACAATTTATTGGCCATTCATTCAATATGAACTTATCCCACATCTCCACTCCAATGTCCAAATGTGGGGTAGCAAGCATTAAATCGGGACCCAGTCCCGTTGAAATAAACTAAACAAGAAAGAACCGGAAGATTACCAATTCAACGTGTTCTAAACATATCAATTTTGTTAATATAATCCTAAATTTCGCGTGGAATTCCATTGCAATGCTTCCACCCAATTACCACCGGAAATCAATTATGTTGCGATCGACAAGTAACGTGTCATGAAAGACAGCCGGCGATGATTGGACGCTATTGCATTAGCGATTTCTGGCGGCAATTGGCAGGAATGACTATATTGGAATTCCCCGTAAAGGTTGAAGACTGCATTGGCTAAAATTAAAAGTTTAGGATTGAATTGACGTTCGTATAATAGGTCTATGACTAATTTGGTAATCATCCATAAAAAAAATTGGTATTTGGGTCTCACTTATCTTGGATACTTAGGGAATAAAAATGAAAAAAAAAAAGGAGAAAAAGTTTAATTCAATCAAGCAGTAGCTGGTAGTCACTTGGAAGCTGCTCATTAGAGAAGAAAATGGAGCAAATGGAGCTGGAAAAATCAAGCTGGGCATAGCAGCATGCAATCCGTGAATGGTGGAGTAGCGTGTCAACAGTTTTGAGTGTTGATGCCGGAGTTACTCCAACAACAACGGACCTTTAACGTTGGCAGATCCAGTTCCTGTTGGTCAACAAAAATATCTGAGCCCTTTGCCCCTCTTTTCTTTTCCTCGCTTTGTTCTTTCGGGGAAAAAAAAGGGAGGATTTTGAAAGATCTGTTCTTTGGTTTTTTGCGAAAATAAAAGTCAAAAGATGAGCAGGCAAGAAGATTGGACCCGACCCAAGATGTGAGTAGGCCGGTCCGGTCCGGTCCCACCCAAGAACCGAGAATCGGACCGAAAAAATCGGTTCCCAATTTCTAGGACCGAGGACCGGACCAGCTAGTCCTGAAATTATGGACCGGACCGGACCATGGTCCGGTCCGGTACCAATGAAACCAACTCAATCTCCCCCACAGTCAATCAGACCAGAAAACGGATGCGAGACATAGGAGCATTTCGAAAAACCTAGACATCGTCCTTGAGCCGCTGCACCTTGGCGGCCAGCGCGTGCTGTGAGGAGGGCAGGGAGGCGGCAGAGATCGAGTACCGCCGGGCGAGAGGAGTGCTCGGCCTCGGCTGGTCGTCAGCGTCGAGCGAGGTGTGAGGCCACGAGAGGGAAAGGCGTTGAGCGAGGTGTGAGCAAGGTTGCGTAAACTGAGTGAGGAATTGGTGAGAGTGAATTGGGGAGAGTCTCGGTGATTAGGATTTGCTGAAGAGGACTTTGTTTTCTATTTTATGGGAAATGGGGACTTTTGCCGCATAGGCCCACAGTGGCCATAGGTAAATAGATAAAAATGATTTCTATTTTTTTCATAAATTTTAAAAAAGTAAATAAATAAATATATTTTTTGAGCAAAAAAAAAAATTATCGGTTCGGTTCCGTCCGGTCCGGTTCCCACCCTAGAACCAGGAACCGGATCGCCCGGAAACCGATTCCACTTTTAAGAACTGGGAACCGGACCGATACTCCCGAAAACCAGATTAAACCGGCCGATCCGATCCCGATTTGGGTGATCCATCATGCTCACCCTTGGACGTGAGTGAGTCAGGCCAAACAAAATCAGGAGCCCTGACCAAAGATCTCGAGACCCTCCACCTCATGCATTTTTCCTGAAACACTAATGCAATTTTTCCTTGGAAAATGAACTGGAAAAGTTCTTCCGATCAAGCTTTTCTCAGATTTGCATGCTTTCAGTATCTGCAGTTTGTCCAAGATTTCCAGTTGGGTCAAGCCTTCCTCACATGTAAATCCATGCGCGGCGAGGCACCAGTTGGCTTTTGTACTATTCCGACTCGATGCGCTCGATGACTATCTATCAAGTCGCGATCCATGAACCAACGATGCAAAACAACCAACTACTCTTGATACGAGAAAACATGATAATGGTATCGACCATGTCCAACGCCGACCAGCTTCGACTTGCATACATGGTTCTAAACTTCCGTCTCTCTTTCCTGCATCAATTAGCTCACTGAATTTGGTAAACAATTGCCAAGACTCACAGAACCATCCTCGTCAACCAAGGGTACAATCCACCATATCCGCATCTAAAACAGAGGCTTTCTTATTTCGGTGAAGAGTTCACTGTTGAAAACTGCGCTTTTCAGGACAGGTACCATGCAAGAAATACGACTCTGGGAAGTTAAAGCGATTGTGACAGGTTTGGAAGCTTAAAGCGTGATCCATTCTCTGTGGTGTCTCCTTATTTTGACTCTCAGCCCAACTACCTCTCAGAGCCATGCTTCTCCTCTGTAAATGAGTTGACTCGCAGTTGGCCTTTCCTCATCATTTTTCATCCAAGAGTGGGAAAAAAGAATCCTCTAAAACGCCTCCAGTTTCTGGGAGTTTTAGGGTGCAGATTCACCATGGATGATGAACCTCTCCTCTCCGCACCAGGACCTGCCGAGACATCGAGCAGGTTGACGGCCCGGAGAGGTTATCCTTCAGGTTTCCTTGATCTCAACCTCGGCAACCTCGGCACGCCGAGGCGGCAATCCACGGCGCACCTCATAACAAACGATGCCATCATCCCCATAATCACAACGCCCCACTCTTCTTCCTATGTGAATCTCATCACCAACCTGACCAAGAAGAGACAACTCGCCCACCGCTCGCACTCGGCTCCTTCCGTGCTCACCTTTCACAAGGAAACCATAATCGACGAGGAGGATCCCCGGCTGCCCCCTAAATCGCCTCTGATTGTCAGGCAAGCCTTCATCGGCTTCGTCTTGTACATAATAGCCGGCATTGTGGTATACTTGACGAGCGGGAGCTTCAAAGGCACAACCACGTTCAAACCGGTCGATGCTCTGTACTTCACCATGGTCACTCTTTGCACAATTGGCTTTGGCGATATCGTGCCGGACACGACATTCACCAAGCTGTTCACTTGTGCTTTCATACTGGTGGGCTTTGGATTTGTCGATATCCTGCTCCATGGCATGGTCACCTACATCTGCGACCGGCAAGAGGCGGTTTTGCTGAGCACTGTGGATCAAAACAATTTCAATGCGATGGTCAGGACTTATATGATTGACAGAGAGAAGGGAAGGATGAGAATAAGGATGAAAGTGTGCGTGGCTTTGGCGGTTGTGGTTAGTTGCATAGCTATAGGGACTATCGGCGCGCATTTCGTAGAGGATTTGGGCTGGGTGGATAGTTTTTATCTGTCTGTTACATCGGTTACGACAGTCGGATATGGGGACTATGCATTCACGACGTTGGCAGGAAGATGTTTCGCCATAATTTGGCTACTGGTAAGCACACTGGCGGTTGCTAGGGCATTTTTGTACCTGACTGAGCTGAGGATCGACAAGAGGAATCGCAGAGTCGCAAAATGGGTTCTGCAGAGGAAGATGACCCTTGGGGATTTAGTTGCTGCAGACCTTGATAATGATGGATCTATCAGGTAATTGTTTCTGCTCGGTCTGTGAGTTTCTGCTAGACTTGTGCAATTCCAATTTTTGTCCCTGAAACTTTGCTAAGTTGGATAGTAAATCCTGTCATTATTTAGACAACTATCAACACATTGCTGTTATTGGATAAACTTTAGAACAATAGACATCATTGGAACCAAAACCATCATAATGTGCAATTAAAAAGATAATAAAAACTTCAGAACTGATGCCTTAGGAGGAGATTCTGATCAGCTTGACGAGTTGAACTTTCCAAAGATTTTGGAAGATAAGTCCCTGGCCCTGCAAAAGTTCAGGAAGCATGCACTGTTATCATCTGATAGGTGTTCATGCTCGGGGTGCTCTGTACGACCGAAGAATTGCAAGTTTTTGGGTTAATTAATGTGGAAGTGTTTGTTTTGATGTTATCATTAGTAACAAATTCAAGTTGAAATCTCTTATAGTCGATTGAATGAGGACACACACCAGTGTATTACTTTGAAGGCCATAAGCAATGTACTTCATATATCGTGAGTAAGCATGTCGAGAAGTATAATTGCGAGTTACTGTACACTCTTAGTAATGGAATGTGTTGGAGTAGAGCTGGTAGCCTGTTAGGAGTGAATCCAAAATCCGAATAAACAGTACGGTGAATCTAGCAATTAGATTCAGGGATAGGAAAGACATAACTTGAGCTCTACAGAGAAATAAGCTCTGCAAATAGAAACAGATAATCTTGAAGCTAAAAAGAGCTGCGTTGTTGTAGGAAAGCGAAAAAGAAAAGAATGTGATCTGGGTTATGAATGCCTGAAAGAAATCCGGTGCTACTTTCAGGGCAGATGTAAAGTAAATCAGAGAATAGCAAGATTTAACTGACGGAAACATGCTCAAAAAAACCAAGTTAAAGCCAGCAAAGCGTGGCAGAGGAGACGACTGACTACACATCGAGCCACCTTTAAGATCACATTAGAAAGAGTATTTTAAGATAGAGTCAACATGAATGGTGCAATTAAACCTGTGGCCTTTGAATTCTTAAGAAGAAAAATCCGCCCTCGGATGCTATTATTGAAATCGAGCATTCAGTTATCAACAAATGAGGCGTTGGAATTTGAACTGCCTAAAATGTTGTGTCGTAGTCAGATCACATGGTTTTTCATTCCTAGTTGGTGTAGTACTAGTATATCATTACGTAGTATGGAAGGCTGAAAGCAATCCAGTCTTTTCTCAGTATTAATATACCAAAGAAGACCTCGAGCACATACAATCATGTCTGTCCCTCCTCTGTATGCTTAGTGTACTCTAACTATATTGTCAAAAGCTAATGCCCTTCTGAAGTAGCGTATGTGGCTTCATCCTACATAGTTCATTTGTTAGTACAGATTGCTGATCTTGAACACAGAGTCGATAAATAAGCAAAATGAATAGTGTCACCCTCCGGCATGGGAGGAACTGGAAGTTTCACAAAATCAAGGTCTTTCCCTTGAGAATGTTAACAGCTAAATCAGAACATAAGTCCCTGTTTAGCTTGGATGTACTATCATCAGCAAATTTTACTCTAAATCATTTTCCTTGATCGTTCTTTCATTTTTCTAGTTCAAGTGGATACCATGTCTTTAATAGTCAGTTACAACCTAAAAGCATGGGTTCCAAAGGAGGTTGCACAAAGTTGATTCTGGTTATTTTGGTTGGAGATGGACAGAAAAATGCTTTTATCAGTTCATGCCTAAAAAATATGTAGTACATACATATTCAAGATCCTTTATTCCGAATGAGTAGCTCTAGCTCTAGAGGCGTCAACTCCTTCCTAGCAATAAACGCTTATTGAATTCATTAGATATTTAAAGTGAATATATATTTCGCTATATATATATACATATAGATGCTATTATCATACAAAGATATTAAGCATTGCCCTTGAAGTTGAGAACTCAAGATGTCTAAATTCCAACTTCTACGCTTGCAAGAGGAACATGACATCAAATCTTGAGAGACAAGAACAGCATTACGGGCTCAAATGGATCATTAACCATTTTGGGAAATGAAGAAGACAGAATGGGAAAGTTGAATTAACAGGAACTTGCAGATTATATTTCATCCTCATTTATCATAACTGCAGAATGGATATCTAAACCATAGGGACAATAGGCTTATTTTGAAGCTTGTCTTCAAAACTGGGATTATTTTCATACGATACACTGTGTTGACATACATTCCTTGCTTTCTTCAAGTTTTTCTAGCACTAAATAAAATAGCTTCAAGGAAGGAAGAAAGTCTAATTTTGATTTTGATTCCTGCAGCAAAGCTGAGTACGTCGTATACAAGCTTAAAGAGATGGGTAAAATAGCTGAAAAGGACATCGTCCAGATCTGCAACCAATTTGACATTTTAGACAACAGCAATTGCGGCAAAATCACACTCGCTGATCTCATGGAAAGTGACTGAACCCCACATCGACTAACAATCGACATAAAAAATTCCTACGTTCGCGGTCCTCAAAAGCAATCCCTTACTCTTTACAACCAGAGTGCATGGAACTGAAGGTTGGGTGACCTTTATACGTCAAGTACTAGACCAGATGAAGTTGAACGAGGATTATGATTGGAGCCATTCCCCCCATTCTCAGACAAAGATGACCAGAGACCTCAAACTGAAGCCAGCTATTCGATGATTGTTCCAATGGAGTCAGCTCTCAGCTCCCCATCCAGATTCAAGACCGACGTATAGAGTGTATAGAGGAAAATCAACACTCGATCCGTTGTTAATTAGTTGTATATGCAATCGGTTTAGACAACTTACCTGATCTATTAGTAGACCACAGGAGCAATGTCTACTGGTAGCTATTCTTTCACACAAGGAACCACACAAGATCTATTTTAGAATATCATTGCTATTTTGATTCTCATGCAATGCTCACTGAAGTATCATCTGTACGTGCCGTTTTTACAGATATGTATGTAGGAGGAGAAACTGTCCTGCGTACAAATACATGTTACTTACTCATAAATCCTCTAGTCACTTTTAAAGAACAGAACTATGAGGGAAATGATTTTGAAGAGATTTGTGCTATATAATACACAATTATCTCCCTCTCTCCAGGATGTGTCACGTAGAGGGAACCCCAGTTCCACTAGAGAATCATGAAGCACTTCACTAGATGCAGCAGCGAAGTACAATCTAGAGACATGATTTTTCCTTATACTGCAACAAGATCTCTACGTTGCTGTTGTACAATGCGAGGACAAGATCTTCACTCTATTTACACAAAAACAAAGTAAAGTCCTATCATCTCGTTGTCACTCTACTATTTTAACTACAGTCTTATTAGAAGTTCATTTTAAGTATAATGCGCTGACACGAATTGTTGTTAGAATAAAACTTCCATGCGCTTTTCCTCTCATAATTCCAAGTAATGCACATAGTTGGATAGCTTTACCTAAAACAAGTCATTTATCATTTATTTGTCACTGCATTTTGAAAGATATGATATCCAAACTCATGAACAATCTTCCTACTCACATTTCCTGAAGGCTAAGTCCCAGAGTTACGTCTTGCAAATTAAAAGGCTTGAGCGAAAAACGAGATTGAAGTTGTCAGAGTCTTAAGGCATATTTACACGAATAGGCCTGTCATATGTTCCTCAAAGCACAACTAATGGTAACCGAGACAAAGGGTTCTAATAAATGATCCTAAAAGTTGCAGTATAATCTAACTAGACATCAACCTTTCGCAATCTCTGTTTTCAGAACAATGAAATTACATGAAGAAGCAAGAAAACAAGAAGAAATCCATATGAATTCATGATTCATATTGAACAATTCCAAAGACATACCAGCAGAAGCTACAAAGAACTCATATATGGCTAGATTAAATGAAAATAATTAGCAGTAACGTTTTTTCTTCTACAACACAGAATTATGTAATCTTGGCCATTCTCTTGAGGAGCTGTCTGAATACCATTTGATTTATCCTGATTACTACTTTATATTGCTTGAAACATAAAAGATTATTGGATAGGAGGTGCAAAGTGGCATACAAACATGGGATAAAGAATTCTATTTTCTATTTAATTTCATACCAAAATAATGCAGCATAAAATTCATAAAACAAGAAAAATAATTGGGACTTCATCATCCGTATTTTCAAAACAATTACATAGCTTGTGCTTCACCATTCCTCTCTCAATTTACTTCACTACATCCCGTCGATAATCTACATAAAAATGTATCAGTAACGGTGACTAGATAATCAAAACTTACATATCCAATACACAATCACTTACCGCCAGCTGGCAAATGATCAACCTAATATTTCGCAAACTATGTAGTCTCTACCTTCTGCATCATACCTGAGATCCTGTTGACCAAAGAGAGCGAGACATAAAATACTGTCTGGGATCCATAAACTACAAGCAGTAAGAAGAGGAGAACACACTAGATTAATTGATATAACTCCATGCACAGTAGAAAGTACCTCTCCCTGATGTCCCTGATGCTCTCAATAAGTTCAATTATCTGTTGCATCCTCATGTTTTGTCGATTCTCCTTGACATCTAATATTAAAGTTGAGACCATTGAGATGGTCGTGAGTTCTTCTTCGATCTTCTTTAGTTGCTCGTCAAGCCCTTCCAGAAAATCATCAAAGGAAGAAATTCTATTCAACCTATCGACCACGTGATTCTCAATATTTCTACTGACACTGACATGTTCTTCGATTTGGTCTGCATTATTGTCAAAAGCTAGATTTCCTTCAGGACTAAGAGAAGCATCCGAGTCCGTCCTTTCGCCATTTTCCGAAACACCAGGATCAAAACTTTCTTTCTCGTGTACAACTTCCAATATGTCCTGCTTTGGAGACACTATATGAACTGGATTGGACATATTATTACTGCCAACTTCAAGATCTGCAGCTACATTTCCAATAAGCTGAGACTCTTTAATAGATATCGCCTGGAAAAAAAAAAATCAGTTTTATGATCACAATTCACCAGACAGGAATTGGGTTAATTACCAGAACATGCACCAACTAACCCAATCGATTTAAAAGATAACATACATGAAGGAACAATTGACTTTAAAATGTCACGAACCAGAAAAACCAAGGTATAACCATATAAGAGTGTCAGAGTCTGATATCAACTCCAAAGATAATACTAGAGTGACCATGCCAAGAAACCAGGAAATTAAGTGCAAACAGTAGCATACCATGAGAGACAGTTCGACTCCTTTAGCAAAAAATAACGATCAGACTTACGCATGCATAACAGTAACGTACCTCATTTAGCTTAGCAGAGAGTTCATCCAGCAACCGAATCCGGTTATTTGACTTCTCCAGAGCCTGCATTATTTTCTTCTTCTGAAACAGCAGTTCCCTCGCATCATTTTCCTTCCCGGTTTGGACATTGATGGATGCCTGTCGCCGAAGCTTCTCTGCAGCCTCAGATAACCGCAACAGCCGCAATCTCGCATTATTTGCTGAATGAAAAACCAAAATCATTCAAGACCTCCAAAATACTAAAGCACTATATGGATGAGTCTAGCAACCAAAGGATATTATTGTTGATGTCAGGGTAACTACATTGACAAGGCAAGGAAGAACATCCTACTTCTTCATCGAGGAAAAGGAAATAGAAAGACAAGAAAGTGAATGATGTAGGACCACGTCCTACTTACTGCATTGAGTACTCCAATCCAAAACTAGAATATTACAACGGCGGAACAAATAGATTACATCTACAAGGCAATATGCATGTTCAATGAATATATCAATGCCCTACTGTCGTGCCTAAACACCCTTGTCGTACTTGTGTCTTACAATGCAACATTATATTTCACTTTTGGCGGGATAGTTAAGTAAGTTCCTCCGAGTATTCTTCTAGTCCACTGACTACTGACAAGGCAAAAAAGAAAAACAGCAGCCTGAGCACCATCTTCCTTGTATAATCAAACTTCCCTCACAGACCCAAATTCCTACCAACAATTTAGCCAACAACATTGGAAAAGAAATGGAAAACAACCCAGTTTCGCGTAAAGGGCATCAAAATTTTCCTCGAGGAAGAACTTGAAACAGCCTAGAAGCAAACTCCTTCGCCTAATTCCCCACAGCATGGCAAGTGTACTCGCCTAAAATTATAACAATTAGCAACCCAAAAATAAAATTTGGAACTTTTCTAGCAAACATGATCGCTATCAGCAAACTGCACAGCATCGAGGCGGCTCTCCTATCAAACGAACTCTATATTCTACAAGGCCCACGACCCAACAAAAGAAGCACTCGAGGGCAATCAACGAAGCCGAATCAAGAGCCATCCAATTCGAAATTGGGCATGAAAGACACCTTTGCCCGTGAGAAAGAGGAGGAGAAGGAGATACCTTTGGTTCTGGTGGCTTCTGCCTCTGCGTGAAGCTGATCGAGCTGAGCGCGCAGTTGCTCCGTGTCAGTGGCGTGCGCGGAAGCGAAACACATGGGTCGTCTCGACGAAGGCCGACAGGCAACGACCAAGGGCATGTTTCCGCACCGCAGCATCATCTTCCTCTGCCTTTGCTTTGGCTCTCACCAATTGGAAATTGCTAGATTGGGCTACTCATCTCTTTCGGACAACTCCATCAATTATCTCCCCCCCACGAAAAAAAGCGAACTTTCGTTGTTTGTCCTAACGAACGAAGTTAGTATAGAGAGAAGCTAGACCAAAAAGATTAACTTGTTCTGTTTGGTAAGAGTAAAATTCACTTCTTGCGGGCCTAAAAGGTCGCCGATCTTGCAGAACGTGATGGGATGGGACAGGGGAGCCAAACATTGAACCGCAGGTAAAACGAGGAATCTATGTTTTTCCCTCTTTTACATTGTTGCGAGAGCGCGGTTTTCCGAGATTGAACTGACTGAGGTTTGCATGCAGTTCGTGGAATGGATAAGACGAGGGAGCAAAATGCCCTCATTGCGAAGGCCTCGGTCATGCAACTTGCGATGTACGTTAGGGAAAACTGTGGTTAAGGCGGCCTTTACAATTTTGTTCAAGTCCTTTCAGTTATATAGACTATCTTCAGATGTATAGCTCCTGCACAGCAAGAATCACTAGCAATAGTAGACAGTATCGTTTGTTCAAGAAACCGAATCGCAAGTGAGACGTGCCTGCAAGAGGCGTTTGAAGCATTCGAGGCAGCAGGCGTTGAAGATCAGGCTGGTCCAAAGACAACAGGGGCCCCGATGAGCATCTACGATTCTTCAGTGCAAAACCCTTTTTATCTGTTTTGCTGTCAGGTCCATCTTCTTTTTTGTTTGCAGGTCGAACGAACTTGAAGGTTAAGGCTGTGCGCACTACGGCTGAAGTGGCTTTGGACCGGGTGAAAATATAGTTTGCTCTCGCTCGCGCGCTGTTTTCTTTTGATGGTCTATATTCCGTCCGATGCCTGAATGCTTCAAATGCCACTTGAAGGCGTACGGCCAAAGAACACGATTGTTGGCTATGGATGCTTTTTTGTTTCTTTGGCTGAACAGATGGGCGGAGCATACAGGTTGCCACACACAGTTTAAAAAGGACGGCAAAAGGTTTAATAGAGACTTGTATTTTCATGCTAGAAGAACCGCTTACCTAAACTCGCTCCCGCTCTAAGAATGAAAATCGTGTTATAAAGGACGATAAATGATTTAACAGAGACGTTTTTTATTTTCATGCTAGAAGAGTGAGCTAGCTAAACTCCCTCCTTCTCTTAGGATGAATATTGTATTTTGACTTTTGCCGTAGAATAAATGTGCCATGCGCTTACCATGATTATTTCGAAACAATCCGGGAATCTCCAATGCACTTATTTTTGATTATTTCTAAATCGGTCCTTCTCTTTTTGCACAACCGATGTGAGTCCATGCGATTGTTTTACATTGGCCCATCGGACTAAGATGCTCACTCTGGAAGGAAAAGACTCCCAAGCAGTATCATGTCCAAAATATGAACATGAGAGGACGAAGGTTCGTGTGCATACGTAAAGATTGGTGGGCCGAATGTTCGGTCCTGCCATGTTGTCAAAAAGAAATTATCCCCTTATTTATCCTATTGACAAACAGCGGGATTGATATTCTATTTGCAATACATTGGGACCCAAAATTGTTTTTCCTCTCCACGAAACACAAATACATATTATTTGTGAATCCTTTTCTTCGCTAACATAGTGAACATATTTAGTTTGCTAAATCCAACCAGGTTGGTTGGGCTTTAGGCCCATCCAAGTGGCCCAATCGCATGAACAACATTCCATCACTTTAATACCTCTTTTGATTACAAGCTCCCATCAATAAGCCCGACGCTAGTAAACAGATACCTAGACAAATATGAATGTGGTCACTCCCTTAGTTAGTAGGCTCACAAATATTTTCTTGTTCGCCATGAGCCTGTGTTCTGTTTTGCCCAATGCTTTGTAGTCTTTTTGGTCTCGTGATCTTTTGGGTTGCTTTAACCTAAAAGCAATTTAGGTAAATAAACATTTAATTGAGCACAATTTAGCCATGGCAAGGCTGACCTCACTAGCCCTCACCTCTCGCCGGTTAGAGGAAGAAGGGAAGGAAAAAAAAGAAAGAGAAAGAAAAGGAAAAAAAAGAAAAATAAATAATTGAAAGATTTATTAAAATATTATTTAAAGATGTCCACATCAACACTGGCCGCGCCACGTATGACGGCTGGTGTCCATGTGGATTTCCGGCCAAAATTGATCAGATGAACTGAATTAGCACAAATACAAAAGGTTTAAGACTTAATTGGCTAAAAAAGAAATGTTTATGACCGAATTTGCATAATTGCAATAGGTTTTAGACTTTTTTGGTAATTTTCCCAACAATTTTGTATGTCTCAAATTCTCAAAACGTGTTGTAATGCTATCAACAGTTCATTTTGCACTTACTAGCTCTTTCAACAATCATTCGGCACAAAAAAAGCTAGTTTTTTTTCAACGGGACGGTAGAGCCATCCATCCCAAGTTAGAAAGAATCTGATTTAAGTTACCATCAAACCGCACCATCGCAATGAACACCAACAAGATCATCCTTTCCAAAGATTAAAAGGTGAATAAGAGACGTGAACGGTTTATAAAACCCCAATCTCTTTCAGACGAGCACATACCGATCCTGTCCTCTCATGGGAACATAGTACAGCATATTGGACCAAGGTCTGTACTTTTGCGCGCGGTTCTTTCGAGATGATTACTTACACTTTGTATCTTTGCCAATTGCGACATCCCCTTTTGCACCGTCCGTGAATGGGACCAAAATCCTCAATCAATCGTGTGCCCAAAGAAGGGTTTGCGTGCGCTTCTTTCCTGCCATTCTTGAGCTGATTTTGCACCCGTGGGAAGTGTGTAAAAAAACTGGAACCCCATTGCGGTAGAGTTTGTGGAAGAAGTTTGAACAATACTACTCCGAGGTCCCAAGAGCTCCCTTAAGTTTCGTATGTTAGGCAGGTGAGAAGTTGAGTGAAGCATTGAACTGCTTGATTAAGAAAACAAAGAAAACATTATTGAAAAATCATCACTAGAAAAGAGCAAATCATGGGATTGGAAAACAATACCCCTACATGCATATACGTACATACATATATATACATATATATTCTTGTACTGTCCCCAATCTATATGATGAATTTGAGTTTTATTTAGGGTTTAGCTGGTTGGTAAAATATGACCAAATACATTTTCAAGATCCCTTTTCCGCGAGATGGTCTCATGTCATATGTACCCACCCACAAGAAAATAAAGTAAGATGTAATTAGGATCGTTTGCTAGAATCATGAGAAGCAAGATGCAATCCATATTGACTATGTGCCATTACGTACATTTATACATGTGTAAGTGTCCTTTACATGTGTTATTCATTTTTGGCCCTTGCCTCTTTTCGCAAAGGTCAGTAAAGCCGAAGTCATGCAAGCGATGATTGTATAACTCCACTGAAAATCGTCAGGCCCATTTAACAACAATACACGCCTTTTCGCAGAGTCAATGAATGGATGTAGGGTTCACATATTATGCGATGAGAAGAGATGTATACCCACTCCCTATCTTAAAGGAAGCCAGTAGCCACGAAATAAAGTTTTGCTCCGTACTCTTGTATTGTTTGAAATATCCCACATCGCTTGACTATAAGATTTATATACTTTTTTATGTACACACATATCCTCCCTCCACTTATCGATTTTAACTTTTAGATTAAGCATTCTATCATAGTATCGAAGCCAGTTGGATATTTGAACGATAAAAAATTGAAGTGAGGGATTTGCAGGGAAAATTATGCAGAAATTCCTAAATTTATTGCACTTTGGTTAATTCCGTCATAAACCTTTCAATTTGGCCAACTGAGTCCATCTGGGCAATGTGGACTGTTGACATGGAGGCCTTGCCTAGGGCCTTTGCGGTCACCACAGAAAAAAAAAAAGAAGACAAAAATAAAAGGAAAAGAAAAATAAAAATTTCAAAAAAATTTATAAAAAATATATAAATTGTTCTCATTAGCGATGGCGGTGTCACGTATGACGACCGCCGTCTACATCAACGATTTCCCATCAAAACTAGTCAGATGAATTCAATCGGTAAATTATTAAAAAATTTAGAATTCAATCGATAAAATTAAAATATTCGCGGCCAAATTGGTTGAGGCACGATAAATTTAGGACTTTTTCGATAATACTTTTCGGGATTTGCACGTAGCCTCCACCGGCGATCCTCTATTTACTTGGCACGCGGCACGAGAATCTCCGAAAATCCGTGGGGGTGAGTGATGCGACAAGGCATCATCATGACCATCTTTCGCAGATCCCGATCGATGAATGGATCATTCATGGTAGATGTCGGGGAGCCAAGGAGACGAGAAGGCGTGAGAGAGAAACAGGACAGACGGAGAGAGAGAGAGAGAGAGAGAGAGAGAGAAGAAGAGGAAGAAGAAGAAGAAGGGGGAGCCTACGTGAGTGACGTGCGGTCAAATGACGGTGCCCAACCCCCCACCCCCAATCGTCGTCGCTCGCACTCAGCCGCAATCTCGGAATCCGTATCCCCACCATTGGCCCCGCTCTCTCCGGTCGTAACGTGCGCCATCGCCTCTCTCTCTCTCTGCCGTCGCACTGCCCATGAAACCCTACTCCTTTTTTGTGTATTCCGCTTCGTATACCATACTCCCCCGATCCCTGCACGCAAACAGGAGGAGGCAAAAAGACTTGTAATCGGCATATCTTTGTACGAGCGTATAGGCAGATGCAAGATACACAGGCGTACGTGATTCTAGGGCTTAGAAGATACTTGCATGAGCTGCCTAAAACAGATGGGCAAATAGTTCACTATATATGTAGAGTTCGCCAGGGTAAATTGGTTTGCTGCCCTTCGCTTGGACCACGGGAACGATACTAGAGTTACAACACTTAGATATGGAGAAATGGCATTTTGATTCACGGACTATAAAAAGTATGAGTATCGTCCGTATTTATATTAGTTAATTTTGAAGAAAGTTTTTCTTGATCATAAATGATCAATAAATATAGCCCATTAAAAATATACTTTCATATCGCCCTTTGCTCGAGCCACTAAGATCTATCTGGAGAAATAATTTAATATTGTCATATATTTAAAAAGTGAGTTGTATTCAAATATTCAGTGATAATCAGGCACATCTCTGTTCTAATCAATTTGAAATTCTCTAACATTATTCAAGACGATCACTTGCTTTGGACCAATTATTTGCACACCCCTCCACCTTTTTTTTTTTTCTCTCTCTCTCTTTCTCTCTCTGAGCTATCCTTTTCACTAGAACAAAGACAACCTCCGCAAAAGCTCCCATCTGATGCTTCTTTCAACACTATCGCAGCTTCAACACCTCTCTCTCTCTCTCTCTCTCTCTCTCTCTCTCTCTCTACTCTTTCTTCTAATTCAACTCAAAATTAGCAGCTTCCGTCTTTCCCCCATGTCCGAAGGCAAGAGCAATCCTTACAACCGTTTGGATCCTTTCAACTACAGTTTCTCACCATTCCCTACTTCTGACGACAGTAACAATCCCTTCTTCCACCATAATCATACTCACCAACACCACCTGCTACAGGCAACACAAGATCATTCATCAGCTCCCTCGAACTCTACCTTCAGAGCCTTCCTAGATGGTTCCGTGGATTACAACACTCTCTCAAGAGCCTTTGACATGTCTTGTTGCTCATCCTCTGAAGTCGTTAGCACTGACGGTTCGAGAAAGAGTGCATCGATCTTGAGCGAGAATAACAACCAGTCAACCCCTAATAATTCTTCATCGGCCCTGTCTTCGTCATCCGAAGAGAAGGCGGCCGTCAGATCCGAAGACAAAGACAAGGGCAAGGGCAAGATCATCCAAGATGAGCGATCAACAGGATGTCGTGAAGATCATGACCAAGAAGGGAAGACTAAAAATGGGTAAGTTTTGAGTCTGGTCCATCTCGTGCTTGCTTTTCTTTAGCAGATCTAGTCCCAATTTGATACTGGGTCTGAGAAAATGTTGCACACTTTTTCAAAGCAAGGAATTCCTAATTCTTTAGTCAGGCTCAGAACATCTATCTACTAATTTTTTTCTCGTGTGTTTTCAACTGGATTTGGTCGGTAATACATGTTCACAAGAGCCAAATGAAACGAAGTTTGAAGGCTGATCTTGATTTTGTCTCTTTATTGACTATTTCATTAAAAAATGAAATAATAAATCCAATGTACGGATCTCCATCAATTTCTGCGGATCTCAAGTTGGAGAAGGACGGAAGCTAGAGAAACCCTAGTTAGTATGCTCAAGCTGCTGTTTTCATGACAGCGAAAGCTAAAATGAGAATCCATCAAGAAAATTTCAAAACTTGGTCCATAGAACTCAGCAAAGTGCAACACTTGGTATATCTGATCAATTTTAGTTTGCCTAATTAACTTTGCAGGGACAAATTAAAAAAGAAAGAGAAGCGCCCAAGGCAGCCCCGGTTTGCTTTCTTGACGAAGAGCGAGATTGATAATCTTGAAGATGGATACAGGTGGAGAAAATATGGACAAAAAGCAGTAAAAAATAGCCCTTTCCCAAGGTATGATTTCCGGTCCAATTCATTTGCCGTCTTTCTACATAAACATTCATACGCAAATCTTCGCGAACACTCATGTCTCGAACGCCATTCTTGAAAAAAAGAGCCAACTTCTCTACCCTCAGTACATAGTCGACCGTTCCTTTAGTTCTTAGTTTCTGGGAAGTGCGATTAAGTTTCCGAAAGTGATAATGGTTTGACAAGTTAGTAATCTTTAATACATAAGCAAATCCTGTGTTTCTTGGTCGGCATTCATCTCTTGGATGTAGTTATCTATTGCATTTTTTCAGCAATTCATGACTTCAATTTGACATTTGGGTATGTATATTTTCCGGCTTGCTAGAGTAGGGATCTCGAAGCAAATTAAATTGTATCTTAGGGTACGTCTTGTTTACATGGTTTCTACCTTCTCCCCTTCTTTGTAAAAGCTGTAATCTACATAATGAGTGCTTTCTTTGGATAAATACTTGATTGCCATTTTGAAGCCGTTGAGGAGTATTCAAATTGATTATTCCCATCATGTCGGGATATGACTTACCTTTTATTGTGATTGAAACCATTGCCTTATGATTGGAAGTAACCATCATTTTTACGAGGGAACATAAGGATTGATCGTCAAACATCGATGTAGAGTGTTGGTATTCTTTTGTATTGACTCGTTCATTGACATTAAATCTAAAATTGTGTGAGAACTAAGGTACCTAGCTGATACTTTAGCACAAGACAGTCTAAAAGCATATCGCTTATTGAAATATGATTAGAATGAGATTTTACAATATATGCAATGATTCGTAATGACCTTTAATAATCTCTTTGAATTCTTCAACAATTGTAGAAGTTACTACAGGTGCACTAGCCAAGGATGCACGGTGAAGAAGCGAGTGGAGAGATCATTCGAAGACCCCTCGATCGTGGTCACAACATACGAAGGCCAACATAGTCATCACAGCCCCGCAACTCTTCGGGCCGGCAACTTTGCCGATATGTTAGTGCCTCCGAATCTCCGATCAACATGTCTTATGGATCCTCCTCACTTTCAACAAGAGCTATGGGCTCAGTTACTCCAAATGGAAAGCATTCGCCAAGACGACCCAATGTCCAAAATCTACCGAAACTTGGACCCCGAACTCCAGTTCCGACTTCCTTGAGAATCTATATTTTTCTGTAGCGAGGTGCTAGTGCATCAGTCGTAGAGAGAGCACCATTGAGGACTCCTAATCTCCTGTTGCTCCGTAATTTGTATGGCATTATTGTTGACATACTAATGTGCCTATATTATGCCTATTTACATTAGTTCATTGTTATATGTTCTTGAGTTGTGCTTGATATGGTGAAAGAAGCCGGTCGGACATTTGTCGGTCTTGACTTATCTTTGTCATGCGTATATTTGTTGCCTGCTCTTTACCATTGAAATGCACAGCTTTTCCGGGTATATTCTGTCAGATGAAAAAATGATTATTTGATCAATGATCCAACTCACCCGATAAGTTTGGTCACTTAATCACGCCTTAATATGTTGAGGCTCCACTAATCATAAACGGGCCAAAGCAGGCGGAAAAATTGCGAATGGCTAGATAACTATTGACACGATATGCACAAACAAATGTATAGAAAAGCTGTGCATAAACAGCATTAATGTGGACCAACAAATAAATTGTTAGAGATTAGCATTACATGGATAGTTTAAGGCAATTTATGGAAAAATTTAAGGTCACAAATGAAGCTCGCATTTCATACGGAGCTATTCACCGGCGCTGAATATCGGATGATCGACCGCGTTATTGCAATTTATGCTCTTCTTTATAATCATGCTTCATTGACATGGAAATTAATTGGCCGCCTTGATCAATCGATTGATTATATGTATATATACCTAGATACATCGCAGGAATCTTCAATTTGATGCCTAATAGTGGCCTGCTAACTGGCAGCAACATTAATTCTTTGGTCACGTAAGAAAGTAAACGGCCGAGGTTTAGTATTAGGAAAATTTTGACTGCGCATGATTTTGTTGGAATGCATCTTTGCAGCTCTAGAATTATAGACCAACACCCTTAAAGGCAAGATTTCTAATCGATCAATTTGTAACGTCGCAAGTTCACATCAGTAGGAAGATATTTCTAAGTCAGTACCTACCCACAAATGGCCACCACCTTGTATGGTTGTTCGGAGTCATTTTCTAAGAGTTTAATTCTCGTGAAACGGGCCAAGCCATTGCAGTATCGTAGCTAGAAAAAGTCAAGTGGTCTATTGTAGGCAACTTTTTTGTCAACAAAAATGCCTAACCTTATCAGCAAAGCGACATAGGCCAACAAATCCATATGCATATACATGTATATATTATGTATGCTGCCCATAAGTCAACGGACTAACTTTTATTCAACGCCAACTAAAAAGAGCATGCGCTCTACATGTGCGTTGAAAATGGTAAAAACATTTGTAAGGGCAATTTGATGTACCTTGGGAAAGGATATCAAAATTATATATAGGATGAGAAAGATACGATTTATTCGTAAAATTTACGAGAATAATATGATTATTATATGGGCTTTTTTTTTAAATTATCATTTTAGTCTATGGTCTAATAATAAAGGATGGTGCTAGCGTAATGGTTGCCGTCACCTAGAATTTCTGACGGTGGGATTTTGACCACAAGATTCAGTGAGAGATGGGCAAAAAAAGCGGTATCTTTCTAATTTATTTAAAGGAACAAATCAAAAGTGATAAGAATTAAGCAATAAATAATTTATAAGAAATTGAACTGCAACTTTTTAATGGACAATGAATATTGTTCAATCAAACAATAACAATCTCCGTTAAACATACAAATGAGTTACAATTTTTTCATTTACATATTGAAATACAAGTGAGGTCCTAGTGTTGAAGCAAGAAAGATTCATCGATCAATTTCTTGATTTTACTGCAAGAAAGTGATGTACTTAATTTCTGTCGTTCACTTTGAAAACATTATTCTTAGAAATACAATATTCAATCCCTTTTAGATAGATGCAGTGTATATTAGAGGTAAAGTGATTGATAAAGATGATGCCGA
Source organism: Syzygium malaccense (assembly GCA_031216405.1). NCBI lineage: Eukaryota > Viridiplantae > Streptophyta > Magnoliopsida > Myrtales > Myrtaceae > Syzygium > Syzygium malaccense. The sequence goes on from CM062253.1 coordinate 23,280,901, forward strand.
TGACGAAAATGAGACCGATTGTTAGTGAAGAAGGAACCCTAACACAAAACATATGGTGAAATAGAGGGGTTAATTAAGTCAATGCGGTTATCCAACAATTGTGAGAATTCCTCTACTTGAGTCTCATGAGCCCAAAATAACAAGAGTCCCTTGCAAACCAACTTAAGTCGAGCACAAAGATTGAGGTGCCATGTCAAGTACAATAATATTTTCATTAGTTAAAAACACAACATTTCTAATTTTTCCGCGTAATTTTGGAAATTAATAAATATTTCCAGTAACATTAATAATCTATTTTTAATGATATTATTTTCAGAATTCTTGTTATTTTATTTTTGTAGTTAAATTTTTTCAAATTAATTTTGTCTTCCTTTGTTTCTTTTTCTTATATATAAATCCCAACTGAGATTTTCTATTGCTGATTTTCCAAAGAAATTTAGTAAAAAGGAGTTAGTGGTGGAGAAGGCACCGTTACGCTTCAAGAGTAACGGTGCCGCCAGTTCATCATTTCCCAATAATAAATGGTTATTACTCCATTTTAGTAGCCATCTACATCATTGAATTTTTCCAAAAAACAAAAAGGAAAAATTTGAGGTTAAATTGAAGGTTGTTTTGCGATTGCTAGAGGGCTGCTGTGCATTCCGCCACCGTCTTTTATATCATTTATTCATATAATCATATCCTACAAATATGACTGTCTTTTTCCCACATTATTAAACGAGAACCGACTCTCACCAGTTCATCACCTCTTGTTAATCTTAATTATAAGACGAAAGAAATAATGCCCCACATCAAACAAGCGCTTCATGAGCACCATGTCATTCAACAGCACGGTCGGGATCGCGCCGTCGTCGTCCCACGTCGCGAACCTCCGGAACGCGAGCGAGCACGAGATCAAGCTCTGCCTCGAGTTCTTCATATTCACGAATGCATCCTTGTACTTCGACCCTTCTATCATCGAGAGCGCGTCGCTGAGGTCGTTCGACGCCGCGAAGAGCGTGTCCCTGCAGACCACGAGCGCTTGCTTTACCCCGGGGGACCTGGTGGTCCGTGAGAGCTCGTCGGCATGGTCATGGCCGTAGACAGCCTGACTGTACATGCAGAAGAGGACCGAGTACGTGAGCTCCGGAATGTACTCAGTGGGCTCCGACGACACGCATTTCTTGCAGGCGTCGAGCTCTAGGGTTTGGCTGCACAGGTTTTGAATGAAAGATGCGGCGTTGGCTTTCACGAAAGCCGAGGGCCGAGAGAGTTTGAGGGAAAACAGGAAGAGGCAGATTGTGGTGAAGAGATGAGTAGAGTTGAAGGGAGTCATCATCTTTTCCACTTTGAAATGGTTTGAGTTTTCACCCATTTATGTTGGAGAAGTGTTTACACCAAAAAATGGCCAACTTGTCGACATGGTTCGTTTGTGTCAAAGATCATCAAGGGACACATGACGGAGACTTGAGGTAACGTGGAAGTAAATATCATCAAATTGTCAATATAAGGGACACGTGTCATAGACAGGTGTCATGTGTATATGTTTACACCCAAAAATGATCAATTTTTGGATATTATTGACAAGACTGGTCACGACTTCATAAAGGAAATTTTAGTTATGTGCTAGTTAGGGAAAATGGTCATAACTTCGTCCAGATAAATCGGATTGACTTGATTCCAAAGTCAAAAGAACGAAGACTTCTGGATCTACAACTTTTATGGTTCGAGTTTTCTCATAAAATCATTGTAGAAGCTATTGAGGTTAAAGGAAGTCGACGGTCGTGACTTCGTCTCGTCGAGGGCATCGATGAAATTTCAGTTCTGTGCTAGTTTGGAAAAATGGTCATAACTTCTTTGAGACAAATCGGATTGACCTGATTCCAAAGCCAAAAGAATGAAGACTCCTGGATCTGCAACTTTTATGTTTTGAGTTTTCTCATAAAATCATTGCAGAAGCTATCGAGGTTAAAGGAAGTCAACGGTCATGACTTCGTCTCGTCGAGGGCATCGATGAAATTTCAGTTCTGCGCTAGTTCAGAAAAATAGTCATAACTTCTTCGAGATAGATCGGATTGACCTGATTCCAAAGCCAAAAGAACGAAGACTCCTGGATCTACAACTTTTATGTTTTGAATTTTCTCAGAAAATCACTATAGAGCTGTCGAAATTAAAAGGAAGTTGATGGTTGTGACTAGTCAGAATGCAGAAATTAATGCACTTCAGTGAAGAAGTGCCAACTTGAAGGAATCAACAAAAAGTGGAGTCAGTTAAACCTCGGATACAACTATCGAAGAAGTAATCGTCAACATAGTGGGTCGAAGCAACCGCCAACGTAGTGGAGTCAAATAAACCGTCAAGGTAGTCGACTCAACGTAACTGTTGGAAATCACTAAGGAGCATATATGTATATTTTGAGAAAATAGTTACTTGAAAGCATGATCATGAGGCAATTATCACTTGTAGACAAGATCGTGGGACGGTTATCTTGAAAGCAGGATCATGACATCACATGGACATGAAGGCAAGATTTTCGGAATGGAAGAACATGGGTGCAACCATTGAAAACCGCTAAAGAGCAGTTACAACACAACCATTATAAATATCACTGGCTATCTACTAGAGAGCTCACCACCAAAATCAAACAACATGTTATCTTTCAATTATTTTTACTTTCATGTACTGCACTTTATCTTTCCTTAGCTATAGTTTTTCGATTCGCGTCGTTGTTTAAATTCCGGCGTGTATCTCTATCCCGGATGTTGCATTGTCGATTAAATTCTGGTGTTACATCTTTGTGTACGTGTGTGGCTGTATTTTCAAGCTTTGTCGTTGATTAAATTCCGGCACCGTTTGTACATATAGTCCGGTTCGAAGTTCGAAGTAAAAGTTCGTAGTTTTTTCCTTGTCTTCCTAGATATTTCCTCTCCGGAGTCACCACGGAACCCGGTCTCCTCTCATTAAGAACCGAAGAATTACATTCGGTGAATTATATTTTATCGTGGGAGCATTTCCGGCGAAAGAAGAAGAAATGGTGGTGGGGTGGAGATTATCTTTATGAGGAAGGAGATCGGATTGAGGAAGTGATAACGTTTAATTGCTTCTTTCCAATTCAGAGTGTTGCATGAGGGAGTTCCTTGCAGGATCATTAATGAGCAGCTGTTTGTTTATTAAGCTGGCATGATACAGAATTTTCTTACTTGTGATTCAATATTACCAAATTAGACAATGTCATACATAGATAGTTTAAGGATAGGGACAAACTAGGGTACAGATATCATGTTCTATTTAAGGTTAATACCACGAAAAACCCCAAACTGATATACCCGTGACATATTTACCCCAGACTAATTTTTTGACTACTGAAAAGCCAAATTGATACACCTATGACAAATTTACCCTCTGTTAGTTTCGATTAAATTTTACCGTTAAATTGCTAAGTTAGATGACATGTAACAATTGACGGGTATGCTAGTTTCAGGTTTTACCCCTCTGTTTGTCACAGATTTACCAATTTGGGATTTTTCGTAATATTAATCTAATTTTACGGAGAGTAAATTTATCGCAAGTGTATCAGTTTGGGGTTTTTTGTGATAAAAAAATTAGTTTATGATAAATTTGTCATAGGTGTACCAGTTTGCGGTTTTTAGTGATCAAAAAATTAGTCAAGAGTAAATGTGTTACAGGTGTACCGGCTTGGGATTTTTTGTGATATTAACCCTTTTATTTAAGATAATTAGATCAATACAAGAATTTCAGCCACACCGTGAACTACGGACAGAGGAGCGCAAAACCCTCATTGCCCAAGCCTTAATCCCTTAACATTTCACAAATTGCTCTTTTGCTTTCGGAAGTTCATTCTCGCAGATGTATGCGCAGAAAATGGACAAAAAGTGCGACATGAATCTAAATATAACTTATGAAAAATATATGGGATGAGATGAGAACCAATTTAGTTCTTCACCCTTTTATTTTTTATTTTGCTAAACATGGGTTATACTATACTTTTGAGCAAACGTGTGATGCTATGAAGGTGCTTTAGGTACGATGAGTTCTTTCCCGGAGCGTTTGCACGGATGATTTAAGGAGATAGTAGAGGTTAGATAAGAATAATATGACAGTACCCACATTTTTCTGCATTTCTTTGGAGGCGGATTATTACCGGACTGGATTTCTAGTTTCTTTCCTTTTTGGCAATAAGTATACCCAATTTGATTGGAAATGATTTTCAGAAAAATAAAAGTAAGAGAACGGTTACATGAGCTCAACACAAACTAATCGCTTTCGAACACTGAGTGATACAATTGTCATCTAAAATATTCTACTAAAAGTAGGAATTACAATTTTTCCCACCCTACCCGATCGGTTCCCGATCCGATCCGGTTCCACCCTGGAAACCAAGAACTGGACCAGAAGGAGCTGTTCTTAATTTTTGGAATCACGAACCAGACCACCTGGTACCGGGACCGACGATCCAATTCCTGGGCAGTCCAACGGAACCAGTTGAGTACCAGCAAGCCATCCTCCTCCTCTCTGAGCTTTCATGGAAGACACTTGAGAACGTTAGCAGAACAAACCCCATCACCACTACTCTACAATCTCACTCAATGGACACTTCAGTTCAACTCAAGATTTGGTGGGCGTAGCGTGATTCATCCTCAAAGAAAGCTCTCTCTAGTGAAGCTCATCCCCACCAGCAGCTCTCAAGCAAGAAAAGATACGAGGCAGTTTTGGGTTCTAAACTTATTTTTGTAGAAAAAGGGTAATAATTCATCAAGCGGTATTTTGAGCACACACAAAAGAGATACCGCAAGCAAAGCTAGAAAAAGAAATGGATCTAGCAACGGCACACGGATATCCTCTTCCACTTCCTTCCGTCAGCCGAGACCTCCATAGCTTTTCTCCTCAACACCTATTTCAATCCCCCCACTTCCAGCAAAACACCGAAGATGACAACCTCAGCAACAACAGTGGTTTTGGCCACTGCCAGATGTGGGATCGCGACGACTACTCCTCCACCTCTGCCGCCACCACTTTCCCTGCTGCCGATGGGAAAGAAGCTATTGTAGGTAGGAGGAGGTAAAGAGGTGTCGAGGAGGCTAAGGAGGCGGCCAACAGGTTCCAAGAACAAGCCGAAGCCCCCCATCATCATAACCTAGGACAGCCCCAACGCCCTCCGCTCCCACGTTGTGGAGGTAGCAGGCAGCGCCAACATTGTGGAAAGCATGTCGGCCTTTCGTGAGGAGCCGAGAGGGAAAGAGGGTGACCGTGAGGAGTTGAGAGGCGAACAGGGAAAGAGCTGATTGTTAGGTTCGCACTTTTTTTTTGTCGAAGTTAGGTTAACGCTTTACCTACTGCTGTTCTTTAAAAAAAAGAAAAAAGATCCAGTCCGGGCAGTCTGGTTAGTCCGGTTCCCACCCTAGCACCAGCAACCGGACCGCCTGTAATCTGTTCTAATTTTATGGAACCGGACCGGCGTCTCTAGAAACAGCCCAAAACCGGCCGATTCAGTCCAGTCCGAGCAATTTCCGGTTTAGGTGATTTCTGTTGTACACCCGTACTGATAACTATATCGCCCCACCCAAAATAGGGCAAATAAGACTCACAACCAATTGAGTTTTTGTTTTTTTTTTGTTTGGCAGAGGGTAAAAAGTAGGAAGTCCCCAGTAGAGAACTCAAAGGGGAGGATGGGGCAAACTTTCCCACGCCTCATGCGAGGCAGATTGGCGATGGACATGGTCAGCCCCGTCCCACAGACTTGCCCTGCCCCCTACCTATGATTCTATGTTTAAAATATGGAGACTTCTAATATTAACCTAGTTCCTTTATATATGTGGTATTACTTTCGTAAGCTGTCCAGTGTAGCTGTCTCGCTCGGCCAAACTTATATAAAAATCAAACTAATTCGAGTCGACTGATTAATAATCACGCTATAATCTCTCAGCAAGTAAATTCTTCAACTGCACATCGTGACGGGAGACTCGGTTCGAACCGCAACCGTCGAGAATGAGTAGACTCTTGGTCTTCGTTTATGCCTTTTCATTTTCTTTCTTTAATCAATTCTTTAAATTTCGGCCACCCAGAATTTCTGTCCGAAGTCAAATATCGCCAAAGCATCTTGATTTTGTCTCTTTTATTGACTATTTCATTGAAAAAAATTGGAAAGAATAACTAATAAGTCCGATGTACGGATCTCCATCAATTTCTGCGGATCTCAAGGTGAAGGACGGAAGCTCTAGCAAAACCTAGTTTGTGTGCTCAAACTGTTGTTCTCATGACAGCGAAAGCTACAATGAGAATCCATCAAGAAACATCCGAAACATGGTCAGTAGAACTCAGCAAAGTGCAACACTTGGCAGATCTGATCATTTTTTGTTTGCCTAATTAACTCTGCCGGGACAGATCAAAAGAGAAAGAGAAGCGCCCCAAGCAGCCTCAGTCTGCTTTCTTGACGAAGAGCGAGATCGATGATCTTGAAGACGGATGTAGGTGGAGAAATTATGGACAGAAGGCAGTAGAAAATAGCCCTTACTCAAGGTATGATTTCTGGTCCAATTCATTTGCTGCCTTCCATTATGCGAAAGTGTTAAATGTTACATTTCTACATTAACGTCTGTACGCAAATCTTCGTGAACACTCATATCTCCTACATCATTCTTGAGAAAAAGAGCCAACTTCTTTACCTTCAGTACATAGTCCATCGTTGCTTTAGTACTTAGTTTCTGGGAAGTACAATTAAGTTCCTTTAGTGGGCGTGACTCTTTGTTGGTCCTCTTTTGTATTGATTCATTCATTGGCAGTAGATTTAAAATCTGTGTGAGAACTGAGGTACCTAGCTAGGTACATGAGCACAAGACACCTTAAAACTATACCGCTTGTTGGGAAATGATTGGAATGAGATTTTACAATAAATACTATGATTCATCACGACCCCCCCCCCCCACAATCTCCTCGAATTCTTCAACAATTGTAGAAGTTACTACTTAAGAAAGTAGACAGGCCAAGTTTTGGTATTAGGAAAATCTTGACTTTGTGTGATTTTATTTGAATGCATCTTCGCAGCCCTAGAATTATAGACCAACGCTCTTAAAGCAAAACTTCTAATCAGTCAAGCTATGACATCCCAAGTTCATATCAGTTGAAAGGGGTTCATAAGTCAGCATCCACCCTCAAGTGGTCACCACCTTATATGATTGCTCAGAATACTTTTTTAAGAGATTGATTCACGTGAAATGGAATCATCTTACATGATTGCTCAGAATAATATTTTAAGAGATTGATCCACGTGAAATTGGGCCAGTCGTTGTACTATTTTAGCTTTAAAAGAAACGTAAATTGACCCCTTATAGAGAACTTTTTGTCAACAAAAGTGCCTAACTTTGTCAGCAAAGCGACTTAAGCCAACAAATCCATATGCATATACAGGAACATGTTATTCCGCCATCGTGAGGTTACGCAATCTTAATTGTTTGGTAATCAGAGGGCAAGTTATACCGAGTGAAGAATGATGATATCAACTCTGAGGAGAAAAAATCGAAATTGTATAATCATATTCAACAATTTGACTGTCCTTTCCCATGGTATTAAACAAGAACATACTCCAGCTAGGTCATCACCTATTGTTAATCTTAATTATAAGACGAAAGAAATAATGCCCCACATCAAACAAGCGTTTCAGGAGCACCATGTCATCCAACAGCATGGTCGGGATCGCGTTGCCGTCCCCCATTCGCAAACCTCCAGAACGCGTACTAGCACGACACCAATCTCCGCTGCGAGTTCTTCATATTCGCGAACGCATCCTTGTAATCCGATCCCTCCAACATCGAGAGCGCATCACTGAGGTTGTTCGCCACCGCGAAGAGCGTGTCCCTGCAGACCTCAAGCGCTTGCTTTCCCGCCGCATAGGCGGCGGCCTGCGAGAGCTCATCGGCATGGTGGTGGCCGTAAACAGCCTGTGTGTACATGCAGAAGAGGACCGAGTATGTGAAGTCCGGAATGTACTTGGTGGTCTCCGATGACACGCAGTTCTTGCAGGCGTCAAGCTCTCGGGTTTGGCTGCACAGGTTTCGAACAAAAGACGTGGCATCGGCTTTCACGAAAGCTGAGGGCCTCCAAGAGAGCTGGAGGGAAACAGTAAGAGCAGAATGTGGTGAAGAGATGAGCAGAGTTGAAGGAAGTCATCGTTTTCTACTTCGAAATCGTTTGAGCTGATGGTTCTGTTCATTTATCCAAGTTGAAGGAGAAATGGTGGGGTGGAGATTATCTTTATGAGGAAAAAATCAGGTTTTGTTAGCGTTAAAGAACCTGCGATTGCTCCTTTCCAGATTAGAGTGGTACATGAGGGAGTGCCTTGCATGATCATTATGAAGCGGGCTTGTGCGTTTCCTAAGATGGCGTGATACCAAAAACTTCTTACTTTACTTTCAATATGACCAAATTGGAAAATGTTTTATGTACATTGTTTAAGGAAAGAAACCAGGAACCGCCTGGACCACTTGGAATCAGACCGGACAGGCTCGGAACCGGCGGTTTCCGTGGAGACCGGTCCGATTCCCGGTTCCAATTTACTAGAATAGTACGTACCGGTCCAGTTCCTAATTCTAGACATAGAACCACCCATCCGCCCACCAGGACCGGACCGATAATATATATATATATAACTTTTAAGAAAAATTTCCAACAAAAAAAAGAATAAAAACTTAAGAAAAATGAAAACCTTAAAATCTCTAATCAAAAGCTCAACACCCATTAACTAAATACTTATCTAGTCTCATCTCATTTTCACCTTATATGAGTCATCTCTCTATCTCTAACTCATGATTTTGACTCTCAAACTCAACGTCTATTGACTCATTGCCCAGACTCTCAACTCTCATCAACTCACAGCTGCACCTTTGGCTGTTTATCGCCTCCTTCTCTCGCACTCGGTCACCTCTATTTGCGTGAAGTTTGGTGGGACTGATTCCATGGACCCACCCGGAAACTGGATCAGACCGGCAATTCGATTCCCGGGTGGATCTATGGAACTAACGGGCTGTTCCCGATTTCAATTTTTCGAAATCTGTCTTTAATGGGCGATTCTCGGTTCCGTGATGGAAACCGTCTATCCGGACCATGCTCACCCCTATTGGACAATACTTCAATAGGAAAGTTGTCGACTGAAAAAAAAAAAAAAGGAAAGTTGACTCGTTAAGTGCTCAAAAAAGGAAGCGCTTTATGTTGTTGCAGAGAAGACTTCTTTGCGGGTTTGTGATGTTGCACTTAATTGCAACAAGAGCTTCGTTAATTGCTAGCCAACAAATATTGTGATAAGGTTGTGTAATTCTTTCATAACATTGAGATATTATTTTTGTGAGAAATTACGAGACTAAACACTGCGTGAGTTATTGAGTATAATTGACACTACAAAAAAACATGTTTTTTTCGACAAAATTTCCAACGAAAAATTTCGAAAAATTCGTTGGAAAACGAATTTCTAACGAATTTTCCAACGAAAAAAAATTCGTTGGTAATAACTCGTCGCAAATTTTTCCAACGAAAAATTTCAATTTTCGTTGGAAATTTGCAACGAATTTTTTTTCGTTGAAAAATTCGTTGGAAAACTCGTGACTAAATACGTTGGAAACGAATTTTTTTTCCAACGAATTTTTTTTCGTTGGAAACTACAAATTTTTTTTTGGTCAAAAAATTATGGAATTTTTTTTCCATCAAATTTTTTTTTTGGTTGAAAAATAGCCCTTGCCGCCGGCGAGGGCCAGCCTCGTCGCCGGCGAGGGCCGAGCTCGCCCAGATCTGGGCGAGCTCGAGCTCGCCGGCCATGGCGAGCTCGGCCCTCACCATGGCCGGCGAGGGCAAGCCTCGTCGTCGGCGAGGGCCGAGCTCGCCCAGATCTGGGCGAGCTCGAGCTCGCCGGCCATGGCGAGCTCGACCCTCGCCATGGCCGGCGAGGCTGTTGCGCCGAAGAACAAGAAGATGAAGAAGAAGTAGCAGCAGCAGCAGGGGCGGGAGCAGGCTTCGGGACCGCCGCCCGTCAAGTCCGTCGTCGTCTCCTAGCCTCGCCGGCCATGGCGAGGGTCGAGCTCGCCATGGCCGGCGAGCTCGGCCCTCGCGGCTCGGCCCTCGCCGGCGACGAGGCTTGGTGGCGTCGGGGGCTTGGTGTCCATGGCGCGCCGGAGCCGGAGGAGGAGGGGGGGGCGGCGGGGGAGGAGGCGGAGGGGGAGGCGGAGGGGGAGACAGAGGGAGAAGGCGAAGGAGAGAGAGTGAGAGAATGAATGTGGAAATTAATAACGAGCGGGAAAGTAGTGTAGGAAAATTGAAATTCGTTGGAAATTTCCAACGAATTTTCCAACGAAAAATTGTACAAACTAAAGTAATAGTCCGAAAAATTGAAATTCGTTGGAAATTTCGTTGGAAATTTCCAACGAATTTTCCAACGAATATAAAAAATGCCGAACAATACCGGGTTTTTTGTAATTCGTTGGAAAATTCGTTAAAAATTTCCAACGAAAAAAAATTCGTTGGAAATTTCTAACGAATTTTCCAACAAAAATTGTACACATTGAAATAATTGCCCGGAAAATTGAAATTCGTTGGAAAATTCGTTGGAAATTTCCAACGAATTTTCCAACGGAAATTGTACACACTGAAATAATTACCCGGAAAAATGAAATTCGTTGGAAATTTCGTTGGAAATTTCCAACGAATTTTCCAACGAATATAAAAAATGCCGATTTTTTTGTAATTCGTTGGAAAATTCGTTGGAAATTTCCAACGAAAAAATTTTCGTCGCAAATTTCGTTGGAAATTTCCAACGAAAAAAAATTCGTTGGCAATTTCCAACGAATTTTGCGACGAAAATTTTTCGTTGGAAATTTCCAACGAATTTTACTTTTCGTTGGAAAATTTGTCGCAAATTTGCAACGAAAATTTTTTCGTTGCAAATTTTCGTGGCAAAAATCCCGTTTTTTTGTAGTGTGAGATTTAGGAAATACTGAAACTGTTTTAGTTACTCGAGTGTGGTTATAATCTTTGTTATATCGCTTGAAATAATAATATTGTTTCCCTCTCAAGTGATATAATATAACATTTTAATGCTTGGAATTGTGGAACGGGACAAGTAGGGTGGGGGAATCCATAGACCTGCTAGGATTGGGAATGGGGTGCCTAAAATTATGCCCTGCGCGGGCCACGGGGTGGGGATTTAATATTGGATGTTCATAAATAAAGTTTTTTTTATCCCTAGAGAAGTTAAATAAAGAATATTTGAGATATTAATTTAAATTGTACATATTAAAAAATCTATGTTATTACATAATATAATGCATTCGGGAGAATTTTTCCTATTTTCTCCTCTTCTTTTTTATAAACACAAATGCGATGCACGAGTCTTTTCCTTATAAATTTTACTAGTTTTCCGCAAAAGTAGAAGTTTAAGAGAAGATAATTTCAAATCTCAATCCGCAGTCAAATATTTAGTTATACTCTAATTTTTCGTGCGTGGTAAATTAAATCGACAGTGTCTATTATTGTTTTTTTTTGTTTTTTTCTTTTCTTTTATTTTCTTTTTTCTTTTCCTTTCTTTCTTTTCCTTTTTTTTTCTTCTAAGCCCGGGGAGGGTCTCCGGCCGAACCTTGCCGGTCACAAGAGAAAGTCGGTCAACCATCGCCAACCATAGGCGATGGCCGGTGACCCTCGCCGGACTTCATAGAAAAGAAAAAAAGGAAAGGAAGAAAGAAAAAGAAAACATAAAGAATTATAAAAAAATTGAAAAAAAATTAAAAATTATAAAAATTATCCACGTCAGCGCCAACCGTCCTATCTGACACTATCAGCTTCCAAGTTAGTGATTTCCGCCCAAAATTGGACATAATGACTAAATTGAAAAATCGTCAAAAGGTCTAGGACTAAAGTGGCCAAATTGAAAGATATATGTTTAATTTGGTACAAATGTAATAAGACCTTGAAGTGAAAATTCTTGTGCTATTAAATTGGAGATAGAGGAAAGAATCTGTTGACATATAAAAACATTTCGATAGGTTTTCTTTAACCTTGGAAAGGATGTCCAAGTGCCATGGATCTTGGATATCTTCTGCTTTATGTACTCTGAGTAGGAGTGAGCATCGGTCCAGTGTCAATCCTAGACCGACCCTGGATCGGCCCAACCTAGTTGGTCTTGATTCGGTTCCCACGGGGTCTGGGTTAGTCCTTGATCCTGGGACCCCTGGACCTGCACTGTGCGAGTGGTGTCGTTGGTTTTGGTTGGTCTTGGTCCAGTTCCCACGGGGTCTGGGTTAGTCCTTAATGCTAGGACCCTTGGACCCTGCACTATGCGAGTGGTGTCATTTGTTCTGGGAGTTTAGGGTTGGTCCAACCCGGACCAGCCCTATATACATATATATATTATATGCTTTTGTCTACTTTAAATCCTAGCGTCTCCTCCTATGTTCTCTTCTTTCTTATGCAATTCAGTTTGCCGTGTAAATTATAAAGTAGAAAGAAATCCAGCCTTAATTCAACCAAAAAAAAAATAGAAACCCTTTTTGCTCACCTCGCTTTATTCGCTCGCTCACCCGCCTTGACCTCTCGCCTCACACACTGCTCACCTGGCTCGCAGCCCGCCTCTATTTGCTTGCCTCACCGCTCGCCTATCTTTGCTTGCGTTGTTGCTCGCCTCTGTTCACTTGCCACTTGCCTTGCTCACCTCGCAAGCGTAGCTCAGCTGGACAAACATAATTTGTTAAGTATTAATTATGTTTGTTGTTTGATTTGTTTTCAGGTGTTCGGAAGTTGAAGCGATCATTTAAGAATAAATAAGATATGAAGTTGTATAATCATGGTTTATATTACGTATTTTGAACTTATAGGTTTAATTATATTTCACGTGTTCGATTTCATGGTATGTTGCTTTTAGCAAGTGTGAAATTTATGTTGTTACCTTATCTTATATCTATGTTTAATATGTACCGTTGTTCATTATTTGGTTGCTCAATGTTACATTATTGATAGATATGTAATTTAAAATAGCATATTTATCCTTTCAAGGAATACAAAAAATGGAGCAAAAAAATAATCGATTGGTCTCAAGTTGACCTTGGAACCGGACCGGACCCAAAGGGTTGGTGCGATCCTCGGTTCCAGGCTCAACAGGGTTGCCTCAGTCCCAAAAATTGGGAACCAATACTGTGCGGATTGGTCCTTGAGTTAGGTGCTGAATCGACCCTACCTAGACTATGCTCACCCCTAACCGTGAGAACTATTGTTAAAAGTTATTGGTTCTCATCATTTTTTGTGCAAATAAGCTCCAGTCAATATAGATTTGTTGAAATGTTAACCATACAAAGCCGGAAAAACATGTCAGATTAATTCTCGTCATAGTCACGTACTAGCTCTTTCATTTTGATTTATGAGAGATTTGGCTAATCAAGCTTGAAAATGCAGAAGACAAATCTCTATATTCGGAAGCATAGTTGCCTAGTTTTCTTCATCCACAGAATTTTCCAAAAGAAAAGTAAAAGACTCGCGCTATTTCCAGCCCTTAAATAACTTTCGATACCCTTTACAATTTAAATGTTCCAGAATAGCTCTTGCGTGGACCTCATTAATGATAAGATTGACGGAAAACAGGAAAAATCACATCTTTAACGAGAATCAATCAATCTCATGATTAGTATCCATCTTTCCTTAACTGCTGTTTGTTCTTGTTCTGTGTCAAATAAGAAAAGTTTACGGGTTGATTTTTACAGGAGAATCTTTTAAACAAATTAGAAGGATTATTATGGTTTGATTTGAATTGACTAGTTTACATGAATAATCCATGTGTAACCTTTTTTTTTGATCAACCGTTCAAATGTACCGAATTGGAAGCCAAATAAGCAAATTTCGTTAAGTTGAATTAATGAAAGAACAACATCGAACATTTTCACGTAGTCCAGGTACTAATTTGAGCATGTACCAAAATTTTATGGACCACATTAAACAAATTAAAAGTCAAGGGCGACATTGCACATGTGGCCAAAGTTAAGAAACCATTTGCGCCATTTTCTCCATTTTTTTAATAAATACCAACTCTCACCGTTTCGATCCGCGATTCGAATCGATTAGTCCTCTTGAGGTTGTTAGCATGTCACAGCCGATTCAGGATGCGGGAATAGCGCGAGCCGAATGAAAATGTAAACTCGCTTCAGTACAGACTTCGGTGGTAACTCTAGCGATGAAACATTTGCGCCTCTCTATTCGCCGAATTCGAAACGGCACCAGAAAACGCAAAACGTCGCAGGGTTGCATGATAAGCTTTCCATCCCGGCCATCTCGCCCGGCCAAAACTCGTACCGAAACCAAACTAACTCGAGTCAATTGCTTAATAATCACGCCATAATCCCTCGTCAAGCAAATTCTTCAACTCCCCATCATGACGGGAGGGGGGGGGGGGTTTCGATTCAAAATCGAAACGGCTCCAGAATGATTAGATCCCTCGCCCTCCCCCTTTTCCTTTTTCCTTTGAATTCCGGGTTTAGCCCGGAATTCCAGTCGGAAGCCGAACACGTGAGATCGCAAGCAACCGTCTTTGTCCGAAACGCCGAAAGGGAGGTGGAGGAGGAGGAACAGGAGGAGGAGCGGCCCAGCTCCGGTCCAGCTCAGCTCGATGCTGTCAGACGTGGACAGCTGGCGCCTTTCCCCATGCTGTCCGCGACCAATAATTGCGGCCAAGACGAAGATTCCCTTCCACCCACCCACCCACCCCAACCCCCCGGCCACGTAGGCGTGACGCCAGCAAAGGGCCCGCCCCTCCTCTTCCTATTTGCGGGATGGATCTATTCCCGTGCAGCGTTCCTCCTTCGCGCACGCGAAAGAACCGTGCGATAAAAAAAAAAAGAGGGCGCGACACGACCGTTGGATGCCGCAGGGAGGGAGACGCCGAAAGTCAAAAGCTGACACCGAGTCTTTCGCCAGTCGCCCCGCCCCGCCCCCACGCCCTCTGAGAGTTCAACTTTTGCGGCCACGTTCGTCCTTCTCGAGATCCCCGGTTCGTGGTTTGCCTGGAGCCGTTTCGAGGCTTTTTCAAGAAACGTGCCTTGTGAAGGGAGAGATGTAGGCTCAGGACTGATGGAGATTGAGCCACGATAGTGAACTAACATTCACAGCCCTTTTTAAAGGCCTACATACTTGTCGCGCAATGGTTCGGAATTTTGTCGGCGGGTTCTGGTTTTTCGTTGCATGTTTCGATGGGGTCCGTCCAGAACATGATGCGGCCGGAAAGAGAACGGGATCGAGACAAGGGGCTGCAGAATCAACAGGAAGCTTCACCGGCAGAAGGTGGAGATAAAGCCATCCTGTCATCGCGCGTGCTAATCTATCCGTGTCTCGGTCATGACCAGATATGACCTGTAAGACTCGTAACGGTGCCAAAAATGGGGGCACTGGATTTAGGATATGAACAAATATTACATGAGGTAGGGGGAGGATCGTCTACGAGAGCGGAATAGGAAACACGCATGTATTTTTTGATACCTTGCCAATGAGCGGGACTTGGATGTTACACCAGTGCCCAAGAAAACCATCTGTGATCCGAAAACCAGAAAGAACAATTTCGACAAAAAGGCACTACTACGGTCGCCATCTGTACAAAAAATCCCTTTCTCTCGCTCCCTCTCGGGGGAGTCGGACCCAAATATTTCAATCATTCCATAACCGTGTCGAAGGAATTAGCGACAAAACCAAAGTAGACATCTCAGCTTTATCAACACAACGAACCATCCTCCACCATTGCGGATAGGAGGAGCTCGAGGCTTGCAAAGAAGAGATTTCCAATCTCTATGTATCGATCTGTCGGAAGGCTTTTCATCTAACCGGGTCAATAAGCAATTAGGAATCCATATTGTCAGCTCTACCCCTGTGTTATCTCAAGCTTATGGCTCTCCAGATTAGCTTGGCTCTCCACATCAGCTGAGCCAGGAGCTTCTTTTGTCAACTCAATATCCATGCTGGCTGTGCGGCTCTTTCTGTTTCTTCGATCCTGAGATGAAAAAGAAAAGTGACATCATGCTCCTAGGCCACACTTCAGATAACTTCTGAAGGATAGGCAATGTAAACGCAGTTAACAAGTAGGGAACTTCCAAAAAAAACCCACACACCTCGCGAAACGGATACTCGTCGGCTTCGAGCATTCGCACAACCTGAGTCATTTTTGGTCTCTTATCTCCTTCAGGATCAACACATCTGAGTGCAACCAACAGGGCACGCTTCAAAGCACGTGTTGCTGGTTTAACTTCCAGGGCCGGGTCCACAACTTCTTCTGCTCTCCTGGTTCCTACCATCACCTTCAGCCACTCAACAAGATTTACCTGCCACGAGCATTAGCACATTTGAAGGGCCTATGAGTAAGCTCTCGCAATGAGCGCTCTATTACATTAACTTGACAATCACAGGAAACTACAGTAGTGGCAAACCGTAATGAAGTCTATCAGACTTATAAAGCATCAGATTTCAGCATCTATACTTGCAGTTTACCAGAGAAGGGAGAGATCTTCGGCAGAGATACGATGAGTGAATTTTTGTCGAAGATTCGGTACCTCATTAGCTGGTCGACCATAGTCCACCGGGTCCCTTCCAGTGATGGCTTCAAGCAAGAGGACACCGAAGCTGTAAACGTCGCTCTTCTCATTCAACATTCCGGTGTTGGCATACTCTGGAGCCACATATCTGTAATTCAACGAAAGGTACAAGGTCAAAAGACCGATTCCCTCGCTGTACTCTCATACGGGCAAGCTCCACAAGGCAGACAAGACAAGATCAAGACATACCCAAATGTTCCCATCACTCGGGTCGTAATGTGACTTTCTCCTGATCCCAACAGCTTAGCCAATCCAAAGTCAGACACCTTGGCATTGAATTCATCATCCATCAAAATGTTGCTCGACTTGATGTCCCGGTGAACAACCTTGGGTTCTATTGCTTCGTGCAAATACGCAAGCCTGAAAGGCAGCGCAATTTCTTTCAGTGTTCCGCTAAATATTAGGCATAATTAAGCCCACAGAAAAGAGTTAAAGCATCTGTTATTGTTGAAAACTGGAGCAACTTAATGGAGGACCAATGATCCTAACAACTGACGAATCAACTTTGTCCTCATTGCGGAGGTCGATACAAAAAGGCGTTGCAAACCATGAAACAAACTGGTGGAAGAGGGATGATTTCGCATCCTATACTTACGCCATTGCAGTTCCGAGGATAACCTTCATGCGGGCCTCCCAAGTGAGGACACCACATTCACGCATAGCTCCATGCAGCCATTGTTCCAAGTTTCCGTTGTTCACATACTCATAAACAAGCATCCTGAAGTATAGGCACATCAAATGACATTTTTATCAGATAAGTACTAGAAGCACGAGCAATGAGATAAAGGTAATCCCAACAATATAATGCACCAATAAAGCAGATCGAGTATTTAGAACAAGCGGTAAGGACTAAAGAACAGTCTCCATCATGCAGTACAATGAAAAAAAAGGGAAATAGCGCCATCAGCGAATAAGCAAATAAGTCTTGCCTGTGAACTCCTTCAATACAATATCCCAATAGTCGTACAAGATTTTTATGTCGAACATGACCAATTGCTTCCACTTCGACCCTGAATTCTTTCTCAGCTTGTCCTCTGTATATCCAGGTCATTAGAAAGTTGCTGACATTTCTTCGAATTAAAACTTGGGAAATTGCAGGTCATCTAATTATAAGTATACTTACAAATTATTGAGAAGCTTTTTGACAGCTACCTCAGTTCCATTAATTAGTCTGCCCTTATAAACAACTCCATAACCACCCTCGCCAAGCACGTTCTTTGCTGAAAAACGATTAGTTGCAAGCTCTAGATCTCTGAGAGTAAACCAGTGACCCCATCCAAGGTGCGAAATTTCTGGTAAGCCAATTAGAGGAGAGGCAGTAACAAGTCCAGCATAAGGCAATGATGGATTTTTTCGAACATTCCCAGAGCTTCCGTCTTCTCCTGATTGCGAACTAAATCCCCTCTCGGGGTTGTAAATAGAGCTGCACTGACTCAGGTTATCCGGATCACTTGATTTGCTTGCAGCCAAGTGGACGAGCATCTTCTCCGAGTTCTTCTCGATCGATTTGTCATTAACTGCAAGGGACACACTCTCTGGGTGATTAGGGAAATTCTGGCCGCCCACTCTGTCGACTCTGATATCCTTCGACACGTTCGGTATCTGGGAATGGGAAAACACGTCCGTCCTTTTCGATTTTCTCCGCAATGTGACCCAGATACACAAGGCGCAGAGAATCAAAACTATGAATGCGCCTACACCGATGCCAATCAAAACCCATAACTTCACACCCAGAAAAGTTTCCGACAATTTCGAGTTCAAAGAACCCCCAGATGACATCTCTGATGCTCCAATGCTAGATTTTCTACAAACTGCTCGGTTCTTTTTTTTTTATCTCTGCCACAGAATTGAAAAAATTTGCTGCATTAGGTGATTAGGCTTCAACATCATATGGTTCAACAAGTTCCCTAGCTCTCATTTGCAATAAAGAAGTCAAATTCATACTCAACCAACACAGGAGTAAAAGGCAAAATGAAACGGATAAGGACAGAACCTGATAAGAAAGAACCGTTTTCAGGCATTTAACACCGAAAGAAGAAGCGTGCAATAACGAAACATCTTATATTCACCATGGAAAAGCAAAGGGCGTTGCAAAAGTCGGTTAAAAAGGGGACCGAATGCAGAACCCAAAATAAAAGAGAGAGAAGAAGAAGAAACATATGGCAAGTCTAAATCATCGAGAGAAGAAGGAATAAATATGACAAGGCATCGCTTATGATCCAAGTAAGACGCCATAAATAAAAAAAAGAAAAAAACTGGGCAAAACCATTTGAGAAAGTGAAGCGATTCAAGGGGAGGCAGAAAAAAAAAAAGCAGATACCTTGGATGTGATCTGAGCTAACCCCTTGATCTTCCTCCTCGAAGTGCCAAAAAAAAAAGAGTCTTCTTTTTCAATAACCAAACGGAGATTCAATGAGGCACAGATACGATACGTCTTGTGTGGAGACCTGAAATCACAGACCCACTTTAGCAATGTCGCGGCAGGAGGAGTAGCTTGGAAGCAGCAGGATGGAGCCGCCTCGAGTGGGCCAAAAAGAAAGAGAGCATTCACAAGAACGGGAAAAGGGTGAGCGGCAACGGGAGGCCCAGACAAAAATCCAATCTTGAAGGCGGAATCATGAGCCGGGGAGCGAGTGCAGAGATGGGGAGACGGGGGATTCTTGTGGGGAAGAGAGAGAGAAAAGCATGAGGTGGTTGAAATGGGGTTTGGTGTGTGCAATGTCTGATAGGGAGGAGGAGGGCCTCCTCCTATCAGAGAGCTGGAAAGGACTGAAAGCTTGGTTTGCAATGGAGGAAACGAGAGAGAGAGAGAGAGAGGGAGAGAGTAAAGGGAAAGCAAGAAGAAAGAAAAGGGAAGAGGTGAACAGGGCAGGAATTTATTGCTGGTGTGATGGCTATAAAGGTAAAGAAAAAACAGGGAGAGAGAGAGAAGAGAAGAAGAAGAAGAAGAAGATAGAGGACACTGCGATGGAGATGTGCGTGTGTAACAGAGAGACCGAGAGAGAGAGAGAGAGTCAACCCTACCGGAGGGAAAGGGGAACTAGTCGAAACTCTGGCACGAGCTAGTGGTTCTTCTGTTCTTCGTTTTGCTTATTGGGTCGAAACCAGTGCCTCCTTTTTCTTTTCTTTTCTTTTCTTTTCGTGTTGAGTTGTTGTGAAATTGAATATTTGAATTGGAGGGGGCAAAAAAAAGAAACTGACCTTTCGTCTTCCAAGGTATCGAGTTCTTTACCATAGAAATCTCATGACGAGTGTAAACCGTTTGATGTCTCACATCGCTCGCAATTTAAAGATATATGATTGACAGTCCATTACCGCGACCCCCATCAAGACATCAACAGTGTGGAGCCGGGAAGTCTCTCCACATGAGATATGTCATAATTAGGTAGCACAACACGTCTTTCAGATTCGCTTGCTATGTGAGAGAAACTCGTAATCTCGTGGAAGAGAAACAACTCTTTCACATGCATGTACTCTTTGTTAGTAAATCGGTAATGTAGTCTCGTTTGCTATGCATGGGTGGGGCTTAGAATCGTCGCTTCGGCTTCCATTCTGATCTCGACGTTTGGGATCAGGCACACTTTCGAAAGCCGAAATAATGCCCATTTCCACTCGTTCTACGCACTAAAAATGATATTAGTCATCATGTGTTATGTATTTGATAATCGAATGTCCCGTCACATAATAGAAGGACAAAAAATAAGATAAAATGCAATTGCTAAACTGCTTATAACGTACGTGTTTGTTTCGACTTTTCATTATAAAAATAGTATCCGTATACTTTAGAAGATTATGATAAGTATAGTAAAAAATAGAAAGTCAAGCAACTTCAGACACGCGAGATCTTTTTTCCCTAATAATTTCTATATGATTCAATAAATGGACTTTCTTATTTTAAAAACCAACTAATGACCCAACTCATTTATTCAATGACATATAGATTTTCACGCGTAATCTCTCTAACTCTGTACGACCTGTTCCTAGTTTATAACTTAAAAAAAATAATTATTTTGCGCATTTGTTCAAGTGGGAAGCTTTCAAAAGGATCGAGAGCTTTTCAAGGTGTTTTTCAGTTTTTTCCTTGTAAAAAAGACAATTTGGCAAAAAAAGAGTTTAAAATTTGACAAAGGAGAGCTGCGTTGTGTAACTTGCAAGCTTTCCCATCACTACTTGCGTTGGAATGCGTGTTTGCTTCCATTAAAGCTTTTTTCCAGCATGACACCTTGGAGTGGAAAACAGTACATACTAAACTTGCCGATTAAGTACTCGGCATTGATTTAATTATTGGATTTATAAAAATCCCAATTTTCCATGCATTGTTGCGTGGAGCAATATCCCCATATGATCCGCATTCTTTAATTTCTTGATCCATTTTATCCTCGATGTAATTATAGAAAAAATCCACATTTGATTTGGTTAGTGACGTGTTTGGCCTTTGTGTTTATAATTTATTTTTAGCGCCCAAAAGAGAGAGATCTCTAGACACCACTCGACAAAAAAATCGAGTAATTCATTGTGATTTTTTCGCTTTTTTTTTTTTAATGCTTGCGGGTTCATTCCCAATATGTGAAATACCTCATTAACATTATGGTTCAGGTAAGATCCAAATTGCATATTGAGTGATGAATCAAACGTACAAATCGCTTGATGTTGGCTCGTTAACTTCTCATGGTCAAGATAAGACTAGAATTACAGTTCGATTGGCGAATCGAACCGATGTCATACATCTAATCTATAAGTACGATACGTCACCTCCTTTACAATCGAGCCAATTTCCACGTGATTAATCCCCGCACAATTTATGAAATGTTTTCTTGCTCAAAAAGTATATTCAAGTAAACTAAACATGCATCTACAAAAGAGAGCGATACTTATCAGGAATTAACGGTAACCCACTGTCGCACTCAACACAAGTTTCTTTGTTTTTTTATTTCTATTTTTTAATTTTTATATGTTCGTTTTCTCGCATGAAATTCAACATGATGGTCGACGGATTCCCTTCATAAGAAGACTTGACCAAGTCTCCAAAAATAAAATAATGTTCCACATTGCATCCATTCTGATAGTGATGGCCAACATAATTTACAAATAAGCCCCAACGGTTGTTTAGGGATAATCATGTCAGAGACAATCTGACTAAACCTAACCTTCCTAAGCTTTAATTAAAAGCTAAACCCAACTTTTTAATATAAATTTAAACTCAGAAAAGACGTGCCTTTCTTGGTTATCATTATTACTATTTCCTTTCTTTTAATCTTTTCAAAAAAATAAAGTGGAAAGGAGAGAATGGAAAAGCCACCAATTAAGGAGAGTCAAGGAGTCTTTGGCTTTTCTCCGAAGCATAACTTTTGCATCACAACAAAGAAATTCTTTTCAATTTTTCCCGATATTCATTATATTTATAATATCTCTTTTTTTTTAGTAAGTATTATTTTATTATGGGATTTGCCAGATGGTGTGCCACTGGAAAGCTGCCAGTCTGTTGCCTAAAATAATAAGCAAGCAGCAGCTGATCTGGCACCACTAGTATGGTCCCATTTGGTAGGATTAGGCAAAGGTGTAATCTAATTGAGACACTGTAAATTTTCACAAGTAGTGATAAAACGAACAATAAATAGAGTTATTATTTCTCTTGTGGACTAAGTAAGCAAATTTCACATAATTTGTAAATCCTAAAAGAGCCTACTTTCACATGAATTATGAAGTTAGGAAATGATTGAAATGATTATTAATTAGCAAATAAGCATTCACTCCCAATTGTTAACCCCTTAATAATTATCTAAAAGATTTGAGAGGTATGAATTTTGAAGTTGGTCGTTCTCAAGGAAATGTCCATGAATTTTCACTTGTTGAATATGCTTAATGAGAGAATGTTCGATTTTTAAAATATTGTTTTTACAGCATATCAAGAGAGAAAGTCCTTGTATTAATTTATGGCATTTTTTATTTGATAACTTAAAAAATCTCGTGATCTTTCTTATTCACAAATAGCCCCATTCTACGAGCACACCTCCGACCGAACCGGATGGTAAAAATGGATTGGCTTCAAAATATTAGTCCGTCCTAAATGAACCGAGACTCGAGAGAGCAGGTTTTGAAAGAAAAGAACTTGTTAACGAGTCTTCTTGAGACACTTATTCAATAACCCAACAAAGAAAGTTTGGCGTTTCCAATAAGCTAATTCTTGTATGATTACAGTAAAATCATTGCTGATGTTTGAGAATTGCGTGTTTAAGTGGCATTGGGAGCTGTGGTTTCAACAGCAATTACCAATGCCGGTGCGCGAGCTTCTATGAACATATTCCCGAACAGATGACTGATGATACATGTGCACTTTGTTCACGTGAGCAGCACGTGGAAATGCACCTTTCTTCCAAATTACAATTTCAATTAATTAAAAAAAGTATAATCTTTGTTCATGTGGACTCGAGAGGCCTTTGGGAATGAGATTTGTTTGGTCAATACAAAAATCGCCTAGAAAGAGAGACCTTGGAAAGGTCTCATTGGAAGTTTAATTCGTACTTCATTGTGGAAAGAGGGCTTGGAAAAGGGACAATAATCGAGGTTGTTGCCTCTGTTTATTTATATTTCTTTCATAAAGTTTGTCTCGGCCTGAGATAAAGTGAACAACGTTATTTACGCAACAATCATGCATGTCCAAAGCCAAAGGGACCCGTAAGTTCTTTGCTGAGGAAGCGCTGGTCTTACATGGACTTTGGATTGTGAGTGATAAGGAAGGAAATCTCTTTATTTTCTTTTCCGGGATAATTGGTAATTGGACGTTCCTGAAGAATGATACATGATTTTGTCAAAATGCGTATAATATCGGTATATTTGAAGTTATATGTCTAGTCATAGATGGCCACATCTATCGGTCACATAGGTTAATCATAGTAGTCACGGTACTCTTTCCCAAATGTTTTTTTTTATAGTGGATGAGAATGTCCTATCGCCTTATGAAATGACTTTTGCGTCTAACTTAGTTTTATACCTTTTTCTTTTAATGTTTTAAAATTTATGTTTATCTAATAGTGAACAAATGAGAATAGTTCGAACATTTTTTTGATTTAAATTCATACATAATTATTTTGTAATATAATGACTAACATAACCGTTTTATTTCGACGAAAAAGCCATAAATATTAAGTAGAAGTTTCAAGAATTTGTCCTTTTTATAGAAGTTTATTGAGAAAAAACATTGTTTGAGCGTATGAGTAGACTGTAACTCTTATGGACAGATAGTACTTTAAGTTCCTTGCATAGACACTAGGAATCAACTTCAAATTGTATGCTGATAACTTCTCCTCGAAGTTTATTCATGAATGACAACTCTTTAGCCTGTGGGTTGTACAAGAAAAACATAGTCAAAACAATAGATTCGTTTATGGAGACACTTATTAGAAAAGAGAAGTTCATCTATTTAATAAACTAAATGCATTCTCCATGCTCATAGAAATTAGAATGAAAGTAACATTTATATTTGTTTCCTCCAGGCCAGTTAATCCTAAAAGAGAAGAAATTATATGCCAGAAAAAGAAAAGACTCACTTATGTCAAGTTAGGAGCGATAAGGAAATGCTCGGTATATATAAAAAAACCTGCCAATCAAAGAAAATCAAAGTTCCTTTTGAATGGATAGAGATAAGGATGCACGGCTGTACTGAAATATTTGAAAGATAAAAGAATGATTTGGAGTTGAAGGAAATGATTCCGTAAGCATCATTCTCTCAGTTAAATGGTTTGACAGATAATGGATAGGGCAGAACTGGAACTCTCAGAGTGCATCCAATGCCAATTAATTTAAACACCAAAAGGACAATGCTTTTCTGAGCCTCATATTGTCACTTGCACACACTAATATATACAAATTATATAATACTTCCAAGTTGGAGGCTCAGCAACCATTAAAATATTGATAGCCAGTTCATTCTATTTCCAGAACAAACCGATGCTGTTTCTACAATTGGCCTTTTCATTCTTTTCTCACTTTGAGGGTGTCATCAGCATGACTCCAAAGAGAAACAATTAGATCTTTCAGGCATTATAATATGCTCGGTAGGAATTTGTTATTCTGTTGGTTTCTCAACGTCTGTATTGATGGTCCAACGAGATGCTCCAACATAACATGCTTTGCAACAGATGGTCTGGGAGTGTCATTCCAAAGTTCCCCCACCGTAACCACGCCATTATATAAAAGGCTTAGTTGTTAATTGTCAGGATAACAGATCGTAATCACTCGAGTTGATGGTGGTGACTGGTATTTGAGACATGCAGTAAAACATATTGTCTTTGGCAGGCCACAATTAGGCCGATTAGGGAAGGGGGTTTAGTTTTTTTTTTTTTAAGGGGAAGACTCTTTGTTTGGGGACAGTTAGGTATGGTTTGTAGTGTTAGGGTATTAGGAGACAGGTTGTTTTACACGTCTTAAAAGGTTTCACAGATCAGTCCCATCAATTTTCAAGAACATGGAGGCGTGATTTTCACCATTGTCTTCTCTTACTGTATCTTCGGAAACTAGAAGGGATCAAGACAAAAGGAACATATAAAAGCTATTTTCATGATCTCTCTCCCTCTCAAAGGATGTTTGGAATTCTTAGATCACTCAACTAATTAACAAATGTTACTGCAATACCTTTGTTTCGCTTACACTAGATAATTAGATGAGACACAGGTTTGTATTCTTAGGTGAGTCTAAGAGATTATACAAGTGCAGTGACTATAACTCAAATCTTAAATGAGGAAAATGAGCGCGTCTATTCCATAAAAAAAAAACTCTCGTGATAAAAGATTGATCACATGTAAGCTCGAGCTGCTGTTAGATTGAGCTAATTTAAAAGATCAAACCCAAGCGCTTTCTCGAGCCAATGTTCAATTTCATGCCAAAACAAGAGGCTTGGTTTAAGTACACCAGATTCTTTAGATGGTTAGATCATCCACAATGCTTTAAATACGATAAGGGTATTCCAACAAGACGTGCACTTTACATGCATAAGTCACGGAACGGAGGTTTCAAAACCCGAGCGACTGTGAAGAGATGGTTCAAATGATCAGCAAGACTTGAAATGTCTTGGGCTCTACGATTTCCATGAGGATTCTAGAATACTCCCAATGTTCAATTTCATGCCAAAACAAGAGGCTTGGTTTAAGTACACCAGATTCTTTAGATGGTTAGATCATCCACAATGCTTTAAATACGATAAGGGTATTCCAACAAGACGTGCACTTTACATGCATAAGTCACGGAACGGAGGTTTCAAAACCCGAGCGACTGTGAAGAGATGGTTCAAATGATCAGCAAGACTTGAAATGTCTTGGGCTCTACGATTTCCATGAGGATTCTAGAATACTCCCAAGATGGGAAGTGTCTATTTGAATTCAAGATTTTTCTTATATATAATGGGATATATGGTAGTCTTGTATTTAATAGGTAGACATTAGTTGAGGAGAGTAGATCTCCACCGTTTGATCAAGGGATGATCAACGGTAATACTTGGAAGGTCTCATGTATAAGTAAGGATGTCCTCCTCCTCATTTGTATCATCCAATATTCAAGCAATAAAAATAAATTCTCCCCTAGACCTTCTCTCTCTAAAGTCCATGTGAGTTAGTAAGCGAGCAATCAATCTTTTTTACCAAAGGAAGATTAAGTTGCCGCACGGTCTCAATCTCAAGTTTCGGCATGTCATCAAAATGCATATAAAATCGTTATATTAATGTGTTGAATGTGAATATGACTCGATTTATTGAATGCTCAGTCATAGATGGTTGCATCTAGCATAGGTTAATCTCAATGTTCACGTAGTTCTTTCACATCTTTTTTTACAGAGGACGAAGGTGTTCTATCGCCTTATGATGTCGCGACATTAATTGATGGTTGTGTGTTTTTGTACGGCATAAATATCAAGTACGTGCACTTAGTCTTTTAATGCTTGGGTCCATTTGAAATGACTTTTGCTACTAGCTTTGATTTCTAACTTTTGCATGTAGAGTTTTAAATTCTACTTTATTTAATAGCGAACACTTTATATAAGTATTAACATTTGACGTGATTTAAATTCATACAGGAGTATTTCGTAATTCAAGACTTAACATAATCATTTTATTTTGATAGAGAAGTCGAAAATAATAAATAGAAGTTTAGAGAAGTTGCTGCATCAACGATAAATTAATATGCAAACATTATAGTTAGCATAGTCCTTGTCATTGCAATCACACTCATATTGATGAAGATGGCAAGTGCTCCTAATCTTCTAGATTTATGATTTTTATGGAAAATTAAATCTTCCTCGAAAACAATAAATCCGGATCTATTCGCGTGAAACTCTAGCAATTTGGGTCAAGCTTTCTCATTTGATGAAGACAGACTTGTGACTCGCAAAAAGTTCTTTTTGCATAGAGTTGCTAACGCAGCCTGCTATTACTAGTATCTATTTCTTGCCCAAGCAAAATCTCCATTTATTTCATTATAAATCATACTCATTTGATGAAGATGTCTAGTACTCATAGTACTTTAGATTTACCATTTCTATAAAAATTAATGCTTTCTTGAAACGTATCGATAAATCCCATTCCATTCTCAAGGTTCAAGAGTTAAACTATTGCCAGGAGAGACTTAAAGATTTGGCCACTGGTCACTGAGATTGTCAAGAACTATCTCAAATTCAATCACCATCAAAAAGTTAAAAACAAACGCAATTCGATCACACCAAGTCCCGCGCATTTTTTCTGTGTTTAACTCTATCGCACACTTCACTTTCCGGGCACAAAGCTGGTGGCGAAAGCCCAGGCACTGTTGTTGACGGGGTCAGCAAGGTGATCGGCCGAGTTCTCCAATGGGCCTTCCCCTGTCTCGAGGGCCTGGACGAAGAAGCCGAACATGGAGAACATGGCCAACCTCCCGTTTTTTTATCTCCTTCAGCTTCAGCTCCGCGAAAGCCTCGGGATCGTCCGCGAGGCCCAACGGGTCGAAGCTCCCGGCCGGGTAGATCGGGTAGGTCACCTCTCCGAGAGGGCCCCCAGCAACACCCTGTATCCTTCCACCGCACCCATTAGGATCACCTGTGTGGCCCAGATGGCCAAGACGCTCTGCGCGTGGATCAGGCTCGGGTTCCCCAGGTAGTCCAATCCGCCCTCGCTGAATATCTGTGCACCAGCCTTAAACCAAACCGCCTCGCCCAACTTGACCCCATTGCGGGACAAGAGCTCGGGGAAGACGCACCCGAGGGCGCCGAGCATGGCCCACCTCGCGTGGGTGACCTCGAGCTCGCGGTTCTTGGCAAAGGTCTCCGGGTCAGCCGACAGGCCCGCGGTATCCCATCCGCAGTCGCCGGCAAATTCGCCAGTGAGGTAGGATGGCGCCTCGCCAGAGAATGGGCCCAAGTACTTGACGCGGTCCGGCCCATACCACTGGCTAGCGGAGGCAACGGGCTTCGTTTTGGGCACGGTTTTGCGCATGCTAACTCGTCCTACGCCGAGAAGGTCCGAAGCAGAGGGTGCAAGCTTGACGGCTTGGCCAGCGAGCGAAGGAGAGGATAAAGCCATTGCAGAGGCAGCCATTGCAGGTCACAACGTTGGAGATGAGTTTTGGCTTTTGGGATTGCTTGGAGATGAGGAATGTTGATGGGGTATTTATATAAGAGCGGGGTCGGGTCTCTATATCTTCTAAGAAAGCTCTACCTGATTTCTCATTGATGATACTGATGCGCATGATTCTGGCTTCACATCTTTCCAGTTGGCCTTCTCTTCTCCACCAATAAGCTTGGTAGTTTCTTCATTCACCATTGAAAGAAAATGTCTGGATATAGAAGGCTCTTCCCTTATCCAACAGGCTTCACCCACGTGGATATAGGAATGGATAGCCTACAGAATAGAGTCAATTTAGGAGATTAATAAATTTCTTACGTGGACTTAGTTTTTAGGGCGAGAATCTGTCCTCAGTTAGATTTGTGGGTTTGGTAGTTCAGTGAAATAATACATGTCTAAAACTTATTGCCGCGGACTGTTTTAACTGTCTCCTGTTAGAGGCTGAGCTCAGTCTTCTACTTTGTCTCATGTCAACTGTCTATTAAATTGCCACAATTACCGAGTGACATATCTCACAGGCAATCAACTGAAAGGAACATAACAAAGATGGCATCAATCAGGAACAGCATTGTTCAACTTCACATCAGATGTAAATTTTGGGTTTTGATGGGGTTTATGATTTCGCTTCCATATCATAAGTCATCATCCCGAGCATCGAAATGACATAGCAGGTGATGTGCTTTCCACTCATGAGGTGTGTAGCCATCCACGTCGATAATGTCTTAAATACGAGTGTCCTAGCTCAGGCTGCATGTCTTCCGCTAAATACATATGAAAAGAACATCATAGTGAGTGGAGTACCTCAACACTCGAGACTCAGACAATTAGAGACAAATGAGCAACATTTCATTCGAGCATTTTATCTCCAACTGCAGTAATTAACAAGTCAATCACTTGAATTACAGTTTTTGAGCATCCCTCAGGTTAAACTTAATCATCTATCTATCCCTTTGGCAGTGAAGATTGAAAAATGTCAAGCATCAGCGATTTCTCTTTCTTGCCTATCTTTTGAGCACGGCGGCTCCTAAAAACGCCCAGCTTGAGTGCCTCTCGTCCTTCTTCAAGGGCTCTTTTTCTCACAGCTGTCAGCAAACTAGCCCCCCGGAGAGTGGAGTCGCTGTTCTCTTTCTCACCTTCAGGTTTCTTTTCAGCATTGGAACCACCATCTGCCATATCTACGCACTTCGGTCTGCATTCTCTACCAGTTTCAGTTGCATCTATGTAATCAAAATCTCCTGGATTTCCACTTCCCCACCACTTATTTGAGGCAACTGACAAGCCATTCGAAGGAAATCCATGCTTGAATTCATCCAAGACTGTCAGACTTTTTATCAAGCTTCCACTAATTACACTTTGGATCTGCCCGCTTTGACCTTGCTTACTTTCCAGCCGCTGCGAGTTACGAGGCAGTGCCGTCCCTTGCACTTTCGACGTGTTGCTACTACTTTGGTGATTAGACTTGCTGCGTCAACAATAAATTAATATGAATACATTTTAAAATTAATATCCACCAAAACTGCGTCCCCAGAAGCAAGATATGTGTCGTGATTCAGAACAATAAACAATCAAAGGTGGGCATATCGCACCCTGTGACGGGTAATCTGGGCCTGCTTCAGAATAAAATATGGATGAAGTTGCCAAATCAATACGTACCTTTGTTTACTTATCTTCGACATTATAGCAATGTCGGATTCTATATCTAGCAGCTAGATTCCCAATATGTTTGACATCCCCTGACAAAGAATTTGCAACACAAGCCGGAGCTGCATCATCAGGTGAGGCAAAACCTGCCTAATATGGCCATAATCACCATATATAAAGGCCAGAGAGAGAGAGAGAGAGAGACGGCAGAATAGGAAACCACAATACAACAGACTGAAAGGGTCAGTAAGCCAAGTAACATTGCGCAACAGCACAATCTGTAAGGCAAATAACATTGCGCAACAGCACAATTTGTAAGGCAAGTAACATTGCACAACAGTACCATTTTTTATTTTTTGATAACCGAGGTATCCGCGCGGCCGGCGAGCTAGGGCTCAAACCAGCGGTGATGCCCGACTAGTCCTCGAGGGGGGCTAGCGCAGCATCCCACCGCCACGACCCCCCACTTAAATCACCGATGGGCGAGTTTGAACTCAGGACCTCTCGTGAAAGGAACTGAGCGCAAACCAACAGTACCATTCAGTTGCATAAACACGCCAAAAGTCCTCAGCTCTAATTCCATCTATAAATGACACAACGTATAACCATTTGAGCCAAACTCTTTAAAAGGAGTGTTCGGTGTTGACAATTAAAGAAAAATGCCAACTTAATTATAAAGTTGAAAAACCTCTCAAACTCTAGATGGGACTAGAACTTTTCATAGGACTGGTGAAATCGTTTTAGAATTTACTATCAACAAGTTTCTGGCTTTTATGCTCAAATTGTTGGAACATCTTTGCATTTTTGCATACACGTTGTTCGAATATTTAAATATTAGCTTATATCTAACGGTTTAAACTTTCGGATTAGACTTTCTACATGGTATCAGAACGAGCTCAAATCTTTCCAAACCCCCTATTTGCCTCCCCAATTAGGCCTAAGTTACAATATATAAATATTAAACAACGCAATTATCTATCAACTAAAGCTTTTGAATTAGACAAAAAAAAAATTCCATCAAAAATACTTCGCATGTATCTATCTTCAGTCAGAAATTACAATTGAGATAGAATCAAAAAGTTGTCTCCTAACACAGCTAGAAAATGAATAATACCATTTGCAATTAAACCATAGCTCAATCATCATCATCATCATCATCATCATCATCACTACTTCCATAGTTTTTGAAGTAGTGACCGTAGCCCAATGCTCAGTACACCATTCTTATCTGCTCCATCTTGTTTAGTCATTTCAATTTTAGCACTAATGTCGTAGGCTGGAGCAGCTTTCTTTACCACGACAATTGGCACAGAGGAAGTAGCTTTCTCAATGACTCTGTTGGCTTGTCCGAAAATTCCTCACAAAGTTTTCTCCTCTTGAGAGTATTTTTCACTGATTTGTCATTACTGGCAGAAGGTCGAGTCAAATCTTCCTCATCCTCAGAATCTTCATCTTCGATCCTACAAATAAATATTTACATGTATGGAATACACTTGATTTGAGAAGCCCTTCATCCTCTTCCTCCAGCTTCTTTTCCTTTGCAGCAGATTTACGTTGTAGAACCTCCAACATTGCATCTACATCCACAATGGCATGTCTAGACTTCATTGATTTCAATTCATCAAGTCCGGCGAGAACACCAATCTCTCTCTTCGAATCCAGCATCTTATTCTCTGAGCACTCCATCGCGCCGCCCATCTCTTCAACCTCCCTCTTTCTTTTCTCATCCTCCGCCAACTCATCCTGCTTACACCAGGGCTCTAAAATTTCTCGTCGCCCCTAACTCCACAGCATAACCCGAATTCCACGGATCGGTTCCGATCGTGAGCTCAGCAGAGCACTTGGCGCATTTGAAGTAAAATCCGAATATCCGAAACCCCAGACACCTCTCGCCGACGACGACGACGAACTCCTCCCTGGAATCGAACTCGGTCCCCTCGTAGATGCAAGTCCCGCAGGTGTTGCATCGGATGCTCATCGGAAGCATCAAAATCTGGCGGGTAATACGTGCTCAACACCTTTCGTTCACCCATCTTCTTCTTCTTTCTCTCAGACTCCAGACCAAGGCAAGGCGCGCGAGTGATGAACGCGCCCTCTAAATCGATTCCACGACCTCATCAATTCGCTACCAGAATGGTCTCAAGTTCACAGATTTACTACCTCGATTAGGGTTCCACGCTCGGATCGAACCTTAAACCCCACCAAAAAAACAAAAAAACAACTATCCCGAAACAAAACCGAAGAGCAGGAGGGAAAACATGAGGAGACCGAAGGAAAAAAAAACCAAAAAGAGACTGCTAAAGTGCGTACCGAGACGGCCCAAACAACGTAGGAGATTGACGACGAAAATCAGTCGGAGCTTCTCCCGCTTCGCGGTGCCGCCCCCTTTGCGTAGAAGAGCTATGGAGGTGTCCCCGAGGGCGGCGCGCGCGGGCGGAGGTCGGCGGCGGCGTGGCGTCTCCGGCGATCGGAGCGAGGGGCAGGGGATGACGGGAGTAGACGGAGAGCAAAAGCGGGAGCGGGCTGAAGAATTTCAATCTATGCATATTTATGACACCTATCTACGTAAGGAAATAAATATCAGACTAATTTGCCTGCTTAATTAGTAATTTCGATTAATGACTTCCTCGTGTAATTAGTAAATATGCAAATAATAAAACTATTCGAATCAATAACACGCATACGGGATCGATATCTTAATTTTTACAAAAAAATTGCAATGACTCTTTTTTTATGATTTACCTTAAATTTTACAAAATTGTAATGGCTTCCTTAACGATTTTGTAAGAGTTGACTTTTACTCAATAACAGGAACCCCGAAATTTCATTCGCTTGTTTTTGAGCTCAAGATGCCGAGTAAATTACCTGTAAATAAATTTAGATATCAGTGCACGATGGCTTTTTGGGTTGTTTAAGGATTCATTTATCATTGATAAATGGCTACTTTCACATAACTCACGTGGACATTGTTCTCGAGTTTTTAACTTATTTATAAATAGATCTAATCGTCATAACTAATGACGGATCCGGAGGGTATATGTCATGATCTATGAATTTGTGCACATGGGAATTCAACAATCTTGAGAAAATCGCTAGTGTGGAAAATTTGGGCGTCCGAAATTAATTGATGTCAATTCGGGATTCGAAATAAATAAGATCATGACAGAATTGAACAAACTATGGACCGCAAGACGTGTATAATACGAACCTTCTTGATATTTCAAAGTTCAAAAAATCAAATCCGACGGAACAAAAAGAATCTTGCTAAAAACATACAGCATTTAACCGTAGAACTGGGGAAGAAAAGAGGTGTCAGGGTGTAAGTATAAACAGTGAAAAGACCATCTTGATGCCACTGTAAGTGTTAGAGAGGCCGATCAAGAAACCTAAGCCTCTGTGCAAGTTCGTGCATGCATAATAAAGGAGGGGGGAAATCACATCCTGATGAAGGGGGGCCTCATGCTGTCTTATCTTTCCTTCCGGAGAGAATCATCGAAATCTGAAGGCCTCTGCTGAATGCCTGGTTGAAGAGGAGGCGGGTTTGGAATTCTGAAACGAACGGGAACCACGACAGGACGGCTATCGGCATGAACAGTAGCAACCCCATGGTGTATTCGTATGCCCTCGCCAGCTCCTTTAACGAATCCCGGAGTCCTAACACTTTAAGCAACGGCCTGCACACTTGCCCAATCTGTCAAGAACAAGAGAAGATCGATCTCGTTAGTTTCACGGTACTGTAAAAAGCACGTTGGAGAGGTCATGGGTGCTAAAAAATTTATGTGGGACTAATCACAATATGAACGTGACTGAGTGCTTTGTGCAAAATTAGGTAGTTTCGACTATGGCAAGTTGAAAACAACCCACTTGATAAATAAAAGCTTCTTTTAAAATTGTACTAGTCCAGACTTACCAGAATAAGAGCCCAGCCGGTCGGTAAAAACGCAAGGACAGCAGCAAATATATCAGATACAATGAGTCCACACACGACGAATAGGACTGTCATAACCGACACAAATCCAAGGAAAAGAAGTGCTTTCAGGATCCTAAACATGAGCTGGAAGTCTGTACCGAATCTTCGTCTTCCCATGGATACCATCTGAAAACATCGAGGGCATAATAATTTGCAAGGAGAACACGTTTGTTGCAGTTTGATTTAAGATAAGGTAACAGAAAAGCAGCAGAAAATAATAATGGTCAACTGGACTTTGCTCAGAATAATGCGTGTGGCTAACATGCAGATCTAGGAACAAAACCTCCATATATCGTATCTGCATACCTTTAAAACTAGCAGAGCGGCTAGCAACACCACCCAGGAAATTCCATAAATCTACGCAAGTAAAGAAGAGCCTTAGAGAATGATCCTGTGAGAACAATTCAGCAACAGAAGGAGAAAAGAGAAATTCGCAATGAATTTTATAGATTACCAGTATACTCTTGCTGTGGCGAACTATTTCAAGATGGTAAACAATTCCATACTGGTAAATAAAGAAGCGAGATGCAAGTATTATCTCAAGGATACTTCCCCTTATGTTTGTATACTTCAGGTGTTCCTGTTCTTCCTCCCACCATGATTCCCAACTTTTATCAGGTTGAATCCCAATTCCGCCACGATTTCCCATCCATCTCTTCCAGTCTGCCCAATCATCTACTGTCTTTTGCCAGTCAAAACCAGATGGATTGAATATGAATGGTGCAAACAACCACGAAGCAACCAAAAACCACATGGAGAAAGTGATGAACAAGTAGAGATTTGAACTGCGGTACGACTCCCCATAAACTTCATAGACGATCAACAGTATAAAGAGCTCCAGCCCTTTCACAAAGTGACTTCGTGAATAAAGCCGGTAATTATCACCGAATTTTGCATGAAAAACAACAAACCCACGACCCGTTGCTCGATATTTGGCTCCTCCATGTAAGATTGTTCTTCCGTAAAAATGAGCCTTTGTTCCAAGTTGAAATGTGAAAAACACGGAAGCTAGCTGCAGCTGCATAATGACAAAATCACCGAGGGCAGTCCGAAACCCTTTTTCCAGGCCAGTTTCCATGACCATGGGCAGCACCAGTAATAATCCTAACTGAAAGAGAGACTGGCTAGCCAAGGCCTCTTCAAGGGCCTTTGTCCGACGTATGTTAGGATTCTGAAGAATCTCGCTTTCCAACCCACTCATAACCATGTACAACCGTCCATACAAGAAAACATACACCGTAAGCACGGTAGCCTGAATGAAACAAGTCCAAAGCGGTAAAAAAGTAAGCTAACACAAGTTATCAATGCAAAATTCAGAAGAAAAAGAACGAGATAGAAGTCCAATTGCCTACCAACCAACATAATCCCCCACCCCCCCTCCTATCTCCATCCATTCAAACTGATAAATTACAGCCCAGCAAAATGATGTACTATTCCAAATCTCAGAACTGATTTAGCCAGACTGAGATTTTTATACCATTTCATTAACGAAGTGGAAATGACTTACTCATTGATCATCCAACAGGAGACACCCAAGGAGGAACTATAACCCCTTTGTTAAGGAACCACTCCATTAATTGTACCGACTCTCAAAAAGACAGACTGGACCTAGAATAACCCCGAAGATTCACAAAAATTAACTGCTTTGGTTACCAAGCATTTTACCATGTGACAGGGAACTGCAATTACAAAATATGAGCCAAAAGTTCCATCGTTCTTTTTATCCCAAATTTAAAAGAACTAGGAGAGTTGCTGCAAAACGAGTAGAGGAGTGGTTGGTTTACCATACTACTGAAGTAGAAACCGACGGTCGTAAAATAGAATGACAGCATTCTGTAGAAATCAAATCGCCGCCCGAGCCGATAAACGTCACGACTAAGTGTCTGCTCACCATTTCCGTTTGCAACCTTTGCCTCAAAAAGGGATATTTGGTTCATCCCTACATCTCGCCCTTTTCCCACTTGGATATACTCATGATGTGTTATAAATCCCCCACGAAGAGTTGAATTAAACCCTGAAGCGAGAAATGGTCAGATTCTGTCCCTGCGAAATATCATATATATATATATGCTAGGGTTACCAGAAAAAATATCTTCGCTCAAGTTGATTATTTTTGAAGCTTTGCTTATGCCACCCCGTGTTATGTGGAAAAGCCTGTCAAATATATCAGGATGGCCATAATGGAAACGGACCCTGCGACAAGAGAATGAGAAACACAATAGCCTTTAGATCATTCTTGGAACAAGATAATCCTCTCAGTTAATTTAAATCTGAGTTTCACTGCGAATGCGCAGATAAGTTATTGCTTGAAGTGTGAGTGCACAAAGAAATGGATTAGTGGTCACCACAAACATCAGATTGGTACTATCTTATTCAGTATAAAACTCAGACTCTACGCATACCCATTTTCTTCCTTCCTTCTTTCTTTCGTTTAAGATACTAACGAGGAACCTATGTTCTTCCTTCTTTCTTTTGTTTAAGATACTAACTAGGAGTTGAGGACATTAGTCCATTTACTACACACTTTCCAGGATACTTCCAAAGCCAATTTTCGTATTGATTAGCCTCCAGATATATCTTGTCTTGCCCTATAAACACAGGTTGCAACAGCTACTACACTGAAGTTCTTAATGGTACAAAGAATGTTGTATGACAGAATCAATCCCACCTAAATGCTACAAAAGCATAGACAAAGAGAGATTATTGAATCTACTAGCAATAAAGAAAGGTGAAGATTTTCTGAACAAAAAAAAAAAAAAGAAAGGTGAAGATTTTAAGTGACATTCCACTAAAACAAAGGTGAAGTGTCTGTTAGATTAATAGTCATGCAGTACAATGTTCATAGTTATATCACACGAAAGCAACTTACATATTAGAGTTGCATGGGATGCTATAAGATACAAGAGAAATTCCACGGGTCCACGTGCAATCATTCTACAATGTGAATCTTGCTTTAAATCAAGAAAACTCTTTGCTTCACTTGCATAGATAATAAACAATTCCTTGCATATTGAAATGTCTGCCACCACTTATTCTAAAAGTGTATTTAGCTGCATTATGGTCCTTAATTGATGGTAAGTAATAATTCCACAATCGATAGGGCTAATTAATATGAGTCGTCAACTTTATCAATATATATGAGACTTTTTCTCGTGCATGGCACAAGATAGTCTGCAAGCACTTCTAGAAATTTTTTCTTAAGAGCCTAAAATGGTGAAAAGTTGGAGTTCATTTGCTTTTAGAGAAAAATAATGTACTTATCAAATTGGAAGACGTCCAATAATATTCGAAACACAAGAAGAATCAAAATTCTTTCATTTTAGTAGTTGCTAAAGACTTCAATATTGTACGGTAATTTTTGTTTAAAGATGCTGAATTCATAATACAATCATGCAAATCACCGAACCTACCATACTGTGGTTTTTGAAACTCCGTATTTGCCAAAATTGTACTCGCAGACAGTGGCTAGAAACAATCCAAAAGACTAAAGATTTATGATCATGAAGATTTGCATTGTTTTCAATGATCACGATTCTGATCAAAAAGTTCTTCCTGCTAGACTAATGCAAGCTGCAATTGTGGAAGTCAGTGAAAGTTTTTGAGCTTCTCTAAGAAACAAAGAAGAATTCGCACAAGTCCACTGAGATGTCTCTCTCATCAGCAAATGAAGTAAACATGTAAGTGTCGTGGAAAAGAGCATGTGAATCTTTATGTTTAGGCTCAAGAAGGAACAAATAACATGGTCCTAAACAAAATTCAGGTTTTATGAGAAAATCTTCCTTTCGCCCAAAGATAAATCTTGAGAAAAGAAAAGTCAATGTATCTAGAGACGTGGACTCTGGTGGCTGCAAAGATCGAGTTGACAGAAATGCATGAAGCCACAAATTCTTGGCTTACCGTAGCGGATTTGCCAAGATTCGCTGGCCGATAGTGACAAAGCTGGTCTCCTGATTTGACATGAACCAAGCTAGCGATGAAACACTGTAAAAAACGTGAAAAAATAATCATCTAACCATTCACATTGGACGAATCTACTCTGACCTCTCTCAAACCAGATCCTTTGAACTGGATAAAGCGGCAAATAATAGAAGATCTTTGCACATATATGTATTCCAAGGTTCACCTTCCAGTAAAAATGTGCTCCCGAAGGCCCAAAATAGTAGGTTCTCTCTTCTCGCGACGTTTCTTTTGGAATTCCTCCAATACATTTCTCATCTTGAAAGCTTCTTCAAAGTAGTTATCCTAGAAGTAAGGAAAGGAAAAAAAACTGAGATACTTTATCCTCCTGCATATTCAATGGAAAGACATAACGAAGCTACCTGATTCATGTCTATAGTCTGCAGTGCCTCCCCACGAGTAAAGATGATAGCATGATTTTGATTTTCTGGTTTTCCTTCTCCAATTTCTGTCGGAGGGCCTGGAAGCTTGATACGGTATATTTCCTACAAATTAAATAGATTATCCATTTGCAGAAAAAGGTCCACTGAAATCCCACCAATCAAGATTGCACCACATCCTTGTGACTCAGAAATGTGGCCACCATATTGAAATTTGTATCCTCACATCAGAAGAGACGAGTAAATTTTCTAATTCATGTACTTCTTAAAGCTTAATATCGTTATTGGACTGATTGACGTATTGAATACTGACACAATCCCAATTAATACATCCAAGACAGACGGAATTTCACATAGGCTTGACAAAGAGCTTATATTTCACTAAATTTTCTTTGCTTGATAAAAGTAACTGCTCAGATAAATTCATCCTCTCCGAGAGAAAAAGTAAACTAATGCATTTGAGACAATCTAAAGTTGCTTAACTTCAACAAACGTCATCATGCATCCCGAAACTAGTTAATTTAAAAGGTGACTAGTTGCGTATTTCAATTGTCAAACATGTTCAAGCTGCGAAAATGGTTTACTATTGACATTCAGTCAAATCGACATACATCACCATCGGAGAAAAATTACGAGAAGTCAATTACTTGGCTTAGTATTTCCAAAATTTGCAAACAAGACCGCTTCAATTTAGCTCTAGTAGTAGATAGCCCTAGCTTGATCCAGCTGTAATTTCTAAGGTTTCAGAGATAAACGGACAGAAAGTACATGGAAGACAGTAGAGTAGCTTCTCAAAAGCTCCAAAATTAGAGTTGATGCAAAAGGTAGACAAGAATCAGTCCTTTAGCCCCATGACAGCATTGGATGAAGAAAACAGTAAGGACCATCAAATTTTGAAATTAGAAAGAAGGGATAGGTGCATTCGAAGTTATAAAACTTGTCGCGAAAGTGCAATTGAGTTATAAAACTTTCAAAAAGTGCAATCAAGTCCTAAAACTTGTCAAATTGGTCCAATTAAGTCCTTTCATTGATTGCACATTTTGAAAGTTTTAGGACTCGATTACATTTTCATGACAAGTTTTAGGACTTGATTGCACTTTTTGAAAGTTTTAGGACTTCCAGTGCGCTCATCCCTAGAAAGAATTAAGCATTGAGAGAAGAATATGAGAACTTGACTACAGATAAGGTACAAGACTGTAATGACTGAAATTTTCCAATTGCCAGTTCAGAAATAATTAGAATTAGAATTAGCATGAGCAGGATTTTCGGTTGAAGAACAATAAATCAACTTTGGAAATACCAATAAACTCAGGAAGAAGAAAATCGGAAGATGCAAAGTTCTGATGAAAATGGATGTTGATTGAAGAGTCTGGAAAATTTTCAAACACTCTGGTTTTGAAGTGTTAGATAATCCTACCTATGAATATTGTTTAACAATACATAGAATTAACAAAGAAGGAGCCCCATGCACGATATAAGACCTAGGGTAGAACATGTTAGACATTCCCACCCGAAAGCTCAAGCTGCTAGGTTGGGGGAGAGCACATATATATGAAGCCCAAACAAGCCCAAACAAACCCTATAAACAAAAGATGTAGAATGCTTTCACAGAAAGTGCAGAAACATGCTAACAGTATTTGCCATGTCTCTGCATATTAGCTTTAGATGTGTCTCAAATTATCGTTTGAATAAATGCCCTACAGCCAATTTCACAGACTAAGAAAATTATACAGCATTATGGCTAGAAAACCAAAGATGTAGAATCAAACTATAGCCAAAGCAAGAAGCAAAGATTAGAGGAGTCATCTAGATTATATTCAATAAATGGGATCTCTACCCCACTCGATACCTAATATTCAACCATAAAAAAAACTAAATTCTGACTTACCTCGTCAAGTGTATCCCCTCCCTTCACAAGAACAGAGTAACAACACTTCTGAGGTCTCCCATTCACTGTCTCCTCTCTATCGTCTATGTAAGCAACCCGCAGAGAAGGATACCTAGAAAGAATTTTTAGTATCATTGATATCCATCAGCCACTTTGGAACTTTCCGTTGATTACTGTTGAAGTAACATCCTTAGTACTTACATCAACATGAGGTTCAACACGTTACTGTAACAGCTTCTCTCTCTAGCATCACTGGACTTCTTTTGATTCCCATAGACTTGGCAAGAGACAACATAGGTGAACTTCAAATCAGCCAGAGCTTGTGCAAACTCTGTGACCTCCCTGTCATCCTCATCAATTGAATCTACACAAAAATTGAGTCTTGATCAGTATCCGGATGCCAATTCCTATAGCAACTTCCAAACAAAAACAGATCAAAAGCTGTAAATCTACATTTCTTTCTTTCATGTTAAATGACTAACCGTCATCTCCAGCTATTTCAAGATCGCATTGAAGTTCTAGAGCTTTCCTGTAGTACATCATCCCTCTCACTAGCAGCAAATGCACATAGTAAGTACAGTAGCAAAGCAAGGATAAATATGACTTTCAAGCATAGTGTATGCTTCCAAATAAATAAATTCTCAACCTGTCCGAGCCAGAGTCTGCCCTCTGTAAGAGACCCAAAAACGTTCCTCCTGTTCGAACTTCTCCTTCTCTAGGGGTCCAGATTTTGAATCTTTTATCCGATCCATAAAATTGGTCCACTCATCTAGATTGAATGGCACAAGGCATCGGTCAAATTATATCAAGTGTATAAGTGAATTATAACATGCCAAAGGGCAAACTTGCCTGGATAGATCTTCTTCAGGTAGAACACAGTTGAGATTCCATCCTCATTTTCCTTATTAAGTTCTTCGGTGGAATAGAGGACATCTTCTTTGTAGTATGGAGTCAAGACACTGACCAAGACGTAAAAGCAGAGGAAAGCCCAAAAGAAAATGACAAATAGGTATCTATTAAACAATCATCTGGGATATATATACATGTGTGCGCATACATATATACAGAACAATGGTAGAATGGAGCTTGGAGGTTGAGGAGCTTCAATCCTTATATTCTTTACATTTGTTGGAGAAAATATCATAATGCCACCGAGTCAAACCGAGGATAATTCTTCATTACCATGAGTAATTAATTAAACTGGATGTGCTTTGATAAAATAGCTAATAAAACTAAATAGATCCATTAAATTTTTATTTGATTTCTCATTCAGTAGTCATACATGATTGAAATATAATATCACCATCAATTTAAAATTTGTATATGGTCGTATCTAGTCTTTTCGAGTCATCAATTAATCTATAAATATCTGTAAGCACGAACATCATTTCATCTCAAAACAACTACAAATTTTTAGAAGACAATGAAATTAGAAATGTCATATGATACTTCTTTATCTATGCCAATAAGTATCACAAAAACTGCAGGAATATTGATTGGATTTCCAACTTTCCTTTATAATTTATAATGGCAGTTGTGTTAATCTACCGCACAACAACTCCATCTATTGCAAAACCAAATAATTCTATCATCATTTATTATCAACGAGACTAAATTATAAACTTAATGCAATTACAGCAACTGAATTGAACGAACAATGTTATCTCTTTCGATGAAGTGTAGTACTTGTTCATGTAAAAACAGACCTAAAGGGCAGCATTTTGCGCACTGTCGGAGCACCTGGCATTCTCATGAATAAAGAATTAGCAAAGAAAGTGATGCGTCGACGAGCTTCCAAGTTTGAAGGCACATTGATGGCAGATTCCTTGACTGTCAGAAGTAAACGGAGCCGAACAACCTAGAAGTCAAAGAATGAGATTTTACTTACTATTTATTATTTGTGGTTTCTCAAACAAAAATGAGTCAAGCACACCTTCTCTCTCAAGATTTTGTCTTGTGCAAGGTCAATGTTGATCTTCTCAAACATCTGCACCTTTGCATCATTCTTCTTATGGAGGAAATGAATGTGTGCCTTTTCCAGGATCCTACAAGCGGTAGAGTCATGGACACAAACATTTTGTACCAACAAAAACAATGTTTGTCAGAACTTACTCATGCCCATGCTGCATGACATCCTCGATAATTATCTCCATGATGTCCTGCAGGATATTGATCATCTGGGATCTGTACACTGCTAAGTCGTCATTGTCGCTTAGCTGCCAAAATAACAAAAGTAGTTAAGAACTGAGATATTCTTGAAACTGAGCCAATTGGAGGGAAGAAGAGAAAACAATTCAACGGTCAGTCCTCCAAGAATAATTTTATATTCATGTATTCATTGAGATTAAAACTGAAGTTAGATATAGGTGACAAAAGCACTAACCAAGATGTTCAAGAATTTCTCCAACTTAGTACTGAGCAAAGGCAATTCACTCGTTTTAAATTGAGCCAAAAATCTTTGCTGTTGTATGCTTATGTCTACTTCATAACAGATTTGCCTTATGATCCTGTAAAAATTGAGAAAAACATGGTTTCTCAATTACCTTGACAGAAGAAAGGATGCCGCCAGTATGATACGACATATTAAATATGGAGTTCCAGGCTAAAGCATATGTAAGTTTTTCTCACTTACATTCTGTCAGCTTCATCTTCCAGAAGGCCATATATAATGTCCCGGAAAGTCTCATAACATTCAATCACCGCTGAATGCATATAAGGATCGTACCTTATCTTCTTAAACAATTCAGCATCCTCCTTGTCCTTGCCCTTAAAATCTTTTGCCATGTCTAATGCTATGGGAATCTTTTGTATGAAAAAATAATGACAAGAAGCATGAATTAGAGCAAATATATGAGTAAAAATCAACTTGTCAAACTATGCATACCTTGCTAGCAAGCAAGAAAGGAGGCCATTGCACAACAGAGATATCAGTTGAAGAAGATGGTACGCGGAGCAAATCTCTGTCACTGGATTAATGGGCCAATGGAAATGTCAGAATATCCGTTTGAGGCAGAAGACTGAAGCTTAAATTGAGGAAGTTGAATTCCTCATTATACCTGTTGCTAATTAGGTCTTCCTCTCTCATAGTCTGAATAAATTTGTTCCACATTCTTGAAAAGTTTGCAATATTTTTCCTCAGTCTAGTTTCATCCTGCCATGGAAAAGTAGAAACGCATCATAAACATGATATTATAAGAAATGTCACCCACGGAACACTAAATCAACCAACAATTGGAAATACCTGTTGCCTACTCCAGGCTTGGTGAGCATCTGATGATGATGGCATAAGAAGTTTACTAAAAGCTTTGGGCACGGTGGGAAATCTGGACCGCAACATCCCCAGTGTTCGTATCTTGAGAAAAGCAAGAA
The DNA here is from genome assembly GCA_031216405.1 of Syzygium malaccense. NCBI lineage: Eukaryota > Viridiplantae > Streptophyta > Magnoliopsida > Myrtales > Myrtaceae > Syzygium > Syzygium malaccense. The sequence continues at coordinate 23,324,280 of CM062253.1, forward strand.
GGTGTTATAAGCAAGGAGAAGTATGTAGGATCCTTAAGCATAAACCTAAGAGCTAAACTGTCTGTGTCATGAAAATTTAAAATGCTTCAGGCATTCTATTCATGCATGAAGAAAGACTTGTCACTCACCTCGCCTAAATGGCTAAAAGCACCATGAATGCCACCAAAAAGACTAGAGAAAATGGCATACCAAATTTGTGTATCCATAAAATAGACCTGAAAACATATCACACAGGGCATAGTGTCATCAAATACAGCATACCGCAAGATGGGGATCATGACAAAACTACCCAGTCTGCTTACAAGAACAATGGGGGCCCATATTGCAATAACAACTCCAATGTTATGTGTCACTGCAGCTGCAGATGAATCTTAGCACAGGCTTTTTCCTTCGGTTAGAATATACTAGAAACATCACAAGAGTAAAAAAAACCTTACAATGAGGAAAAAACTCGTGCCATTGATAATTATCCAGATGCATATCCAAAATTGATTGTGTTGGTTCAACGAGTGGCAGAATCTACACACAAAATACACATGTTTAAATCTTTTAAAGAGCAAGTGGAGAGCAGAATGCAAAGGAGCTACATCTCCTGAACCACTAAAGCTGACAACATCGACAATCACAATAGTTGGACAAACAACGACCCCACAATCAACTGACTTGATAAAATTTTCCCTTTACTCTTATGGACATGCTCAAAACTATCTTGACAGAGTATTGAGGCCACGCTCAGTTATTCCACCAACAACACAAGCCTTGAAACAAGACTTGGAACCTCTTTCAGCAGGCAACTAATATGAATTTCTTGATGATACATTAAAGTTTATATAGCTTTGAAGCAAGACTTGCAGATTAGTTAACACACTTAAGTACTTACATCTCCCTGTATGTTATTATTCAAGACTTATTCATTACCTATTCTGCCATATATGCCGTCCTTCAAGTCAAAATGTCATCGTAAATTTGTGATTACTTATTTTCGAGGAAAGCAGCATCAACCATGAGGACAAGGCTGCCAGTACTTCCATCTGTGGGTATCTCTCCAATCTTTAACCTCTTTAAGGTGATTATTTGTGTATTCTACACTAAAATTCTAACACTAGAAAGGTTAAATATGTGATAAGAGAATTGATTCAAGCTCAACTGAACCAATTTTCTTCAAGGAAGTTTAACTGTTCATTTTTACTGAGATAACAAAACCAAGAGTTACAGAACTTATATGATATTTAAGTAGAAAGATCGATAATAATGGTATACATATGTTTATTCGGTTTTACATATGCAAAAATGCTGCAACTGTTATGCGCCAGCTGTAAACACAAGAAATCCCCAACTTCAGCAGTAATAAAAAACAAACCCCACATAATCCAAACAACTATAACTTGATAGAAGATCATTACACCTCAACATAGTAGCTGAAACCCAGCTTGCAGACAAGCAGCATGATCCAAAAAATGGTGTACCTAAGACACAAATAAAACAATGTATGATTAGCAAAGTCACTCAAATAAAGCAGCACATATCTTTTAACTTAGGGTGATGGGTCTATGTCCGAATACTGCAACTTACGCACAAACTCAAGAACTAGCCACGAAGGTTCATCCTTGAAAATAAGAAAAAGAAGACAGTGCTGACATAGCAAACGCTGTTTTCAAAATTAACCCCAATCAAAGCACAAAAACACAACATATTAATCAGAACAATGATCTTCTTACTTCAGCAGTGAAAATATGTCCTCGTGCATGCCTCTCCCCACATAAAGCTTTGGCTGCATAGTATAAACATACAATTCAGGGGAAGGAAACAAGATAATGCAAATAAGCAATTAAGGCCCTTAGTAGCAAAGTGGTAGTCTAATCCATCTACTTGCCTGAGGCCACCACATAAGAACAATAATAGGGAACATACTTGAACGCTCCATGTTCCTCCTTAAATAAGGAACGAAGAAAAGCATAGCAGCTAAGACATTTGGCATCATATAAATAGCTATGGCATAATAAAAGAATGACTCGTTCCTCCAATCTCGACCCCAGGTGCTGAAAAATTTCAGGACTCCTGTTGGATTCTGCACTAAACTAGAGTAACCAATTGGCAGAACCACGGCCCAAACAGCTGCCAGTACAAATTTCAGAATGTATCGAAGAATCTGTGTAAATCTCATGCTTTTCCAGGCACTTAGACTTAGAATTATATCCAGACTTGCTGCAGAAGAGGAAAGGAAGAAGGCGGTGTCAGAAATGATTATATGCTGAGTGGCTCTTATAAATTTGCCAATACGTATGCAAGTAGTCATAACTGGTCTAGGGTAAAGTATTACACAGTCAATTATAGAGATATATTATAACAAGGTTTTTCCTAAAGATTGCCTCTAAGGTTGACACTTAAACTTGAGATAGCTAGAAATGCCTTCTCCTTATGACAACAATTGGATTTGCTGCATTCTTCATAAAGAAAGCTGCACGGCTAAGCAAATATTCTCCTTCCTAAAGCTCAACCAGTTTTGGAAAGTCCTAATGATAAGTAGATTGCAGTATAATGAATTTTCCAGAATGTTGCACATGCAACTACACAAGCACTAGCTCTCTTTTTATAAGATATTTAATAGTTGTTGACTCATAATTTCCTTATAGACTTGCCCGCATATTACAATCTTTCAGAAAGAAGTTGACCGTTATCTTCTTTTTTCATGTAACTCTGATAATACCTTCTTGGATTACGCTCCATGGCTTGATGGAGCGGAGATTCTTTCAAATGTTACACGATCATGTGAGTACTCTCGCCATCTTTTCTTATTTCTTACACTAGCTATTGCAAACTTTTGGTTACAGACATATCAATCCCTCTTATTTTAATTCTTCTGTTTCCCATGCAGTTTTGTTGGAGATGATAGAGATTGGAGAGGCATGAAATAGAAAATTACTCTACAAATGGTCAAAGGTACTCCCATTCTTTTCTTTTTACTTTTTATTCTGCAAAAAAAAAATTGATATGAATTGGCTTCTAGAAATTTACGTCCTAAATCATAATGGCTGGCAAGAATATGATTCAAGGTAATGTATGATTGCACACTGGAGATGCCGAAGCATGTCTATAGTACGCACCAACATTAGTCATGACAGTATAGTGTCCCCCTTTGAAGGTATGAAGCATGACATTTTCCCATTTTTTGATTTGAGAAATATGAATTTGAATATGATAATTTTTTCCTGGCAAAGGAAATGTTGGAACTTTTTTCACTTACTATTATGAAAGATAATCCTATCTTTTTTTCACTTACTATTATAAAAGATAGGATATTAAAATCACTTTGTCTCATTTAAATGCTGGTCACATTTGACTAGTGATATCTGATTTAAGTGTTCTTGCTTTATGCATATGCTCTACTGCAGGTCATGTGTGGCACCAAAACAGCATTATTGCAAGAGAAGAAAAGGATTTTTGTGCCGATTTTTTATACATTATTTGTATTTAGCTAACATGTTTTTGCTTCATTTTCAAATTTTAAGTTGTGGTTTGTGGCTTGTATAAATGGATGGGCTTTACAACCTCATATATGATGATAAAAGATGATGAGAGTTTGTCTGAATTCTTTCCTTCCCATGTTTGCTTTTCCCTGATATTAATTTTTTTATGCTCATTGACATCCATAAATATGTATATCTTCTTTAATTTTATTCATTGAATCATCAGTCCATCTGTTTCTAATTTTTTTCGTTTTTTCAAATGCCCACTCTTGCGTTGCTGAGAGAATCAAGATATTTATGTTTTTTCGATGTCCATATGTGATGTAGATGTATCTTTATTGGTATGTATCTACTTTACAGGACAAGAGAATTCTTAGGTCCTTGTATTTCACAGTTTGTTCTACTCCCACCTTTTAGATTGCCTCAAACTACGTCTTGGATATATTATATAAATATATTAATGAGTGCCACACATTTCTATTTAATTTACGTCCATTTTTATATTGGTTATTTTCTTGATATTTCAATTAAACATTATTTTTATCATGTCATGGTTATCCCGCACAAAGAGCCGGCTAATGTCTAGCCTTATTTTATATGCAGCATAAATTAGCATGTTGAGTCTACGACGACAATGGGGAAAGATACATAAAGTACAAACATCACCATACCCCTCAGAAAGTTCAGGAAAGCGTAAGTTATGAAGATGGTCAAAACTTCTCTGAAAACCTCCTCGTCGAAGAGAGCAGTGATGGACCCAGAAGGAGTCCATGCAATAATTACCATGGCCTGAACCAAGAAAATGGAGAATACTCGCTTAAAAATCTTGCACAGAAAGTCTACAACATAATGCTACTCGACATCAAGGCTACCTGGAATGCCAATATAAAGAATATCCACATCCGATCAAAACTTCTGTAAAGGTGCAAAAACGTACGAACTTCCACAAAGTTAGTTTTGGGTTTTGTCTTCCCGTCAGTATCCCGACTGAAATGCTGCAAAAATATGAGTATACACATCACCATGGGTTCTTTCTTTCTTTTGATCAGGATCAACATGGGTTCACAGACATGCCAATCAGAGAAGAAGATCTATCTGTAGTATTTCGTTGTGCTCCATCCCCTAATTGTTCGATTTCCTCCTATAATTTGATAAACCATGAAACTTCTAGGTTTCTTTTAGAAAAAAATCATGAATTGGATAATCTTGGTTAGTCATTAATTCCATGAACATTGTCAAAGAAGCTAGCTGACTATTCGCTCTACTAAGACTGCTCCTGATAGCTCCAGTGCCAAAAAAAGCAAAAGTTACTATAGTATGATGCACGGTGAAGTGCAAAATGGGCTCAGACTTTATAATTTCGAAATTCACTATGTCACTGGAGAGAAGAAGCTACTGAAATCTATTTAGAGATTTATCACTACCAATTTGATAAGAAATGAAGGCATTCCAATCAGACAAGTGTGTTATATTATGACGGTGCTATGTTCCCCTTATGGAAATGGGAGTTTAGGACACAACCAATGTTTAAAGGAGTTAACAATGCCTGTTGATGGATGCCCATAAACTAGAGTAGAGATGCAATCACTTTCCTGAACTATAATTTTCAAATTCACCCGGTCAATGGAGAATAGGAGCTACTAAAATCTATGTAGAGATTTTCTTAATGCCAATTCGATCAAATATACAGGGATTCCTATCAGACAAGCATGTTAATTCTAACAATGCTGTGATGCCCTTTTGGAAACGGGAAGGACACAGAACCAGTGCTTAAAGGACATAACAATGCTTATTGCTGAATGGCCATAATCTAGCTTAGAGAAGTAATCACTTTCCTGAGCTAACCTTTTGACAAATGGAGAAAGGAGGAAAAAATCTGATGATAAAGGTATCAACAACGCAGCTAAACCAAACCAAGGTTCCAGAAAAAGAAAATTCTTCAGAAGCTTGAGTGCCTGGCCAATTATCATTGCCTTGTCTAACAGGTTTAACCAAATTGGAAAGTGGTTTCTGGTAACATTTTCCTTAGTTAAATTGCAAGTCATTTATTAATGAAGAATCACAAAATTGAGAGGCATCTAATCTCCCATGGCCATAAGATGGACACAAATTGACACAAAGAGCTGCACACGTGCGCACACACAGTAATAGAGGGAGAACAAGGAATACTGCATTTGCAGGTTGCAGATACTCTGGTTGCACAAAGAAATCAGCTTTCATATCCAACGGCCACCCTAGCTCGAAACACTTGTCAGACCTGAGGAAATTGAAAAGTGAATTAACTGACTAGCTTCTGCCAGAGTCATCGAATTATTCACACTCAATAGATCTTACCAGAAGTACTCGTTTAGGTCATCATAATTTCTCCATCTCGAATGGCTTGCCTTGCCTCCTCTGTTTCTCCTAGCTTCCTTTAACCGTGTAACTCAATTTTTAGATCTTGACATGGCAAACAAGAACTTGAAGCATCAACTGAAAAGGAGCATACCTTGCGAAGGACGTTGTAGATAGGGGTTATTATCTCCCTCAAAAATGACTCGTCATCAGCTGCTGCCAATTGATATTCATCTCCACTAACTGGATGAACATTGCTATGCAAGATGCCATAAACTAGATCCGCCATCTTGTTCCATTGGACAAAAGGGACGTTAATATCACATAACCAACAAGAAAAAAGACTTACTAGTACAAGCATTATATACAAGAAAGGTAGGCTTGACTTTCAAGTGTAACACTTTTCAACAGCAGAATCAACTCCAGTAAGAAAAGTTATGCCTTGTCTTTACTTCTCAAGAAAGCTACTTGATTTCTTTGCTGATCATAATGTAAGATCTGCCGCCTTTCTTCTCCAGCAGTAAGTAATACCATCAATTCAAAGATGTGATCAACAGGTAGAAAATAGATGACATGTTATTCGAATGCGATTAAAATACAAACAAAAATTTCCAAGGTTGTAGTTTTGCTCTTGACAGGTTCATTTCAATACGTTTGGCTGATTAAGCAGATTTTGCTTCAGCAAGGAAGAGATTATCAAAGTTGGGCACGATGATATATAAGCACCAAATTGAATGACCCAATTGTCCCCATGAAAATTATCCAGTAGTTAGATGGAAAATAATCAGCTTTTATTCTAGCTTCAGGCTTCAAAGGGATGCATTGAAAGCCTGAAGTTTACTATCTGTCTGAAGCTAATAAGTGAAAGGCCAATCAATATCAGAAACTCGTTCATGCCAACAGCTGTGCCAACAATGTTCACAAAAATTAGTCCGAAAACATCCATTTAGGTCAGCAAACATCATCCTGAAAGTGACAGTAGGCATCACTCAAAGCAGTTTTTGGGGGGATGCCAATTCTTAGGCAGAAGATGGTACGCATAAACAAAGTTAAATTCTGCTAGTTCCACCTTATTGGAGGCTGTCTAGGCACATCAAGTACAAATGCACAGTGTTTTGTCAGGATCAATGGCTGAAGCTAAACAAGGCAATGGTCTACGTATCCTTTAAAATGACATGGGTTAAGTCCATTTCATGAAAGATGGGCGCACAATTTCTATTTACTGACGGTGGCTTTAATTGTGTGCATCATCTCCTCAAGCAGCGTGTGTACACACCATCCTTGTTTCTTGATTATTTGTGTGGGCTAAATACATTTTTCCTTTAATAGCGAAATTTCTAAATATGTTTGAGATGACTTCTATTCATCAAGAAAACATAATATACATGCCTTCGGATGACTAGAAGGGATATAGATATTGAGATAACCATATTACGCACCTGGTGAAAGATATAGCAGAGACATTCAGGCATAAATCGAACATTTGAAGCTTCCCCCCATATAAGAAGATAGAGCGCAGTGTAGATAAGCTGCAACTGTTGTTTGTTATAACCTGGGGGAATCCTGGAGGAGAAATTGTGGTTTGCCAAAACATTGAGCAGACTTGCAAATTGGTTATCCCGTGGCATATCAGACAGTGATTGTTCCTTCTCAATTTTCAAATGCAAGATTTATGTGGTAGTAAAGCAGAAAAGCTTACTCATGATTATGGTCCTGATGAAGATAATCACACCAAGATTTATAGTTCTTAAGAATTTTATTCATCAGCCGCTCAACAGTCTCATCTTTCAACTGCAGGAAGCATGTGTCCAATATTCAATCACACCTCATTTTTAAGTGAACACTGCTATTTCTATATAAACCAATGCAGAAAAATGAAGAACATACCTGAGTGTAATATTCCTCATCTCTGTCCCTCCTGTCCATGTTGGCAAGTAAAAGAATTAAATGCTCCCTCTGATTTGCCACATTTCCTTTCTTCAGCAACAAGATGAGAATCCATATTTAATCAGATGACATATAATTTCCTTCATTAGAGATTCTAGAAAGCAAAGCTGACCTATGAAACTAATTAGAAAGGTCAAAAAAGTGACAAAACTTTATTCGCAGGCTAAGTTCACTACATAGTGTTGACTAGGTTATAGGTAAAAATGTTCCTTTCCACATGGGGCGTGTTATTACTTCGTGTATTCAAAACAAGAATACTAGAAAAGCCATAAGTTCCTTCACATCATAGTTAGCCAAAATCAAATTTAAAGCCCAAAACCACTGTCGTTTGCAATCTCAACTTTGATAACCTAGACCAAACTAGGATGTCAAGGTTCATATGTTTGAAGAGATACGATTAGCAAGACATTTTTGTCGGAAGCTAACGGCAATGTGTAAAATTCCAACAAAATGTTAGATTGGTAATTCTCACATACATGTTTGTGAAACTACTTATCATGATACAACTGTGAAGGAATGGGCCAGTTAACTCGGGCCATTCAAGTTGTTAGCAATGTTTTCAAACCATACCGGTATGAAAACCGAGAGGCTGGCAATTCACAATTCAGCCAGTGAGACCATCTGAACCGTTTGGTTTAGTTAAACTGAGTCAAATAGGTGATATGGTGAAGTAATCCCACATTTGATTTAGGTCAGAGTGAGTGCACTTTTAGCTCACAGAGATCATGGGTCCAGTCTCCTCAACACCAATGGGCATTCTTTCTTTCAAGGGGTTCAGTTCTTTAGTCTATAATTATCCACACAAAAAAGTTGCTTGTGCAGCTGGATAAGATCTGGGCTCACATCAATGGCAGGGCGCAGGTTCAAACCCCAGCTCAGCCACATGTCCTTTACTTTTCAAAAGTACTCCAGCCTCACCCATCGTCAAGTCACCAGTTCAAACAGACCAGTCCGGTCCAGTTTCCCAAACATTGGTAGTAGGCCAAACTTGCCACATGGAAAGGTTGGACGACATCATTTCATGATGATATTATGTTCTACTAGCTCCAACCATTACTTGAGCACCAACAAGAATTTCTATATCATTGTGAATGGTGCATATAAACAAGTGATGGAGTCAGAAATTATGTGCAGCTCTAGAATCAGCTTGCTAAAGGAGGACCTGAAGCAATAATAAGGCACAATAATGGATTCAAATGATAATAGGACATTCAAGACAAGTTTTACCTGGAACCCAAAAACAGATGAAAGCCAATCAAGTATGTCAGTGATGGACTGACTCGTCTGGTTTGGCATTACCGATTTATCATCCTCAATGTCCGGTGCCCCATGAGCTTGGAGTATTGGAAGATTGTCCACGTTGCGTATGGCCTGAAGGGCAGCCTTAATCTATACTTTTCATAAAACTTGATGAGTAATACAGCCCACTGTTGAGAAAATCCAATGCAAACCTTTCATAAATTGAAAATTTACCTCAGGAAGTTCCATAATTGCAGGTTTAACCCCTATTGCATGTAACGGTAAAATGTTATAGTGTTCAGACTGCTCTCTTTTTCTCGCAACTTCTTGAGCATACCTTTTTGTCTGTAGAGCAAAAGCCAATTGTGGATACCATTATTCAGTGCTTGCGACAGAAAAGAACACAAAGATGAACACAGGCTAGGATACTAAAACTCTTTCACTGGAACCTGATCATCAATCTTTGAGGGATGCACCACGGTTTTCAGAACATCATATAATACCGTGGCAATCTGATATAGCTTTGCCATTTCTTCCCTTCAAGAGTAAAGAGCAAAAAGAAGAATCAATAACGTGAAGAGGTTCTTTGGCGGTCAATCAAATGACAGTAGAGCCTTACAGTTTTTTGGTGGTGTATTGGGCATCTTTGATATTTTCTTCATAGAATTTCTGGTAATACAACTGGATCTCTCTAGGATCATTTCTGGCAAGCCGAAACTCAGTCTCTTCTTCTTCCTACAAAATTACAATTTCAGACATTAAACAGTTTGCATACGAGTTACAACTCGGTCCATGTGCTGGTTTTTCCCCCCACCAAGGCTAAATTCTGTGACATATTGTGCACATAATCTAAACATGGAAATAGGAAGAAAATAATAAAAACACTTTTCCTTACAAACTATAACAAGAAATGGTGATCGATGACAAGGATGTAATATTATTATCAACAGCCAATATGCCTAGCAGCATTGGAGCAACAGCAGGGCCATAGACAAATCAAAAGACATTTCAAGCTACCAAGAATAGTGACATTTAGATGCTCTTTCCATTCAAATACCTTGTTAGGATGATACCTCTACATCCTCCCTTTACCTTCAAGCTGAATGATAAATGGCACCAACATATGAGGGGCCATTTATAAGTTGGCATCCCATGAAGTTGGCCTTCCAGTTGCAAGATTTAGGTTAAATATATCCAATATCATATGATTTGTCAGGATTTCCAGGAAAACTTCAGATGAGATTACATAGAAGTACATAACATTTCAAAAAAAAAAACTGATCTCAACAGATCAAGAACCAAATAGTGCTGACAAACTCTGGTCTGAATAGTTCAATCGCCTAATTCAGAGATCAACTAACTATAAGTGGAGCAACCCTGAAGTTCAGATCAAGTCATTGAGTCTGTAATGCATTGGACAGGAGTGGCCTAGGGACCAGGAATGGTGCAACTGCGGGTTATGATTGTCAGATAAGTGGCCATGGAGGTTTCTGGATGAAAATTATCGATGTTGAGCACTGATTGCTACTCTATGTATATGCAGTTTCAGGGGGCTTTCCATAGTCTATGGTCCCTCAAAGAACCAATCCTCGAGAATTGGACGCCATTAGATCCCAAATGAATAGATCTTGGTTGTTCATTGAGAACCCTTTAAGAGTATACGCGTTACAACCCATTGTATGGAAATTACAACAAAATACACTTGGGCACGACCATGGACGGTCCCTCAAGGGGACCATGGAAGCGATATGGCTTAGTTACCTCTAATACCACACCATACTTGAGAATAAGCCTTAGGAAGTCTATCAGTAAGGGTTGCATTTACCAAAAAAAAAAAGTTTATCAGTAAGGGTTGCAATGCAACAGCTTCATTTCTAAATCTGTCACATTTGATGTTGAAGAGATTTAAAGGGCAAATTCCAGATAGATATCTGGAGTGGTGACTAACTTTTTCTACTGATTGTTGATGTTTGTTCTCTATTGCAAAGAGAGAAGCAGCTTTTAGCTTCTCTCTTGTCTGATTCAAATTAGTGCTGGTTTTCACTGATGTTCTAAATCAAGAAACCCTCGAAAAGCATGGGAGATGAAGAGATCCATTTCATTCTTTGAAAGACCATTTTCCCAACAGCAGAAGATATGGGGATGAAAAAGCTTCATAAAACCTCACAAAGGACATGTGAAATCTTATAATGGGGCTCTTAAGAGTAAGAAAATCATAATCACTTTCCATGGAAACATAAGGAATGCTAAAGCTCTATCAAAGGTCGGTTCTCTTTTTATTTATTTTTTTTCAATTCTGAACTGCGATTCTAGATAACAATAAAGAAAAATGACAACCTGAAGCTTAGGAAAATTGAAACAGTCAATTGGTTTTCTCTGCAAAAACAATTGGTACATCTGCTTATTCGGTGGTTGCTGATGTTTATCACATTGTTGGATCTTTGGCAGGGATATCTTGGGTCATGCCCGATTCTGCAATAAATGCAATCGGAAGCTGGAAGGCATATCAGTTGGTTTTGATAGAGACCTTGGAACTTAGTGCACTGATAGAGACCTTGGAACTTAGTGCCATCTTGTGTAACATGGAGGATCTGGTTGGAGAAAACAGAAAGGTTTTCCAAACCTGATTGCTATTTGTTGACAAGTCAGCTGTGGAGTGATATTCTGCTTAAAGTTGCTGTTCTCTTATCTATTTATATGTGTCAATTGTATAGCTTCTTTTTTATTTTCTGATACTGTCCTATGTATACATCCAGTCTAATAGGATAATCCTTGTTTATGTCTGAGTCAACTTAAACAATCTACAACTGCAAATCCATGGTAATATCGCTCAACGTGATTTTCTGACATCTTGATAGCTTAGTAAATGTGAAAATGCAGTCTCAGGCCATCAGATCTAACAACCACTGTCACTTTTCGTAGTTTAGCTGTCACAGCATGAAAAGACAAAATTCATCACTGCTAGTTACACGATGTATAAATGAACTGAATTAATGTTTCATCATTCAGCAATGCCGCCACAACAGGCCAAGAGACCTTGTGAACTAGGAAAGATACCTTCTCAAGCCTGTGTAAGAGATAAGTCTTAAACTGGCGGACACCCCGTCCAGCTGATGTTGGATCCATCCTATGAGCCTTCTCAAATGCATGAAAGCGACCTAATAGGAGAGATAAAGCAAGGAAAAGGAGAAGTTCAGCTACAGAATAGGAAGAGAACCATATTTGAAGCCCAACCGATGGAATTTCAACCTTGCCATGAAACATCATAATATTTGTAAAGAAGACACTATGAATAAGGTAGACCACTGAGAAAGATTAATGAGCATGCAGGAAAAGCATTTTAATATCTGCTCCACTCTTACAATTGATAAGACCCAACTTCCAACAACGGACAGAAGCAAACAGCATAGACAGAATTTTCATAAAAGAAAGATGACACCTTCGCTGTTCTCTTGTTAACGAACCATTAGGGCTTCCACAATGACTCAAACCAAGACAAGTTACAACTTCACATTTAATTCTCCATCAATTACAATGTTCATATCGACCATATGCTTCAGACACTCATCTTGGCTACTTTGTTGTCTGAATAGTAATCATCTGCAGCTCTAACATAGAATTCCCTGTTTTAATGGTAAAGAGAATGCCACAATTTCAAGTAGATGAGTTTGTAACCCGAAGCAACACTTAAGCAACAGAAAGCACGTTCCATTTTGACACTACCTACTAGTCCAATAATCTGTTTGTATATGATCATAGTCAATTTGCACGAATCCACAATAATCTACAATTAGAAACAGATTCTCTCAGTTTAGGTGAAATATTAGGTGAATGTAGCTTTGATATGTCGCTCGAACAAAAATTAAGTGGTTAAGATGCAAACAGCAATTTCAACCCATAGCTCCCCTGCAAGGCGATGCTTCATGTTCTGCAAGTAAATTGAGTTAAGTTTTCGACCAAAAAAAAAAAATCAAGTTAAGTTACCTCCTCCAACTCCTCTAAATAGACAAGACCTCAATCAATTAACAGAAAACAGGTTATGACCAAGCAGATAACAGATAGTTCTTTGCTGTTCACCTAAAAGCATTGGCTTACAAATTTTTTTACCGTCTACGCAAAGGGTTGAGAGTAGCAGAGAGAGAGAGAGAGAGAGAGAGAGAGAGAACTATAGTCGTTAGTGATATTGAAGCAAACTAGAATGTCACATGACCTATAATTGTAAAGAGCATTTCATTTTATCAGCTGTTAAGAAGATATATCTCAGGCGTAGACTCTGAAATGACTTTCTCCCAAACCTATAAAATTTATATTAGATTGATTCGGTTAGATAATGAGACGCTAGATATTGGATTAAGAGGGAGTTCTACTTTAAGAATACTCCGCCTATTTTCTCTATCGAAACGCCATTATTTGAAAACATTAGGTAGCATATAAATAGGAACAAACATACAGCTAATATTCATCGAGTATATTAGGAAATATAACCTTGGAATGACTTCCTTCTTCCACTTCTTCACTTTGCATGCCTATATAATCCCTTTCATCTAGTTCATGTTATCAAACCCATTAAAATTTGATAAGTAAACTCTTCAGTTAACAGCCGTTACCTGGTTTTTTAACAAAGCTGACAATGCCCATAAATAATTCTTGTTGAGAAAAACAATTCCCTCTCGGGTTAAATTCCAAGTCATTCACAGAAAAAGGTTGACAATTCAAGTCGCTTGATAAATGAAAAGGGGGAAAGAAGAAAATCAAGCACGCACGAGGTGTGTGTGAACAACAATTGAGACAAAATCAAAATTCGAGCACCTCGACTTGGACATCGACTCGTCCTGCAAGAATGCTCATTGTCTAAGTCGGTCGTGAGAAAAGATTGAACTTTCACCGTCGAAACATAAACAACTACATGGCACGGCATTCTTGTCATCGACTCCACCAAGTCGCCTATGTAAATTTGGCCACAGAACGAACCGAGCAATGGGAAACAGCACAGGGAAGATAGAGCGAACACAACAGAAATGGGACGCGAGAGAGAGAGAGACGAGGAGAAGAAGAAGAAGAAGAAGAAGAAGAAGCTTACACAAATATGCAACCCTCGGATTGTCCTCTTCGACCTCGTTGGCCACGCGGAGGATCGGCACGATGGGGCCGAGAGAAGACGGCACCAGCTCGCTGTCGACGGGGGAGCTGTCCTTGATCGTCATCTTCCTCGACAGCGACCGCTGCGGGCCGGAGCCCCGCTCCGGCTTGCTCCCGCTCGAGCTCGCCATCCGCGGCACCCACGGCGGTTCCCCCCGCCCGCCCCCCCCCTCCTCTCTCTAGTATCGCCGACTCCGGCAGCAAAGAACTCGGGGTCTCTACCCGTGCCCCCCGGTCAGCGTCCCGCGATCAGCAGCAGCAGCAGCAGCCGTCCTCGCCGTCGCGGCGCGCGGCTCGTGCGGCTCTCGAAGAGTGAAGCGGACTGCACCCGTCGCCATCTTCTTCGCCGGCTATATATACAGAGAGAGAGATATGCCTTGGGTGGCGAGCGGGGAAAAGGGGAGGTTGCTCCGGGCGCAAGAAAAGAATGAGGGAATGCGTGCGCGGGCCGGCAGGAGGACTGTTGGGTTCCAGTGGGGTTGCTTTTTGCTTTCTGGGGGTCGATATACTAATGGCGGTTTTCAGAGATTGAGCCGCTCGCTTTCGGGGAGATGGCGGAAGGCGAGGTGCGACGAGACGCGCCCCCCCGGGCCTTTGCTTTGTGCTTTTGTTCTTTTGCTTTGTCGCGCGCCAGAGTGCGAGCGAGGAAGCAAAACTGCTTTTTCCCCCCTAACTTCGAAACTTTTTCGGTTAGGTTCGGTTCCTTTTTTTTTTTTTTTTGTCTCGCTCTTCCTTCCTTCGCTTCCTTCTTGTCTTGGGCTCTCTTCGTGTGCCGGGGTATGGGCCTGGGCAGTGGATTTTAGAGCGCCTCGAGGCCCATTTTTCCTCGGCAGGATGGGAAAGGATAGGAAAATGACCTTAGCAGAACTCGTTCAATTCATGGAACGTTAGTCGGGGAAAAAATGACGCAAATGGTACTTAAACTTTGGCCCGAGGTGTAATTTTCGCCCCCGAACTTTTAATTTGTTCGATGCGTTCCCTGAACTGTAGCCTGATGTGCAATGTTTCGGCCCTGAACTTATAATTTGTTCAGTGCGGTCCCTGAAATTTTGGTAAATGTTTAATTTTATGCTCCCATCAATTCAAGTTAACGGAATTTGCAGATTTTGCTATTGATCTGGTACGTTTGAACGGTGGACAAAAAGAAAGTTTCGCATGGATTATCCACGTAAGATATTCAACTGGAAATAGAATATAACGATCATTTTAAGCTGTTCGATTCGAGAAATTAATTATTTAAGTTGTTTGATGAAGTGGATTGTTATATCGTGATTTGAGTTGAATATCTTATGTGGATAATCCATGTATAAAGTTGTTTTTTTTTGTCAACCATTCAAACTTACCGAATTGAAAGCCAAATTAGCAAATTCTTTTAACTTGAATTAAAAGAAAAATAACATTGAATATTAAGAACTAGATTGAACATTTATTAAGAGTTCAAGGACCACATTGAATAAATTAAAAAGTTTAGAAATAATATTGCATATTGGGTCAAAATTTATGAATCAATTATATAATTATTTCTACATAGTTCGACTTAAGAACTAGGTCTCTTGTCATGTTAATTATTCGATGACGACCGAATGAGCAGTTGCTGCAATCGATGAAATTAATCTGGTGGTCTAAGAAACCTGGACATCCACATCATAATGAAAAACGCACCCCCCGCACTGTACCATGTGGTAGCATCTGCCAATCAAAGAACGAGAACTAAATTTCTCCACCGCATGTTGTAGGGGTGATTAGTTTCAAAATGAGTAGGTTCCAAACCTAGACCCTTGAACCTATCCTATTGGGGTAGATTTTCGAATTTTGACCTCAAAAAAATCGACTCTGTTGACCCTAAAACCAACTTGGAATCAAACCGACTAGTTTCAAGACTACCTAGGAATTCTTTTTTTTTTTTTGGTCAAATGGGACTCCCCCAGAATTGGCCGGGGCTTTTTTTTTCTCTCATTTTATTATATATGTAGTTTGCATGTGTCAAACATGAATATGATTCTTTCTTTTGGAGGATAACACGTCAAACAAATTCAATTTCAATGTATATTTTCTGTCTTAAAAAAAGAGTAAAATTACTTATGATTAAAGGTAAACTGGTTTGATTCTAGGTTCTTTCTTGAAACCGACCTTGCAGGTTCCTGGTTCTCATGTACACCCGGCCGGTTTAAAGTACAAAATTTTGAAACTGAACCGATCAGGGCCAATTCCTGGGTTCAACCAACCTTATTGCTCACCCCTGGCGTGGTGCGCCATTATCGAATTTGATTGCTGGCGTAGCTTGAAGATGAAATGCGGGTCCAGACTCCAAACCTCGGATGTCTTCCAAAGAAGCCAACGGTTCTGCATATCTATTAGGCTTTTAAAGTGAATTGTTTGGTATTGGAAATGCCATTACTGCTCGCGGACCACATTTTCCAACGCTGTAGGGTTGTTCGGACAATGCTCAATTGATGCTACGATCACCATGATCTCGCTAATCACATTGTCTACTCGGATCCTGCGGTGTTTGCTATTGCCCTGCCCCATTTCCGGTCCAAGTTTATACGTCGGGCACTACACAATTACAACACACCAATCGAAAGTGACCCCGCGAGTTCTCTGTGGCAACTTTAACGTTTTTTCTCCAATCTCCAAACCAAATGCTAAGCCGAATATCCGAGGACAGACTGTCCTCATTCGCCAGTTGCACAGTGCCTCGGCTATCGACCCACTGTATCACCCAAAGGGGGGAAAAAAGAGCACTGATCAATTCGTCTTCAATTTGGAACACCAACAATTACCAAAGCTGATGGCATGTGCTTCCAATGCAGAGGTCTTCCATCTGCAACTTTCTTTAAGTAGCGACAGTGCCTTTACCAACCTAGCAGGCCTTGCATTAGAGTTGAGAGAATCTGTCTAAAGAAAAGTTGTTCCGTAGTAACAGGTCGTCTCTTTTGACCAGCCCAGATCCAGACTGAAGACTGATGTCACGCCACTTTAGCCCAGCATCCTCCGAAACACGTTTTTTTTCCTCGAGTCTTGATAAAGTGTCGTAATCCACGACACCTTGCGAATGTCAGATAATTTGGTCACATGCACTTTCTCAAAACCAGGTAAGAGAGAAATATTCTCTTAGTTTGAATTTGAATAGCACAGAATGCAGGACTGACTCACAGGAAAACTTCTTTTTTTTTTTTTTTGAGGAAAAAGTGGAAAATCACGTTCGAGAAAAAAGGAGATTCTTTCCTCCAATGTTACGATATACATGTATCTCCGATGTAATCATTAAAGGAGGGGGGTCATTTTCGGATTCTTGAGAGTTGGAGAACCGTCCTGAATATGTTCGGTCTTGACACTCAGCATCAAAGCCAGAATCATGGCAGAACCCCCATTCTTGGTCCACTGGCATTTCCTTCTCAGAATTTGTCAAAGCAATGCAGAAGCGAACATCATGCCCACGTGGAACTTCCTCCTCGAGGCTGTGGGATGTGGTCAACTAATCTCCTACGTCCTGAAAGCAATGTGGAAGAGGAAAACATCGAGCAGAGGCTTTGAGCATCAATATTCTCACGCTGGAAAAACATCTTCGAAGGGTTACTAATGCAATGCTGTTCCCTAATAAGAAAACGACGTGCAAATTGACAATGTTATACTATGGCTGTATAAACCGACTTGCAGGACTAAAAACAAGTCCGTGGAAAGCATGAATGACTCTACCACAATGACTCTGTATTTGCACGAAGAGAGCATCAAAGAGGAATATTATGAGCTCAAAATAAGGGGGAAGCCCTCTCCTGGACTAAGGAGGAAAACACTGCACTTGAAATGTATACCCAATGGAATTTGACAAATTTTCAACGGTTCAACCCCCAAGGCATTCTTAAGAAATACAGAATGCAAATTCGTACTGTGAAGAAGACATGCATGAGGTGTTTTTAAAGAGAGATTGAGAGCATAGCAACAATAAAATTTTCATACTGTTGAGCTTCATATATGAGTACATTAAGAACCTCAAAGGAATAATTGACAGAGGTGGAGCACCTATTAACTGGAAGGGGGGAGAAGAAGTCCAGGTGGAGTACTGCATATGCCTCATGTTTGAAACTATCTTAAGAGACTCGCAAAAAGAATAGTTACTCAGGAAACCTGATGGACTAGCAAGCAACCTGGTTTATTGAGCTAGTTGCAGCAGCCCACTGATTGGAAAGACGTGCACCTGTTGCACCATAACTTATAAATGTTACTGTTGCACGATCCCCTTGAGTATTTGATGTGATAGGACGCGGCAATTCTCTTATCACCCATAAGAGAAAGGCTGATGGCACTGATGAACCTGGAAACAACCCATAACATCTACTCAACTCAGCCCAGACACTGGCATCAAAGGAAACATTGAGTCTCCAGAAAAATTCAAACAAGGAAAATCAATCACAGTCCATCAGCCAGATTCTTAAACTAGCAGAATGTAAAATAAAACAACGGGGAAGAATGAAGACAATGCAACTGTTAGTCCGCAACTTAATACTACGCATTCCCCTAGTAACGCTTAACCAATTCTTGGTTTAACATAGCACCTCACTACGAGTATGGGAAAGTAAAAAAAAATTTGTTTTAAGTGATCAATCTGGCCTGCTTTTTGTATCCGGAAACTTCAAAGTAAACTTTTCCTCATTCCCCCAATTTTCATTCATGCACACCAAAAAATTCTAGCCCCCACCCCCACAATCCCCTCAGGGCCACACACACACAAGAGAGAGAACTTATACAGGTTGTGTAAAAATTTCGGTGCCTTGATTTTATTTCAAGTTATTGAGAGAAAACAAGTCAATATTATCTTAATTTACCTCGAGCACAGTTGAATTTATCAGGAATAATTCTGATGCTTCCACCAACAACTATATATTTTTCCCAGAGGGGAAAAAACATTACATAGGCACCAGTCTATCATAAATATTAAACAAAATCATATCCTATAAATGCAGGATAGACTTTACCTTCCTAGCAAAAATTGGAAAAGATAAACTTTACGACAGAGGAAACAAATTATATTTCCAGATGCTGGTGTAGATTGTACAAGAGTCATAACAGTTTATGCATTGTATCATCTATTCTCAGGCATCTCTTAACAGGTAGGCAGGTTAACATAAGGGCATCAAATGTTGTACCTATCAAAAAGTAAACAATCAAAAGAAGTGGTGGCTCTACTCCTTTAACATCCCAGAGGCGCAAACTATAGAATAGCTGCAATATAATGGTGCACTGAAGTTAGGAAGCACAGGTGAGAGAACCAATAAGAAAATTTACGTATAAGCTCAATACATACTGGAGTTTCTGTAGATAAAGCTACTGAAGCACTCGATGTAAAAGACATCATGCAGATGGCTGCCAAACCAGCCACCTGCATCCATTGACAATTTTTCAGAAAAAGTTAAAGACAGGACAGAGGATAATCTGAGCACGTGTGAAGATATAGCAGCCATAACACTAAATTAGAAAACCAAGAGAGAGCAGAAGTGCAAAGCATATGCTCACCATGAAATGGGTGCCCTATCCAACAGAGAGCACTTGAGAGGAAGAAAAGTGTGATGGACTAGTAACTTACCTTCCACATATCACCTGAAGCACTCTCGGATCGTACATTCCTCAACTTTAGGAACAAAGTGATACCTGAAATATAAATACAGCATTGACACAAAAAGGTATAGATCTCACAATACTGAAACAGTTAATCTTGAATTTAAGCAAGCTATACTCAAAATATGCAAACAAAATGGGTGCATTCGACACAAGTGGAATGCTCCAAAAATATCCAAGATACAACTTAAACCACTACCTCGTAGGGCGAAAAAGAGGTATAGTTTCATGAGTATTTTAAGAATTTTTCTTATCTAACTGATCAGCATTTAATAGATTATCTAACTCTGAGTAATCTTAGTTATTAATGGCAAACAAGGGCAAGCATACACTGGTGGAAGTAGTTACAGTAACCAAAAGAAGAGTAGAGGTCAAAATAGTTAGGCTATTGCAATCATAAAAATATATCCTCAAAACATACGACTCACTTGATGACAACAGATGTGTTTGACATGAGGAATGGTTTAGATTAGTGCCGTATCCCACACTCTTTTATTCTTTTGTCTTCACTTTCTATTAAGCAATAAATACGAGATGAATAGTTAGCGCAATGTTTACCTGTAGTAGAAGCTGTAATGTCCTGTAGCTTCTTCTAATAGCAAATGTCTGCTTTAAATTTTCTAACTAAGAGCATTAAAACAACGTTTAAGAGAGAAATTTACTGGTAGATGATTAAGCATGGTTTCTTGTTATTCTAACTACTTGATGACTAATCATTACCCCAATCCTGAAGCAGGAGACTAAGAGAGACAGTCTAATATTGACCTGACACCAAGGCTTCTTCAAGTGCCTATAGTAGCCTATTACTTACCATCAACCATGAGCAAATACCCTATTTTAGTTTATACAAAATGATTTCTAGAGATGGTTCATATCAGAGGAGAAGCAGTAGCTAGGTAATGCGAAAAGTGCATAGAAGTCGGACGAAATTGTTGCTGTCGTACATGCATGAATAGCCCATAGTACTCGACAAAGTCAAGTTGCTTTTGTTCAATAGCTTTTAGAAAGTTCCGCGAGTGCCATCGGTCCAAACATAGTCCCATTCTCTAAATAAGATTGAAGTCAGGAAGTAGTGCATATTTAATCACTCTTGTCTCCAACAGGAAGAAAATTATTAATAAAAAGATCATTTATTTATCGCCTCTCATATAGCATAAATTAGAAGAATAAAGAACTTAGATAGACAATTTAAGTAAGCTTCACCAGCAAATTGGTGTCTCACCATAGCATACTATAGCTCCCCCAAGTAAAAGAAATGCTACTGCAATAAGCCGTGCATAGATCTGCATGACAATTGCAAGTACTGACTATAAAAAATAGCAATAAAGCAATTGTTTACAATAAAGTTACTTGAGAGGAAGCCAAATTAAGTAACTCTATTTTTCTGCTCTCCTAATAATCAGCTAGTGATCCCCAGTAGGAGACCACTCCTCCCACAAATCCCCAGAGAACAGACAATGAATCATCCCCCCCCCCCCAAAAAAAAAAAACAAAACATCAATGGAACACATTTTTGTGCAGACTGCACGGCTAGCAAAGAAGTACCACCTTGTTAAGTAACTAACTAGCAGGACGAAGAAAAATTTTCAATTATCCAATCAATCCTAAAGCTATCGTAAGGATGCCAATTAAATTCTAAACTTTCCAATTTTGCAAATTTAGTCCCAAACCTTTGCGCAAAAATGTAGTCCTTCCAACCAATTTTCACCGCAAATCGTTGACATGGCGGTGTGCCCTGTAGGACAGCCGGTGATGATTGAACCGCCATTTTAGCGATTTCCGGTGAAAATTGACTAGAAGGACTACATTGAAATTCGGCGCAAAAGTTTAGGACTGAATTGGCAAAATTGGAAATTTTAAGATTGAATTGGCAAAATTGGAAATTTTAAGACTGAATTGGCATCCGTACAATAGGTTTAGGACTGATTGGGTAATTTTCCCCTTACCCGAAAGGGAGAGGAGGGGGGAGGGGGGGGGGGAGGAACGGGAGGGAAATAGAAGAGAACATCCTATAGCTTACCATACCTGAGCAATTGACACAGAATCAATAGGACTGCTCCCATTGCCAATCCAAATAATAACAGCGAACGCTATCATTAGGACAAATACTAGCATAATAACCTGAGGAAGGCAGATCCGAGTAAGGTGATATCCAATCAACAAAAAAATGAAGATTCAGAGTAGACAACAAACATTAATTGATAAAGATTTTTTGTTCGTAAATCCATTTTCAGAAGAAGCTAAAGCAGAAATACAATGGTACTGTATTCTGATTTGAGTAATTACTTGAAATGGGACTTTTTCATACCGCAGCAACAAATTTTTGCCGGCCTTCAACTTCTATATTTCTGAATGAGCAACATTTGCACCCATTTCCCTCATCTGACCGATCCTGTCTGATCATTGAATTTGCCAACAACGACTGCTGCATATTATGCCCTTCATTATCTTCACCATTGCCTTCATCCTTTGCCTGATGGCAAAAGTCGACCCTAAAGATCATTGCCCATAGAAGCATATACATAACAAACAAATTATTACTGAATCAGTTAGAGAGACATAGGTGTATGTGCAGGGAATCTTACTACTTTATTTCAGGTTTCCTTCCAAACGGACATGCTTAAATTGTGTTTTAAAAGGTGGCAAAAGTAAATTAGAGTGTTCTTTTTTCTAGGCACAAAGGAATTTGACCATGATATACTTAAGCCAAAAGGCCATCCCAACTTTCTAAGGATTGATATTAAGATCTCTATTTATCAAAAAGCTTTTACCAAGAACATTTTGACAGATAGAGAGCAAAGTGAAGTTTAGACACAAAATCAAAAAGTATTACTTGGATATCCCTCTACCTTGCACATATGACAAGAATAACTAGAGAGGCAAAAACATTCTGCAAAGACACATAGGAAAGATCTGCATAGACCACAAGTACGAACTTATTCTAACAACACATAAGGCTTAATGTGTCTTCGTATATCATATTTGTGTTGGAGATGTCTAATCATACCGACAAATCCAGTCATCAATAAATCAAGTGTAGAACAAACATCCTGACACCCTAATGCGATAACAAGATTATCTATATCAAAGTTTCTGGCATTAAACAGTGAGGCATATCATAAAAACTTGAATCTTTCTGGCCTAAGCATCTAAAGATACTGAGAAACTCACCAGAAAGACAGAAGCAGAAGAAATGCTGCTAGAAATAGAATGCTTGGATAGGCTGCAGCATTATTTACACTGTTAAGATGAATGAAAACATCAAGAGAACCTCTGAAAGAGCGCCAGAGGTTATGAATTAAAGCTAGAAAATCATACCCATGAATATAAATCCACACATACGGGACCAGCAGTACCATCTCTCACAGCTCGCAACTACTGTAAGCACAAAAAACACGAAATAACCTGCCAAAAGCCATGACAAGCTACAATTAAAAGTTAAAACCTTATCTTCTTTGATACTGCGGATAAAGAATTCACAGTAGGTACATCTTCAAGTTATTATCCGAAGCAAAAGAATTCCAATTAGCAAGTGTCCTGTTCTACTGCACCCAGCCAAACTAGCTAACATACAAATAGATAGGATCAGGAAAAGGAAGCTATAGAAAGCAGTCGCCTCAATGGTTAACTGCATATAGGCTATTTTCCAATTCGTTAACAAAAAAAAAGGGGCCTCGTAGGTAGGACAACTGCTCAGTATTTGTAACCATGACCATGGAATTCCTTCTAGAGAAATTGAAAAGCACAGGTCCTAATCAGCTTGTTTTCATTCAACAGGAGGCCCTTCCATAAGAGGACCCAGAAGTGCCAGAGGACACGCTCAAGGGATTTGTCTCATATATTGACCCAGACCTACAAAGCACGCCGGGCAAGCAAGCCATGGTCAAGTGACTGGAGCGGGTGTCCATGGCAAAAGTTCTAAGCAATGTGGACCCGAGGTGAATAGGAGTGTCAAGGGATACCAACCAATTAATATTAATCACATGTCTTCTCTAATGCATGAAAGGATCAAAAGAAAAGATTAGGGTTGGTATTGGCAACGATATACAGTAGATCTGCATTGTTTCTATGACAAGCTAACAAATAAAGGAGAATAAAAGGATGTTTATCCTAAATATCCACATAAAAAAGAATTCGTTCTCCACACATTAACCAGCCCTGTAAAGGTAGTAAAATACAAATATATGCTTCTGTATGGCAATAGAGTACTGCCAGGTGTTGATTATACACTAAGTTTTTCACACAAGTTGATGATTGTAGCATGAAACATAATTCCAGGTGCCCGTTGATATCCAAATATTCTACACTAGCTGATTGATTGTAGAGTGAAATTCCATCGAGGAACATGATTGGACTCGAAAGTTCAATTACACTTCTTGCCTGCCAGAATTCAGTCATTTTGGACAGCAGAATTGGGTGCCCAATTGGTTTTCTGTGCAGTAATGTTGGTATTTTTGCAACACAAACAATGAGTGGACTTACCCAAGTTGGATGACCCAATCATCAGGTGAAGTACCTGCAAAGAACAACTTTCCCTCTGATACTGCCCAGTACAGAAAATGAAAATAGCAAGTCCCGTACTGACATATAGATTCCATAATACAACAGTATTTGCGATGCAAAAAAGAAGTACAACTAACGGTAAAATTTAAGAGTAGCGTAATGACCATACTCCTACACTGTTCGGCAAGAATGGCAGGTCCATTGGAGCTTCTAGCCCTAGAGATATTGGGAAGTGATATAAACTAACACTTACTTTCTGACGAGTCCATCCAGCTTCCTGATCTCGTAGATGAATCCGCACGACCTGGCAATAAAGCATGTGTCACATGCCAAACAGGCTCAGGGAGAGAAGAGAGAGTGGTACAGGGATACAACCAATTCTGAGATCAGCACATGTAAATTTAGCGAAAGCACATGTTGCAAGTTTATCCTGGATAATATCTATCGATCTATTGGTCATGAATATATCACTTTATCTGATTCTATTTGTACTTTCTAAAAGGCTCCAAATCAAACTATGGCCTGTACAGGTCTTCATCTAACAGTGTTTATGTTCTAATAGACAACTCCCTACTAAACAAGATCCAATCCAGACAATATATGACTACATACATGTTTCCCGCAGAACCATGCGGATTGAGACAGACCAAACAGAGAAAATTCTCGGGCACCTGCCCACCAGAGCACAGTGGATATCAAATCTTGCAAGAGAGCCTAGCTTAAAAAATAATCTTAAACTGATCCCTCTCTAGAGACCCATGTACAGTCTACAGAGGGACTTTGATCCCCTCTCGAGACACCCAAAAAAACACATTTCGAGGTTTCCTCCCGCGCCACAATCGCCACGAGACAAAATTCCTCAGCATGCTCGATAACTAAAAACAACTAAAAACACATTCCGATGGTCATCCTACTGTTACTTCCTAAGAGGCACGCCGGTCCTAATCCTTCTGAGCTCACACACCCCAGGGACCAGGACCTCCAACGTCAGCACGGAGGCCGTGAACTGTAGATACTCAAAAGCCATCAAAATCTAGAAGGCGAAGTTATATTGGCGAATCGGCCTCGAACGAACACCGAAATCCCCGCGCAACGGACCGGACCGACCTGAGAGAAGGCGAGGAGAGCCAGCGCGCCGTCGACGCAGGCCAGAGCGGCAATGACGAGGAGCATCTCCAGGGAAGGGCAGCGACCGCCGGCGCCGCCTCCTAGCTCCGCGAGCATCTCCAGCCCTTCCTCTCTCCTCCCCGCGCTCTCTCCCTCTCTCGCTCCCGCTCCCGCTCCCTCCTCCCTTCACGAGCACCGAGCGCCGCGCGCGTGCATCGGGGGAGGGGTGGGAATCCCTCGATCGGAGTCGCCGTCGTCGTCGGCGGCGGCGGCGGAGGGGGAATGCAGAGGGCGATTTGATTTTCGTCGGCAGCGAAGACGACGAAAGGGTACGGACGGGACAGGGACGAGAGATCACGCTGGGTGAGGACGTGGAGGAGGAGGTCCGCGGGTATTTGAACGCTCCTCGTTCTCGAGCGTCGGTGGGCCCCCGCCCAAACACGATGTTGGTAATATTATATAGCGTATGGCTTCTTTTCGGTTGACCCCGTCGTTGTCAGTGGTCGACCCGGCCGCCCGGGGGGGTGTGTGGGGCCCACTCGTGAGACACCACATTACCTTTACCGCCATCCTGAGCAAAGCGATACGTGTGGCCCGATTTGCTCGTGGGAGCGGGGAGGAGCGTTTCTTTCGTCCGAGCGAATCGTATCCGTCGCGCCGGCCACCTCGCGTAATCCCGGGTGTGTTCATTGTTCGGGAATCGGAATCATCGTGCCATGCGCATGCGGTGATCATTGGTTTGTAATGTTTCGGCGTAATCGAGCTAGAGCAATTCGGACCCACTCGATGAGCTCCCGACTTAGAGTCTCATCTGTCGTCTATTTTACCCGTTCCTGTAGACTCGTCTCGGTAATGTCTGGGCATTGCCATTCTGTTTTACCGTTGCTGTTTGATTTGACTCGCGTTCGGAGGAGACAGTAGAAAACGTCTCGAATTTTAATATGACCATCTCGCCTTAGTTTTCAAACACTGGCTAGGTACTCGATTATTAGCTTTGTTTTTCGCTAACCCGTGATTGAAACCTACGTGTCCATCAATTATCACTCCGAATAGTTTTGGATGACTAGCTGTGTACCCACAATTAATTGGCTTTTTCTTCAGTGAACTGTAATTTAGGACTTATGTGTTCAATTATCACTCCGAATAGTTTTCGAAGACTAGCTATGTACCCACAATTAATTAGCTTTTTCTTCAGTGAGCTGTGATTTAGGACTTATGTGTTCATCAGTTAACATGTGACTGATATAGTAAAAAGTAGGCTTTTCTCACATGATTAGTGTTCAAAGTTGAATTAATACAATGAATCGTCAATCATCACATTTGATACTTTCATAAAATAGCGGCCAAGAGAACCTTTAAGGATATTTGCCTTTCTTTTCACACCTTCTCAATCAATCATTTCCCCTGTTCAAGTTGCCTTTTTTTTTTTTTCACTCGGATGATGTTGCTTTAAAGCCAAACTATTATATGGAGGAAACAACCCTCTAATGCAAAAAAGTGAAGACAATCGAATAAGACTCTCGAAATGATGATATGGGGAATCGATTGATTCCGACTAGATGATGGCGTTCAAATTAGATTTCGACCATACCATATGGGTCACATTCAAATAGCAAAGGCGAAACGCGTTATGTCACTTAGCAAATTATTTTGATTCGATAGAACTAGTATTGGTAGTATGTCTGAAGGGTTTTTCAATCTCTGATGATGAATTTGACCTTAGGAGGACAAAAATCTAGTTATCTCTTTCTGATCAATGCGGTCGGACACGTCACGCCCACAAGCACCTCTTCGTAGGATTCAAGAGCTCTAACTGTGACATCTAAAAAATAGGGAGTAACTGTTGATGCCACTCCTCCACTACTTTAGTGTGTATAACCACCCCTCTACTTCTTTGGGAACGTGAAAATGAGAGACAGACTGAGAGGGAATAGTAAAGAGTTAATGTGCTTTGGGTTATTCCTTTGTTTTTTCTATACGTTCTGGGTGAAATAAAACTTGAGGGTCTGGATTATCTCTTGTAAGGGAATCTTGGGTGTGCAGTATCTCTGTGATTGTGAGAATTGTACTGAGAAAAAATTCACGGTTGAGAGTGCAACCCACTATTTGGTGTTTGTCGAGTTGAGCGGTGTGCGTTGTAATTTCTCCTGTTATACAAGTGAGTTACGTATGCTTGCCCTGTGAATGTAAATAGACTTATCTGTCGAACCACGTAAATTTGTGATCTCCTCTTTATTTTGTTGCACTTGTTTTGCTTATCACTTCGTGCAACGTACGTACCGGTTACATAAGGTGAATTAGCGCAACAATTGATATCAAAGCCGACGGTTCGAGAAGCCTGTGCTGCACGTGATCGACGTCAACATACGTGTTTCAGCTTTGTGCGATGGCTACATCAACTTCTACAAAATTCGAGGTGCCAAAATTCAACGGATCCAACTATCCATTGTGGAAGCTGAAAATGCAAGCGATGCTAGTGAAAAATGGTTGTGTAGTTGCTCTTGCTGGCAAAGACAAAAAGCCGACAGAGATGAAAGATGAGGATTTTGCACAGAAAGATCAAACGGCAATGGCGGATCTACTTTTGGCGATAGATGATTCTGTCCTCTTCAATGTCTATGAAGAAACCACTGCTAAAGGCTTATGGAGAAATTGAAGAATCTCTATGAAGGGAAAACAATGTCAAACAAATTTTTTCTTCATCGGCAATTATACTTAAAGAAGAAGGAAGGCTCCTCTTTCCAAGAACACCTGAACAGGTTCAACACCCTATTGAGCAAATTGATTTCCATTGGCATCAAAATCGAGGACGACGAGAAGGTAACACTTCTTCTATGTTCTATGCCTGATACATGGGATTCCTTGATCACGAGTCTCAGTACCGGAGCGGATCTTGACATGGATTCAACTATAGCTACGTTGCTGACGGAAGAGTCTCGTAGAATAACTCTCGAGAGCACTTCTGGTAATGCTATGATAGCCAGAGGAAGATCCATGGACAAAGGTCAGTGGAAGAAAGAAGTCAAGGTCCATGTCAAAGAGGCGAACTTTGGGTCCTTGTTGGAAATGTGGATAAAAGGGTCACATGCGTAAAGATTGTAAATCCAAGGAGAATCAACAAAATCGCAAATCTGATTCCCAAAATGCATCAACATCAACAAATTCCCAAGGAAACATCGTTGAAAATGTAGACTTACCTGAAGATGGCAAGGTGATAACTGCAGTTCCAATAAAGAGAGTGCAACATCAATGGATTTTGGATTCGGGCGCTTCTTCCCACATGACACCACATAGAGACTGGTTCCATACGTGTCAGTTATGTGATGAAAGTACGGTATACATGGGCAATGATAACTCATGTCAAATCGTGGGGATTGGAGATGTTCGTGTTACTATGCTTGATGGCATCACGCGTACAATATCGAGTGTACGGCATGTACCAGATATGCGGAAAAGTCTACTGTCGCTGGGAAAGTTTGATGAAAATGGCTATAAAATTATTCTGGAAAAGGGACGAGCTAAGATCGTCAAAGGAGCACTTATCGTGGCGAAAGAAGAATTAATAGACGGTTTATATAGGCTAATTGGAGAGACCATAGTCAGTGAAGCCATTGTTGCAAATGCTGCGACAGAGTCGGTAACTATCTGGCACAGGCATTTGGGACACATGAGCATGCAAGGACTAAAGGTACTTCTTGATCGCGGACTTCTTCCTGGTTTAAAGACTATTAATTTAGAATTTTGTGAAGATTGCCAGTTTGGAAAGTTTCATAGAACTCCCTTTCGTCGTTCCATAGCAAGAAGTCAGAATATTTTAGACTTGATACATTCTGACATTTGGGAGTCTCCTGATGAGTCTTTAGGTGGTGCCAAGTACTTTATTTCATTTATCGATGATTTTGCCAAAAAAGTTTGGCTTTACATCCTTCAAAGGAAAAGTGATGCTTTTGCTTCTTTTAAGAAATTTAAAGCATTGGTAGAAAATCAGAAAGGAACAAAAATAAGGTGTTTCGGAACAAAAATAAGGTGTTTCAGAACCGATAATGGAGGAGAATATATGCTACAAGAGTTCTTAGATTTTTGTAGTGAGCATGGCATTCAAAGGCATTTCACGTTCCCCAGAACTCCACAACAAAATGGAGTGGCCGAGCGTATGAATCATACGCTAATGGATCGTGCTCGAAGTACGTTGAGTTGTGCTAGTATGAAGCAAAGTTTTTGAGCTGAAACTATATGTACGACATGTTACATAGTGAATCGTTCCTCAACAACTGCTCTTAATGGACAGATTCCAGAAGAGGTATGGTCTAGAAAAACTGTTGACTATTCTTTCCTCCGTACTTTTGGTTGTGATACTTATATGTAGGTTCCTAAAGAGCAAAGGACAAAACTTGAAGCGAGGTCCAGAAAGTGTATATTTCTTGGCTATGTAGAAGGTGTAAAGGGGTACAGATTGTGGGATCCTACTATGACAAGTCAGTATTTGGTGTTTCTTTGTCTTTTTGCAACGAATCTTCATTGAAGACAACATCTCGGCTAATAACATTTGACTGATACTGATGAAGCTAGTGGAGATGAAGCTGATAGAGAGCATACAAACAATTGATGGTGAAACTCAGTTTGACCAAGGACCTCATAGGAGGACTTTTAGACCTCCAGTTTGGCTAAATGATTATGTGACAACTTTTGCTTGCATAACTAAAGTGAGAGAGCCTTGTACATATCAGGAAGCTTGTGAGTCCAGTAATGCTCCTCAATGAAAGGCATCTATGGAGGAGGAAATGGAAGCTTTACACAAAAACAAAACCCGGAATCTTGTCAAGTTACCTAAAGAACGAAAGACTATCGGTTCCAAGTGGGTCTACAAGTTGAAAAGAGATACTAACGAAAATATTGAACGATATAAATCTCATTTAGTGATGAAAGGTTATGCTCAGAAATCAGGTATCGATTTTAATGAAATTTTTTCTCCAATTGTTCATCTAACTACTATTCGTACTGTGTTGAGTGTGGCAGCTATGCTTGACTTAGAGCTTGAGCAGTTGGATGTAAAAACAGCCTTTTTGCATGGAAATCTTGATGAAGAAATTTTTATGACTCAACCTGAAGGCTTTATTGAAGAGAACAAGAAGAGTTTGGTTTATCGACTGAACAAATCGCTTTATGGCTTAAAGCGGGCACCAAGATGCTGGTACAAGAGATTTGATTCTTTCATTGTGAGTTTGGGGTTCAAAAGATGTGAAGCAGATCATTGTACCTATGTTCGCAATCACGGTAATGGTGGCTTTATAATCTTGTTGTTGTATGTTGACAACATAATAGTTGCGGGTACTTTGAAAGAAGGTATTGCATACCTCAAAGCTCGTTTGGCTAGGGAATTCGATATGAAAGATCTGGGAGCCGTAAATCGAATTCTTGGGATGACCGTACTTAGAGATTGTGAAAATAGGAAGATCTAGATAACTCAAAAGAGCTATGTTGAAAAGGTTCTGTGGCGCTTCAATATGCAGAACGCCAAACCAGTTAATACCCCACTTCTTATTGGTTGTAAACTGTCTTCTGAACAAAGTCCTAGCACAGAAGCAAAGAAGACAGAGATGGCTCGAGTACCGTATGCGTCGGCAGTAGGGAGTCTTATGTTTGCCATGGTCTGCACCAGACCAGACATTGCGCAAGCAGTGGGAGCAGTCAGCAAGTACATGGCAAAATCGGGTCGAGATCATTGGACTGTGGTGAAATGGATCCTTCGGTACTTGAAGGGTACCTCTGATATGGCTATTCATTATAGTAGCCAAAATTTACAGTTGGTTGGATTTGTGGATGCAAATTTTGCAGGAGATCGTGATAGACGAAGATCTACCACTGGGTACTGTTTCTCTTTAGCTAGTAGAGCAATTAGTTGGATGTCTAAATTATAATCTGTGGTGGCATTATCTACTACAGAGGTTGAATACATCGCAGCAACAGATGCTTGTAAAGAAGGCATTTGGTTGAAGAGATTGCTTGATGAGCTAAGAATCAAACAGAAAGTCATCACTATTCATTGTGATAGTCAGAGGGCATTACATTTGGCCGTTAATCCAATGTTTCACTCTCGTACGAAACACATTGATGTCAGGTACCATTTTATTCGTGATGTAGTGGAAGATGGAGTTATCTCTTTGCAGAAAATTCACACCAACGACAACGTATCAAATGTGCTGACGAAGCCTATTGCGAGAGAGAAGTTTTTATGGTGCAGAACTTCTCTCGGACTTGTAGTTATCACTTGATTGGTGATGGTTGGGCAAATCAGAGCTGTGAAGTCTATTCGAGAATAGTCTTCAAGTGGGAGAATGTGACACCTAAAAAATAGAGAATAACTGTTGATATCACTCCTCCACTACTTTAATATGTACAACCACCCATCTACTTCTTTGGGAACGTTAAAAGGAGAGAGAACAGTGAAGAATTAATGTGCCTTGGGTTATTCCTCTGTTTTTTTTATACCTTCTGGGTGAAATAGAACTTAGGGGTCTGGGTTATCTCTTGTAAAGAAATCTTGAATGTGCAGTATCTCTGTGATTGTGAGAGTTGTACTAAGAAAAGATTCACGGTTGAGAGTGCGACCCATTATTTGGTATTTGTCGGGTTGAGAGGTGTGCATTGTAATTTCTTCTGTTATACAAGTGAGTTCCGTGTGCTTGCCCCGTGGATATAGACAGACTTATCTGTCGAACCACGTAAATTTATGATCTCCTCTTTATTTTGCTATATTTATTTTACTTATCACTTTGTGCAACGTACGTACCGATTACGTGAGGTGAATTAGCGCAGCACTAACCTCTCTCGAATCTCTGGCACAACATTAATAGCGATGGTGACATGATATCTTGCTTGGGATTTTACTTGGGACGCGACGTCTGTGAAAGCAACTCCGAGGTTTAACAGATCGGCATTGCGAGACAGCAACGTTCCGATTTTTTTTGTGGGGGTTACGGAGAAGGAGCGACGTGCGGGCTTTCGTTCGGCGCTTTGCTCTGGTCCAGTAATACCGCACGCGACCTTTCATGTTTGTCTAGCGTCGAGAAATGTCTTTGTTCCGAGTCCATGTCCCATTTCGTGTACAATGTGGTTACATCCCTCGGTTGGTGGCTCCCATGAAAAGCGCAGAAAATTCCAAAATAAGAGTCTGCAAAAAAAAATCAAAGTTTACGTTATTTTAAATAAAAGTCTAAATTGATCATATCAATATCAAAGAAGGATTTAACATCGTCGTCCAGTTAAATCTTTTGATTAGTCTAAGGTATTTTCGTCCAAAGATTTATTTTTTCTTCTTTATTTTCTTCCATGTTCATCTTCTTCATTGTGTCTTCTCTTTGGACAAGGCCCAGGAACCCTCACCGGCCGTTGGTAAGGCCACGGCGAGGCTGACCTCCTACCTATAGCTCTCCCTCTGATATACCAGCTGATCTTCTGCATCCAACTCCAAAACTTCGAGCTTGAAATGGGAGTGGACCCCGATGGTCCCGGGCAAGAACCCCACAAAGATCAAAGGGTATCGTCAAACGAAGTCGATGGGGGCATATCAAGATAGGGAAGGCATCTCTACTCCTCAATGAATAGGGAAATGGTGAGCGATTTGGAGGGCTTTCGATTTGAGGAGGTTCACGATGGATATCAAGAACTTCTCTTTTCTTGAAGGTGTGGTCAAGGCCGCGATCGTGGATGCATTTGATGGGTGCTCGGCATCGCTCGGAGGGGGTTCGAATTGAGGCCATCGCGGCTCTTCGCCCTCAGCCGGCAATGGTCTAGGCAAGGCTAGCCTTGCTGACCGCAGGCAAGGCCGGGTGAGGGTCGCAACCGACGAGGGCTTCGCTGCTCTCGCTCGTCGCTAGCGCCACCAACGTGCTGCAATACCCAGGCCGGTTTTTCCGAATACACATGCCTAGTCTTAGAACACATCACGCAGCTCCTCTAACCCTCGCCACGGTTATTCATGATACTTTGGCCACTCTTCCCTGTCTATTCCCTGCTCATCTTGCTAGACCAAGAAGATAGACAGGGAAGAAGAGAAATAAATAAATAAAATAATTATATTTGGACAAAAATGCCCTTGATCGGCTGGAATGTTAGTGCAATTCTCGTTCATGCTACCATCAACGATTCGCAACGAAAAAAACTACATAAACGTTCGTCAGTTGAATAACTTGCCGCGCTAGAAGATGATTTATCCCGTCCACCTTCTCCATGATGGGCCTTGGGTTTGTTTCTTGCCATCGCCGCACTGGTATCGGACAAATGTGGCTTACGAGGCCCATCTCTCGACACCATTTTAATCCATGCTCCTCCTTAAAAATCGATTTAAATTTCTCATCTGGTGCAAACCCAATCCGGTGCAGCAAAAAATGAACAGATATATAAATAAATGACACAGGTTTGCAAATTGGGGAATGCACCCGTTTCACTCGAGGGGCATGTTGACACCGGCTACCATGTTTTCAGTATAGCGGTGTCTGTAACTTAGGTAGCGAATGATAACCATTCTGTTCCAAAATGAGTTCCTAAAACAGAAATAGATTTTTCTATTTCTGCTTCCAAGATGAGTTTCTGAGAAAAGAAACCTGTTTGATAATGACAAAAAATTTCTATTTCTGGAACAGAAACCCTTTTGATAATAGCACAAAATTTCTGTTTCCTGAAACAAAAACCCGTTTGATAAACAACACAAAAATTCTATTTCCAGGAACAAAAATCCATTTTTTTAGAAATGGAATAAAAATAATTAGAAAATCCAAAAAATTCCTAAAAATCTCAAAAAAATCCAAAAAAAAAATTGAAAAATTCTAGAAAAATTCATCACAATTTAAAAAAAATAAAAAAAATTCAGATTTTGGGAAAATAGGAAATTTGTTGAATTTTTTCAAAAAAATCAAAAAATCAAAAATTTTAAAACTTCATAAAATGGCTTAAAATACCTATGGCCACCCACTTTTAGTGAAATTTAAATTTTTTTAGGTGCCCAAAAAAAATTAAAAAATCAAAAATTTCAAAACTTCACAGAATAGTTTAGAATACATGTGGCCACCCACTTTTAGTGAAATTTAAATTTTTTAAGGTGCCTAAAAAATTCAAAAACTCAAAAATTTCAAAACTCCACAGAATAGCTTAGAATACATGTGGTCGCCCACTTTGAGTAAAATTTTAATTTTTTGAGGTGAAAAAGAAAGAAAAGAATCAAAAATTTCAAAACTTCACAAAATGACTGAGAATATCTATGGCCACCCACTTTGAGTGAAATTTAAATTTTTTTAGGTGCCGAAAAAAATAAAAACATAAAAAAATCAAAAACTTTAAAACTTCACAGAATGACTTAGAATGCCTCAAGCCACCCATTTTAAGTGAAATTTAATTTTTTTTAGGTGCCCAAATGGTATTTTTGATCTTTTTTTGATTTTTTAATTTTTTTCGGCACCTAAAGAAAATTAAATTTCACTCAAAGTGGATGTCCATGTATATTCTAAGCCATTCTATGAAGTTTTGAAATTTTTAATTTTTTGCTTTTTTTTTCTTTTTTTCGGCACCTAAAAATATAAAATTTCATTTAAAGTTAGTGGTCACAGGTATTCTAAGTTATTTGGTGAAGTTTTAAAATTTTTGCTTTTTGCTTATTTTTATTTTTTTGCACCTAAAAAAATTTAAATTTCACTCAAAGTGGATGGCCACAGGTATTCTAAACCATTTTGTGAAGTTTTAAAATTTTTGCTTTTTTTTATTTTTTTAGGCACCTAAAAAAATAAAATTTCGCTCAAAGTGGGTGGTCACAGGTATTTTAAGCCAATCTGTGAAGTTTTGAAATTTTTTCTTTTTTGCTTATTTTTATTTTTTTGGCATCTAAAAAAATTTTAATTTCGCTCAAAGTGGGTGACCACATGTATTCTAAGCCATTCTGTGAAGTTTTGAATTTTTTTTTATTTTTTTATCTTTTTCGGCACCTAAAAAAATTTAAATTTCATTCAAAGTGGATGGCCACAGGTATTCTAAGCCATTTTGTGAAGTTTTGAAATTTTTTATTTTTTGCTTTTTTTAATTTTTTTTGACACCTAAAAAAATTAAATTTCGCTCAAATTAGGTGGCCACAGGTATTCTAAGACATTATGTGAAGTTTTTAAATTTTATATATTTTAATTATTTTTTATTTTTTTTGGCATCTAAAAAAAATTAAGTTTCTCTCAAAGTGGGTGACCATAGATATTCTAAGTCATTTTGTGAAATTTTTGATTTTTTGATTTTTTTCGGCACATAAAAAAATTGAAATTTCACTCAAAATGGGTAGCCACGGATTCTAAGCGAGCGGGCATGAAACATCAATAGGCAATGTTTTCGATTAGCCAAGAAGGTCGCGTGGCCGCCTTCCACTTGCGCAGCGACAGAGTTCCACTCCGCACGTTGTCATGGAAGCGGGTACTGGGAATTGCCGGACGAGCCGAGATCGCTCGTTTTGCCGTCTGTTTCCCGGGCCGAACCGGATCTCCATTCAAGTGGCATGGTGCATTGATCGAAACGTGAAGCCCTTTTCTTTTTTTACGTCGCAAAGAAGAAGACGACGGCAAAGAAAGTGAACGGTGGCTTAAGCTGGGCGGGCGAGCGACTGCCTCGTCCCCTTGAACTTTTACATCCGTCGCTAGAGCTCGAACGCTGGAACTACCGAACAAACGAGACTGCCATCTTATAAAGACAGTAAAACTGATGTCGCGGCATGTGTAAGGTTGGCCTAACCACCGACGAGGAGGGGAAGGAAAAATTTAGGGATTATAGTGTTGGGTCGAGAATGTCAAAGGCCAGCGAATGAAAAAATGTCAAAAAAAAAAAAACCAAAACTCCCAAAAAAAGCAACAACAAAAGAAAAGAGAAAAGACCGAGAAATGTCAATGGACTAACGGAAATGTTTGCTCATCATTGATCTTCGACGTTTGACCACCAAGCCTTTGCCACCATGCCGTTTGAAAGAGCCGTTGGGGAAAATTTTCTAATGGCTGTCGTGGTGTTCTTTCTCCTCTTTCTAGGGGAAGAAGCTTCGATTGGCATGGCACGAGTCCTACCAAATTGATTCTATCCACGAGACAAAGCACATTGGGCCGGACTAAACTTATAGAAATTCAATTGGCCGGAATTTGTCGCTTGCTCATCTCATGCTCTGATTAAACAGCTTTGCCCAGAAAATAAGTCTTAAAGAAATGAAGATAGGTACTGAAAATTAACATCCCGATTAAATTACATATTGCGATCTAAAATTGTATATAAGATACTGGATATATTAAGTGATGTGATAGACTTTAAAGTGGAAACAATCACAAAAAACCTAATAGCTCGTTGCATACTTCACGGTGTCAGTTTAATGGATCGATCTTAAGAGACCAACCTGCTAGCGGGGAAATTAAAAGCAGGTCAAGCCCGTATTTATTAATCCTCACATCGAACTTGAATGAAAAGAGTGAGTCATAACACTCGATATAAATATCAGTACCGTTTTGCCAAGCGAACTTTTTAGCCTAAGTGTCAAACTACAATTGCGATTTTTGTCATTATATGCTCATTGGCCCACAAACACTTATCGCTATTGCAAAATTGGCATCAACTTTCAAAGCCCTTGAAAAAAATACACAACGTTTTACCATAGTTCTAAATCTAACATGAACTTTTGAATGTTTTAAAAAAAATACATAATATTTTACCCTTGTTAGTGTTTCGCCAATTCCCGTCATCATCTCTTCAACGAGTGTAACATGACTTTATGAATTCATATTCACATGTCTTGTTCGAATTTTGTAAGGATGTTAAGTTGCGTAACTGAAAAATATTGTTTTTTTAATTATGCAATTAAACTTAGGCATGTTAAATTCGTGTCTAACATGTGGAAAGAATTACGGCGAGAATAGTAATTGGCCATACCATTTTATTTTTATATCAACGGTCTTTATCAGACATAATTGATAAAAAAAAAGATTTACATTTTCAATCCATTAATTACACACAATACAAAAATGACAATCACTTGAGAATTATAATTTTTTTCTTTATTTGAAATTTTTAATAAGTGTCTTGAGAACACTTGTTAATAAATTTTTTTGGTATGAATTTGTAATACTAGCATCTTAGCCACGCCACGGAAAGACGAATAGCCAACTGAGCTTCCCATTCATCTTATGTTACATGACAACAGCAGAAAATTCAGCGAAAAGTCTTTTGAAAAATATTTTCCTATAAATAGTCATTTGCATCGCTTGAAATAATTAGATAATAAAAAATACTTTCATAATCAATGATAATTAATATATAAAAATTTTCTTAAGCGATGAAAATATTTTATTGTCCATCCATTTTTATAAATAACATAAATAATTATTTTTAGAAAATAAATTTTTAATTATTGACAAGATCCGTAAAATGTAGGGGGGAGCGATTTCCGGTCCGGTCCGATCCCACCCAAGAACCGGGAATCGGACCAAGAGGACCGATTTCCATTTTCTAGGACCGAGGACCGGACCGGCTAGTCCTAGGACCGTGGACCGGACCGGGCCGATGGTCCGGTCCGGTTCCAATGGAACCGATCACGTACTTTTAAACTAGGCTTTCTCTTTTAAATAAATAAATGTATTTATTTTTCTATTTTCAAATGGAACCAATCATGTTCCAATAGAACCAATTCCATTTTTCAATGGAACCAATCCTTAAAAAAATTGGTAAAGGCAAGAAGGAATAGATTAGGCTTTCTTTTTTTCTTCAAAAAATTTTAAAAGTAAATATATATATTTATCGATCCGGTCCGGTCGGGTTCCCACC
The DNA here is from genome assembly GCA_031216405.1 of Syzygium malaccense. Classification (NCBI taxonomy): domain Eukaryota; kingdom Viridiplantae; phylum Streptophyta; class Magnoliopsida; order Myrtales; family Myrtaceae; genus Syzygium; species Syzygium malaccense. The sequence goes on from CM062253.1 coordinate 23,362,454, forward strand.
CTAGAAACGGGAACCGGACCGCCCGAAAATTGATTTTACTTTTAGGAACCGGAAACCGGATCGATACTCTTGAGAATTAGATCAAATCGGCTGGTCCGATCCGATCTGATCTCAGCTCGGGCGGTCCATCGTGCTCAACCTTAGTAAAATGCCAACGCGTAAAGACGGAGTAATAACCGATCACCGTGGTGACATCATGACATGACCACGTGGTTACCGGTTGGTATTCTTCTTAGCTGTCCCGTTACCGAACTAGACTCTTCCGCTCCGCCAAATGTCGAATCTGCCCCTGCCCTTTAACCTTCCTCGGCCAGCAGGCATCGCACTCGGTCACTCTCGTCTCCTCCTTTTTGAGAAATCCAATGAAACAACGTCGTCCTTCGGGTCGTGTATATAAGCAGTTCGCTGTCCTCTCGCCCGCTGTCATTCGTCGTACTCCGCCACCGCACACAAGGATACAGCTCGAAAGAAGCTTCTAGAGAGGGAGAGGGAGGGAGATGGAGGGGGAGGAGATGGCGAAGAAGAAGGCGTGGTCGCTGAAGAAGGCGATGGCGGCGGCGATGAGCGGGGGGCGGCGGCGGCCGTGGAAGCTGCCCGGGATCAAGAAGAGCCTGAGCCTGGGGTTCCAGGTGGCGGTCATCGACGGGGTCGTCTTCAGGATCGTGTCCGCCGTCGAGGCCGTCGTCCTCGTCTCCACGCTCTGCTTCTTCTACCTCTGCTGCGGCTGCCACTTCTGATCTCTCCCTCGTTATTTTTTCACGTCACATCCTTCTTCACTAATTCTGCTTTTCGCCATTCGAAGTCTTGACCGGGTTTTGGGTTCCTTCGTCTTACGGAGTTAGATTTAGGAAAGCAATTCAACTCTTCTTTCTTTTTTCCCTACTTTTGATTTTTGATCTGATTAAATTCTTGGGCAACTGCAATTTGGTACACATTCTTTGTTCAAAGGTTTCGTTTTGTAATCAATTCTAGCAATCGCAATTCGGCTCTTTCGCTCTGAAGAAGAACAAATGATAGAAGAGAGTAAACAGGGCCGTTTTTCTTGTGATATGTTGAGCTTCTTCCGTCAAGTCAATTATTATCGTTAAATTTATGTATCAAGTTTGAACCATCGATTTTGTTAAAAAAAAAAACAGGAAAGAAATCAAAAGATTGGATTGTAATTGCCTCGTATACGTTGGGATTTGCTTCGAAAGGAAGGACAATATCCAGATTTGACCGGTTGAGCAAGATTTGCATTTCTTCACCAAGTCGTACAGTGAACATCTCTATGTGCTCTTTAAGCAGCACCAATAAGAAGGGACTGTTTTTTTTTTCTCTTTACCTTTTTTAGATTAGATCAGTCGATCGAGAGCTTCTATTATGGTTGTGAACAGGAGTTTTGACCATGTGAATTTTACATTCAAGAGTCGTTTATTTATAAATGTTGTTATCAGTCGGTGTTCTTAGTTTCACATCTTTGTTTATTTTAGCCCAAAGCGAGGTTTTTGGAACGCAAAAGGTTCTTTAGGAGCCACCTGATTTGCGTTAGGTGCCCACGAAACATTGAACGAGCAAAACATTTCCAAGTGGTTGTCTGTTGTTTACGACCGTCCTGACAAGCTCGATCATCCTTGCTGATGAATAATTGGAATCTCCCGATATCTTGTCTAAAAAAGTCAGCAGGATCGATTTTTTTCCGACAAAATAGCCGCGGAGTGGATCTAATAAGTCTTTTCCGAGGGACCATGCCTTCCCTAAGCAAGTTTTCTAGGACATAGAAGGTTCTTTAGGAACTCCTGCGTTGGGTTAACTGCCCGTGCCTGCTTTGCTAGCCAATCCTAGCTCGAGGGGCCAACTCGGGAACAAGCGTATCTCAGCCTCCGCTTTCAAGCCACTTAAGCTCCTTCTGGATTGAAAATATTTGATTCCCATATTGTCTATTATATATATTTTTATTTGGTCTAGCACATATTGTGTATATTGGCTACATAGTTTCAATTTTGTCCGAGTGGACATCCGCATATTTTATACGCATTATAAAAACCGCCGCGCAAACTGAATTAGATTAAATTTTACTCCGATGACTTGATTAGAAAGTCAGTGAAATCAGGAAAAAATTCGACCAAGCAATTTAAAAATATCCGAACTAAATTAAAAATAGCAAAAAAGTATAAGGACGCAGAGTGTGATTTTTTTTATAACAGAATGGGCGCTTGCATCTGCAGAAATTATTGACTGGTCGGATATGAAAAAAAACGTAACCATATTGTCTATTTCGGGTCGCGCGGAGCAAAACCAGTTCGGTCGGGTTCGGTTCGGTTCGGTTCGGCGCGGGTCCATCCATCCTAAATCGAATGTGGGCTTGGACTAAATAGCCCACTTGACGCTCAATTGGGCCGTTCAGGCCCACGTGACCGATAACTGCGAAACTGCGAGTCTGCAAAGACGACGGCGACGGCAACTTTCCGACTGAAACAGAAACCTCCGCAAAACGAGAGAATTAGCGCAGAGAAAGGATGGCTTCTCCGGCAGCGCTCCAGAGATCGCCCCTGTCTTCTTCCCCGTCGCCGTCCTCCCCACTCCACCGCCTCTCCACCTTCAAATCCCCCACCCCTCCCGCCTCCTCCGCCGCGGCGGCGGCGGTGTCGTCGTCGTCCCCTCTCGACACCTTCGCCGACGACCCGATCCTCTCTCCCTTCCTCTCCCCGTCCTTCTCCTCCACCACCTTCTCCTCGGCGGCCCTCTCCTCCGGCTCCCCCGCCTCCACCGCCGAGAAGCTCCACTCCGCCATCCGCCTCCTCGAGTCCCAGCTCCGGTCCGAGGTCCTCTCCCGCCACCACCACCTCCTCTCCCAGCTCTCCTCCCTCCAGTCCGCCGACCTCTCCCTCGCCTCCGTCCGCTCCTCCGTCTCCTCCCTCCAGTCCTCCCTCCGCCGCGTCCGATCCGAGCTCTCCGAGCCTCACTCCTCCATCAACGCCAAGACGGTCCAGCTCTCCAACCTCCACCGATCCACCGATCTCCTGCAGCACACCATCCGGTTCCTCCGCTTGTCCAAGAAGCTCCGCGAATCTGATTCCGCGGATCCGGACAAGCTCGACCTCGGCAAGGCCGCGCAGCTCCACTGCGACATTCTCCGGTTATGCAACGAGTACGATCTGGCCGGCATCGATGTGGTTGAGGAAGAGCTGAAGTGGATCCGGGAGATCGGGGATAAGATTAGGAGCGAGGCCATGAAGGTGTTGGAGAGAGGCATGGAAGGGTTGAACCAGGCGGAGGTTGGTACTGGATTGCAGGTGTTTTACAATCTAGGCGAGTTGAAGGCCACTGTGGCGCAGTTGGTGAATAAGTATAAGGGAATGGGAGTGAAGAGTGTTAATGCCGCATTGGATATGAAGGCGATCTCAACCAGTGGAGGAGGTGGGTATAATCCGGGAGGGATCAGAGCGAGCGGGACGCCGCAGATTGGAGGTGGAGGGAAGGCGAGGGATGCGCTTTGGAAGAGGATGGAGGAGTGTATGGAGCAATTGCACTCAGTCGTGGTTGCGGTTTGGCACTTGCAGCGGGTGTTGTCGAAGAAGAGGGATCCGTTCACGCATGTATTGCTGCTCGACGACGTTATTCAGGTTAGTATGTTAGGATTTGTGGCTTGATCAATGTAGTTTGTATTGGGATGCTCCTTGATGTTCTCTGTTGTGTTACTAGACTTCGAAGACCATGCTTTTAAATTGGTCAGCTGAAGCATTGCATCGTCGGCCGGATCAATCTTCTGGTGGGGAGATTCGGTGCAGTGATTCATCTGTGTCGAGCAAGTTATAAAATGATTTTTGCATCGCTTGCCTTTTTGTTCTGGTGCATAATGTCAGTTGTCTAGTTTGCTTAAGGAAATGATCTCTTTGGCTGCCTGCTTCTAGATAAAAAGCTTAGTTTCTTAAAACCCGAGGAAGTATGCTAGCTCTGTCTCTTAGTCTCTGCAGTTCTCATCCTTTGAACACAACGCCATTTTGATCCTCCTTCTGCTACGTCATAATTATCCAATTTTATTTGCAATTTGGTTCTCTAAATATTACTTCCAAAACAAAAATCGAGAAAATCATTTTACTATCTATCAATTTCTGATAACTATTGGGGGGTGGGGGGAGGGCAGGTTTTGACTTTCCTATAATTTGTGATTTCCTCATTTTTCTCTCACCTAGACTGTATACCCTTGCTAAAGTAAATTTATTTGCTTAGGACGGTGATGCAATGTTATCAGACCGTGTCTGGGAGGCACTTGTTAAGGCCTTTGCAAGCCAAATGAAATCTGCTTTCACTGGATCAAGTTTTGTGAAAGATACATTTACAGCGGGATACCCAAAGATGCTTTCCATGGTTCAGAATCTTCTAGAACGGATTTCACGCGACACCGATGTTAAGGGTGTATTGCCAGCTATCACTCCTGAAGTAAAAGATCAAATGGTTTCAGCAATAGAAATATTCCAGACTCAGTACTTGGTTCAATGCTTTAGACATCTTACAGATCTCGTCAACAATGTCTTCCCTGTGTCCACTCGTGGAAGTCTTCCCTCTAAAGAACATATCTCAAGGTTCGTGTCACGCACACAGGAAGAGATTGAAGCTGTCCAGTTGGACGGGCGTTTAACTCTGCTTGTCTTGCACGAAATTGGTAAGGCGTTGCGGCAGCTGGCAGCACGAGCTGAGAACCAGGTAATTTGCTAGACATTATATGTTGCACTAAGGTCGATTTCTCTGTTCTTTTGCATGATTCTCCAGATTTAATTCGTTCAGTCCATTTGTTAGGATGAATTGTCTTTAGAGCATATATAGGGAGCTTAGCTGGCCCTTACGGCAGGAGAATAAATGTTAAGTTGATTGTGGATGTGCGATTTTATTTTTTTCTCTTTCAGGTTGCATTGGTTTTCTCCTTTTTAGTTTTTTTTCCTTCACGTGGGGTTGGGGGAATTGTTAACACTGAGAATATGCACTGAAGGAAAACCGGAAAAGGGAGCTTGGTTAGAGGGGAATTTGAGGCTCAATAGCTTCATAAATGATAGACCAGCATGTAGGAAGTGGCAACTTAATTGCCTTTTCCCTCTTTATCAAAGCTAGTCAACCCTAGGAGAAGCTTTTTGCTTGGAGGGAGGTTTTGGCTATTGCTGTGATCATGTCACCTGGCATTTCAGTGAATCAATTTCTAAACAGATGCATGCATTCAGAGATGTTGCTCATTTTTGTACGGACAAGAAAAAAATAGTTCTGTTATCCCTTTTGGGTGATGTGGTTACTAATAGCATGGCAGAGGCGAATAGTAGAACTTTCATAGTATGGAAAATGCCTTATCAACTTCTATAGATTGAAGCTAGATGGTTTGTCTATTGAAACCATGCTTTAATTTAAGTTTCTGTAAATGATCAAGTCTTTTGACCATCATAGATTGGTTAATTGTGTTGGAAATGGGATATAGGTTCTTTTGTGACTTGTAAGTGTTCTTTGAAAAAGTGGTCTTCTTACAATTTGCGAGAACAAAATATTTCTTTATGCGAAGTGGTTTATCTTCACGCCAAAGTCTGCCCAGAATTTCACTTGTTGGCCATTCTCATGTGAAGTCTCGTGAGTTTGAAGAGCACACGACTGTTGCTAATAATCCTAAACAATATTTGCCTTGGAATATGAACTTCATTACAATATGTATCCAGCCAGATACCGCATGCTTCATAGCAAAAGTTCCAGAAGCCATCTGTATGACAATGCTTGCTCCAAGACTCTTCTGAGTGGTTTATAGATTGAACTCCAGTTGACAATATGGACTTAAGAACGACAGTTTGGTACCCTAAATGAGCCTGCTTATTCCACTATTATACGTACCACGTATGATCAAATGATCCGACAGGGTAGCCATCTCAATCTCGTTGTTGAAACAAGAGTCAATCACTTGAAATGTTTAGGATCTTTATCTATATGCTAGATGGATTAATAAATATCGATTTTTCATAATGAATTACACAGGTCAGTTGAGGTGTTTTTTTAAGACGGTAGGTGAATATTTATTATTGGGACATCTGTGTTTATGTGATTCTAGCAGTAAGTTTTGTCATGGATTCTTTTTTTAGGATGAAGGGAGAACACACGATCCTAATTGTGATGGCTAGAGAAAAAACAAAGGTATTCTATTAGATACAGGGGAGACAATCGAATGTAGGTAGCCATACCATATACTGTAGCGACAGTTTCCATGATTTGAATTTGTGACATCTGGGTTAAAATGAAGTAACGTTATGATTTTTGTTTAACATAATTCTGAATGGTGGAGGGCATCTTCTATAATACAGATATCTACTGGTCCTGAAGCACGTCAATTGATGGGTCCTGCTACAGCAGCCCAGTTGAAGAACTTCACCATATGTCAGCATTTGCAAGAAATTCACACCCGCATATCATCTATGATCCTTGAATTCCCGCCTGTTGCTGTCGATGAGCTTTCCCCTGCATTGGGTGCAATATATGAGGTCGCATGTGATGCAGTGACATCCTTATTTCAAGCGATGCTGGATCGACTGGAGTCTTGCATATTGCAAATTCATGACCAGAACATTGGTGTGCTTGGGATGGATGCTGCTATGGACAATAATGTATCACCCTACATGGAGGAGTTGCAGAAGTGCATTCTTCACTTCCGCACTGAGTTTCTAGTCAGGATGTTGCCTCCAGCTAACACAGCAACTGGAGGGACAGAAATGATATGCACTCGGCTCGTTAGAAACATGGCTTCACGAGTTTTGATTTTCTTCATCAGACATGCTGCTCTTGTGAGGCCTTTATCAGAATCAGGGAGGCTGAGATTGGCTAGAGACATGGCCGAGCTGGAGCTGTCGGTAAGCCAGAACTTGTTCAAGGTGGAACAACTAGGTGCACCGTACCGAGCCCTTCGAGCATTTAGGCCTCTCATATTCTTGGAAACATCTCAGCTGGGAGCATCTCCTCTTCTTCAGGATCTGCCGGTCAGTGTTATACTTCACCATCTTTACACCCGTGGTCCGGATGGCCTGCAGTCCCCGATGCAAAGAAACAAGCTCACGCCGTTGCAGTACTCTTTGTGGATGGATTCACAAGGAGAGGATCAGATCTGGAAAGGCGTGAAAGCAACTTTGGATGATTATGCTGCGAAAGTAAGGGCAAGAGGGGACAAGGAGTTCAGTCCAGTGTATCCCCTTATGCTTCAAGTGGGATCATCTTTGACCGATAATGCATCTGTGGCTCGGTAACCCTGAAAAGGAGCATTTAACCCTACTTCTCTTTTTTTGGGCGATGTTGCATTTGAGATGTTGGAGAAGGCTTGTAATAGTGCTAGTCCTTGTGTCAGCCATCAATGTAAATGCACGAGGTTCATGAAATTTTTTTTGGTTAAATTGTTCATAGCTCAGGATGAACTATTTGTCAAATTCGACTGGTATAATGGGTGCTGAGCCAACATCTTTCTACAGGTTGCAGCCTTCTAAGGCGGATCAATCGACCCTTTTTAGTCGGATATTTTCAAAGACACATGGCTGATCTACTGTTGAGTATGGCAGAATCGATCCGTTCTTCCTGATTGAACTCTGCTGGTTCATTCCCTTTCTGTCTCTTGGTCCTTTTCGTACCCGCATGTTCTTGCATCACTTTTGCTAATAAGAGTCCACATCAGTTCTTGTAATTCGATACAGTAATACTGCCTTGTCCACATTTTCCCTCTTCATCTGCAGCCAAAGGGATACTAAAATGGTAACCACGCAGCTTTGTTTGCGGGCTCCACATTCATTCCATGTCCGAACCTGCAACATCTGCTGAGGTTCCTTAAAAAAGGATGCTGCTATATATATATATATATATTTAATTTAGGTAAAGCAGGTAGGTTTAGGATTAGATCATGGTTTAAGCTCGCCACTGGGAATGAAAACGACGTGCATGTCAGGTTTCAGCAAATTTTTACACGACGTGGTATCGCTGTAACATGGAGGGTGGGGGCTTTCTATAATAATTGATGAGAGGAGTGCCAATGGCATTAAAGACAGCCAAAGCCAAGATTGTGGATCTTGATGTGATGTAGGAAAGAGAGTGCGTATGTGCGTATATATGTGGTAGGCTAAATAGTATATAGCTCTTTTCACACGGAATGATTTTGATGGGATGTCTCTATTTTTCTCTTCTTAGACAACGATGTATATACACGTAGTTTACTCAAATGAATCCGACCCCGCTTCGTTCGTTTTAGGAGGGGAACTAGGGAGGCGCCAAAGAGCGGGGCAGGTCGCTATGCTTTGCCATTTAAGTATTCCATCCCATCGCTTGTCGTCCCTTTCGGACCTAACTTGTATGACTGACAGCTATCTCTGCACAGGTGACTAGGTGAGGGAAACATGAATTGAAGTCTACAGCTTCGTGCGTGTTGGAGAGGCTCATGATTTAAGGGAAAAAACTCAAACGGATCACTTCTCTGCTCTGAATTCTGCAATTTCTGTCGAATGGGGTAGGCATGATGTTGCAGGGTCCTGTGCTGGTCGAGTCTCCCCACACACGACTAAAAAAACGAAAATCGAGCCATATTTGACCTATGGTCTCTGGCTCTTTCTTTGATTGAAACCAAATCAAACCTAAGTCGAATTCACGATATAATCCCTTAGATTAGATTATGGTAATATTATTACCTTTGAAAGTGCATCGAAGTTTACATTCGAACCATCTACATGAGCTTTGATTTGCATCTTAATTGGACAATGAGATTAATAGGATATTTTATGAGCTCAGGATGTACTTACTTCAAATGGGTTTTTTCGTCTAATAAAAACGATGGTGCGAGAACAATTACGAAGATAATGGTAGCGACAACGCTGTCATACTTTTCATTGATACTTCGTTTAAATATATGTCAATCGACAGACAATCAATCGGTTTATGCGTAGCCCAACTCTCATTCTTCAAGTTAAATTCTTCTTTAGCTTTTCGTTACACACTCGAACCTAACCATACCACAGGCAACCAGGAGGCTACATGGATGTAACAGCAAGAAATCAAACAGAACAAGACAAGTTCTTGAATAGTAAGCTGCGTGCCCCAAATGCCCTCCTACTCCCCGCATCATAAACATCTATTTTATTCGTAAAAATCGCGACACGGCTTACCAATAAATTCAAGAGTTCGCCACATTATTTTATGGTTGCCTAACCAGCAGGAATTGACCCCCCCACGGGCGCCAACAATCAATACAGGTACACATCTTCCATGCAAAAAGCCAAACCTCGGCATCTATCGCTTTTAAATAATGCCCAAGATGTATTAGGGCCTTACATAGAATATTATTTACTGGGTGACGCAATAACTTTATGTTAGGCATTTAGAGAGGCCAACAACTTTAATGTCTAGGTCTCGCTTCTCTGAATTCTTTACTTGGATGCATTGTTTACCGAACTAACTTCAGCAACATAGCTTAATTATAAGGGTCATGATAACTTCTCGGTATCTCGCTTGCATGAACACTCAATTTTAAATTGAGTGATATTGGGGATACAGTTTTGTGATTTGATGTATCGATGCGTATTGTGATAAATCGTAAGCGGGTATTTAAATAAATAAATCATAGATAAATTACTAGAGGGGATATGCCATGTTATTTTACAAATCAATTCTGGGTTCCGGTCTTTTATCAATTTATCACGCCATTCTCTTTGAGGTAGATGCATGATTTTGTAAATTGATAACAATTTCTTCGTATCTTGCTCATCACTTACCGATACACGCATATCATTTCGTTGCATCTTGAGCATCACTTTCCTATGTTCTATCTTGAGAGAGAGAGAGAGAGAGAGAGAGAGAGAGAGAGAGAGTTTGTCATTACGTGCGTGGAAAACGGAGTTCCAATCTACAAAACCTAGTTTTATAATCAACGTCGCTTCCAGCATTCACACCATTTTAGCCGTGGCTTTTATGTGTGTTTCCACCGTCCCTCTGATCAATAACAACCCTCTTGTTCATAGCATATAACAGCTCTTATATATAACGTCCTAGGATCCTCCGCCCAAGAGCAAGGCCAAGGAGGTGATCCCTAAGCTCTTTTTGCCCCTTACCCTCTTCTATATCAGTTCCCATGGGGAAGAAGATATTAACCCTAAACCAAGCCTCCCTCAAAACATCCAAACACCAAAAGAAGCACCAACAACAGCAGCAGTTCAACAGCCTGATCAATGTCCTGCGACCCAAAGTCTACATCACAGATACCTCCTGCTTCAAGAAGCTTGTGCAAGAACTCACCGGGAATGGCACAGCAAGGGAGCATGATGATCATCCTCTTCTTCGTCGTGAATCTTCAAAGAAAGTGATCACGGCTCCGGAGAAAGAGGATCATCATCGTCATCGTCATCGTCATCATCATGGAGGAGATGACTCAGACCAGTATTTTTCCAACCAAACATCCTCGTCTATGTCATCCGATGGTGTCTCGAACCGCCAAGTCTTTGATGAAACGTACTCTTTCGAGGAGGAGCTGATGACTTTGGAGCATTGGACCTCAAACAGCGACCTCATGATTGATTCGCTCTCGCCCAGTGGAGCATCTGTCTCCAAAAGCGCAAGCTTTTCGTGCGAGGATCTCGAGTCATGGCTCCCGGATATGGAGCCAGCTGCTCCATTCTTCAACGGTTTGGCTCAGTTGGAGCCCGAGGTCAGCATATATGATTATGAGGTGTCTGGGCTATTGTGATCTGAGAGAGAGACCTCGTCATCTCCATGATCCAATGATCACCTGGAGCTGCTCTATATATAAGAGCTGAGCATATATGTTCATACATGGTTTTTGTTGTTGTGTGATGTATAGGAATCCAGAAACCATGCCTAGTTTTTACTGTGCATAGAGGGCCTTGTTCATCCCCTAATAGAAACTTATATGTGTGTGTATATGGAAGTCGACCTCGTATCTCGATTGCGCCTCCCATGTGTATCTACAATGTTGAATATGTATAAGCCTATTCTTTGTTAATTCTAGTCTGTCATTTCATGAATCTACAAACTTCTTCGCATTTTCTTCGCGGAATCAATGGATAAGGATCGTGTATTCTCTTTTAAGATGTTCGAAAGTATCTGAAGTATATGTTTGAGGGAAAAAAACATCGCAACGAGTTCCAGTTCTTCCCGTTTAATTTTTCCCTGAAACAAAATGAAAGGAGCTAGATCCACCCAAATGGAAGAAAATGACCAGAAACTTCCTTTCCTGCTTATTATCAGCACAAGCTGATTTCATGGTCATCCACGCAGAGTTTTTCATGTGTTAGTGTTACTTCCTTAATGTAATTGAACATATTATTGCAAGTTTTCCAGTTAATAGCGGAAAAAATTTACAGAACTTGTATATATAGCTCCAACAAAATGATCAGTCTTGGTTTGACATGGTTTAAACGATCGGCAGCTTAATCAGAGCCTTTACAGTTGATACTCCTATTGCTAAAGTGCAATCCTCCATGTTCGGCATTTGAACTGGAGAGAGAGAGAGAGAGAGAGAGAGAGAGAGAGAGAGAGAGAGAGAGGCTTTACCTTCTCTATTTTATTTCATTATTGACAACAACACATCTTTTGCATCTCTTTAGATATTTTGTTTTCCCCTTCTCTCGCATTTTCTGATTGAGGTATACATTGTCTCTCGAGATCATAAGGTTATATCAGCGAAGATAACAGAAGTTGACCCTGAAAATCTTGCGATCCCATTCATAAAATGTTGGTGTATCAAAGAAAAGATTGACGAAAGGGCACGGCCCTCAAATGAATCTGAGCCCCAAAACGTGTTGTGATCGTATTTTCTCACTTGGCTGGTATGACAGTCACCATCTAGGAAGCACGGACACTCTCCGGGGGCTTCCGTGTCGTGTCCGACACCGATACTCGTCCGACACTCTTTATTTGTTTATTTATTTATCTGTAGATTTGAATCAAATTAATTTGATTGAAATAATCATAAAAATGATAATTTATCATGTATTTATAAAAACATACACGTAATATACAACGTGTCGGAATTCTTATTTTTTAAGAAATGACGTGTCGGCGAGTCGTGTCGTGTGTCAGTGTCGGTACTCCTTAGGTCACCATATTCTTTATTTGGAGACTTGACTTGGGTAAGGAAGAGCGTGTACTGTGGGTTTCAAGGCTTTTCTTCCTTTTCTTTCCCGCTTTTACACACCGGCACAAGGAGAAGAAGACAGTTTCATGGAAACTTAAGGTCGTTAAAAAAATTTGACATCAGATGGTTTCCTTCTTCCTCCTTCCTTCAGATGCATAAGCTGAGGATTTGGGATTTTCTTTGGGAGTGTAGCCAAGATGAGAGTTCATTAGGGCCAGCGATTACGTCTTGTGAGAATCTAGAAATAATACCAAACAACGGGAGATAGGAGCAAAGATGACTCCGTGGCCCAATGGATAAGGCGCTGGTCTACGGAACCAGAGATTCTGGGTTCGATCCCCAGCGGAGTCGTTTCTTTTTTCAACAAATTTCTTCTTCTTCTTCTTCTTCTTTTTAATGTTACGAGAAATCGTATCTTATGTTATGCGCTAAATTTCTATCTACTCCTTTAGTTTTGGCTTCCAAATTATCATATTTGTCAGGAAATTGTGGTTGAAAAGCTTGTTTCTCGGGGTGTGAACCGCGGAGACCCACCAAAAGCCAGAAAGCACAGCAAGGTGAACCAGAAAGTGACTAGAAAAGGACTTCACCGGGCTTGGAAATTGCCAAAGAAAGAGCTGACTGTTTCTGGGCAAGAGCTTGCTCACTGGCTTTGAATTTCACAGGAGGGTTCAAGCCTGGTCATCTGCGAAACGAAGGAGAAGTCCATTCAAACTCTTTTCCTCGGCAAACTACGCCGAGACAGGAATGTGACCTTCGCCTATCGACTCCTCATCGGACGCAGTCGATACTGCAAAGGCGATCATGGACTTGCCTATCATCACAAACGCTCGCTTAAGTATCTGTAGGTGGAGACAACCCCCCGTCCAAGATCACCTGAAAGTGACTAGAAAAAGGACTTCCCTGGGCTTGGGAATTGCCAAAGAAATAGCTGATTGTTTGTGGGTAAGCGCTCGCTCACTAGCTTTGAATTTCACAAGAAGGTTCAAGTCTGGTCATCCCCGAAATGAAGGGGAAGTCCATTCAACTCTTTTCCACGGCAAACTACGCTGAGACTCCGAGATAGGAATTTGACCTTCACCTATCAACTCTTCATCCGAAGGAGTAGATACTGCAAAGATGATCATTTGCAAAGATGCTGCAAATGATCACAATTGTCAGGAAATTGGGGTTCAAAAGCCTGTTTCTTAGAGTGTGAACTGCTGAGACCCTCAAAACTAGAAAGCACAGCGAGGTGAACCAGAAAATGACTAGACAAGGACTTCACTGGGCTTGGAAATTGCTGAAGAAAGAGCCGAGTGCTTCTGGGTAAGCGCACACTCGCTTTGAACTTCACAAGAGGGTTCAACTCTGGTCATCTGCGAAATGAAGGAGAAGTCCATTCAACTCTTTTCCTTGACAAACTATGCCGAAACTCCGAGACAGGAATTTGACCTTCACCTATCAACTCCTCATCGGACGCAGTAGATACTGCAAAGACGATCATAGACCTGTCTATCATCGCAAACGCTCACTTAGTAGGTGAAGATACCCTCCCTCCAAGATCACCAGAAAATGACTAGAAAAGGACTTCACTGGGCTTGGAAATTGCCGAAGAAAGAGCCGACTGTTTCTGGGTATGCGCTCACTCACTAGCTTTGAATTTCACGAGAGGTTTCAAGTCAGGTCATCCGCGAAATGAAAGGGAAGTCCATTCAACTCTTTTCCTTGGCAAACTACGCCAAGACTACCAGACTGGGATTTGACCTTCGCCTATCAACTCTTCATCCGACGCAGTAGACACTGCAAAGATGATCGTAGACTTGCCTATCATCACAAACGCTCAATTAAGTATTGGTAGGTGGGAATACCCTCCGTCCAAGATCACCTCGATTCTTTCCAATACGTATGAAAGAAAAAAGGAAGAAGGGAAAAACTTCTAAAGCAGAAGTTTGTTCATTCAGCATTAATAGCTCCTAAAAATGCTGATTTCCCATAATTTCCTTGACAACACATAGTTTACAAAACATATTCAAAACTGGTATTGTGTTTGATGTGTGGAGTCCAGCATTAATTTCCTGTTTTGATTTTCGAATAATCACCAACAGGTTCTGCAGGAGAAATTAGACAATGCTGCATGATGTGCTTATGCTAAGATGGATATTAACCAACGTCAACTTGATAATGGATTCGTGGACATGCAACTAAAGGCAAAGAGGGAAGATTTCTGTGAGACTCCGGCAAAAGTTGAGATGATAGACAATTGCATAATTGGAATAGAAGATATAAAGTGTCGACATTACGTTTATTTTGAGCAATTCTTGAAGCATAGAGGCATCAATCACAGTCGTAGCACAACAGGGCCCCTAGCGAATGAGTTATCGACAAAGAGAAAGCAACCTGCTTATATATGCTATTGGGGCTTCCTCTGCGGATTTTGCGTGGCTGGAAGGTGGTGTAAGTTCCTCAACTGTCTGCTTATGAGCTTGCTATTATGCAGAGATAGCTGAAGAACCAAATCATTGGACCACCACTGCTCCAGTCCATGGGCTTCAAGGAACTTTTGTTTTCCCTTGGACATCACAAACAGCTTCGCTGCTACATGACCATTCTCAGGTCCCAGATCTTCTTTCCTGGCATCCTTATTGGGATCAGTATAATAGCAGCAAATGTAGTCACTATTGTTCACATACAGGTGAGGTACCCATTTTTGCATCCCTGTGCTAGAATTCTTGTTCCCATAAAAGTATGAAACCCAATTGTTCAATCCTAGAACAGGATTCCTCTCTTCTGCAGCACCAATTGCCTTGTTTTCGTTTGAAGAAAACATAGATCTGCACTTCTTCCAGGCGTCCCCAGCTTTCTCTCCGATATTCCTTAGGCTCATAGCCAGCGAAAGAGAAGGAGGGTTGAATAAATGCGCATCCACATAAATGCCCTCTTTAGCCAATGCTTTCCCCACCTGAAGAGTGAACCCCGCTCCTAGAGAATGCCCTGTGACACAAACATTTCTGCTTCCGTACTTTTGGGCGACTGATTTTAACGTCTCCATTGCTATTGTATACCTTACAGAACCTTTCAAGCTTTCCAAAGCTAGGAACCGGAGGTCATCCTCAATGTCCCTACAAATTGTAGGGCTCTTGAGTAATGTCCCCCTGAGTGCCAGAACTGCTTTTGGCACGCCGCTCGGTCTAAGGAGTATAAAATCGGCTACTGCTGCAGATGTGTCCCATTCTAGTAGTGCCCCGAAAATGGATCCATCCTGCTCATCGATAAGGGTTTGAACTAGCTTGAATTTGAATGGCAACCACCAATTTGGAGCTAGAGCGTTTTCTTCTGACCGGTTCTCTTGTCTATCCAATTCCAGGAGGTACACTGACTGTATGAAGCAAGCCATGACAGTTCTTTTGTAGTTCCCATCCTTCCTGGATGCAAGAAAGAAAGTCATCAAGTCAAAACTCTCATAAGAAGATATGTCCGCCTGTAAGAAATTAACAGGGCTACTTAAGTCTGTAACAGTCTGAAGGCACTGAGAAATGTTCCCTCAAGCTTTGATGAAGTCATCATCCATTGAAGAAATTCAACCGAAGGTACGAAACAAAAAAGATCAGCCAGTACAGAAACAATTGTGAATTAAGTTGAAATGAAACTGGACCGACTTAAGTACTTCAATAATTCGGCGAGTAAATAGCTGGATGCTTCTTCAAATGGAGAGCAGGTTAAATGTCTTTACGTCATGAGCAATTGCATGCACAAGTCATTATTAACCGGATTGAACTTTGTCTGATATTAAGGAGCAGTGAAATCTCAATAATCTAGTGCCACTGCCTATAGCAGAAAAACGTTCAATAACTGAATACCGGGCAATACGAGATAGAAGCTATGACACTCAAACTATCAAATCAACAACATGGAGTCCTATGACCCAAATGCAAGATGCAACCCCGTTGCGAATCTCGGTTTCCAGAATGCAGATATATCAGAACAAATAGGCCATGGTTTGGTTTTGGCACCTCATCACATTGAGAAATCGCTTAAAAAATGGGTAATGGGTCTGATTCTGAAAGCCCCCCCATGAAAACCCAAGTCCCCCCACAGTTGAAATGTACAAGCCCAGCCATATGCACATGACTCTAGAAACTCCACAGTGACATCCAACAATTTCCCAGGGAGACACCACGCCAGTCAAATGAATCAACGAATCCAACATCTAATGCAAACATACCCCCCGGGGGAATAAAATAAGAAAGAATCTATGGGAGCCTCCAGCCTCATGTGCTGGGCAAGGACCGAAATCCAACGAAACAGGCAAAGGTAAGAGCTTTAACCAAAGACATGAGGAGGTGAGAGGGACAGGGACGGACCAAGCGGAGCTGATGAGGTGCCTCCAGTTGGGACAAGAGAGATGGCGAGGTCCAGACACGTGAAACGCATCAGGATGAGGCCGAGCCCGACCCTGCTTGTCGGTCGCCGGTATCTCCTCTGCACTTCTGTTCGCCATCGAAATTCGACTTGGATCAGCTCTTCCTCATCAACTCCACCTCCTCGCTTTTGCACCTTCAACTCATTCCCATATATATATACAGAGCGAGAGATCGACGACGAGTCTGACATCGACCACTCGAGGTTCGCCGCTGCTTTATGCGAAGCTTGTGGAATCCGATTCGATGCCGACCATTTGCCACGGAGGAGAAAGGTGGGAACGCGCTGACTCCTCCTCCTCCTCCTCCTCCTCCTGAGGTTAGTTTATTTTTTGAGCGGGCGCGCGCTTTCTCCCTCCAACGGTCGCGTTTCCTTCGCGGTAGCCCTTCGGCTGATGGGCTGTTCGAAATTACGAAACTGCCCATCGGCCAATTGGGCGTAGCGGGGGCAGCCGCGCTTCCGGTTGACGGGGGCATTTTGGGGAAATAGGGCACGGGCGACCGGTTCCTTAATCAATGGGGTCTTCCCCTCTTCTTCCCATGGACTTCCTTGGACACTAAGAAAGCTTCAAAACCCCCATGAGCACATGGAAATTAAATTAATGAACAAATGAATCCATCAGCCTCTGCACTCTCTTGCCCTCAATTTAAAATTCTCTTCTTTGAGAATTTGCTTTTTCTAGCTGACCCTCGTATTTCTGAAGAGCATCTATTATTGTTCGTGATTTGTCTAACGTGTCCTGCTGATCTCACAAACAGGGTGTTGAAATACTCGTGGCATAATACAGTTGGCTCAAACTTCTCGTGTGAATTCAGGCGGCCTATGCATATTTTACATGAAAAAATCAAGAAGAGATAGACGCAAGAAGGGGGGGGGCATGGCATCCCACCGTTATGATCGGCCACTATCCAGCGGCGTTCGCCTTCTAATTCACCGTTTAAGGCTTTAATTGTTCGAATCTGGGAATAGCGTCTTCCGAATAAAAAATAGCCGGCCCACGTCAAATATTCAAATATAACATTTCTAGAATACCGAAAAGCTTATAAAACCTTTTCCGTTTCAATTTTTTTATAGGAAAAAGCAAAAAGCTACGGCATTCAATCGAGGATTATTGATCCGATCAAGCGCTAACCCCTTTATTCCAAAATTTAATTATAGAAAGGACTCGAGCAGGAAGATCCCTTTGCCGACCTCCCGTGACACACCTACATCTACATGCATTATTCTCTCTCTTTTCCTTTTCCCATTCCCTTCCTCTACACGGAGAATATAATATGTTTTCAGCAAAAAACAAAAATTGAGAATATAATATGTTTTTAGCCAAATAAAAAATGGAGGATATAAATATGTGGAGGACCAAGTCTGCCATTTTTGGAATTATTAGTTTTTTCTGTGGGACGTCATTTTGGAATTATAAGTGGCCATAATAAATCGCAACAGAAATTAAAACAGAAAAAACTTCCGAGTTCCAACTGAATTTGAGCGCCACAAGGCACTAATGGAGGAAAACCAGTACACGAAAATATCAGACATCGCACAGACAGGCATGGCTTTGTATTGTCGCGCGGTTTCGCTTCACCGAGCGCCTCCCTCCGCCGCTCCGCCCCCGCCTCCGCCGCCCCTGATCCCGAAACAGAGACCTCCTCCTCCTCCTCCTCACTTCAAGCTCTCGTCTTCGTCCGCCCCGCCGTCGCCGAGCTCCGGCGTCTCTCCTCCCTCCTGTTTCAAAGCACTCGCTCGGACCGAGAGGGCCGATGGCGGCGAGGTCGCCGAAGAGGACCCTCCTGGTTCTTCCTCTGGTATGCTTGTATCCTCTAAGTGGCAACGACCCTTTTGTTCGTTATTGCTGTACCGTTATTTGTACCTGCTGCTCGGGGGTAACTTGGTATGGTCTCCGTTGCAAGGTTGCTTCCTTTTGTTCTTTGGGTGTTTTCTCGATCGATTGAAGATAGGTGGTCGCTGTACCCAATCAGCCAAATCTGTGTTCTTGTTTCCTGTAGTGGAAGATATTTGAAGTCTCCCGAAACTAGCAGTTTGAGAATTCTAAAATTAGAATCGTTCCGTGTACTTTGTGCATCATTAGTGCTTTGAAATGGGTCTTTTTATCTGGATGGTTTGAGATATGGAGATTAGAGCATAATCCATTGGCTACTTACCTCTTGTCATTGTTTTTTTCCTTCTCAAGGATCACTCTCCTCTGCTCGTACACAACTGGATCTTCTGGAGCAACTGACTGCTTCTAGTTCGAGCACGACAGTGAACGGTGAGTGAATTTTTTTTCCCTTTTAAAGGACATTCGGGAACCGTGCATTTGTAGCGAATATCGGAAGGAGGAACCGTTGCTATTGCTGCCGATTTAACTCTGAATTCATGTCTGGGGGACTAGGCCACAAGAGCGATGGTATCATCGGTAAACTCACCATCCGTGACCAACTTGCGCAATTGTTTGGGGACAGAGGAGGAGATTTCAGTGTTCCCTTGGGTAAGAAGAACTTGAAGAAGGTGAGCGAAAAGTTCTTAACCATCTCGCAGAAGAGAAACATCAAAAGACAAGCTTACCTGGATGAAGTGTCTCAGAGGAACGATTCGGTTTTTTTCGCCACTATCGGAGCGTTTGTAATTCTTCCGCCCATCGTAATTCTAGGGATAGCTATAATAACTGGTTATGTGCAGCTTTTTCCATGAGAATTTTAATAGATCTTATACACAGATTATGGCATCCTAGTCAACATGAGGCTGTTGTTAGTTTCAGTTATTTACCGTGTCTATATGTTGCGTGTATTGAGACTGGTAGGGTTATCGTGCACACCAAATTTTCCTGGAGATGCCGTTTAGCTTGATTCCTAAACCAGTTAAACTTGTCGCAAGAAATTTGACATGAAGAGATAGAGCTGTTCAGGATGGAGTTCCATAACTTGCATTTAGGCATCAGTAGATCACAATGCATAATCATTGCCGCTTTCTTTTTGTTTCTCGTTTGGAAAAGAGGTTGTGGTTAATCCTTGAATGCTATAATAAAAGTTCTTTTGGCGTCGAGTGTCGTGTACCAGAGTCTGTTTGAAGTTCTCTAGATTTTGTGTGGAGCACTGTTTCCTGCGAGACTTCAGCAGAAACTTCGCACTATTACTCCAAGTGGAACTGGCCCATGATCTAAGCGGAATTGAGCGGCTTATAAACAGTTCTAAAAGATTTTTTTATTGAATTTCGGAAGCATTCCTGATGATTTATCTAGTGGGCACTTTTGACAGAAATCGCTGTATCTTCAGTTGCAATTGTTAAAGGACGGAATCTGGAGATTTTGAAGGCATGATTACCTTCATGATTGGATGCTTGATAAAATAAAAAAGGTATTTTAAACCTTTCATTTTCATTGGAAAAAACTTTCCACATCCAATCTCAACTGCAGAAGGGAAGACTGTGTAGTTCCTCTTAATAAACTTTGCACATCTAGTATGTCGCTTCTCTATCCTATGTCTCACACACTCCCGACGCGGTGGTTCCAAAGAACGTGAACATTGGAGTATAAAAAAAGGGACAAAAATAATCAATTGGAATGTTAATAGCGCCGCGTTGAGCAAATATAAAATCTCAACCAGATTCAATCAACGACTCCTGCTTGACACCGTGAGAGGCCGTCTGGTCAGTTGGTCTTGAACGTTCATTGCCCAAAATGACTCCCTGCTTTTGTATGTACTCCAACTTGTCTTGCAGCAGGTAGAAGAATGAAATGAAGGAGACCTCAACAGTAAAAAGTATCACCCAGAGCCTTATACTTCTCGACGTCTTTTTGCTGTAAGCTAGTAAACCTGAGTATATGTTGATCACTCCCAGTAGTGAAACTGTGGTTCCAAGTGTCCAGTGACTGAAAAACCATGGAGATCTTCCTTTGGATCCTCTGTGAGTTTAAAACGAACTTACTGAGCAAAAAACTGCACACTTGGGTAACGTTGATCAAACATAGTAGGGATTGGGCATAAAGTTGTTCTAATCTGCAGTCTAAGTTGCGGTCGCTTTTCGGATGCAAAAGAAAACGAAGAAGGAGAAGTAGGAGTAATAGTAGTTTCATTTGCTTCTTTTGATGAAGTCTTAGTTATGCTCGTTGAGATAGAAAACTTGCAATGCTTTTCGGATGGTTTCTACGGTAATTGAAGCACTCCATTCTGCATTGTCATTTTAAGCCACTGATGGGAGCAAAAACTGAACTAATGTACGAAAACTGCTGGAACTTGCGTAAGAATAAAATGGTTCTGCTGGTGTTTCTTATTAAATTGGATTAATTTCGGCAATCATGTTTTCTGTTAAACCCAATGAAAAGGTTAGGTAGTAGTAGTACCAACATAAGTTTTGAGTTCCAATGATGACAAAACTGACTGCTTACCTTACTGGGCGCAGAAAACCGACCAGAGCTTGGAGCCATATGATCCCATATAATACAAAACCAATTCTTTGATGATGGTTGTTAAACAAGTTGCCGAAGTTCTTGATTGACATGATAGCTCCTGCTGTGGCAAGGAGCACCGAGAGCATCTGTTCAAGAAAGAAACTGTTTAATTTTTTTTTTTTGGTAAATAAGAAACTGTTTAATACACT
The DNA here is from genome assembly GCA_031216405.1 of Syzygium malaccense. Classification (NCBI taxonomy): domain Eukaryota; kingdom Viridiplantae; phylum Streptophyta; class Magnoliopsida; order Myrtales; family Myrtaceae; genus Syzygium; species Syzygium malaccense. The sequence continues at coordinate 23,383,563 of CM062253.1, forward strand.
CTTAAGAAATGGAAAAGAGCGGTCATAATTGAACTATACATTCTTTTGGAGACTAATCATTCTTGACAGAATTCCAACATGGTTTATTATCTGTCTACACCTTTCTCCAATTCATAATTACGAACTGATGCTGGAGAGTATTAAAATATCAAGTCCACTGGACAGTATGACCTAGAGATGAGTTATTCGATGACTTCTTTAGAAAATCAAGCGATCATCATACTAAGAACTGTTGATTCCGAGTGCTAAATGAAGTTCCTCCTTTTCAAATAACGGCAGCGAGCATGAACTACTGGCTATGGAAAATTTTCTGTTAAGAGTAATCATTTCTTTTCATTATCATAAAGTTGCATTGTGGGGAATCAACTTTTGACGAACCATGTGGAAAGCCTGAGTATGTTATCCTTCTCCGGGTTGGTGGAGGTTTTTTTAAGGAAAAAAATTGTTGCATTAGTCTGAAACAGTTGGAATTCAGGAATAGATTTCACAGGATTAGTCATTGAACTCGCCTGCAGAATAGCATGGGCACGAACATAAGTCTTGAGCCTTCTTCCACATGCCTCCCCTTTTGACATTCTAATGATAAGAACTCCTAGAGGCATCAGCAACCCCAATGAAGCCCAGAGGAGGAATCCGTGCAGCGCGATTTCGAACAACAACCGAGAGCTCAACTGCAAACAAGAGATATCGGGGGAATTCTTTGAAAAATGAGCATTCAGAGTGCTGAGATGGAACGATTTAAGCAGGATCATGTGTTCCTTACCTTTTGAGTGTCCGCATCGCTGCTTGTATGACTTCCTACATTTCGTTCTTGAGAGGAGCCGGCAAAGAGTGGCAGTGAAAAAACCACCAAAAGCATGCTCATTCGGAAACATACCTTATGAGGAACTAGCATCGCTCTACTGGGTGAGACAATGCATATGCTAGAACAGACTGAGACTATATGGTAGCACTGGTGGATTGCACTGATACTGGAGACAATCAAAACATTTGTTGGATGGATTTGCAGAGTGAAAGCTAGCTTGACTTCTTAATTTCCTTCAAGACTTTCACAAAACACCGAAATGGCCTCTCTCTCTCTCTCTCTTCAAGCCCTCTCTTTCTAGAATACCCAGTGGAAAGCAATATACTAGGCTCGTTTATATTAGGAAACAGTCATCATTGTGAGAGAGAGGAGATCCTCCAGAGTACCCATCCCTCGCAAACTATTTGCTGACTGCTCAAAAAAAGAGACAAGACTTGTTGGGATAGTCGCTACAAGCAAATCAGGCGAATTGCATGGAGGAGAGGGGGTCATGGACAAGATAATCAAGCCAAGTGGAGAGGGGAACAAGGCAAAGAGAGGTGATTATTCAAACGACGTGTTGTGGGGTTCGCTCGTGTTCTGTGACAGGCTTTATGAACGTGGAGTTGCAGAGCAAAAGGAATGTGGGTGGACAAAACAGAAAATTGGCAAGAGAATGCGTAGTGGAACTTTTGTGGGCGAGAGATGCTTTGTTTTCTGCCGCGTGACACTATCATGGGTGAACCCATATACGTGAATACATTATAATAAGAAGGTCCAGGTTTGAACGGTCTTGTCCATCACTCTAAAAAGCACAAAAGGCCATGCTGGATAAAGTGCTCCTTCACAGTGTATATACTCAAGTCCTAGACACGAAGAAACGAAATTGGCACCGAAAACAGTTGATAATTATGTACATCGATCCGGCATTCCCTTAGGTGATATTTATAGAGAGAAGCTCATGAATCTTGAAAGAGAGAAGTTTTGGAATTCTAGTACTTCTGAGATGATACAAATGAGGGAGAAGACCCATACAGGCATAATCATAGTCGTAAATCTTTCCTCAATCTAATGGTTGAGATTGCATGTACCAATTACCCATATTTTTTTACGAGAGTGTACATTAACAATATTACCTGTCCCCAAGAATGTTCTAGAATACTCAAGAAAACTCTTTGGGCCGTGGCTTTTTAAAGATCAATATGTTGTTGGGATTCTCCTGTTTTAAGTTGCCAATTAGCAGTAACCAAACACATCCAGTGAAAGTCAAGCTATAATCAAGGTGAGATGAGCAAGTCATGTTTATCTTGCAAACAAGAGCTTCATGAATTGCGCTTTGTGTGAGTCAGACCAGATGATGTGTAAGATTCATGTACAAGCAGAAGCCGGCACAGTGGGAGATCTCACGTATGGTATGGAAAGCAGGTGGACCAACAACACGAGGCTCACGGCATGCAACTTTTGGCTAATGGCCCTTGCGCTGATGCATAATGCCGCTTCTGTGGTCCTCTCTCTCATCAAACGCCCCACTTGATCAGTCCTTTAGCTACTGGTTTGGATCCCGTCTCGCGTAGCCATGTACGCATGTTGATTCCATCGACGCAAGAAGTCATCGGACCTGCTACGATCCTACTTCTCCACCGGAGTTTACCCACGTCGTAGTTTCGCGGAACCAATCTTTTCGCAGCACGGCACACTTTTCAAGTTACCGAATCAACAACCGTACTGTAATCCTGATCATGCGTCACGACCACAGTATCGGTAATTGGTTCACTGGATTGGACATGGTGTAGGCCAAACCGAAGAAATATGCAGAGACTCCCTTCACGAGGATCCATCAAATTGCTGCGGCAATTGCAACTACCATAGCGTTGATTACATTTAAACATCATTGCCCATAATTGCGGCAAACCAAACCTAGTCCCCACGAGCTGAATCAATCCAAATGTTTGGTGAGTCGTCGCATCTAATACCATTAATTGTCTAGCAGACACTCATAAGCCTTGAAAAAAAGCAGATGGATTTGCAACACCATGGGCTCAATTTTCAGTTAAAAGGTGGTGTGTTGCAGTCATTCATGGAAGAGCAACTTCGTATGGGGATTGCAGAGCAAGGCATGGATTCAACCGAAAAAACAAAAGAGAAAGAACCAAAGCCAATCCCTTCATTCTTTCTCCATCTCATAACGCAATTTACAATATCTCATTTCTCAATTTCATGTCGCGTGTCCATCTGAGTTAAATCACCCGTTTCGTCATCACGACAGAACTCACATAAACAGGTGAATCCCGAATTCGTGTCCAACAACCATGCTAACCTAAATCACGATCCGCAGCACGTGGACATCCCTCAATTTGACGTCGCGTGTTTAATTCACACATCAACTGCCGAGTCAATTTCCGCGGGAGATCAATCCCCCGCACATTATGCTCGACGAAATATATCTCTTCCTCCGAACCAATTTGAGTTATGCACAATTTCTGACTCAGCTAATATTCCGCACGTCAAATGAATGGCCATTTATACGCGTAGAACCGAATCAAATCACGCCATTCATACAAAGTACGTCGACAGTTTTTACAATATCAAAATCGGTAAGGCTATTACTGCCACGCTGTTATGGGCTCGAGGCCCATACACGTTTGGGCCCAATTAAGCCCACAAGCTGTCCGAGAGAGCCCATACATGTTTGGGCCCAATTAAGCCCAGATGCTGTCGGGCTCGGCCCAAACTTCGGCCGGCGGAGACTGGAGAGGCTTGGTTGTCTCTTGCACATGTCCTGCTGTTTCTCGTTTTCCTCTTTCGCTCTCTCTCTCTCTCTCTCTCTCTCTCTCTCTGTGCAGGAGCTCTGCAACATCGCATCGCCATTGAAGAACCTCGGAACGAGAAATCTGGTCTCTCTTCGGCCTCTCTCATCGCTCGCACGATTCCTTCCTTCTCTTTCTCGCACCGCCTCACGCCTCGACCGCTCTCGATCATGGCTCCGCGCGTTCGCTCGTCCCCCATGCCTTGATGCGCGAACCAGTCCTCGCTCTTCTGATCATTCCCGCCGCGAAAACCCTAGATTCGCCCCTCCTCCTCGCCCTGCCATGGCGAACGTGTCCGTCGCGGCGGAGTGGCTGCTCCTCTACAACCGCTACTACCGCAAGCCCGAGCTGTACCCGATGCGGTGGAGGCACATCGACCTCGGCCGCAACAAGGTCGCCTGCGCCCCCTTCGGCGGCCCCATCGCCGTGATCCGGGACGACTCGAAGATCGTCCAGCTGTACGCCGAGTCCGCGCTCCGGAAGCTCCGGGTTTTCAACTCCGCGGGCGTCCTGATCGCGGAGACCGTGTGGAAGCACCCCGGGGGGCGGCTGATCGGCATGTCGTGGGCCGACGACCAGACGCTCATCTGCCTCGTGCAGGACGGCACGGCTTTCAGGTACAACATCCACGCCGAGCTTCTGGAGCCCAGCATTTCCATGGGGAAGGAGTGTTTCGAGCAGAACGTTGTTGATTGCGTGTTTTGGGGCAATGGATTGGTGTGTATCACCGAGGCGAATCAGTTGTTCTGCGTGTCGGATCTTAAGAACCCGCAGCCGTATAAGCTGTCGGATCCTGGGATTGAGGATTCGCCGCTATGCGTGGCGGTGATCGAGCCGCAGTATGTGATGTCGGGGAATGTGGAGGTTTTGATGGGGGTTCCAGAGGGCGGGTTGGTGGTGGTGGAGGAGGACTCGGTGCAGAGAGTGGAGCAGGTGGGAGGGGAAGTGCTGGGGCCGTTGCAGAAGATGGCGGTGTCTGGGGATGGGAAGTGGTTGGCGGCCTTTACGCATGACGGGCAGCTTTTGGTTATGCCCACAGATTTCTCAGAGATCAAGTTTTCTTGCAATTGCGAGGTGGGTTGCTTTTCAAATGGTAGTGCATTGCATGAACGTTATGCATCCTAACTGGATGATTATGAATTACTTCTCTATTTAATAGAAGAATAAAATGCTACTAAACCCTGTAATGCAGGTTTTGTTGGTTTCGAAGATTATGCTTGTCGTACTCCAATGCTAAGAACTTTCTTAAGTGTGGAACATGTTTTTCAAAATAATCAAGACAGTTTAGTATAGGCCTTCTGAAGAAGAGCTGAAGTGTAAAACTAGCTATTGTTGCAAGTGGAGTGCCAGTAATAATTGCACGAAGGCTGTCAGAATGTAAAATGGAACCTAAATTTATATTTGTCTCTGTTGTACTTGAAAGATGCATGTTTCTGCTGCCAAGAAGTGCCAATGAACTGTTTGTATCTTTCTTGCTACTCGATAGCATGACAATGATGTTCACACAAGGATTTTTTGGGTTGAAATTTAGCAAGACCTTTTATAATAATAAATCACTGGTTTTATGTGAGCAGTCAGCTCTGCCTCCTGAGCAGATGGCCTGGTGTGGAATGGACAGTATTGTACTTTATTGGGATGACATGCTCTTGATGGTTGGTCCTATTGGAGAGCCAGTGCGCTATCTCTATGATGAGCCGGTTGTACTTATTCCCGAGTGTGATGGGGTGAGGATACTCTCCAACACTAGTATGGAATTTCTACAACGTGTTCCTGATTCCACTGTGTCTATCTTCAAAATTGGAAGTACGTCAGCAGCAGCTTTACTATATGATGCCTTGGATCACTTTGATAGGCGAAGCGCTAAGGTCAGCCATTTTCTGTTTGCAATAAGAAGTACATCATTTATCATTGCCTAGTGTCCAAAATATTTTGAGTGTGTCTTAAGCCTTTGGGTTTGCAAATCCTTGCCGATCTTCCTTGGTTCATATCTGCTCTGCTTTCCTTGCATCCAGCGGTAGATGTGTGGCCATGTATTAGTTGATACTGCAATAAGTGTCAGTGGGTGTACAAAATGGTCATTCTTAATCATGCAATAACATAACAGAAGAATGTTTGATGGAACTGAAGCTTCTGCTTCTACGGTTGTGAGTTTTTCTTATTACAGCTTTGGTTGTCTTCTTCTTCTTATAGGTACTTTGGCTACGGTCTTTTTGTTCTGTTTTTGTCTACTTTTAGTGCTTTAGTCAGTTACGTTATTTTTTCCTTTTTCTTTCTGCTCTTGTACATTTCTGACGTACTAGAATCTAGATAGTTTTGTTTTAATGTAATTTTATCATTTTCTTTTTTCAAATTAGGGGTGGCTTCATATTTTGTTGAAAATTCTTGTGATATGAGGACATGGTAATAGATCATCGGAAGCTATTATATGACCTATTGATGGTTTGTGATGGTTCAGAGATAGAGATTATCTTTTGTTGAGAAAATGCTGATTAGTACTTCACATCAGGCAGATGAAAATTTACGGTTAATTCGATCATCCTTGCCCGAGGCTGTTGAAGCATGCATAGATGCTGCAGGACATGAGTTTGATGTGCCACGTCAACGAACACTACTGAGAGCTGCAAGCTACGGCCAAGCCTTTTGCAGGTACTCTGATTTGTTCAAGGTTTCTGACATCAGGTTCTTAATCATGACGATGATAGTGTTAATTTGTACATAGCTTCTTCCACCTGGCTTTTCAATGGATTCATGTGGATATGGGAATGAATGGACTTCAATGCATGTATAGTTACTTTCAGCTGAGGACTTGATTCTAAACTTCTACAAAAAGAGTTTGTTTTTCAACAACCTCTGGTATTGGATCAGTGTCATCGCTTCAATGACAGCAAGCTCTTGTTTTATTAAGTTCCTGATATTCAATCCCAGAGCAAGCTTTGCTGAAAACGGAACATGTTTAATTAGGAAAGAGGAACTTACATGAAATTAAGTAGAACAAGCGCTAGCGTAATTTTTGTAAGTAGAATATGCGACTGAGTATTTGTAAAATTAAAAACATAATTAGGACAATGGAACTTTCGTGATATTAAGGAGATGATGTAGGCTGACAAATCACAACAACCAATAAATATTTAGGCTTCAGATCAAGCTTCTTAAGCATCACACTTGGGTTTCTTAAGCATCATAACTAAAAGAATAATTGCATCACACAATCCCAAAGCATAGTACTGCCAAAATAAAATTAAAAAACATTAACTCTATTGAAAAGAAAGAATTACCACGGTATTTGTAGACTATTTAAATTTGACTCATAGTTGAAATATGGATCCTCTAGATGAGAAAGTAATATAGAATACAGGATCGTAATATCCTACTTAAACTGAAAAGGAAACTTTTCTTAAGATCCTAATAATACTCAAATCCAGTTGATAACTTCACTAATCAAACTTGAAGGAGAATTGTAATCCGTTTAGAGCTCTTCTTTTGATTGTGAATCGGCAATGATCCATCTTCACTTAACCTTAGTAGAAACATCAATCTTTGAGCAAATATCATGTTACGTAATTTTAATGGCTGCATCATGGGAATATGCAACAGAGTAATATCAACTGAACAGTTTAGCTGAAAAAATCGTTTTTGTATTGAGTGACTTTCATCAATAATCAGATGCTGTTTCTCGTAGAAGACCATACGAGCAACTTCAGCGCAATTTTAATATTAATTTTAACCAGTGACATGGACATGAGTCTGATTCAGCTATGAGCACTTTAACATGAAATGTTGCTGACACTATACTGCAAGAACCATAAAGCTTTTTGGTTTCTGTATAGTGCAATCAAACAGGAAAAGAATTATGACCTTTTCTATTTCCTGCCATTAACATTTCATGTAAGTAGATAGGACACAAAACAGATAGATATTAATCAGTTTCTCAAAGATTGTTCTTTCAATAGACGGTTACATACTGCACCTTAGAAGAATCATAGTATTTCTTACCCCTGATTTTTGCTCTCGGTAATGATATCCAGTTGGCTTTGGCAGTCATTTTCAACGTGATCGTATTCAAGAGATGTGTAAAACTCTGCGAGTTTTGAATGCTGTGCGTAACCCTGACGTTGGAATACCTCTTAGCATTAAGCAATATAAGGTTGTTAAAGTTCAACCAAGTTTATGTTTTAATTTGTGTGGCCCTTTCATGCAGTTAGTCATGATTTCTGAAAATGCTTCTTGTGTGTAGTTGCTCACATCATCAGTTCTGGTTGGTCGGTTGATTAATGCTCACCAACACCTCCTCGCCCTTCGCATTTCAGAGTACCTGGGAATGAACCAGGTGAGTTACCTTGGAGGCTTATTTCACTACTTCTTATTGGTGCACAAACGTGAAGAGACATTCTAAACTCACGAGCATCTGATGCTGAGAAATGAAATCTTGCTTGAGATATTTGTAAAGTGGGAATGAGTTAAACTTGAGATTATCACGACACAGCCACCCTATACTTGTCTTTGGGCCAGTATCCTGGACTTCTTGACTAGTTATTGTTATCCATTAACTCATTATCTTCCCCAGGCACAAACTTGCACTCACATTGTCGATTGTGAGGCAAAAGTCTATCTTTGTAAGCCCTTTTATTTCTTTATTTCTTCATGAGCTACATATTTGGAAGTGTGGAAAGGAATTCAGCCAAACATGTAGCCCTTTTCAACTTGGCTCAAGCTTCACCCATGCCTTTTACTCTAGAGATGAGCCTCTCTTCCACTAAAATATCTACATTCCTTCTAGTCCAACTGCAGTTGTATTTGATAATTTCATTTGGCAACATATCCTTCTGTAGATCATACCATACACAACATGAAGCATCTTTTTCAGTCGTCTAGGAGACTAGCTTTAAGTTTGGTTTCTGGCTTATGGTTGGACTAAAGCAATGCTAATTATGTGTTCATTTTTTCCTTTCATGATTCATATTTTTGAGTTACTTCTTCTTCGTAGGAGGTGGTGATAATGCATTGGGCATGCTCGAAAATTACAGCTTCTTTGGCAATTCCAGATGCAGCACTTCTTGAAATGTTACTTGACAAGGTTTTGAGATCTGTTTCTCAATTCTCCTGAATGTCTTGAAATCAACTGTATAAGTAAGTACGCTGTACAATAACTGACTTGAGAATTTCTACATTTCAGCTGCAATTATGCAAAGGCATATCATATGCAGCAGTCGCTGCTCATGCAGATAAGAATGGCCGACGAAAGTTGGCTGCCATGCTCATTGAACACGAACCCCGTCCATCCAAACAGGTGGGCTTCTGTGTTGATAGTTTCTTGAATGCTGTGTTTCTGCAATCTCATGCATAATGTTAAGATTAATCAAGCTGATAGTTTAAATTAGTAATATGTACTCATACCTCTTCTTCATCCAGGTTCCTCTTCTGTTGAGCATAGGGGAAGAAGATACAGCTCTGATGAAGGCAACTGAAAGCGGTGATACTGACCTTGTTTATCTTGTCCTCTTCCACATCTGGCAGAAGGTACTGCTTTCTAAGAAACTAGATATTAGTACTTCTGTAATCATCATGATACTACACTTCGAGTATCTTCTACATATCCAGAGCATAAACTGGCTTGCAAGCGCATTTCTCATAGTTCAATAATCATTCCTGTCCACTGCAGAGGCCACCTTTAGAGTTTTTTGGGATGATTCAGGCCAAACCTCTTGCGCGAGATTTGTTCACTACATATTCAAGGTATTTACTGGTTCCTTTATATACCATCTTCTCTGCCCCTCCCTCTGCGATCCAGCAGAAATTAAAATAAAAAAAAAAAGAACGTTGAACAAACCAGCCTGAAAAAGTAATGGGTGTTTCCCTCTTTGTCCCATATTATTGAAGGCTCAAGTTGCCCCATAATGGCCAGAAATATTCTCGAGACTACTGTCAAAGCATGGTGCAGCAATTGTTTGAGAACCGCAAATGTTAAGAAAACAGTTCAATTAGGATGATGATGGGGGAAAGAAGGGAGTCAAGATCCAAGTTATGACTATGATCAATACAAATTATATCTTTTGCTAAATCATTCTTCATCGATGTGCCAAAGAGGGAAGTGGATTTGATGTCCTTTGATATTTGGTTCTCTGTAGTGAAGATGAACCTTAGGAGAGAAGAAATAAGATAGCAATGCTTTAAGCATGATTCTGAAATTTTACAGTCTCACCATATATGGGTTTCAGTTGAAAAGGAATGCACGAGGGGTCATATGACAGCTTTAATTTTCATCTCCCGTAATCATAAAACTATTTGAGGATAGATGAAGTGCAACAAATGCAGTTGGAGTGAGGCTAATAGTATGTTGAGCATAAGTTTCTGCATGGATACTGACTTATTTTTTGGTTGCAGATGTTACCAGCATGAATTTCTGAAGGATTTCTTTCTGTCAACTGGACAACTTCAAGTGAGTCTGATATTTGCTTTCGTCGCCTTTTTGTGTGCATTCTCTCTGTTAGCTGAGTATAGAATGAGGCGTCAATATGGTTCAGTTTGTTAGGTTATTTATATATATTGGTCCATACTCTTATAAATTCTGCATTCGTAAATTTATTGTGAAGTTGAAGTATGAAGTGCGGCAAAGGGGATGGTTGGCCCTATTAGCTGTTTTAACTTTAAGTAGGAATTAAACATCAGGAAATCTTCTGGTGCCAATAGATGGATAAGGTGGGCTGGTATAATTGTTGTAGTTCATAGCATGCATTGATCAGCTCTGCAATTACTTAGATTTATATGTGATATCTTGATATTACTGGTATGAACCCTTGTGGACTAGATTCCAATCATTCTAGGGTTTTTCAGTTGTTTGCATGCACAACTCAGCAAAAGGGCACTGGAGCTGCACTATGTATAAGTAATTGTATATTATTGCCATGACTTCTCCAAGTGGCATCACAGCTAACAAATAAGATGATTCTCTATAGTTTCTAAATGGTAAATTCTCCATTATCAGTTCATTCATATGTAGTTACATGCTCTATAGGAGGTGGCTTTCCTTTTGTGGAAAGAATCATGGGAACTTGGCAAAAACCCAATGGCAAGTAAAGGATCTCCTCTCCATGGACCCCGCATAAAACTTATTGAGAAGGCTCATGGTCTTTTTGCGGAAACTAAAGAACATAACTTTGAGTCAAAGGCTGCTGAGGAACATGCCAAATTGCTAAGGTTCACTCCCAATCTCGTCTTATTTTCGGAGCTTTACCTTCTTGCTTAATAATGTACAAGTTTTAAGCATCTAGACGTGCAATTAGTAATAAGCACAAACAATCCATTCTCCGTCACGGAATGAGCTTTTATTTATATTTAACTTGTGTTATTCTCATTTTGCAAATAAAGCAGACAATTACTAAATAATAAGATCTTCGACTTATTTGTTAAAATGAAGAACAAAATCTTAATATAACATAATGACTTTATCAAAATTTAGGTCAGGAGAGAATTTCTGCACGGTGGTTGCCTCCATTTTTCTAATAATATGTTTAGGTCTGCTACATTCTTTACATTCACGTGAAGTATAACATAGTAAGTAATGGGTTGCTCTTGCGATTGTGATAGCTATATTCAACTTTGAAAGCATCGAATAGAGGACGTATTCTGTTTCTCATTTGCCCCTTTACAGAGCAGTTAAAGGGACATTCTGAGTAAATTCTGATAAAAGGGCTAATTCTTGTTGGACTTCCAGAATTTGGACGATAACTGTATGTGAAGTCTCTTGCAGGCGAAGAATACTTATCTAGCTTTTTATGAAGTAGTTCTCATGCTTCTCGTGATTGTGACCATGACACCCGAGGCTCTTTATGGTGCTGAAAGTTGTGCATGTCCCAACCTGTGGTTATGAGCCCTCATCTTGACGTCTTTGTGGATCCTTTAAGTGGATTAAGGGAAAGAGTTATTAGACAATTTGTTTACGGCGAATGTGATCTGTGTAATGAATTTAGCTGCTAGCAAATGATGATAATCTTCCAAGAAGAGAAAATTGAAAGTGTCCTAGTTGCGTTTATCATTTTATGAATTGTAATATTTTTTTCATCTAACTTTTTCCTTATTTTAAGGTTCTTCCTTGAATTATCCAGAGACATATTGACATATATAGTTGATCCTTTTGTCTTCTCCTTAAGATGGATGTTCTTCTCTTTGTTTTGCAGAATACAACATGAGTTAGAAGTCACTACTAAGCAGCCGATCTTTGTCGACTCAAGCATCAGTGATACAATACGTACCTGTATTGTTTTGGGAAATCATAGAGCTGCAATGAAAGTGAGAACTGAATTTAAGGTCAGTGTGGCAGCGTCATTGCTCCCAACAGGGGCACCAATATTTAGTTATCTCAACATCATGAGATTACATGTTGCCCAGATGACACAGGATAGAACATATTTGACGTCCCCATTTTGTTTTTCTAACTATCAGCTCCCTTCTCTTCTAACTTCACTTTTGTCTGCAAGTTACACAATTGATATTTTAAATTTCTGTGGAACCGTCTCAGGTATCTGAAAAGAGATGGTACTGGCTGAAAGTTTTTGCACTGGCTACCATAAGAGATTGGGATGCGCTTGAGAAGTTTTCAAAGGAGAAGCGACCACCGATTGGTTAGCATATTGACTTTTTTTCCTTTTTGAAATTTAAAGGTCAAGGCAAGGTTAGAAAATTGTCGGCTATTGACCGACACAAAATACAGTGCAATGTTTGTTTGCTGATCAGTTGACATTAGGCTGTCCAAAAAATACATGAATCTACACCGCCGTTTTTCGACATGTCCTCGGGGATATCTCAGTTTTCAGGTTGTGCATGACTAATGATGAACCCCATTGGATTATGTCGTTGAAACACAATCTGAGCCAAAAGAGTAAACGTTGGAACTGATCATACCCAAATAATAAATTTTGGAACTGATCATACCAATCATTAATGGACTCTTTACCGTTTACAGCAAAGATGACATCTACTTTTGAAAACCAATTGGATGCTCTTGGTCTTGCTAAGATTAGGCTTCGTCTCTGAATTTGTCTGTCGGTCTCTTTGAATAGGCTATCGACCATTTGTGGAGGCTTGTGTTGATGCTGATGAGAAGGGTGAGGCCCTCAAGTATATCCCAAAACTAGCAGATCCTCGGGAAAGAGCTGAGGTACTCTGATGTTCCTTAAGATGGTTTCCTTTTCCTTTTTGTAGAGTTTTTCTTTTTGAGCATAACAGATGAGTAGATAATCTCCTTTTCTTTTAGCAGTAGTTTTATCTGCTTTTTCTCTTCTTTTTTCATTCTTGTTTTTTTTTTTCATACTAATCTTTGCATGTCTTGTTTTCGGTAGGCTTATGCTCGAATTGGCATGGCCAAAGAAGCTGCTGATGCTGCCTCTCAGGCCAAAGATGGTGAATTGTTGGGTCGACTGAAATTAACGTTTTCACAAAATGCAGCAGCTTCATCAATTTTTGATACTCTTCGAGATAGATTGGGAGTTTCTTAATCCCGCGGCCACTCCCTTCTGGGCTTTATGACTTCATCTGGGAATATATGTGCATATTCAAGTTGCTCCTCTTTCATTGGTGTTGAATAGTGTGGCAAGGAAAGATGTCCATTCGCCTTCGGCATTTATGCATCCTTTTGCATTCCTTGATCAAGTGTGGTTCAAGATCCGCATGATGCATTCTCTCTGCTCATCGCTTCATCTCTGATTTTGGTGCTTTTTCATCCTCCTACAACAAGTCTCGAGTATTTTTTGTGTTATAATTTATCTTGTTTGCCTCGTTTTATTTAGTTTTCAGGAGATTGTAATTAGAAGTGTTCCTTTTTATTAGAGCACGTTGCTTGTAAACTATCATCTCCAATTTGTGAAGAGAATGTGAGCGTAAGGTGAGCGTCTGTTTCTCTCTTGAGCATCTATCAACTGAGTACATTTTAGTTTTAAGCTGTTTGGCGGGTCTCCCTGTGCCAGCGAAATCTTATTGGGTTCACACGTCACAAAGAGACAGGTAAAAGAACGGTCTTACAAACAGACAGCGGCACAATCACTATAGTGTTAATGAGATGCGTATCTGCGTTTGCTCGTCTATTCTGAAATCGCTTTCGAACTCTTAACAAGGACGACACGTGACCTCATTGTCAAAGCTAACGAAGACAACGCATGACTACATTGTCCAAGTCCAAATGGAAATCAGAAGGAAAATCTTTCTTGATGCAGTCTTTTCGCACAAGACTGCAACCACAATAACTTGTTTTGATTGTCAACGGCTTGATCCAGGGCTTCGCAGCCTGCGCTACCATTCCCATGGATAGGTGTAAGCTAAGGCATGGCTCGGTGAATAACTCTACCCGCTAGGGAAAAAGCGAGGTCCTACACTTCCATACAATTCCACGACTTTCAGAAATGGTCAATGATAACCAAATTAACGAGAGACCGTTAAGTCAATTTGATGGGTTGAAGCTGTACCGACCTCTAGATCATGGATGCTACTACATGCCACCTTACATGAGGTCTGCACTCCCCCATCATAGATTATTGCCAAGTATTATCCCTTAAGCGAATGAAATGTGAATCTCTCTGGATACAACTACCCCTCTAGAGGCTTACTTGACATATACATCTTCTGATGCACACACGTTGACATGAAAATTTCGGTAGAAGGTAACTATGAGAAAATGTCTGAAGAATCCATACAAATTTGCCAAACAATACTCAAAATTTGACGGATACAGAAAGTCTACCATCAGTCAAAAACCACGAAATATCTTATCTTGCTTCTTCAGAAATCAATACCAGCTAACTGCATAGCTCCTAAAGGCACAGTGCGAGATTAAAGAGTTACATAAATAGGTTGGGCCTGGAGGCCTTGTAGGTGGTCTTCAGCTTCCTCGTTGGAGGCCTAACCTTCTTGAACACCAAGGGGAATTTGATCTTGGAGTTGTGGAACTGCTTCGTGCTCTCTCTCTTGCACAACTTTGCTGGAACAGTAGCTGTCTTAATAATTTGGATGCATGGAAACCTCACTCTGTGGCGAGATGCCATTTCATTGTACATTTGCTCCACCGCCCCATTCAGAGTTGTGTCCCGGTATTCCTTGTACATGTTATGATATCCAGTACGGCTCTGATATCGCAGCCAGATACCATAATTGTTGATCTTTGTGGGATTCTTCTCAAATATCTGTGAATGCAATTATCACAACATAAATGCATGGCATGAAGCTCTTCTCCCACAAATAAAAAGCACCAAACAGAGCTCAGGAACAGAATGAATATGAATAGAGGTATTCAGGAAAAAAAAAATTGACCAAAAATGGTATGCACATGCTAACCAGTAGTCTGAGACAAAATTGCAGGAAAGTGATATGCTTAGATAGACCATGAGTCCAACCAGAAATGCATTATGCTTGTTGCTATGCTAGACTCTTCTAGACTCAAAACTTAGTCATGAACTCGGATGTACATAAAAATTGTCAATGGTCATCTGAAGTGCTTCAGAAAAGCATTGGCATGATTAAATCTTGGATGATGTAACCATATGATTTATTTTCAAAAAGCACAAAAAGGAAGAACGTTTGCGAAGCTGCAAATAAAGCTTTTCACTCCAATTAAGCTACCATCTTCAGATCAAGCGCACTTAGCTAACCCAAAGAACAGCCTCTTCTTCACAAACGTGAAGCAAAGTAAAACCTAATCTAACGAAGAAAACAAATGTGAGATTATCATACTGATAACTAACACATTCTCATCATCTTGGTGAGACGAAGGTGATAGAATTCAACCCTCGTTGCCAAAATGGTCAGCACTCTCCTAAGGTTATGTGAACTTTGTGAATTTTGAGATCCAAATGACAGTCCAGCATCCACTTAAAAAAGGTTACAGACTAACTTTATTTTTTTTTTTTTGGCTAAAAAGGTTACAGACTAACTTAGACTTAAGCAAATGCAGATACCAAAAAGGTGAAGTCATTTTCAAAACAAACATGCATTGAAGCTAAAGCCAACAATGAGCTTAGGCTTCAAAGCAAAAATACATTTGAAAAACGAATTACTCTAACCAGCAACTAATCTCTGCTACCATGAAAAGATGCGGGAAAAGTACGACCGGTACCTCGTTGATGGCCAGGACCTGTCCATTGCTTTTCTTAACCTTCTTCAGCTTCCTCAAGAAGTACCTGATTGAACCACAAAAAGAAGTCAAGAGATCGCCCAAAAATCATCGGATCAAAGGGCCTTTTCTTCTGAAATCAATCAGCAACAAAACCCAAGGACAAAAGTTGAACAATTCAAAAATCGCCTCTTTTCGGCGTAATGCAACCCGATCAAATGGCCTCCGCCGCCACAATCAAGCACTTAACAAGGTGCTCGGAAAGCATACTTTGCCTACCCTCTTCCCTCAGAAAAATGGAACAAAACTCAAAGCAAGCAACGACATCAAGAACGAGACGTACCAGAACTTCGATTTGGCGCGGACTTCATTGGTGGCCCACAGCTTCATCCTGTAGATCTTCGGATGGTCATCCGATTCGGTCGGCAGAGCTCTCCCCACCACCTGGTACTGGTGAAACTGCGCCCACGTTCACCCGAAGACGACGTTAGACAACAAAAGCAACCATCTTTAGCAAACAACCAAATGCAGAAGCAGTTCGCAAACCAAGATCCCCGCAACACCAAGAGAAACAAGAAGCGCGGGAAACGCATGATCAGCAACAAGCGGTGATCTAGCCGAACCACGGAGTTCAAGGACCGGGATACCAACCCTGAAAGTCACCATCGTCGGACGTCACGGCGGAGGAAGAGGCGGAGGCGGAGGCGGAGAAGCGCGGCGACTGCGAGCTCGTTCGGCTGCTCCGAGAAATCCCTCGCTCGATCGAGGAAGGAGGAGGATATAAGAATCGGCGGGGACGGGAGAAAACCCTAACGCGAGAGCGCTCTACTGGGCCCGCACAAGGCCCACGAACTGCAAGCCCAGTAATGATGTAAATTGATCCGAGCGAGAATCCATGACTGCTATCCTGACAAAACTTAACAAAGGAAGTGAACACTGCTAATCATTCACATCAGATGATTGAAGTGCCCGATCTGCTAATCGATCTGCACATCAATTTCCTTGAGTAAAAGTGTACAAGAATAGTCTAACATTTTCCCAATCGACGAAAGGAGAATGCCGTTAAAGCCGTTAAAATCGAGAGAGGGAGTTGATTTATGAAAAAAGGTAAATAGCCGCTCGTGAGTCCTCCCCCATAATAAGTTTGCGAATGTCCAGCGAAATGGTGAATATACATGCTCCCATGGTTCTGTTTTGAGCGAAGAACGCTCCCACAATTTGCACGGACCCACCGAGCCGATTGCCCGATTCACTACGAAGAAAACCATCTATTGAGGCTGGACCCGAGGTTGCCTTTAGAGGTCAGTCGGTATTGATCTTGATCCAACCAAAAGGAGGGACGATCCAATCAAAAGGTCGTCACTAGATTTAGCATCACTCGTAGAAATAACAGTTGTATTTCATTAATACACGGATTAACAGTTTAATATTAGTGCTGTGAAGATGGTACTATAGATTCTCAATAATTTGATGAGAAAAGAGATTCTCTATTGTCTAATCCCAAAACTTAGACGCAGGAACCCCCAAAAAAAAATCTTTACGATCTTGGGGTTCTTTCGTTTCGCAAGTAAAATATTTTATCAAAAATAATCGCTTATTTCGTTTATTAAAAATGAATAAACAAAACATATTTTCATCGTCTATGAAAATATTTAAACATTCATGTCATCCTAAATATGATCGCTTGTATCGCTTATAAAAACGAATGAACAAAAAATACATTTACCATCCACAAATATATTTAAACATAAATTATTATCGGTAATAAAAAAAAATTTCATTATCGAGCTATGCAAACGATCAATTTTTGGAAAATATTTTTTAAATCATTTATTTTTTACGAAACAAATGAAGTGTAATTGTTATCAATAATGAAAGCATTTTCATTGATTAATTTGTTCAAGTAACACAAGTAATCACTTCTAGAGAAACAACATTTTTTAAATAATTCATTTTTCGCGATACATGTGATGAACTTAGCAAATGAGTTTTGTGTTGCGTGATGGTACCACTTTCCACGTATCCCATCCTAATTTGGTCGTCGATGTATCGGAATCGTTTGACTATACACGGTCTAACTTCAAGCGATTGCGACAACGGGGAAGGAGAAGAAGGTGTCAACAACAAAAGGGTTTCGTTGATGGGCGACGCAGTAATATTAGAATCAGACGGAAGGTTTTCGTTTACATTCACTACTAGAAAATTGGGGAAGTACAATGGAAGCAACGTATATGATGATCGGACGTAGAGATTCTACATGCCCGTTATTTCAATTCACGGGTATCTAAGATTTTCGTTTCCAATTATTAGCAGACATAGTTCTGACATGGCGAGTTTAGAAATGAGTTCGATTCATGTCGTGGTTCTGTGGTGATCTTGCGAGTTCGACACACGTCACGTGAGTGAGTTCCTGAAAGTCAAAATTGACATAGTTTAGTCGTGATATATTTTGTCCACTAAGATTTCCTGACTGTTAGCAGCTCGATAGATGAGATTGTAATAACGAGCTCGGCAATTTCAATCAAATTGCAACTAAATGACTCAATCCGGACACTTCGCAGCGGGATCCTATCCTTTTCCTAGAGCTAACGAACGAGGGGGGTCTGTCCATTGACTGCTTTTTTTTCTCCCACAGTACCAGCTTCCAATTGGGGCAAAGGCTAGTGGTAGTGGTCGCCTGTCATATCAATTTTTGTACTACGTGCGGCGACAAGCGACTCTTTTGTTTCTGTCTCCTGCTGTCTGGTTTGGATAGGCATTGCTTGCACCAGCACCCACGCACATACACGTATATTATAAAGGACTGGAAGACACAATTTTAAAAGAATGATCTATAATTATTTTGCTTGTTTGCAATGTGAATTAGAACAAGGGGCAAAGCAAGGAGAAGAAAGGAACGCGAAAAGAACCATGCTTCCAAATTTTCCTGTCTAACCTCAACAGAGAGTGTCAAACATCAGCACATCTCATGGGTGCATAACCCAGCCTAGACTTCTTCATATCAAACCACATGTGAAAATCCTGCTGCAGATAGTTTCCGATTACCGAATACCCCGGGAACTTATTCTCCCTCATCGCCAAACACGCGATCCCGTCCTGCGCGATCGGGATGAAGTAATTCTCGACCGGGAAATCCCATGCTGCCCCGTCCGTGAATTCGATTCGGAACCCGGGCATCTCGGGCTTTGACACGGCGGACACATTGTAACATGGATAAAACTCCCGGTCCTCCACCATTGGGTATGCCTTCACCTTCCTCTCGAATGCTTCCAGGATGGCCTTGTAAGCAGGCCCAACAAAATAACTAAGCGAAGCTCCCGAATCTATGATCGTCCCGCCATGCCCGTCCGGCGACACTTCCCATGTCTCCCGGGGTATGTTAAGAATCTCTCCTCCGACCATGATCGATTTTATCTTGACATAGTAAAATGTGTTGTCTGGGCTTTCTTGTGCTCCGAGAAAGGAAGTGAAATTCCAATCGGGGCGGCTTGAAAGCTCGTCGGCTTCGCCGAAAACCAATCTGCTGCTCGCATTAGGATTGCTATATCTGTTGACGAGACAGTACGAGAAAGACTGGCCATTCAGAGATTGAAACTGAGTGGCCAAAGACAGAGACCCTCTACCTAGTCCCAGCATCCCTGAAGCCCCAGAAGATAAGCCTCCGCTCCAACAACCGCAGCCAAACATCAGCTCCACCCTTGCAAATTCGGAGTCACCGGTGCGTGCTGTGAGATTGACCGTGAATGTTTCAAGCGAGAAATTGCCGGTCGTGTTCGAGCCGTCTCCATAGGGATAGAAATAAGGACAGGTTTGGTTTTCAGACTCACAAAGCTGCAGAGGATCCGGGCGCGGGACCTGGAGACACCGACTGTCGCGGCAGCTTATCTCTCGATAAGAAGTGGAGTCCTCGGGATCGTAGTAGGGTCCGCTTTGCTCAAAGTAATCAGGACAAGTAGCACATTGGATCCAACTGAGGTCACTGCCAGTATCAAGTATCAGAGGGAGATGCTGAGGAGGCGTACCTATGTACACATCGATAAAGTACAATTCCAAGCCCGGAATCACTCCATATCTCAGTGTAGCCATGAGGGTGCCTGAAAGCCCGTCTGCCTCGGATTCCCGTGAAGGCGAAGCATTGATCGGCTTCAAATGCAGCTTCAGCCTATCCCTGCCCTTGCTGAGCCTTGAAATGGGGTTTCGGTGTCTGATCTCTGTCATCTTCCCATTATTGGTCTGAGCTTGGGCCGAATCCTTGGCTGCGACGGATCCTTCGGGCTTGGTCCCGCCACTAGTTGGTTGGCGGGGGACTCGAAGCTTCGCCGCTTCTCCTTCATCGGCGTAAGTAAAATCACCATCACCATGACCAAGATGATCACGTCCCTCCTGTTTGGCTTGTGATAATGGGGACATGATGCTACCGGGAGTGCTTCCTGTAGAGGGAACAGAGCTGAACCTCGTGTCGCGTAACAACCCGATGCCATTTGAACTCGAGGCATCGAAGCGGTTCACGACTGTGGCAACGTTGATGAAGAAGAAGAAAGCGACGACTACAGCAATTGCCAGAAAGAAGCAAGCTTTGCGGTTCATGGTGGTCCGCCTCTTCTCGAGTGGGTCGAGGCAGAAATTTCTACAGATTGAAGGGCATGGTGAAAGGAACGAGCTGCTTTGAATGAAACGAGACGAGACGACTGAAAAAAGGCAAAAGCAACAGCACAAGCAAAAGCCAAAAAGACAAGGAAAAGTAAAAAAAACAGAGGTTGTCGTGGACTTTCATTTTCAAGACTCGTCAGGCAACGCCTTACCTGGTCGCTGCTCTGTAGTTTTGTCTCATGACCCGTTGACTTCGCGTCGACTTTCTCCCCCCTTGTTCGGGTTTTGAGGATTGGAAATTTTCATCTTCTGCGTCACGGGCGGTACTCCTCATCAAAGATTGCAAAAGAAGAATGACCCAAGTCAGGAGGGAACCAAATCTGGATGTGGATCTACGAGTTTCGTACCGACTTCTGGGGTCAGCTAGTGAACTACTAGGAAAGTCTCATCTCGGAGCCAATCGGAATATTAACTATCGTATCGTCGGTTCAATTATGGAAGAATCTTCCGCTTAGGTTCATATTTGTTTCCGGTTGCATATACAAGGCAATTCCTAAGGGCCCTCTCCTATGTCCACGTCTTTCACCGATTGACAGGTACCGAGAACTATTTTGTTTGGATACCTTGGCATTTGAACAAGTGCTGTGATCAATGAATTGCTCTTATAGCAAGAGATCGTGTCACTATTTCATTCCGACGATCGGTTAGAAGATTTTTGTTATCGAGAATGCTAAGGCCGGGAGATGAGGGATCGCTGCGGCAAAGCAAGACGGGAAATGAACACCTCTCCATACGTATAAACTATATAGTTTACTGAAAGTAGATATACCAATACAAGGAGAGGACTAACTGCAATTGAAACTAAAGTCTCGAAAAAGTCTGCAAAGTCTCAGATACGACTGGTGTGAACAGATATAAGAGAGGAAAATGCTAAATTAGTTGAGCGCTTCCGTACTTCGTTTTTCTTCGATATGATACGCAAGCGACGAAAGTGCTACGAGCAAAGAGATTGGACACCTGACCACCGCCCAAATCGAGGTCAACTTTTCGTTCTTACTGGTCAAGAGGCCGCCAGGAGTAGGTTTGAACTTCTAGTGTTTAGAAGTTCCTTCTTGTTTCGCAAGCACTGAGATGCTTAACAGATGAGACACCATTTTCATCTAAAAAAAAACGAAAGTTAGAAGGGTTGATTTCGACTTTGCGAAGGAGCTACCGAACATCCTAAGCAGGTCGCGACGACCACGATGCTGCTGCTTGGCATAAGGATGGGATTGGATGGTGACGGTCATCAACAGTCGCATTGACACTTAACGCTGTACAGAGTTGATTAATCAACAGATCTAAACAATGATTCTTGTGTTTGGTGACAAGAAGCAGTGGCGTCATTGTGCATAAGGTTTGAAAATGGAGCTCACCTGCATCAGCCGCATTCACACCTTCTGTGCTGACAAAAGAGCCCCCACCCCGTTCACGCTCTTCACGTGCTAAAGCGAGGATTGTCTTGATTGACACATTCAAAAAAGAGGGCATTTGTCCTTTCCACACTCGAGCCTCCTTGGCTGCGTTTGGTCGTCCGTATTTCTGGTCAGGATAGGATTGGATAGGATATGATAGAAAATCTAGGGATTTGTCTATATCCTATTCACTGTATGGTGAAGTACGAATTTAAAGTCGGATATTCTCATATCCTATCCTATCATGCGTTTGGTAGAAACTGTATATCAATATAAAGGACATATATACACCTGCGTGATACTCATGAAATATTTCGATCTTATTACTATAAAAATAACATTCTCATACACAAATAAACTTGAAAATATGACATTTTATTAGATTTTCAAATTTTTTTTGGAAAAAAAATGAAAATAGAAACAAATGAGACAAGAAAATTGTCATCATCGTCTTTCTTCGAGCGCTTTTCCGCAAACAAATCATTCTTCAGCTTCTTCTTAAGCGGAGGCTTCACCGCACCCGCACCCTTCTTCTTCTTATTAAGAGCCAGGCCACCCATTGATCTGCAAAAGCATCAAATACCAGGGTTTACACATAACAACGTCGGAAGAACATCTTAAATGGGATAACAAAGATGGAACTCGGATGTGAAATAACAAAGCCATCTTTCAACATCAACTGAAGCCGCGAAGAGCGGAGAGACAAGCTCCAAGTTACCAAACCTCAACTCCACCGAACCACAGAGTATCGCAAGCACAAAACAAACAATCGAAAAAGCGAGATGGTGGGTTCCTTCATCGTCCGCGATCACGTTGTTTTTCGAAACAGACAAATCGAACAGAACTGAATCAGCAATTGCAGGGACGAAGGGCTACCGATTCCTTGCTCCACCGCGAACTAGATACCATTCGACGAACACGACGAACGCCATTGACGACGATGCGAAGCTGGAGAGGACAGTCACAATACCTGAGTTGAGCAGAGCAGAGCAGTTGGCGCTTCTAGAAGAAGAAGAAGAAGAAGAAGAAGAAGAAGAAGCGACGAAGAGGTTTGGAGCTTCTCTGATGTCGCCGGTGAGGTGCGGAAAAGCGCTTCTTCTCGGCAAGCTTCAACAGTATTTCCGCGGACGACCACTGATCTTCTCCTCCTGCGGGTCCTTCCAGTTCAGCATCTCGACGAGCCGTGTGGGTGAAGAGTGCGTGAATGAAGGGTAGGGTTTCTAAAAATTTGCTTTTATGTAACGGATAGGAGAAATCCTATCCGACCTTATCCTACTCCTTCCTCTCGGATTTTTTTATCCGGGTCATATCCCATCTATATCCGACATTATACTATCCGGGACATCTACCAAACACGAGATAGGATAAAACATATCCTATCCCGAATTTTATACGGACGACCAAACGCAGCTCTTGAGTTTTGCTTTGGACTATACAAGATCTCCTTGCTCAACATGCAATACATTTCAGTTTTAGGGTTTCCATGTTGAATTTTCTCGCACGATGAACCAATGAACCAGCTTGACTCGACTGTGGCTTTTGAGATGGTTGAGGTGGGAGTGTGCATATTTCCAACACTGCCTACTATAAATTTTATCCTTGTTAAGTGATGACACTTCAAAGTTGTGGAGCATAATAACTTAAAAGGATAGTGACACAAACAGTCCCTGAACTTTGACCTAATATCCAATTTGTTCCATGAACTTTTAATTTGTTCAATATAATTTCTAAACTTTAGCCTAATGTTCACTGTGGTCCCTGAACCTTTAATTTGTTCAATTTGATTTCCAAATTTTTGGTACATGTTCAATTTAATCCCCAAACTATATGAAAATACTCAATGTAGTCCTTCTTGAATTAATTGAATGCCTATATTTAACATTTTAATATAGTTCAGGGATTAAATTGAACATGTACTAAAAGTTCAAAAATGATAATGAACAAATTAAAAGTTTTAAGAACTATATTATACATTGGGTTAAAATTCAACGACAACATTGAACAAATTAAAAGTTTAAGGATCAAATTACACATTGGGCCAAAGATCAAGGACTCTTTGTGTCATTTTCCCTAACTTGAATATGGAAAGCTCTTACTAAAGCCTTGCGACATGTTGTAATGGGAGATATCCCTTGTCTCTTGATTTCTTAGCTAAACACCCATTGACATTCATATATATAAACAACAAAACTCCGCGCACCGAGGTGCATAGACTTTGCTCGGCGAAAAGAGTAATCTGCATTCAGTTTTAACACTGTAGTGAGGGTTGACTCTGGATCCACACTCCATGAGAAAATTATGTAAACTTGAAGCAATCATAACCTTGAGTAGTGAGTACCCGTTATTTCATCATGTTTATGTTATAGCTACACAGATGTGCCAGGTAACAGTTAAGGCAAACAGTAATAAGCTAGAAATACAATCTTGGAGCATCCATATTTAAGTGTCTTCTGAGAGGAGATTCATTGTTGATGGACTAGCGGGGGATGACGGCAGCCACTACTTTTTGCAATAATAGAATTAGTGGCAATTCGACATTTAGCCTGCGTATAATCGTGAAGCCGGGTTTTTTCCCCCTGCAAGGTTATAAGGAAAATCTCAGTGCACTGAACATGTCCCTGGACTGCATGGGAGGGTAAAGAAGGTTTCTTCAGTATTAAGCTTAAGTACCGTAAACAGTAAATATGTAAACAAATAAACAAACAAACTTCATAGCCTTTGAAAATCACTGCTTACATAGGATAGATCTTTATCAGCCTATTACCTGACTTCGCCTAGCTTGATGCAGCCTCAGCTGGCTTTGCAGACAGGTCTTGAAACCCACAGACCATGTTTGCAGGAACAGCCACATCAATCATCTTTGGGTAAGAGAGATTTAGATCTGCAGTACATATTATCAAAAGCCACTTCATTATCATATGAAGTATTGACAGGCAGCCTTCAACCTAAAGTAACATCTGAATGTTGATAGTTCCAATTCCAGAGGTGGTTACTTACTTTCCATAATACTCTTGAAAGTTTTCTGCAATATGAAGAAAAAATTTAACGTAGTTAGAGAGAGAGAGAGAGAGCGAGGGAGATTATGCATGTCACAATGATGACCAAACAAACAAATCAAAACACGAGATCAAAACCAAGCAAATGTTCCTATCCGCAGAAGCAAATTGACTTAACCGTTACAAGTCATATATCTCTATTTAGCAAATTAATAAAATCTATCATGAACTTGCTTTTCTGAAGTGCCAGAAATGAGTTAGAATATAGTTTCTCTCAGTTTGCTTGTTTCATTGGTGGATTTAATTTAGCATAAGGTCAAATTTATATCAGTAGGTCAAAAAGGAGAATCATTCAAGGTATGGACAGAGAAAATTGTCCGTTTATTTATTCCCTCATTGATAAGATGGGGATCTTAATCTCAGTAAGGGTGGACCCCTGCTGGCCTAGTCCTTGTTTCTATGGAAATAGACAATTATAATGCATCTGCAGATAACTAAGTCGCAGGTGACATCTAATGTGATGTAAAAGTACGTGAAGGTGAAAATTGCACCTCATCTTTTGAAAGCCTGGGATTGTAGAGAAGTTCCTCGTCCACAGAGCTGACCTGAATTACAAAAAAGGGACCTTCTGAGAGTGTGTCTGTGATTTTGCAACAATTTGACACTATGGAGCTAAGGATCAGATTGTTCATACAGTGAATCCCTTGTAGTCATGAGCAGGATAGACCAATGTATCCTTGGGTAATGTGAAAATCTGAGAGAGAGAGAGAGAGAGAGAGAGAGAGAGAGAGAGAGAGTTAAGCATCAAAGAAGAAGTAACTGCTTTCCAGTCAAGGACATTTATTTGTCCAATCTCCCTACCTGTGAATGCACCGACTGGTACAATTGAAGTGAACTTCCACCCTGCAAGCACATGTCAAGATTCTAATATCAAGCTTCAGACTTAAGTATGGAGGTTCCATTTTATAAAACACAAAATAGAACTATTCCCTTGCATAAAAGGGTTTCTGATTCTTGCATTGATTGACAAAGATAATAACAGCTTATCATATGCACTCTTACAAAGTATGGGGTATTTTGCAAGAAATTAAACCTGAAAATCAGTCCGCCCACACCCACGAATTAGCAAGGCATCTCCAGTGAAAGCCATCCTTGGTTGGGGTTGACCAGGTCCGTCTCCTGTAACATATGTAACACATCCTTGCGTATGTCCTGGTGTAGCCCGGACCTGCCATAGGAAGAATATAATGAAATGTCATATGACTTAAGTACACAAGTGAAGAACAGATAAAAGAAGGTACTTGATGTTAATATATGAACATACATGCAAATCCAGGTCAATGTCCTTTCTCATGACAGAGGGAGTGACTGCTGCCACTTAATGGCAGGATATGAAACTTGCAGCATTGACTGCATAGTTTTAAAAGAGTTAATCACTTCAATGCAGTCCCTTTAATATTTCGTATCGCAGAACAAATATTAGAATTCACAGCATAATCCAATCCCCAAATGCAAGAGCAAATAGTGCCTTTGGATTTGTTAGGTTGGAGAGTTTCTCATGTTAGCTAATTATCATCCAGCGTGAATTTGCAGTTATTTACGCATCATGCCAAAAGCACATCTATGTAGTTAGCTCATTTCACGAGAATCCCCATTCTCCCATTCAATAACTGGATATAGTACCAAAATCCATTATCTTATTGGTGACATAAAAAGTATAAAAAGTTCAGGTCGTGATACCTCAAGGAATAGATTGCCAAAATGAATCTTCTCTCCTGATTTTATAAGACAGTCAGCTCTTGCATTGCTTGCCTTTGAAATGACAGATTTTACTCCAGGGACTTTCCCCTGCAAGAGAGAGTAACTATCTACTTGAGAAAGTTAAAAACAAGGGGCACAATTGATGCATGCTGCCATATAAGGATTATAAGCTGGATCAAGAGGTACTGCTGTGCGGTAGCAAGTAAGCAGATTCTGCACATGAGACAGATCGACACAGGAGATGAGTGCCCTACCTTTATCAAACCAGTCCCAGTTACATGATCAGCGTGTACATGCGTGTTCATTGCATATATCAGCTTCAACCCAAGCTCTTCCACTAAAGAGAGGTCCCTGTCAACCGTCTTATCAACTGGGTCAATTAACTGCAAGTAAGACATATACATTTCAGGATACATCTCCATAGACACACCGGCTGTGGTTAGACATGCTTCAGGATAAAGATCATAGATTAACAGCACAGTTAAATCAAAGGCAACACGAAAGAATACATGAAGATATCGAGTAGGCTATTCGGATTAACTTGCCTCCTGATAGATTATATATTAAAAAACTACTTCTGATCTCTTTAAGATCCTCTCGGTCCTTCAATCCTGGACAAATTATCCTCCTAAATAACCTGATATACTCGTCCATCTTCACATCACGGTGAACTGCTAGAAGGGTGATTTTCTACAGTTTTAGTTGTGGCTCAAAAGGTGTTCCCTTACCCTTCCATAAGCTAAAGGTGGAGAAACGATGAGTATAGTTATATACAACATTAGATTGAAATATGATTTTGGTGGCATCTCGACAGTTTGTTCAAAATATTGCCAATGCAAGATCCGCCCCGCATCTATCAACTTCACAGTTATAAGCGACTTTCTGCAGATATTAGCTAACTCCACTATGTCCTTGTTCCCGTTTAAGCACCAAATCTCCAGAGCTTCACCATTAGGTTATCCAAGCAGTAAACCTGATCATAAGCACATTGATTGGGTACAGTTCACTCCATTTGTTTGATATGCTAATAACTGAACTTCACTTCATTTCTGTTGATTTGTGATCAGTGGATCACGACATCGGTATGGTAAGGAGTGATTGAGACTACTAAAATGTTTTGGACACTGCCCAAGGCATAAAAGCCCATGACAACAGGTCATGAAACGAGAAAAAGTTGCATACAACAATTCTGAACTCAATTTGGCCTTGGAGACAGAATGATCATCAAGTTTAGCGAGACATTCAGACAAAGAAAGCTGGAACTGGTGAATTTCCGACCATCATCACCCTAATCTAATCATTGCAGACTCCGTAAACCCAATGTCAAGGAGAGATATATGCTAAAACTAACCCGAAAGCTCCATCGAGTTACTCTCACATAACACTCTGCAATCCATTCAATCGAAATGTCCGAGAACGGAGCATGCGATGCAATGCAAATCCAATCAACAGTTGGCATCGCATTCAACGGAGCAAAGTAGTGATGCGATGACGGGATGCGAGAAACCCTAACCACGGCGGGCTTATCGGGGTGAGAAACGTCGGCGAGCAGGTAGGTGTAAGTGGACGACTCCTCCTCGAAGAGCTGACGGAAGAGGAGCTGCTTATCGCACGACGTCGTGTAGGCGCCGGCGCCCCCCATTGCTCGCCATCTGAGGCCGCAACGCCCTGCCGCCGTCCTCGTCCCGGAGATCGAGATCGCCGAGCGAGCCGCGGCTGCCGGAGAGAGGCCGCAGAGAGAGACTCGAGCCAGACCGTGGGCGCGAAGCATCCTGCCGCCGCGATTCGGTGTTCGGCGATCGGACGAAACCGCCGCGAATTCGTTAGTTTCGCTGTTGAAGGAAGGAAGGAAAGTGATGAAGATTGGTGCTCAGAGCTCTCAGCAATGGCGACGGGATCGTGGCCGTTGCTTTTCGCGCGTCCTGGGACAGCCTGACCAATAAAAGAAAAGAAAATAAATAAATAGGTAAAACACATTAACTGGGCATTAATAATGGCAAAAGCAAAAAGAGTAATTCGGGGATCAGACAAAATTGCCATGTCATCCAATCATCAATAAAACAAATATTTAGATATTAATCATTTCAAGGGTTGATTTTTGAAAAAATATTTTCCCAATTATCCATTTTCCACAAAACAAAACAAGGATAAAATATTTTTAAAAAAATATTTAGATCGCTTAAAAAATGAATGAATGAAAAATATTTTCGTCATCAATAAAAATGTGTGAACATAAATTAATATCGACAATGAAAATATTATCTATTAATTAATTATTTCAAGTGATCATTTTTAAAAGAAAATATTTTTCAAATCATCCTTTTTCGCGAAACAAACAAAACCTATTAGAATTTTTTCAAAATAGATTCTAAATGTAAGTAACCTGTATCCTCGTTCAATAAATATATTTAATTTTTTAAATAAATCAAATTACAGTTTCCTTTCTCCTATTAGAATCTTTTCCTCATTTTTTTGGTTGAAATCCTCTCCTCGTTTCACGTACACATAATTGCCTAGCATTTTTGCTAATACCATATAAATTAAGTATTTCACAATAAGTTTTTTTTGGTACGTTTTATGAGTTAGATTTAACCCTAAAACTACTGAAAATTAGAATATAATTTTCATACTGAAAATATGTTAATTGCAAACAAGCTTTTCATGTTGGTTAGTGACCTTTTCTATTACAAAGGTGAATTTTCTATGACCAAAATATTAATGATCTTGCCACGTGCTTTGTAGATTTTTCCGGAAAAAAATAAGCCAAAATCAATGCAAAAAAAACAACTTTTAATATCATAAACAACTCTTCATTTAGAAAATAAGCTATTTTGTACCTAATTTAACCATAACTCGGCCATCTAGAAGTGATTAACAAGCGGGCAACTCGCCCAAGTCCGAAAGATGATTGAACGGGTTTGGCCAGTGCTCTTACATGAAAACCACGGCCCGCATCCTCTCAAAATTTTCCATATGGGCTTCGACGACATATTAGGCTCGACCTTTGAGCCTAGCTTAGTTCGGTGGTGGCTGGGTAACCTCGTGCCACTCTACACAATTCATGAATTTCATAAAACGACACATGCAGGTAAAATCAAAATTCATCACTTAGATCACATTATTTCGCGAAAAATGAATGATTTGAAAAATATTTTACAGAAAAAATGATCGCTTAAGTCGCGTATAAAAAAAATGAACGAAAAATATTTCCATCATCTACTAAAATGTCTAAATATAAATTACTATTGATAATTAAAATATTTTTTATTATCTAATTATTTCAAACGATATAAGTAATTATTTTTAGGGAGTTTTTTTTAAAATCGTTCATTTTTTCGAAACAGATGGAGCTTTAATTTGCTTCACATTCCCGAAAAAAAAAAGAGGATAAATAAGAAAGATTTTCATTTTTTTATATTAATTAATTTTAAAGAGGGTCTGGTTACCGAAAGAAACCTCATGGTTTTCACTTTTTTTCCAGGCACTGCTTCGCACCGCCGCCACCGTCTTCTGTAATTTATCGGCCCCAGCCATCGTCCTCCGACGAACTCGCAATCTCGCCTCGCGTATCGGAAACTGCGCCCGCCCTCCGTCTTCTGGGAGATCGAGGTCACTCGCTCGCTACTGCGTCGCGCGAAGTCACGCCCCCTGTTCGTCAAACCATCACCTCCAGGTATGCATTCTTCACACTGCTCTGAAGCGGTCCAATTTATTTATTTGTTTTTGTAATGCGGTGATCTGGGACTTGGGGCACTTCCATCTTCCATTGATCTGATGATATGGTTGGTTGCGTAGTTCTGTGTTGGGAAAGCCGTGCTGTTTCGTGGTTTTCACGCGCTTTTTTCTTTCCATATGAAATAGTTGCGAGCTTTGCTGCGACCCGCTCGACGAAATGCCTCAATAGAACTAACGCGTTTGGAATTTGGAAAAGCTAAATTCTACGGATACTTTTTTCTTTTGAAGTGAAGCTAACATGGTTGTCCAACAAACATTTGATGCCCGTTTGTGCTTCCTAAACTGTAAGATTCTTAAAACACGTCGTGAATTTCCTAAGAAGGCAATCTTGAAATGTTTGGTCTTTTTTCCATTGTTTTGCCTTTTGCTTTGTGCCCCCCTACCATCGGTTTTCCACCGGACTTTTCTTCTATAATGGGTGCTTCCTTTCAGTCGGTTGCCTTTATACCATGTTATTGGTGATGATCGTGGCGCCTGTTTTTGTACGGAGTCTCTGATGCCGCCTAGTGCTAACGTTACAAACTAGGTTCATGAGAATGCGGGTTGTAGTCTACACTAGAGGCAAGCTTGTTGCAGGCGTGATGGGTTGTAAAAGAGATGATTGCTCTTGTCAGAGGAGCTGAATGGCCGTTTACTGTAGGATATAGAAATGCTAATGATTCATATGATATGTATTAAGGATCTACGTAAAATTAAGCATGGAGAGAGCTTTCTGTTTCACGAGATGAGCACATATGGCATTCAATTTTCGAGAGCTTTGCATTAAAGGTTGCGACACTAGTAGCTCATAATTTCTTTGCGACTCCCAATCTATCTACATTTATGGTTAGGTTTGTGCAAGTAGGTAGATTTGCCAGCCTTTATTATGGAGGTCACTCGATCTGTGATGATTTTATATAGCTGAATTGATGGAGACACTCTTGTTAGTTGGGATGCTCAAACTGTGCTGTTCTTGCTGCTTTTCCTTCCAATTGGGAACTTCTATCTCACTCAATAAGCAGTTAAGATTGCACAAGTGTGCCCCTTTGTAGGTTGACGAACAATTTTCCTGCTCTAAGAGTCATGAAAGCCTGGAGAAGATGATCTAAGTGCTCATCTGCAGAGTTAATATAAACTAAGATGCCATGAAGGTGGCCACTAAGAATTTTCCTAAGAAACGGTGCTAGACAAGGGCTGATCTTAAGAAAGTGACGGAAGAGTTTAAAAGTCCATGGTATATGACCATATAACAGTTTTCAGTTGAGCCTAATTGAAGCGCAACTTTCACCCTGGGATGTTTGTAATATTGTGGTTGGACATGCATTGGATGTTACATTGACTCGTAGAACTTGTATTGATTTTCGGCCATGTAAACTCTACATTGGCACTGCTTGGGGGCCTCATAGACACCTTCACATTTTATGGATAATCATGATCTTTGCCTCAACTTTATTTATTTTTCACTTTGACTTGTTGCTAGAATATTGTCACTTCCATGCAAAGGACTATGGTAGGTATGGAAATAATATGTTACTTGCCATTGTCTGTTGTGATGCACCCCCTTCTAGGCTATGTGATTTGTATTTTGAAAGTAAATTATCGTATGGGATGACAACTAAATGCTGTTTGTTATCTGTGTTTTCGGTTCCTTAACCATAAGATTTTCGTTTTGCTAACAATATGTCTCTACAGATAAGAGACATGATAGAGAAAGAGACGACCTCTACCTTCAACAAATCAACTGGCTTGCCTAGGAAGCGATTCTACCGAGCACGAGCTCACAGCAATCCACTGAGCGATTCTCACTTTCCTGTTCCACTCTCCCCAAGTCAATTTGATTATTCTCTTCATTACCCTCAGTTGTTCCCTGCTCCGTCTGATGATGATAATACCAAAAGGATTCAGTTTGCTGACGTTGGCTGCGGCTTTGGAGGGCTACTCGTTGCTCTTTCAACCGTATTTCCCGACAAACTCATGATCGGGATGGAAATTAGGGACAAGGTGACTGAATATGTGAAGGAGCGCATATCTGCATTGAGGACGACCAATCCCGGTCAATACCAAAATGTCTCAGTCGTACGGACCAACTCTATGAAATACATTCCTAACTATTTTGAGAAGGGACAACTGACAAAGATGTTCTTCCTATTTCCGGATCCTCATTTCAAAGAGAAAAATCACCGTCGCAGGGTGATTAGCCCTCACTTGCTAGACGAGTATGCATATACCCTGGCTGTTGGGGGCATAATATACACCATCACAGATGTCGAAGAACTTGGAGAATGGATGAAGGGCTGTTTGGAGAACCACCCCATGTTCGAGGCACTGACGGAGGCAGAACTCGAGAACGATCCGGTGGTGAAGCTATTGACCAGCGCGACCGAGGAAGGCCAGAAGGTTGCCAGGAATGGTGGGCAGACATTTCAAGCAGTATACAGGCGCATTGCCCCATCTCTATGAATAGAAATCAACTAATGGCTCTAGGTCTGTGTACTAGCAGGAATTTTCTGGGACTATCTTGAGTGAACTTTCATGCATTTTTTGGGATCCTTTAAAAGATTGAGATATTATTTAAATCACGCCAAAAAAATTGCATACCTGTAATTTTGTCTCAGTCTTCGTTACTTCTTCTTCTTTTCTCTCTTGTTGTTCTGTACTTTAATTTTTTGGCCAACTATATATCCACACATGATTATTATTGCATTTAAACTTCGCAGCTTTAATATTATCCCAATTTAGTTCTATGAATTATATGAAAATATTTATTGTATTCCTTCCATTGAATTCAATTCAGGGACTACATTGAACATGTACCAAAAGTCTAGAGAACTTTGAACAAATTAAAAGTTCAAGAATCACATTGAATATCAGGTTAAAGTTCAAAGATTATATTGTACAAATTAAAAATTTAAGGATCAAATTGTACATTGAGTCAAAGTTCAGGGATTGTATATGTAATTATTCCAAAATTTAAAATTTTGTCCTTGATTTATGCAGATCATGGGTTGTCATGGATCCTATTTTGGTGGTGTTTCTGTTATATATTTGCCTATTTAAAGGCTTCAAAGTTTTGAATGAGATATAAGATTGAGCATCATCTCTCCTTTCCTGTAGATATTTTCATACCTCTGTTTTATTGTTCTCGATTCTATAGTGGTATTAGAGCCTTGAGACCATAAGAGTGAGAACACGTGAGGCAACAACAAATTTCTTTTATCTATTTTTTCATTTACCCAATGGCCACAGATTCTGATTTTGTGCAAGCAGCCATCCCACGCTTTGATGGTCACTATGACATTGGAGCATGCTAATGGAGAATTTTTTACGGGTAAAGGAGTATTGGCCAGTCGTCTAATCTGGAATTCAAGAGCCACCAGCAGGCATGTGTGACGGTCAAGAGGTTTTCTAACACCAAGGACCATGACACATCGACGAAGACCCATCCAAAACCCAATGGAGCTTCCGGAATTTTCCCAAGGACGGGCGAGACGGTAATTGTGTCGGGGTTCTAGAGAGTTCTCGGCATAAATGCCGGTAGTTGATAGCTCTCGGAATAAATGTCGGTAGGTGGTCGACGAGAACGATACGATCTCAGCCACTCGTTTAGAAATCGATCAATGGTTGTAATCCGAGGCTCTCTACTATATAAAGGGATGTCCTCCTCCTTATTTGAATTATCCAAACAACAAGAAGCATTTCCTTTCTCTCCCAGAGCTTCTCTCTCTAGGTTCTCTCTCTACGATCCGAGTGTTCGAGTGAGTGAGCGATCGGAAAAAGGCTTGGCTAGGCATTCCAACAATCCAATGAAGCCTAAGTCGTTGCATGGGTCGTTCCCAAACTATCGGCCCGTGAAAAGTGGTATCAAAGCAAATAGATAGTCCATCCAAGGAGATCGAGGAGCACACCAATTGGTCGAGAAAATGTCGAACCAAGAACAACTCACTTCAGTTGTTGTGGATGAAAGGGCTCCCAATGAACCAATGAACCGGCTGCCCAACCAAAGACTTGTGGAAAATCCAAGAAAAGGGATGCTTCGTCGGACGCCATAGCCGTGGTCGATGAGAAGCTCACGAGAATGAGAACAGCAATGTTGGAATTCATCGAAGAACTCAACGAAGTTAAAGGGCGGATCAACGAGGTTGAAGAAACTCTCCGCCACGAATTCACAAACGTTGTCAATCGCACGACGGCCCCCTTGTTCGATAGGGATGATGTCCTCGAAGCATCCATCGAGGCTCTAAAGCTTGAAGTCGTGGAGCTCAAAGAAGGCAACTTCTCCAAGGCCGAAGTCGAAGCCTTAAAGATGGAGGTGCAAGAGCTCAAGACCGAGCTCGTCCTATGCAAAGTAAGCATCGCGAACGGTGCATTGCCCATCCAAGCGGCACACACGCTAGATGTGCCGAAACAGAAAGAATTCAAAGGCAATCAGTCCGCCAAAGAGGTGGACAACTTCCTATGGAGCACGGGACAATACTTTGACGCCATTGGAATCCAAGAAGACTTGGCCAAGGTACGAACCGCGCTTCTATGTTCCTAGTCAATAATGCCATGCTTTGGTGGCGAAATAGATGTGAAGAGACAAAGCGAGGCGCCGATTCCATCACTACTTGGGATGGATTTGTCGAGGAGTTTCGGGATTATTTCTTCCCCAAGTATGCTCAACAAGAAGCCCGTAGCAAGCTCCATCGCCTTGAGCAACGAGGCACGGTCCAAGAGTACGTGAAGGAATTCACCGAGCTCAAACTCCAAATTTCCAACCTTGGGGAGGAGGAGGCTCTCTGGGCGTTCATGGATGGATTGAAGCCGTGGGCACTACTCGAGCTCAAACGAAGGGACGTTCGAAGCCTCTCGCGAGCGCTAGTCGTGGCCGAGTCTCTCGCCGACTTCACCAAGGAGGCCCCAAAGACAAGAGGGAGCGGGTGGAGATCGGATCGCCACCATGATGAAGAAGACGACCAAGCTATCCGTGGTCGAAAGGACTCGGATAGTAGTCCCAACCGTGGCCGAAAAGACCATGGTGGACGTGAGAAGACATGGGGGGAAGGAACGTCCAAGTCAAGCGATCCCAAGTGGAATCGACCCCAAGGAGACTACAAGAGCAAGTTTGATACTCCACTACCATCTCCGTGCTTCATTTGCAACGGTCCTCATTGGACACAAAAGTGCCCGAAGAAGGGTAGGATCAATGCCATTCTTGCCGTAGAAGAGGATGAAGAGCTGAAGCAAGAAAAGGAGAAACGCGAGGTGCGACTTAGGACCGTGAAGGCTTTCAACTCAATCAACTCTGTGAAGGACAAAGCTCCGCCAAAGGAGAAGCCGGCACATTCGCACCTCTCATTCGTTGAGGTCAAGGTACGTGGCGTACCCCTCCTTGCCTTGGTCGATACGGATGCTACGAGCTTGTTTTTGTCAAATGAAGCGGCCAAACACTCGGGACTTCACGTGGAACCAACTCGTAATCGTTATAAGACCCCCAATTCTGAAGAGATACCATGCGAAGGCGTGGCCAAAAATGTGGAACTCCAAGTCGGTATTTGGGAAGGCAAACTCCTGTTCGAGGTAATTCCTCTCGATGACTATGATCTCATTCTAGGCATGGAATTTTTCGATGCTGCGGGAGCCATGATAGACCTGAGGAGATCATCATCACTGAGTCGGAGTGCCCATCCATGATTCCAATGATTACTGGAGTGACCGAAGCCGAAGTCCTCTCCATGATCCGAAGAATAAACAAGGAACCAAGAGTTGAGAAGTCCGCGCCCGAACTCCGCACCGAGCCAAAACCGAAGGTAGATCATCCCCTTCAACACAACATGCCGATGCATGTCCTATTCCCGGAGGTGACAAACTTGCCGACCAGCATGGAGGAAGCCAAACCAAATGAGCCAAATACCCGACAAACCGAGAAGCCGAAGGCCAAGAAATCTCGGAATAGTCGAAAGCGCTCCAAGAAGCCAATAAACAATCCCAAGCCAAGAGCGCCGAGGACGTCGCTCGAATGGGTGGGGGAGAATGTCACGGTCAAGAGGTTTTCTAACACCAAGGACCATGACACATCGATGAAGAACCATTCAAAACCCAATGGAGCTTCTGGAATTTTCCCAAGGACAGGCAAGATGGTAATTGTGCCGGGGTTCTAGAGAGTTCTCGGCATAAATGCCGGTAGTTGATAGCTCTCGGAATAAATGTTGGTAGGTGGTCGACGAGAACGATACGATCTCGGCCACTCGTTTAGAAATCGATCAATGGTTGTAATCCGAAATCTTCTACTATATAAAGGGGTGTCCTTCTCCTCATTTGAATCATCCAAACAACAAGAAGCATTTCCTTTCCCTCCCAAAGCTTCTCTCTCTAGGTTCTCTCTCTACGATCCGAGTGTCCGAGCAAGTGAGCGATTGGGAAAAGGCTTGGCCTAGGCATTCCAACAATCCAAGGAAGTTTAAGTCGCCGCACGGGTCGTTCCCAAACTATAGACCCGTGACACATGGCTTTGATAGATTCCCAGAAAGCAGAACTGGAAGCTAGAAAGCTGAAGGACCTGAAAGTAAAAAATTATCTCTGTCAAGCTATTGATCGTCCCATCTTGAAAACTAATTTTTGCAAAGAAACTTCTAAAGATATTTGGGATTCTATGAAGAAGAAATATCAAGGCTCTATTAGGGTGAAGCGTGCACAGATTCAAGCCCTGAGAAGGGATTTTGAGACACTAGGATGAAGGATGGAGAATCTGTCATCAGCTATTGTGCCAGAACAATGGAGATCAGCAATAAGATGCGATTCCATGGCAAGAAGATGGACGATGTCACCATTGTGGAGAAGATTTTGCGTTCCCTGACACTAAAGTTTAATTATGTTGTCTGCTCAATTGAAGAGTCGAAAGATATAGATGTACTCTCTCTTAATAAATTGCAAAGCTCCTTATCGATCCATGAATAGAAGATGAACAGAAGATCAATAGTAGAGGAGCAAGCATTGAAGGCTTCTACCAATACTCATTCCAACAATTTTAGAGGAAGGGGTAGAGATAGAGGTAGAGGAACAGGAGATCGAGGAAACAGAGATGTCAGCAGGAATTTCAAAGCCAATAATGACCAATCTCAAGGCAAAGGTAGAGGACACGATCTTGACAAATCCAAGATAGAGTGCTTTAGAAGTCAGAAATTTGGTCATTATGCATATGAATGTTATACTAGACTGCCTCATGATAAAGAAAAGGAAGATAATTCAAATTTTGTCGAAAAGAAGGAAACAAAAACGTTGTTGATGGCTGTTCAAGATGAAAAGAAGCCCGAGTTAGATATTTGGTATGTGGATACAGGCTGCAGTAACCACATAAGTGGAAGTAAGTCTTCTTTTTCTTATCAAAATGAAGATTTTCATTCTACTGTCAATTTTGGTGATCATTCTACTGTAAGAATGGTTTTGTGAAAACGATCTCTACTGTGTTGTATGTTCCTGACTTGAAAAGTAACCTATTGAGTACTAGTCAGTTACAAAAAAATAATTATGTTATCACTATTAAGAAGGGTGCTTGTGAAATTTATGATTCTGATAGAGATGCTATTGCAATTGTTCAGATGAGTTCAAATAGATTGTTTCCATTAAAGATTGAAAGTATTCAATCTTGTCTGATGGTTGAAATGAAAGATCCCTCATGGTTGTCGCATTTTCGCAATGGCAACTTGAGTTTTGGTGGATTGAAGACCCTCTAACAGAAAAACATGGTGACAGTCTTCCTCAAATTACTACTCCTTCCCAAGTCTGTGAAGAATGTGTTGTTAACAAAGAACATCGTTCTCAATTTTCCAAAGGGAAGTCATGGAGAGCAAGGGATGTTTTGCAACTGATGCATTCGGACATTTGTGGTCCAATAAGCCCATCTTCCAATGGAGGTAAAAGATACCTAATTAACTTCATTGATAATTTTTTCAGAAAAACTTGATTTTATTTTTTATAAGAAAAATCATAAACTTTCTCTACATTTAAAAGCTTCAAAGCTCGTGTGGAAAATGACATAGGAAAGACCATTAAGACCCTTCAAACAGATCGTGGTGGCGAATATTGCTCAAAAGAATTTGAAGTATTTTGTGCAAAGCATGGCATTTGCACAGAGCTTACAGCCGCATATACACCACAACAAAAATGGTGTATCTGGGAGGAAAAATAGAACCATTCTCAACATGTTGAGAAGCTTGTTGGCAAGACGAAAAGTTCCAAAGACTTTTTGGCCGGAATCAGTAAACTGGAGTATTCATGTTTTGAACAGAAGTCCAACTTTTGCTGATCCAAATATGACACCAAAAGAAGCTTGGAGTGGGAGAAGGCCTGCTATAGATCACGTTAGAATCTTTGGATGCATCGCATATGCCCATGTCCCGGATGAGAAAAGGAAGAAACTTGATGACGAGACTGAAAAATGTGTCTTTCTTGATGTAAGTGAAGCATCCAAAGCATATAAATTATTCAATCCACTGACAAAGAAGATTGTGACCAGCAGGGATGTTGTTTTTGATGAAGAGAACACTTGGGATTGGAATAGGCAGCAGCCTACCTAAGTCCTTTATGACAATGATGCTGAACAGAAGCAAATTTCAGCACCTTGTATGCCTGAAAATTCATCAAATACAACTTCTACAACCACTAAGATTAATGAAGAATAAGCTCAATCTCTTTGCCGAGTTAGAAGAAGGCCTGCTTGGATGGAAAATTATGAGGTAACTGGAGTTGAAGATCCAATTACTCACTTTACTTTATTTTCAGACTGTGACCCTATAACTTTTGAGAGTGCTGTCGAAGAGGAAAAATGGTGAAAAGTGATGGATGATGAATTGATGCCATTGAAAGAAATGATACTTGGGATCTATCCGATCTTCCGAATGGACACAAAACCATTAGTGTAAAGTGGGTCTTCAAAACAAAACTGAAAGAAAATGGTGAAATTGACGAGTACAAGGCACGCTTGGTAACCAAGAGATACAAGCAGTAATACGGGATCGACTATACATAAGTTTTTTTCTCCAGTTGCAAGACATGACACAATCAGATTGGTGGTTGCATTGGCGGTACAGAATTCTTAGCCTAATTTCCAGCTATATGTCAAATCGGCATTCTTGCATGGGTATTTGAAGGAATAGGTATTTGTCGAACAACCCCTTGGTTATATCAAGATTGAAAATGAGCATAAAGTTTACAAATTGAAGAAAGCCACTTATGGGCTAAAACAAGCCCCACGGGCTTGGTAAAGTCACATTGAGACTTATTTCCTTAAAGTTGGTTTTTCGAAATGTCCTTATAAGCATACACTTTCTGTTAAGATTGGAGATAAAGGGAAAATGCTCATTATCTGCTTATATGTTGATAATCTTATACTTACTGGAAATTGTGATGCCATGTTTGAAGAATTCAAGAAGTCTATAATGGATGAGTTTGAAATGTCTGATCATGGTATGATGCATTACTTTCTTGGCATAGAAGTAGTATAATCAAGTAATGGAATCTTTATTTCTCAAAATAAATATGTGGGAGAAATTTTGGACAAGTTTCGTATGAAGGATTGTAATCCTTTAAACACTCTAGTTGAGTTTGGTTTAAAGCTACATAAAGATCATGAACGAAAGAAGGTTGACAGCACACTTTACAAACAAATTGTGGGCAGTTTGACGTATCTAACTGCAAAAAGACCAGACATAATGTATTATGTGAGTTTAATCAGTAGATATGTGGAGAATCCTATAAAAATGCATTTGTTAGCTGCCAAGAAAATCCTTCATTACTTGCAAGGAACTCTAGAGACTTTGGGCTATTTTACATGAAGGGTGAAAAGTCCAATTTACTAGGGTTTATTGACAGTGATTATACAGGAGATCAAGATGATAGGAGGAGCACTTCGGGTTATGCTTTTATGCTTGGACAGGTGCTATTTTGTGGTCATCCAAGAGGCAACCAATTGTCACCTTGTCAAGCACAAAAGTTGAATTTGCTGCTGCTACAACTTATGTTTGTCAAGCTATCTGGCTAAGGAGAATTCTTGAGGAGTTGCAATTCAAGCAATCGAGAGCTACTAAAATTTTTTGTAACAACAACTCAGCAATCAAACTCTTCAAGAATCCCGTGCTACATGGAAGAAGCAAGCACATTGATGTGAAGTTTTATTTCTTGAGAGATCTTAGCAATGATGGAACAATTGATCTAATATACTACAGGAGTGAAGATCAAGTTGTTGATATATTCACCAAGGCCCTCAAAATGGAGTCGTTCATGAAGCTCATAAGGTTACTAGGTGTCTGCACACTGAAAACAGTCATGGCTTTAAACTGAATGTTAGCAAACATCAATTTAAGGGAGGGATTGTTGAAATAATAATTATTTCCTTTTCTGCACGTTTAGCTTATTTGTTTCTCAGTTGTCCTAGTCTTTAGGAGTTAGTGGAGTAATTGATTTATGCAAATCATGGGTTATCATGGGTACTATTTTGGTGGTGTTCCTGTTATGTATTTACCTATTTAAAGGCTTCAAAGTTTTGAATAAGATGTAAGATTCGGCCTCATCTCTCATCTTCTGTAGATATTTTTATACCTCTGTTTTATTGTTCTCGATTCTACAGTCCTTGATATATGGGAAAATGACACAAATAGTCCTTAAATTTTAATCCAATATGTAATTTGATTCATGAACGTTTAACTTGCTCGATATAATATATTAAATATTTTCATATAGTTCAAGAACTAAATTGAGCATGTACTAAAAGTTTAGGGACTACATCGAACATTTCTATATAATCGAGAGATTAAATTGAATATGTACTAAAAATTCAGGAATTATATTAAATAATTAAAAAATTCATGGATCAAATTAAATATTATGATAATTCATGAATCAAATTGTGTTTGCGTCATTATCCCCGGAGAAATTTACCTCAAACCGTAACTTTTTCTCGTGACATTGACACGTTTACCTCCGTCAAGTTCCTGGGTGTCCTCTCTTCTCCGGTCATGGCGCTCCCTCTTGGCTGCCGGCTGCAGAGAGCGCTGCGGAAGCTCGGAGAGGCGGAAGCGGAGTACGCCGAAGCCGAGCATGGCGTCGAGCGAGCCATGAAGGAGAAGTGAGTGTTCGATCTTCGGTTCTGCTCCAATCGCTCCCCGTCTCTCATCTCTCGCCCCCTGCTTTCTCTTCGCCAGGCCGAACGCACCTCGCGCCGCCGCCAAGATCGTGACGTGGCCAAGCAAAAGCGCGACGCGGCTCGAGCCTGGATGGACGCGGCGGTGGAAGAGCTCCGGGGCACCGAATGCCTCGTCCTCTACAGCATGGAGCAGGTCCGCGCGTTCCTGGAGATCCGCGGGCGGCTCGGCGGCTGCGGGCGCCTCCGCCGGGTGAGGATCGACTGCTGCGATGATCGGGCGGCGGTGCAGATGGGGCACCTTCTCTTAGATAGTGGTGGATTCGAGTAAGGTTTTCCCGCTTGGGATTTCGTGTGTTCAGATACGGCTTTTTAGAGTATCGATTCGCGTTTCACTGGTTGTATTTGTCTCGCAGCTGGATTTTCGAGCTTCCTCCGATGACTCGAGCGGATTGATGGTACGGTGAAGTTGAGTTGGATACCGTTGAGATTCTGGTAACCTGGTTTTTCCATGTTAATATTGCGGGTTTCAATGTAGATAGTTGCATCTTGAAGTGTTTACGTACGTAGTTGTTGTGAGCTTTGCTATGACCTGCTCGACGAAATGACTCGATGGAACTATTGCATTTGGGAATGAGGATGCCCAATTCCCCAAACTTTTTTCTTGTGAAGCGAAGCTAATGCAATAGACCAGAAACGCATAATTCTGAAGTCCGGGATGTCCTGTGAGCTGCTCTCGATGTAATTTGTCATTAATTTCGTAGGAAGGTAGTCTTGAATCGTTTGATCTCTTCCAAACCTTTCCATGTTTTCTTTTCCCTATTTTTGCTCCCCACTTACCTACTGTTCCGTTATCACCGATTTCTTT
The DNA here is from genome assembly GCA_031216405.1 of Syzygium malaccense. NCBI lineage: Eukaryota > Viridiplantae > Streptophyta > Magnoliopsida > Myrtales > Myrtaceae > Syzygium > Syzygium malaccense. The sequence continues at coordinate 23,425,747 of CM062253.1, forward strand.
TCTGTTACGGGTGCTTCCTCCAGTCGATTACCTTTATACCATGTTATTGTCTATTATCGTGGTGGTGCCTGCTTTAGAATGGAGTTTCTTAATGTTATAAGCTAGGTTCATGAGAATTTGGGTCTTAGTCTACACTGGAGGCAAGCTGAATGCAGGTGTGATGGGTTGAAAAAGAGATGATTGCACTTGTAAGATGAGCTGTTTTTGCTAAAATGTGGAGATTCTTGCGAATGGGTCCGTTCAGTGTAAAATTTAGAAATTCTAATGAATCATATGAGTTCTATTAAGGTTCTAAGTGAAATCAAGTATGAAGAGAGCTTTCTGTTTGGTGCAACGAGCATGCTCATGGACTGAACACATTTGATATTTAATTTTCAAGAGCTTTGCATTAAGGGCTGCAACACTAGTAGGTCATAATTTCGTTGCAACTCCCGATCCATCTACATTTAATAGTTGGATAGAGTTGTGCAAGAGATAGATTTGCCAGACTCTTTTATGGTGGTCACTCGATTTGTGATGATTTTATGGAGCTTAACTTAGTTGGGATGCTCATATTGTGCCGTTTTCTTTGCTTTTCCTTACAATTGGGAACTTGTATCTCAGTCAGTAAGCAGTTAAGATTGCATAAGCGTGCACCTTTATAGGTTGTCAAACAATTTTCGTTCTCTAACAGGCACGATGAAGATGATCTAAGTGCTTATACACAGAGTTAATATAAACTATGTGCCATCTAAGGATTCTGCTTAAGAAATGGTGCTAGACAAGGGCATAATCTTCATGGAAGTGATGGAAGAATTAAAAAGTCCATAGCATATGACCATATGGCAGTTTTCAGGGGAGCCTAACTGAAGCGCTGACTATCACCATGGAATGTTCATATCATTGTGGTTGAACATGCATTAGATGTTACTTTCATTCTCACTGTTCGTACAGATCTTCGGCCATGTATACTTTTCATTGACGCCATTGAGGGCTTGATAGACACCTTGACATTTTAGGGATAATCATGATCTTTCCCTCGAACGTATTTATTTTCATTTTGACAAGTTCCTGGCATGTTCTCACTTTCAAGCAAAGGACTATAGTAAGTATGGCAATGATATCTTGCTTGCCAGTATAAGCTATGAGGCCCCATCTTCTGGGCTATATGAGTTTGCACTTTGAAAGTAAATCATTGGACAGGCTGTTTGATTTCTGCGTTTTCGGTTCCCTCCATATACGGCTTGCCGAGGAAGTGATTCCTCCGAGGATGAGCTCATAACTGTTCTTTGGATTAAGTTTGAAGTGCTTAATTTGTTAGGATCGCTGTCACACCGCATGAGTTAGGGTATCAGAAATATTAGAGAGGGAAAAACAGTTCATGATCAAGGGTATGCGAGCTGCAGTTCATGGTCTTCATTTTCGCCCTGAGGCCGTATGAATTGCTTTGCTTCGCTGTGCAAATTCTGCAAATAGCCAGATCGTTAGGTCTTTGATCATACATCTGAAAGGCGATCTAAGTCCTGGTAAGCTCTTAAATGACTCGAGGTCCTTTTCATGTTATGGATAATTTTGAGAGGAGGGCAACTTGAATATGCCCCCAGTGGTGGTTGGAGTTGCTCTTGCGACGTGAAAAGCCCATCATACGTTTAAGATAGAGGCAATGACTAGGGGTGTAAAAAAACCCAAGTCGACCCGGCCCGACCTGACCCGACCCGGCTCGACCCGAAATTTTAGGATATTTTAGGGTCGGGTCTTATTTTCTCTGGGTATGAGTTTTAGATGTAGGTATTTATTAAGATCGGGCCGGGTCAGGCCGGGCCGGGCTTTTTTGACCTGGCACCACTGTCCCCCCTCTCCCCTTTGCTTCTTCTCTCTCTCCCCTTCGTATTACGTCATTCTGTCTCCCCCTTCCAGTTCAGCCATGGTCTTCCTCGCCTCTCACGCCCCCCCGATCAGCGAAAGCTTTCAATCCTCCCTCTTCGATTCCGATCGTTTCCCCCTGGCACGATCGATCCCCCCTTCGCCGTCGATCTCCGCAAGTCGCCGCCGATTCGTCGACGCTGACGATGGAGGAGCCGGGGGAGCGCCCGGGGAGAAACCCTAGATCTCTTCTTCTTCTGCTACTTCTCCTCGGCGCTTTTTTTCAAGATCCTTTTCCGCGGGGCTGGCGGGGGGCGGTCGTTGATGGCGGATCAGGAGGACCTGAAGATGGCGCTGCGCCTCAGCATGCAGCACTCGCCGTCGGAGCCCAAGCCGAGCAAGCCCAGGGACGCCGCCGCCGTCGCCGCCGGGGGCTCATCGCCGGAGGACGGCCGCCGGATGCAGGGGGAGCTCATGGCCGCCGCGGCCAAGAAGAGGATGCTGGCCACGAGGAGCGCTGGAGCGGCGTCGCCTCTGTCGCCTGCTCCGTCTCCGTCGCCGGTGTCGATGACGCCGAGTAACGAGAAGTCTAAGCCTATCCCGAAGCGCATCAGTTGTTCTCGATGGTTTTCGGGGGCGAAGAAGCGCATCAGTTGATCTTCTTCGTCGACCCCCAATTCGTCCCAAGCTCCATGGGACCCTAAACCCGACCCGGACCGACCCGACTCGACCCTATTCTTGGAGTATATACTGAACAGGGTCTTGGGTCGGTAAGGCCGGGTTGAGCGTGACCTTATATATTTCGGATCGGATCGGGTATTATGAAAACCCGATCCGACCCGACCATTGACACCCCTAGCAATGACGAAGGAACTGCCATTATCGATTTGTTCACAAAATTCATCCTTATTTGCTGGTTTATGCCGCGACGTGCGCTCTCACACCCGATCGAGAATTTTCCATTTTTTTTTTTCCATTATATATAAGATAAGCACAAACGCACCCAACAACTTCGTCGGTAAAGAGTGTATTATTCCTTCATACTTAGCACTCAAATATACAGCGACATGCTATGGCCAACGGCATCCCCATTCAGGCGGACGCCGGCCCGGAAACTCGCCGGGATTCGAGCGTCTTCTCGTACTCCTCGATGGACTTGAAGAGCTCCGAGAAGTTGCCCTTCCCGAAACCTCCGCACCCGCCCTTCTGATACGGTTTCCCGTGATCGTCCTTGAGCATGCACCCCACTCTCTGTATGATCTCTATGAATATGGTCGGCCTGCACAGTAAGGCAGCAAGAGAAACCAGATGAACAACATCAGAGGAGGACCAACAGATACCTTGGACTTGGAATTCACCGCTACACACACTAATTACTCAAGTTGGTTTTCGCCCGAAACAGTAATCTATGGCAATCTTTTGCTGCTGACATCAAATTATAGCAACAAATTCAACCTAAATCCAAGGAAAGAGTTGGGGATCTGTTCAATGATCAACAAGCCCATGTTTGCAAGAACAGCCCACCCTCAACCATATGCAATTCAAGATCCATCCCCAAATTCAAAGATTCACATCTGAAGGAATTGACTTTGGCACGAAATCGATCACATACCTGTCGCCCACAGGCTTGGTGAAGATCTGGAGCAGAGTCCCCTGATCGTCCCTGTCCACCAGAATCCCCAGCTCCTCGCACTCCTTGATCTGCTCGTCTGTCAGCACGTCCCCGGCCCGGCCCTTCAGGTTCCGGTAGTACGTGGGCGGCGGCGACGGCATGAACTCGAATCCGCCCACGCCGCTCCGCTTCCTCATCTCCCTCAGCGTCCGGAAGATGTCATCGCTCATCAGCGCCAGGTGCTGCAGCCCGGCACCCTCGTTGTGCTCTAGGTAGGTCTGGATTTGGCTCTTCCTCTTCGTCCCGTACACCGGCTCGTTCATCGGGAGGAGGACCATCTCGTCGTTGTTCGCCAGCACGAGCGAGTTGAGCCCGCTCTCGTCGGTCCCGACGTCGTCCTTGGTGAACTCGGCGAACTCGTGGAAGCCCGTGAACCCCTTCACGTACGAGATCGCCGGGCCGAGCTCGGGGACGTTCCCGACGGCGTGGTCGAGCCTCCGGATTCCGAATTCGAGCGGGAAGGAGGAGATCTCGTCCAACGGCTCGAACCGAGGCAGGAACCAGGAGTCCGGAGAGGAGTCGTCGCGATCGGAGGCCGGGGTTTTGTAGCTGACGTAGCGGAGGACGACGTCGCCGTAGAGGTGGACCTCGGCGATGGCGGCGCGGCCGTCGAGGACGACCGGCGGGGAGACCGGCCTGGCGCCGTGGGCGACGCTGGTATGGAAGGCGGCGTCGGCGTCCTCGACCTCGACGGCGACGGCGCGGACGCCGAGCCCGTGCTTGGCGGCGAAGGAGACGCAGTCGGAGTAGGAGAAGGAGGGGAGGGAGGCGGTGGCGGAGGGATCGAGGCCCTCGGAGGCGGCGATGGAGGGGGAGTAGGGGGCGGTGAAGAGGAAGCAGAGGTCGCCGGAGCGGCAGAGGTAGGAGGCGTGGGTGGCGTTGCCGGTGGAGAGATCGGACTTGGCGACGAGGGGCATGCCGAGGCCCCAGGAGAAGCGGCGGGAGACGTTGGTGGCGTCGGTGCACCAGAACTCGACGTGGTGGAAGCGGCGGACGGGGAAGCGGTCGGACCGGGGGTTGGACCGGACGAAGTTGGAGAAGCCGACGAGCTTGAAGTCGCCGGAGCCGGAGCCGGAGCCGGAGCCGGCGGCGGCGCCGTCGTTCTGCTTGCCCATGGTTTTCCGGAAACGAGAAGCCCGCGGTTTTGGCTCCGTAAACAGCGAGCGCGAGGACCGGAGCGGGGGGAAGGAGGAGTCATACTGAATATATGGAGGGGAGTCCCGGTGGAGGGAGGGCGCGGGGACACGTGGCGAGAGGTGAGAGGAGGGAGCGCCCAATGGAAGGTGAGGTTGGAGTGACGTGGCGAGGTTATCGATGGGGGTGATAAGGATCATGGTAAGGAGGGCGTGGCGGGGGAGCGCAGGTGATGTCTTGGGTCGGAGAAGCCCGTGTGAAACTGAAACCCTTTTGTGTTGGTGGGCTGACTGACTTGGGTCGGGAAATTTCGAAGGTTATACGATGGAAATTGACGGATGTGACCTTTCGAGATCGGACCAGTTGTTGGAGATCTTCACGCGATCGAGGAAATATTCGGTGGCTGCGGCGAGCGCTGAGGTGGTGAGCATTTTTTTCCTTCCATCCACTTCCAAATGGACATGTGGTTATGGCACGGATTGGAAAAATGATGACGCGCGATTGCTTTGTGAAAAGTCGGCAGTCTTGAAGAAGGTGTTCTGGGTATCTATGGACGATGGTGATCGGCATGGACGGCGGCTCGTCCATAAATTGCGCGGAGGTCAGCCATGGACGAGCGCTTCATCTTCCCTAGTTTGTCCATGACCAGCTGCTCGCTGCCAGATCTGTGAACAAGACGTGTTGCTCCGTGCCATGGCTCCGGATTTCGAGCTCGTCCACTGACGGCTCCTGATCTGGAGTTCTTTCCAAAACCACGCTCGCGGCCATGGATGGTAGCTAGAGTCATGGCCCTAGATTTGAAGTTTGTCCGCATGCTACCGTAAGTTCGTCCACCTAGTGCTCTAGATATGGAGTTCGTTCGTGGTTTTTGAAAATTTTCCTTCTTCCTCCTCCTCCATGATGTTCCTCTCATTTACGACACTTCGTTTTGTTTCTTTTTCCTGGTCTGTGTTAAAGGGCTCCAATTACTTGACTTATTTGCTCTTTGGTCTGTAATCACAAGGATTTGAGTTTATCGATTCCGTCTTTGCTAAAGCGAAGTCTGTATAGCCAATACCCAGCCACACCCTCAAGCCTCCACCTTTCAAAATCTGGAGTTCGTTCACCATCAAGTGGTCGCCCATGGACTGTCATTAATAAATTTGAATTTTTTTGGCAATTTTCCTCAAAATCAGATATTTCATATCAAACGATGGAAAATATTTTCTAAATCATTTTTAGATTTCAGCAAAATATCGAAAAATATTATCATTTTCTTGAAAAATAACTTTATGAAGAACATATTTTAAAAATGTCATATTTTTTGAGAAAACAAAAAATCTAAGGTGGCGAATGATAACCATTCTGTTCCAGAATGAGTTCTTGAAACAGAAATAGATTTTTCTATTTCTGGTTTCAGGATGAGTTTCTGAGAAAAGAAACCCGTTTGATAAAGATAAAAAATTTCTATTTCTGAAACAGAAATCGGTTTGATAACAGCACAAATTTTTTATTTTCTGAAACAAAAACTCGTTTGATAAACAACATAAAATTCTATTTCCAGGAACAAAAATCCATTTTTTTAGAAATGGAATAAAAATAATTAGAAAATCCAAAAAATTCCTAAAAATCTCAAAAAAAATCTAAAAAAAATTGAAAAATTCTAGAAAAATTCATCACAATTTCCAAAAAAAAATTCAGATTTCTGGAAAATAGGAAATTTGTTGAATTTTTTAAAAAAAATCAAAAATTTCAAAACTTCATAAAATAGCTTAAAATACCTGTGGCCACCCACTTTTAGTGAAATTTAAATTTTTTTAGGTGCCCAAAAAAATCAAAAAATCAAAAATTTCAAAACTTCACATAATAGTTTAGAATACATGTGGCCACCCATTTTGAGTGAAATTTAAATTTTTTAAGGTGGCCAAAAAAATTTAAAAATTTCAAAACTTCACAAAATAGCTTAGAATACCTTGGCCATCCACTTTGAGTGAAATTTAAATTTTGTGAGGTGAAAAAAAAGCAAAAAATCAAAAATTTCAAAACTTCACAGAATGACTTAGAATATCTGTGGCCACCCACTTTGAGTGAAATTTAAATATTTTTAGGTGCTGAAAAAAAATAAAAACATAAAAAATTCAAAAATTTTAAAATTTCACAGAATGACTTAGAATGCCTCTAGCCACCCACTTTCGGTACCTAAAAAAATTGAATTTCGCTCAAATTGGGTGGCCACAGGTATTCTAAGACATTTTGTGAAGTTTTTAAATTTTTGATTTTTTGATTATTTTTTTTGGCATCTAAAAAAATTAAATTTTGCTTAAAGTGGGTGTCCATAGGTATTCTAAGCCATTTGTGAAATTTTGAAATTTTTTATTTTTTGATTTTTTTTAAATTTTTTTCGGCACCTAAAAAAATTAAAATTTTGCTCAAAGTGGATAGCCACAGATTCTAAACCATTTTGTGAAGTTTTGAAATTTTTGATTTTTTGCTTTTTTTTTCCACCTCAAATATCGTGACTTTTAGATGAACATGTATTTTGAAAAAAGAGTTCTCTCATAAATGATTCTCATTTTTTATCTAGAAATAGAAAACCTACTTTTTTTTTGTTCTGATTTTTGGTTCAAAATCGGTTCTGGAACAAAAAGTTGTTTTAGAAATAGAAAAATGGAATTGCGTTATCAAACGGGTTTTTTGTCCAAAGCTATTTCTAGAAACAGAAAGTCAATTCTGGATAGAACCAGAATAGTTATCATGCGCTACCTATGAGTCTCGAAAGCCTAGGAAGATGATCCAAGTGCTCGTCTGCACCATGGTAGTGACCTCTAAGGATTTGCCTAAGAAATGGTCGTAGACAAGGGCATAATATTCATGAATGTGATGGAAGAATTGAAACTGTCTCAGTCATACGGACCGACACACTATGAAGTACCTTCCTACCTATTTTGAGAAAGGACAACTGACGAAGAAGGTGTCCTTCCTATTTTCGGATCCTCTTTTCAAAGAGAAAAGTCACCGTATTCGCAGGGTGATTTGCCCTCACTTGTTGGACGAGCATGGATATAATCTGGCTGTTGGGGTCATAATCTTCATGAATGTGATGGAAGAATTAAAAATGTCTCTGTCGTACGGACCAACTCTATGAAGTACCCTCATACCTATTTTGAGAAAGGGCAACTGACGAAGGTGTTTCTTCCTATTTCCGGATCCTCATTTCAAAGAGAAAAGTCACCGTGTCGCAGGGTGTGATTAGCCCTCACCTGTTGGATGGAGTATGGATATAATCTGGCTGTTGGGGGCATAATTTACACCATCACAGATGTTGAAGAACTTGGAGAATGGATGGAAGGCTGCTTGGAAAACCACCCCGTGTTCGAGGCACTTACGGAGGCAGAACTCGAGAACGATCCGGTGGTGAAGCTTTTGACCAGTGCAACCGAGGACGGCCAGAAGGTTGCCAGGAATGGTGGGCAGACATTGCAAGCAGTGTACGGACGCATAGCCGCATCTCTGTGAATAGAAATCAACTAATGGCTCTAGGTCTGTGTACTAGAAGAAATTTCAAGCAGTGTGTTACTTATGAAGCTTTTCCCAACTGTCCTTTGGAGTTTGAAGTATGGAATTTGTTAGGGTTGCTCTCACATGAAACGCCACGAGTTAGGGTATCAGAAATATTAGAAGGGGTCCATGAATTGTGTAGTTCGCGGTCCTTATTTTTGCCATCATCGGGGCGGTACGAATTGCTGCCCTGTGCAAATTATGCAAAAGCCAATGTCGCGACCTATCCGAACCGATCGGTTAGGCCAATAGGTATTTGTCGATGGATATGAATAACGATTGATTCGTTCGAAAGACAAATCAAATGGTTCATTAATCCAAAGACTAAGGCACTCCCAAGCCTCATACCTCGTGCGACGAGAATTTTCTAATTTACGCATTTGAATGGAGTCGCCACTAGCCATGATTAAGGGTCGGCTAGACACCCTAATCGAGACATGGGAGCGTCGTCTCGATGCGCGCGAAAACCAGAGATTCCAAAATTCGGGGACTTGATTACACTAGCGATCTAACTAGTGCCCTTTCGGTACCTAAACTTGAACGTTCGCAAACTAACATACCGGGCAGCCTATCGAAAAGCCTAAAGCTCGTCCTAACCATGCTAAAAATGGAAAATAACAATCAATGTATTTAAAGTGCACAACCAAAATAAACAACCAGTGACCTATCATCGTTTCTAAAAAGGAAAATGCAATCAAAAGCCCTAAGGTAAAGCCCTAATGGTTTATCCGATTTTTGAGAATTTTTTAGAGGGTTTTTCTCATTTTTCATTTTTTGAGTTTTTTTAACCTAAAATCTAGTGAAATTAAGCCCAAAATTGATTTCTAAACATTTCCTAATTTCTGATTTTTTTTGGAATTTTTCCGAATTTGTCTGAATTTTTTTTAATATTTTTGAATTTTCTGAATTTTTTAAATATATTTTTTATTTAATTAATTTTTTGGGATTTTTTAAACATTTTCGATTTTTTTTGGAATTTTTAATATTTTAATATTTTTTGAATTTTTTGAGTTTTCTAATATTTATATTAATAAAATAAAAATTCTGGACCGGGTCCCTTGACCCGATCCGCCGACACCCGACCCGACTCTCTCTGACCCGTCTGAGATCTTTTTCCTATTTCTTTTCTGATTTTTCTTCTTTTCCTATTTTCTCTCTTTTTTTTTTGTGTTTCTTTTTCTCTTTTCTCTTTTGTCTTTTCTGGTCTTCCTTTCCCCCTTTGCGTGCCCTGCCCTTCTGGACGTCTCTCCCCAGAACGCTTTCTTCTTCGCTTCTTCATCGAGAATGCCGTCACTGGGATTACGCCGGGAACGCCCACCGCTGTCCGTCGGCTCGGGCCGCCGGCGTCGACGACGGACGCTGGCCTTACGCCATCACCGCCGGCCAACTTTCTGGCGACCACACCAGCCCCTTAGAGAAACAGTCACAGCTCCCCACCGGCGACAAACGCACTTTCGGAAAATGAATGTTGACTCCGACTCGTGTGCACGTCCATGGCCGACATCGGGGAACAACAGAATATGCCATACAAACTCATGAAAAAGCAAGGAAAGCTTGGGGTCAGTAACTATAATAGAACCATTCAAGTATATAACAAAACTTTAGGGCGTCGGTTTTGCAAAAACGGACTCGGAGTTTCAGTCGAACATTTTGTCGAACAAGTGGTGGGCGAGTTCGAGCAGGGGCTTAAGATTGGCATTCGGTGCGATTTTTGGCTTGAACATGAAGTGTGAGGATCTAAGGAACCGTATCTCGTCAAAAAATCGTCTCGGCTTGCGATAGAACGCTAAAAAAAAAACGTGACTAGATCCGACATTTAAAACTTAAATAGCTTCCGGCGGCAAAAAAAATGGATCCACGGGTCCGATTTTGACGAGGCTCACGGCCTGTTTTCAACATGCAATGCTCAGAAGAGGTTCATGGAGTGTCGAACGAATGTTAGCCTCTGTCGATGGGGCCGAGCAATCACCGAACGGACTTGGTGTGCCCGGCACCCGAGAGGCAGGGGAGAGGAGCAGCCAAAACAGGGGAAAGCTATGGAGACCCACCTGGTTCGTGATCGACCGGGACGAAGCGCAGCAACTGGAAGCTCGTCGGCACCGACAGCGACTCGATCGGCCCTCCGGCGAGCGGGTGAGGCTCTCTCTTCCTTTCTCACCCTCAAGATCTCTCTTTTTCACCTCATCCTCCCTCTCTCTCTCTCTCTCTCCGGTTTCTCTCTCCAGAACTCCCCCGATCTCTGCCCCCCCCTCTTTTCTCTTTCGCGTGCTCGGCTTTAAGGGCAACGGCAAGCGCGCATGGCTTCCTGCCACCGCCAGCTATCGTGGCCGGCCTGATCCCGACCCGCGGATCACGCCGGTCTGCCCTCTCCCTTCTGCCTCTCTGGCTTCTGTTCATTCTGTGGTGTTCTGCTACTGTTCCGGCTTCTGCCTCCTGCTTCCTTTGCTTCTGTTGCGTTACTTCTCCCCCGTACGCTATGAAGCGTTGACTGGGGGAAGATTGAACCGCGCGTGGGCCGGGCCGAAGGGAAAAGGGCCAGCCCACACGAAAAATGTGAAAAAGGAAGGGAACAAAAGATGGGCCACGCGTAAGATAAGAAATAAAATGGGTCGACTGCAAAAAAAATTTTCTAATAGACCATATTAATGCAAATGCACCTAATATCTATATGTCATGTAATTTAATGAAAATATTTTTGGTTTAGGGGTTAAAAAATTAAACCCTAATTTTTATGCGATAAAACCCTAGATGATTTGAGCAAAATTTAGGTGTCAACAGCTGCCCCTCTTTGAAGGGGAGCTCAAAGAGGTTCCCTTCAAAGACAAAAGACACCTAAATTTGCCAGCGGAAGGCAAGAGAAAGTTGGCCTTACGCAAGAGAAAAAAATAAAATAAAATAAAATAAGATGAGAATAAAATAAGTAAAATAAAATAAGATGAACAAAGTGTGGTTTAAAGTTGGACCACAAACTTTTGGAAATCGTAGTTTAAGGTGGGACCACAAACCTTTGATGCGTGGTTTAAGGTTGGATCACAAACCTTTGATGCGTGGTTTAAGGTTGGACCACAAACCTTGGATGCGTGGTTTAAGGTTGGACCACAAACCTTTAAAGCGTGGTTTAAGGTTGGACCACAAACCTTTGAAGCGTGGTTTAAGGTTGGACCACAAACCTTTGATGCGTGGTTTAAGGTTGGACCACAAACCTTGGAAGCGTGGTTTAAGGTTGGACCACAAACCTTTGATGCGTGGTTTAAGGTTGGACCACAAACCTTGAAAGCGTGATTTAAGGTTAGACCACAAACCTTTTGAAATCGGGGTTTAAGGAAATACCCGGAACCTTTTGAAATCGGGGTGTTATGCAATAAATGCATAAACCTTTGCATTGTGTGGTTTAAGGACAAACGCACAAACCTTCAGAAAGCACGATCTCACGTGGGGAAGACTTCTCATGTAAAAATGGTTTCGGGCTGTTAGAGCTTACCATACATGTCGATCAAAAGATTCCAAAATAGATACTGCACATTTAATGGAATGTGTTATACCAAATGCTCTGATAATGAAGGCATACCAGGCGAGATCAATGTCATTTGATTACATGTCGTGAGAGACAATATCAAAAGGGTATCATCAATGAGAAAATATTGATCGTGGGAGCAATTCAGGATAGATTCAATTGTTTGGAAAGCATTCAACATCCTTCAATATCGCAAAATTGCCTTTAGGCTTGAAAGACGTCATTAATCATCAAATTCCCTTAGGAGAAAGTCTTTTGTCAAAATGATCTTAACTCATTAAGAGGGCCCATTAAGCATGCCAAACAAGAATTCCTTAGTCTGAAGGGCCTTCTCACATACTCTCAAAAAGGCTGTTTGATCTCATCCATTGATGTGGGAAGTAAACATGATCTCTCTATATACCTCACACTACCAGTGTCAAAGGCTTTGAGAATCATTCGCAATAAGTACACGTTGACCAATCCAAGAGGTCTTTTGTAAGGACTATAATGCGGGCTTGGTCATGATTTCAACAACGGATAAGCATTGACGGCTAAGAAATGAAATAATCATTGATCGTCATTTTCGCCAGGTTTACAAATCAAGAAACCTTTAGATAAGATAAGACAAGACAACCTTGCCCCCACTTCTTCAAGCGACAGCTTCTTTGTAAAGTCCTTATTTTCACTTGAATCATCTCAATCAGAAGAGACTTTGGAGAAGGTTGTAACATTGACTTGGGTAAAGGCTCGAAAGGCTCAGAAATTCATAAAAGGGGTTTAAGAGTTGGTGATCATCATGACATCATTACCATATCATCCAATCTTTTCGAAGGCATTCAAAGTTTGAAATTCAGTTCGTCTCGAAAGTCCATTGATTAATCCTTTCAACACAAGAGCTTCGCTCCTTTCTCTAATGGCTTTTGTATTTGTAATGATTTTTCTTTTCTTGCCAACATTTTTCTTTTGGCATCTTTTTTCACATGAGAGCTTTTCTCTTGATGCAGCTTCCTTCTTTTTTTTTCAATGGGCATTGGCCTTGCTTTTACCAGGCACACTGCTTTTTCATGCCCCCTAGTTTTCATTTGACTTTTGCTCATTTGAATCTTTTGAGCTCCTAGGACTTTCGAGATTTTTTTTACTTCTTGTGACATAAGCACCAATCGCCACGGTAAATAATGTGCCTTTCTCCAAGGTGGAAAGATAATCACCACTCGGGCTTTAGAAATGAATATTCAGGCTCAACTTGGCTAAGCAAATGGTATGAGTGTTTGGGTAGAGAAATGAATGCTCTTCTTCATTTTGGGATGTTTCAAGCTTCCATAAGGACTCACCTGAAGTTACCACAAAAAGATTAATACAAGTAAGGGCAAATAAGTTTTTCTCATCTTTTCCTCCACAGAATGTCAACCAAAACCTCCAAATTTGCCCCGATTGTGAGGTGGTTCTTGACAGGGGTATTTTGAGAATTCTTCACATTTAAAGGCTCAAATGGGCTTAACTATGATCACCTGTAGCGTGTAGGGTAGAGGAAAGAAATGCCTCTTTTTACTTTGATCCATGTACTACTTGCGAATGAATCTCTCGTCCTTAAACAACACGGGTTTTCTTTTTTCACTCCTCTCAAAGTGTTTACAGGACGTGTTTGGGAATGGTTTGCCTTTCTTCATCTTAAGTGTTTCTCGCTTGGCATAATTAACATCTCCTCTCATTTTGTTGAGATCATTTGAGCAAATTAATCTCCATGGGGAATTTTGATTCAAAATGAATGATTCACCAAGCACAAAGACAATTTTTTAATAAGGATGATATTCAAATTTTTTTTTGTGAAGAGCTTGCTTTCTCAGTCTCCACTTTAGTGCTTGTTTTTTTTTTCTCAAAAACATCAAAGACTTTTTCTTTGTGGTGAAAATTATCCATTTGATTTCCATTTGAATTCTGGAAGGAGGGTACTTACCTGCGGTGTGGCGACTTGGTAACCCTATAAAGAATAAGAAAGAATGTGTTAGTGCATGAATATTTATAAATTGAAAAAATGGAAACGATACATCATTACCCTTCATTTGTGTTTGTCTGTCAGGTATTTGATGTTTCCTATCAAAGGAAAAGAGAATCATGTCAAAAACGAAATCAATGTGTACAATTGGAAACGATACAATTTACCCTCATTTGAATTCGCCTTCTTGGATGTTCAGCAACTTCTCTCTTTTTTTGCTTTGGGTATTAACATATCCCTCCACCCGCTTTCTTTTGCCTTGACTTTTCGGCATTGTTTTGCTATCTAAGGGCATTGTCCCTTGGATGTTTTGCCCTATTTATTCCCCTATCTGCAAGATGAGAGATGGCCCAAGTCATTTCCATTCTATGTTAAGCTAATTTAGGAACGATACAACTCCTTTTATGCCGATGTGGATGATTTCGCCTCGTCGTATTTTCTGAGTCGGGAGTTTCGTCATTGTGGTCCAACACATTTCTTGATTTCGTGTCGAGCCAATAGACTCCATTTCATCATGCTTCCTCGTCGGTGGTTGCTACCCCTCAGGTGACTTGACCCATTCATCATCTTCTTGAAAGTCAGCTGCACCATTAGAGTCCTTCAATTGTCATCTCACGCTTCGGTATTACCCACTTTGCAATTATCTGTTTTGACAAAAATGGATGAACGAGTCAGTTGTTGCACAAAGAGTTCTTATTGGAACGATTACAGAGTTACCATCTCATGATGTCTTCTTGCAAATCAACCTGCAAAATTGGCCAGGTGAAGAGATACAATTTTACGCAAGTCATTCTTGAAACTCAATTTCAAAACATTTTGAAGGTAAGGCATAAAAGCCTAACTCAGGGGTTCAGTTTGAAATATTCCAAGTACTTTCAAAGAACAATGTTACAAATTAGAATCTCACTACTCAAAGACGTGAGTTGCATGATTTTCAAAAACATTGATTGGGTTCACATGAAAACCCAAAATGGAAAACAAAGTTCCCAATGATAATAGAGGGATGAAGTTCGAGAAACCTTTGAATAGATGAGTATAAACAAACAATTCACGTTCTAACTCTAAACTCCGCTTCCTTGTTGACTAAGCAAGAGAATTCTAAGGAACGACTGTTACACATAACCTGCAAAAGGAAGATAACGTTAGTATGTGAATGAAAAAGTGGTCTCTCACTGATGCCGCCTCTTATAACAAAAGCGAGGCAACAATACATGCCTCCCGTGATCCCTATTTGTGGGCATTTGGTATTCCACCAAGATTTCGTTATAAGAGGAGACATCATTAAAAGATCAAATCGTAGTTATCAATCGAATGCCCCTTTTATTCAAAAGTTTCATTGCAGAATGCGGCATCAATTTTGAAAGATTGATTTGCGATTTCATTTTTGCAAAAATGAGGTGATTCCTATTTTAAGAAATCAATACACAAAAAGTGATTTGAATTTTGATTCCGAAATGTGAATAAGAACGAATTTTATTGAAAATGCGATTTCGACTTTATGCCCCAAGATGCAATCTTGACTTGAAAGAATTTCAGCACAAAAAATGTGATTTTAAGCCTATAACTGAAAGTTTAGACAAAACCATCTGTTTTGGTAGGGCCAAATCAAAGGTGTTTGAGATTTTTGCTCAAGGTTCGCTGTCAAGAGTAATTGCCTGAAATTTTCAATTATAAGCTTAGATCACTTAGGACACTTGATTGATTTTCGCGAATTTCAAAAATGAAAATTTCAATTCAAAGTGAGCTAATAACGAGAGGAATCATACTTACAGCGGGTGACGATCGTTTTTTCTTTTCTTTCTTTTTTTTAAAAAAATCACAAAGACACGCATATGCACTTGTGAGGTTCGTTTTCTATCTAGACAGTTTAACAAGGTGAAGCTAAGAGGGTGATCTGACCGTCGCAGTCTCGCGTTGGTGTTAGGCCCTCTTAACTTCGGCTCAGTCGAAAGAGATATCCTATGGTCACGCGGTCTCGCGGACAAGGATAAACACTTACGACACCAAGAAAGAATTTTTCGGGGAGAAGAAAGGCAACCTCTACATCGCAGTCTCGCGTTCGAGGTTGTATCTTTCTTAACACCATCCTAAAGTATCCTATCGCGGCCCAGGTCCGGCAGCATGGTTGTGCGTGCGACGATGTAGTGCTAAAACATTTAAAGCATGCACAACGATTTATATGCAAACAACGCTTTAAGAATTCGAAAAAATAAATATTCATTCCCAAACCCCAAACCTGCAAAACAAGAGGTTAACAATTACTCATCACCTTATAACTCTCAACTGCAAGAACATTTTACACAACATTAGCAGACTTACCTTAGCCTTCACGATACCCTGCCATAAGACCACGTTAGTTAACAAACAATCAAGATATACTAGGCCTAAGTCCTCAAGTCCCCAGCGGAGTCGCCAAGCTGTCGCGACCTATCCGAACCGATCGGTTAGGCCAATAGGTATTTGTCGATGGATATGAATAACGATTGATTCGTTCGAAAGACAAATCAAATGGTTCATTAATCCAAAGACTAAGGCACTCCCAAGCCTCATACCTCGTGCGACGAGAATTTTCTAATTTACGCATTTGAATGGAGTCGCCACTAGCCATGATTAAGGGTCGGCTAGACACCCTAATCGAGACATGGGAGCGTCGTCTCGATGCGCGCGAAAATCAGAGATTCCAAAATTCGAGGACTTGATTACACTAGCGATCTAACTAGTGCCATTTCGGTACCTAAACTTGAACGTTCGCAAACTAACATACCGGGCAGCCTATCGAAAAGCCTAAAGCTCGTCCTAACCACGCTAAAAATGGAAAATAACAACCAATGTATTTAAAGTGCACAACCAAAATAAACAACCAGTGACCTATCATCGTTTCTAAAAAGGAAAATGCAATCAAAAGCCCTAAGGTAAAGCCCTAATGGTTTATCCGATTTTTGAGAATTTTTTAGAGGGTTTTTCTCATTTTTCATTTTTTTGAGTTTTTTTAACCTAAAATCTAGTGAAATTAAGCCCAAAATTGATTTCTAAACATTTCCTAATTTCTGATTTTTTTTGGAATTTTTCCGAATTTGTCTGAATTTTTTTTAATATTTTTGAATTTTCTGAATTTTTTAAATATATTTTTTATTTATTTAATTTTTTGGGATTTTTTAAACATTTTCGATTTTTTTTGGAATTTTTAATATTTTAATATTTTTTGAATTTTTTGAGTTTTCTAATATTTATATTAATAAAATAAAAATTCTGGACCGGGTCCCTTGACCCGATCCGCCGACACCCGACCCGACTCTCTCTGACCCGTCTGAGATCTTTTTCCTATTTCTTTTCTGATTTTTCTTCTTTTCCTATTTTCTCTCTTTTTTTTGTGTTTCTTTTTCTCTTTTCTCTTTTGTCTTTTCCGGTCTTCCTTTCCCCCTTTGCGTGCCCTGCCCTTCTGGACGTCTCTCCCCAGAACGCTTTCTTCTTCGCTTCTTCATCGAGAATGCCGTCACTGGGATTACGCCGGGAACGCCCACCGCTGTCCGTCGGCTCGGGCCGCCGGCGTCGACGACGGACGCTGGCCTTACGCCATCACCGCCGGCCAACTTTCTGGCGACCACACCAGCCCCTTAGAGAAACAGTCACAGCTCCCCACCGGCGACAAACGCACTTTCGGAAAATGAATGTTGACTCCGACTCGTGTGCACGTCCATGGCCGACATCGGGGAACAACAGAATATGCCATACAAACTCATGAAAAAGCAAGGAAAGCTTGGGGTCAGTAACTATAATAGAACCATTCAAGTATATAACAAAACTTTAGGGCGTCGGTTTTGCAAAAACGGACTCGGAGTTTCAGTCGGACATTTTGTCGAACAAGTGGTGGGCGAGTTCGAGCAAGGGCTTAAGATTGGCATTCGGTGCGATTTTTGGCTTGAACATGAAGTGTGAGGATCTAAGGAACCGTATCTCGTCAAAAAATCGTCTCGGCTTGCGATAGAACGCTAAAAAAAAAACGTGACTAGATCCGACATTTAAAACTTAAATAGCTTCCGGCGGCAAAAAAAATGGATCCACGGGTCCGATTTTGACGAGGCTCACGGCCTGTTTTCAACATGCAATGCTCAGAAGAGGTTCATGGAGTGTCGAACGAATGTTAGCCTCTGTCGATGGGGCCGAGCAATCACCGAGCGGACTTGGTGTGCCCGGCACCCGAGAGGCAGGGGAGAGGAGCAGCCAAAACAGGGGAAAGCTATGGAGACCCACCTGGTTCGTGATCGACCGGGACGAAGCGCAGCAACTGGAAGCTCGTCGGCACCGACAGCGACTCGATCGGCCCTCCGGCGAGCGGGTGAGGCTCTCTCTTCCTTTCTCACCCTCAAGATCTCTCTTTTTCACCTCATCCTCCCTCTCTCTCTCTCTCTCCGGTTTCTCTCTCCAGAACTCCCCCGATCTCTGCCCCCCCCTCTTTTCTCTTTCGCGTGCTCGGCTTTAAGGGCAACGGCAAGCGCGCATGGCTTCCTGCCACCGCCAGCTATCGTGGCCGGCCTGATCCCGACCCGCGGATCACGCCGGTCTGCCCTCTCCCTTCTGCCTCTCTGGCTTCTGTTCATTCTGTGGTGTTCTGCTACTGTTCCGGCTTCTGCCTCCTGCTTCCTCTGCTTCTGTTGCGTTTCTTCTCCCCCATACGCTATGAAGCGTTGACTGGGGGAAGATTGAACCGCGCGTGGGCCGGGCCGAAGGGAAAAGGGCCAGCCCACACGAAAAATGTGAAAAAGGAAGGGAACAAAAGATGGGCCACGCGTAAGATAAGAAATAAAATGGGTCGACTGCAAAAAAAATTTTCTAATAGACCATATTAATGCAAATGCACCTAATATCTATATGTCATGTAATTTAATGAAAATATTTTTGGTTTAGGGGTTAAAAAATTAAACCCTAATTTTTATGCGATAAAACCCTAGATGATTTGAGCAAAATTTAGGTGTCAACAGCCAAATCTTTAGTCTTAGATCGGGAAAATTATTGAAAACGTCTTAAATCTACTACACTTTAGCCAATTCAGTCTTAAACCTATCAATTCAATCCTATACATTTTCACGTTTGGTCAATTGAGTCCATTGGACTGATTTTAGTAGGAAATCGAAAATGTGGACATCGGCCGTCTTACGTCATGGTCAACACTAGACCTGTTAAATGGGTCTTAAAACCCATATATGACCAATTTATTTTTAAATGGGTCATAAATGGATCAATGGAACTTTGAATAGCCCATCTTAAATGGATCTTAAAATTTTAAGCCTATTATAAATGGGTTGAGTGTGGATTCTATTTTCAACCCACCCATTAAGCCTACCCCTTTTTATAAAATTATTTTTTTAGATCAAAATTATTTTTTAAATTCTTTTCTCTTTTTTATTTTATTTTCTTTCTTTTTTCTTTATTTTCGGACGATGGTCGGCGATCAGCCGTTAGCCATAAGGGAGGAACGACCTCGCCGGAGGCCGACAAGACTCGAGCTCGCTGGATCTGGCAAGGTGGAGCCTCGCCTAAGGCTAGCGAGGCTCGGCTCACCGGAATCAGGCGAGCTCGAGGCTCGCTTGAGGCTATCGAGGCCTCGGCAAGCTCGAGTGTTGCCAGCCTCCGGCGAGCTCGAGTGTTGCCAGCCTCCGGCGAGCTCGTCCTCACTTGTGGTCGAACATCTATGTGACACTTTCGGCGTCCATATCTTTCCAGCTGAAATTGGCTAGATGGATTTAATTGGCAAAATTGAAAGTTTTAGAATTGAATTAATTAAAGTGTAATAAATTTATGATTTTCTTGATAATTTTCCTGTCTTAGATCATATATCTGAAAGGGGATACAAGTCGTGGCTATCTCCTAAGTCACACTTGAGCGATTTTTCGTGTTATGGAAGGTTTCCGGGAGAGGGCAGCATGAATGCCCCCAGTGGTGATTGGAGGGGCGATTGTGATGTTAAAAGCCTAACCAGATAACTGAGATAGAGGCAGTAACGAAGGAACTATCATTATCAATCTATTCACAAAGTTCATCCTTGTTTGCTGGTTCATGCCGTGAACCAGAGAACTTTCCATTATTGTTTGTCGGAGAAGTACAGACGCATCCAACTTTATCGTCAAAGAGTGTTTACTCCGTCTTATTTAGCACGCGGATGACATGTAGTGACGTATTATGCTTCCATTAGAAACCGCACTTAAGGAAACGAATGGCCAAAGGCATCCATTCAGGCGGAGGCCGGCCCGCCAGCTCGCTGGGCTTCGAGCGTCTTCTCGTACTCCTCGATGGACTTGAAAAGCTCCGAGAAGTTGCCCTTCCCGAACCCTCCGCACCCGCCCTTCTGAAGCGGTTTTCCGTGATCGTTCTTGAGCATGCACCCCAATCTCTGTATGATCTCTAAGAATACGGTTGGCCTGCAACAATACGGCAATTAGAGTAGCCGGATGAACAACATCAAAGGAGAGGACCGGCAGATACTTTGGCCTTACAAAAGATCAATGCCATGTACTTTTTACCAAAAAAAAAAAAATGCCATGTACCATTACTCAAGTTGATCCTCACTTAAAACCGTAATACAATGGCAATTTTTTGCTCCTGATATCAAATTAGCGTAGCAAATTCAACCGAAAATCCAAGAAATAGTTGGGACTTAGAGTAACTTGGGTAACTAATGTAACCGAGGGACTATTATATCAAGTGCGTGCATGTCATGGTTATTCCTATCGAAAATGTCATCAAAAGTTGTTGATAGACGATCGTAGCTAATAGAGAGAGCCTGCATGAAATCGATCACGAACCTATCACCCACAGGCTTAGTGAATATCTGGAGCAGCGTCCCTTCGTCGTCCCTGTCCACCAGAATCCCCAGCTCCTCGCACTCCTTGATCTGCTCGTCGGTCAACACGTCCCCGGCTCGGCCCTGCAGGTTCTGGTAATACGTGGGCGGTGGTGGTGCCATGAACTCAAAC
The DNA here is from genome assembly GCA_031216405.1 of Syzygium malaccense. Classification (NCBI taxonomy): domain Eukaryota; kingdom Viridiplantae; phylum Streptophyta; class Magnoliopsida; order Myrtales; family Myrtaceae; genus Syzygium; species Syzygium malaccense. Next base: position 23,446,392 of record CM062253.1, read on the forward strand.
CCGCCCACGCCGCTCCGCTTCGTCATCTCCCTCAGCGTCCTGAAGATGTCCTCGGTCATCAGCGCCAGGTGGTGCACCCCTGGGCCCTCGTTGTGCTCCAGGTATGTCTGGATTGGGCTCCTCCTCTTCGTACCGAACACCGGCTCGGTCAGCGGCAGGAGGACGGTCTCGTCGTTGTTTGCCAGCACGACCGAGTTGACCCCGCTCTCATCTGTCCCGACGTCGTCCTTGGTGAACTCAGCGAACTCGTGGAAGCCAGTAAACCTCTTCATGTACGAGACCGCTGGGCCGAGCTTATGGACGCATGCGACGGCATGGTCAAGCCGCCGGATTCCGAAGTCTAGCAAGAAGGAGGAGACCCCGTCTGTCGGCTCGAACCGAGGCAGGAACCAGGAGTCCGGAGAGGAGTTGATGCGGTCAGAGGCCGGGGTTTTGTAGCTGACATAGCGGAGGACGACGTCGCCATAGAGGTGGACCTCGGCGATGGTGGCGGCCCCGTCGAGGACGACCGGTGGGGAGACCGGCCTGGCACCATGGGCGACACTGGTATGGAAGGCGGCGTCGGCGTCCTCGACCTCGATGGCGATGGCCCGGATGGCGAGGCCATGCTTGGCGGCAAAGGCGATGCAGGCAGAGTAGGAGAAGGTGGGGAGGGAGGCCATGGAGGAGGGGTCGAGGCCTTCAGAGGCGGCAATGGAGGGGGAGTAGGGGGCGGTGAAGAGGAAGCAGAGGTCGCCGGAGCGGCAGAGATAGGAGGCGTGGGTGGCATTGCCGGTGGAGAGGTCGGACTTGGCGACGAGGGGCATGCCGAGGCCCCAGGAGAAGCGGCGGGAGGCGTTGGTGGCGTCGGTGCACCAGAACTCAACGTGGTGGAAGCGGCGGACGGGGAAGCTGTCGGACTGGGGGTTGGACCGGACGAAGTTGGAGAAGCCGACGAGCTTGAAGTCGTTGGAGCCGGTAGTAATGCCGTCGTTTTGCTTGCCCATGGTTTCCGGAAGCGAGGGGTCGGATGGCTTTGGTATGTAATTGGTGTCTGTCAGTGACTGTGAGGAGGGAGCGGGGTGGGACTGTGAATAATAATATAGAGAGGGACAAGTGTACGTTGGGAACGCGCGTCTGAAATGGAGGAAAATGGGGTGGGGTAGGTTTCACGTGGGGAGGTGATCGGGGGAGAGAAGGTTCAAGGGTGGTGGTGGGGCAACGCTGGTGATGTTTTTGGATTTCTCAGCTCAAAGCAGCACGTGAAAGTGAGACTCTATTCCAGAAAAGGAACGCAAAAGATGAACAGGCAGATGTGTTATGTACATCATCATCCAGATAAGTTCAACCTAACTACTGGGTACTACCAGAGTATATGCATATGCTCATCTAACAAGTGAAGGATCACCCTGCGACGGTGATTTTTCTCTTTGACCGGTTTTGGACGCCCTCAATGCAGTAAAGTGTTTATTCACATATCCAGTCGCCTTGTCCCTGATTTCCATCCTGATCGCAAGTTTATGGATGTTTCATCGGTAATGAAAAACCTTTCAAAATGTGGATCGACGTGAAAATCGATAAATGATGTGAAGGATCAATAGTTAATTCTTGGATAGGAAACTTGACGAGAAAGTAAAAGTACGGAGATTGGAGGCCAACCATATGTACAGAAATGTAAAGATAAAGAGGAAGTAAAATTGAACGATTGGTATTCATCCATTAATTATCGATCCCCACTACATATTAAGATTCAAGTACTGACAGTTTATAATGGTTACAAAGAAAGCAACCACCACTTCGACAGTCATTACTTTTCCGCTCTTTACACCCAATATCGATAGTTACTTCTGTAGCTTGTGGGCTCCGCTTTCGGTTATAACAGCCATGTTTCTTACACCTATGTTAATCTTCACGGCTGCACTCAAGATTGCCGGCTCCACGACTTAAATAACTGCCTTGGTTATAATTCATTGCAAGTCACTTCAACTTTGACTCTCTTATCGACCTGATCGAGCCTCATGAACTAGGGGTGTCAATGGATCGGGTCGGGTCGGTTTGTCATGATACCCGACCCGACCCAAAACAATAAATATGTGTGATTGGCCCGACCCGAAATAAGACCCGAACATGATGTAGCCGCACGATCGGGTCGGTTCAGTTCGCATCGATTCGGTTTGGGTTCGGGTTCGGGTTCGTGTTTTATATTTTTATTATAAATTAAGGTTAAGTTACACCTAGGGGTGTCAATGGATCGGGTTGGGTCTAGTTTCCACGCTACCCTACTTGACCCGAATCATAAAAGATATGTGGACTCTTGACCCGAATCGAACATGATTTGAAAAGCAAAAACCGGGTCGGGTTTCGGGTCCTTTTGGGTTCAAGCTAATATTTGACGATGTTACAATTGCTTGAAAGTTATCGGAATTACCCAGCGGCCTCCACCAATCCCCATCGGCAATAAATTGAGTGCTAATCCGTTCATTCCAAGATTGGAGCAGTTAAGATATTTTTTTCGTGTATCCACATACGATGCCATTCTACAGGAAAGATCTCCGGTCAATTCGTCCCGATCAAACGAGGAGCTCAAAAAGGCCCGACTGCCATTTCTAACGAGACTGGAAATTTATTAAAAAGAACAGAAGCCGTTTGAAATATTTTTGCTAGGAACAGAGTGGTCACCCATCGCCTCCTCCCCCACTCCCTTATTATTTGCTAGTACCTCTCATTGCTAACTGGGACGATGTTGATGCATCATCCTGTTCGGCGGCCCCGGCCTTCCCCTCTCTCTCTCTCTCTCTCTCTCTCTCTCTCTCTCTCTCTCTCTCTCTCTCTCTCTCTCTCTATGTGCTGCTGCTCCTAATGCTCAGCACATGAGGACGATGGAAAAGAGTGCACGATCAGAAGCAACCAAAATCCCAATCATAGCATACATTGAACCAATCCACGCACAAGTAAACCCAAGCAAAAGAACAAAAACTTTTTGTTCACGCCACATCGAAAAAGCCAAGACGAAGTTGAACGACGGTGCTACAAAGTGAAATGTGTTTCGGTTCTAAAAATAAAAATATTTGTGTTTCGGTTCGGTTCGTGTTTAGAACACGAACCGAACCGAAACCATTGAGATACCCATTTGCTTAGCTAATACCCGAACATGAAGTTGACCCGGCCCGAAAATATCCAAAACTTCTGGTCAGGTCGGTTCATGTTTCGGTTCGGGTATATTGTTTGGTTTTGACACCCTTACTGGGTACCACATATTTTTCCTCATAGACTCTACAACTGCTGTTTCCTATGCACTCATCTTAAGAGAGGATCTCCTCGTCAGCGACGTTCTCCAAGCGTCGTGTAATGTGTTTCTGGAGCAGCTTTGCCTTGCTCTCTCTCCTCTAGTTGGCCCAGCTTGTCAAATGTGATCGCCAATAGGTAGAATGCTTCGGCTGCCAATTCACGATGCCGCATCCGCTTGTTCGAAGAATTAAGAGAGTAAAGAGGTGTTTGGCAACTGGCCAAATAATAACTATTTCTATTCTTTTGTTCTCTGAATCAGTTTTGGAACATAAATATATTTGGTAAATTTTTTATTTTCGGGCACAAATTTACAAAAATTTATTCTCAGAATCAGTTTTTGAACATAATCAAGAAACAAAAAAAAAATTGCTTCTTGATTTTGGGATCAAGAATGAGAAATGAAAAAGAATTTTTTTTTCTTCTTCTTCTTGGCCTGTGGCCGGCGAGGGCGAGGGCTGCCCTTGCCGAATCTGGCGTGGGCGACCCTCACCGCCGCCCTTGCCAGATCCATCGAGGGCGGTGGTGAGGGTCCAGCCCTCAGCCCTCGTCGGCCCTAGCCTGTGGCCGGTCGTCGGCGTCAGCGACTTGGCCATGGCCAAGGAAGGGAAAGAAAAATAAAAATAAAGAAATATTAAAAAATTAAAATATTATTAAAAAAAAGAAGTTTTGTGCAATTACCAACGCATTTCTGTTCTTTTTTTATTTCAAGAATGGAAATTTTGGACAGTTACTAAATACCTTCAAATACTTAGAAATTATTTTTAAGTACGGAATAAAAAAATTATTTCTAAATAGAAATTATTTTCGGGAATAAAATGATTGTCAAACGCCCCCTAAAATGGCTTCTCCCCAGTGCCTACAAGAGCATGCAGTCGCTGTTTGACTCTAAGACGGGTGCATAGGACGATACAATGAATATGCAAATCCGCATGAAGACAAGAAGGTAGAAGACCGGCAAGCACATTAAGCACGTTTTTCAGACGATCATGATCTTTCCCCTCAAACATGTTTATTTTCCGCTTTGACTAGTTGCTAGCATGTTGGCACTTTCATTCATGCAGAGGACTCGAGCAAGTATGGCTAAACTATCTTGCTTGCCATTGCATGGGGTGATGCACCCACTTCTACGGCTATGCCAGTTTACATTTTGAGAGTAAATCATCGTGCAGGATGACAGCCAAATGTTGTTCTGTCATCTGGGCTTTCGGCTCTTTCAATATATGATTAATATTTTGGCAACAATATTGTCTCAGAGACATGATAGAGAAAGAGACGACTTGTACCTTCGACAAATCAACTGGCTTTCCCTAGGAAACGATTCGGCCGAGCAGGAGCTCATAGCAACCCGCTTGGCGATTCTCAGTTTCCTGTTCCCCTCTCCCCATGGCAGTTTGATTTTTCCCTTCGTTACCCTCAGTTGTTCCCTGCTTCATCTGATGACGATTACCCCAAAAGGATTCAGTTTGCTGACACTGGCTTCGCATTTTAGGTAACTTATGTCATGCATTAAGTTGTTTAACATAGAATCATTCCATGCAGTTTGATAATTTGGCAGTTGAATTAATAATATAAGAAAAAAAACGAAGAAGAGTTTCATAATTCCTTTGCCAGCTAATTAGGATCAGCTTACATATAGATTGCATTTAATTAGCACATGTCATTAATTTAATTATTTGATGCGTGTTAAACTAGAATTCGTGCCATCATAGAATTTAGATTAAATTGCATTCACGCTAATTAAAAAGAAAAATAAAAACAATCATTAGCATGGTTTCGTGTTTATAACTTTGTTCATGCATCACGTTTTCATCGATTTGTGAGTTGTAGGAATTATGAATTGACGAGACTTCGCCTTTGCTTGCTTTGTGTATCGAGGGTCTTTCATTTTCCCAAGTAATTAACTTATTGCTTTGATTTTTGAGTATTACATTATTGAGTGCTCGCCCGCATGATTACCCGTCGCATGTTAATGGTTCAGGATTAAAATTTGCAAAGACTGCTTGCAAAATATTTTTGAAATAAAGAGAAAAAGGTATCGAAAAAGGCATTAAATTAATTAAGAATAAACAACTCCACCTGTCTATGAAATCTCTGGCTTGTAGAGGTAAAATGTTTTCTCGCATTTTACTTGAGTTTCTAATCAACCCATAATAGACGAGTGCCAGCTCCAAAATAAATCAAATTGCATATTTAAAGATATTTAATTTAAATCCCAAAATTGCGATCGATATGCACTTTGAAGAGTTTGTGCTAGACGATGGTTCCCTCCCTTTAATGAGTAACCATTTGTGCTCGCCCGTTAATCCATTAGCATTTGTTCACCGCTGGGAAGGTCGTGACAAGACCGAGTAAGCCATCGCGGAGATAGAATTCACTAAGTATTGGGAGTTCCTAGTCTACAATTATTGAAGATCGACAAGATATTCGGTATGGGGTGATTACAATGCAAAGGAAAATTACTAAGTCCTAAGACGTGAATGTCAGTCAGTTCATGAGGCTCGGTCACGTCGATAAGAGAGTCAAAGTTGAAGTGACTTGCAATGAATTGTAACCAAGGCAGCTATTTAAGTCGTGGAGCCGGCAATCTTGAGTGCAGCCGTGAAGATTAACATAGCTGTAAGAAACATGGTTGTTATAACCGAAAGCGGTGCCCACAAGCTACAGAAGTAACTGTCGATATTGGGTGTAAAGAGCGGAAAAGTAATGACTGTCGAAGTAGTGGTTGCTTTCTTTGTAACCATTATAAACTGTCAGTACTTGAATCTTAATATGCAGTGGGGATCGATAATTAATGGATGAATACCAATCGTTCAATTTTACTTCCTCTTTTATCTTTACATTTCTGTACACATGGTTGGCCTCCAATCTCCGTACTTTTACTTTCCCGTCAAGTTTCCTATCCAAGAATTAACTATTGATCCTTCACATAGTTTATCGATTTTCATGTCGATCCACATTTTGAAAGGTTTTTCATTACCGATGAAACATCCATAAACTCGTGATCGGGATGGAAATCAGGGACAAGGCGGCTGGATATGTGAATAAACGCTTTTCTGCATTGAGGGCGTCCAAAACCGGTCAAAGAGAAAAATCACCGTCGCAGGGTGATCCTTCACTTGTTAGATGAGCATATGCATATACTCTGGCTGTTGGTGGCATCATATACACTATCGCAGATGTCGAAGAACTTGGAGAATGGATGAAAGGCTGTTTGGAAAACCACCCCATGTTGGAGGCACTCACGGCCGAAGAACTCGAGAACGATCTAGTGGTGGTGAAGCTTTTGACCAGTGCAACCGAGGAAGGCCAGAAGGTTGCCAGGAACGGTGGGCAGACATTTCAAGCAGTGTACAGACGCGTAGCTCTATAACTGTCCTTTGGAGTTCGAAGTTATCTAATTTGTTAGGGTTGCTGTCACATGAAACACCACATGAGTTAGGATATCAGAAATATTAGAAGGGTGCCACGAGTAAGGGTATTCAAGTTGCAGTTCATGGTCCTTATTTTTGCCCTCATCGGGGCCGTATGAATTGCTTTGTTGTGCATATTTGGCTAATAGCCAGATCATTAGTCTCAGATCATATATCTGAATGGTGATACTAGTCCTGGTAGCCTCCTAAATTACTTTGAGCTCTTTTTCATGTTATGGATAGGTTTGTGGGGAGGGCAACTTGAATGCCCGGTCGTGATTAAAGTTAGCACTTAAGGGGTGTCAACGGTTCAAATTCCCATTGATATCCGACCCGATCCAAACATGTAGGATGTATGTTTATTGTGACCCAACCCGAGACTCGACTCGACTCGTATACCCAGACCGAAAACACGGTACTGATATTATATGTAATAATTGAAGTTACAAGAGTCACTTTCTTTACAACAAGGTTGGGTGAGACTAGGTCATAAACAAGCAGTTATTGCTCTTAATTAGAAGAGTTCTACACGTACTTTGCAAATACGTAGGCCACGTAAACTGAACCGTATTTGACTAGTGAACTTCGTTGTCCCGTGATTACTTCCTTTCACGTTGTGCACATGTATCCTTATAGTCACATGAATTGACATTTGTAGGGCTTGTTATTTTAAGAATACGATCAACGAAATTGATATAATAACTGATGTAGAAGACTGCAAGAGTGAAATTAAACACGTGGATCATGATAAGTAAATATAATATTATATCACTTAATATATTGATTTTATAAATCAATTGTAGTCTACTTAGCGCACAAAATTTGACTCCACTTACTTAAAATGTGCGATTATCTGAGATCACTTTAATCAATCACAAAATAATTTATTCACAAAGATATCCTTTCTTCGCTGGACCATACCTCATCCGTGAACTTATGCCCTCACACCGAAACGAAAGCACGATAATAGAAAGAGTTTTCATGAATTTATATCAGCGATGACCAAACGCATCCAACTTCATCAGCTAAGAGCCTTTATTCTGTCATGCAACATCACTCAAACATACAGTGACAAGCAATGCTTCCATTAGAAACCACACTCAAGGAAAGAAATGGCCAAAGGCATCGATTCAGGCGGAGGCCGGCCGGGCTACGTGTCGGGCATCGAGCGTCTTCTCGTACTCCTCAAGGGACTTGAAGAGCTCCGCGATGTTGCCCTTACCGAACCCTCCGCACCCGCCCTCCTGATTCAGTTCTCCGTGATCGTCCTTGAGCATGCACCCCACTCTCTGTATGATCTCTAAGAATAGGGTTGGCCTGCACGGCACGGCAGCAAGAGAAAACAGATGAACAACAACAAAGGAGGGCCAACAGATACTTTGGCCTTTCAGAAAAAAATAAATCCCACCTACTATTACTCAAGTTGATCCTGGCTTAAAGCAGTAATCTATGGTAATTTGTTTGCTCCTGATATCAAGGTAAAGTGACAAATTCAACCAAAATCTAAGAAAAAAGCTGGGACTTGCCTAACTTGGCTAACTAATGTAACCGGGGAAAAATGCAAAAAAAGTCATAAACCTTTTGCAGTAGTGCTAATTTAGTCCTAAACCTTTTGCATTTGTGCCCATTCGGTCCTAAACCTTTTTTTGGTGCCAATTAAGTCCTAAACCTTTTAAATTGGTGCCAATTCAGTTCTAAACCTTTTATTTTTATGCCAATTTAGTCATTCCGGTTAATTTTGACCGGAATTTGCCGACATGGACGCCTTCCCAATGTAACTGAGGGACTATTCTATCAAGTTCATGCATTTCATGGTTATTCCTGTCTGAAGTGTCGTCAAAGGTTTTCGATAGACGATCGTAGCTCGCAGAGAGAGCCTGCACGAAATCGATCACATACCTATCGCCCACAGGCTTGGTGAAGATCTGGAACAGAATCCCCTCGTGGTCCCTGTCCACCAGAATCCCCAGCCCCTCGCACTCCTTGATCTACTCATCCGTCAACACGTCCCCGGCTCGGCCCTTCAGGTTCCTGTAATACTTGGACGGTGGTGGCGGCATGAACTCGAAACCGCCAACCCCGCTCCGCTTCCTCATCTCCCTCAGCGTCCTGAAGATGTCCTCGCTCATCAGCGCCAGGTGCTGCACCCCCGGGCCCTCGTTGTGCTCCAGGTATGTCTGGATTTGGCTCCTCCTCTTCGTCCCGAACACTGGCTCGCAAATCGTGAGAAGGACCGTCTTGTCGTTGTTCGCCAGCACGAGCGAGTTGAGCCCGCTCTCATCGGTCCCGACGTCGTCCTTGGTGAACTCAGCAAACTCGTGGAAGCCGGTGAATCTCTTCACGTACGAGACTGCCGGGCCGAGCTCGGGGACGCACACGACGGCATGGTCAAGCCTCTGGATTCCAATGTCTAGCGGAAAGGAGGAAACCTCGTCCGTCGGCTCAAACCGAGGCAGGAACCAGGAATCCGGAGAGTTGTTACGATTGGAGGCTAGGGTTTTGTAGCTGACGTAGCGGAGGACGACATCGCCGTAGAGGTGGACCTCGGCGATGGTGACGGCGCCGTCGACAACGACCGGCGGGGAGACAGGCCTGCTGCCCTGGGTGATGCTAATGTGGAAAGCTGTGTCGGCATCCTCGACCTCGACAGCGATGGCACGGATGGCGAGGCCGTGCTTGGCGGCAAAGGCAATGCAGGCAGAGTAGGAGAAGGTGGGGAGGGAGGCCATGGAGGGGGGGTCGAGGCCGCCAGAGGCAGAAATGGAGGGGGAGTAGGGGGCGGTGAAGAGGAAGCAGAGGTTGCCAGAGCGGCAGAGATAGGAGGCGTGGGTGGCATTGCCAGTGGAGAGGTCGGACTTGGCGACGACGGGCATGCCGAGGCCCCAGGAGAAGTGGCGGTAGGCGTTGGTGGCGTCAGTGCACCAAAACTCGACGTGGTGGAACCGGCGGACAGGGAAGCAGTCGGACCGGGGGTTGGACCGGACGAAGTTGGAGTAGCCGACAAGCTTGAAGTCGTCGGAGCTGGTAGTAACGCCCTCGTTTTGCTTGCCCATGGTTTCGTTTACGGAAGCAATGCATCTGTTGGCTTTGGTTTGTAAAAGGTTGTCTGTCGGCAGTGACCGTGAGGAGGTAGCGGGGTGGGACTGTGAATACATGGAGGGGGCCAAGGGAGGGAATGGGGGGACACGTGGCATCAGGTGAGCGTAGGGAACACGCCCGTGGAACGGAGGATGGTTTTTGGCTTTCTCAGCTCGAGGCAGTCAAAAGTGAAACTACGCACTTCATGAGTTCATGGTGCAACTTTGATCAAAGCAAACAGCTACTTAAAACACTTGGCACAACGCAAAACAGAGGATGAACGAGAAAATGTGTTACGCTACATCATATGGATAATATACAACCCTACTACTGTGTATGACATATTTGTCCTCATTGACTCTGCAACCGGCGGTTTCCGCCACGCTCATTTTAAGAGAGGATCGTCCTCGTCAGCGACATTTTCGAGCGCCCTAATGTGTTTCTTGAAGGACGATGCAGCTTGCTCTCTCTCCTCTAGTTGCCCCAGCTTGTCAAATGTTATTGCCATTAGGTAGAATGCTTCGGCTGCCAGTTCGTGATACTGCGCGTCCAGCGGTACGAAGAATTAATCAAGTAAACAACTTGTTACCAATGCCCATAAGAGCATAAGTAGTAGTCCCCTAATTCAATTGCGAGACCAAGTGCATATGACCTAAGTAGCACCGACAAGCGACACACAACACGACACGTCACGATACGCCGACAAGTCATTTCTTAAAAAATAGAAAAATCTGACCCGTTAGGACACGTTATATATTTAATATACATTTTTATATATACATAATAAATGGTCATTTTTATGATCATTTCAATCAAATTAATTTGATTCAAACCCATAAATAAATAAATAATAAAAAAAGTGTCAATGTCCGAAAAGTCCGACACGACACGGAAGCCCTGGAGAGTGTCCATGCTTACTAGCATATGACAACGCAACAAATATACACCACACGCGAAGACAAGGGAGAGCTGGCAAGGATATTAAACTCCGACAAGATTTGATTGCAGACAATTTAAAATGGGACAGGTGATCCTTCTGCTATTTTTTTAAAGTTGCGTGAAGAAAAACGTGAGCATTATTTGTTGAAAAATTTGGCTAAGTTTCTCTGTTGATTTGATTGTCACTGTTGACAGGTAGGATTCTTTTCCTTTTTTGAATGTCCAGATAGCAAAAGGGAGTGATGACCATTACTGAAATTCTTGCAAGGACAATTGCACGGCTTTAATAAAGGTTTCCATACGAAAAAGAGAGGGGCAAGATGCTTCGCACATGAAATTTTCGGTTTCTCCATGAACCCAGTTTTCGTAGAATCTAACAGGTCTGCAACTAGGCTGGAAGAAACTGACACAATAAGCACCGCTTACATGAAGGAGTTGACGTACCTCTAAAATTTGAAGCTCATCCGAAGCTTGCCTCAAGGAATCCAGCACGATCCCTGAAGTTTCAGGAACTGCAACCAGGATCAAAAGATAAGAAGGGTAGCATAATTGTGGATGTGTTCAAAAAAGGTAATGAATCCCTGCAACTACAGATAACACCACTCACGATGCCACAAAGCAAGAAGTTAACTTAAGGGATGTATAATATTGAATATTTTTAATGAGATGAATAAATTAGTAGCGAATGCAGCCTCCTTCAAGGATGCATGCAAAAAACAACCAGCGCTAACAGATATGGAGCTCAATGTCGTCACTGTGTTCAATGCCTTATCATCTTCTAATGCAGCATAAGCAATACATTAACGGGGCATAGCACAGAGAACTACAGAGGTATCATTAGCAATTAAAATAGTAAATACCTGAAAAACTAGCATCAGACAGATGGCATTTTGCTTCTGCAATGTGTGCACGAGCACGAAGCTCCAAACCTCCATGACCAAGAATCATAGGAAGGGCAGAGTGTATGAGAGTTAAGGCTCTTTTTGCATGGATTGATCCGAGAGACAGCCAGAGCTCAGCCAGGGTTAGAGTAGCTGAAGCTTTTAGAAGATCTAGATTGAATGACTCGCAAAACGAGAGGCTGGCCAATGCATATGGAATTCCTAAAACAGCATTGCCTGATTTCTGATAAGAGAGAAAGCTAAATGTTAATAACCAAAAGAGGACATCAGAAAGGATAATGGCATTCTTTCATTCAACAGTGCACTATGGTTTCTAAAACAAAAACTGACATAAAATTATTAAGGGAAATCTAAAGGACCCTACCTCCCTCCCTCCCTCCCTCCCTCCCTCTCTCTCTCTCTCTCTCTCTCTCTCTCTCTCAAGCAGGCTAGAATTGTTATGCACTGCTGTATGCTAAGTAGCACCGACACACGACACGACACGACACGACACGACACGCTGACACGTCATTTCTTAAAAAATAAAGAATTCCGATACATTGAGACACATTGTATGTTAAATGTATATTTTTATATATACATGATAAATTATCATTTTCATGATTATTTCAATTAAATTAATTTGATTCAAATTCACAAATGAATAAATAATTAAAAAAGAGTGTCGGATGAGTGTTGGTGTCCGACACGTCCGACAACGACACGGAGGCCCCCCGGAGAGTGTCCGTGCTTCCTAGGCTGTACCTTGTGTATTTCTGCAAGCAAGAGGAGGGTACTAGCATCCTGTACTCGCAGATTAAATTTATAACACATGCAGAAGAGTCTGTGCGCAACAGCTGCAGCCTGCAAAGACAAGTACATAAAAACAATCCATCTACATGAAAAACATAAAGACATCCATCTTTTATTCCATTTCCAGAGTTAAAATTAACAGCAACACCATGCAGACAATGGCACTACATCTAAAGTATGAAAAGACTTTTGGCAAATGACAAAGGAAACCAAACGGCAAATGTGGAGGACTGGCATATGCCATAGCTCCTTCTCTGGTAATTTATATCCACCTCATAGAAGCCAAATGAAAAACGCGTGGTAGGTAAATTGTGTTCATATGTATTCACGTAACGCACTATATAAATATCAATCGGTGGAAATCAGAAGTTGTTTAAATATGTCTAGACCTCACTGAACTGCTTGGCAGCAAGCAAAGTACGGGCATGACGAAAACAAGCTTCTGCCTTCAAATCCATGTCAACGCCTGTGACAGGTGATGCAAGGACTGCAAGCTCATCGCATACCTGTTGGGCCAACTTCAAGTGTCCACTGCATCATGAGTAATTTGATAATGTCAATTTTTAACAACTAGAGGTTGAGTTAGGTACCAAAAGCACACATACCGATGTAAAGCGTGCTCGTGAAGTAGCTGCAATTTCAATACCATAATTTGTGATTTTGAAACTGATATAAACTTCTCCTCCATGGTCTTAAGAGCAGCAAAAGAAGCTAAAAGAAGTAAAATAAAAAAATATATATTAAGGAAGATGACATGAAGAGATATACAAGCAAGCGCATAGGATATCTTCCTGTGCATCCATGAGAATATAAGAAAGGAACGGCCTGTAGATAAAAATCTTTAGGACAGGAGAACATTTTACAGAAATTGAAAGGATTTGACAAGAACAGCAATTTTGCTGAAAAGAAACATGGAATCAAAGTCCAATTTTCTCCAATCTTCACTCTCCCTATATGAAGATCTTGCATGTAAAAGAACAAATAGAAAATAAAGGTAAAAAGTACAGGCAACATATAAATGTAAAACTTCACCAAATTGCCAAACCTGATCCAACTAAATCTAATCAAGCCCTCTAGCTCCCACAATTATATAAACCACATCGATACTCAGAAAAGCACCAACCAACCTAAACATAAAGAAGATTCAAAATTAGAAGAAAAAGATGGAGTGCTAACAGATCAAGGAGCATCCATGGCCTGGCTACAAAATTACTACAAACTCTCATAGATCTTACCAACTTCCTGTTTAAGACCTTCAAAAAGACACAGGCAGATAGCAGAGTCCCTAGAAGAAAATTTTTTTGATTAAAAGGACAGACTCCTATAATGGCTCTAGATCTTTTAACTCGACCTTTATATCCTTTGTATGCCGCTAAATACTGAATAAGCTTTCCGTAAGCCACTGCTGCATCAACTGAACTGAAAACATAAATAGAGTAGCAAACCTTAGGTCAAATAAGCTAGGATATTGAGAAAAGGCCTATAGAAGAGAGACATGTAAGAACATATATTTCTCAGAGATGTAAAACTTACCTGGCACAATCTACAAAGCAAGTCGCATAAACCAAAGCATTCATTCGAGCAAGAGGTGCGCTGCAGGCAAAATAAAGGTGAAGCATCTAATTGGAAACAGAATGCCTAGCGACAATTCCTTTTAAATAATTCAATACATGACAATGATAAAATCATCTAGAAATTCAATCAACCAACGAAGAGTTGACTAAAAGATAAGATGCATAAGCAGCCTATGCAGCTCAACACATTATTCCCTCAAGTAGAACTAACCAGGTTTAAAGTAAGTTTTAATGCAAGAGAAGTTTTCTACTGTTAAGCATGAGTTCACAGACGATAAACTACCATAAACAACCAATATCTTTGAACAGTGTGCAGCTTTCAGTCAAAAGAACTTTTCTTGTTGAAAAGAACTTCTCTCCTTGCTTCATGAAGTCACACGGACAGTAACAATAATATTTCATCATCATGCATAAAATAATCTACCACATTTCACTAACAGAGAAGAAAAGTCCTTGCTCTAAACTATATCTTCAACAGAAAAATCCAATATGCCTAGTAAAAATTTTCAATAACAGAAAGATCCAAAAAGTTCCTCATTCAAATACAACCAATAGAGAAGCCCACAGAACCCTCTGCAATACGTCTAGGCAATTGCTGATGCAATTCTCTCATTGTAGAGAGGACTCAATATGCTTAAATATTGCTCAAATTGCTTAAAGATAAAAATGGACCCTCATTGTGTGCTTTATATATTAATAACAGCATGACTCAAGAGTGAGTTACGGAAACATGATACGACAAAACAAAATCTAACAAAAACATAGATTTAGAACCCATATAATCAGGAATATCCATTTAAATACGAATCAAGAAGGATGACCGCCTATTTGGAAAATGAATTTACATAAAATCAAGATGGATGACTGCCCACTCAATGCCCTCTTTATCCTTCAGAACAAAAATGGCACCAGACATTTGCAACACTCAGTACATGCTTTACATAGAGGGAGAAAACCTCCTAAGCAATCATGAAAACAGAAAGACCTAGACAAACTTTACAACTCGACAATGGACAAGTCAATTTAAATATTTAATTACTGCTTCCTGAGTTGAAGCTCACAAAACGTTCTATGAAGTATTAGATAACAAGAGAGAGGGAGATATACTCAAGTGATTACAGATGCACATGATAGGCTAAACGCAATAGTATTAAGATGCTGAAATCCATAGCTCACAAAGAGAAAAGCTAATAAATAAGGACATTCCTATTAACCATAAACATCTGATTTACCAAATATCTTCAACAGGTTCAACCATACACAGTATTTTAAACCATCTGTTCCGATGGCAATTTAACCTCTGAACAAAGTATTACCTGCCATACATTTCCCATGCTGTGGCTCGGAGTAAATATGAAGCACCAACCAGTTGCGACACAGATCCAGGAATAGAATTAGGTTGAGAAAAGAAACTGGAAGCATTAGATCTATTCCCAGGTTCAGTTTCTTCAAAAATTACTGATGAACCACTTTGTCTGTGTAAATTCTTAAGCCAAGTAGTACTCAATGAACCATCAGTTATCATCATGGAACTTTCAACGTCGAAGTCACTAATCAAATTAGAACTTAATCTCAGTTCCTGCAATAAGAATTGAAGGAAGCATGAAGCAGAATTAAGCAAATTAAGAGGCAAAACAAAACCATGCGGTTTGCGGACGGGTAATAGCAACACATATTCTAAACTAAAAGACATTACCTTGCAAACATTAACTGGGCATGTTATAAGCTTCATGGAAGCTTTGGGACCAAAGGATAGCACAGGTCTTTGTACATGCTGCACAATGTACCAGAAAGCAACCAGATTACAACGTATGTCTAATCCTCTCAAAGACTCCCTCCCTCTCTCCTGCACGTAAGAAATCCACTAGAGGAGAACTGACTGACCAAAACTACAGTTTGTAAAAACAGTATCACCGGCTCAAACACTCCACCAGACATTTCACTTAGTTCAGCAATCATTGCCCTTTCTCCTTAAAAGAAAGGATATGCATACAAGAATACAAGACATAAATTTATATCTCACCATTAAATGAAATTTAGCCATCGCAAGATGATTGGAAGCCACCAGTCTTTTTAACTTCAAGATTTCAGCTCTCTTTAGAGATTCTTTCAAAAGCACAAAGAGCTGCTGGTGGATTGATGATGACGTTCCCATGTTGGCAACAGGTGAATATGATGATCCAAGTAGTCCACTTGCATTTGATATACCAATTTCAGACAGCAAGTTACATATAGCTGCCAAAGTGTAGGCAAGACAGGTATCATTACTGTGCTGCACAAGGTAAAAAATTCAACCTCAGTGAGAATGTAACATTTGCAGTTTTACAATGTGTCTTTGTGCTAAAGACCCACACAGCTTCTCTTAGGCTAGCCCATGAACAAACCTAGAGCAGAACAACCGTATCTAAAACAACACTTACCATCAGAAAGGCTGCTAACTATTTCTTCCAGCAAACAAATATATAATTCAGTCTGAAAGCCAAGAAGGCTATTGTTTTCCAGCTTATCTCTAAATTATAGACCCAGAATTTCACAGTTTGTCCTTTTGCGGTGCCCCTGAGGTATTGTGTGAGAAAAGGAAAGAAGGATTAACTAAATGATGGTCAAATGTGCATTAGATGTAGCAGATTGCTATTTTATAGTAGCAATGGAAATTATTAATCTCAGACCCTTAACAGTCCATCGATTATGCTTCTGACAGTATACTTGTCAAAGTGGAAAATGAACTGTGGTTTAGAGTCAAATAGATTGCAATCCTCTCATCTTTAGATACTCGAACTTAAATATTTACATAGGGTAACCTACTCAAGTTGAATGATATAGAGACCGGGAGGTCAGTTGATGATTGGTCAATCTATGCATTCTCCTCAACCCCCATGATGACCAATCAAACCCAGCCTCAGCTTCTTCAAACAAAAGTGAAGCATCTGAAATCGTTCTCTTCAAGCTCCATCATAGACAGTACTGACTAATCTCCAAAGTTGACAAAAATTGGCACCAATTAGTTTCTAAATAAGTCTCTAATAGGCCTACTTTTGAAAGAAAGTAACCTTACTGATCTCAAATCTTAAACAGTGACAAGTTTTCCTTCCAAGTTATTTTCCAATTAATCCACAATATATGTCCAAATATTCAGAACTCCCATGAACAGCAGGTTCTGGAAAACACATGGATATCTATATCATCACAAGACAGACTTACAAGGGATTGTCTGGGTCAACTATCTTGTAACATGCTCGTGACACATCCATAACTAATTTGCCCAAAAGGATATCTGGCTACACCAATACACATCTGATTCATTCTTAATGAAGAATAAATTCAATTTAATTGCCGCTAGGTTGTCACGTCAAATTTTGAAACCATATAAAATGAAAGCACTGATCAGATGATAATATCAGTCAACAAGCTACTATTCCAATATAGATAACAGCAAAGAGAAACTTCAAACAGGAAAGAACATGAAATGAATGGCAAATTTGTATTGAGGGATGAGATTATGGATTACCTGTTGGGAGACACGAACTGCTTCAGTCAAAGCCTATACACCAAGAAAAGAAGAAAAAATATTAAACTTATTAAAGCATGAAAAAGGATGCTGAACCTGATCGAATCAGACTTAAGGGAAACATGGAAACAGGGTTGGTTGCTGTTCTATCATGGATCATATGGATATGACTGCTCTCCCGTTCTTACCTCCACAGCTTGCTTAGGATGACCAAAGTGAAAATGCAACATCCCTGAACATAATAAAGCAATCTCATATCTTCCAATATTATTGAAGCCAGATGAGGGAGGAATACCATCAAATCCTTCTATCCCTGCACTTTTATGTTGACAACATTTAAATTAGCATATTGTCAGAGATAATTTACCGCCAAATAGCCAGAAGAAGCTTCAGGATAGATAGATAGACAAGAATCCAAAGTTCAACAGAATAATAACTCAAGAAACTCAAAATTTCAAATGGGATTCTAGCTCAGAATTATCACAATCCATAAGTCCTGAATCTGAAGTGATTAATTCACTTTGATTCCCTTCATGAAGCAATTTTCGGGAGTGATCGAAAATACAAGTGGACATCAAATTATCGTTTTAAAGCCTGAGTTTATACTAAATTAATTACCTTTTTAGCTTCTTGCTAGTCCAAAAATAGAATAATAGTCGTCGTCATTAAGTCAAATTTTTTTAGGCTTTCAGCCACGACGTCTCCAATTATAACTAAAATTTCAGAATGGAGTAACAGCTATATAACTAAGATGACAAATTAAATGCAGGTTATGCATGGACTAGGCTCCACAACAACTGAAGCACCATGGCATCATCATTTAATACTAGTCATCAATATTTACCTATAATCAAAATATTTATGCAGATTCTCCAAAGCAGAGGCATAGTCATCATGGTATAAGCTGTTTAAGTATCGTAAAAAGTGTACCTGAAACCAAAGCCACCGCCAAATACTTCAGCTTCCAGCATAGATGGCAACAATTTTAAAGAAAAGGTCAAAAATAAAAAACCAACAACATGATAACTTACACGATGTAATTCAGGTGCCAACTTTTGAAGTTGTCCGAGTATAAACTCTAAAGCATTTAAAGGGAAAGAGCTACCATGCCTGTCATTGAGATAAAATACAAAATCAAGAGCACTCCTGTTTAGAAACAAAAAAGAGAGAAATAAAAAGAAAGGAAAGATAGGAAAGAATTACTTCTCAATTGCATCTGTTTGCTCTAGCAGGTATCCTTGTATTTGCCAATTTGAACGCAGGAAAAAGCCATGATCAACAGCCCCAGACGAATCATCAAGTGTCATTGCATAAGAACTAGCCTCTTTCCCCTTTGCGTTCTGTTTAAACATTAGTTTGGCTGAGGGTTCGATATCTGTATGTTGAGATTACCAATAAGTTGTTACTAGCTTGCAACCCTTCTGGGTGGACAGGTCTTCAACTAATAATAAACAGTAGAGCAATAGCACTGTAGACAAAAATACACCTTTTCGTCCCATAAGGTGACTCCGTGACTTGATCTCATGCAATCTCTATTGGCTTAAGCGAGCAAAAACAAGCCAAGACTTTGATAAGTGGTGCTTTCA
The DNA here is from genome assembly GCA_031216405.1 of Syzygium malaccense. NCBI lineage: Eukaryota > Viridiplantae > Streptophyta > Magnoliopsida > Myrtales > Myrtaceae > Syzygium > Syzygium malaccense. The sequence goes on from CM062253.1 coordinate 23,465,448, forward strand.
GAAATATTTCTAAATATTTGTTAATAGTGATAATACCATGTAATGGCCTTCAAAATGTAGTTCCTACCATAGCCTTGTTCAGTAGTCTTCAGCATTTTAAGATGCTATATAAATAATTGAGCACCTATACCAAGGTGCACTCCGCACATAATTATCAAGACTGCTGGTATTCTTAGAGGTGCACTCTCAGAAAGCATTTAACAACTTGCATGAAATGCATTACAAATATTATAGCTCTATCGCACGGTAAACTATGATCTTGTCAAAAATTACTTTTCTCATTCTTCCCACATTCACAAGCCATTACCAAAGGTTTGCCATCTGAACCATTCATCATCATTCAAAATTCTCTCTTAAATTACATGCAAACATCTGAAATAGTACTTCTGTCTGGAGGGCACTGCTAACGGAACATTTTTTAATTTAAAGTTACCTTCGACCAAACCAAAGATCGGAGTGGGCACATGAAGGTGAAAAGGAATCCGCTCTCCAGCCTTCTTCTTAGTCTCAATTTCTTCGGTAACTTTCTCAAAAACAAAATTTTCGAGGTCCATATTTTCGTACTCTGATGCTTCCATAAGATTAACACCAGAACCATCTAAGTGGGCCTCACGAGGAGCACGGCTCGAGAGGACTTCTTTACAGTACAAAGAAATATTGGTCAAAAGATGGCAAACACCCTGCACATTTAACAATTCTGTTGTCAAATTAACAATAATTGCTCAGATAACATTTTCAGACTGAGTATCTTTTACCCCATGTGAAAAACGATATTTCGGGGATTCATGTGCTTGCAGGTACAAGAAAGTGAGAAAAGGAGAATTTAAGCAGTTCTAAAGGAGGGTAACTAGACTACCTCGAAGGACAGGAGATTAAATGCAAGTATGCAGCGGCGAAGAAATATTCCAAGGTTGCTATTTGGGTCCAGAATAATCTGGTCATCTTCAACAACACCAGCATCTTGGCCTGCAAGGAATTCTGGGTAATATTTTTCATAAAGTTAGACTTACAATTTAACTTGTACTCTTGCAGAAAATTGAATCATTGGAACCAGTTCATGAGAGAACAATGCAACATGTCCGGTACCAAACTGTGAAGATGAAAAGATAAAGTAAGAATTTCCTGAGTAAAGGTTCAGCGTCCGCTAGATGAGGCACTTTCAGCAAGATTGATAACCATATAGAATACTTCAAAATGTCCAAAGTACTTATGATATTTGTAGAATCCATAATTCAAGGATGATATACTTTTATTCAATTTAGGCATAAAACCAATTGGGAAAATGAAAAATGTTCACCTAAGAGTTGAAGGATATTGTCCACAAGACTATGTAGGATTGGGATTTCTAATCGCTGTTTAGCTTCCCTCTTTTTCCGTTTTCTTAGGCTTCGCGCTTCACTTTTAGCATCACTCATAACTTATCATTACTTAACGAAGTGAAAGATAGGCAAAGAGGTCCAAGAGAACAACGAAGCAGCATGTCATACCCTGCCCTTGAGTATTCGCGGGAGGTAAATCACCCAGCATCACACTCATTATGCAAACGCGGAGAGAAATGAATAACAATACATGAACACGAATGGAACAAACTGACCTCGCATTTCCTTGAAAAGGTTAAATAGATCATCCGGAGCAGACAGTGAGGACAGCCTACTGAGCAAGTGGTCAGCTAACCAATCGATCGATGAGTTTCCAATTTCCCTCAACTGATTTATCAGGTCATGCGCCTTTGGCTCCAATATAACGTCACACGACTGCATCATAGAATCACACATCCTACCGTAAAAACAAGCTCCGTACACTCACATGAGCAAAAACAGTCCCAGTCAAAGCTCAACAGGAGATAGCCAATTGAGCAGCAACAATCCCCGAGCACATCAGATCGGAAATGCATATAAGAACCTCAACCTAGGAGGAGCTCACGGAGAGTAACGGAGTACCTTGGTGAGGGCCAGCAAGAAGAGGCCGAGGCTGTTGTGCTGAGCGAAAGAGGAGAAAGGGAACGGCGCGAACAGTTGATTCGGAGAGGCGTAGACCTGCAGGAGTATGCAGAGCGACACTTTGTGCGGCGTGACGTCGAACGCGCCCGGCACCTTCACCGTTCCCGCCATCGCCGTCCGCTACGCGAGCATCTGTAGGTGCTACGGATTGATCGTTGCAGGCGACGGTTTGCGGACTATCACGGCGATGTTGACGCGCCCGAGAAGAAGGAAGAAGTCAGTGAAGATTTTTCCGGCGAAGGAACGTCGCTGGATCAGTATTTGCCGACGACGACGACGACGATGTTGGCGATGAAATGGTTTTTAGGGTTTTTTAGGGGATTTTCGAAAAAAGAGCCGGGAAATTGGCTCGGAATCCGGGTCGGATCATGTCGGTGTCGGGCACCCGCAAGCTGCTGCTCGCAAAATTGGACCGGACCAGACCGGACCGGTCAGTTCAACCGAGAACCGATCAGGTCTCCGGCCCGGTTCATGCTATGTCGCGAGTGGTCAAGACCTGCCAAAGGAGGGGCAAACCGGTCATGCCTTATGGGAAAAAAACCGGATCTTGACTTAGATGTTGACTTTGTAAAATGGAAAAATGGACATGACATGGGAAAGTGCTTCTTAGCCGACACTATTATGTTTCTGTTCGGAATTAATTTTTTGTTCTTAGAAACAGATTTGGAAAAAAAACCCTTTTGGTAACGAAATTTTATTTTTCTATTTCTAGAACAACTTTTTGTTCCGGAACTAGTTATGGACCAAAAATCAAAACAAAAAAAAATAGATTTTCTATTTTCTGGACGAGAAATGAAAATCATTTTTAAAAGAACCTGTCTTCTTTCTTCAAAATACATCTCTTCCTAAATTTGGCCCCGGTCTGACCTGATCAGATTAATTCGAACCGGTTCGGTCTGGTTCATTCTCGGGGGAACATAAAAAAAATTCTAAAAAAAATAGAAAAATCATAAAAAATTAGAAAATTCAGAAAAATTTGAAAAAAATAAAAATATTTCAGAAAATCCATAAAAATTGAAAATTTTCAGAAAAATTCATAAAAATTTCCAGAAAATAAAAAAAGTAGTCAAATTTCAGGAAAATATGAAATTTGGTGAGTTTTTTCAAAAAAAATCAAAAAATAAAAAATTTCAAAACTTCACAATATGGCTTTGAATACCTATGACCACCCACTTTGAGTGAAATTTAAATTTTTTGAGGTGCCTAAATGGTATTTTTGAAGACTCCTTAGTTTAGGGATTTAAAAGGGGTTTTATCCCCTAAAAAACCCTAAAAGGGGTTTAACCCCCAAAAGGGGTTCTAAAAAAATATATTTCTGTTCCGGGAAATAGAAATTTGTGTTATTATCAAAAGGGGTTCTGTTCCAGGAAAAAAAAATTTTATGCTATTATCAAACGGGTTTTTATTCCATAAATAGAAATTTTTTGTCTTTATCAAACTGGTTTCTTTTCTCAGAAACTTCATCTTGGAAACAGAAATAGAAAAATAATTAATTAAAAAATATTTTATTAAAAATAATGGCTTGTATTTCTTATAAAAATAAATCAACGAAAAATATTTTCATCATTTAAGAAAAATATTTAGATATAAATTATTATGGATAATGAAAATATTTTTGATTGATTAATTATTTGAAGCGATATAAGCGATCATTTTTTAGAAAATATTTTTCAAATTATTTATTTTTCACGAAACAAACGGAACTTTAAAGTGGATGTCGTTTATTGTTTTCAAAGAAAAAGGTTTGTTGTCAGTACAACGATTCGGCATCTATTCCACCGCAAGAACATCAGTAACCCATTTTTCCTATCTCTTCCAATTGCGCCATGTGAAAACATGAAAAGTATTTGCGTACTACAATTGATTCTATGCTCATTATGGCAATAATGCCCATTTTCGTGTCATCAAATCCCCAAATTCGTGCTAGTGCGACAGTAATACGATCTTTCAACCAAAACAAATTGTAAACTTAGCTCGCTATGACATGATATCCATATCTTTTCTCTCTATTCACCAAATACCCCAAGTTTGTATAAGTTTGGAATTTTGACGGCACAATAAATGTTTGAAATATTGGTGTCATGGTGGACAAGGTTTAGAATTCTTCTGGACACAATGAAAATTTTAGAGTATTGATACGATCTTAAAAAAAACATACAGGCTTTTTAGAAAATAAAAGGGAAAAAGCCACCAAAAATCTCAAATTTTGCCACCTGTGACACATTTACCCCGAACTTTTTTTTGTGACACCAAAAACCCTAAACTTTGCCATTTGTGACACATTTATCTCAATGTATTTAGTCAATGGGCATTTTCGTCTTTTTTATTTTTTTTATTTTTTTATTTTTTTTTCTTTTCGACGAGGGGGCCCTAGCCGGCGTCGGGCGAGGGCTGCCCTCGTCAGATCCGGTGAGGGAGCCGGGCGAGGGTCGACCTCGCTTGAGTCGGGCGAGGGCCGCCCTCGCTCACCCAGGCGAGGGCGACCCTCGCCCGACGCCGGCGAGGGCGACCCTCGCCCGACGCCGGCGAGGGTCGACCTCGCTTGAGTCGGGCGAGGGCGGCCCTCGCTCGACGCCGGCGAGGGCCCCCTCGCCAGAAAGGAAAAAAAAAGGAAAACAAATAAGAAAAAGTAAAAAAGACGAAAATACCCGTGGACTAAATACATTGGGGTAAATGTGTCATAAATGGCAAAATTTGAGATTTTTGGTGTTACAAAAAAAAGTTCGGGATAAATGTGTCACGGGTAGTAAAATTTGAGATTTTTGGTGGCTTTTTCCCAAAATAAAAACACTTCCATCCCGGGGACTAGGCGCAAATAAACAAAAACAAAATGAGAAAAAGAGAATGAGAAAACGAGAGACAAGAGAGTAACGTAGGACATCACCATCCTTCACCTGCAAGTCCATCGAAAACCTAACAGCCTCCTTGTCGGAGCCAGACTTGAACCTCCCTCGCTCGCTCGCTCGGCATCGGCGAGGACTGTTATTTTTCCAGGCTGATTCGGCTCCCTGGAAGCCTCCGTCCGACTTCATCATGGCCTCCAATGGCGCTGCTGCGGTCAGTTCTGCGGCACTTCCAGCTCGTAGTCGTTCATTTTTTTCTTTTTCATCATTTTTTTTTGTGTGGGGGGGTGAGAAGCTAAAGGAATTGGGATGATCACGGTGTTTCCAGAGAGCCGCGGATGCGGAGAACAGCTTGGACAGGATCAAGCGGCAGCTCGCGTCTGGTTCCGGCAGGAACTTGTTGCAGGGCCCACTTCTCAAGCGATCCGAAACTGTATTTCTTCTTATTCTCTCTCTCTCTCTCTCTCTGTCCGTATCTGCGAGATTCTTTTGCGATCTGGTCTTTGTTCTGTTGAATATCGCCTAGGTTTGGGTTCTCATTGCTGTGCGGCCGCGATTTGAATTGGGCTTTCCATCCTGATCAAGCTGCCTCAATGTGGCTTATGGGTCCTCCCTTGATCACTGCGTGAATGGAAATTGCATAGCATCTGTTGCCTTTTTAGAAAAAGGGTCGCATCGTTCTTTCTTCGTCTCTCTAATTTTGCGAATGTGATTTGAATTGGTGATGTGGGGGCGGTTCAAATTAGACGAGGGCATGTGCTCGCTTAAAATTTGAAAGTGAACTATTCTCGGAGTAGAATTCAGAAGGGTGATCGTGCACGGTGTATAAGAGAGCCAGTGTTTCATAGTTCGGGGTAACGGGTGTTCTATCCGATGAATTAGTAGTAAGAACCTGTTCATCTGGTGTCATAGAGCGGCTGGAAAAGTTTGCTAGCTCTTTGTAATAGACAAAAGAAGTACTCACCGATGCAGTAAAATTTCTCCATTTTGATGCCTATCTAAAAAATTACATGACTTCCATTTTCTGGAGTCTGGTGCCCTATGGAAATTGAGATGTTTTTATCATCATCGGCCAATTTACTCCGACAGCCCAAACTATAGATGTCCTCCCCTCTTTTTACTCCGAGGCAGTTGCCATAGGGGAGAAATGAGATCTATGTCTTCTATTGTCAAGCAAGAAATTCGGCTTTTTGCATTTCGACTTTGAATATCTTTGAAGTTAGCTTAAGTGTTTTATACAGTTCGCTTGACTTTTGTGGAAGAAAGGCACTTAGACCTGGTCTTCCAGTTTAAAATTTATATCCGTCTTACTTAGTGGCAATGGTACTAGATAATCAGCCAGGACATGGGCACTATAAGTTTCACTATCTCCACTGATGAAAGTGTGTCTACTTAAAAAGTTTTACCTTTCCCTGGCACGTGATCTGTCTGATGAAAAGATCCCGCATGTGATTTTCTCTTCTTGATAGCTAAGGAAGTGGAACGAGCGGTGGGTGATCCTAGACCCAACAACTGGAAGAATGGAATACAAGTTAGTCATTTCAAATTGGAATTTTCTGTGCTTTCATTTGTAAAAGTCTGTATTTATCATTTAAATTTCTTTCTTATTTTATCATATCAGAATTAGGAGAAATGAGCCAGCTGTGAAGGGTACCATAATATTCGATGCTAATAGCACCATTACAGTGTCTCCTGTAAACTTCCAGTAAGATTTCTTTCGGAAATTGTTCTGCATGAGATTTCTGTTCTCGTTGAGCTAATTTGAACTTTGCTTCATGATTTATGGATTTTAAACCTTCTATTCATCTATGTTTCAGTGGATTGCCAAAGTACGACGGCTGCTGTTTCTGTATCCTCTTGGCCCAGAACTTGATTTCTGGCTGTGAGCCTGTTATCGTCAATTGTAAATCTTCAAGTTGATATGTTTGGCATACAGTTTGCTATGAATCTATGTGCTTGTTAACCTAATTTATTAGACATTGGGACTCCCACAAAGAAAGATTACTTTCTATGTGCTGAAACTCCTGGTGCAGCCAGAGCCTGGGTATCTACTCTTCAGTAAGTTAAATCCTGCGTTCTGTATTCATAGTTTAACAAACATTGGCTCATTTTCTCATTTGCTGTCACAGAGATTTTGAAAATTTACATGTAAAGAAAGTTTTTTAAAGGGTTCAGGAATTCTGTTACTCTGGTGATTTGATCTTAAAGCTGAATCAGGGAGAAAAGGCTGAAGATTTGTCTTGGAAATAATGAGTTCTCCACTATCAGTGGACCTAATATAGATTTCTTTTTTAATAGTGAATATCGCAGATCTTCACAAATGTATACATATCATCAGTAGAAATTTCTCATAATCAGTTAAAGTCAACCTATATTTTAGCCTTCAACCAAAAAAAACTATATTTTTGCTATAGTTTTGGCAGGAGGCTTTGATATCCATCCATGAATTGGATCGTGATGATATGGATTTCTGTTGACCATATACCAAGGTCTATGAATTTATTTTTGTGATGAAGATTTATTTGTGGAGCATACACTATGTCTTTGTATAATTATTTTCAAGCCATAGTAGATCTCTGTTCGCAATATTCCATTATCCCCAATTTAATTCTTCACTATCGCTACACTTTTCCTCTTGTTTTAACCTAAGAAATGCTTAGCTCTCTCTGTGACCATATCAGCTGTTATAAATCTCTCTCTCTCTCTCTCTCTCTCACGGTTCTCTATCTTTCCGTCTTCCAACAATCAGTGCTACCCAGTTGGTCCTGAGGGCTCATAAAGAAGCTGTAAATTCCTTAAGTGGGAATGGTTCTGCCAAATTAGGAACAGTTGCAACTGTAGTTGCCGCAGCTAATTCAACAGCATTGGAATGTTCCAAAGAAATTGAAGCAGCAATGCAGATTTCTATGAGAAATGCTCTGGGGATGATGACAAATAAGCCAATTGATGGTCCAGTAGATGATATGACAATCATGAAGGTTCAAAATCTGAACTCCTCTAAACTTACTCTTAACGCAGTGATGACAGGGATTTCTATGTGAATACTTGTCGGCATGACGAGATCCTTTCCTTTTGTATTCAATTGTTTCTCACTTTGGGCATTGAACATTTTGGTGCTTTGCCTTTGTAAGATGCACGATTCCTTGCACGTAATGAGTGGTGATCCTTTCTCTATCTGCAAAAAGATTGGACTTTTGCCCTACTCAAGGGTTATTAATTTGCATTTTATCCTATCTGTGATTATACTGAGCCCAGCCTGGTGGAAATGGTCTCAATTTTAGATCCTTATGCAGTTATCATAATTGACGGGCAATGGTAGTTTGCATGTCTTTTTATTACTGGTGTATTTGTTGCATTATAAATGCTATAATATTTTGCAGGAGACACTTAGAGTAAAGGATGAGGAGCTGCAAAATTTGGCCAGGAGTCTTCGGGCACGGGATTCAACTATCAAAGAAATAGCAGAGAAGCTTTCAGAGACTGCTGAAGCAGCTGAGGCTGCAGCATCTGCAGCTCACATAATGGACGAACAAAGAAGGGTAGCTTGTGCAGAAATTGAGCGATTGATGAAAGATTACGAGACTCAGGTGGAAATGTCAAAACTGAAGGTAGTTAAGTTTTCATGGCTTGGATGTTGTCCAACTGCCCTGATGAGTGTATCACACATTGGTTATTAGGCACCAAATACCTCGTAAAGGATGCATGGAACTGCCATCTGGCATAGATAGCCGAGTTCTATTTTTCTGTAGAGAGTTTTGTTTTCCTTCCGATGATTGGTCTGCTGCTAATCTGTATTTAGCTTTGTATGTGCAGCTGAAAGAGTCTGAAGGAAAGATTATGGTTCTTAGCAGAGAAAGAGATCAACTAATAAAGCAGAGAGATTCTGCTCTTCAGGAGGCACAGTTATGGCGTACTGAGATTGCAAAAGCTAGAGAGCGTGCTGTTATCTTGGAAGCAGCTGTTGTCAGGGCTGAGGAGAGGGCCAGAGTTGCGGAGTCAGATGCTGCTGCTAGAATAAGGGAGGCTGAGCAGAAAGAGTCAGCTGCAACAAAGGATAAACAGGAGCTTCTTGAATATGTGAATGTCCTTCAAGCGCAGCTTCAAAGGTACAATCTTTACTTTGATGACATCCATGAAGAGCACCAGTCCCTATCGTTTTCCTAGTTGCATCTCTTAACTGGTTGTCATGTTGACCTATTTGTATACTATACATGTAAATTCATCTGAACATAGATTTGTTAGGAATAGTTGGAATGGTGTGGAAACCCTTTGTTATATGATGATTAGATCAGTTCTATCTTATTAATGGTAAATCCTAATTTTATTGCTGTCACTCATCTAAGGCCGCTGGCTAAGTTTGGTTTTTCATTGCTGTGTGGCTGATTTAGTATTAGTGAATTGATTTGCTTTATTTGGACAGACAACACATGGACACAAAGCAGGTTTTTGAGGAAAAAATCGAGTCTTGCTCAGATGTGGGAAGTGCCCTTCCATTGACGAAGCATGTAGATTCCTCAGAGGAGAATGTGGATAAAGCATGTCTCAGTGTCTCTCGAGCAGCATCGGTTTCCGGAGAAAATGTCATCCATGTGACTGGTGATCAAGAGAATCTCCGGCCAATTGCAGATGGGGAGTGGAATGATATTCAGGCTACAGAAGCAAGGATATCTGACGTTAGAGAAGTTGCTTCTCAGGCAGAGGGACGGAGCTTGGACATTCCTGTTGTTAGTCAACCAGTTAATAATGATCAAGGGCAAGGACAGAACTCATACCATCAGTCTTAATGTTTGGTCGTGTGAAGAGACTGATTCAACAAATAAAGTAATCAACAGAATCACGAAATGTAAACACAGGGAGTGGCACTCTACCAGAAAAGGTAGGCTTTAAGAGAATATGAACGTCAAGTCTTTTGGAGTTGATTCTTTTCTCCCCTTCTGGAGTTTCGGTAATTGTTAACCTTTCCCATAGCATCGGTATTTAGGAATGTCTACCAGAGGCCATTCTGATTATTCTGCTGGGTAAGTTGGGGTCAACTATGACTCCTACGACGTACATGTAGAGTAGATGATTTGAACTGAATGCAAAATTTTCAATCAGTCTTGAGGTTGCTTGAAATAGTTAGCATCTTTGTGTTTCAGATTTTTTTTTAATTAAGGTATAAAGAGTTAATTTGTATATGAGACATGTTTATTAAGAAGGATTAGCATACCCCATGACAAGGCGTGTTGAGAGCTGAAACCTTTTTTTTTTTGGTCGGACAGAGCGGAAACTTGGGTTTGCAAGAAGGGGGCTGAATTTTTTCCTCTATTGAGGATCGTGTGGATAATACTAATGAGAGTTAAACTGAGAGAAGGCCTCTTAACAGACTAGGATCCATCCTAATGCGAACTATAAGATCCCTAACTTCCCAAGGACCGATGCCCAAGAAAATTGGAAATAGTCTAGCTGATTTTACATTGGAGCCCACTACGATTGTGTCGAAAGAGTTCCCTTAGGCGATGCAGTCTCTTCAATGTTTGCACAAATTATGTTAGTTATGTTGCCTGATGGTGATTCAACCAAACACAGTATCCCGTGAAGTTATTCAAGAGTCTCTGACCCAAAAAAAAAAAGTTTATTCAAGAGTCAACCTTCATCGCTAGGTTACCCCCCTTCTTGGTTATGATGAAGTTCGTTTGAGCAACTTTGGCGCTGTCGGAGTTCCAGTTTCTCTACAATATCGTCTAGTTTGAGGTTCATGTCATCGTTTGCAGACAACCTGGTTCCTTGATCATCTGAAAGTAGGATAGCTACCTCAAGGCTAGAAACCATCATAATGTCCATCTCACGACAACCCCCCACCTCACCTGGTGCCGGGACCACTTCTCGTTGTAGAGGAGATTAGATCGACGGATCAGCTGGGAGAAAAGGGTGCATGTTTAGTCACTGTAGTGTTGAATGGCCAAGCCCAATATGACTTACTTTTGTTCTGAATGTCAACATGATGGTAACAAAAGAACCACTGCTGTAAGCGTGTAGGGCCCTTGCTTTCCATGACTTTCGGTAAATGTTTGGTGGCTTGTGTTGTATTTGCTTAGACATCGAGAGATATCCAAGTCAAATGGTTTGCCAAATATCTGCGACATTTTTCTAATTGAGGGAGAAATAGAAAACATGCGATTGCCTGAGATTCAATTCGCGCCCGTAGGAGTGGTTCTCTCACGTCGTGTCGGTCATTTTCTCAAATATTTGCTTTGTGACTTTTATCCTCGCATGCCGAGTCTTAGCCACCCAATGCAAAGAACCGGTGTCCTTGGGATAATTGTTCGGAAAGTCCTAAATCTATTGTACGGCGGCCAATTCAGTCCTGAAATAATTAATAGTGTCATTTTATTCATAAACTTTTTGATAATTTGCCAATTTAGTCCTAAACTTTTTGAAAATTGACCAATTTAGTCATAAACCTATTATTTTGGATATTTGGCCGAAATGACTACATTGGCAAATCGTCAAGAGGTTTATAACTAAATTGGCAAATTATCAAAAGGTTCAGGACTAAATTGGCGCAACTGAAATATTTAAATTTGAATTGATCTCCGTACAATTAGTTTAGGATTTTTTGGACAATTTTGCCGTGTGTCCTTTGTATCAAGACGTAATCAATTGAGTCAATGAATCTCTCTCTCTCTCACTCATTAAGCATACGAAATGAAGTGGCTTAACTCATAATTGAGAAAGTAACACTAAAGAGCCATTAATAGCATTAATCGAGGCTGTATGTTGTGAGGAAGTTAGACCCTTTACATAGTGTATGCCTACTTATCCCGATACAACATGATTTGGCGGAAACCACATCAAGGCTGCGTGACGGATGGCTTTACTGTTATGGAAAACAAGCAGTGTTTATTTAGCAGATTCTGACATTTACTTGACGTCCCTTTATCTGAGAGAAGGGCCTACGAGTTCGATCGACCAAGAAACGCTATTTCGGCATTTATCTCCATTCGAAAGCTTGGCAAGGGTCGATGGCGACCCGCTCGACTACTGACCTTAGCTCATCCCAGCAGTTACCGTGCATGAGAAGATCCTCTCCATTCAGGTTCCAGAATCCGGAGTAGGCCGGCGCTGCAAACGGCGCCTGAGATATCGAGTTCAATTGAGTGAAGAGCAGGTAGTTCCGGTCATCGAAACGGTCCATGATGACCGGCTTCATCTCATTGTGGGTGACGATGGCCGAATCCCCGAAGCTCACGCACTGCTCAGTAGATTCAGATTCGAAGCTGCTTGTTTTAGAGCTTGAGTCAGTTGGGTTCTGCTTGAGGGTGGTGTTGTGCTCTTGCAAGTTCAGCGTGTACTTTCTGTGTGATGGGATTCTCTTGAAAATCCTGCATAGTGTCCAGACCTCCTGCAAAGCCCACCAAAGGAAGAGAATCAAATTCAGTTTTCAATTTTTCTTTTGGCCATCGAAAATCAAATACAGTAAGAACATGAGCATCAACTTTTCGTACACATAATCTGTTTTCTGATATGAAAACGGGCCAACCATGTGTACATGGAGCAGGAACATGCATCCACAGGAAAATAAGATGGTATATGAACTCATCTTAGAAATTTCAAAATTGTACGACCACCGATGGAATAGAATATTCTCGAGTAGACTCGTTCACATTACATTCCATGATATATTTGACCACTTTATCAATTAAAAGTAAAGAGCAAGAAGATGACCCTTCAATCTGACGATGTTGGACATACATATAGATTGTAAAATGAAGATTGTAGTTTATTTGATAAATCTTTTGACGCTGTCTAATATGTAAGTTAGAAACAGGTTTTTATAAATTTGATCATTCTCTATCAAAAGTGAGCTAAAGACTTAAAAGGAATAGAGAAAAAAATATACTTAGCACAAAAAATCAGATGAAAAAGAACAATAACTTTGGATAGAAAATAAATGATGATTATGTTTCTCCTTATCATTCCCATGCAATAGTGTAGATGATCATTGCAAAACTCTAGTCGACATAATCAAGAATGTTGAGCAACACCACAGTAAAAATGGATCAAGGGAGAAAATGAATGGAGTGAGAATTCTTATTCAATTGACGGCGGAAGTGAGAAAATGAATGAAGTGAGAATTCTTACGGCTTCTTGAGCAATGTTCTTGGCGGAGGAGAGACTATCATGGGCGGCTTTCCCCGACAGTGGGAGCCGGAACTCGTGCATCATCCAATCGGTCTTCGTGCCTTTCCCGGCACTTCCGATGTAGTAGACCAAGGACTTCTTGAGGCCGATGCAGTCGTGGGGCTCTTTGGCCGCGTGTATCGGCTTGTCGATGCCGGTCGCTTTCCAAAACCCGGACCCCGTGACTCGGTTGGGCCTTATGCTGTTCCTGTACTTTCTCCCTCTCATGCAGAAGAAGTACCATTCTTTCTCCCCAACGGTGCTTACTTCTTCAAATTTTTCACAACACGACAGTGAACTTTAGTGAGATACAAGTTTGAAATTTTCTATATAGTTCACACACTCAGTATCAGGTAGAGCTCTAAATATACGTATATACGTACGTAGGTATGTAATTTTCATCGTGAAAAGAAAAAAGAAGTCCCATTTTCTTGTTTACCGGCCGGCTATAATCATCATATTTTCGAAGAAAAGGAGACTATGCAGCTTTTCATTTTATCAGGCGATTAATCTTCCTGCTTTTCACAATGGCACCGAGATGCTCCTCATTCGGCTCCAGAAATTTTCATACTCCAAATCTTATAGGGCTTATGTACACAAACAGCCGAATGAGGTAATCATTTTCTCGATCAAGTGTTGGAGAAAATTTCTCAACCTTTTTGATATTGGAGGAGATATAGGTGGACCGCGATTTGGAAGAAGTAAGTTCAAGGTGTTTAGTGATCATACTGTGATTCTTTCACTTTCTATTCACAACTTCTTTAAGGTTATTACATATGAAGTAAGGAGGGATCTGTCTGAGAAGAACCATCTGATGATCAAACCTCTAAGAAATGGATAATATATATATGCAGATAGTGATTCTGTAAACCTTTCACGTATAGTAATTAAAAATCAGTAATCTTTTTTCTGCTGAGCAAGCATGTATTACTAGAATCCTGGTGACCATCTTGTGCGTCGTCGATTGTTGCCGGCTAAATAAGTAGCTAGCTTTTATGGATAAAACATCTCCATCATAAGGTAATTCAATGAATATTAATCCTTTGGTTGTTCGAACAGATTCTCAGCTCAAACTGACCAACAAGACAGTCACATGTGCTCATCTATGCATATCGAAACCAAAAAAAATTTCTTCTTTTGATATTTTCTCTAACTCAACTTTCTAGGGTCGAATCACTTATAGGATGCATGCTTTGAGCTGCAGAATTATTGGAGAAATCAAGATGAGACATATTAAGGCCGTCGATGATCTACACCGATGTAATATTCCACAAATACGATTGAAAGAGGTGATTTTTCTGATCAGCTCAGTATGAAATACACAAACTGTATAAAGAAGAAGGCGAATGGATGCAAAAAAGAAACTTACTTGGAAGATCCCATGGGTCGTACTTGTAGATATCGACGTGCTTGATGAGCTCGATGCTGAGAGGCTTCTTCTCCACTTTCCTCTTGAGGTAAAACGCGACAAGCTCTTCGTCCGTCGGGTGAAACCGGAACCCCGGAAGAGCCGTCCCGCATCCATCTTCATCCTCCTTAGTCCTCTCTCCACTACACTCACTTATGCTCTTTTTCTGCATAACCTCCATATCTCTCGCCCTCTCTCTCCCTCTCTCTCTCTCTCTCTCTCTCTCTCTCTCTCTCTCTCTCTCTCTCTCTCTCTCTCTCTCTTATTTCTTTCTCTAGTAATCTTTGTTGTCTCTTCGGAGTGTCCTAACTCATCATTCAGGTCTCGAAGCAGAAGCTTCTTATAGTGTGTGTGGGGGATGAGATGTTTGCAAATGAGAGAGAGATCGATCCCGTGGTTTGGTTTTGGTCAAGAAAGGACTTTGATTATTAACATAAACCATTAAATGACGATGGAGTCGTCATCCTCAAGAGAAGGTTCTTTATTTCTAGAGAAAAAAGAAAATCGGTTGGCCAGGCTCGTTCCATGGCTGACATGATCGACTGATCTACCGATCACGGATTAAAGTAACATACGGTATTCTTTCTCTATTTATCGTAAATACTTTTATCAAGCGCTAAATTCACATCCTCTCTCCTAAGTTCAACCTGTACCGATCATCGAGATAGCTCTAGATGATCATCTATACGCTACTTAAAACTTAAATAAAAAAATTACGAATGTGATCCTTACTGTTCCGTCAAGAATAGTCAAAGGTAAGAGAGAGAGAGAGAAAGAATAAAATCAAAAGCCGCTCCACTGCCGATGCGGTGAGTACAATCAATCAGAGCACGGCAAGTCTGTAATTTGTAAAGCCATGGCGTTTTAAGTAAACGAAATTCGCCGAATCATTTGTTTTTTTGATTATAAACGTGATTGTTATACTAGAATGAGTTTAGAGCCGCCCACGTCGTGCTGATAAATATTGACTCTATCAACATGCTCACTTCAAGGTCCTAATATGTCTGGTGAAAAACCTGATGCAAAGGGATTTTTTCTTGAACTTTTTTTGAAGTTATTATCGTTTGATTGCGTAAATCATCTAGAGAAAGTCAACCTGAGCGGCCCTGATTGTTTGACTTATTCAGGCTGAGTTCCGCCTTGTTTGTCCTCTCTGTTGGTCTAAAATATCTGAAAGATTAGAGTTTCGTAGCGTGATTATATTACCTTGTTTAATTTAGATTAGATTCTAGAGGATTCAATAATCATGTCGCTTCTGAAACGAAATTCCACGCCCACATAAAGAAATTATAAAAAAAAAAAAGAAGAAAATTTGTTCAAGACCCTATTAATTAAAGTAGACTAGCTTGGCGAATTTTCTTCATTTGACTCGGAATTTGGAATGTAGTGTGCTTGCTTCCTTCTTCATATAGTTGGTTAATACATTGATAAAGTCTCGCACACATGCTTGTGTTAAAATACTCATTTTAATAGTGCATCGAGAAAGAAGAAAATTCAAAGTCACTGTGGACTATGTTTGCACTTGCACGTATTTAGGATTCTAGTAGCCCCCTTTTTTTTTTTTGCATTTTTGAATTACTATCGGTTGACAAACTGATCAGATATAGAGAGAGAATTCAAGACCTCGCACTTATTTGGGCATAAAATCCTCGTCATTTTATCGTTCAGCCAATCCCTTGAAAGTTTCTCTACCATATTAGTTTAATTGAACGTTCTATGTCTATGGTAGACACGAAACTGACGAGCAAAGCGACGAAGCGCTTTGTATCAACTTATGACTAAATTGTTGGGGTGTAGTTCATGCTCCCCATCGACAGGAATGGACAGGGTCTTGCTCTTTTATTGGTAGTTTGGGATAAGCCTATGAATAGCTACTGTGCCGCCTATATAAATAATATATTTCTTTTTTAATTGAGACTTGTAACAGAGAGGTGAGGGGATATTAATTATAGTAGAATACTCTATTGGATGTAGTTCTAACTTAAGGATGAACTAGGATAAAACCTTGTGTTTCGATTTTTCTTTTCGCCTTTACTCTTCATTTCGTTGTGTTTATGTACCTAATCCTAACATAAATGGGATGTTATTAATAGCCTCTTTTAAGAATTATAAGCTGAATTCTTGCCAAAATCCAAAAGTATAAGCCGAATTAATATATATATATATATATATATATATATATATATATATATATATATAACCATCGAGGACTTGACCTTGATTTTGCAGACTAATCAAACTTATCCCAGGAGAAAAATGAATGAGGACATTACGTACACAGAATTTTCTTCGAGGGTGCGATAAAATTCCGAGTGATGTGTGAAATTAGAGGCATAATTAAGTTATGATCTGTCGCGATCTCTCTAGTACAATCGTACCATCGAGCAATCTACCATCTGAACATGCAATTTTTTCCATGCTTAGTGTCCTGAGACCCAATGAGTACAAGGCAGACGCAGCCATACCAACTCACGCAACAGAGAGACCGAGTGAAGCTGGACCACTTATGGCAATATGATTGACTTAGTGATTGAAAAATCAACGAGTGTGCGAACTAAGCACACGTCATAGGTTTGATTTTTCATATGATGATCAACGAAATAATTTCATATGCGAGCCACCCATCCGGATTATGGCTTGCATCTTACCTAATTCATAAGTTTAGTTGGGTATTTCTCATAGGTCGAATTCCATATAACTTGGCAAGCTTTCGATTTCTAGGACATCCTTTGTGTTGTGATTTAGCAGGCTTTTGATTTCTCTTAAACCCAACCAATAGTCTGACTGAATCTCGTTTACTGAAGTTTCAACTTACACACGGTCTTCCAAGTATACTTTAGTGTCTGTACTAAAGTCTGCAACTGATCGGCCGGTTAATCACGTATGCGTACTGCAGGCCATATGGCTGTATCATACTGATGCAGGTTGTATATGTACGTAAGATCCTTCTAAGAAGGATGACTCGTTTTAGGCACTTGTCCCCAAGCAATGCCTAAGTCCTCATCAGGGTTGACCCAGCATCACTAATCACGAATTAATGTTGCTGGATTTTAACGGAAGACTAGGGCAAGGTCAACAAACACAGCTGCTCGACATAAATGAATTTCTTGGAAAAAATCTTAGTGAAGACCTCACCCTTTCTGCATACATCTTTCACCCCATTGGCGTCCATTTGGATGCAGCCCGTGTCCCTTGCTATATAATTATCGTTGAGAGAAATAAATGCGAATGCGATCCGCGTGATAGCGTTGCCTGACATGGTCTCGTGCATATTTTGAGTTGTAAACTCTTAATCACTTCATCAATCCAGTACAGTGGATTTGTTGTGTATGTTTGGTAGACGATCTTGATTGTTAATCTCTTCTTATCATGAGCTAATGCAGATGCGTGCCTCTTGTATCCAATAACGATATTCTTCATGGAGAAATGCTAAACGCTGGCATATGCGTTGTTCAGGGTTCTCATGAGCTCGTAAGAACACATACTAGGTGCATACTTATACGGACACGTAGAAAATTAAAGATCACAGAGTCATCACCGACACATCTCTTTCGCGTGCCGCATCCATGTCGGCCGAATAATAGTTTGAGGCCCAGATATATATTTTCCAGGATTGCTTTAATTTCTAGAGAGACCCTGGCATATGCATGGAATTATGAGGACTGCTCTCTCCATACGGAGCTTTTGTAAGGGGCCCATGCAATGGAAAAACAATGTACACGGCCAAGAGGAGAGAGAGAGAGAGAGAGAGAGAGAGAGATGCAGCAATGATAATGAAGGGTGCAATTAGGTTTCAAGTCCATGGAGAGAGAATAGAAAAGCATTTATTTTGTTTGGGGGCACGACTATGCCCCCCAAAAAAAAAAAAAGAGTTGAGGAAAAGTCCAAGTCCTTGATTGATATTTTGCTTGGGTCAAGTCCTCGGCTTTTTGGCTCCAGAAACACCAAAAAAGTCCATTTAGAACCTTCTTCTTTCGTTATCTGACAGACTTGGCAATGGAAACCCTCGGTTTTCATTTATGCCCTCGCAGGAACTTGTGAAACTTGTCTACTCTGGCCCCAGCAGGTAATGCCACTCATCTCCCACCGTGACATCTTTTGATTTTAATTGTCTGTGTCGGAATTCTGTGTCATGGTGTCATTCGGCCTGATATTTTTGAAATCAAATTCTGGGAAGTTGCTGAGGATTCCACTATTATATAATTAGAAACCAATAAGGTACATGTCCATAACAGGACAGCACCCTTTTGTTGATGTCTAAGATTATTTAATTTGTAGGAGATTTTCCATGTGTCTAAAAGGAACCAAACTTTTTGAATTGATGTTACTAGGGTTTGGCTCAAATCACATATGAATAATTCAATATAATTTTACACATCTCTCTCTCTCTCTCACATGCAGTCAAAGGAAGAAATCATACATGTTAGATCAAATTCCATTTGATGGCTGTAAGAGCAAGATTCTCCATCTTGATTAATACATGATACAGTCATAGAACCATACAAGACGTTAGTCTGAACCCAATAATGAGGTTCCATGACTTGTGAGATGTAAAGGTGTCAACGTCTCCATCAACTCATTTACTTTGTAGGAAACTTGCTTTGAGTTCTCATGCTAAAGCTCTTTTTATTTCTCGGAAAATGAATCACTACAAAAAAAAACATGAATTTTATCATGAAAATTTGCGACGGGGAATTTGTCGTCGCAAATTTACGACGAACTTTGCGACGGATTTTATTTTCCGTCGCAAATTAGCGACGATTTTGCGACGGATTTTATTTTCCGTCGCAAATTTCGTCGCTAATTTGCGACGGAAAATAAATCCGTCGTAAATTTGCGATGGAAAATAAATCCGTCGCTAATTTGCAACGGAAAAGTGGTCGTCGCAAATTTGCGACAAAAACGAATTCGTCGCTAATTTATAGTTTAAGACAGAATTTTTCTCGGTGATATCCACCCCACCCGTCAATTTCTCTCTCTCTGTACTGATTCCTCATATCCCCTCGCTTTTCTCCCTCTTTCGTATCCCTCAATAAACTTATCCGTGCACGCACAAATCAATCTCGATAAAGCTTTTCTGCCGGTAAGTATCATAACTAACTTCGTGACTAATTGGCGACGAATGCGGTTTGTCGCAAAACTATTCATCGCTGGATTTGAATCTATTTATTTGATTGACTTTTTTTGTTTTTTTTTCATTACTTCTTTGCCGATCGCCGGACCGGCGACCGGTGAGACCTCGTCGACCATGGGGAGAGGCCGAGCGGCCTCGGCGGCCATGGGGCGAGGCCGCTCGACCTCCCCCCATGGCCGTCGACCTGATTTGGGGGAGGCCGAGCGATCTTGCCCCATGGCTATTGATCGACCTCGCTGTCGCCCAGATCTGGGCGACGGTGAGGTCCTTCGACGGCCACGGCGAGGCCGCTCGGCCTCCCCCCATGGCCCTCGACCGTACGGTCGCCCAGATCTGGGCAATGGCGAGGTCAACTGCCACACTTGGGCGAGGCCGCTCGGCCTTGCCCATGGCCAGCGAGGTCAAACTCGCTGACCTCAGCTGGTCGCCGGATCGGCGACTGGAGAAAAATATAGGGGAAAAAAAAGAAAAAAATTTAAAAAAATTCGAAAAAATTAAAAATTACAAAAAAATGAATCTTAAGTGATTTTTTTTAAGGTACGTGTCCATTTGAAGGTCTCGCAATCCAAGTGAACGTTGCAATTCTCATCAAATTGACCACTATCTATTACAAAGATTCTAGTCAAATATTTGGGTAAGTCTTCTTTACATGATAATTTGTTCATTTTTTTTCAAGTTCAAAGTAATTATTGCGTCAAAAATAAAATTTTAATTTTCATAATTTTACAGTTTTAATTAAGAACAGTAGATATGATATTTTTAATATTTTACAAGATTTTTTTATTTTTATACAGACACAATGCAAAGAGACAGGGCTTGGATGTATAATAAGAACTTACCTGAATGTCGAGGATTGACCGATGAGTTTCGTACTGGGTTAAAACTATTTTTAGACTTTGCTAGTAGTAAATATGAGTTCATGGATGGAAATAAGTTAAGGTGTCCGTGTAAAAAGTGCGGTAATGGTAAATTTCATGTATGTAATAAAGTTAGAAAACATCTTTGTAGATTTGGGTTTACTTCGAACTATTATAATTAGACTTCCCATGGTAAATCATTTATATCTGATGAAAGATATCGAAGAAGTGATCAATTTTTAGTTAGGGAACAATGTAGCTATTATGACCAATTAAACCCATACGAGAGGATGGTGATTGATGCAGCTGATCAGAATTTTGTTTCAGAATCGAATCGTGCAAGTACTAGTTTTACTCCTACACTTGAACAAGTGGGTACTAATCATGCATCACAATTGGAAGAGATATGAGTAACGGGTTTTAATGAGAATGTGTATAATAGAACTTTTCCATCTAATCAATTCTGGGAAGTGTTGAAAGCAGCAGATGACTCTTTATGGGCAAGTTGTGACAACCACACTAAGTTATTAGTGACAGCAAGACTGTTAAATATCAAGGCAAAGCATAATGTGTCTGCGGATTGCTTCAACTCTTTTGTTGAAATAATACGGGAAACAATACCTCGTGATAACATCATGCCAAGTGATTTTTACGATATGAAAAAGCTAGTGGATAACTTAGGTCTTCCGGTTGTAAGGATTGATGTATATAGTAGGGGTTATATGTTATATAGGAGAGATAATGAAAATGTAAAATCTTGCAAATTCTGTAACCAACCTAGATACAAGATTAACATGAGGCAGGGTCGTAATTAGAAGCGTAGACCATACAAGCAAATGTTTTATCTTCCCTTAATCTCCAGATTGCAAATGCTTTATGCATCTTAAGCCACTGCTGAACACATGACTTGGCATGCAAACCATGAAACAGAAGAGGATCTGATGTGTCATCCTTTAGATGCAGAGGCATAGAAACATTTTGATAGAACATACCTTGAGTTTGCGATAGAGTCTCGAAACATCAAGTTAGGTCTTTATACTAATGGATTTGCCCCATTTGGGAAATCAGAAAAAAGTTATTCATGTTAGCTAGTTATCTTAACGCCGTACAATCTTCCACCTGGTATGTGCATGAAGACACCTTATATGTTTTTGACATTGATCGTGACTAGCTCGCAAAATCCGAAAAAGTTAATAGATATTTATTAAAGAGTTACAACGGCTATGAAATGAAGGTATCCTTATATATGATGTTTCTACCGATCAAATATTTGTAACGAAGGATGCTCTTCTTTGGACGATAAATGACTTTCCAGCTTATGAAATGTTATCTGGATGGAATACAGCTAGGATCTTAGGATGTCCGATATGTTTGGAGAGATCAAAATTATTTAGATTAAAATATGAAAAGAAGCCTAGCTATTTTGACTGTCACAGGCAATTTTTACCGATAAATCATACATTCAGAAGGAATAAAAAAGAGTTCATCAAG
This sequence comes from Syzygium malaccense, assembly GCA_031216405.1. Classification (NCBI taxonomy): domain Eukaryota; kingdom Viridiplantae; phylum Streptophyta; class Magnoliopsida; order Myrtales; family Myrtaceae; genus Syzygium; species Syzygium malaccense. The sequence continues at coordinate 23,487,344 of CM062253.1, forward strand.
AATAGGACTAAAAGAACACCTCCATCATTGAGGTTGACCGGCGATCAAATTTGGGAGCGGGTACAAGACTTTCCAACTGTTATTCAGAACCCTCACGACACGACTATTGCGTATGGAAGTACACATAAGTGGACTAAACGCAGTATATTTTGGGATCTACCATATTGGAAGGCCTATCTTATTCATCATAATCTTGACGTCATGCACATAGAAAAGAATATTTTCAACAATGTCATAAATACTGTGATGAATGTCATCGGAAAAATAAAAGACAACTTGAACGTAAGAAAAGATATGAGAGATATTTGTGATTGGTCAACACTAGATATGGATGCAAGTAGTAGGGGACCAAAATCAAAAGCAGTTTATACATTGGATAAGGAGTAGAGACAAGTTATTTGTCAATGGTTGAAATCTGTGCGGTTTCCTGATGGATATGCTTCAAATCTCGGGAGATGTGTTGATTTGAATGAATGCAAGTTAACAGGTTTGAAGAGTCATGATTGTCACATATTTATGGAAAGACTAATTCCAATAGCTTTCAAGGAAGTTCTACCGAATTTTGTATGGGGCACCATTACAGAGTTAAGTAATTTCCTGCATGATATTTACTCGACAGTGTTAAAAGCATCACACATGGAGAAACTAGAGAGAGATATTCCAATTATTCTTTGCAACTTAGAAAGGATATTTCCTCCATCGTTTTTTGATTCGATGGAGCATCTAGGCCAAAGTTGCAGGTCCCGTCCAATTTCGATGGATGTATCCATTTGAGAGGTAAATTTTTTTTAAAATAAAGTTCAAATTACTTTATTATATATTATGTTTCGATAAGCTTCTTTCTATTGTAACTAGATTCTTATATCATTTGAAGAAAAAAGTAAAGAATAAGGCATGTGTTGAAGCTTCAATTTGTAATGCATATATTGTGGAAGAAGTGACAACGTTTGCATCATACTATTTTGAGCCGCACGTGCAGTGCAAGAGGTGGAGAGCAGGCAGAAATGATGAGGGCCCCATTGATTCCAATTGCAAATCATTCTCTATTTTCAATTATCTGGGTCGATCAAGCAGCGCATGTACATTTCGTTACTTAACGGACGAAGAATGGCATGCAGTCCGTACATATATTTTACTGAACTGCCCAGAAATAGAGCCATACTTCGAGTAAGTGTAGATTTGCAAATATATGTATTGTGTGTCAAATATTTGCTAATATATAAATGGTATTTATTACTAGTATTTTCCAAACTTCAATGTATGGACTACAATTAAATGAGTTTGAACGTTTGTGTGATGAACAATTTGCAGCATGGTTCAAAATATATGTAAGTTGTCTATGGACCAAAATCAAGTTATTAATATTTTATACATCATTTATTAAAATATATATTATTGACTTTGCGTGTGTAACCTTAGGTTCACAGTAATCAAGATGCACTTGGAGAGTAAAGATTATTATATCATCTGTCATGGGGTCCACGGTTAAAAATACGAAGTTGGCCAGCATATTTTATAATGGATATAATTTTCACACTCAAGAATATGGAATGGAAAAAACCACAATGAATAGTGGTGTGTCTGTTCGGTCATCCAATGGTGGCAATTCAAAAGATGATTTTTATGGGTTGTTGGATGAAATCATAGAGATAGAGTACCTTGGACCATTAATGATGCGGGTTGTGTTATTTAAATGCAAATGGTTCGACCCCGTCAAAGGAATGAAGGTGCATATGAAGTTTAATTTGGTTGAAATAAATCACAAGAAAAAATATATGAAATATGAATAATTTGTCTTGTCACAACAAGCAATTCAAGTATGTTATGCATCATATCCTAGTTTGAAACGTGACAAAACTGATTGGTGAGCTGTATGTAAAATCAAAGCACGGAGAAAAATCGAGGAACACTGGAAGGATAGAGCCAATCAACAAGAGGAAGTTTGTAACATGGTTAAAACTGAGGAATATAACATTTCAACTTTACGAGATCCATGTGGAGCAATGATAGATGTGGATCCAACTAAAATTTGCGAATTAAATATATAAGATGGTACAGAATCTGATTTTGAGATAAATGATGAAGATGATGCTCATGAAGAAGATGAAAATCAAGATCAAGATCAAAACGAAGACGAAGATGCAGACCAAGACTAAGACGAACATAAAGATTAAAATTTTTGTGACAAAATACTAATGATGTGTAATTATTATTGTGACATGTATTATTTTGGTTGTCATAATTATTATTATTGTTCTTGTTATTATTGTTATTGTTATTATCATTATCGTTGTTGTCGATTATTCTTATTATTGTAATTGATCGTCGGAAAATTTGTCGCTAAATGACGGCAAGTCAAATATTATTCGTGCGATGACATTTGCGATATTCTATTTTCCATTGGATTTGGATCGTCGCTAATTTCGTCGCTCATTTTACGACAAAAATACATTCATGGCTACTCTTCATCGAAGAATTAGCGACGGAAAGTGAAATTCGCGGCAATTTTTCGAATCCATCACAAGTTTGCGACGGATTCGAAAATGCAATTTATTTTTGGAATCCGTCGCAAATTTGCGATGGAAATTATTTTCCGTTGCAAATTTACGACGAAGAAAAATTCCATTGCGACAGAGAAAAATTCCGTCGCAAATTTGCGAGGATGAGAAATTTTTTTTTATTTTTGCAATCCATCGCAAATTTGCGATGAAAAAATAAAATTCGCGCACTTGTGAAATTTTTCGGCCCCCTCTCTCTCTCCCCCTTGCCCGCGCACGTGCCCCCCGGTCACGCCCGCGCACGTGCCCCCCGGTCACGTCCGCTCAAACCTTTCCCTTCTTCTTTTTCTTTTCCGTTTTCTCTTCTTCTTCTTCTTCTTCTTCCGTTTGTCGTCGTCCGCCGCGGCTCCCTCGCACTGCTCAGCCACCGCAGGCCGGTTGACCCACCGCTGCACGCCGCCTTCTCGTCAACCCAACCGAGCCGTGCGACCGCCCATCGCCGGTCCGCCCGAGCTACCCGACCTCTGCACGCCGCCTTCTCGCCGACCCAACCGAGCTGCTCGACTGCATGCCACTTTCTCCACCTGGAACAAACCGCCAGCCCGTCGTCGGCGTTGTTGCCTGCGCACCCGGCAGCTCGCAGCCGCCAGTGTCGCCGCTCCACCCGTGTGCTCCCCGCTCGCCTCGACGAGCTCGCCGCCGCCCAGCTCGCCCGCACTCCATGCCTGAGCTCGTGGTCGCCGCCGTCGCCGCCCAGCAACCGCCCGAGCTCATAGCCGTCACCGTCACCGCCCAGCAGCCGCCCGTGCTCGTAGCCGTAGCCGTTGCCGTCGCTGCCCAGCAGCCGCCCGACGTCGTTACCGCCCAGTAGCCGCCCGATGCCGTTGTCGCCTTGCCGGAGCTCGTCGCTGCCCAGCCGCCACCCGACACCGTCGCCGACCAGCCGCCGCCCAGCCTCACCTGAGCTCATAGCCGACGCCGTCATCGCCCAGCCTCGCTCGAGCTTGTAGCCATCGCCGCCTAGCAGCCGCCCGACACCGTCGCCACCCAACAGCCACCCAACGCCATCGCCGTCTAGCTCCACCGTCGTTCGCCCGGCCGTGGCCAAGTGCCGTGCCGAGCGCCTGGCCAACTAGCCACCACTTGCGGTCGCGCCCGCGCCAAGCCCGCCACTGGCCGACTGGCCATTTTGCCCTATTATTTGGTTATTCTTGGCCTTGAACCATGTAAGTGACTCCCTAAACCCTACCTAGTATAATGGGTATTAATCCGACTTGTTTAGAGATTGTTTAGTGTCGGATTGGTTGGCTATGTTAGGGGCCGATTTCAGGATTGCATGTGGCTTTGATCGATGTTCACCTGGTTAATTTGTCGATTATGTGGCCGATTAAGCGTTCAATGACGATCGTGTGGTTGATTAGGGTGCGCATGGAATGCATTCCGGAACAGAATGACGATCGTGTGATTGATTAAGCGTTTTTTCAGAAAATGCATAAAAAATGAAAAATTCTAGAAAAATTCATAAAAATTTCCAGAAAATAACAAAAATCATATACCACCCGCCTGGGTGGCGCTGCTGGATAGGGCACTCTTCCTCTCGTAAAAAGTTGAGCGTTCGAATTCCGGGAGCCGCGGGGTGACTTAACCGGTGCACGTGTGTGGTGGCTAGCACGTGTCGCCCCCAGGGTTTACCTCCCGACTATCGGCCGTGCGGGGGTTCCCTGGGTTATCAAAAAAAAAATCATATTTTGAGAAAATATGAAATTTGGTGAATTTTTTTTAAAAATAAAAAAAACAAAAATTTCAAAACTTCACAAAATGGCTTAGAATACCTGTGGCCACCCACTTTGAGTGAAATTTAAATTTTTTGAGGTGCCAAAAAAATTAAAAAATCAAAATTTCCATAACTTTACAAAATGGCTTAAAATACTTGTGGCCACCAACTTTGAGTGAAATTTAAATTTTTTTAGGTGCCCAAAAAAATTATAATAAAATAAAAAATTTTAAAACTTCACAAAATGGCTTAGAATACCTATGGCCACCCACTTTGAGTGAAATTTAAATTTTTTTAGGTGCCCAAAAAAAATTTTAAAAATCAAAAATTTCAAAATTTCACAGAATGGCTCATAATAACTGTGGCCACCCACTTTAAGTGAAATTTAAATTTTTTTAGGTACCCAAAAAAGTTAAAAAATAATAATAAAATAAAAAATTTCAAAACTTCACAAAATGGCTTAGAATACCTATGGCCACTCACTTTGAGTGAAATTTAAACTTTTTTAGGTGCCCAAAAAAAATTAAAAAATTCAAAAAATTCAAAACTTCACAGAATGCCTTGGAATACTTGTGGCCACCCACTTTTAGGCAGAAATTTTAATTTTTTTGGGTGCCCAAAAAAAATTAAAAAATCCAAAATTTCAAAACTTCACAGAATGGCTTAAAATACATGTGGCCACCCACTTTGAGTAAAATTTAAATTTTTTTAAGTGAAAAAAAATCAACAAATCATAACCGAGTTCTGTTCTAGAAATCAATTTTTGGAGCAGAATTAGTCATGTTTTACCAAATAGAATATAACATTCAGAAATCAATTTCTGCCAACAATTTGATTTCTGAAGCAAAATTGTTACCATTCGCACTCTTAGTTGTTTAATGCCAATCGTATGGTTAATTAGTTTAATCGTGTGGTTGAATTGCTTAATTGTGGCTGATTGGTTAACTATGGCCGATCTTGTGGCTTGATTGATGATCGTGTGGCCGAGAATGAAGATCATGTGGCTGAAATTGATGTTTCATGATTGATCTTGTACTTGATGAATGATCATGTGGTTTGAAAGTGGATCGTGTGGTTAATTATGGCTATTGTTGACTTAGCATGGCATATCGTGATCATATATTGATGTTTGATATCAAAATGAGTGCGATTCATAGTATATTTGTTCGTAGGAAATTACACATCATAAACACTCGATATTGGCTAATCAAGAGGATATATTTTCTGTTTCTGAAACAAAATGGTAAGTTTCGTCATGTACGTCATTATGTATCCGTAATACGTGTTCATATTTTTTACATATTTGTCTAACCTTTCTACTTGTCAGTATAAACGTGGAGATCACATGCATAGAAGACCAGCCCCTTCCTCGTCCTCGTCCCCGTCCCTTTCCTCTTCTCCTGCCCTTTCATCTAATCCTCAACCACTATATACTGATGGACAATATGGACACGTTGACCCTTCCTCCAACACTCAAGAAAATGTTAGGGGACTTGGACATATGGGAACTGAATCTCCTTCAGTTCCATCTCCTTTAGATCCATCTCCTTCCGTTCCACCTTATTATTCAGCGCAACAATCGAATAATGATGGAAACACAAGTAAAGAAGATAACCGATTCATGATATGCGCATTTGGAGATTCATAAGTACTTCATTTTTTTTTAAGTATATGTAATATTTATAGTTTTAGATATGGATGTCAAATGAATTGTCGATGTTGCATAATATCCATATGTTTGCAGATTCACGGATGCTCTGTTTATTATGAGGGAAGTGAATAAAATAGTCAAAAACTATTGGATGAGGCAGTATATTAATTACAGCAGTGCTCCATAAGAAGTGAAAGATTTATGGTGGAATGAGTTCAAGGTAAGTTTCAGATATTCTATTTTCTCACCAACTAACTTCGGTGTAGTATATTAATGGTCAAGAATAATGTAAAGGGATCAGAACAACTCTTTAGTTTTCGGTACTAAAGGGACCAAATATTTGCTCTGAGATGACCTTTACAAAATCTATCGCCAAATTGTCTGATATATGGTAATGGATATGTAACCATCATAGTAACTTTCAGTTATTTTTGTATTGATTGCAGCGGAAGTTCAGGTGGGATGAAGAGAAAAAGAATGAAGTGAGAAGAATTTTTAAAAAGACAGTCGGTGATCACATACGAAATGTGATGAATAGAGCGAAGATCAAGCAAGTGAAGCCGGCTTTTATTACAGCTGACAATTGGACGGAAATTAATAGAATTTGGAAAACTGAAAAGAATCAGTAAATCAGTGAGCAGAATAAAAAGAATCAATCTTCTAGTTCTAGTAAAGGGTCTACCACATATACTGGGGGCTCTATCAATATTGGGGAGTATCACAAACGAATGGTAAGTCTGTTAAATAAGTTATAAGTTTATTTAATTCAATTACTCATGTTTACATTTTGTAGGCACATGAATTAGGGACGGAACTGACATTTGCAGTGACATTTGAATGCATATTTCAAAAAAAAGATAAGATATGGACTGACGATCGAGCAAAAACTATTAAGATATATAAGGTTATACTTTGGACTTTATGGAAATTAGAATGAAAACCGTGAATGCTTTTAATATTTATGGTAGTTATATATATGAAGTTATTTTATTTTCATCTATATTGTTAATGTAGGAAAAATATGATGAACTTTTAATGAGCAATGCTAGTGGTGGTGATGGTGTTGCTGCGTCTGAGTCATCAATTGACAGTATGGCATTATGGGTAGAGGCAACGGGTGGGATGAAAAAAGGAAAAATATTTGGGATGGGATCCTTGTCAAGGGTATACATGACGAATCATGCTGCAACTTCATCATCTAATACGGCTGTTCGAAGGAGGACACGACATGACGAGCAATTGACCCAAGAATTGAACCAACTGAAAAATATACTTATAAAGAAGGATAAAGAAATAAATGACTTGAAACAACAAATGCAAATCGTTATGCGACACCTCAACCTCAATTGCAATGAGGTTCCTCCTGTACCTCCCGCCAATCCAATAGGTGATGGGCACAATGATGAGCGACACAATGATGCTGAGATTGTTGATGATGATGATGATTTTCTCGATCCTTTCTAGTTAAAATTCCCAAAATCGGGGGTAAGCTTGCTTCACAATCTTTTGTGCCATAAGTGTAATTTGCCCAATATATTCCTGCCCTACAATTACTTTCTGTGCACAACTCTCTTACAACTAGGTTCTTTGCTTGCAAAAAATTGAAAATTTAGAGATCCCAGGATGATATGCTTGTTACAAAAAATCATGATATTTGAACATTGTAGAAATACATGCCTTAATTGACTTTGAGTCATCTCTTCCTAAGAATTGATGTTGGTAATTTGCGAGACTTAAGTCATTAAACTGTTGAATGCTATTTGGAGAAGGATATACTTTTTCGTAGGTGACAGAAATACGGTTTACAAGGGTGAAAAAACTACAGTGGATATCAAAGTTAACTCATATTCATATGTAAGAACATTAATATTCGTCCTGAAACGTTTTTTTGTTAACCCTCTTACTTGTTTTTTTATACCTAGTTCCACATCCATTCATAAACGCTTCTTTTATATTCTGGACTGATTGAATATCTTTATTTATGTATCCACATTTCATCAGGTATCGACAAAAGTGACTGCTTCTGGTTTCCTGCTGAGTACCAAAGCTGCCCAATCTTGTGTCTGGTTTGTCGATTTTCGTTTTTTAAGCAGAATCTATGGTTGTCCCGCTTCCTTTAAATGTTTTGAATGTATTATAAGATTAGATATCAAATAGCATCATGTCGGACTTTGCAACTTTGCATGTATCATTATTTTTTGCGGACTAGCATCTTCCTTCACTTATATTTTTCAATTATATGGCATTGTGTTTGGTTTGCTCGTTTTCTTTTTCTGAAGTGAAATCTATGGTTGTCTCGCGTCCTTTGATTGTTTTCAATGTATTACATGATGTTCATTAATGCGTAGATATTACTATGGACAAGATTTGATGGCCCAAATGGTATATAATTTGCAACGAATTTTGCGACCAATACAGTTTGTGGCTAATTTGCGATGAATTTTGCGACGAATAAAGTTCGTGGCTAATTTACGACGAATTTTGCGACGAATAAAATTCGAGGCTAATTTGCGATGAATTTTGTGACGGATAAAGTTTGTGGCTAATTTGTGACGAAATTTCCGATGAATTTTGCAACAAAATTTCTGACGATTTTTGTGATGAATAAAGTTCGTGACTAATTTACGACGAATTTTGTGACGAATTATTTGTGACGAATTTTTTTCCGTTGCAATTTAGCGACGGAAATTGAAATTTTTCGTCGCAAAAATTTGCGACGCTGAATTAGCGACGGAATTTTTTCCGTCGCTAATTTTGTCGTAAATACGATTTGAGACGAATTTTGCCTTTTTTTTCGTCGCAAAAATCGTTGCTAATCCCTTGTTTTTTTGTAGTGAATGATTGAGAAAATATGTTCCTCAAAATCATTGTTTATATCGCATGAAATAATTAGATGATGAAAAATATTTTCATTATCGATAACAATTTATATCTAAACTATTGGGATCGTGAAACAAAAGTCACTACAAAAAAATACCGGATTAGCGACGAAATTTGCGACGGAAAATGTGGAAAAATTCGTCGCAAATCGAATTTGCGACGAAATTTGCGACGGAAAAAATTCCGTCGCTACTAGGTCGTCGCAAATTTTTGCGACGGAAAATTGAAAATTTCGTCGCAAATTTGCGACGAAAATAATTTCGTCGCAAAATTCGTCGCAAAATCCGTCGCAAAATTCGTCGCAAAAATCGTCGCAAATTTGCGACGAATACAATCCGTCGCAAATATTTCGTCGCAAATTTGCGACGAAAACAATTCGTCGCAAAATCCGTCGCAAAATCCGTCGCAAATTCCGTCGCAAAATCCGTCGCAAATATCGTCGCAAAATCCGTCGCAAATTCCGTCGCAAATTCCGTCGCAAATGTCGTCGCAAAATTCGTCGCAAATTCCGTCGCAAATTTCGTCGCAAAATTCGTCGCAAAATTCGTCGCAAAGTAGCCATGAATCTGTCGCAAATTTAGTCACAAATCCGTCGAAAATTTTGTCGCAAATCCGTCGCAAAATTTGTCTCAATTTTCGGCGCAATTTTCGTCAAAAAATTCGTCGCAACTTAGCGACGAACTGTAATGATCGCAAAATTCGGCTATTTTTACAGCATTTCGGCCATAAATTATTGTTCATATCAAACAAAGGAGACAATTACATATAACATATAATTGAAACAGGAAAACGAACAAACCATAAATTCTGACAAACCAGCCACAAAAACATATAATTAAAACAAATAACTAAAGGAAAGTTGCAGAGTCTGACATGATGTTATTTGAGATCCAAGCCTTACAATATATTCAAAACATGAACTAAGCGGCGAGACAACCATATAAGACGAAGAAAAACCGTACACAAGAAGACGCAGCTTTGGTACGATGGCAAGACACCAAAAGTAGTCACTTTTGTCGAGACCTGAGAAAATGTCGATACATAAATCAGTCCATAATATAAAAGAAGCGTTTATGCATGGATGTGGAACTAGGTATAAAATAACAAGAGGGTTAACAAAAAAACGTTTCAGGACGAACATAAATGTTATTACATATGAATATGAGTGAAATTATGAAAAACCAAGATTATGAAGCAAGCTTACCCCCGATTTTGAGAAGTAAGTCTAGAGAAAATCATCATCATCATCATCATCATCAGCATCAGCAGCAGCATTCTCGGCATTAATGGGTTGGTCATCATTGTGCCCATGACCTATTGGATTGGCTGGAGGTACAAAAGGATCGTTATAGCGATTGAGGTGAAGGTGTTGCATAACGATTGCCATTTGTTGTTCCAAGTTATGTATTCGTTCGTCCTTCTGAACAAGTACATTTTTCAGCTGATCCACTTCTTGGGTCAATTGCTCTTCTTGTCGTGACCTCCTTCGACCAGTCCCAGTGGATGATGAACTTCCAGGATTCTTCGGCATGTACATCCTTGACATCGATCCCATCCCAAATATTTTCCCTTTTTTCACCCCACCCGTTGCCTCCATCCACAATGCCATATTTTCAGCCGATGGCCTAGACTCAGGACAATCATCACTACCACTAGCACTGCTCATTAAAAGTTCATCATATTTTTCCTACATTAACAATGTAGATGAAAATAAAATCACTATATATATATATATATATATATATGTATATATATATCAACCATAAATATTGAAAGCATTCACGGTTTTAATTATAGTATAGTTTACATATAAGCCAAAGTATAACCTTACATACCTTAACAGTTTTTGCCCGATTGCCAGTCCATGTCTTATCTTTCTTTTGAAACGTGCGTTCAAATGTAGCTGCAAATGTCGGTTCCTTCCCCAATTCATGTGCCTACAAAATGTAAACATGAGTAATCGAATTAAATTAAGTTATAGCTCATTTAACCAACTTAATTACCAGTCGTTTGCGATGCTCCGCAATATTGATAGAGCCCCCAGCATATGTGGCTGACCCTTCACTGGAACTAGAAGATCGATTCTTCTTATTCTGCTCACAGAGTTGCTGACTCTGTTCAGATGCCCAAAATCTGTTAATTGCCGCCCAATTGTCAGCTGTAATGAAAGACGGCTTCGCTTGCTTGATCTTCGATCTATTCATGACATTTCGCATAAAATCACTGATTTTCTTATCGAAAATTCTTCTCACTTCATTATTTTCCGCTTCCTCCCACTTGAACTTCCGCTGCAATGAATAAAAACACAAATGGAAAGTTATTTTGATGATCACATATCCATAACCATGCACCAGACAAATATAGACAGATTTTGTAAAGTTCATGTCGGGAAAAATATCCGGTCCTTTAGGTATCGAAAACTACAGAGTTGTTCTAGTCCTTTTACTTCATTCTTGACCATGAATATACTACACCAAACTTAATTGATGAGAAAATAAAATATGTAAAACTTACCTTGAACTCATTCCACCACATTTCTTTCACTTCTTGTGGAACACTTCTGTAAGTAATATACTCTCCCATCCAAAAGTTTCTTACTATTTTGTTTAATTCCCTCACAACAGACGGAGCATCCGTGAATCTGCAATCATACGGATATTGTGCAACATCGACAATTCAGTTGACATCTATATCAAAAGCCCTAAATATAACATATACTAAAAAAAATGAAGTACTTACGAATCTCCAAATGGGCATATGAAGAATCGGTTATCTTCTTGACCTAGGTTTCCGTCATTATTCGATTGTTCCGCCGAATAATGCGGTGGAACGGTAGGAGAGGCAGCTACAGGAGATTGAACTTGAGGATATTCAGTTCCCATGTGGCCAAGTCCCGTAACATGTTGTTGAAAATTGGAGGAAGGGCCAACGTGTCCATATTGTGACGGACCATATTGTGGTTGAGGGTTAGTTGACGGGACAGGGGCAGAGGAAAGGGCCGGGGACGAGGACGAGGAAGAAGCTTGTCTTCTATGCATGTGACCTCCACGTTTATACTGACAAGTATGAATGTTATGCGAATATGTAAAAAACTATTGACACGTATTACGAACACATAATGATGTACATGACGAAACTTACCATTTTGATGGAAAGACTGAGAAAATGTTCCCTTGAAATGAGCCAATGTCAAGTGTTTATGACGTGCAATTTTCTACGAACAAATATATTATGAAACCCATTCATTTTCATATGAAACATCAGTATATGAGCACGATATGGGTGGCAACAAGTATCAAACATCACAATATACATCGCATTCATTTTGATTACATTTTTTTTACCACATACAAAAATTTAAATTTCATTGAAAGTGGGTGGCCACAGGTATTCTAAGTCATTTTGTAAAGTTTTGTAAGAGAAAAATTGTTATTATTGTTAAATATTTTTTGGGAGCTAAAAAAAAATTTCACTAAAAGTTGGTGGCCACCGATATTCTAAGATATTCTGTAAAGTTTTGAAAATTAAAAATTTTTACAAATGTTACATAATTATTTTTTAATATATATTTTTTTCCGTGAAATAAAAAAAGTTTTCAGTCCTAAAATTGGGTGGTCACAAGTAATCTATGCAATTAGATCAAGTTTCCAAAATTTTTGTCCTTCTTTATTTTAATAATTTTTATAGCACGTTAAAAAATTTAAGTATATCTAAAAATGGATGGCCACAGGTATTATAAGTCATTCCGTTAAACTTTGAAAATTTTTAAATTCTAATTTTTTTTGCCACGTCAAAAAATTTAAATTTCACTGCAAATTGATGGCGACATGTTATCTAGGCAATTATGTGCAGTTTTAAAATTTTATATTTTGAAAATTTTTTCAAAATTTTTTTTTCCCAAAAAAAAAAAATTTCCTTCACAATGGGTGGCCACATTTATTTTAAGCAATTTTATAAGGTTATGAAAATTTTTAATTTTTTTGTATTTTTTATTTACCGGAACGTTAAAAAATATAAATTTCACTCAAAATGGGTGGTCACTATTAATTTTTGCCATTTTGTGATATTATGAAATTTTAGTTTCGTAAAAATTTTCAAAAATTTTTACGAAAAAAATTTCATATTTGTTGCCAACATATACCGTTTTTATAATTTTCCGTAATTTGTCATGATTTTTTTTAGAGTTTTTCAATTTTTATGCATTTGCTATGAAAACGCTTAATCAATCAGGTAATCGTCATTTAACGCTTAATCATCAACATAATAGACAAATTAACCAGTCGACCATCAATCAAAGCCACGTGCAATCCTAAAATCGACACGTAACTTAGACAACGAAAAGTGATTATAAATAATCCCTAAACAAGTCCGACTAATTACCTAATTATACTAACTAGGGTTTAGAAAGTTACTTACTTGGTTCAAGGACAACAAAAACCGGTCGATCGAACAGTGGCGGTCCCGGCGCGAGTGTGGGCCCAAATGGCGAGTAGTCCGCTAGGTGCTCGGCCACAACGGGGCGAACGACGGCGTCGGGCGGCGGCGACGGCGATGGCGACTGGGAGGCGGATGGCTGGCTGGCTGGCTGGCTGGCCGGTGGCGGCACGCCGGCGCGGGCCGCTGGACGGCGGCGATGGTGACGACGGCGGCGGCGGCGGCTGGCCGCCGGCGAGGGTGGCTGTGCTCCGGCGAGGGCGAGGGCTGCTCCGGCGAGAGCCTCGGCCAGCTGCAGGTGGGCGGCGACGGCGACGGCAGCGGCTGCGGGCGGACGGCGTCAGGCGGCTCCTGGCGGTCGGGCGAGTGGGCGGCGAGGCTGGACGGCGACGGCCTCGGTCTGGTGGTCGGCGGCGGCGAGGCTTCGGTCCGCTGCTCGGACGCGGCGAGGCGGGCCGGGGACGAGGGCGCGACCGGCGGGGGGCTGCGGGGAGCCTGGCCCACGACCGGCGACGGGCGGGGGGCTGCGGGGTGCCTGGCGGGCGACCGGCGACGGCAGCGGGGGGGCCTGCGGGGCGACCGGCGACGGGCGGGGGAGCTGCGGGGCGACCGGCGACGGGCGGCGGAGCTGCGGGGCGGCTGCGAGGCTGGGCGGCGACGGCGGCGGGGGAGCTGCGCAGATTTGCAGATCTGCGGCGTCGGGTAGGCAGAGGAGAAGGAGGGGGAGCGGGGGCCCGGGGTAAGTACATGTCGCAAATTTGCGACGGACATTTGCGTTCCGTCGCAAATTTGCGACGGACATTTGGGTTCCGTCGCAAATTTGCGACGGAACGCAAATGTCCGTCGCAAATTTGCGACGGACGGAACTAATTCGGTCGCAATTTTGCGACCGAATATAGAAGATCCGTCGCAAAATTTCTACCGACAAAAATTTTCGACGGAAATTAAAATCCGTCGCAAATTTTTTTTGTTCGAAATTTGCGACGGACCGGCCTTGTCCGTCGGAAATTTGCGACGGATCGGTCTTGTCCGTCGCAAATTTCCGACGGATCGTTTGATTCCGTCGCAAATTTGCGACGGACAACGCCGGTCCGTCGCAAAATTTTGCCTCCGAATTTCCATTTTCCCGGTCGAAAATTTGCGACGGAACTACGCTGTTCCGTCGCAAATTTGCGACGGAAGGCTTTAATCAGTCGCAAATTTGCGACGGAAAATTTTATTCCGTCGCAAATTTTTGATTTTTCATACTAAAAATGGGGGGAATTTTTTTCAGGGTCGCAAATTTGCGACGGAGAGAGGATTCCGTCGCAAATTTGCGACGGATGGTTTGTTCCGTCGCAAATTTGCGACGGACGGTTTGTTCCGTCGCAAATTTTTGATTTTTCATAAAAAAAATGGGGGGAAATTTTTTCCGGGTCGCAAATTTGCGACGGAATCCTCTCTCCGTCGCAAATTTGCGACGGAAAATAATTTGCGACGGAATCCTCTCTCCGTCGCAAATTTGCGACGGACGATTTTTTCCGTCGCAAATTTGCGACGGAGAGAGGATTCCGTCGCAAATTTGCGACGGACAGAGGATGCCGTCGCAAATTTGCGACGGACAGGATATTCCGTCGCAAATTTTGCGACGGACGGTTTTAGTCAGTCGCAAATTTTCCACATGTATCAAAGAATTTCCGACGGAAATTAAAATCTGTCACAAATATGCGACGTTAAAAAAAATCCGTTGCAAATTTGCGACGGAAATAAATATCCGTCACAAATTTTGAACGGTAAAAATTCACTCGAAAATATGCACATACTAAATGATCGTTGTAAATTTGTGACGTCCTTTTTTCGTCTAAAAATTTAGCATCTCATTTATTTAGGTCATAAATTTGTTACGTCTTTTTTTCAGTCCAAAATTTTGGCATCTCAAATTTTGCAATGGAAATTACAATATCGGAAATTAATGTTAGGGGACGTTACTAATATTTGACTTGTCGGCATTTAAGGACAAAATTTCGGACGATCAATTAAAATAAAAAGAATAATCGACAATTAAAAAAGCACTATAACAATAATAACAAGAATAATAATGATAACAACCAAAATAGCACTTGTCGCATTAATAATTACACATTTGTAGTGTTTTGTGACAAAAATTTTAATCTTCATCTTCGTCTTCGTTCTCGTCCTCGTCCTCGTCCTCGTCCTCGTCTTCATCTTCATCTTCGTCTTCGTCCTCGTCTTCGTCATCCGTTAGAAAATCAGATTCTGAACATTCTTGTACATTTAATTCGCAAATTTCAGTTGCATCCACATCTATCATTGCTCCACACGGATCTCGTAAAGTTGGTATGTTATATTCCTCAATTTCAACCGTATTACACACTTCCTCTTGTTGGTAGGCTCTATCCTTCCAATGTTCCTCAATTTTCCTCCGTGCTTTGATTTTACATACAGCCCACCAATCAGCTTTGTCACGTTTCAAACTAGGATATGATGCATAACATACTTGAATTGTTTGTTATGCCAACACAAATGGTTCATACTTCATATACCTTTTCTTGTGATTTATTTCAACCAAATTGAACTTCGTATGCACCTTCATTCCTTTGACGGGGTCGAACCATGTGCACTTAAATAACACAACCCGCATCCTTAATGGTCCAGGGTACTCTATCTCGATGATTTCATCCAACAAGCCATAAAAATCATCTTCTGCACTGCCACCATTGGATGATCGAACAGACACACCACTATTCATTGTGGATTTTCCCATTCCATATTCTTGAGTATGAAAAATATATCCATTTATGAAATATGCTGGCCAACTTCGAACTCTTAACTGTGGACCCCATGACAGATGATATAGCAAACCTTGCCCTCCAATTTCATTATAATTACTGTGAACTTAAGGTTACACATGCAAAGTCAATAATATATATTTTACTAAATGATGTATACAATTTTAATAACTTGGTTTTGGTCCATAGGCAACTTACATATGTCTTGAACCATGCTGCAAATTGTTCATCGCACAAACGATCAAACTCATTTGGTTCTAGTCCACACATTGAAGTTTGAAAAATCCTAATATTAAAAATCATTTAAATATTAGCAAATATTTGACACACAAAACATATATTTGCAAATTTACACTTACTTGAAGTATGGCTCGACTTCTGGGCAGTTCAGTAAAATATAAGTATAGGTTGCATGAAATTCTTCGCCTGATAAGTAGCGAAACTTACAAGCGCCACTTGGTCGACCCAGATAATTGAAAATAGAGAATGATGTGCAATTGGGATCAATGGGGCCCTCATCATTTCTGCCTGCTCTCCGCCTCTTGCACTGAACGTGCGGCTCAAAATAGTATGATGCAAATGTGGTCACTTCTTCCACAATATATGCATTACAAATTGAAGCTTCAACACGTGCCTTATTCTTCACTTTTTTCTTCAAATGATATAAGAATCTAGTCGAAATGGAAAGAAGCTTATCGAAACATATTATATGATAAACTAATTTGAACTGTATTTTAAAAAAAAACATTACCTCTCAAATGGATACATCCATCGAAATTGGACGGGACCTGCAATTTTGGCCTCATAAGGCAAGTGAACTAAGAGATGCTCCATCGAATCAAAAAACGATGGAGGAAATATCCTTTCTAAGTTGCAAAGAATAATTGGAATATCTCTCTCTAGTTTTTCCATATGCGATACTTTTAACACTGTGGAGCAAATATCATGGAGGAAATTGCTTAACTCTGTAATGGCGCCCCATACAAAGTTCGGTAGAACTTCCTTCAAAGCTATTGGAATTAGTCTTTCCATCAGGATGTGACAATCATGACTCTTCAAACCTGTGAACTTACATTCATTCAAATCAACACATCTCCCGAGGTTCGAAGCATATCCATCAGGAAACCGCACAGATTTCAACCATTGACAAACAACTCGCCTCTGCTCCTTATCCAATGTATAAACTGCTTTCGGTTTTGGGCCCCTACTGTTTGCATCCACAGCTAGTATTGGCCGATCGCAAATATCTGTCATATCTTTTCTTGCGTTCAAGTTGTCTTTTGTTTTTCCGGCGACATCCATCACAGTATTTATGACATTGTCGAAAACATTCTTTTCTATGTGCATGACGTCAAGATTATGATGAATAAGATGGGCCTTCCAATATGGTAGATCCCAAAATATACTGCGTTTTGTCCACTTATGTGTAATTCCATATGCAAAAGTCGTGCCGTGCAGGTTCTCAACAACAGTTGGCAAATCCTGCACACGCTCCCAAATTTGATTGCCGGTCAACCTCAATGGTGGACGCGTTCTTTCAGTCCTATTCTTGATGAACTCTTTCTTATTCCTTCTGAAAGGATGACTTGGTGGTAAAAATTGTCTGTGACAGTCAAAATAGCTGGGCTTCTTTCCATGTTTTAATCTAAATGACTTTGACCTCTCCAAACATATCGGACATCCTAATATCCCAGCTGTACTCCATCCAGATAACATTCCGTAAGCTGGAAAATCATTTATCGTCCAAAAAAGGGCAGTCTTCATTACAAATGTTTGATCGGTACAAACGTCATACGTAGGGACACCCTCAACCCATAACCGTTGTAACTCCTCAATCAATGGTTGCATATAAACATCTATCAACTTTTTCGGATTTTGCGGCCCTGGCACGATCAATGTCAAAAACATATAAGGTGTCTTCATGCACATACCAGGTGGAAGATTGTACGGCGTTAAGATAACTGGCCAACATGAATAACTTTTTCCTGTTTTCCCAAATGGAGCAAATCCATCGGCACAGAGACCTAACCTGATGTTCCGAGGCTCCATCGCAAACTCAGGGTAAGTTCTATCAAAATGTTGCCATGCCTCCGCATCTGAAGGATGACACATTAGACTCTCTTCTGTTTCATGATTTGCATGCCAAGTCATGTGTTCAGCAGTGGCTTTAGATGCATAAAGCCTTTGCAATCTGGGGATTAAGGGCAGATAAAACATTTGCTTCCATGGTCTACGCTTCTGTTTACGACCCGGCCTCCTGTTAATCTTGTACCTAGGTTGGCTACAGAATTTGCAAGATTCTCCATTTTCATCATCTCTCCAATATATCATACAACCTCTATTACATACATCAATCCTTACAACCGGAAGACCTAAGTTATCCACTAGCTTTTTCATATCATAAAAATCACTTGGCATGATGTTATCACGAGGCAATGATTCCCGCATTACTTCAACAAAAGAGTTGAAACAATCCGCAGACACATTATGCTCTGCCTTGATATTTAATAGTCGGGCTGTCACCGATAACTTAGTGTGGTCCTCACAACCTGCCCATAAAGGTTCATCTGCTGCTTTCAACACATCCCAGAACTGATTAGATTCAAAAGTTTCATTATACACATTCTCATCAAAACCCGTTACTCCTATATCTTCCAATTGTGAAGCATGACTAGTACCCACTTGTTCACATGTAGGAGTAAAACTAGTACTTGCATGATTTGATTCTGTGACAAAATTATAACTAGCTGCATCAATCACCATCCTCTCGTATGGGTTCAATTGCTCATAATAGCCACATTCTTCCCTAACTAAAAATTGATCACCTCTTCCATATCTTTCATCAGATATAAATGGTTCACCATGGGAAGTCCAATTATAATAGTTCGGAGTAAATCCAAATCTAGTAAGGTGTTCTCTAACTTGATCACACACAAGAAATTTACCATTACTGCACTTTTTACACGGACACCTTAACTTATTTCCATCCATGAAATCATATTTGCTACTAGCAAAGTCTAAAAATATTTCCAACCCAGTACGAAACTCATCTGTCAATCCTTGACGTCCAGGTAAGTTCTTATTATACATCCAAGACCTTTCTCTTTGCATTGTGTCTGTATTAAAATATAAAATTCTGGTAAAATATTTAAAATATCAAATCTATTGTTCCTTATTAAAACCATAAATTTTTTGAAATTATAATTTTTATTATTCACGCAACAATTAATATGCAATTGCAAAAATAGAAAAAATTGCAATGTAAAGAAGACTTACCCAAATATTTGACGGAAATATTGGTAGGAGAAAGTGGTCAATTTGATGAGAATTGCAACGTCCACTTGGATTGCGAGACCTTCAATTAGACACATATCCAAAAAGAATAATCACCACCTAAGAATTATATTTTCATAATTT
Organism: Syzygium malaccense; assembly: GCA_031216405.1. NCBI lineage: Eukaryota > Viridiplantae > Streptophyta > Magnoliopsida > Myrtales > Myrtaceae > Syzygium > Syzygium malaccense. The sequence continues at coordinate 23,506,787 of CM062253.1, forward strand.
CTAGTGTCAGATGAGAATGGAAAAGTGTCCGTCGCGAATTTGCAATTGGCGACGGAAAACGATGTCCGTCGCAAATTTCCGACGGACACTTTATTCCGTCGCAAATTTGCGACGGAACTTGGGATTCCGTCGCAAATTTGCGACGGACACTTTATTCCGTCGCAAATTTGCGACGGAACTTGGGATTCCGTCGCAAATTTGCGACGGAACTTGGGATTCCGTCGCAAAACGGCATGGGCTTTCGGCAAGACACCTAAGTCCGGCGAAGTGTCGCCGGTCGCCGGTCGTTAAACCGGTGATGCAGAAACGAAATAAAACAAACACAAACATATATATATATATATAAAACATTACAATCCAACGATAAATAGTCACGAAGGTAGCTATGATACTTACCCGCACAAAAGCTTCACCGAGATTAATATGTGTGTGCGCGGATTTTGCTGATTGAACACATATGAGAGAGGGAGAAAAGCGAGAGAGAGCGAGAGAAAGCAAGAGAGAGCGAGAGAGAGAGATAGAGTTGGAATAAATAGCAGGCGATGTAAATTATAAATTTGCGACGGACGTACGTTTCGTCGCAAATTTGCGACGAATTTAGCGACGGTTTTTTTGCCGTCGCAATTTTATGACGAACTTTTTTTGCGACGGAAAAATGTCCGTCGCAAATTTGCGACGGAATTTGCGACGGAATTTTTGTCCATCGCAAATTTGCGACCGACAATTTTCCGTCGCAACATTTGCGACGTACTGTGCGACGGTCTTTAATTCCGTCGCAAATTTGCGACGGAATTTGCGACGGACATTTTTTCCGTCGCAAATTTGCGACGGACTTAAAGCACCGTCGCAAATTCCGTCGCAAATTTGCGACGGACAAAAGCTCCGTCGCAAATTTCCGTCGCAAATTACATGTTTTTTTGTAGTGAGTTCAGATACCTTCACCTGGAGAGATCGCCAAGAAAAAGGTCAAGTTTGCGCCTGTCAACATATCTAGTTGGATCCACCTTTACTTAAAAGTTTCAGCTAATGAGTTATGAGACAATTAGGATATATTAATCGCTCCACACCACCCCAATTCTCTGATGTGAGACTTCTTAACACAACTCACACGTTCATCTTGACATAAACATTTACGCGAATGATGAAACTATTTTTTTAGACAAATATCTTTCAAATTATTTATCTTCGTAGTTCTTTGGTTAACGTAAAAAATTCACAAAAACGGCGAGAGAGTCGAAACTCTTTATCTCCCGTAACTCTCTAGTTCACGTTAAAAGTCCACGAAAGCATCAAGAAAGTCAAGCTCCTTCTCCACCGTAACTTTGTGGTTCACATTGAAGTTTGACGAAAGTGGCGAGAGAATCAAAGTACTATATTTTTTGAAATCGCAAAGGTGAATGATCATGTTTTCTCTCTTTTACTAGAATTGCCATTCACCGGCTGATCTAGCTCGTAAATATTGCTGGTGCTTGTTTACATTTCTTGTCATAATCAAGTTCGTGGTTTTGGAATGCTGCAATGAGCTTATTTGCTATTTAACATTTAGTTCACACAACATTCCTAGATTTATTGATGGAGGTTATCTCCATCTGTGCATTTACGATTTCTTTAGTAGTGAATCACGAGATATTATTATTATCTTCGATTGTACATTTTCGTGTTTATTTCACACTAATATGCCGTGCATACCAAAGAAAGAACAAGATAGGATATGAAAGTATCTAGCTTTATTAGTGCGATTCACCAAACAATATATAAAATATAGCAAAATCTCTCGATTTCTTATCTAATCCTATTTTGTTTTATCCTAACTAAAAATCCAGACCACCAAACACAATCTAAGTTATTATAAAAATGAGTGATTTGCAAACTATCAAAAAAGTCGGAAATTTCATAGTAAGTCACCAATAAGTGAACTTCAAAAAAAGAATCATTCAAACGACATAGGGCAGAAATGTTTAAACCTAGAAATAGGGGTTGTGGCTCGTGGTCTTTTTCCTTTGCCGCGCCCTAAAACCCTTAATATCCCGCTTTGATAATCTAATGAAACATTTTAACACGTCCGAAATCAAATGAGTGATTAAACGCTTAACTTTGGATACAACAGATCTCGTATAACAATCACAGCTTCTAGATTCCTTAGAGGCCGCACCCGGTTTATGAGTGGAGCTTTATCCAATTCACCTAAACCGATAGATTTAGCGAAGCCGAAAGCTTCGGATATGTACTCGTTACAACGGGAAACAAACTAATGAATTTATAAACTATATGCCGCTAGCGGCTAACATCCAGATTGGATGAAGGAAAAACTATTATGCAACTGGTTTTAAAACGAGGCCAATCACAAATCAGAAAATGACAAACCCAAAAGAAAAAGTGCCGACAAGAATTTGTGCCAAAGTTAAAAATGTTTATACACGAAATCCAGCCTCTAGGTTAACAGTATCATGGGTGATATATACTTCCGATCAAATGCTTGAGTTTGTCTATCACTGTTAGAACCATGTGAGCATAGATATCAATTGCTCTAACAGTTGAGATTGACATATACAACATCGTTCACTTCACTTAAAAATGAGAGACGTGTTAATCACTCGAATCACCGTTTGAATCGCCGTCTCTTATAACGATCCATTCTAACGTGTTGAGGAGTAAAGCATTTCGCTTGTCGACGTCAAGTGTTTCTTACCTCACACGCAACGTCTATGGCTATGAGCATTTAAACCGCAACATTGCGTATGATTATTACATCATGTATGCAATTATCATCTGCCCCAAAGTCTTTTCGTGCGATCGAATGTTCTTGGAAATAACAAAGGGAAATCGAAAAGGGTTGCTATCACAACAGGGTCCCCCTAAATTGCTGAAATCAACATGCAAGCGTAACCATCCATTGAATTGAGAGGCCATCGCTCTTTATCTAACACTCGTCTTGATGTTATGAAAGACATTCCCCCTCGAAGCAAAGTCAATTTCCTGGAGTTATCACTCGGGAAAAAAACCCTTCACAAAAAAAAGCACACAGTGCCTCAACACCTCAATTTTCTTCCTGGTCCTTTTCTGAATTTATAGCTAATTGTGACTAGACGTGTCTAACAAGTGGGTCAGATCGGATTTGGATCGGGTCGGGTTTAGGAAAACTCATATCTAAACTGAGATGAGAGTACGGAGTGAGTGAACACGAGATTAAGTGAGAGTTAAAGAGATGAGTTTAGTTTAATAAGTTGTAAACCCATTTACGACCTTCGCCCATGAAATAATTGCGATTTAATCAGTCAAGTTCATTGTCTTTAGCCATAAATCATCTTCAAAATAATGTAACACATTGAGCAATTCTAGTCACCGGAAACGTAAGTAACATAAACCTCATCGTGGGACACCTAACCATGTGCATGAACCCCGAATTTCTAATGACCCCACAACCAAAATCTGAGAGGGCCAACTTATATATTTCCTCATCGGACTTTAGAAATATAAATGTGCACCGTCCTTCCACTTAATAGCTCGAGTTTTTACGTTGGACCTTCTAACAAGGGGTATGAATCATTTGAGCAAACGCCAATGGTCGCAGGACATGTCTACATATTAACGGAATTGTCGTACTGGCATCGTACGATGAACGGTTCGCCTAGCATGGCGTTATAGCACAGATCGCCAGCTTGACATCTCATCTTTATCTGGTGTTTCCGGTTCGTCTTTGTCAGTACGGTGAAGTCCACACCCTGTCCTTCACAAGTATGGGCCGGCTCGTGCGCGAGAAATACCCACGACATAGATTCATTTGAATGTTAATTTGTTTCCCGATGGTTTGAATTTTCGGAAAAAAGCAACACGCCCGACACACATAATATTCACGGCTATGCTAACCGGTCAAATCATTTCTGTTCAGGTCGGTGTGAATTGGATCGTGGGGTTTTAACTAATGTTTTTGACCTACATGTTCATGAACGCAGAATTCGCAAGATTTCAAATGGGGCTGCTCTAGCAACTTACTTTCTATTCCTTTCTTGTCGGAGGACACAAACCGTGTGAAAATCGAGAAAACGTGCTTACCCCATTGGAAAAACCTGCGCACTGCTAAATTTCTAAGTGTGGAATCTGCTTCCTAAGTACTATGTACACATTTAGAATGATATCTTGGCCCTTTTAATGGCAAGTGGACTTACTTGCCATTAAAAGGGACCCTTTTGCTCATGACTTGACTTTTTGTTGAGGTGGGACCGTGGGACAAAACCAAAATGCCAAAGAGTAAGCTCTTTACCAAAAAAAAAAAATGCCAAAGAGTAATCTCATGTGCTCCTCAGTTCTCATTTAGAAACGTGGGCCAAAGAGTTTTAGCTATCGCATGGATCGTATCCCAGCTGAGGAACAATCTCTTGACGTTACTGATCAATGCAATCATCGATACGCCTATCTGTCTCTTCAACTCATGATGCTACATTGTGCATGTAATATATATTGAGCAAATAAATATAGAGAGAGACTAATCGTGTGAACTATGACAAATGATAAGACTTAATCGTGGTTTGGTCGTTTAACCCAGAGAAGGAAATTCTTCAGAGCCGGATTGGCAAGTACGCGATGAATTGCCATGAAAATCGAGCATGGCTTATTGTGAGACTCATATTGCTTGGGTATGGGACTAAAATACGAGCCTGATATGTGTGGCCACGGGACACTTATAACTTGATGGCTTAAGCTTAAGGGTTAATAATGGTAACAAAGCCCGTTCAGACCTCATTTCATCTATCAACTGAAACAAGTGTTCCTTCTATTAACACAATACCCACCTGCAAGACATCAATTTGTCTTTTGATTGTTTATTTGTTTGCACCTGAGAAAGGATGTTATAGTCGCCAATTAACTGGATTAATACGGACACAAGTACACGTGCACTCACTACCTCAACACACTTAAAGGTTCAATATCTGCAAAATGCTGTTGAAATATTGTGTTATTTACCATGGAGCATAGTGCTAAAAGCTCAGGATTTACTGACTTTGATGAGATAAGTTATGAAGACACGAGAGAGTCAAAAGAGTAATCTGTTGTCTAGACAAGATAGAACCATGAGCAGACAAAACGGTATATTCACCATCATCCTGAGGAATATCCATTAAGCATGAAACATATCCATGTATTAGAGTCCTTCAGCAATGCTACAGGCCGATGAATAAGCAACCATTTGCATGGCTGGTCAAGCAGAAATAGACCCATGCAAAAATTCAAGTATTTCCCCCAACGAGACAATTTCCATCGCCTGGGTACAATGCAAGCGGCTATCTAGCAGCCAAAATGGCTGAAAGCAAAGATTGCATTCAAAAATCACAAAGACAGTTGCTCTGTCAAGCTAATGTTGAAGCAAAATTCAGACCTTTACTCTTCTTGATATGTCAACCACATTAATTACAAGCACATCTTGAGCATAGATGCATAGCCAAATGAGAAGCAGGGGGAATGGATTCGCTAGAATGACATAACGGACTCCGAGTGGGCTGAATTTCGAAAATGAGATAGAGCAGTGTCACTTTCCTCATCCCTTTCAAAAGTTATCGGCATTCCTTTAGGTTGCTTCCTGGAGGCCAAGTAACATGAAAATATGGTTCAAACATTCTACAAGAAAAGCAAATAAAAGCACATGCAGGAATGGGTCTGCAATGCAAGTCAAGTCCTTGGCAGGCAAACTTTCTAGGAGAAAAATAGAAGGTGCATGAATTATCAGCAGAACAGATAAATGTGAAACTCGATGCTCAATGCAGTTCCAAAACATGTTGCTGCAGTTGATGTCTAGACCAAACATGTTCATCTTGCTGTTTATATTTCATCAAGTCCACATCAAATTGCCAAAAGCAGAACATGCTACACGTCTACCACAAATGTTGCCATTGAAGAAAAGACCAGAACCTAGAGCATTGCAAGTTTCTTCCAGCCAAAGATTCTGACATCCATTGCTTTCCTTATCCCTTTTGCCTTTTTTACAAAGCTTTCAAGGTAAGGGTGTGCAACTGCAGTTTTAATTTCTCGGTTTTGAGTCACTACTTAAGCAAAGACCTATAATGTTGTGCCAGTTTTCAAAATACCACCGTGTCAAAATGAAATTCAAAGTGTCAATAAATACCTTTGAGAGAGAGAACTTTCCTCAGACAACGCCTTTTCCAACCTTTCCTCAAATGGCGTTGCGTGCCAACTCACCTTTTGATCCTAGGGGAAGAAAAACAACAGACTGATTGTCTCAAGGAAAAAGTTTTGAGTTAGAAAAACAAAGGAACAGACAGGCCACAAAGAGATACCTCCTTATACTTGTTAGTTGAATTAGGGATCCCGTTACCATCCCACCACTTTGGCAAGGTTGGAGTTTCATTTTCATTCCAATGTGCTGCGACAAGACCGATGATTGGCCTATCACCAGGAGTACTATGAAATTGGGATTTTCTGCTAGCTACGGCTCTAAATTCGTGATCATCGTCATGCCCTTTTTTCTGAGGCGGTTTCAACCAGGAAGATAAGCTTGTTTCCACTTTCGATTCTTTTCTTGCTGAAGTTTCTTCGATGTGCGTCTCAGATTTTTTCCTTGTGCTTCCAGGTTGCTCAGAAGAGTCTTCCAACTCATCTAAAAGTAGATTACAATTAGACTCCCCATCCATTAGTGACTTCCACTGAGAGACGCTCTGCACAGGATTTAGAACTGAATACACATACTCTGACCTAATACGTGCCTTTCGAGGCGACAATTTCTCCATGTATGCAGGAAAAACAGTTCCAGGAGTCTGCATTTCCTCTGTTAGCTTCATTGGTGTTGGATGAGGCCCAGAATTTGATGTATCCTGAATACCGCGTGATTCAGATTCTTCAAAACTCTGGCTTGGAATTTCAGATGTTGAATCTCTGGACAAAGACCCATCAACGTCAAAACGCACTGACTTGTTCCTACACTGAGCATTCACAGTGGGATTGGAGGGTGAAAGTGCAGTTGCTATGCTATCATTCTGTCTCTTATGATGCTCGCTAGTTGTTTTAACTTCAAATGCCCGACTGCCCTCACTGGAGCTAATGGAAGAAGTTCCCATGTTCTGGTCATCTAATATACAGCTGCAATAGCACAAAGGAATAAGTTTCTATTTTCCTTGCCTACTGAGTCCTGATCTGATTATCAAGCATATTATGGTCAGATTCTTTATAGAGCATCTAACCTGCTAGCTGTATGCTCAGCAGAATTTGAACCTTTTCCCCACTTGTCAGAAAGTCTTAGAGGTGTTGGGGACAATTCATGTTGCTTATTAAGCTCTAGCTGAAGCCTCTCAATGGATGAAACTGGAAGCCACGAGTGAAACTTTGAATTTTCAGAATCCCTACCTTCAGTTGGTGAAGCCATTGGCCGGTTAGATGCTTTCCGGATTTCATTAGGGGTTTCCGGCAACGTTCCACATGCTTTAAGGAACTTACCCTGTTAAAGAGAAAAGTGAATGTCACAGAGCCTACAAACTGTCGAATATCAAGCCAAGTATTCTAAAATATAAAAATATGAATGATTTTGATATTGGAGACTGCTTCCTCTATGATGTAAACATTCCTTCTTTTCGTGTAATTACAAACACAGTAACTACGATAAACAATATTCCGTAGAATTAATTAGCTCTGACCCCAAGAATCATGATCCCAAGAAATTACATAACAACCTTCTTGAGCTAGTTAATGATCCTCACTAAGAAATTTTAGGTCAGAACACAAAATATGTGGGTCCTGTGACAGGGTAAGCTTGAACCGGTCTAAAACTTAATTCAAAGATAGCAAATATGGAAGTCATTTGAAATCCTCTAACTCACAATGAGAAAGAAGAGGTAGATTCCCACTTGAAGTGGAAGGCTAAGGCATGTAACCATAAGACCCTGTTAACAAATGCATGGTCCTCTTCTCACTTCAGTAAGTTACACTGTCTGGCAGAAGTATGCCAAGTCCACGGCCCGAGAGAAAAAACTATCACCGTTAAAGATTGCAAGTCTCAATAACCTCACTCTACTTCAGCCAGAAGCATCTTGATGGTGCCGAAGAATTTCTCTTTCCCTTATCATTGATCATTAGTGGGGGTTTCCCGGCTAGAATTTCCTGCCCTCTAACCATAAATATTTATTTTTGTTTGTTGAAAGATTTAAGGTCATCAATGCCAGACAAAGTCACATGCTAACTGTTAAAAGCAAAAGCCCAAAAGCCACAACTCCTCCATCCAAACCCAGACTACATTTCCATTTTGCAAAGAAGTAAGACTAGAAAAAGCGTGGAAAATAGAAGTTCCAGAGCTACAAGTTGAAGCAGTCATCAACAGCTTAGCACTTCGAAGCAGATTGACATTTGCTACAACATCTTTAACAGTAACTAAGACAACGGTCAGGCAGCTAATTAACAGTGTAATTAACATGCGGTTTCCGAATCATCCCTTTTCTCCAAAATTTCCCATTTATATCTAACGACCCCTTCTTAGCCAGAAGTTCCAAGTAAACACATGCAAAAACACAAATGGAAGATCGTGAAAAAGCATACCTCGTCTCTGAGCTCCTTGCTGATAAGTGGAGATCCATAAACAAGACTTTCACTGTCCTTGCAAGGAGAACCCTCATTTCCTTTTCCAAATAAAGAAGCAAACCGATTGTCGCTTCATCCTCGAATCAATCAAAAAGATCACCAAAAAAGAGAAAAAACTTACCATCAGACAGAAATAGAGCTGATAAGGGGTTCCGCGAAACAACTGCTTCCTGGGTGTGATGCACACAAGAGAAGACAGCAGTGAGCTTCAAATCAAAAACAGAATCCGCCGTTGCCGCCAAAACGCGGTAATTATACATAACAAATGCCAAGCACACGCAGATTTGAGCAGTTGACTATCTCCAGCATTCTTCCCAAATTCTACACAACATAGCTAACCAATAATGACCGCAGCAGAAACTGAATTTTTGACCCGACGGGAAGCACGAGCGAGATCGCCAACCGATGAGACGACGGAGCTAGTTCCGTCCAGCTATCTTAATCAAAAGTAACAACAAGCATCAAAGAAACGTAAAACGAAAGAGCTACTCGAATCGCCCGTCTTATGCCGAGAAGATTATGAATCCGCTCATCCGCTTCGAAAACCTTCTCGCGACAGCACGGGATTTCGCTAATCCGATCCGCCATCAAATTCGAAAAGAAAACTACTCACGAACGAGCAGCCGCTCCGAGCACGAGCAACCGGCATCGAGAGGACGCCTGCTCCGTCGACCCACGCGAATGCGCTAAGGAGGAGGAGGAGGAGGCTTACGGGGGTCTTCTGGTGGCGAACGGAGCGAGGGAGCCGGGCGCGATCGCCGTCCTCCTTCACGCGGAAGCAAGCGAAGAAGCAACCCATCGGATCCCTCTTGGAGAATCCGGAAGAGCCTCAACGGCGGCGGCGGAGGAGCCGAACCCTGCTCGGAAACCCTAGCCCCGAACGCGCATCCGAGAGAGAGCGCGCGCGCTTCGCAGGGGTGGGGGGTGGGGGGCCGCCGTCCGTCGTCGTCGTCGTCGTCGTCGTCGTTTCGAATTTGAACGAAGGGGACGAGGGAAATGATTGTGGGCCGCCTGCAGAAATGATGGATTATTATTGCGTGTTCTCGTTGTCGTCCAACGTACGCGACGATTCCGGCGGTGGCGGATACGCGCCAATTTTTTGGGCCCTTTTTTCCCCGGCTAATGACGCATCGCGAGACAAATCTATTCGGCCGGTCCAATCCCAAATCCATGAAATCCCCCTCTAATTTATAAATCTTTAGAGATAACACACCGTTTGAAACCCTAAATCAGTATCCCGCGACGCATTTGCCATGAATTAATCTTTTTTTAATCTCGCGGAGAATTTCAAATCAGTATCGGCCGCCCAAATATACTTTCCGTCAGTATCCGGTCCAATATTTCGACAAAAAGAAAAAAAAACGCGTGAATATTTCACTTCAGATCCGTCATTCTGTAGTCCGAATCCGTTCTGCATCTGTCTACCCACGAAGGCTAACTCGGGGTCAAGGACTTGATTTTCTGTGAGACGAAGAACAATTCGAAGTAAAATGTAGATTGACATGAAATTTTTAGTGGTATTATTCCTAAATTTCGACATCGCGTTGCTAGCTCCACGGTCTATGGGTTTTTCTAACACAGGCCACGGTCGGTATATTTAAGTCGAGAATTTTTTTTTTTAATTTTGACCACATATAAATTAACCTGTATAATGAAAGGTTATCTAGGCGCCTTGCAGGCTTGCACCCTCATTTGACCATAATTTTACTTATTATTCTCTACTGCTGCTTGACGTCCGGCCCGAGATGATGTGCTTGGCCCGCTTGGTCTCCATCGAGGCCCGAACTTGAAGCCGGCTTTCAAAGAGAATTCTATTCCTCGAGCATGAAAAATCTTTTTGGGACGATAGCACAAATAACTCCTAAATTTTGGTCCAATATGAAATTTTATCCCTAAACTTTTAATATATGATATGTAATCCCCGAACTTTGGCCAAATATGTAATGTCGTCCTTAAACTAGTAATTCATTCAATATGATCCGTAAACTATTGATAAATGTTCAATACAATCCTCAAACTATATAAAAATATTTAAAAGTTCAAGGATCATATTGAACATTAGATCAAAACTCAGAGACCGCATTTAACAAATTAATAGCACGGAGAGAACATTGTATGTTGGATCAAAATTCATGAACCATTTTTATTATATTTCCAAATTTTTTTTTGTTTTTGTTTTTGGTTTTTTCGGGGGTGGAGCAAAAGGATGATACGAGGTTAATCAGAGCAAATCCAGCATTAGGATCAAGCTCTTGAGTCTTGAGCTCATGTTTGAGAGCCCACAAAATGTAAAGCGTTTTTCGTCTGTAGAAGACATGATTCGAATACCAATCTATAAGACAATGTACAAATTGTTGTTTTTGTGTATTTGTGTGATCATTCTGACTATTTTAGCTTTTGTGCACCGCGGGTCTTAGATTAATGTGGCTTGATGTATAAAGAGTTTTGTACAGTGAATGATGTGTAACGAGTTCTGTCTATCGAGAGCCGTCCTGAGAAATGAATGAGACAGGAAAATCCGAGATAGGTGAAATATTTGAAAGATGATATATAATTATTATGATATATTTATTGGAAATTAAAAAGGGCAAAAAAGAGAGGAAATCTTTTTCTTTAAGAAGAAGTCAAAAGCAAGTGGGAGTAGGTGAATAAAATGGGCCGCCCCTACTATCCCCAAGGATCTATTTTATAGAAATCGAATTATCAAGAGACATAAAATAACAAAAGTTATTAGAATTTAGAAAGACCAAAAGCTGCAGGGATAGATCGTGCAAAACATTCTTGAAATTTGGGGTAGAATGTAAAAATTCCTGCACTTTGAATAATTGCACAGCGCTCACTTCGCTTTTCTGATTCACGTGCACTTTGCACATGAATTTTAGGCATGAATTGTTATCGACAATTAAAAAAAATTCCCATCTACTTCAAATAACACAAGCGATCGCTTTTAGAAAGATATTTTTTAAATCATTTATTTTTTACGAAATAAACTGAGGCTCAAGGAATACAAATGTAAATTCTTCTTCGAGTTTTACGTGGAAAAAGGGGCATTAGACTAAATCCCCATAATTTTTTGGATGTAACTCCTTTGTCCCCTCTTAACATTTGGTTAAAAAATGTAAGCGCCCTCTACTGTTGTTGTAAGAATCATCGAAACGTTTTTCCTCGAAGGATTCGTGGCTTCCTCTACATCCACATGTACATTGACATACAGATGAGATGGTTTCTCTTGCCGAAATGATTGCGGCGACGACGAGGATGGAAAAGATGGCTTCTCGTGTTTTGTTTTCTCCAGAGCCGTTGTAAATTGGATTTTCTTCTGAGCTACGCAAAGAGTAATATAATAATTGAAGTCTTAAGAAGGCGTGGACGCATGCCATCCCCAGGAGTCACGGGAGTTTTCGTGGCCTTTTTTCTTCTTCTTTTTTTTTTCCTGCGCGCGCGATGGGTTGAACAGTGGAAACGCGAATGCAATTGGACGACGACGATGAAATAAAAAAACCGAGGGACGGCCGACAATGATAGGAAGCTGGAGGCAAACGTGTATTGCCCCCAAAGTTTCGTGGAATTTTCATGTGATTTTCGCCGAAACCGCACCTAACTATGAAAACATGGTCATGTCCTTTTCACGAGGCCACGGGGGCCAACGATTCGCCGGCCAAATTCATCCATTCCACATCTTTAACATTTTTTTTTAATCGAGACGTACATCAAGATCACAATCGAAATTAAGGAGCATTTAAAAAAAAATTAATATCGCGAAAAACTTCAAATTAGTGCATTTGCAACAAATTTATCATCTATTAAATTAAATTAATATCACATAAAATCACAAAATGGTACACCTGCGATAAACGAAGAGTAAAACCCGGAATCAATACGCTCATCAATTGTCAAGTACCATCCAATTCAGAAATTTGATGATAACATTTAACGGAAACTATCAAAGGTAAAATTATCACAAATCTACAAATTTGGATTTTTTCGTGATCAAAGAATCAGTTTAGAGTAAATCCGTTATAAATATATCAATTTAAAATTATTCGCAATATTAATCCAAAAAAAAAACAATCCATTTATTTATCGACAGAGTCTTATGAAAATCGATTCACGTCCATAAAGGTGCCCAACCCGACCCACCCTTTTGTGCCCAAGGCCGATAACTTTTTGTCCGCGTGGAGGATTCGTAACCTCAGATTAAGGAAGGTGCTTTTTTCCTTTTGGGCACTCACTTTCGCATTGAAAAAATAAATAAGAAAAAAACGCAAAATACACTGACCCTTCATTAAATTCGGAAAATCTCGCCACATGTTTCCATCGGAGCGAAGACAAAAGACCGATCTGTCGTCGTACGACTCATAATTTTCTTCGTGAAAATATTTGGTGTTCGGTTGTTCCAATACAAGACAAAACAAAAAAAAAGGGTAAAAAAATTAGGATGGAGCCGAGGGAAAACCGAACGGGGAACGTGCATGGAAGCCCTCCTTCGCAAATCTGTCTAGACCATTCGATTCGAGGGTCGTTTCCACACCTCTTCTCTTTTCCGTGAAAAGAAAAGGAGCGATGAAAAGTAATTCATCTTTTTGGAAATTAAATTTTCTCCAACTTTTGAAATCTACAAATTTTTTGTTTAGGGGCGTGTTTGTTTCGGGGAGAATTTATTGATTTTCCTTTCCTTTTTTCAGACTAGGAGGTAATAGTTTTCCGTTGACTAATTATTTTCAGCAAGATAAACATACGAAAGTCTGAAAAGTTAATTTGCGAAAAATTCTTTCAATCAAATAAATGCATCCTAAAATTAAAAGGCATTCCGGCCACGATTGTCATGGCCGAAAACTAATATCCGTGCACGAGCGCATGCGTACATTTGCATGACAAGAAAATGGTACATAAATATGATTCAACTTCTCTGCGATGAGCTCTATGAACGGTGTCTCGAACCGAACCGAAACTCGAATCTATTATTTCAGCGAGAACCGCCGTTCAATTCAAGGTTTCCGATTTATAGTCTATTGGATTCACTTTCCTGCTTCTATATGTTCCTTTTTTTTTCAAACTTTTTTTTATATCTCTAGCAACGTGGGGAGATGCATTTATGTTAGGGCTAAGCATTGGAAACGTACTTAACCGGGAACCAAACTGGCATGTTCCCGTGGGAATCGGTCCGTTTCCTTGTTCCAAAATTTGGAACCAGTGATTGTCGGCCTGATTCCCGGTTCCAAGCATGGAATCGAATCGCCCGGATTGAATCGATACTTTTTTTTATTTGCAAGTTAATGATACTTCATCATATTTTATCACATAGTTAACGTCTTTCCACTAAGATTTTCATTATTTAAAGATCCAAAACACTAAAAAAAATTAAAAATTTTATACTATGCAACAATACTCGCAGTCTTGTAGGGAATAGAAAAAGAGAAAGAAAGAAAGATAGATATCAACACCGGTTCCTGAACCCATCGGGGAACCGATCGGTCCAGTTCCAAGACCAAGTGCATTGGTTTCCAATTCCAAAAATTAGATTGGTTCCTGATTCCAGGGTGGGAACCCACCCACCTTAGAATTGATCACTCCTAATTTATGTGTGCGTTTTCTTGGGAAAAATATCAATTTTTAAAGAAAATGCAAATGAAATTCGGTGCTACCTTGAATCCACGTAGAGCTAAAGCGTTTAAGGCGTTTGCCAAATGGGGAGTTTACAGGAAGAGTACCTCAACCTCGTACGTAACTACAAAATTTCCATTACAATAATCCCTTTCGTTTTCTCCAGTCCAATTCGCCACGAATCTTCGACAACGAAATGTCCGGCAATTACTGATGTTATTGTTGTCCGTGTGCAATGCACTCGCAACTTGCAAAATCAGTTCACACGTAACTTAGGCAGCTTTACTATTCCGGATGAAACGGTATCTTCGCCACAGCCGATTTACAACTTACAAGAAATGACGCGACGAGCATGACTCGCTCGTTGAATCGATCGCTTGCAGTTTGATGCGTCGTTTCACTTGCCATATGGATTTTGTAAGCCGGTTTAGTTATACCGAGCACTAATCTTTTTCCTTTCTTGGAAATAGTTTAGTCATATAGACAATCTCACTCTATTAACATCTATATAATCGTTTTTTCTCGCATGCAACAATCTAGTGATATCTGGGTCTAAGAAATAAAAAAAGGCCAAACATTAGGGTCACATGGGTGTGGTCCAGTCGGAAACATCGTCCTTGTCCCTACCCACCTCGAGATTAGAGGAGACAAGCCTATGTTTTTTTGGCCTAACTAATGCGATCATCTTCTGTTAACAACTAGGACCAGTCCAAGATGTCGAATCCCAGATTCCTTTGGACACTAATTAATGCCCGAAATGGAGATCCCTGCTGCGCACGGGAAGAGGGCACTTGATGCGTGGGGAATTCGCCAAACGATGCAAGCACTGAACGGTGTCCTTCGCTCTCGACATAGCACCGTCTTTCCAAATCGCTTTGTTTCCGTGCGCCTGGGGATCTTAAATGACGTTCGAATAGTTTGGAGCTGCCTCGCCTTTTTTTAAGGACATAACGTTGCGGTCTCAACTCCATTGATACTAGCGAACAGAGTTGTTCGGCTCTTGTGTATCTGATAAGACTCTACCCACCGATGATAGGTATAGTTTCGAAATCAATTTGGGTCATAGTCGTTACAATTTGATTATAAGCTATGTTTACTATGTTATGACTATTTAAACTCGAGACGTTGTGCATCACCAGCCACGTGTAAATTATGTGAACTTCAATCATCACGCCATCCCTTGATTTTCTTTTGTATTTTTTTTTGCATAAGTTGCTCTAGAAGTTCTAAATGGTGGGCCCTATGGCCAATCGAGTCTTAAAATGTTTGAATTTATGCAATCAAGCTCTTTATGTTTTTGGTTTGGTGCAATTTAGTCTTTCCGGCGAATTCACAACCAAATTTGCCGACTTGGCATGTTGGAATTTGCTTGGCGTAATTTTTTTAAATTTATTTTTACATAGATGGCACTGATAGAAAAAAAAACTAAGAAAACTAAAAACAATGAAAAAAGAACGGTGGAAATAAATAAAAAAAAAGGATACCTTTTTTTAAAAAAAGAAGGAAAAACAAAGACTAGAGAACCCACCCATGGATAGCTCAGTTGGTTAGGGCATACTTGGGATTGTGTGGTTAGGCGCACTGGTCCCAGGTTCGATTCCCCAGCTGAGTATTTGTGATTTAAGCGGGGGGCCATTGCGGTAGGTTGCTGTGTTAGTCTCCTCCGAGGAATAGACGAGGTGCGCGCAAACTGGCTTGGACACCTCGGTTACCAAAAAAAAAAAACAAAGACTAGAGAGGGCGAGTGTTACACCACTAGGACTTGGCGAAGGCCCGCAACCCTCGTCAACCATAAACAAGGGCTTGCGAGCCCTCATTTTGATCTAGGGCAACGGCTTGCATGCCCTCCTTGAGGCCTTGATCACATATGTGTAGTTACGGATGATCGGTTCTAGGTTCTGTATAGGTTACATCTAAAATTTGAAACATACCCGTTAGAATAGAACATAAATTGCAATTGCATACCAAACCACCTGTCATAGGTTTTAGGGTCTACTCGAGTTTAATCTGTATTATTAATTTAACAGTTACAGTGGATTGTCACATTTAATGACCATCACTTTCTTCTACAATTCACTGGCCACAACTTATATTTAGACACATGAAAAATATTAAATATTAATAAAGTAAAAGTCTCAGTTATAAAATAAAAACTCGGACTAGTTGTTACATATTATACCGTCACATCTGACGCCATGGAATACCGTAAGATCGTGCGAAAACATAAACTAAGAAAAACACAAAAGCTTGTTCGAGGTTTCACTATAAGTTTCCTTATTTTTAGAACTTGGAACCTACTTTGCATATCCCGGAACTTGAAACTAGACAGGTTCCCATTAATCCGGTTCCTTGATTACAAATTTTACCCTAGAACCATATTCACTCCTATGTGTTGTGATGGTACACTCTCTCTCTCTTTCTCTCTCACTTGGTTTCTTTAATTTTACTTTTTTTTTTTTTGTAATTTTCATTCTTGGATAATTTTATTTTTTCCAAAATTTTTTGCTTTCTTATTTTTTCCTTTTAAAAAAATACGATTCTATTTTTAAATGTGAAGCCATGCATGCTAAAGAAAAAGTTAGAAAGGCGTCCGGCCTGATTTGGAAGTACCACGTCAATAAATTTGTTCGAGCAATTGTTGAAAAAACTTAATTGTACCGGATCCTGAACGTACAAAATTTTGATTGCGCAAATTTAAACGAGCAGAACTCAACCACGCATTGGACAAAAGAGTTCAAAACATGCGCATATTAAGCAAATGGAAACATCCCAGGAATCGACAATATCGAGCAAAACCACGACAGTTTTGTACGTGCGTGGAAGCCGTATCGTGTAGTGCCGTGTGAATCAATCACGGTCCTCTTCATTCACGCACCCATTGGACGGTGCCCCTTCCTCCACACTTTAGGCCCCACTTCTCCAGCCCCACAGTCCCGTTCACAGGGCCCAAATTTCACACCCACTTGCTCCCCCTCCCTCTCTCTCAAAGGGCATCTTCTAGTACCGCGTCGATGCTGCTTTCACGTATGTGGCCATTTTCAAATTTGACGGAAATAAAGAATATGTATGGAAAGAAATCACGTTGAGGCCGATATGCATCACATGTCCTTGAAGAGGGACATTGACCCAGATAACGATTCAAATTGCATCTTCTTCTAGTACCATGTTCATGCATGATGCTGCAATCTCAAGTATAGATTTAAGGGTGATGTCATTTTAGCTTGAGCTAGCTATAGTTTCTTCCTTTTTCTCATTTTGTTATGCCCCCAATAATATAACGACAAAAGGGCAACATCAATCTTGACCAATTAGCTCATTCAAAATTATGTTGTTATTGGCATTTTCCAAATCTCTTGGGGACTAAAATACTCATCAAATAAGTTTTGCTCGGATGTGTATTTCGAGTTATTTTCTCTCCAAGTAATGGTGAATTGAATCATTTATAGCCGAACCTTGTAATTATTTCGCTTGGTTACACAAGAAAGTCAACTTTCTCGTCTTGTCCATAAATTACAAACCCTTTACTTAAATCGTGTCGGAATATTGCTCTTCCTATAGGGTTTGTCCGAAATCTACTAGTTCATTTCTTTGCGTTCGATTGAGATGCGAAAGTTTTGAAGTGTGCGCAATGCACGTATCCAAGTACAATCTAGATCGTGAAGGGAGAGGCCTATCGTGTTTGGCGATGTGCATGCACCACTCTCAGTCGATAAACCTTCCAATCGAGGCATTGGTCGAACTCACAAACGTTAGCCACACATGGACCAGACCAGTCCCATGTGTCAGATCAGGGTAGGCGGGGGAGCACATTCAAAAGCTACAGAGAGAGAGAGAGAGAGAGAGAGAGAGAGAGAGAGAGGCGGAGGGGGGGCGGGGCATCTCTTCATCTGTCAAAACCTTTTTGGAGTCGTCATCACTATCGTCGTCCCACTTGAGTGGAGGAAATTAGTAAAACCGCCATTGGTGTTCGCCCATTTGCTCAAGGCTACTACTACTTTTCAAGTAACCATTCTCCTTTTCTCCTTCTCCTGCTCCTCTGTACTGTTCCATTTCCACTAGAAAGTGAGTGGGCCTCGGGGAAATCTTCACCCAAGAGCAACACCCGAGTGGGAAAATACAAAGATCCATCCTTGCCCCGAGCTCTGTGTGAGAGAGATGTCTGGTGTTATTCTTTGGGTGGTTGGCCCCAAAGGGAACGGCGCGTCCCTGTTCAATCTCGAGCCCAGGACGAGCAAGAAACAGAGGAGGCCAAGATTGTGCTCGGGAGTGCGAGTGGTGAGCGTGGTCTCGGCCATTTCGACCTCGGTGGCGAGCCCGTCGAGATCTTCGGTGGAGAGGGTGTACGAGGTCGTGCTGAAGCAAGCAGCTTTGGTGAGGGAGCAGAGGACAGAGAAGGCTCTGGATGTGAAGAAGCCGGAGGAAGCAGAGGGGTTGACCGGCGGCGACTTGTTGAACGAGGCCTACGAGAGGTGTGGCGAGGTCTGCGCCGAGTATGCCAAGACGTTTTACTTGGGTAACTTTGCTCTCTCCCTGTGCGTGTGGTGCTACTTTTTTCTATTGAGATTTGGATAATGCGTTCATCTTTTGACTATGAATTCTAAAAAGGTTGATTTTAGTTAAAGCATAAAGACGAAGGATATCATTATCTTGCTCAATTGATTAAAAAAAAAATGGGGTCCAGTGAAAACTGCACCTTTTCTGGCTGACCTTATCTGCTGCATTGTCTCCAAGTTAGCTCCTGGGCTTTCTTTGGATACTGGCTGCAACAAGAATGCTGCTGAGTTTAATTTTATTTCAAACCACCTCCAATTCCAACTATCTGGTTAAAGATTACTTATTGAAATGAGGATAAACTTGCATCAAATTATTTAAATGTGCTTCTGTACATTTGGAAATTGGGTTTGGGGTCGATGTAGCTGTTCACTGCCTGTCTCCATATGCTTAATCTGACATATACAGGAATTTGACAATCTGAGATACCCGGTTACTCGTTTTTCACCATGAATTTTTCTGAAATTTACTTGTTAATAACCTACAATGATTTCTGCACGAAAGATATGTGAACTGAATTTTCAAACTCGTTTTTTAAGTCATTCTGGGGTAGACTAGCTAACTCAGCTGCTTGCCTCACAAACTTTAGGTACGCTACTGATGACACCGGAGCGACGAAGAGCTGTTTGGGCAATCTACGGTATTGACATGCCCATTCTTTTCGAGCATGCACTTGTGACTATAGTTCGTCCATGTCCGTTTTTTATCCAATTTGTGCAATTATGTGACAGGATCAATCATATAATCCATGCATATGTAAAGCAGCAATCTTTGCGATCTTAAACATTCTGAAAAATCGCTAAAATTGCACTGCTGAATGGTCCTTGTGATAAGCGGGGTTATAGAGAAATGAATAAAGCTGGATCACTGTATGTTGCAGTGTGGTGCAGGAGGACTGATGAACTCGTGGACGGACCGAACGCCGCGCACATCACTCCAAAGGCTCTGGACAGATGGGAGAAAAGACTGAATGATCTCTTCGAGGGCCGTCCTTATGACATGTACGATGCTGCTCTGGCAGACACCATCTCGAAGTACCCCGTGGATATTCAGGTAGAAGTCATATCGCTCTTTGAAGTCGCCACTTCGACTTTTGTCACTATGATTTTAGTTAAGTGTACCAACCACAAATCACTCGACAACTGAACCATAACTGCTTCGGTGCAGCCCTTCAAGGACATGATAGAGGGCATGAGGCTCGACTTGAGAAAATCGAGATACATGAACTTTGACGAGCTCTACCTTTATTGCTACTACGTAGCTGGGACGGTCGGCTTAATGAGTGTACCAGTCATGGGGATTGCGCCTGAATCAAAGGCATCCACAGAAAGCGTCTACAATGCTGCATTGGCACTCGGGATCGCTAATCAGCTGACCAACATACTCAGGGACGTCGGCGAAGAGTAAGGTTTTGCTATTACAGAAGAAAAACCTGCTTGAAAATGAGTACTTTCATATCGTTCTCATTGTTGGACATCTTTGCTTGGATTGTTGAAGGAATTTGAGCACCCATATAGGTGATTTTATCAAAACTCATCGCACTGCAATTCAAATTGTTGACACAGTGCTAGGAGAGGAAGGGTATATCTCCCGCAGGATGAGCTCGCACGTGCCGGGCTATCAGATGAGGACATATTCCGGGGGAAAGTGACCGACAAGTGGAGGGGATTCATGAAAGAGCAGATAAAGCGGGCGAGGAAGTTCTTTGATGAGGCTGAGAAGGGCGTCATGGAGCTCAACACAGCGAGCAGGTGGCCGGTGATGGCATCGTTGCTGCTGTACAAGCAAATCCTGGACTCCGTTGAAGCAAACGACTACAACAACTTCACAAAGAGAGCTTATGTGGGGAAGGCAAAGAAGCTCATGTCACTGCCTGTGGCTTATGGAAAAGCACTTGTGGGGCCTTCAACAGATGCGTGAGTTGACTGACGAGAACTTGGGTTTTTGGTCCATTTTTTGAAGTGTTGGGCTTGTAGCAGAACAGGTTGAGCTCTGTAAATTCCCATGTTATATAGATGTAGCAGTCGCGTATAAGGAGCCATAAGTGGCTAGTGAAATAAGGGTCCATGGTCAGCTCAGCTTTGATTATTAGTTTCTTCACTGTTTAAATTAGAAAAGGAAGCAGTGTATGTAAAGATCACATGAAAGGACCAATTAGTTCTTGGACAATCTCTCTGTCTCTGTCTCTCTGTCTTTCTCTCTCTCTGTAATACATTTGTTCTTACACCATATTCTGGAGGGACTTTATGAACGGTAGACAACACGCGCTTGACGGGCCTTGCGTAGTGCCTACCTGATCGGATTTTTGGTTCAGGCCTATTCTAGTTCACGCGACATCGCCGCCTAACCGAGGCTGCTTGCAACTGCTGTAGCAGTGAACAGTGAATGTTGCAGCTAATTAAAATGGCAAGAATTCCAAGTAGTGATCACGAAGTTAGCACTCTGAACACTGCATGACTAATGGGCCATTGGGCCTGATCGTGAGCCACTTCACATCTGAGCTTGATGGGCCATTTCACCATGTAATTAGAATTTACAAGGGCATTTTGTCGATTGGAAAGGGAAAGGTGATTACCACCTGCCGTTCATTCTGATCATTCCCACTTCTAGTCCTACAGGGTTGGTGCTGAAAGATAACCCTAAAATTAGCTACTCTAAGGTTTGGTTTCAAATTCTTGTCTCGTCGCCGTATTAAATCATCTTTAGGGACATCGACAACGACGTGACACGGCATTTCATTTCTCTTGAAAAGTTAATATCCCCATAAGAAGATGACATAAAATAGTCTATTCGTGTTTCTCGTGACATATTTAAGAATGAATCTCCCCGATGATTTCGCTCGCGTCCATCATAAATTGACCAAGATCTCACTGGCCAATATAGCACATGCTGATTTTGCGGATCCCAAGCTAGTGAGGACAGAATCTAAAGCCCTGGTTTAAGGTCTAAATTTTTCTAAAGGCATCATCCTGAACCTTTGAATTATGCATGAACCAGAAGCAATCCCCACTTATGGTGTCGCAGAAAAATGTCTGCTCGCTCGGCGTGCGGATGTATAACTCGCTTTTCCGTGACGACTTGCTTCGGTTTCTCCTCTCTCTCTCTCATGGCCTCATTGGTGTCACATGGTATCATCACGCTTCAAGAAATTTCATCCTACCCACTCATGGCGTCCAAGAACTTATTGCTCGAAACCCTAAAAAAATCGCGTGAGTTCTACCAATTCTTTTGACTCTACCACTTTGCGCGAATGACATCATCGTCCCCTCTTTGGATTTATGCAGAGTTTTGTTGTGCAAGGGTCTTGATAATTCTTAAACTAAATGGAGCGACGGACGCGAGAATTTGGATTAAAAGAGTGATATAGAGAAAATTTCACCATATCTCAACTCATCTAATCGGAGGATATACGGGAATTTTGTATGATGTTGTTTAAACTGCATAATACATCTGCTAAAGATGCACACGAGGGTCGGGGAGGGGATGGCTCTCTTTAGCTCCCCTTGGTTCGTCATCGGATAAAGACGTGATTTAGTATTTTCTTACCATGATAATATCTTTGAGTGAGTTTAGTAATGTCAGACATCTCAGACCATATATCTATACAAATGTCTGCTAATTAATATGATTGTTGTTTATGCTCTTGTGAAAGAAAAAATGACCCTATGCTGTCTCCTTAATATTTGAAACATTAGACAAATTTTTAAAAAAATTATGTGTAAATATGCATGTCAAAATTTGTATATTGTGAAAGTTTTAGGTGTTATAGGGTAATAAAAAAAAAGTCAGAATGTGTTCGTCATAAGATTTTACAGTAAAAAAATAAAAATAGAAATAAAAGGCAAAAATTTATCCAGACACGCCCTGCTCATGTTTACAGCTCGATGCACTTAGATATAGGCGAGCCGTGCTCGGGAAGCTGCTCCTGGAATTATAAGTCATGTCGGGATGTTCTCCAACTCTACTCCGTCGATTTTTCGCCCTCTTTTTGCAAAAAGAATCGACATAAAAGATCTATGTACAAATTGAACTTTCCTGTCTAAATCACAAACCTGCCGGCATTCAATTCTGCGGGTTAGGTGCATGCATTGATGCTCAACCTATTCTTCCTCATTGATTTGAGATCTCGTGAGATTCATCCCATCTAAAGATTGCGTCGCAGGAAGTGCAACCCTAAGTCCTTCGGGGTGTTGTAAATATCACACAGCATGCAGGGCAGCAGAGACTTCTCAGAACGATCATGGAATTGACATGGTGAGCCCTGCCCTGTCTGAACGGTGAGCTCCAGATGTTATCTAGCTAGCTGGCACTATGATCGTCTAAACCATATGATTATATATTTAAATAATTCAGAAAGGTTGAATTCTGGTTTACTGAACCAAACCTGCCAAATCTGCTTTATATCAACCCTTTGACTGCTGCTTCATCTCGAGCTGCCTTCTGGAATCAACTGCTCTATGTTCTCCATGTGGGTCGCAGTTCTAGGTCAAGGTTGAATGATTCCTTTGTGCATGGACGAATGATAGGGATCTTGGCAAGACATGCGGAGATGTTTGATTATCTTTTTCGTTTGTTGTTTCTGGTCTGAATGGAGATTCTTCTTCATTAGTCATTTGTTACTGTTATCTCGATTCCTCTATTATATAAAAGAGCTTGTCAATTCACTTCCTCAAAGTACCTTAAATTAACTCGAGATATCAACTCAAGTAGAACTGTAAAAGGATCCAATAATATGACTAACTATTCATTTATGGGTGTGTTTGATAATTACATTCAGTGATGAAGATCTAGCTTCTTGGAATATATCGTTTTTTGATAACTTCTAATTACGCCAAACTTAATCGATTATTTCAAGTCGAAAATGACTTAATGTTCTACTTAGTTGGTTGAGTAATAAGATATTCTATCTAAATTAACATTTTACCAATTATATTGTTGAAAACCTTCCAATTAAGTTCATTGTTCCATGTTTGATTAAAAGCCGGTAGGATTTGTTATTTAATCCATTATCGGACAACTATTTATCTTCATTCCGACCCAAAAAAAATTTATCTTCATTTTCAATAATTAGATACAACACTTAATATTCAATAGTTAATTTTTCTCTACTTATTTTTCAGTTTTATTAAATGAGCCCTAAGTGATCCGTGGATCCATTAATCTATACTTCTAGTATAGCAAATATGGCCACTTCAACCTCAAACTGTAATAGATAATTCGATGAAAATCCATGCACATATATAGAATACCCTATGACCACACATAACAATAGGTGGATACAATCGTGATTTACAATAACCAAGGTAATTGACAAGGGACTAATGAAAATCTTACCTACTCAATTCAAATCAAAATAATTGTCAAATGTTCCATCAATCTGTCCTTTTTCCTTTAATAACAATTGAAATTATACTCAGCAGGTGAATCAACATCTTTACATACTAATTTGTTCTTTATTGATTTAATAACTCATTATTTCTCTTTATAGCAGCGCCAGTGCTATTTTTTCTAGTGTTAAAAAAAAAAAAAACGAAGCTCGAACCCTACATATTCAATAACTGCAAGAACCCAAAAGTAAAATTTCTCGTGTCATTTTCTTCTCTCCTCTTGCTTATCCTTTTAATCCATCGAAACTTGAGCAAATCACATGAGTTACATCGACAGCGATAAGGACATTCTTGAGAAGATCTATTTGTCCTAGGAGATGCATATACCCTCTTGCCAATTTAACTTTTTGGAGAAAATGATTTCCAAAACTAATCAATTAGGTTAAATTTTACGAAAGCATTGACCATTACTCAGGTACTTCACATTTTTATAGTTGTTTCTTAAAAGATTACTATGAGATTAAAGCTATTATATATACTAAAGATGCACATCACATGAATTAGGGTTACTTTTAAGTACAACCATCTAGAAGATGCCATGAGAGAGAGGACTTGAAATTCAAGAGCAATCTTAAGCAAATGGAATGATGTAGACAAACACAGCCGTAGAAGACACAAACATTCTCAGTTTCTATTTTCCTCCGAGGACCATCGATATGATGACAAACTTTTGACATATCAAGTGATGTTCTCATTCTCTTTTACCTTTCCATACACATGCGCACATATATTCCAAAGTAGACATGATGATGATGGCGAGTGTTTCCATACCAGATCTGCCTCTCTAGAATGAAAAGAGAAAAAAAAACATCTCCATCATGATGGAGAAGAATGAAGCATTCCCTATCATTACTGCAATTATTTTCCCTCCAGGAAAAAAGCTGGTCGATCTATATACTTGATACTGTATACCATGTTTTGGCGGCATTTAGAAAATTGTAACGGCTTAATGCTTAGGTGACATCCTGGATTAGTTTTCGCATATCAAATCAGGTTTTACTTCTCCGGTCCGATTGAAAACAGGTCATTCGCGTTGAAAGTAAGGAAATTCATAAGAAGTTTCTCTTTTGTGGCATGAGCGCAACAGATTGCGCCAAGTGGGAACCGACCCCGACGCTTCTTGCTTGACGGAATGGCCCCGTGTTAAAGTCCACAACATTTCGTCAAACCTAGAGCAATTATGAACTGTGTGCTTCTCTTGGCGTTGTCAACAGAGATAAGCATTGAACAATTAGGTTTTTTACAAACGTTTACTTTTCCGGCTACCAAGCCCAACCATTACCGTCTGGCAGAAGGGGATGAAGAGGATTAATAAGACAAAAGTTTAGATGGTGGTTGGGTCGTGATTCGAAGATTAATCAAGAGAGGTTTGCCAATGGCATGGTGAACTAGGTAAGCTTCGTGAGGTATCAATCCTACTTTCAGCACTTTCTGATGCGTGATGAGAACGGTGGCATCAATCCCGAGGACGCACGAAACGTTAAAATAAGCCAAAACGAGGAAGCCTAAGTTCAAAGATTCCATTTGACTAGGACAAAGATAAAGCAGCTCGATGACAACCAATGGTTAAGCATACTCGTTCTTGATTAGGGGAAAACGGATAAAGTTTCACTCGTATAAGCGATTCTGAACACGGCAAAGTATTCGAAAGACAGGAAAAGAAAGCACAAGTGAGAACAGAACCGCTACCTTTTCGTATATCAAATGATGCAAAAGCTTGTCTCGCTCTTCTTTTGTCTCGCTCCTCCTAGGGCACGTTACTCACATGCCTATTATTAAAACGCTACGGAGAAAGAGAGAGAGGTCATTGTATGCACTACGTAAAGCACGTCCTTTTCATCACCTCTTTTGTGAATTTGAGAGCATGTTCGATGAACGATGGACGCATTCAACAACGTGCATGTGAAAGCGCTCACATTTTCACGCTAACTTGTAGCATCGTAGCGGGACACCGTATACCTAACTCTTAGGCTAACGGTCCAAATTATATGGCGGGTGTCTTACATCACATGGCTTGAAAAAGCCCTGGTCATTTCTGACCAAAAAACAAGACAAAGCCCCAGTCATGGAGATGATATAAATTCATTCATTTAGCAGATGTCTAAATTTGGTCTCGGGCTTCTCTCTCCCATTTGGCATCCAAAAAAGTCCTCTTTCGCCTTTTTTCAATCAAAAAAAGGTTGATGTGAATATATCTTGTCCTAGGCCTTGTTGTCATTGAGCTTCTGAGCTGAAAGGCATGACATGATTCGTCTGCAAGTCGACAGCAACAGTGTTCTTTCCAACGATCCTCATACCAAAATAATGCGATTTTACAACATGATCGCTTATTCACCACAAAAAATGAATCTCTTAATTCTCGACAATTCTAAAATACTCGAGTGTTGCGATACTTTATATGAAACCACGATGAAATAACCTTGCTTACGGTGCGTTCCACTCAGGTTCTTCGATCTGATCTCCCTCTTTGGTTGCCTATCTTCGTGACTATTTTAATACTGATGAAGTATAGGTAGATGCAGTGACTTCTTTGCATGATGATAAATAATTATGTGTGAACTTTCTTGCTCATTGAATTTGGGAGAAGAGTAAGTGTGGAACACGGCAACAACAAAGATTGATTAAAGTTCATATTGAGGGGTGGGTCCAAAAGTAGGCACCGTCTTTTATTGACATTGAGAGCGATAGGAGAATGATTTATGTGCCTTTTCTTCTCTATTTTTTTTTAATCCACGGCCTTGACTATTCAATACCTAGGTTGCATATAAATTCTCTCGCCAAGTAATGCGGCCGATAACTTTTTATCCTCATCTTGACTTGGTTCATGGTATTGCTTTACCATTTTTCCATGACTGATCTTTATATCCAAAGCTAGCTCACAGCCACAAAGTTATATTAGCACACAACATTGCACCTGCCCTAGGGCTTCTTTTGTTTAATTAACCTATCATAGCCTTAAACCATGTGTGCTTAGTTGAGCGATTATACACACGTATGCTCGTCACTGTATCGACGAAGATCTAAATCCTTTTCCTCTACATAATTTGATTAGTTGAGCAAAAGATCAAGTAGCTAGCTGTTTAAGATTCAGACTAATTGAATCTTTTATGGACTTGTCAAAAAAAAATTAGTAATTGTATACACATATGGTCATCAACGTATCGACAAAGTCACGAAGATGTAAATCTTCTTCGTTGACATATCTCGATTAGTTGAGCAAAAGATCAAGTAGCTGCCTCATATTCAAGCTAATTGAAAGAAGTCATTCATTATATAATCACCATGAACTTATCAACTAGCTAACTTATATGTGCGTGCAGAACAAAGTTGTTGATTCTTTTTTTTTTTTTGGGATTGGCCCTCATTATGTAGGTCAGTTATTCGAGACAAATTGACTCAAATCATACATTATCGTGTTATGCCCGCAGAGATCGTGCTTAAAATTTGTTGAATTTCCTTTAGAGTATCAGAACTTGACCTTTGGTGGGTACTCAACGCTAAATGTTTGTTTCCATATCAGATTTAAAATCATTCAGCTAATCAATGAGCTCAAGTTTTTTAAATCAATCTAACCAAACTTCAGCCCTAAGACCCAATCACTGTGAAAGACAAAGCAAAGAGTCAAACTAAGCGAACCCATCTCTTTTTAGTTTTAACTATGCTCTAATAAGAGCAAGTTTCAAACACTAGACAATATGTCCTAAGAAACAAGAAAATAACCAAAAAAGAAAAAGAGTTCAATTCAAGTTTCAAAGGAGGTGGGGCTAGCTATGCTTTGCGTCTACAGTACGTATCGTGTGTGTAATGTAATTACACGTACAACTATAGAATAGATAGATAATTAAGACCTTTCTGCATGTACCAAATGCTAGAAGTCTATGGTCTTAGACTGGCTCATTATTTCGCACTTAAGGTTAAGAGAGAATTCTTATATTCGGGGTCCAAAAAGTCTTACCCGCATTTATATGCCATGTCGACCAGACTAAAGTCACTCCAAAATGAGCATTTTGCTGATCATGACGAACCCAGGTGCTGAAATGAGAAGGTCTCAGAAAAGCGAGGTCCGGCGGTACAACAAGTCCGCAGTTCCCCGGCTCCGGTGGACACCGGAGCTCCACGATCATTTTGTCGAGGCCGTGGAGCGGCTCGGAGGAAAATACAGTAAGCTTCCGAACTGTGATCTTGTCTATATGAGAGGGACTCTCCAGGAGAGGACATCATACGTATGATCGAATTTTTGCTTTCGGGGACATAAACTGAAAAGATGCAATTTGGTTTCTTTTTGTGAGTGTCTGTATGTGAGAGAGAGATCAATATAGTGATTTTTTCTTTCTATTTCTTTTTTTTTTTTGAGCAGACGCGACACCGAAGCGAATTCTGCAGATGATGAGCGTAGAAGGACTGAAGATTTCTCATGTCAAGAGTCACCTTCAGGTATAGATTTTCTGGTTTTCCCGTTCTTTAAAAGGTTGAAAAAAAGGTAACAGTGTCATAAAGAGCCACAAGATCAGGAAAGAAAAGCTTCATCAACTGCAAAATGATTACCGATATAAGAACTTTAGGGTTCTAGAGAATTAACCATTCTCTCAACTGGTGTCAGAAAGCATGCGAACGTGGTTCCCATGGATACTTTTCCCTCTCGCCCTGAGATTGTGGTGGAACTTTTTGCTTATTACTTTTCTGATCTTTTTAGGACGACAAACGAAGGATGCATCACTTTCGAGCAGAAAAAGAAACCCTAGGGAGAGCTCATCATATATTGCATCCGTTGTTTCATTCTACGTATGCCCTACATGCTTTCTGTATCCTTTTTCGTTTAGATGCAACGCATGTTCTGCTCACTACTTCCAAATTTGGCGACAGTTACAAACTGACCTCATAAAAAACAGATGGAAATCGACTGCGTGAGTGGATCAATTTCATTCTCTGCACTGAAAATTAAAAATCAGAAATAAATTCAACCTTTTTCTAGTTAATCATGGATATATATACCTCTGTTAACGACATGGATCATTCGTTAGAAGCCCTAAGTTCGCATATGCCTTATCATCATCTCATACATTACTAGTGGATATAGCCAAGAGTTAGTACTGCTAGAGAGAAAACTAATATTAATTGACAAGACTTAATGCACGTAAGCTTTTGTCGCCATGTATTGCCTAATGTACAAAGCCCTAGTTTGTTGTATTTGCATCACAAAAAGGCATGACTCATGGTCACCATTAAGGATACATATGTTCATGTAAGTTTTTGGGAGCCAATATCAATATTGTTTAGTATTCTAGCAACTATTATACGCCCCATTTGCAACAGATTATAGCTTCATTGCCTCAAATTTCTTCTTGTACGCTCTTCGTATGAATAGAGCTATTCTTTGTGGACATCTTCTCTACATCTGAGAGTAGTCTACTCACTAAATTAGTGAACTTTACAAGGTTGATGAAGCACAAAAAGAAGAGGAATTGTTACTTGGTCACAAAAAAAGTATTCACGATTGTTGACATATAGTTCTTCGTATTGTTCGATATATTTTATTATGGTGTTTAGTCTACTTTTTTTAGCGTTGAGGTGGTGTTTAGACCAACTTTCGTGCTCTTAATATGTTAAAAGTATAGAACTAACTAAATAAAGCAATCACACACATAAAAGTATAGAAACAACTCGGGTATATTATACTATGTAAACTTATGCTCAACGTAGGGTAATTCACTTCTTTACATCTGTGCTGTCCTTTCGGATATACTTAATTTGTTTGAATGATGTGACTGCGTTTCTGTTTTCCCTCTTTTATCTTACTAAACTTGAATACTCTCTAACGAGTGATCTTTGATTGTCGAATTTCCGATATCATCAAACTCTATCACGTGTTTTCATTTATATATCTTACTAAAATGTCGTGAAATACAGAAAGAGAATCTTTGGTCATTATTCGTTATGAAGGCCATGCTAGAGAATTCCCTACAAACCCAAGAGTTCTTTAATAATGCAGTATCAAAGTACAAAACTCCTAGTTGTCGATCAAGGTGGACGAAAATTTTTATCAGTCGTGCCTTGAAAATTCTGAGCTCCCCCTGATTTATTCAGAACTACCAAACTGTGAGAATTCCTTGGGTGGACTCATCTTTAACATTGCTTACACGATGGATGACTTGATGATAACATAGTATTCATTGTGAGCTTCACGTGTATTTTCGTATAAAAAAAGGTTTTGACAGCAAATAGTAATACTTGGTGGCTACTTTGAGCTGCAGTGTGGATCCAAATCTTGTTAAATTAATTTGATCCAGTTTTATTTGATATGGATTAAGATCGTTGGTGAATATATATGAGTGACTTATATGATCGGGTTTCATTTTATATTGATTGAAATCGTTTAGAGTATATATATCCAATGACTCTCTCTCTCTCTCTCTGTCTCTTAATATATGTACTGAAAAATCAATGGGGATGCAGATGTACAGAAGTTCAAGGGATGGTAGCAAAGTGGCTGGTGCAGTCCTTTGGCCATGGGAAGGCTCTCATGTTCATAGAGCAAATGATCAAGAAAATGATGAGCCTCAAATCATTTGCACCAACTGGTCAGCCTTTTTCTCTTTATTTTAATTAGTACCATCATTTCCACTTAACTCTCCAATTATGTCTTCCATTTCTTCCAAAATCAAATGCTAAGTGCATGTATGTGTCCATTGAGTGGAATTTGCTCCATGTGCTTAGTCTCCTGCATGGGTTACAAAGAATCTTTAATCTTTCTAAACATGGTCCTTCCCTCTTAGAAAGTGACACATGTTGTTTTTTTGGGGCGGAACCGTCCCTTTCTTTAAAAAAAAAAATTTAACGGATAATTATGTCCATTGCCGTGCATCTACAAACTTTAATAAGAAAAGAATTTATGTCACTCGATCACATAGACTTGCGAAGGTATAATGTGGTTACAAGTACAGTTATATTTTAAGAGTAGTATTTTTTTTATAGCTATGTGAAAAGCACGCATGTTTGCTTACTAAAGTTTAGGGCTAGACCGTGGAACAAAAAAAGAAAAGAAAAGAAAATAAAATAAAATAAAATTAGAAAATTTTTAAAAAAATTAAAATGTGGTTCATGTTAGTGCCAGCCATGCCACGTCGGATGGCTAGCGTCCACATTAGCGATTTCTGGCTAAAATTGGTTAGAATGACTAAATTGGCAAATCATCAAAAGGTTTAAGACTAAATATGCAATCTTCGATAGGTTTAGGACAAATTGACACATTGAAAGGTTTAATACTAAATTGGCAAATCATCAAAAGGTTTAAGACTAAATATGCAATCTTCGATAGGTTTAGGACAAATTGACACATTGAAAGGTTTAATACTAAATTGGCAAATCATCAAAAAATTTAGAACTAAATTGACACAATTGAAAGGTTGATAATTGAATTGATCGCCGTACAATAGGTTTAGGATTTTTGGACAATTATCCGCCTATATATCTTTTCACATTTTAGTAACGTTTTACCCTAAGCCAACACTAGTGGGTAGGTAAAGAATACCTAGGAGCGTGAAACAACTCTCTCTAAAAATATGAGCACAACAATGTTGAGATTAAGAAATCACATGAATTAACAAAATAATCACGATTTTTTACAATCATTTTTTTGTATAAACATGGCAAAACCTACACACGCTCGCTAAAAAAGTCAAATACATAAATTAGTTTTATAGTAAATAATGTTAGAACACGAGAGCAACTCAATCAATATGATGATAGAATTAGGGTATACGTATATGGTGAAAGATTAGCCTGTATAACCAAGTTAACGTATGCAACTCAATAAAGAAAATCACGCCGATATTACTGAAGATTTCGTGATTATTGAAATAATTAAGCTACATAGTACTTTATGATATATTAAAAAACTAGTTATACCAATAAAAGGTGTGCATGACTATCATATACAGGAATGCTAATACGAGTGTGAAACTTCTACACCAAAGGAAGTATAGAGAAAATACAGGATTAAGATGTGAGTGGATGTCAAATTTTCAAGAATGAGTATGGTCACATGAAATGCATAGATCAGTGGGATCAAGCATTGATTATTTTGATACAATTGAAGTTATATAAACAACAGTCTACTTCAAAAGCTTAATCCACTAGAGTGCGGTGGGGAATATACTTATATCTTAACAAGTAATTTAATAGTATCTATCTAACTCATAATGACATCAAATGTCTAATATCAATTGCTGCTGAGGATACTGAGTTTGTATTTAACTCGTCAATAACTTAGCTCAAGCAAGGCCATGTGAAATATTGTCTGAATGTTTGCTCTACTCTCTGCAGGGTGGTGGATGCAGAATGCTATGAGTGGCCTTTGCAGACAGAGAAAGTGGATGATAATGAATACGAGGTTTTAGCTAGTTTCCATATGTGTGTGTGCGTCTGTGTGTGTGTTGACAATCTTTCATTATTATGCAGAGGGCTAATCTTTCTCTGTTCTTGCTATGCAGGAGGCACAGACGTCAAGGGAGGAAGATGATGGTGAGGTAAGCGAGAATTGCGAGCTCTCGCTTTCGTTCAATTCCTCGGTGACGATGCAATGTGTAGCGGCAGAAGATAAAGAGCCGTCATGGCCGTCGATGGTTGGCAATCACATCTTCCAGTTTGGTTCCGACGGCGGTGATCATCCTCCCGAAACCAGTCACTTGAACTTGGACTTAAGCATCTGAACCATTAAGGTTTCACCCCCCCTTACCAGCCTCAGCTAGTGTTAGAAGGATATAGGCATTATATTGAGACCTTAGCTCTCGTGTTAATAATCCTTTAGAGACATTGGCCTTCATATTGAGAGTGGTGGATTTATTAATTAGCCAATGTTCCATCCGTTCCAGTATTTTGTTCTGTATGTATGTGGACGCCCAGAGTTACCTCTATTTATTGATAGACAGAAGAAGTTTTGTTTGCTCCATCTCGACATCGATTGTTCATTTCATTGCGTCTCCATAACGTGCTCCGATCTCGTCTTCGGACCGGTAAAAACAAAGTAGGAGGGTCCTTTATTCAAGCCACTGGGACTGAACTTGAGAGTTCAGGAATTTAGGCCTGATCTCATCTTCAAGCTTGAATGGTTCATTGCCAAAAACTATAACGGTTAATACCACGAAAAATTTCAAACTAGTACACCCGTGATAAATTTATTCCAAACTATTTTTTTGATCACGAAAAATTCCAAATTGATATACTTGTGATAATTTTACCCTGAATTATTTTTTTAACCACCAAAAGCCCCATATTAGCACACTTGTGATAATTTTACCCCAAACTAATTTTTTGGCCACAAAAAACCTCAAACTGGTACACCTGTGACAAAATTTACCATTTGTTAGTTTCCTTTAAATTTTACTGTCAAATTACTAATTTTGATAACACGTGATAGTTGATGAGTGCATTAGTTTGGGTTTTAACCCCTTTGTTTGTCACAAGTTTACCAATTTGTGATTTTTTGTAATATTTAATTCAATTTAACGGATACTAACAGAAGGTAAATTTGTCACAAATATACAAATTTGAGATTTTTAGTGATCAAAAAATTATTTTGGGGTAAAATTATCACACGTATACCGGTTTGTAGTTTTTGGTGATCAAAAAATTAATTTATGGTAAGATTATCACAAGTATATCAGTATTGGGTTTTTGGTGGTCAAAAAAATAATTTAGGATAAATTTATCACAGGTGTACCAATTTAGAGTTTTTTGGGAGCAAAAAATTAATTCGGGATAAAATTATCACAGGTGCACCAGTTTAGGGTTTTTTATGGTATTAACTCAAACTATAAATGGAGTTTATATCTGGAGAGAAGCAATTGAAAAAGCCAACAGCTCCATTACTCCAAAATCACAATCTTAAAATAAATGAGCCTGGATTGGGATTGAACCTGAATTCGGGAATACATATTTAGCAAGTGGTCTCTTAACCTTGGCCAAAGCAACGTCTACACAGGCCCTGTTTGATTTAGCATTTGAAATGCTCATTTGGGCTCTAAAGTCCCTTGGCAAAATGCGAATGGTGTTTGGCAATTTTTTTACTCACTTTGGGGAGATGCAATTACATTTGGAATGCTCTCTAATGGACTTTTGGCCAATGCAAGGGTTGAGATGTTTTGGAAAATTGCATTTTCGGAATGCAACTTACATTGTTCATCGCAACTGTTCATCTTCCCTAGAGGTAGGTCCGGCGACCAACGATTGCTGCCTGAGGGCTAGCCCGACCCTAGCGACCACCGCCTAAGGGTCACGCGACCTCGACGACCATCGCTCGGGGTTGCCGGACCTCGAGCATCACGCAACCCTAGGCGACGGTGGCCGACGACCAGATTTGGCCATTGACAGTTGGCCAACAACCAGATCTGGCCGATGGCGGTGGCCGGTGGTTAAGCTCCACCGAAGCTTTTTTTGTTTTTTTAATATTAGCAAAAGCCCTTTAGCCCAAGTTGATTTTAAAAAACACTTATCAAACTCTACTTGCATTTCGGAAAATCTATTTAGCCCAAAGATATTTACATTTCCCCAAATGCATTCTCCAAAGTCGAACCAAACGAGCCCACAATCTGATCAAAACGCAGAGTCGCAGTGCCATAATTTCCACAGGTGGACAGTATTTGGGTAAACGCACGTAAGGTTCAGGCAGAAGAACTCACCAGTAATTGCATTGATCTCCAGCAACTTCATCTCCATTCAAATCCAAATAAATAAGCACTTTACACAATATACATCTAATTCACATCTACTTCAGAAGGGGAGCTTGGGATGCAACCAAATGATTAAACTTCAGACACCGGAGATGCTGTTACAAGCAAGTCCATTATCCGAATTTCTCCATCTAACCTAAGGGGTCCTGAACTTTTTTCATCTTTCCCTCCCACTTTTTTACACGAGGGAAAACCAGATATGAGTTGATCAAATATTTCTCTCCAATGGCTAGACCTGCAGAATACATTATACACCTTTTACTGCCTCTTTGCTATAGTCTTCTTCAATCCCTTGATGATCTTTCCGAACCACAATAAGTTCATCACAGTTAGCGCCAATGGTGCACCAAACACCAAGAATTTCCCAAGTGCATGCATCTCGTTGACCTGCGCAGAGACGGACCATCTAGACTAATAAATGGTTTGAGCATTTTAGCATGGATATAACAAATGGCAGTCCACAACCAAGACCGCCACTATAAATATAAGATACAGAGTTTTTGAAAAAGAAAAAGAAAGGAAATTAAAGCATGTTATCTGCCGAGACATTAATTTGCAAATGCAAAGTTCTTGCAACCAATAATTTTTCCCCGGAGAAGACCAACCTTAGTGATTATTTCTAATGAAACTAAACAGATAAAGACTATGAGAGGTTATTACCTGATCTAAGTGCAAGTAGACATGGTAGAACATGTAGACAAATAGGAGAATTCTGGCGACCTGCACAGATGTAATAAGAGTGTCACGGAAGGTCAAACAATTACAAGATGCATAAAAGTTACTATAGCAAACAGAATCACTTTAACAATTTAACAGACAGCAGTAGCGTGAAGTTACCAGCCAAGATAAGAATATGACAACACCGTTGATAAGATATGCTTTAGACTTCTTCATTCCAACCGTGTCAAGGTACCTAACCCGAAAAAGTGAAAGCTATAATTTAAGTGAAAAAAGGCCAGAAGCATTTATCAAATTCCCATTGTTTCAAATACCATCTCAAATTGATTCCAGGGGTTGTTGTCTCAGAGATGAGAACCATAAAGGTGTAGAGTTGTCCCTCACTGGTTAACATAGCATATGCCAATGATGCTATTGATAGGAGATGATGAATTACCTGTCACAGACAGTATCAATTTATCTATCAAATGCAATAAAGATAGTCAAAACCCAAGAATTTCTTCATACATGAGAAAATTGTACATGGAAGCTATGACAAGGAGTTATCAGACTCTCAATATAAAGCTGCATCCACCCAGAAGCAGAAAACGGTTGACACCAACTTGGGAGCATCACAATGATAAATGTAGAACACTGAAAACACTCCATGCCACCTAAATTAAGAAGATAGTTTACTTACATACTCCATGCCACCTAGCGACGGATAAAACCAGAATATCATCCCAAGGTCGGTGAGAAAGTATCCAACAGAAACCTGCAAGTAAATACATAGTAAAGCCACACGGCAACAACTCAGATTACTGAATTAAAAGGCATTGCAGTAAACCTTGCAGTAGTGGATATATTTCAAAATGGCTATATCTTTAGTTTTCATTACTGTATTGACGATACAATGGAACTGCATAGCATTAACTCCAAAGTACATGCCAGTTGCCAAGTGAACCTATTATCAGCCATATGAGCATCATTTCTTCTTCCCTACGGATTAATCCTATTGAATTAACGTTTTCCACAGTGCAGCAAAACAAGATAGCGATGCACTGTGCTAAAGAGAGAAGCCTACAAAACAGAATACCCATAAAAATGGGGAAAGAGAAAAAAGAAAGTTATCAACTTAAAAGGCTAGTAACAAGCTTCCCTTTCTACAGTGCAAAATAGTAAGGTATAGTTACAGAAACAACAATTTTTATGGTCAAACCAAAAGCAAACCATACATTAAGAGACTATCCACAACCAAAGTAAAACTACAGAAGAAAAGTGCTAAGATATTTAATGTTAACACTAAGGATCAAAGATTGGATGCAGTCAACTTGAATTCAATTATTTCTTCACAAGCTTTTAGTCACTGTAAATTCTAAGGCTCCAAATTTCATCCAAAGGTTTTTCACTTTATATAAAAGAAAACCTAAACCAGTTACATACTCTCCATATTTTAAGGGCTGCCTCTTATTCTACATCACAAGTGCCCTAAGCTCATCAAAACCTGGGAAACTAACAAAAGAAGAGAGTACACTTTTAGGCATCCAAGAGTCTGTAAGTTAACTCCAGCAAAAAAAGAGTCTGTAACTTGATGTTGATACCCTAAAACTTTGAAGGCGTAGGCTACCAGTAGGCATCCAAAATACGTCGCCGTTTATACTTGCCACACAGAAATACTCCCCAATCCTTTTGCATCAGCTAACAACATGACTCACTGAGTTTTTTTCCCCATCAGGTAAGAAGTAGAAGGTATGGGGGCGGAAAAATGGGAGTGGAACCCGAGACTTTCCTCGATTCTTTATAAGGCTAGACTATCACTAGATCAAACATCTGTTTCATCTGTCAATACCGGTACCAAAGAGGAGACTACAGCATCACTTGCACATACTTAAGCTACACAAGAAAAGTTGCAGCCAAAAATTAACTCAAACAGCAAAAACGTTTGAAGAGGTAAAACACTGAAGGCATCCTCACCCCTAATATGGAGGTGGACAGTGAAGAACTTCGAAACGTAATGAGGTCATTGAGTTGGTAATCAGCATACATATCTGACCAGAATACCAAATATAGTGACAGAACAGTGATGAAAATCGCATGAACAGTTGATATGGCCCTGCAAAAGTTACACGTGTGAGAAACTCCGTGTTATGAAATATAAAAGAAAAGGCTGACAGAAGAAAATTATTCAATCACCGATTATTCCACTCAACGCGCTTTATGTAAGAAAGGCTTGGATAGCTCTTGAAATTCAGCGCACTAATCAACTGCGTGAGGTCATAGACCTGATTTGAACAATCAAAACAGAACCATATTAAAAAAAGAACAAAAGATAAATAATCAAAAGGAAATTTGCCCACTTTGACAATTCCTTGCCTTGGGGCAAAAACACCAGCATGATAATAATTATAATGCAGGAAGCAACATGATGGGACTAGTACTACATGTCCCCGCATGGCAATACTAGTAAAGGAAATTGTGAACCTACCATTTTGCAAGCAAGAATCCCACCAACAACAGATGTGTAAGGAACGAAAGGATCTGCAAGCATATACTCCTTCAGCAGATGTTCAGCCTGATTTTGATAATAACTAACTGCCATTGCTCTGCTTTTTCTGTCCAGAAACGCGTCAAATTCTGTGCCGACCAGACTATCTCTGCTGTTTTATTCTTCTATCCTCTTTCTCTATGGTTCTCTGAAAAAAAAAAAAGGAGGATGAGTGACAAAGAAGAAACAGCAATCAGAAGTCACTTAGATAAGTCTAACTGAAATGGTACAAATTCTAACTCCAGCACCACTTGATCTGTCAATTGCCAGAAAAATCGATTATTGGAATCTCATGTCCAGAGGACAACAATGAACATCACAAATATCACACAGATTGGGACCAATATGGTCAACTAAGAAGAAAAGTATACACTGAACGATTTCTTCACAACATAATTCAGGCATCATATGCTAGCCTTGTTTCCATCTAATGTATCTTCATTCCTTGAAAAAGCAGCAGCAATTTAAAGACACAGAATTATTGACAATTGAAATTAGGATTCCGCTGCCAGTGTAAGAAAGTTTTTAAATATTCATCTTTGGAAGATAGTCATGTGTAGTTGGAGATAAAGAAATAGCTAAAATTCTTCCATACATAAATCATCTAACGATGAATATATAACTCAGTTTTTATACGGCAATGGACCTAATAAAAATCCATAAAATATTGATAAAATGCTTCCACACATTGCAAAAGAAGCTGAGAAAGTGGTACCATCAGAGATTTGCAAAAATTATGGACAAACCAGATTAGTTGAGCTTCTTTTTTCATGATAGTCCGCAAGTATTTGTATTGCTGGTAAATTCTTGAAACTCAGAGAAATAACAAGAGCATTATATACTAAAGCCCAACTCTGGGCATTAGGAGTACTTCCAATTGACGACTAACAAACCACAAAATGACAGGGAAAACATGGTGACAATCGACAAGGTTGCTTCCTGTCAAAAGATAAGAAAAATCAACCACGAAAGTATAATGCTTGAAGTAACCTGTCTGAACTACTCATCAATTACAGCCAGAAAAAAACAGTTCTCGTCTCAGTCTGCAGTAAGATGCTTCTAAAAGTAATAAATGGATGCATCCCCGTTCCCAAGAGACTCAATTACAGAAAGAGAAGCAAACTCGGACCAACACTTCAAGCTTTAAACACCCCCGACCCCCCCCCCCCTCCCAAATAAATAGCAGGCAAAAACAGTCCAGCTTTGAAAAGCACAAAATACTCGCATGGCACACCACATTGCTCCTCCAAAAGCCAATAACCCATACCGCGCACCCCGGAACCTTGCATGTATGTCTACCGTCACGACTATCGACTCGTTACAGAGCAAACCCAATGTCCCTACGGCCATCACAGAGGAGCGAATCAATACGGCCAACGGCACACACAGCACAAGACCCCCATCCGAATGCCAAAACAAAACAGCCCCACGCACACACGAACAAAAGCTTCTCCGGGCTCCAGCCGCCCCCCGGAACGCGAAAAATTCGAAACGACAACGAGCAAGACACTGCCCACCACCATGACACGCAAAGGAGGAGACGCCAGAGCGATCACGGAGACCACCAAGCACGGCCCTTTCCCGCGACCCATCGCGCCAGGGACAGAAACGAACCTCGAAAGCACGACGGCGACCCCGTAACGGACGAACCACAACAACGCGCGCGCGCGCGCGAGGAGGAGTAAAAGAGACCTTCGGCGATCGGGCTCTCACCGGCAATCGGAGAAGCTCCGACGGAGGGCGATCGTCGTCGTCGTCGGCGAGCGAGCGAGGGAGAAGATTCTGGGTGAGGGAGACAGCGAGGTTTCGAAGGGAGCGTGCACGCAACCCACCACCGCCACCACCACCATGAACGAACAAGATGCCTTCCCTTCCTTTTCCCTTCTATTTACGTTGTCCTTCCAAAAGAAGCAAAACCACCTGAAAATTCACATGGAATTCCACTGAAATTTTATAAATAAGTACGAAAAAAAGAAGAAGAAAAAAACAGAAAAAGGGATAAACCCTGAATTTTTTTAATAATAATAGTAAAACCGCAGGAGCGGGGAGGTGACATGGCGGTCAAACGCGTCGCCTCAATGTCAGACTGCCCAATCAGAGGCCGACATTGGACGGAACACGACCCCACCTCCCCGTCCGCGTGCGTATGGCTCTTCTGATTTCTCGAATTAATTTACTAATAAATGACGGGGAGGTTGACACTAACACTAACGATCCCAGCTCCTTGGACGATATAAACTCTGAATTTTTAATTTATTTAATATAATTTTAAATTTTTTAATGAATGTTCAAATTAATTCCTAAATTATAACGATGTTCTTCGATTGATTTAAATTTAGGAATAACATTGAGTATTTTTATATAATTCATGGATTAAATTGAACATGTATAAAAAATTTAGGGACCACATTGCATATTGGGCTACAGTTTGGTGACTACATTGAAAATATCAAAAGTTTAGAGACCACATTGCAAAATGGGTCAAAATTTAAAGACCATTTATGTCATTTTCCATACATGAGTGACGCATCGTTCAACGAGTAATTCAAGCAAAATCTACTTAGGGAGATAAATTCCGAAATTCAATATTGATGATAATGTTTTGTTCTTCAAAAAGAACCCTAAAACAAGCTTATATATTCCTAAACCAAACCCTACTAGAAATATAAAACATAAAATATCAAAATTACAAAACTGCACTTAAAATTAAAACCCATAAAAAATATTAAAATAATAGAAAAACCCATGTAAACGATCCCGAATTGCTAAAATCCATCGTTAGTCACAGCCAAAGGTAGTGAGTTGTGTTCAAACCGCCGTTTCGCTTCAAACGATCGAATTTGAGCTCGATCTGATGCCATCAATCGGGTCAGCCGATTCTAGTCGCATCACCGTTTCACCTTCCGTTCAGACTTCTGCCTATCTAACCGGTCCAGAAACACACCACTAATAGATTCTGTATCATTCTTATCCACTTGAAAAGAACTCGTCCTCCAGTTAAAATCAGGATCTGGATATAACGGCTCTGTAGACTCATGAAACGGTAATAAATCAACAACATTGAAAGTGTTAGATATGCCCATACTATGTGAAAGGTCTATAACATAAGTATTATCGTTAATTTTCTTGCTGATAGTGTAAGGCACATACTTTTTTTGTTGCAATTTGCTATAAGATCCAACTGATAATCTCTTTTTACGAAGAAAAACCATAACCTGATCACCTACTGCAAACACCTGCTTCCGCTTGTGTTTATCTGCTATAGCTTTATACTTCTGATTAGCTTCCTCTAGCTTCTGTTGGACTTTATGATGCACTTTCACAATCTGTTTAGCCATATGATTCGCTGCTACACTCTTATCTGCTTGCTTAGGCAACCGTACTAAATCCAGAGTATGCTGAGGCGCCTTTGTATAAACAACAGAAAAAAGGCGACCTGCCAATAGAACTATGAACTGCATTATTATAAGCAAACTCTGCCTGTGATAAAGCAACATCCCACTACTTCAGCTTATCTCCACAAATGCTTCGAATCAAGTTTTTCAGAGTTCTATTAACCACCTTTGTTTGCCCATCAGTCTGCTGGTGAGTTGTACTACTGAAATTCAAAGATGAATCAAACAGTTTTCACAAAGTCCACCAAAAATGCCCTAGAAATTTTCTGTCCCTATAAGAGGTAATAGACTTAGGGACACCATGCAAATGAATCACCTCCTTCAAAATTAACCTGGCCACACTTACTGTATCAGAAGTCTTTCTACAAGGAATGAAGTGCACCATCTTGGAAAATCTGTCAACTACAATAAAAACAAAATCGACACCTCTTTGTGATCGTGGCAAACCAAGCACAAAATCCATGGACAAATCTTCCCATATATTGTCGGAAATAGGTAATGGCATATACAAACCCGTATTCTTAGATTTCCCCTTAGCAGTTGGCAAACATAACACTTTTGTACGTACCTATTGACATCTCTATACAACTGGAGCTAGTAAAATTGCTCCCGGACTGCAGCAATAGTTTTATCACAATCCAGGTGTGTAGCTAATCCACCATCATGTAAATCACGAATTACCTTCTCTCGTAATGATGTTCGAGGAAGGCAAAGCTGGTTGTTACGCATTAAATAGCCATTTTGCACATAAAATTTTTGCACAGGTTGACCAGCAGTACATGACTTTCAAATTTGCCCAAAGTCATTATCATCTATATAACAGTTTTTCAGTTGCTCGAACCCTAAGATGTTTTAGTTTAATGTAATCAACAAGCTAGCTCTCCTATTCAATACATCTGCTACGGCATTATGCACACCTGACATGTGCTGTAATCTGAAAGGAAATTTTTACAAAAATTGACATCATTGCGCATGCATATCTTTACTAATCCTCTTCTGACTATTTAGATACTTCAAAGTTTCGTGATTTGAATAAATGACGAATTCTTTCCCAATCAAATAATGCTCCCAGGTCTTCAAAGCTCTTACGACATAATAGAATTTTTTGTCATATATGCTCCACTTCTGCCTCGTCTCGCTAAGTTTCTTACTGAAATAGCAAATTGGTCTGCGCTTTTGAGACAAAATAGCTCCTATACCCACTTCACTGGTATCGCAGTCCATTTCAAACAGTTTATCAAAATCGGGTAAAGCAAGAACAGGTGTAGTATATAACTTTTCCTTCTGAATAGCAAAACTATTCTCTGCTTTCTCTCCCCATAGAAATTTTCCTTTCTTCTTACATTCAGTAATCAGGGCTGTGATAGTTCTTAATAAATCGCCGATAAAAAGTAGCCAACTCATGAAAACTCATAACTTCAGAAACTATTTTAGGAGTCGGCCACTCCTCGATTGCTCTTACCTTCGTCTCATCTACTTCTATTCCTTTAGCAGTAATAATAAACCCCAAGAATAACAGTTTATTAGTTAAAAAACTGCACTTCTTAAGATTAACATACAGTTTATTAATCTGCAAAGCTGTCAACACCTCCCTTAAGTGCATCAGATGATCCTCATCAGTCTTACTATAAATCAGGATATCATCAAAATAAACTACAACGAATTTGCCAATAAAAGATTTCAAAACCTGATTCATAAGTCTCATGAAAGTACTTAGAGTATTGGAAAGTCCGAAAGGCATTACCAACCATTCGTACA
This sequence comes from Syzygium malaccense, assembly GCA_031216405.1. NCBI lineage: Eukaryota > Viridiplantae > Streptophyta > Magnoliopsida > Myrtales > Myrtaceae > Syzygium > Syzygium malaccense. Next base: position 23,549,988 of record CM062253.1, read on the forward strand.
ACCTCTCATTTGTTTTAAAAGCTATCTTCCACTCATCTCCAGGCCAAATCCAAATCTGATGGTACCCATCCTTCAAATCCAGCTTCGAGAACCACTTAGCACCGTGCAACCTATCCAGCATGTTATCCAATCTTAGAATTGAAAACTTGTAATCCACGGTTATTTTATTAATGGTCCTACTATCTACACACATCCGCCAACTCTCATCTTTCTTAGGAATCAACAAGGCCGGAACAGCACATGGGCTCATGCTATTCTGAATGTGCCCTTTTTACAACAACTCCCCTCTTCTCTTTTAGAATCTCGCTCTCTTTAGGACTCATCTTATAGTGCGATAAATTAGATAGACTAGCACCAAGAATTAAGTCTATATGGTGTTGAATATCACGCATAGGCGGCAATCCATCTGGGATCTCCACAAGCATCAGCTCACTAAACTCCTTCAATAAAAGCTTAACTGATTCGGCCTGCTCCTCTACTTGTAATTCAGCCTCTGGCTCGAATGCCTGTTTCACTATTAACGTGTGAATATGTCGGGTCTCCTTAATCTCAGCTTGAAATTTCCTTGTAAGGATAAGGAAATTATTTTCAGCAGCTTGTTTTCTTTTATTCTTTAGTGGCAGCAATGTGTACTTCACTCCATCCTTCACGAGGTTATACTGATTGCTCCTTCTCGAATGCTGCACATCTACATCAAATTGCCACGGCCTCCCAAACAACACGTGACATACATCCATGTCTACCACATCACAATACAATTCATTATGATATTTTCCAATGGAGAATGGAATTTTACATCGCTCAGTCACCTGAATGCTTTTCGTTTCAGATTTAATCCACCCTAATGTATAGGGATTAGGATACTTCTCCACAGGTATTCCTAGCTTCTTCACTGCTTCTTTCCCAATGATATTCTTCATGCTTCCACTCTCAATAACCACAGTAAATATTTTTCCTAAAATAGTGCACCTAGTTCGGAATAACTAATGGCGCTGCGAATCATCTTCCTGTTTTGGGGCTAACATCATCTTGCGCACCACACAATTTATTTCCCCTTCTTCATCTTCAAAATCGTCTTCTTCACCATTTGGCTCACAGCAATACCCATCTTCTTCCTCACCTCTCATTGTCACGATTACGATTTTTCTCTGAGGGCATTCATTAGATCAGTGTCCAAGTTAATTACACCTATAACATTTTATCGCGGCTGGTTTAGCATAAGGGTTAGGGTTTGCAGTTTTCTGTGCTCGCGTTTCCTTATCCCTCGACTTGTTCATAGGACGCATTTCTAATGCCTTATCTTCTTAATTTCGCCCTAGGTTGTTGCGGTTGTTGAAGCCACTCTTCTCTATCGAACTACTCAAACTGAAACCTTGATAATTTTTGTATGCTCTTTTTCCCTTGTCTTGCTACATCAATTCTGCCTTCGTCATCATATTCTTCACTTCAATTAAATTTCGCAGAAACTGTACCCCAATTTTATCTCGAATGAACGATTTTAAACCATTAAGATATCTAGCCACCTGTTATCCCTTCGTCTTCGATAGATTATTCCGTTCCGCCAATTTCATAAATTCGGCCGTATACTCATGTACAGTCCAATTGCTCTGCTGGCAATGTTGGTACTGCTGGAACATAATCTGTTTATGGTCGGGTGAAAGGAACTCTTGTTTTAGCAGCCTCCTCATCCTAGTCCAAGTTCGAACTCTCTCTTTCCCTTCTCGCTTTCTCTTATTCTGCAATCTCACCCACCATGCAAACGTACCCCTTTTAATCTACAAGCTACTAATCGCACCCTTTTCTCACCAGGGATGTCCATATAATTGAAAAATCTATCTATATCAGCAATCCAATTCAGAAATTCTTCTATGCCCAAACTTCCATTAAAATAAGGAATATCAACTTCCAATTTAAAGTCGTACCTTCACGATCGTCGTAACGTCGTCTTCCATGTCTCCTATCATATCCTCTTTGAAATCCTCCATGACGATGTCTGCCGCCATAATCAGAACGTTCCTCATCAAAATAATCGTTTTCTTCTTCTTCCGAACTCTCTGAAAACAGAGGGTTATTCTACCTGTGGACAGGAACAAGCCTATCAACAGGATCACCGTGAGCAAGATCTGCACCTGGTCTTCTACCGTTTCGCCCATTCCGGTTCACATCAACGTTGAGACCTTCGAATCGATTTGTTAACTCGTCAAATCGTTCTTCGAAACGACGAAGACTTTGATTGATTCGTTGATCCAAGCGTTCCATTAAACGCTGCTCCAAACGTTGCAGCGCGTCGTCCCCAAGAATTGAGGCTCCAGTCTCTTGATCATTGTCACGAAAACCGCTACCAGTCGCCATTGGCTCTAATACCACTTGACGCAGTGTTTGTCATACCAGTCCAGAAACGCACCACTAATAGATTCTGAATTAATGAGGCATAAAAAATTTAACCTAACGTCACAAATTCGCCCAATGCCCTATTTCCTAGATATCATATATCCGACGATACACTTGATATGTAATTGTCCTTTTGTCCCCATGTTTTTTTTAATTATATTCTCGAATTATATTTAGTGAGTGAACATAAGTTCTCCTTAAATCTTGTAAAAATGGGGAGAGAGCTCACGAAACAATGCATAAATGTAATTTCTGGTTAACTAATATTTGAAAGGGTTTCGTTTGCGGCGATTTATATAATCTCTTGACTAGTTTGTAAAGGTTGCTTCATTCGAAGACTTTCTTCCATGTTAAGTATATGTTTGCCGTTGGAAGATTGGGAAAGCCATTGATTAGGTTGTTAGGAATTCGAGAGATCGGACGGGACTGTCGTATGACATTAGAATTGATTGGATCAAACATTGTTCGACAATGAAGGTTGCTTTTAAAAAGCAGTTAGAGGACCATAATTTTGTTGTGTTTTTTTGTGTATGATACAAGATACTTCAGCTTGCACTAAACGTAATGGACGTCGCATTCTTCTAACAAAGATTCAACTTACCTTATAAAGGAAATGTCTTCCCCGTCTTCCCCAACAATTCGCAGGAATTGACAGCCGGAACCAATTTAAAACAATTACGTGACCAAAATTTTGTTCGATGTTGGTTCTTATTATAAGTTATAAAATATTGCAAAAAGAAAGAACAAAAATACAGCCATTAGTTCCAACCATCACTTTGTCTGTCTAGCTTCGAGTCTTTGACTTTTAAAAAATATAAAAAAACATTCACCAAAAGCGCTTAGAAGTTGTGCAATAATACACCTTGTGTCGTGTCACGGTGACATGTGAATTTGCTATGCATTACTCCACTCCACACGTCTCCACAAACATTAATTTTACCATTCAAGACAGCGACGTTAGAGATTATCCGCGAGACACCCGATGACAAAATCTAGTTAGACGGATTTGCTGGTACTCCTTTAATCATAATGTGATCGGGCATATATAAGCACGTGCGAGATCACGGGCCCCAAAAGAAAAAAACATAAAGAAGCATATGCAAGCCATCTAACACCGCTACAACAGTCAACGCCACTCATTAGAGTAAATCTACAAAGAGGACCCGGTAATCTTTTTGCATGAATAGGACCTCTTTTGTATCAAATTGAAGTTATTTGCCTATTTTAAGATGGCCTTACTAATTATAATCAGATTTATACTTACTGGATATATTTGGTCAGCAAACTGTGTTCATTAGGGGGTTTGGTGGGCTAACCAGAAACAAAGGACTTACCTGTTTCTGTATGCGAAAAAGTCAAAGAGATATTTCAGTGCATTTCGACGGTTTCCTGCGAGATATGTAGCTAATTTATGCTTTCAACATGCGGTGTAGCAACAACAACGTCAGTAAAAAGCTTTATAGATCATTGATCGTGTGAGACCTGCATGATCAATGACTACATAGACTGGGCTAGGTCCGGTCAAGTCTCATCCGTTCATCCGGCGGACGCTGCTAAAATGAAGGGTTCCATTCAATGCGAAATCCCAAAGTACTGACAACACACTGCTTGAAAAAGGAGGTGGGAATCAATATGCAACGGTTTTCTTCCTCAGAAAAATACCAGCATCGTGTATGGAATCACCAGGTTCATGATCAAAGTTCCATATGATTCATCTACACCTCGACCTGAAAGTATTTGTTAGTACAGAACATCCCACGAATTCTTATTACAAGTAACAACACATCCGAAATGCCAATCCGTGGAGGACATGGACTACATCCTTTTCTGATGTGATTTGGTTCATATGAGGACAATGGCTAGAATCACTATTTCTCTTCTCCAGTAATTGACATTTCCTACATAATTTAAAGGGCAAGCACTGTATTGCGAGGTATGTTTGGAGTTATCCCGTTTCCACACAGGCAAAAACTTTCGCTCTTCCAAATGAATGCTCTCTCTCCACTCAAATTCTTGCAAATTCTGAGGATGTACCAGCAAGAGAAGTTCACTTTTTCTTGTTCCTTTGTCTCGGAGAACATGAGGATGACGAAGCGGGGAACCGACCGGATCTCTTGTTCTCGGCCATGTCCTTGCAAACGGCCTTCTGGACCTCATCCTTCAGTTCCATGAAACGCATCTTTTTGCTTCTCTTCTCTTCAGCTGTGCCTTTTTCAAGGAAGAAATCATCGGGAACCTCGTCCAGAAAGTTGTCGAGAACTTCAGAGCAATGAGGGAAGTAGCGACGACCCATTTCCACTGCAGTCAACGAAATTTCAATGAGCCGTCGATGTTATAATGACTAACGACCTTATTTTAGTTATAGGAATCAGCAGACTAGAATTTCCAGATTGTCCCAAGGCTTCTAGTCCAGTCCACACCCACATCATCCCGCTGAACACTAACATAATCCTTCAAAGTTTAGATTTCTCAGGTAAAAAGCCTGGTGCAGAAGCTTTTAGTGCTTTTTATGGTGCTTATTGCGAAGCAAAACAGTTGTCTGTCAGCATTAGTGACAGCTTACAAACTGAGAGCCACAGGCCAGAGAAATCCAGAGAAATGCTTTGGGCTGGTTATGTTCATAAGACGTGGATATTCACATCTGTGTGAGCATGTACACTGAATTCCAAATCATTTGCGTACATCATCCAGGGATTAGTAAGAAACCGATCCACAAAAAATAAACTTGAACACAGACATCTTGATATGCCTAAAATGTCAGAATTTTATTGTCAGCAATGGTGGCCTTTTAATATAATATCTGATTATGCAGTGGTAGTTGTGCAATAACATGTCAACCTAGGGACTGGTGAGTGAGACTTTACATTGAGATGAAAAGCACAGCACCGTTCGCAAGGCCAAATTCAAGCCATTTAGTGTCAATACATGATAAATTGGCGGATAGCCCTTAGCCTTGCTAGAAAAATGATAATCCAAGAAACAAGATTGGCTGACATTTGAAGTACTATTGTCGAGGATCTACGATCGAAAGCATTCTCATTGGGATCACACCGCTCGTAGAGGCAGGGGAAATGGGAAGGACCATACTTCCAGTAGAGAGACGACAAAAAAAGTTTGTTACCCGAGTAATTGCGTTGAGTTTTGAAAGCTATTCGCCAAATTATCAGCAACAGCTTCATTAGTCCACTAAGACCACTCAAGTGTTGCTCTAGATCATGTCATTCAGGAAACAAAGATAGTGGACATCTTTTTAGGCTCCATATTACTCAACAATTTCATGCATTTGTCCTTACCAAAAAAACAATTTCATGCATTTGTGTGAGCTTAGAACATAAAAGGTCACAAATCGACAAACCAGTTCGTACCTGTTTTACGCAGTGCTTGAAGCTTCAATTGGAGTCCGTTAGCATGGAAAGCAGGGGCTTCATTCAAATCAACCTCCTTGAAATTCCCATGTAAGCTTTTTGATGCTAAACCTTTATACAATGAGGTCCACTCTGCATCTGCAATCTCCATAGCTAGCTTGGCTTCAGCAGGAAAAAAAGTCCCTGCAAATGCCACTGCCACAATGAAACCAAGAAGTGATTAAAACAAGGTAGATAGAACATCCAGTATTCTCTCAGACAACCAAATCTACATTTGCAAACCGACGACATGGGTGCCAGGGCAATGATTCACAACCGGAATACTGTACTGAAAGTTCCACAGTGTCCATGGAGTTAGTGTTGGGCCACACATGCAAACTCAAAGAGATTTAGTCTGAGTTATCTTGGAAGAGAAGAGTAGCTTTTTCTCTGACGAATTTGTGAAGGTATTATGCTGCTGCTATTGATAGAAAACAGGAAAACACTTAGGATCACAAGAAGTGAGTGGCATAGAGAAGCACATAATCCCCTCAATAAGATGCTTCCATTAAGTTGACGGCAACGACATTGAACCTAGTTTGGGTACACACATTATTTTTTCATGAAGTTAGTGGGTGCATTTTATGCACCTAATATTTACCGGCATAAGGTGAGGTTCCTCAAAATCCAAAAGGGAAAGCAAAACGTGCCAAAGAAATAAAGATCAACTCGAGAAAAAATAGTAAAAAATTCTGCACTCAGGTTTACCTCTGCTGACCAGGTACTCAAGCCTCATAATGTCATCATGTGTTGCATCTGTTGAATCTGACTTGTAATTAGACATGTACCCAGCCTCTGAAATTCGTTGCATCTCCCTTTCAAGGACATCAATGCATATTCGGTCTTTGTTAGATTCCTGCCCCTGTTTTGTCTCCTGGTTATAATCCTTGGGCCTCGTTGATCTCCGACAAATTGTAACGGCTGTTTGACCATCTGGCGTGCTTTCCATTGCACAGGCACCCTTATTCAGCAGAGGTATTAAAATATTCGGCGCCTTTCGCCTCGCAGCCACATGAAGTACTGTGTATCCTCGAGAATCCTTGAGCTTAAGATTGGCAAGTCCTAGACCAAGCACCTCCTTGAAAACCTTGGGATCACAGTAAGCAGTGGCATAGTGAAGAGCAAAAGCCTCATTTAGAGTGACTTTCGATTCACTTAGGAGTCGCCTGACCAATTCGACATCATCAGAGTCCAAAGCTCTGTGGATCTGCTTGATTCTCTTTTCCAGCAAGGGATCCACTTCAGTTACCATTGGTTTAGCAGCCTCACCAAATCCGTTACGTTGTACTTTTATGTTAGTGTACATCTCGAGAGGAAGCATTTTTTCTAACACAATACTGTCCATATCAGATCTTGCAACTTTTTCGATGCAGAATAAGAGAAGATTGTTCAACTGGAAGTTGAAAGCAACCACCAGTATGGGGATGACATCTTCCGCCGCGGCCTTCTCGACAAAGTAGAAAAGACGACGCTGCAAGAATATGGGTCAACCAAGCTTGATTAGATCTGCTAACAAACGACCGGCTGACATAGTTTCAAAAATGAATATATTCTCTGAATCCTGAATCAGTGTATTCAGCATTTGGCCTTACTTTCCTATTCTAGCCAGTCACTTGAAACTCGAGATTTAACATATAGTTTTCAGCGTAGCTTTTGTGAATAAAATTCACTGTCACAGAACGTTCCTTATGTCAGTTCCCCAACTAATTTGTCCTGATGTACATCCAACAATATAGCCATAAACCCAAGATCATCTTATTAATTTGCAATTCGTCCCTACATAAATTACCAGAAGATCTAGACATGAAATTAGCTTTCGTATAGAAGCTACTGAAGAGCAGCCTGCGCACAGATCGGTAGGACATATTCGCAACAGTAATTAATCCAGGCAGCAAAAGGAAAAAAATCAATCCAGACGCCAGAAATACCTGAATAAGCATCACAAACTCTGTTATCTGAAAAGTGGCCGAGGCATACATCAACTCGACGGCATAATTAATAGCAGGGAGGCACGCGTCATGCTCGCAACAGCTGTCCATGCATGTGGACACCTCCACTGGAAATACCTTGAGCCTTCCCGTGTACATGTAACTCAACAAAAGATTAAAAGCCTCATACCCAACATGACCATTGCTTACCAACTCCGACATAAGATACCTCGGTTTTCCTTCCCTCGCATTATCGCCGTTTCCCTCCTTGAAAAGCTCGTGAAAAAACCGACTCCGAGCCGCCAACAAGCACCTGTGGACTCCCACAGGGATGCCCTCGACCACTATTTCCACGTCACTGTAGTTGTAATCGTCATCAACCAGTAGCTTGTCGAGACTATCGGCGAGCTTGCTCAAGCTCAGAAGATCAGGGTTATAGCCCGACTCTAGATTGATGGGCGGAGCCAACGCGTCGTGATCGGTAGACCCGTTCGACAAATAAGATGACGACGAAGACAGTTCATTCCCATTTTCCATTTCTTCAAAGACCAGCCGTCGGTAATCACTCCTTCCAACAGTCTCAACACATCCAGGTCCCGTGATTTCCTACCCACGAACGCCAAAAGGGTATCCGTAAAAGAACCTCCCGGAGACGCTAAGCAAACCCAGACGGCAACTTCATTTGCCCAAATTCTCCAGCGATCACGGACATCAGAAGCATCGGCGACGGACCCCTTGTCCCAACGAATCTCCTCGACGGCTTAAAAAACGGTTATCCGCTCATCACAAAAGAGAAAGACCGAGCAGCGACAAGAACAGGGGAGCTCGAATCACCCACCGAAGCAAGCAACTCCCCGCGCTCGGCGCCCGACAGAGATGGAGCCACGAAACCTCCACGAAACCCCGGCGCTTCGAAACGGGAAGATCGTCCGGACCAAGGATCGGACGGAGGAACGGGAGGAAACCCAGAGACCCCGAGACGGCGGGGGTTGCCGGGCACGAGCGCGTTGCTGAGGAGAGATGGGGAGACGCGAGCGCTCAAGTGGAGTGTGTGAATAGGGAAAAAGCAGGAGAGAGGGAGGGAGAACGGAGTGGTGGTGGTGGTGGTTATCGTGGAATCAGAAGAAAGTCAAAAGAAGAAGGGAGGAAGAAGGGGACAGCATTCCTCTCCTTTCGGCTCTGGTGCAAACGCGCTTGATTCAAGTAGAAGAAGGACAGAGAGAGACGAGGAGAAGAAGAAACCGACTTCGCCATCTCTGCCTCGTCAAAACAAGAGGAACGACCAATCAATCAGCACCAACTCGTCCCCGCTTCCCTTTCCCCTTCTTTCGCACAACGAATTGAGGGGACACGAAAAAGGTTCGCCATTTCGTATGAGACAAAAACAATCTGGATAATGTTACAGACAGAACTTTTAATTTATTCAATGTGATATTTAAATTTTCATCTTATATTTAATATGATCCATGAACTTTTAATTTATTCAATATGATCTATAAATTTTAACTTAATATTTAATATAATCCTTGAATTTTTGATACATATTCAATTTTAGCTCATGAATTAATTTATGGACTACATTGAATATTTTCATATAATATTCAGGAAGTACATTGAACATGTACCAAAAGTCTATAGACGACATTGAAGAAATTAAAAATTGATGAATTTCATTATATATTAAGTCAAAATTCAGAGACTCCGTCGACGAAAAAAAAAACACCCTTTTGCAAATCATATGCCATGATGGTGGCAAATTAAGAAGATGAAATTTGCAGAACTTAGAAAAGGCAAATTTCATTTGAGATTTATATCGTAGACGGGACGTTAATTTGACTGGTTATCTCGCGTCAATTTCAAGATGTATATGTGTATGTACTAAAGTCTTTCGATCGAAGTGGGAACAGAAAAAAGAAAAAAAAATTGGCGCAAAGCGAAGTCGACTCGTTTTTACATTTACAAAAGCGAACAGCCATTTCGCATTTTACAATGGCTTCTGTCTTCTTAAGACCCACCCGTCCCCCGGATGATCGCTGCCGTTGAAACTCTCGTTCAGATCCGACGGACGCGCGCGATCCGTGTCTCGTCGTCCGAGGAACAAGACCCCAACGACGCGCGCGCTTCACTCTTCACGCGCGGCGCTCCCGCCCCACCGCCCCTCGCGGACGTCGGCGACGAACTCCGCAGCCGCCGCCTCCTCGCCCTGCCCTCCCCTCGTCGTGTCCACCACCAGCCTCGGGACGCCGCCGAGATCGTACTCCGTGCACCCGCCGTACGCCTCCAGGAGCCTCTCCATGTCCCGCCACGTGGCCGGCTTGTGCCAGCTCCCCCCGTCGCCGCGCCGCGCCTCCAGCCGCCGCCGCCACTCGGCCTCGTCCCCCGGCCTGCACTCGACGACCGCGACCCGTGCCCCGTGGGCCGACGCCAGCCGGACCAGGCGGTCCAGGTGGGCCCGGCGGGAGAGGGGCGAGTCGACGACGACGGAGAGGCCGCCAGCGAGCTGGGTGGCGGCGACGGCGAAGACCACGTCGTAGGCGAGGTCGTTGAGGAGGCCGGGCGGGGTCTGGTGCCGCTGCTGGAGGGCGAGAGTGCAGTCGCGGACGTCGTCCTTGTCGAGGAGGGGGATCTTGAGGGCGGAGGACAGGGCGCGGGCGAGGGTGGACTTGCCGGTGCCCGGGTGCCCCTTCATGGCTACGACGATCGGCGTGCTGGGTCTGTGATTTTCTCGTTCCTCCGCCATCTTTCTTTGCTGAACCTCGATGGTGGCGTTTGTGAAGAGGAAGGTCAGTGAAGTGATATGATCTTGACGGTGGATTTGGATAAGTACGAGGAGGAGGAGGGGTTCGCAGGTCAGTGTCAGAGTGATGTGGCTGGTTGAACGACAGAGCCAAAAAACACAGAGCAGGGAATATTATTCCACAGAAGATCCAGTTATTTTCATTTTGCCAAGGAAAAAGAATATCCATCTCGCTTACAAGAAGACGCCTCTCTCACTTCTGGGTTCGACTTCCACTTTGAGAACGAGGGAGGGTCCATGACTTTCCATGTCGTCCAGGACATTACAGCTGAAGTAACAGTAATAAGGGAATACAGACATTGCATCTTGGGGGGGGGGCTTAAGGCTTAAGGTTATTTCGGGCCGGATTTACACCAAAACACGTGAACACCTATACATGAAAACGTTACTTCGACTCTTTGTTTACTGGGCTTGTCCCCCGTGCTTGCCGCGCTTGTGGAGGGAACGGGGTCGGATCTAGTGTCCTTTGGAAGGCAAGGGCACGAATCGGCGGTACTCTGCGAGGGCCCAGGTGGGGAAGATGTTCCGGTAGGCCGAGTAGTGCAGCATGCAGTTCCTCATGAAGACACCCATCAGCTCCTGTCAATGTAGAAGAAGCGTGTCAGCAGTTGAACTTGAGAAAGCAGCCCCGAGATAAGAATGTCGCTGATCTTTCCGTTCATAGTTTCTCCGTTTGTACAGTTTAAATTTATGGAGAGGAGACGTACCTGTTGAGGGAAATCGCCATCATCTAGTTGAGCGTTGATCAGGATCTTCGCGCCCCGGTGAATAGGTGTGGGATCTCTCTCAACCTAATCAAAGCGTGGCCACAAATGTCAATTTTCTTCTGGAGAACTGCAAAAAGTTTTATGACATTTCAATAACGGTTGATCAACTGACCTGCCCAGCATGGATCAAACCCATCATGGCCAGCGACGTATGTATCAAGTTCGTGTGACCAAGAGGCTTGTAAGACTGTCACAAAGAACAAAATGATCCAGTTAGTCAAGGAGAAGTAATGGAACAAACTGTCATAACACTGGGAAACTGATTGAAAACCACCTTTGTGGGGCATGAAAGGTAGCTCTCTCCCCAACCGCCATCTTCAAGCTGAGTGTTAAGCAGAAATTCAACCCCTCTGCGCACAGCTTCACAGTTTTCGTAAGTCTTGCCGACAGCCTCCAGGGCAACTAGCGCAAACCAAGTACCATAGATGAAGCAAATGCCCCAATTGCCATACCTGCATAGGGGTTTGATTCAGTTTATCCCCGTTGGACCATTTCTAACCATGAACTGGTAAAAATTTCCCACATCTACTGATCCAGAGATAACACATACCACGAACCATCGGGCTTTTGAATGTCTAGAATGAACTGAGTAGCATTCACAATGAACTTGTCGATCTCCTTCTTCCTGTGCCCAGGGTGTAACTTCCTAAACAGAAGTAATGCGTGGATTGAAGATGAAGTACACTCGACGTACCTGTATCAAATTTAATTCATCATTCAGAAAAAGTTTCGAAGCCAGAGACAATCCACAAAATATAGAGGTCTATATTTTACTTACTCGTATTCAATAACGAGGTCCTCAAGAAACTCCACCGGGTTAAGCCACTGAAGAAGAAACGAGTAGAAGATGGATTACTATCTGATAGCTAGGGAACTCCTAAGAAATTTGAAAAGAAAATTTAAGAAAGTCGAGCAAATACCTCTAGCCACGATCCAGCTCCTGATGGCTCCCAGGCTGACATACCACCATTCTTGCTCTGTACGATTTGTTGATGCTTGTTAGCGACACTTACACATATCCAATGTCCTCAGACAGAGGGCTATGGAGGATGAAGCAGAATTTTCTAATTGTCACACATGCTCCTTCCCCTTCTTAAAAATAGATCAGTTGTATATTGTAATGTAACTCATTGATTACCTGTAAAGAGAGGATAACATTGACAGCATCATACAGCTTCTCAGGTTCCATCTTTTGTCCAACAATTTCCGGCGGCATCATAGCGAAAAGTAGGCAACACTGGAATGAAAGAGAACTTGGTTAGGAATAGCCAATTGGATGAAGTCCGGTATTCAACCTGAACACTGAAGAAAAAAATGCTCACCTTCAAACTTTCTGCCGTGCAATCCGAAACTTGCCATCCATGATCTTTGTCCGAGAAAGCCCATGCTCCTTTGGAAATGTGACGGTACATTTTCTTTAAGTCGCCAGAGGGGTTTCGATCAATCTTGTCGAATTACAGACAAAACAGTTTCAGTTAAATTTATGAGGAACGAGAGAAGGTGAGTAAACTCCTCAACTGGATTGAAGAAATAGCTCAAGCACTAACACACACCTGAGATTCCTTCAGAAATTCATGTCCTTTCTTAAGGACGGGGCCAAATTCATCGATGAGATCGCTAGCAAGCACCGCTTGAAGGCTGAGACCACAATCCCACACTTGACTTCCAAAGCTCTGCAACAATTGGAAAGTGTTAAATTCTCGACAATTTGAGTGGCTCTTTTATGTTAAGAGGCCAAAAGGCTAAAGATTTGCTTTTTTAAGGACTCGTTTTCGGTAGCTATAAAGACAAACCTGCATCTTAATTCCATCCTCTCCAACCCAGACATAATCTGCGACTCTGGATAGATGCTTCTTAAAAGCTTCCCCATGTGGATCCTCGACCCAACAAGCAAGCATCATCAATGGCTGCTCAATTCAATTGGATAGCAGAGTATTAGAAACACCATACGTGTCGTTGCGCATTAACTTATCAGAACCATTCAAACTGTTTTATTCTTGGTACTGGCATTACCTTTTCCACGCAACCGATGGTAATGTATCTGCTGTTCTCATCCTCATAATGAATGTGCTCCATTGTTTTCTGAATGGCAATATCCCTAATCTTCTTGAATGGCCATCGGTTGAGAAGAGGCTCGGTGCCAAAGTAGAGAGTGTCCCACATGAGGGTCTGCAATCTCGTGTGAGGATAGTGTGCATCTTCCTGAAACAACCGTCAAGAATCTTTTCAGAACCCACGCGATTACATCACAATATGATCATTTAACAAAAAAGTGGCCCGTCGAACTTACCGGTGCGCATAAGTGGCGGACTCTCCACCACGAGATTTGATCATAAGGTTCGTTGTAGATTTCTTCTCTGATTTGCTTGATGAGAGGGGTGATGGGACCGACAAACTTTCTCCCGTACAGATACGACATGGGCATGTAAGTCAGACGGCAGTAGCAGAACATTTGTGCTGCAATAGAGGTTCCGGCGCAAGCAAAAGTCAGAACAAGCAAGCCTTGATAGAGATTACACGACAAGCCAATTCGGCATCAAACAGAGGAAACAGAATCCTCTGGTCAGAGGCAGAGGACAAGAAAGCTCATTCGGGCATTAAGCCGAGCAAGTTGCTTACCTGGACTCATGAATGAAGGGAAGTCCCAAAACTCTGGGGGCATTGGGTGGGATCCAGCCCATTCATAACAACCAATGATCTACAAGAAAGATAACCAAAGTCCAACCGTTAATATAAAGAGCAATGCAGTTATGCATTTCGCTCGAACGGAACGAAATTGT